>OU823256.1:20562655-21884821 GCA_917490735.1 Dryobotodes eremita | reverse complement strand
ACTAAGAGATGCCTGTCTCAATACAAACACAGTTCGATGCTTGTACAGTTTTTCGATCTTAAAAATGGAATAGAAAATGTAAGCAGAAACTCAGGAGTTTTCTGCTACATCATTCTATTCTACTTTTCAGACAGATTCTTAACGACAAGATAATTCCAGGAAATAATCTCAATGGGGGAATATCAAAATCTGCCCATAACGACCAAGGACCGAGGTTAAAAAGTAACGAGTCATCATGAGAAATATTCATTTCACTAACCAAGCATTACCAGCTAGATTTTTGTATATTTTTATCATCTCTTAGAAACTACACAATCCTTGTTTGTTAAGAATTAACTTAGTATGCATTCAACACTTAGCAAGACTCCGCGGTGCTATGTAGCGTGGTTATCTGATATTATTTACGAAGCGCGCGCGCACGTGCGACTCTATCGCGAGGCTTTTTACTGAACACAGATAGACTCGACGAAAGTGCTACTTGTTAGAAGATAGGTTTATTTTCACATAAATTACATAAAGATAAGCCATGCGATAGGGTGGTTTGGTTACAATGACCGCAGCCTTAGTTGGAAATAGGTATTTATTCCCTGTAACTACGTATCATGTCATTATTGTCATTAAGCTTATTTCTTTGTTTTTTGGCTCGGGGCAATAAAGACACTACGCAGTTCAGTGCCTACCACTTTAAATAATACACAATATGTCTTATTTGAACTCCAATTAAAGTTGTGACTCGTAATTAATGCTATACTTTTAATGGTTAGATGCAAGGTGTGTTATGTTTTCTTTTTATCACCATTTGTCTAAGCTTTTCAATACATCTATACTCCGATATTGGTCAAATAAATATAAGGTTTCCTTCAAAATACTGCTGATTATTAGATAAGTTACTACGATATGCCGAAGCTTACGTATAAGTGAGATACCTTATTACGATTCACAACATGTTTGGAATCGATACTCAATTATGTGCCCGGCAATAAAATATCAGAGCAACATCCTTCGATATTGACTTGATATGGCAACTGAGCACATCAACTTATTGTTGTACATAGCCCATTAAAAGGTACCTTCACAAAAAGTTTTTGAGTTTACATTCCAATAACACATATATCATAAGGGTTTTTTAAAACCCTTTGCTGAAATCGAAAACTTTGGGTCGTTGAAATGGTCCCTAACTGCTCAAGAAAAATGTCCGCTGTGGAAGGCAAACATAGGGGGTGAAAGCTAAAATGAAATAAGCAGTCTTTATGTTCAATTGCTACATCTTCAAAGCTTCACTATCAAACAGACTTTGATTAATGGCAGCTAGAAGAAGGACAAAGAGTAAATCTTGTTGTTTATTTTTAATTTATGCGTATTTGTTATTGGGTTTTTCCATCAGGAATTTCTCAATAGCAGTCCGGATTCTGTATTTGTACCCCTATGACATGGGACTTGGACATAACTGGCGCAATGTGGCTGTACTGTAGTCGCACCTTTGCGTAATCCTTCAGGGTTAACAGGGGTGATGATCTGTTGTGCGACAATACCCAGCTTGGCCTGACAGTTGCCATAATAATTCTACCTTTAATATAAACTCTTATCTTATATACTTTCATACAAATTAGTCTAACTAGATCGAAACCTATTCGCGAATTACCTGCACACCGATTTGCAAAGAATTTATTCAAAGAAGGAGTCAAAAAACTGTCGAACACTGCACACCGTCACAGCTTCTTAACATTGAGTGATTTAGCAGTGACAGAGTCGACCATTATCATAACAGTCTGCGGTCGCTTTTTGCCGCCGTCGATGTAATGGGAGCCTGGTAGGTGATGGCAGCTATTACCGTTCTTGCTAACAACTGGCCTTTCAAATGGTCTATTAATCTTAGATGATTGTTGTTGGTGACGGGCGTAATTAAGTATGGATTGTGCTGTCTTTTTTGGGTGTTTGGATATCATGGAGTGGTAGTTTTCAGGTTTGTTTTATCAATGCCCAAATGAAACTTTACTACAAAGCATCAATGATCAAAAGATAGTTGGCAGTTTCGTTAATTTGTTGATATAGGTCTATTTACCATTCTTTAGTAAAGTCTTATAGCGCCCAAGCTGCACAGCGCACGTAATTTTTAGACAGTTCACCCCATGTCGGGCAAAAATAATCGTTACTGGTACTTGCTGAGAAAAAGTAATAAGAATCATACTATTTCTGTCGACTCAACTTGCAATAAAAATCGATTAGCACATTCAATTATAGTTTCTTCACCAAAACAACAAGTGTTTCTGACTCTCATACGACGCACACACAACTGGAATTATCAACAAGTTACAAGACCCGATTGTCTCCATCGCGAACATACATCGCGATTCATAAAATTACAAATCAACTTTTTTACCAAAAGCTTTCGCTCGTCATCAAAGTTGTATACATTAATCATACTTGTCTGTCTGTTGCAGCCGCTTATCGGGGAGCTTGCGGGTGGGAAAGAGAAGGAGCGATAGCGCGAGAGGTGCGCTCGCGCCGCGTCCGCAGCGCCGCGCCGCGCCAGTCCACGGAAACCTCCGGACGGAACAGTCGCGTCGAATGTTTTTTATATTTTTTTTAAGTAATAAATTATCTTTTCCAAAGTGGTGATACTGTACTAAAGTGTGTGTTGTCAGGTTGTGTATCGTGGGGGTCTGGATGTGTGCTCGTGTACTAACAGTGTAGTTTTGTGTTTGATTGTGTTTCATCTGTGGTGGTGCTTCACGGTGATGATTATTGGATTTGCTCGAGGTATAGTATTTTTGTTTTATTGTTTACATTATATCCTAGGACTTCGTACAGTCTAGATCCGTACGACTGCACCATAGTTCAAATTAATAGTTTTTGAAATATTACTTACTTAACAGGATCATCTGTGGATTTTCCTCTCCACCAGAAAAATAAATTGGCAATTCCGACAATTAGGCGTGATATATCAAATAATACACCATCAAAAAGCCCCATACAGAAAAACGGTCATTAGGAAATAGGAGAATCTACGCCTGACATAACCGAAATAGTCGAACCGAAAAAATCTCTCACATCAGCTTTGTATTAATAAAACAGATCATTAATCAAAACTACGATAAATCGTTAGCAACAATAGATCGTTAAGTCGAACGAAACGAAACATAAAATGAAATATGAACTTGAAAATACGCCATTTGGAATATGCGAAGAGTTGCTATCTTAGATGTTATCTAAGAAAAGACATCAACGCGCTCGTATTGTAAAGGTGCTGTATTTTCACAGATACATTTTACGATAGAAAGTTATTTATCGCGATAATCTTAAGTATGTTCGAACTTTGTTATGTATTTTTGGGTTAAGTATCTTGTATATATATGTATTTAAGATGCTATGCGGAAGTTGTTGACTCCATAGTGAGAAAAAAATCGGATAAAATGATTATTACAAAAACCATCCTCTAAATTGATATACGATTATTGAGATGTTAAATGTTTTTAAAGCCGAGTCTTCGACAGTTTATAAGGCTCTAAACATGTTTACTGAGCCACAAATTAAGAAGTAAATCACCCAAAATTATGTTTTTCTGCTATATTTTTATTAAATCTTAAATAACTTCTTGAACATCTTATTTTAAAACACGAGAATACTTAAAAGTGGTTATTTGCATACCTCCGGCGTTTCATGAAGCCATGAAAACGTCAATGTCTCCAATAAATGCGATAACGATACGAATACAGCCTTATTTTTGACACAGGCCAAAATCACTTGTAATCCTCAAAGAATAAGGTTACAAATCTTGAAAACTTTCCCTAGAAGAATTTGTATGCAACTCAGGTACAGCAAAATTGATATTAAAATTCAAAATTATAGTAATTTAGACTTTGTGACTATAGTACTAAAGTTCAAATGCTGTTATTAACTATTAATGTTTCTAGGAGAGAATGCGCTTAGTTTTTATAATTTTATTTGTTTTAACAAATGCTGCGATGTATCTGATGCCATCTATGCCGCGTCTCAACGGTTAATGTCGGAAATTATTGTGCACAGATAAAACTGATCTTGAAATAATACAAGGCGATATAGTGACTAACATGGTATTGTATCACGTTAATCAAAAGAGTAAATATTAATGAAGGAACAGCTTGTTGAGCTGTATGTGTTAACTCGAATACTTAATTTGGAGACAGGCAGAGTTTTGTTCACCATAAAACAGTGCCTCTGTCTCAAAATAAACTGAATCATAAAATTTGTAGAATTAAAAGGTCATAATGTTGACACCACTTCAAGATTTTCTTCGCTGAAAGCTTTTTAAAATGAATGTGAGCTCAACTACTTAACCTCTTGAATCCCGCGTAATGAGACACAATGAATATTGTGTCTCGTTCGATATCGCGACCTCGGGACTCAAAGTGTAAGTATCTTAGGAAAATATAATTTTTACCGCGGTTTCGTCCGTCTGAAAATTGATCAATTCGCTAAAATGACAAGTAGGTAATCTCATACGAATCTAAGATAAAATCTACTTCCAAATGTAAACCAAATCTATTCAACCAGTAGCATTATTAAGCAACAAACTTTAAACTTTCACTAATTCTAATGATTATTCTATTAATTCTCTACTAATATCTTACCCATTACAAATACTTTAACTTGACTTCCGTAACTTACACAGAAGCATTCCTAATCTTAAGTGAGTCTTAAGTTCGTTAAGTTACCAGTGGATAGCCAATCAGACGGCTGCTTACCGACAGACCGCCCACGTCGGACGCCTTCCTATCATTTACATAACATATTACATATACATACGATATGATCAATATATATGTATATCTACATACATGACAATATTACACAACACCTTGTTTTAGTAGTAAAGACATCCGTTTGGAAATCTGCTGCCGATGGCGATGGCGTTGTCATGGGAAAGTATTTGAGAATGCTAGGGTGTGGTGTCTTGATAAAAGCTTGTTTGATTGCCCAGGAGAGTTAAGTGCCTGATGGAATAATATATCACCAAATGAAACCCGAAGTAATGTCTGAGTAGTATAGGCTTGCCTCCTTTTACATGGGTTGCAAAATGCTACAAAAGGTGGTTTAATACATAGACACGTCTGCCTATTTTCGAGGAATACATACTCTTAGTGAAAAACACTGTCAGAACTTTATCAATTGCATGTCAATCATAAAAACCCATACCGGAATACCTGCTGAGTGGATTAACATCAGGGCAGAATACTGAATAGCATCAATGGCCCACGTGTAAAAAGATCTTCCTCTGGGAATCTCTGTGACTCAGTCCAGATATAGTAGTTCAATAGGTCTTTATAATTCAATCACTAGGTACCCTCTTCACTGTGGTATTGGACAAGACTCCATTTGGTTATGCCAATATTAAACATGCATTGTGTTAAATAACAAATTGATATCAGACCTATTAATACCATTTTACTCCTTGGAAAAATAGGTGGGGTATCTCATTGGTGTATTTAAAACGATAACCAAATTATTTTTTAATAAGAGACCCAAATGAAATCCTACCTGACGTTAAATTCCACTATATACGCCATAGTTATTTTCTGCATTGTGGAACATTTTTCAAACAGAACTCACACATCCAGAGGGCCTAGACAAGTGGCTATCACTTACAAAGCGTTTTGTATTTCTACCACGAGTTTCAACATAAGCTTTTAGGTAGCGAATGTCAATCCAATACATGTTTGACTTTTTCATCATCGTTATCGCTGATAAAATGTCACTTCGTATATGCCTTCTGGCCCAAAAACCATCTGTAGTCCACACGAATAATTATCTCTGGCGGAAACTATCGATACTTTTACTCCACTGTACTCTAACTTTAACTCATTCTGAATTTATTAGCACCATAAAAAGCACCAATTTTACAAGTTTTACAAAAAAATACCACTTTCTCTCGTAACAGCCACTAAACTATGCCCATTGCTCGTACGTGGTGGTACTTGGTACTTTTTCTGCCGCCGAGCGGAATGTGTTCGTTACATAAGTGCAGAGGGGATGTAAAGGGCACCAGCCGGCTGGTGAGCGCACCTGCGTCCTCTGAGAGGCTTGTGAGGTCGTTACCTAAGTATGTGTACGCGTGTATTATGAAGGGAGAAGAGCAGAAGTCAATTTATACGTGGATCGATGTAAAGAATGGTACAAAACATAAATAATTCTAGTGTTATTTGTCCTGTGTGAATAAAGTGATAGTTTCGTGGCATTTATAAAGCTTTAGAAATAACTGAAGATATTGCCCCATTGTTGTCCTGTTTCATAATCTGTAATAAGACAAGATTTTCTACGCTTAAATTTTCCTCAAGATGACAAAGAGTCTATTTCAAGTTTCCCCATTATAAAACATTATCTAACACGTTATTCAACTCAATTAAAAGATAAACCTTTTATTTAAACCCACACATTACTATCAAAGGAAGGTACATACACATCTTAATTTACAGATCTGTCCGATAGCAGTCAACAACAGACGACTATTGTTTAGTCAGACGTTTCTACAAACACAGCCTGCCAGCGCTTGCGCATTCGGTTTCACTCACAGAATAAATAACAAATGGATAGCTAATCGGCATATTTGTAGAGTCAAAAGGTTCAACCTTTAGCCTTTCCGAATTTCTAAGGGGCGTTAACGATATTTTTATGGCTTCAAAGATTAGCATATCTCTCTAATGGCTTGTTGCGCTCACGAATTCTGAAACAGTTGAAGAATGGGCCCGGCAGTAAGAAGATGGGTTTGTATAAAAAGTCTCTGTCAGTTTCAATGACTAATAGCAGACCTCGCATAATGACGTTCGCAGTTATGATGCAGATGCAGTTCTTTCCAGAATGCTAGACTTGACACTCCATTTTGTAACTATCAGTGTTACCACTATTAATTTCACTTCAAACTTAGGTTTTAATAGCATAAAAACAAACCTCCAAGGAAAGTAAATCTTAAAGTAACTCATTATGGTCCAAAGTCGTTTAATAAAAGCTGTATTAGCTCAATCATTTCAAAGACCCATTGTGTAGAGTTTGTTCGTTAAAGTCGTGTGCGCTCTCTGTTTGGTTAGGAGAGAGCTGCTCTACGGCTCTCCTATCATATATTTGCATATATTATACATGTAGATAGGTATGTTATGTGAAATCGAGAGCCTCGAATGATAATGACACAACTTTGAGCTTCAGCTATGTTAACGGTGGGAGAGTGCTGGGTCTGTGGTCATCGACCTGCTAGCCGAAGGTTGTAACTATTGAAATCAGCGTTTGTTTCCAGTTTTAGCTCAGTTTTCCAGTTTTTTCTAGTCTAGCAAGTTTTTGTCTAGCACCCTACCAGACAGTAATGAAATAAATGTATTTTAGTGATAGATACACAACACTGCAATCAGTCTACCTACTCAGCCAATCCTTTTCCAAGTTCAAGCATTATGTTACCATTGATCATAGAAGGCTTTTCTCCTTTCCCGTGCACATCCAAATTAAGTAAGAGCCTGAGCTGAGGGCATCATCCGGCCTACCACTCAACATATGCACCCATTGTAAGCTGCACGTCTACTTCCTTCCCCACTCTCGGTTTAGGTTTCACTTCCTCTTCATTCACAAGCCCCCAATTACTTACGAAACTCCGCCATTGAATTAATCATTCATTCGTTTTCTCCAATCATTTGAACCCCGCTGCGATCAACCCGTGCCTACATTCTACCGCCAATTAATTCAAACTTTAAAACAAAGCCTTTTATTTTGAAGTCGTTTTTCCCGGCTTTTATTTTTATCCAACGTGTTTTGTTTTAGCATGTATGTAAGTTATGCGTACTTGAGTACAATTGATAGTTAAAGGCTTTGTAATTTAGTGGTATGTAGGTTTTTATTGCTGTAATGGACACCTCGGTGTCCTGGAGTCTTGCTTACAGTCTGCACTAAAAAGAAAGGCGTGTAAGATAGTTTTATATAGGCGTTGCGCAGATAACGTTTGCACATGGTTATAAATTATTGGAAGTGTCTTGTTGTACCTTTATTTCTTCGCACGTTTTGTTTGTATGGTCTCCGGCCAGCCACATTGCTTATTTTTTTTTTTGCAAACTGTTTCTGATATTTGAGCTGTTGTAAATACTTAATTAATTTACATCCCATGATATCATTAGATTTGAATTTAACCAGGGACATTCTGCAGAGTAGGTTTTTGAGGGAGTAACCTTCTGTACCAAATCACCTCGCATTTGGAGTAGCTATGTATGGCACATAACTTACGCCGCTAGCAATCCTTGACACCTCCTGGCCGTGTATTATGATACTGACAAGCATTGTATTGTCAATTAATCCATACAACCTCGTCTCTTGGATCGCCCTCCAACACTATTTACCCATGAAAATCACACACCATCCACATTGTGCCCAACAATCGCTCATAACCCCATGTTCTCATAGCCTGAGATCAGAGCGATAGCCGCGCGGGCAATTAACCCGTGACCCGCCGCCCGGGCTATCGGGCTATCAGACAATGGCGATCAGCTATATGAAACACTGCCTAGGCTTTACTTGATTGTAGGGGAATAGGCGTTCATTGTTGTTTTGTATAATTCGACATAGGAAGTATAGGGTTATTGTTATTTACTTCAGCTATACCTACATATTTTATATGACATACAATCGTCTCTTCTCGATATGTTAGTAGTTTGTTAATGAATGTCAATCTGCAAGCATTATAATAATTTATTTATTTAACCATTTATGTACACACACATATAAACAGACAAAAAGAAAGGAACAGAAAAATACGTACAAAGGTGATGCTTATTTCTAAAGAAATCTCTTCGAGCATACCTGCGATAGGAGAGTATATTAAAGAGATATAGACAACGTGTGCAAGAGTAGAAGGGAAAACAAAATACATAAAATCTTAAATAATTTACTATTTAATTAACTACTTTCTTTTTTTTTTCCCTGCTGACAATGATCATTTTGTTCGAAAACCGCCACAAATTTGAACAACATTCGGTCGGACTCTCCTACTTAGTATTAATGTGTTTGGAACGATTATACCAAGATAGAATGAAAATAATGATGTTAAATAAATTAAAATCCAACCTTACTGACCTCCTAAATTGCTTACTTATTGTAACAGTAGCCACTAGCCATGTAGCATCACTCAAAAAAACTCATGTTGACCTCGACGTGGCCTCGCGTGACCTCGCCGTCCATTCATACCATATTACGCCAACATATTTACTTACCTCCTAATACCTACTATTTACACGATAAAATGTAATTCGAAACTTCAATTAGATTCGGTAAAAAACCGAACGAAAATGAGTTACGTAATTACAGCGTGACCAAAATAAGTTTGCAGTTCACGGTGGCGCTGCTTGTCAAGGAAAAGTGCAACAAATTGAAAAATCCGGTACTTTTATTTTTAGTTCTGTGTTTTCCTGCCTGCTAAGATAAGTTGGGCGCACTGTTTAAATGAACATAGCATACAGCACGGCACTGGTGATCATGTAATTGAATGTGTAATAAAATTGTAATAAATTATAACTTTTTTGGTAGTGTTTGTTCTTTTATGAAGCAATGTATGGCTCTTTCTCATTAACTGGTTGAGTTTGATTTATTACTGTAACTACTGTTTTAAAACTATCTGATGAAAATGTAAACAAATGGATCAGAAAACGTACCTGTGTAAATTCATCGAATTATAAAATGAACAGTAGTTAATTTTATAATTCGATGATTTTTCAATTACAACTTATTAATGTAAAGGTTCCTACAAACAAGCGCGGCACGCGACGCTACACAAAGGCACCGGTCGTCGCGCGACAGGCGGTGCCTTTGTGTCGCGTCACGTTTAGAAAAGATATGGTTCGTACTTTCATCCGATATTTTTGGAACAGACTCTAGCAGGTTCATTTTTTAATGCATAGGGTGTGCATACAAATAACGCAAGCTAAGCGCACGCATCGAGCATTTTAATGCGCCCTGATGCAATGTTCGCTCACTGCTCGCCGGGAAAGGAAAACTTACGCGTTTACAACTTACAGATTACCTTTTAAATGTCACACAGTCTTAAAGAGGCTTATAAGATTTAATACTACGCCTTGTTCCACTTTTTGTAGCATATTTAATCGCCTATATTAAAATGTTGGAGGTTATATTACAAGGCCTCAAAGATTTTCTAGGAAGTTACATTCAGTTTGCATTAAGGCTCCCGCAAACAGGCGCGACGCGACTCTAATAGAACAATTTCTATGAAAAATTCATGGAAATTGTTTTACAAGGGTCGCGTCGCGCCTGTCTGTGGGAGCCTTCACGCATGCTCGCAAGTAAAGCGTTCTTCAAAGGAACCTGTAGGTACAAAAGCATCCAATGAGATGAGAACGCACCTTTTCGTGAGCATAGCAAATGTAAAGTCAATACTTTACCCAGTAGCGGTCAGGCGTAATATCCGTTTAGTTAGATGTGTGTAAAAACAATGGGTTAATTTACTGTGAGTGAAGGCTTTTGTGGTGGAGCCTTTTGGTTTGAGGTGGCCGAAGGTTTTGTGTAACAATAAACATTGAAATAAATGTTCCGAGGTGGTCCAGACTGCTTTAAACTTTTGTAAGAATGAACTTTAGTCATGAATTGTTTGGAGTAAAATGTTTATAAAACATGTGTTTGTATTTCAATCATTGTCGTAGTTTGCGGTCGAGGATGCAAATTGACAGAACTAATAGATGCTTAACAAAGTTTGGGATTACTTAATTTGTTATAGAAGACCATGTGACCATATTTTCAGAAACCGAGTTGTAGACTAGTATAGTGTTCAACATGTATGCTGAAGACATTATAATTAGTTTTCATTATGTTAGAGAGTGACGCTGCTCTACAACCAGACAAGACTAAACATACTGAGCCTTTCCCTACAGAAAAATAATAATCAAGCCTATTGCGACCATTAGAACAAAAGCAGTTTATGTCAACAAAAGCCACATTTAAATAAACCTAAAACTCCAAAATGTTGTTGCGATAACTCTGTGAAACAATGCCGTTCGCCCACGGAGAGTCGGCGCATGGCGCATGCGCATGGTCGGCGCTTACCGCTTACGAAGCGTTGCCATAGGTTACCAGTGGTAATGCACCGTTACCGGCCGTAAGTTGGAGTTACGTGTGGTTGTATCATGTGTGCTCACGTGTGGTCGAATAAGCTTTGGACATGTTGATAGTTAAGTAAAGTTGTTGAGACAAAATGGGTGTTTATGAAGGTGATTATGTAACTTATTTATTAGGTTTTGTTGCTTGGTACTGATGTAATGTTGTGATTGAGCTCATCGGACTGCAAGACAGGACAAAGACAAACAAGACAAACATCTAATTTACTTTTTTATTTCTGCCTACTCTATGCTGTCATAAATCATAAAAGAGGATCACATAAAAATCATGTAAAAAGAATCTCATTTCCGCCCAGCGCGCTGTGCGATCTAGAGTTGCAAAGTAACATAATATTAACACCCATTGATGCAACAAATATGCACTTTGTGTACATATAAGAAAGAGTAAGTACCATTCCTTTTGTGCTGGACGTATTCTATGCATCTAAAACTCTACACATAAGCACACTATGATCATCAATCATTAGCAAAGTTGTTTTTTCTTAATGCCAGCCAGAGAGATAAATCTTCAAAATATTATAATGAATACGTCCATGAGAATAAAATCTAATGCCCCTATAGAAAAACCGATCATAACAGACGTTGAGCTTATAATAATTGTAAAATATTTGAGTCATTAATATCTGGACCACATTCCGGCACACAAAAATGGTTAAATCTCATCCCATCTATGTGGGGATTAGGGCTGTCTCAAACAGTTTTGATTCTTGTGAACATTTTCGAATTAAATTTCCTTAAGAAATGACTAGGAACTTTTTTTTTTATGGGAGCAGTGCAGTGGAGTGAACAGGCATCTCCTATGCTTGCTCGTTCCATTGTAGACTTCCATCGCACATTTACCGCTTTCCACCAAGCGAGATCGAGGTGAGGGCAGGCCCATTAAAAAAAAACTGAGGCAAGATTTAATGCGAGGAAAGAATTCTTATACTATCTTGTTCTTCCATCCTGTTCAAAAGCATATTCAAGGGTCGACAAAAAAAAACAGCAAGTAATACAACAGCCAATTTATTTTTGGTGTCGACCACTATTATACGTTTGTTGTTCAATTAACACTATATACCTCCCCAACGTAATAAAAACTTCTCACAGCTAAAATGGCGTCAGTGTCTGTTGTCAGGAGGGTAGCATAGCATAGTATTTCAAAAGTTTCATAAGTGTCAACATTTATTTTTTATAAACCCCTTTACCAGCCCTGGTAGAGGCCTCTACTCGGCTAGTAATTAAGGAGTCGGTGCACTGCGCGCAGGAGTGATACTTCACATTAATGGGAGATACTCCTACCGGTGCGGGCGAACGACTCACTCTTCAAATGTGCGCCACCAGCATGCAGTTTTAACAATCACAACTAATAGAGAGGGGTTTGGGTTTTAAAATTTTATGAAAGTTTCGTTTTCCCCTCTGTCATTAGATTGCAATCTCTCTTTTATTGTCTGATTGTCTGGTATATTCGTTTCATTTTGATTTTATTTTGTAAGGGAAAACAAATAGTAGTATGTTAAAAAAACCAGAACTAACTTAACAATGAACGTAACAAATATACTACCCACTACATTTTCCGCAGATTACAATTTAGATATTGTAAATATTATCGTTTTATCCCATTTTATAAATGGAGGAACTAGGAATAAAGATAAATTGAGTTTCAAACAAGATATTAACATAAATAATTATAAGCTAACAGTATTAAAATAATAATATTATGTACATAAATATATATAAAATGCAGAAAGGAGTTTACCGCATCAAAAAATTCGTCTGCATTGCTCTAAACTTATTCTCTGCACATAAGAGCTGGCATGTATTGTGTTGATCATTTTTTAGATTACTGATAATGGTGACTGTTACTATCCTATAGGTAAACGGTTTAATGAAACCTTCGCTTATCAGATATGAAATTAGCGCATTTCTTGTTAGTCGAAGTAAGATCCTGGAGGTGTTTAATGTAAACAAAGCAATTGCTTGAAGAAATAATTTGTTGAGGCCCATTAATGTCAGTGTGATATAGATATTTTTAAGTGCCCGTATCACAAAAACACCAAAGTTAAGCAATAACTTTAAAGTAATTTAAACACAAACGTTGTAATTGATACCGTATCGTAAAACAAATTAAGTTGTAAACTAACTTGTGAAACATTTTATTTGTTTGGGTTCATATTATTACGAGCGGCGGCCATTTATATTGTGTTTTGAATGAAAATAGTCCCAATGTTGCGTGACTGACGGAGATATTAAACTAATTTATTGCTTCTGTGCTTTGCTATCGTAATATGATGTATTTAATTTGTTTGTATATGATAGAGACTGCAAGTAATAAAAGTCAAACTATTAATTACATACACACATACATAATCTCACGCCTTCTTCCCATGAGGGTAGGTAGAAACTACAGAACGCCACCTGCTACGATCCTTACATACTCCTTTTGCCTCGTTTACGTTCATATATCTGGTCATACACCAGTGATTAATATAAAAAACTATTAATTATTTTATATTTTTACAATAAACATGAAAAACATGCAAAATCCAACTTGAAACCAATTAGTAGTACTCTAATTGATCAAGATAGTTCTAGATCAATCGTAAGTGAAGCGACCTCGCTAAAATTCAACATTTATTTTATTATTATTTACATACGCCTTTCAACGCCTGTCAATAAATGGCCTTTAAATAATCGTGAGATTATGGCTCATTAACTCAAATGCAAAAGAGCAGGTGTTAATTGCAACTGCATAAATAAATTCCAAAGCACAGCATAGCTTCTTCACGCCAATATTTTTTACTACTAATTTATTTACAAATAAAATATCAATATGGCCCTATGACGCACCCGTTATTAATTCACATACACGTACACATTCCAGTCGTGGCTTGTATAACAAAAAGTATTTTAGCATAACTATTTCAAATCTTAAACTTTAACTTGGCTATATAAAAGATTCATCGTTGGCTATAATATAGTCAATACATATTTATAGGCTTATTATAAGGTCACAGTATGTAGTTTGAGCATGTATATGGCGTCAAATATGTAGTAAATATGGTAATAAATAAGATAAGAATGTGTGATTTGGATATTGGAAGCTACTCCTACCGGAGTACCGGTATCTGGGAGTGGGAGTTATGGGTTTACGCGCTGTTTTTGGGATAAAAGCACAAAGTAGATGTTTCAAAATGGGCCAGGTATAAACGTACACTACCTCAAAATAAAGAAAAATATCCGTAGAATTCGGGAAAAATACAGATAATTCATTTAAATGTATAATTTTGTGGTAGTTAATTGATCATTATCAATTATTTTTATCGACTTTCAACATGGCGTCTCACCGATGTAGTTAGTCTGTGCTTAATAACAATGACAGTAAACCATAGATCACCCATTGATCACAGAAAGAGAACTGTCCGCTGTCACAACAGTGTCAATAAACCTGTCAAACATCATTAATCAATAAAATGACAGCTTACCGTCATGACGGGTTTATGTTGTGTCTTGCAATTTCAAGAGTATTTTTTTGTGGTTTACCAGCAAACACTGCCATATTAAAGTAATTGGACAGTTGAGAACTGTTTTAAATGTGTTTCCTTATTTTCCAGTATAGTGTATAAGGACCTGGCGTAGGCTCCATACATTTTGGAACATCTCCTTTAATCTAATTATATTGAAATCTATTGAATTTAGGTTCGATGTCGTAATTGTTTATCTACCCTAAGGTTACATATTTGTTAATATAAAATTGACCTGCAAGCCTGAATAACAATTCTGTTAACCTTATTCTACATCGTATTCAACTTTTTCACATTTTCGTCTATAATTCCGGCTGACTGCCTTCCGTAATATTCTCATTATGAAATTCAGTTTTCATTCACAAACCTTTTACTTATTCTTAACTAAGCATCTTCATAGTCCTTTCGCTTTCTGACCATTATAATGGCACCACTTCCGACTTAGAACCAGTACCTATGAGTTAGCGTGTATTCACAGACGAACTGAAGATCGTTTAGTTGCCCAGCGGGGGCTTACTCAAACATTGTACGGACAACAAGAGAGATAAGTAACCTGGCACCCTGCTTTAACTAAGTTTTAACTCATGTAATATGCGTGTGCTCAGCATGTAGGTAGCGAGTCAATGGCATGGTTTGTCTGAGTATTTTTTGATTTTTAAAGCTAGGAAATATTCATTTTGCACAAGTCGAGTCGAATAGACTCCGCAAAATAAATATTTCCTAGCTTCTATAGCATCTTAAGAGCAGCTTAGAAGTAATTTCTTTTGAAATCAAAATATTTTATTTCACATAAACCTACATGGGCACTTATGAAACGTCGCTGCACAAGTCGCTGTATATGTTTAAAATGTTGGTGTAGGTACAAATGGTACAATCAAGTATATTATATATATTATCTTTAGACCTCATTTGTTGCCCGTACAATACGTTGGTTAATTAGTTAACAAATATGAATGAAAGTGGAAGGGTTCGGGTTCTCAGTGCGTCGCGTCGTAGTATATCTAATTGGTTTTACACATCTTTTTTACTGTCCAAGATAAGTATGTTGTGTAAGTTGCGTAATGATGTTTTGTTCTGTAGAGTATGTGTCCCTGATGATTCTTCATTCCGCCTGTGACAGCGTCATAGCAGAGCATACCATAATTAGCCTATAACGTTCCCACTGCTGGGACACAGGCCTACTCTCGGTGAGAAGGAGTGGGCCGTAATCCACCACGCGGGCCCAGGGCGGGTTGGTTTTACTCCGGGTTGTTTATAAGTGTCAAGTTTTTATAGTTTTTAGGTTTTTTAAAGATAAGTTACTAGCAATATTACTTGCTCATTACCAGTATTCTAATTGTATCTGATTTTACCTAATATTATCTACTTTTATCTCATTTTTATCTAATTTTATTTAATTTCAGCAAAGTTGTCTAGTTTTATATAATTTAACCTAATTTTATTATTGTATGTGTAATTACTAGTATTGACCGTTAACTTGTATGTGTGGTGCAAACTAATAAATAAATAATAATAAATAAATAAATAATTAATAAATAAATAAAATTAAGTATTTTTGTTAATTCTTTCAATAAATACGTCTATACTAGCAGTAGGTTTGCTGCTGCCATGGGTGGGGTTCGAACTAACGACCTTTCACGCACCAGTCCGCGCCTTAACCGTTATACCATAGCCGCTTATTTACTCACTAGCTTCCCAAGTAATGTTAAACATAAATATAAAGCGAAAGCCTAACATGGTCATAACACTGTTTTCTAACCAGAGCAGCATTAAATAAGATAAACCGTGCGGTAACCAGCAGTAACCTTAGGAACTGGCTCTAGACCTGTGTACTATGTGAATAGACAACGTTGTGTATAACGGCCGCCTGTGTCGCGCAGATGGAACATTGTGCTCTTGTATGCACTTTGCGAGACGAGTTTACACAATAGAAATGCTAGCCATTTGACAAATGAGTTAGGTAACTGTCGTTTTAAGTCATAATTGTCATATGTATCTGGACTGTGGAGTCAAATGGTTTCGTAGGCAGGTGGAAACTTGGAAAATGCTTCAGGTTAGATGATGTGTTCTGGGCTGGACAATGCGGTCGTGAACAGTATGTTTATGTACACTATACATTGTAAACTTTTAAGAATGGTTGTTGTTTTGTAAACGTATTTATCGTAATGTCAACGTAGAACCTAAATAAAGACTTATAATGAGCAGCCTATTACTTACACTCTAACCCTATTAATTTAGGGAAATTTCTAGAGAAAGCTATGAAACGCCTATAGTTAATAATAGGTACCCTTTGTAAAAACCTCGTAAATCATACATAAACTCGTGCATATTTCCCAGGGGGGTAGGCAGAAAGTATAGAACGCCATCTGCTATGATCCTTACATACTCCTTTTGCCTCGTTTACGTTCATGCAGCTGGTGATACACGCACGCCGGCTGTGAGTACCTACTTCGCAATCTACGCACCTGACCTTCCTAAAGAACTCCTATGCTATCAATACTAGCGTCTAACTAATTTCACCGTCAGTACAAAGTTTCACTCTTATGACAACAACAGTAAATACTTTGCACTCTTGTGTTATATACTTTTAATTAGATACTGTTTGGTATGTGTATGTGTTACTGTTCGTTACTAGAGCAGAACGTTGCTGAGAAACACGCCAAGAATTACAATGAGCTGGTTTTGGGTCAAACTGTAGGTATAACACTAGGCAATTTATTAGGTACTACAAGAATTTTGTACATTCAAGGCATGTTCTATTTGTGCCATTCTCATGCGTGTGATCTCACTGATCCGTTGATAAAGATCAAGATTTAAAAAAAATACGGATTTGTTTGATGTGAATCGGACTTTTATATTTAACGCTTTTAAATTGGTATTCCGTTTTCCGTTTTTAGATGTAGGTACAGGTTAAGAAAAAAACATTATCACTACGGTTAATAATCATTTACTTTATTACAACGTTTACACACTGCTTTGGTAAATTTGCCGCGAACGGACTTTTTTTTCATTGAATGCAATGTGTTTTTCTTTTCGATGTGGCTCACAAAACAATTGATTTAAATCAAGTGATTTTTTTTTGTCACTTTATTTTCATTTAAATAATCTCAACCCTGCTTGTGATCAATCTCTAAAGTACCAATTTTCCCTGAAGGAAAGGTGCGTCATAGTACACCCACATTTCGTCAGCTAAGTATGTTACATGTCTCTTGTAGCTAACCTATTAGCATGGGTGAGAGAAGCCTATTTCTATTATCATTATCAAACAATCATACACACACATAACTTCAAACTCAAACTCAAAGCATTTATTTCAAATACACCAATTACAGGCACTTTTGAATTGTCAAGGGGTCGGTCAGTCAGAAAGATGAAGCTAGTTGTCCATTCCAAAGCGTAGTAGGTACCTATGGAGAAGAACGGGCAAGAAAATCCATGGACACTCTTTTAATGTACACCTGTAATCCCCGAAGGGTATGGCAGAGGTGTGTAGCTATAGTACACCCACATTTCAATCAGATCTATTTAACGGCTTCAATTTCAGAGTTATTGTTACTAAGAATGTTATATTCATAATAGTTTATCTAAACTGCTGAAGTGGGGGGTATAATACACATTTGCCTTCCCTTTCAGGAAATACAGGCGTTATATTATCTTATATTTTGCTGAAACTCAAACTCAAAGCATTTATTTCAATTAAACCATTTATGGGCACTTTTGAATTGTCAAAGAGTCGGTCAGTTAGTCAGAAAGTTGAAGCTAGTTGCTCATTCCAAAGCGTAGTAGGTACCTATGGTTCTCCCCGTTTCTCGTTTCGTTTCGTTTCAGTTTCTTGCCTGTTCTTCTGAACAGGCAAGAAACTCCAAGGACACCCTTTTATCTTTTCCTTCCCTTCCTTTCCTTTTACCTTTAATCAAGATATTACAAAATCCTGGGTACATTATTCTTGTTGCTTCTATATGTGAGAACAATGTAAAAAAAATTATTAAGAAACAATTCAAAATATAAGATTAAAAATAAAAATAAGCCGTGGCAGTTAAGAGATGACCAATCTCAACCGACAGTACCCGTTCACGAACATGACGCGTGGATCAGCACCATCCAGCTCAACCATTTTGTAGGGAACCGAATGATCGAACACACTGAATTCTACTCAGTGTTACTTTCCCTTTAAAACTTATGTCACGATAAAATTTACGTATCAAGTTATATGAGATGATCTATAGTAGTTAAGATACTTAAGTTATAGCTTACTCGGGATATAAAGTCTAGCTTGAACAGAAACATTAAGTTAAGTACTGCAACAAAGTAAGTTTCGCACTTAATAACCGCTACTGAGTGTATCTCCTGACACTATCGCTTTTAATACATACCGACGTTAATATTCCGGTTCTACTCAAGCAATTATTGTTTATGGAAAGATCGTCTTTAAATACTGTCTCGCGAATTTTGTTGCTGAATAGCAAAAATGGATCTTCTAACTAAATTCAAGTCTCTTCTCAATACTCAATACTTTATTGCATTCCATAATGTGTACATAAAAAACAGTTGGTATGTTAAATAAAACATCGAATCAATTATGGACCCTGTCGGGCACAGCAAAGTTAATTTTTTATAGGAGAGAGGATGAGGGCCCTCTTTGATAAGAAAAAATAAAATAATATATATATTAAATTAAAATAGTATAATTTGGTTTTCTAGTATTTATATTTTATTCAAGTATTTGTATATTTTTGGTTTTAAGTTATACGAGTATGTATATATTTTTATATTATATATTGCACGATCTACATTATTAATATTATAAATTACAATAACATAACAATAAAATAAATATTTAGAATTTTATGTAGTCTTGTAGACTGTTATTATCATTAATTGTGCACTGTTTAGCACATTCATTCGTTTTTTTTCTATCTGTCGCTATGTCACAAAACAGCCTAGCCTGCACATAAATAGATATTTTATGGTTACTAAAACGTAAGCACATATTATACAATCCTAGGTTAATGTCAATGATGATAAATAATAAATGATGATGATGATGATAAAAAGAAAGAGAGAACAAAAGAGAGAAAGAAAAGTAAAGAAGAAGCAGAAAGAAGAAAAGAAGGAAAATAAGAGAAGAGAAGAAAACTATTCTATTCTATGATAAATAATATTTATTTCTGTAAAAACAAAAAATATCTTTCTTTTAATTGGTTAAAAACACGAACACTTCGTTTATTTTAATCGCTTGAAACCTAATAAACAAAACTGACGCATGGGAAGTCCTGTATTTATTACTAAAGGCACTACATAACATAATTATATGCACTGTCACGTTCCTTCACCAGCATACTTACAGAACGTCAAATAAAACCACGTCTGGACAACAAAGCATAAACTGAACAGCTTGAGTGCTCGTAAGTTGTAGCTCTTTGTCCAAGCTGCTAGCATACCCAGCACTATTTTGTTTATGTTAACTACCTGCTGGAGTAATGAACAAAGTTGTATTGTGTTATAACTATAAGTTATTTATATTCTAGCCTTTATTTAACTCTGAAAGTTACTAACGTGATAGTTATGCGGGTAAACAAACTATTTTATCACAATACACTCAGGGGCGTTGGACGGCATAGTGTACTGATAATATCTCCTACTCCTGATCGAGGATATGGCTGTAACCTCTATTTTAAGGGTGCGTACTGTGTTCAGTTTTAATTTGTCAATGATGAAACTGACATTGTTATGGTCCACCTTGAAACTGCAATAAGTCGTAGAGACAATCTAGGACGTCAAGTGATGCCTGTAATTTCTTCGGCATTCATTTCTTTCACGGCAAAAAATAATTGATGCAACTTTTTAACTCATATGTTTTTAGCGCATGAGTCGTTGCCGAGAATGTTACCACTTTATAAATATTATGTTTATACAGGGTTATTGGTAAAACACCAGCAACCTCTTAAGGGGTCGTTGTGCTCATCATTATAAACAACTTTTACTATGGACCAAACCCGAAATCGCGAAAAAAATATCAGCTGTTCCCTACGTTTTGACGTGTTATCCGAATATAAATGTAGGGAAAATCGTATTTTTTTTTCACGATTTCTGGTTTGGTCCATAGTAAAAGTTGTTTATAATGATGAGTGCAATTACCACTTAAGAGGTTGCTGGTGTTTTACCAATAACCCTGTATACATTTTGAACTAGGAATAGTGTATTTATTTTATTTCTTATTTTTTTGTTTATTTTAAATTTTCGTATGTTGCACTGGTTGACGTCGTAACGTCAGCGCTGGCTATCGCTGAAAACCAGCGCTGGGGCTCTGTCTCGCATAGGGTCGTAGCATTATGCTGAGCGATTGCCGTTTTGCGTGAATGTGACGCATATTTTCTCCCAAGTCGTTCTTATTTGTGTTTGTGTTTTTTCTTTGCGTCATGTTTACTGCAAATAAAGGTATTTTCTTTCTTTCTTTACCTATAACAGTAATTCTAATAAGAAGTTGCCCACTACTATCAAAATGAAACTTAAATCTAGCATACAAAATGATACAGTTCTAAATCATAACAACATCAACATAAACAACGCCATTCCTCTACAATAGAACAATGACACGTAGATCATCAATCTACGCTTCAAACTGATGCATAACTCGTCAAGAAACTATCCCATACAATGTGACGTTAAAAAACTCATTAAAATGCCGGCGCGCGCGCAGCCACGCGGAAGTTGCTGTGATTGTCTGTGATAGGGAAAAACAATGATGCGCTATTTAAATTGACACCTTTGAGTGAGAGAGGAGTGATGAAATTCTTGAGTTGAGTGATATGTGTACCTACCTATATAAAGATCTAAATTACTTTGAAGATGCATTGTACAGGGTCAAATTGAATTAGCTAGCGAAACTACGCAGACGCGATGGGAAACAAAAATTAAATTAACTTAATGATATTTTTTGGGGTCATCAACCTCAGGTATTGTAGTCACTTGAAATATCAGTATAAACAATCAGTTTTCTTTGTGTAAACTTCAGAGACGTGATGGGTATCTAAACACGATAAAACAAAAAAAAACTGATTTTCTTAACTCATACTTCAAGTAACAAAATCAACAGCGATCGTATACCCCAAAAAAAAACATTATTTTTACGTCGTGTTTAGATATCGATACCCATCACGTCTGCAGAGTTTCGCTAGATAATCTAATTTGACCCTTTCGTTAATAGTTGGTGACGGTGGGTTGTGTCTGATCCTTTCATTAATAGTTGGTAAAGGTGGGTTGTGTTTGATCCTTTCGTTAATAGTTGGTGAAGGTGGGTTGTGTTTGATCCTTTCGTTAATAGTTGGTGAAGGTAGGTTGTGTTTGATCCTTTCGTTAATAGTTGGTGAACGTAGGTTGTGTTTGATACTTTCGTTAATAGTTGGTGAAGGTAGGTTGTGTTTGATCCTTTCGTTAATAGTTGGTGAACGTAGGTTGTGTTTGATACTTTCGTTAATAGTTGCTGAAGGTGGGTTGTGTTTGATCCTTTCGTTAATAGTTGGTGAAGGTGGGTTGTGTTTGATCCTTTCGTTAATAGTTGGTGAAGGTAGGTTGTGTTTGATCCTTTCGTTAATAGTTGGTGAACGTAGGTTGTGTTTGATACTTTCGTTAATAGTTGGTGAAGGTGGGTTGTGTTTGATCCTTTCGTTAATAGTTGGTGATGGTGGGTTATGTTTGTGTTATCTAAATGCAGGTCCATCTTTAACTATAATCGTAATCATAACTATTCCGGTTAAGTGACATAGGGATTTCTGCATCTGTTGTAAAATTAGTTTAAAACAATTACTCTGGTAATTATAGACCGCTAATCCTTCTTCGATTACCCATGATTGGGAAATGGCTTGGTTGGTCCAACCTTATACAAGCACTGGCTTACTGAAATTTTAAGTTAAGCAAATGAAGATAGACCCCAAAGATCTTACTTAAAAAAAAACAAAAATACCGTCGTGCTCTCATATTAACTTATTATGATCCCCGTAGGTACATATTCTTTACACAATTGGCATTTACTTAATACTTACTTGCATTTGTAACTACATACTCCACCAGCCAGGAAAGACCAATTAGAATTTTATTATAACATCACTAACTATTTAGCCCTCTTAATAAAGGAAAAAGGAAATCTAGACCGGATGCGCATAGGCATCTTAAAAACCTAGACGTATCCAGAGCTATAGACTATAGTTTTCCGGAAGCCGTAGCCGCCATACTGCGCGTGCGCCATGAATAATGTATCTATGACAATTAACGCACTAGGAATGCTGGATTGTTCCCTGCTGAGAGCAAGGAATGGTAGTCCTTTAGTGTGAGATGTAACCGCCCTTAATTATGTTAGGTTATTTAATTACTTCACCAGCCTTAAACCTTTTCACCGCCACGGACTTCAATAGAAGTTCAGTTGCCTTGAAATTTTAGTTAGGTTTAGATGTTTTAATGGCACGTACGCCTTTAAAACAAAATCAATTTCTAAAGGACACACTCTTATTTTGTTTTAAAGGCGTACGTGCCATTAAAACATGTAAATCTAACTAAAATTTCAAGGCAGCTGAACTTCTATGGAAGTCCGTGGCGGTGAAAAGGTTACGCTAAGCCATTGTCTTACTACACAGAGCATAACTTTAGTGTTAACCCATGACACAACATAAAATAACCCCACGCTTGTTTTCCCCCAAGGGTTAGGCAGAGGTGTATTTACAGTACCTACACCCACATTTCGCAACTTAAGTTATGCTTTCTGTGATTTACTTACTCGTACATGCAACTTATAAATATATATATATATAAGTATAAAAAAGTTACCAGTAGTCCTTTAAAGAAGAAAATACAAACACCAAAGAGAAATAAAATTATTCCTTCAAACAAGCCATCAAATAACTCTCAGATATTCGAGGTTCCTGATTGCACGTCTGCTACTGCTGAATATTCTAGAACTGAAGCGTCGCAATATACGTCACAAAATATTGATAAATGTAACCAATTGTCGTAAAGAATAATTTATGTATTATAAGTAGTGAAACATCGAATAGACTATACACAATTTGTCAAAAAACTAATTTATGTAATTTTAATATATGTCATTATCGCATGCCAAACTGTGGATTGAAGATACTGCTTGATAATATTGATAAAAAAGTGCAAGATTTCACAGGCTCAGACTACTGTGTCATTTATGTTGGGGAAGAGGATTTCAGAAGGACGCATAATTATATAGAATTAGTTGCTTTCATTCGCGAAAAATTACAACCCCTAACCCATACGAACTTTTTAGTATGTCTGCCGACTTTTAAGTATATGGTAAATAAAAATGTTATGATCAACAGTAGAATCGATACCTTTAATAATTTATTATACATGGATATTGAGACATATAAATATGCGTATCTATTGGATTCCAACCTAAATCTCCCATTCACTTACGAAACATATACCTTAAGAAATGGAAGTTTAAATAACAAAGGCCTGAATATTATTTTAAGTGACTTACAAGACCTTATCCTAGATATAAGTTCAGATACAGAAAAACAAGTAACAGACGCTGATGGTATATTGGAAAACTTAGTAAATAATAAGTCTAATAATAATTTTTTTCGTGTATAATAGAATCCATATACTTCACCAGAATATCAATGGTTTATTACGCAAAGCTGATGAATTTACTGTAAATCTAAATAATATTATAAATAACCATATTGATGTGCTATGTGTTACCGAGCATAATATGATAGCAGACGATTTAAAACATCTCCATATTCCAAATTATACTATAGCGGCAAACTACACAAGGACAAATAGAAAAGGTGGGTCATGTATCCTAGTACGAAATAATCATAAATTTAAGACTATACAGGAAGCAAAACTTGTAAGCATACCCAACCTTTTAGAGTGTTCGGCTATTGAATTGTTAGAGCATGGATTGATTATCGTATGTATATATAGACCTCCAAAGATAAAAAAAGATTGTATACAATTATTTTTCGACCGTTTAGCGGCTTTACTAGCAAAATTATGTAGTAAATTTAAGAAAATTGTTATTTGTGGCGATTATAATATTGATCGACTGAAAGACACTCCTGTTTCAAGAGAGTTTGAAAACTTGTTACAGAGCTTTAACTTAAAACTTGCAATAAATGAGCCAACCCGCTTGCAAAGTAAAACGTGCATTGATAACATTGCACACAATATTAGAGGCTGTCAACAAAGCGTTATTGAACTAGCTCTGTCTGATCATACAGCACAAATTCTCTCATGTCCAGTTAGAAAAACTTACTCAATAACCCATTGGTATAAATTCAGAAGAGACTTTAGCACAGAAAATGTTGAGAAATTTATTAAATGTCTAAAAGCCCTAAATTTTACTGAATGCTATGAGAAAAGTGACGCAAATGCTTCTTTTGAAGAATTCCATAAGGTATTTAAACTTTTTTATGACCTCTGCTTTCCAAACATCAAAATTAAAGTTCCAATTATTCGCAAAACCAAATGGCTTAGTAAAGGATTAAAAATATGTTCTCTTCGTAAAAGAATGCTTCTTAAAATATATCGACTCTCGGGTAAAAAGTCAGATAAGGGTAACTTTAATAATTACGCAAAAAAGTTTAAAAGAATTGTAAAACTTACTCAAAAGTCGCAAAATAATAATTATATACAAACAGCCACAAACAAACCTAAAGCAATATGGCAAATAATAAATAAAAATAAAAACAATAATCCCCCTGAAAAAATTGATAGATTAAGATATATTAATCAAGTTATAACGGCCCCTGATACTATAGCACAAACATTTAACAATTTCTTTATTGATGACATCTCGAAACTGACAAATAATAAAATAAATTACGCAGAGATTCTAACTTATAATAAACCAAACTCCTGTTTCTTAACCCCAGTTACCCTAAACGATGTTGTGAAATTAATCATGGCATTAAAAAACACCAAAAGTACGGGCTATGATGGAATTTCAACGCAAATAATAAAACGTGTAGTGTACATAATTGCCCCAATCATAACTCATATTATAAATCAGTGTCTTGAGGAAGGCATTTTCCCAACATATTTAAAAACTACGGTGGTTACACCACTATTTAAAAAAGGAAACCCAGAAGATGTACGATGTTACAGGCCGATTGCTCTCATTCCAATATTCGCCAAAATATTTGAAAAAGTACTAAATAATAAACTTACTGAATATTTCGAGAAAAATAAAATAATAATAGATAATCAAGTAGGATTCAGAAAAGGGAAATCGGTAAATTCAGCAATTCATCAGTTTTTAGAAAAAATACTTACAGAACTAGATAAAAAAAAACAAGTTACAGCTCTATACATGGACATGACAAAAGCGTTTGATTACGTTGATCATGAACTTCTTTTGCAAAAACTGGAAATATACGGAGTTCGGGGTAAAGCACTACAAATAATCAAATCATATCTATGTAACCGAATACAGTTCACTGAAATAACTCAGTTATGTCCATTTACAAAGAGAGAGATTAAGTATACATCGAGTCCTAGATTTATAAAATATGGTGTACCTCAAGGGTCAATACTGGGACCACTACTGTTTCTCATTTACATAAACGATTTACCTAATGCTATTCAACAACCTATGGTTTTATTTGCAGATGACAGTACGGTTCTTTTCACAAATAATAAAAACAAAAATTGTGAACAAGAAATAAATGATTCCTTATCTAAGTTAATAAATTGGCTTCAAATAAATAATTTACAAATTAATCTCACAAAAACACATTACATGAACTTTAAAAATAAAAACGCGACATCTATTCCTTTAAGTATTGCATACAATAATGAAACAGTAGCTGAAGTAGCAAATACAAAATTTTTAGGAATCCATATAGATTCGAATATGTCATGGAAAACACATGTAAATAGTGTATGTACCAAATTGAATCAATTTTCTTATGCTCTATACATGCTTAAAAAAGTGTCCAACCAGACCGCGCTTCTTACTGCTTACCATGCGTATGTGGGATCCACTCTGTCGTATGGGTTACTATATTGGGGAAACTCGACTGATAAAGAAATTGCGTTCAAAGCCCAAAAAAAGTGTATTAGGTCTATATGTGGGTTACGCCAAACGGATTCATGTAAACCACATTTCGTAAATCTCAAGATTTTAACACTCCCTGCTCTATTTATCTACCTGGCCTCAATTTTAGTTAAATCAAACATTACAAGCTATGATACGTTAAAAAGCAGAAGACTTAAACATACCTTAAGAGATAAAACGTCCCACACTAGAGCGTACAGTAATAGTGTTTTCTGTATGAGCACAAAGATTTATAACAAGCTACCTATGGACATTAAGGCCAAAAGGCCTCTCTAGCACTCACTAGGACTCAATAGCAGAATTTCTTGAGGAAAAATAATTTTGCTCAATAAAGTACCTATCACTAAAGTGAATATAATTCAGTAAAATATTTTTAAAAGGATTATGATAATTAATATTAAATGATTACAATACTGTGACATAATTGAATTAATGAATAATGATAATTTTTAAATCAGGTAACTCATGACATGTGTATTTTTATTTAGGTATGACTTTAATAATTTATAATTAATATGATGTAAATGATAAAATTATATAATGTAATTAAAACGATGTCCTATATAAAATTTAATATTTATAACTTTTTTCTTTTTAATTAATGAATGTAAATAATGCATGTTCAACTGTTACTGTTACAATTATAAGCATATATGCATGATGAAATTGCAATGCCCTAACAGGGCCACTATGTTCTAAGAACTGATATCCTCTGTTAAGAACTTTATTTATGTACACGTAGTTAGCAATAAAGAATTTGAATTTGAATTTGAACTTGTGGATCTTGCAAACGGTCAAATATGGAACAAACTTTGCTGATTTTGAAGTTTGACGAACACCTATTCGTGTCCTGAGTAATGTCATCTGTTATAGATATCATGAAAAACAATTTGATGCCGTTTACATACATTTGATTTAATTTAATTCAAACATTTTTGATAGTGATGAAAGAAATTGTGCGCGGAAATATGACCCCAAATATATTTAAAGTAGCATAATCCTAATCAATATTAAAATTCCTAATTCTTAATTGCCATAAGACGTGAGGAACGTCATAAAAAAGATGAAGCGTGGAAAGTCAGTGGTCATGACGGTATAAGTATAGAACATCTGCGTTAAGGCTCCCGCAGACAGGCGCGACGCGACAGCGTGACACAAAGGCGTCCCTCGTCGCACGACATGCGGTGCCTTTGAGACGCGCACGATTCGCGTCGCGTGTCGCACCTGTTTGTAGAAGCCTTTATGGGGGTGTAAATCTGCCCAGAGTCCTGAGTCTTATGTTTAATTTTTGTATACGACGTTTCTTTATTCCGGATAATATGATAAAAACAGTAGTGGTACCAACAGTATACAAGAAAAACTTTAGGCGGCGGGCTACAACGCCCTGCGTGTTCAGTACTACGACGGTCTGAGGACAGTGTTGAGAAAACCCCGGTACTGCAGTGCTTGTGCAATGTTTGCGAATGCTTCCATCCAAAGAACTGTATCGGTGATGAGTAGGGTTCGTGGTAGCACCAACACGGTCCTCAGAACGTTCGTGTGCAAAATTGATGGTCCATTTACTGTGTACTGGGCAGGTGTACACCTGCACCGGAATAGGAAATAGACTCTTAATTATTGTACAACTTGTTTTTGATGGAGGTTGTATGACACACAGACATGACAGTGTTTTAAGATTTGAGTAAAACTGTTTAGAATCTGTCAGCTACAAAACTGCTCCGTCAAGAAGAAAAAATCGTTGTGTATTATATTAATTGCGGTGTTAATAAATGTGTTTCATCCAAACAGCCTCTTAGCAATGTGTGATGTAATGATGCTAACTAATAGTTTAGTTTATTAGTTTGTTTTATAATTGGTCCGTGTTGGCTTTTAATTCAATAAATTATAATATAAGGGTACGTGATGGAGGTTGTATACCTACATGACAGTGTTTTAAGATACGAGTAAAACTTTTTAGAATATGTCAGCTACAAAACTGTTCCGTCAAGGAGAAAAAGTCGTTGCGTATTATGTATATTAGTTGCGGTATTAATAAATGTGTTCCATCCAAATAGTCTCTTAATTTCAGTAGTTTTGTTTACTAACCCTTTTTATTTTTGTGTTTCCTACTAACAATCCTACTAACGCTTTTTTTGTAATAATTATATAAACTGTATGTCCGAAATAAATTATTAATTATTATTAATAAAAAATTTAACACCCAGGTGTTGGTGTTTTGTGCTGCCACACTGCGCACGAGTTTCCAAACTCATTAGTATTGTATTTACACCAGACTTATTTACGGATTAAATTAGGCAATATTTACTTTAACACCCACATAATAAGGACCAAGCGTGGTTTTTGTTTTTGTAGAGATTGATACAAGTGAACAGAGGCAGCGATTTGTCAAAAAAAATGCTAAAGAATTTATTGATTGTCAATAAAATTGTCTGCTTTGGTATTTTTTTAAGTGAAACTATGTGTTTCGCTGCATGTGTGTGCATTTGCGTTAGTACTTCGATTAAAGACACCGGTTTCTAGTATTCAAGGTTTTTCATATGACCCCAAACATAAAAGCGAGTAGACTGTGAATCATGTCAAAAACTAAAAAGCCGCTCCGTGACTTGTGACCTGGACATGACGACGCTGGATGCCTAATATGTGGTTTGCTGGGACGTTAGAAAGTAGTGGAATGGCATAACCCAGATAATTAATTCGATTATCACACAATATTATTTTATATTTTTATTGATTGCTAATTCGACCTTTGCCAGCATTATCGGCTGTTTCATCAGCACCAGTAAATATTTTTTTTACTTTTGTATCTCTTTAGATAGCTGAGTAAATGAAGATATATTCTCCGTAATTTGTACGCCTAAAGCTACATTAAAATTTTGAGATAACTGGTGTCATAGTTCATGTACGGAGATGATTTTTAAAATGGTTAATAAACTTCTTCCTTTAACTTTTAATCGTTTAATATTTTAGAACATTTGGATACATCGAAAGGTTTGTTAAGGTAGGTATCCAATAGAATAGCAATTAAGACTATTCAATTTGAGAGTTCAGAGAAAAGTGATATTTAGTGACGAATTTTGGGAAATTTTCAATAATACATAAAAATTGGGTTTTGTTGAATTCCACGAATTTTCGACTAGACTTTACGGGGTGCTTAATTGTTACAAATGGGCCACACCCTGTATACTTTCATATGCATTTAGTAAAAAGCTGTTATTTTGATATTACAAACAGACACTTCAATTTTATTTATTTGTATGCATAGATGGTCTGCTACTGTTATATATATCATAATATATGTTTCTGTGTTCCATTTTACGTGCCAATTTATATACAAATTATTGTCTCAGAATCACTAACTAAATAAAGCAATCTTATGGATGTATGTTAGTGGTAGTTGGAGGACAGGACATCATATACTTAAGACAGGACCTTTTGAAGATAACCACAATCTTTACAATTTCTGAATGCCAGATCAACACACGGCACTAGCCTTTTTCTAGTTCTGTCAGAATACCATTAGTTTATCGCAGGCTTATCCACGGATCTATGGGCTTATCCTACTTTTCTTCTAAAAGCATCCTCTACTCTCACACATGTAATCGCTCCCGCTCATGCCTCGCACCTTTCACAACAAAGCAATAAGGTTGTAAATCAGCGACAGATGCGAATGTAGGTGAGCAGTGAGTATAGGTACCCACTAGCAGCTCGGTGCGCAGTGGGCGTGACACCCGGAAGTGACACGCACGTCGACATCCGGGGGTATTGCGCTAGCTAGTGTAAGGGAGGAAGGCAGGAATGCAAGTCGTTGCTTAGGATTGAGTAGGCATGGTGGTCGAACTAACTTTTGATGGAGTATGGGAGGAACAAAGATTAATGTTGCCACAAGTTCAATAACTCGGAACTCCCCTTTTGAAGCGATCTAGCCAAAGCCACGAACAGCTCTCAAGGGCAATATACTAGGCAGGAAAACCTTAAGAAGTCACGTCAGAGTTCTTCAGCACGTGCTGAAATGATTGCTGCTAATGCTTTCGTTTCTACGTTTTACTAACGATGTAAGTTAGTAAACTATAATAATAATCAAAATGAACATCGTTTATTAGCATAAAACATGGTTGTAAATAATCACTATCCCTTATTCGCTTTCACTGCCACCCACGACACTCTGGCTACAAACTACAGACCACACGGAACATGCATATTATTACATGCCAATAGTAATGTAATCGCAAGATATGTTCTTGAATAGCCAGGGACTGTACAGTATAATAAGTTTAATAACGTAAATATCTGGCTAATATGGCGGCACCTCGCTGCTATGTCATGGACGGATATTATGCTAGGGCTGTACAGTCACCAACACATCAAGTTACCACTAACTGTCAGATTTACTCATTCGATTTTGAACTTAACCGTCAATATTTTAAGGTTAAAACCGTTTGGAGAAATTTGACAGTTTCATTTAGCTTGATCTGCTGGCGACTGGACAAGTGTACAATGCTGCAAGGATCTTTTGGTGCTCAAATGACGCTGACAGGGGGCGCTGTTGGTAAACATTTTCAGTCACCATTCGGTTAAAAAATATATATAAAGCATTTAAATTATCGTTTCATTTTTCTAATCAAACGAAACAATGCAATTTAAACATTTACCACCGTAATTGTTAGTTAAAACCTCATTGTTTTATCAGATTCGCACAGGTAATAAAGTCTATTGGGGAGTTGTTATTACACACTACTGGTAACACAGCGGTGATGACGTAGGCTTGTGTCTCCCACGTGACCACTGTGTCTCGGAATGCTATACCTGGCGAAGTATATTATTATACCATGGTGAAATGTATTAAAAAAACAAGATGGCGGCGTTCGTTTCGATTTTGGCTACGCGCCAATATAACCTTGTAGCGATTTAAGTAGTTTTAATAATAATAATTTATAATTGCCATTGACTTCGGGCATTTAACATGATCGAATCAGCGGAATGATGATTGCAAGTAATTAACACTCTGAGGATATTGCTATCAGTGATAATCAGTGCGCTGTGCGCATATCAAGATACCTATGAGAACTGAAAGGTTGTAATTTTATAAAATTATTTATGGTTCTAAACTTCGCATTTCCTGAAAAATGATACTGCATTAACTATTTTAGTTTTGATTTCTAATACATACTTGGTTCACAAATAAATATCTATAGTTTTCTTTGCCCGAAACTCAAACTCATTCTGCTCTGTGACGAAAATAAGCGTTATATACTTAATTTGTTATCTGCCAGGTGTCTTTATAAAAATGTCCACAACCCTAGCTGTAACTTGTACTATTATAACAAGCCACTATCAAGTTGCGGACAGCCGACACGGTTGCAACACCGGGTTGTCACTTGTCGTGTTGCAATTAACTGCCAATGTATACGATAAATAAAGAAAATTCATTCATGTACAAGTATGGGATCGTAGGTATAACATGTAGAATAAGGTATGTGTCGTTACGAAGGTATGATGTTCTTTCAGCTTACGGCACACTGCACATTAACCGCTGAAAGTTGATTTTGCTCCGAATAAAGTTAATAATGATACTCAGTTACTCTTTGGTGCACATTTTTAGGTGGAAAATTATTCCACTGGGCTAAGGCATCCCTTAATTCGCTAATGATGCCAATTTGATAAAACATCTGTCAGCTGTATCGCGCCATTGCTTTCGCGTAAGGCTGCCGCAAACAGGCGCGACGCGACAGCGCGACACAACTAACAATTTCTACGAAAACTTCATGGAAATTGTTCTACAAGAGTCGCTGTCGCGTCGTGCCTGTCTGCCATAATCAGGCCATAATATTACCAACTCAAATTTGCATATAAATGCCCTAATTGATGATATGCTAATCTAAAACAAACCTTGACGAAACAATACATTGGGTGTTGGGAGTAACATTCCTAACATTTGTTAACAACATAATACGCTTTCACGCTACACTTCCCATGGAAACAGTACGTACGGTCAATCGCACGTTACAGTAACACTTGATCTAGGAAAACCACCCTTACAGCTACGAAATAAAGGCCCTGCCAATGTAAATTTTTTACCATAGACTTAACTATTAAATCAGAACAAAGACAATAAAACCTGCATACCAAGCAGCATCAAGTAGGAACATGAAGTACTTACAAACAAACAGGCTGGCTATAAAGTGTTCGACTTATTGGGCCATCCTCAAGACGTTTAGCGGCGGAAGGGCTGGGCAGAACCACTGGAGCGGTCGTAATTGCTTATTGTTTATAATTGAAGGGTGAGTTCTGAACGGAGCGAGAGCGATTGGCGATAGGCGATTTAGTTTTTTACTGTTCGATAATATTCGATTTATTAGAAAAGGTCTTCAAAACTACGTTGTAATCACTAAGCACTAAAATGTTGTGTTTTTGCGTGCTTACCTACCTCCTACTGAATTTTCCTGAAACTTTTCTTGCACTTTAAGCAAAGTTTAGCAACAAAACTGCAGTAGTGGACTTCCGCTAGCAATTCTTCACTATCGAAAGTGAGCTTGCTGCGATTGTTTAAACGGTAAGAATTGCTTGCGGAAGTCAACTTCTGCAAGTTTTGTTGCACATACAGGGTTGCAGGGAGACATCGACGCGCAAACGTAGGTTATCAAAAAAAAAATCAGATGTTTTATAGAAAACTGCAATACCTACGCGGTCAAAATGTATGGAATGGCATTTTTTTATAAATAACCGACGAATAATTTTAACGCATGAGGATTCAGAATCATGTATTGAATCCGTAGTAACAGGTTGTGCGTCACCCTGCCACCCTGTATACTTCGCTTTAAGAAGAGGCACAAAATTTCAGAAATGTTTTTGTACTAGTTAAAAAACGCACACAGAACAAGCGTTCTTCGATTCCCTTATGTATGAGAAATCACCTACTCTTAACTCTGTGGACCAAATACACGCTGGTACAATGCATAATTAAACAATTTCTGGCCAATTACATTATTCCAATCGAGGTTTTACTCAGAGCTTTATCACTAATTGTTACTGCCTCAGAGATTATAAACATGATAAAGGTATGTAAGGTATGTTTTGCTGAAGAACAATAGTGTTTTAAATTAGCACACAATCAAATCGTAACTCAACCGCACCACTCAACTTAATGCTCAAATTGATATTGATCTTTCAATAAAATATATTACAACGGTAGCTTGAATATTGGTGACATTATCTTTGGTTAAACAAATTAATATAGAAGTTGTTTCTCTATGACACACTCATATTTATTGCTGTTATCTTTTCTATTGAGCATTAAATTATAATAATATTTATTAGTAAAGCAATTAATATTAGAGATTTGATTTATTAATAATACCGCTATGTAACGGTCGTGATACAATGATCATAGTTTTATAATCACCATGTTTACAAAAGAGACTGGTGGTCTCAGTTAGTTCGTTATTTAGCCGACAGAGGATGCTGCCCATACTGTCGGACTGCCCATCCCCTTGACATGATCCCTTAGTAATCTTTAGAGACACTTACAGAAAGGAAAGAACTATCCATATTCTATAATTGTCCGGAGATATTATGTATGGGAGATATACCCAAACAAAAGTCAGTCATACAAAATCAAAATTCATTTATTCAAACCAGGCTGAGAATCAGCACTTTTTGAACGTCAAAATCACATAAGACAGTCCCCCAAAACGCCCGCCCTTCACCACTTTCTAGTACTTTAGCTGGGAAGAAGTGGCGCAACAAACTCCCCAGCAGCACAACTGTCTGTTCAGTTAGAAGAACTTGGTTCTATACAAAAGTAAGTAATTAACGAAACAAAACATTAAATTAAATTATTTGCCATGTCAGGTAGTACACGCCAATATACTTACCACACATACACCTTAAATATAGCTATCTTGAAAAATACTTACAATATCTACATTATCAACACACGCAAATAAGTCTTATCGTTGAAATCAAGCTATTTTCATTCAGACTACCATTGCATGGGAACAAAACAGTTACAATTTTTTTTGCTCATAAACTTAATAATTATTTCTTTTAATCCTGCTCACGCACATTCCGCTTCCCGCCCACAGCATGTGACAGCCGATGTAATCTGTAACGATCGACATCTATCTATGTAAAACAAGTATGTTGATGGTCGAGTATTAGTGTTTAGTGCCGGCCTAAACGCACGCGATGTCTCGTGTGCCAGTGACGTGTTGCAAGTGATTACTTTACTCGTTCACGTGTCTACTTGAACTCGCAAGTTTTATTGCAGTTGGGAGGCAAGTAAGTCGTAAAAAGGTTTATGAAAAAAGTATTTAATGCTGGCCAGTAACACTATAGCGTCAATAAAAAAGTAAAATAAAAGAAAAATAAAACTAATGGCTTTTCACAATTTTTTTGGGAAGAAAACAGCCAGTTTTATTTTGTTTTATTTTTCATGTTTTAATGAAATCAAACTAGAATTTATAATTTCATGACTCCTTTTTAGTTGATAAGAACTGTTTGTTTAGGAAACTTATTCGATGCTACTGAATTTATACCTCTCTCATTCGACGTCTGAAATAATAGGTCTTTACCTATGAAATTGCCGTTTTGTATGAAAAAATTTAAACGAATTTTTTTCATGAATTTTTTATTTGTATTAATCGAAGTAATCACCCATGCAATCAATGCATCTTTGCCATCGCAGTGGCAGTTTATTGATGCCCTTCTTAAAGAAATCAGCTGGACGGGAGGCAACAAATTCTTCAAAGGCATTTTGTACTGCCTCTCGGGTATTAAATTTTTTTCCCGCCAAGAAGTTATCCAAATTCTGGAAAAAGTAGTAGTCTGTAGGCGCAAGGTCTGGTGAGTAGGGCGGATGACGGAGAGCTTCCAACCCCAGTTCTTGCAACTTGGAGACCGTCTGCTGTGCAGTATGAGGTCGCGCGTTGTCGTGCAGGAGCAGCGGAGACGAGCGATTGACCAATGCTGGTTGGAGATGCGCCAGCTTCTCCATCATTGTGTTCAGTTCTTCACAGTACACATCTGCAGTAATGCTCACCCCGTTTGGTAAGAAGCTGTGATGAATCACACCGGCGCTAGACCACCAAACAGTGACCATCACTTTTCTAGGGGTAAGTTTTCGTTTAGGGCATTGTTTAGGTGCTGAACCAGGATCCAACCAACTTGCTGAGCGCTTACGGTTATCAAACAGAATCCATTTTTCATCGCAGGTAACAATGCGGTTCAAAATTCCTTCATTTGTGTGTCTGTTGAGCAGTGCAAGGCACGTCTCGACGCGTACTTCGCGCTGGCGATCATTGAGTTCGTGGGGCACCCATTTGTCAAGCTTTTTTACCTTGCCAATTTGACGCAAATGGACCAATATTGTTTTAACGCTAACGTCGAAAGCTGCTGCTAATTCAGCCGTAGATTGTGTATCATCAGCTTCCACAATCGCCTTTAATTCGTCATTGTCGACCAAAGTCTTCGGACGACCGCGAGGTTCATTTTTCAGGTCGAAATTTCCAGAACGGAAACGAGCAAACCAATAACAGGTGGTGCGTTGGTTTGTAGAGTTAGCTCCGTAAACGTCGTTGATGTTGCGTGCCGCTTGTGCCGCGTTGCTGCCACGACGGTACTCATATTCCATAATTACTCGAATTTTTAACGTATCCATGATGACGAAAAAGATTGAAATGCGATGAAAATGTAACACTAATCAATAAAGAAATGACTACTTTTAGAAAAAAAAAACCATGTTTTTAAAATAAAATTAATTTGAAATTAGAATTCATAGCCAAACAAAAATTATTTTGATTTGAAATGGCCAGTACTGCAGAACGGCAATTTCATAGGTAAAGACCAATATAAATCATAGCGCCTACAATATGCATAAATTGCGTCTGTCTATGAAAAGGTAATAAAACCAATAAAATGAATTTTCTTAATTTACTACAAATTCTAATTTAAGTGCTGCGAAGAATCATGAGAAAATGGAACTAAAATACGAAACTCTCAGATTGTTATACTTACTAATTAAAATACATGGTCCAGTGATGCGTATCTCAATTAAAACAATTTTCTTCGGTTTTAACAAAAACGTGTAGTATCTTTACACATTTTTAAATATGTATTCATTAAATTCAATAACCCGTTACTGACTAACTAATATCTTTCTATGTATGTAAATCATAGAATTAATCTCGAATGAAAACTTGGCTGTGGTTATAATGTTAAGTACGGTTAATTAATACAGATTAAGTTAATTGATTATGTTGTAAAATTATGAAAAAATGTTCATTAATAAATATTTAAGTAGCAATACTTTGCTCGCTTTTTTGTTTTGCTACCTGATGGTAGCAAATCATCAAACCCGACTAAGAACCCCAATATGATTAATTAATTATCAAAACTAACAATTAAAAAACTAAACATCAACAAAAATACAAAAAAATAAATAAACTGGGCAACAAAAACACAAAAAAGTGAAGAGAAGTTATGTATTAATTTATCACCAAAACTACTTTATTTTATTCTGTAGATAAACTAACTATACTAATCTACCTCTGGAAATGAGACAATGAACCGCATTCTAATAAAAACTTTTCTTCGCCAACCATAGACAATTTAATACATTCAAAACCGCAATGGCGCCTACAGACGCACATATTATTACTTCACACCTTTTTATTTTCATTTCTTGGCTAACTATGTATGATGCTCATCGTTAGCAAAACTGAATTGAATAGCATGTATGCATAATAATATAATGCAAAGCAGAACGCAGTTAATTGAACCGATTGAGATAGCCTCCAATGGCTTTATATTTTATTAAAATGAAACCCGTTAAATGCAAAGGAACATTCTTGTCGCGATAATGTGCCATTATCCATAATTCTATATTATCTGATAATAAGATGACGGTACAAACCGGTGTAGTGAAACTAATGAGAGTTTTATATGATCAGTAAAGTTGAAATAACTTTAGATGTGGGAATAATAAAGTCATTTTCAATATTACCAATAATTGATACTAGGTATCTACAATATGGCCGAAGAATCACGGCCGGTCTGGACATAGGCACTACGAACTTTCGAGCATATTCTCTCACTCACATTCGCCCCATGTCACCATTTGGTTCCTATAAAATGTTATTGCACAGCCTTCTCTGCAAACTTCAGACCGGCCATGATTCTTCGGCTGTATTGTAGTTATGAGCTGAATTACTCTTCCACATTTCTGTATTTTAATGGAATAATAAACTTTTACTAAAAATAATCCTTCTATTTAGTAACGAATCCTTTTAAAACTGCCAATAAATATAATTACAAAAAGAACATAATAAAGACACACAAAGAACACATTACATAAACAGACATACATCATCATCACACTACAGATCAGGTCATTACATTACAGATTACATAAAGAAAAAAACATATAAATAAATGATAAATGATTTTATTTCTGTAAGTAGGTTTATACAAACACTTTTACACGTCAATCATATTGTAAAAAGAAGTCGGTTAACTAGATGAGGTCGGCGTTTCCTATCTGACTACTCTGAGAAGAAAGGCCGAAACAAACTCAGAGGTCACAGTCTCTTTTAAAGTCCAGACATAATCTTGGTCACATCATGTGAAGACCATGTAAAATTGTGTCTGAAATGGTCTTTTGAGGAAAAACCACACAGATTGAGTGGACCTATCCAGTCAGTGCATGCATTTGTCAGTAATCGTGCAGTTCAACTCAGAACTTAAGGAGCTCAACGATTCGAAAGAAAGGATATTTGGGTAGGCCACAAAAATTACTCAAACTGCCAAACCATGATTAAAATTAACCGAGAAGGAGAGAAAAAAAGCAACAATGACCCACATAGTTTTCACATTCACTACTCACTTATTCACTATATACTTTAATACACAGATTAAAAAGATACTCCATTTTATAACATCACGAAAGAAAACTCAATAAAACGAAACTACGCTCATTTCTATTGACGTTATAAAATTACGGCCTGTGCTCTAACCCTCACGACGCCGACTCGAGCAGTTACACAAAATAGGCAGGCCTCCTTCGAATAGGCAGACAGCCTCGAATTATGGCAACATTGCTGGTTAGATGCTGAGCCTTTTATAAAAACACTACTTTTAAATCAAACTGCAAAGCATTTCAAACCTTACGACCATAAAGTTAGAATTTATAATATGTATTTTCTACATTTAAATACATATTATTTGTTTTGTGGTTACTGAATGGAAGTCGTCTGTAAACGGGATATCTTATTGCAGTGTTATTTAACTTGAGTCGGCTTAATGATACTCTTTTATGAAAATACTGCGCTTTGATCCAAATGAGGATGCCTGTGTAATCATTTTTGTAAGACAGGGATTACTGGCGTCCTTTAGAAATGTAGAGATTTTAAGGATAACTGTGTTCACTTAGTTATTTAATTAATTATCTGACTTGGAAATAAAATAAGAAAGAAGTATTTTATATAAAACGCATAAATAAGTACCTAGCTATTTTTGCGCATCTTAATTTATTATGACCCGACTGCAAAGAAGGGTTATGTTACGTTGTATTGGTTCTTGGCTCTTAGCTCCAACGATTCCAAGATGTTAACATAGTGAGGTTACGTTAATTGCTGGAGATTGTCATCGCAGTATGACGCAATTAACACCTTACGACGCAGCAAGAGATGGGACCCTGTTCTTCCAGATATAAACAAGAGATTGTTACGAGAATGAAATGCTCCTCTTCATTTATTAAAACTAGCTACATTACGTTTCGTCAGTCTCATATACCTTTAACAGCTAATAACGCAGCGAGGCAGTGAAAGGTGGGCGTCTCTGCTGTGCCCAAAAATATTAATATGAGAATTTTGAATACCTAATCAATTTTCGACCGTTAACCACAGATTACTTTATCTTTTACGTCTCCATAAAGTAGTTTAGTTGCAATTTGTTCGACCTCAGGAACAAGTGATAGACGACGGTTTCACAGAAAAATGCTGATCTTTAGAACTTATTAACGCTCGCGTTAGAACACAGCCCTCAGGAAACTAATCTATGGGGAAGATAATAACTGTCAATTAGTTCCATTTAGATGTCGCTAAGAATTTGTTACATTAAAACTGTCAATCTCTATATAAATTTTATGTTTTTTTTATGTTTCCTCGGAATATGTTAGAAATGGGACGCTGTGTAGCGTTTGAGTGTACTTTTCCATGTCATACCTACGTCATTAAAGAAGAAAGTGGGAGGACTGAGGATACTGAATTTTAAATCAAGCGATTGTTCGAGGTTATGCAAGAAACATTTTAAAGAGAGTGATTATGAGATGACTTCTTTTTTAGGGCTTTTATACTATTCTTTTAAAACAATCAAGTCTTTTGATATGTGGCAACCTTACAGCGCCCCGTGCTAGACATGCTTTCCCATTGGCAGCTACGAGTGGCCAAGACTAACTCCATCTTTGTATTGTTGCAGTGATGGTGTGAGACCGTATGGGTCTGGCCGCGGCGCTGCTGGAGGCGGCTGCGCGCGGCGATGCGGCCCGGCTGGCGAGCCTGCTGGCCGCCGACGCTCGAGACATCAATGTCGCTGATGAGGTAAATATTATAGTCCTTCACACCGAATTTCAGCCACCAATGCGGGAGATATTATTATAATACCTCAGGCACTAAGTCCTCCTTTGTACAGTATTTTTTTACTTGGGCATAACGTATTAATAAATAAATAAATATTATAGTGCCGAAGTGTGTACGCAGACACAGGTGCACTATCTCTTCCCTCACTCTCATGGTCCGATGTGACGGCAATCCGACACGACCGGTGAGAGATCAGGCGAAGGACCAGCGGTTTAACGTGCTTTCCCAAGGTACGGGAATATCACACGACCAACTTCCAAACTCCGGGCTGAGAACTTCCGAATGGCAAAAACTCAATTAGTTTTTTCCCGACCTGGGAATTGAACCCAGGGTCCACGCTCAGCAGTCGCGCTGGCGACCACGAGGCCAACGAGGCAGTTGACGAAAATTATGGCGTAAGGTATCGCTGAAGTGCAAAGCAACCAGTACTCACCAGTTAAGGTTACACTCGCATACGTAAACCGCATCGGCGTGCGTTGGAGCTTCTCGTTCGATCGTTAATGCTGTGATAGGTAAAGGCTGATAAACAGAGGCAGCGACAGGGTTAGCTCCTACATTTTGCCTAGAGTTCTGACTCCATGCCTCTAGGTAGATATTACCTTCAGTCTTCAAATAATACCTCCTGTAGGTACATAGAAAGTCTTGTATGTATCGGAAAAAGGTGGTAAGCTGAATAGAGATTCTTCAAATTCCAAACAGAATTAGCTTAAATGCTCCCGCAGACCGGCGCGACGCGACGGTGCGATGCGATTCTGGTGTTCACAATATCCATGAAGTTTTCATAGAAATTGTGTCGCTTCGCGCTGTCGCGTCGCACCTGTCTGCCGGAGCCTTTAGTTGTTTAGCGCCATTTGATTAAACTAATGACTAGCCATCGCCAGTTGAATTTAGAGGTACTTTTGAAAGTGTGAATTCTACAGCCTGTTTAATTGACTTTTTATCACGGCATGTTTCTTTTCTTTATTTATTAACTCACTTTAATGTGGAGTACGACTTAGATAGATCGTTTTACTCAACTGTTACAGGAAACGCGATAGTAAAAAGATTTCTGAGCGAGATTTATCTTCTTTGTCAGAATAAATAAATGGATTAGCTGTCTCGAATAACATAAAACAAGTTTCTTGCTTTTTTTTCTCAGTCGTATCGGATGCGCACCGCCCACACGCTAATAGGAATAAAGAGCTTCACTTTTTATATTATTTTTACGAACAGGCAACACAACGAAAGTGTTACCATAACAAAAATAACAACAAACAACCTCACAATAAAACCGACGTACAAAAGGATTTATATTTTATACAAAAGGCAATAAATTGTATTTATGATAAATGGCGGGAGGATAATAAACGTTAGCGCGCTATTTCACCCAACAATGTCAGCTGCGTTCCATTCCACGCAGTAGCATCGTTCAACATCGAATCGGCACCCAACCGCGAACAAATTAATACTTCGCGAAATTAAAGTACCTATCAAGCGAGCCAATTTAAGTCCTAAATCATCATAATAAAGTTTGTAATTCAACAGCATCTTAAGTGATTCTATAAAGCATTTTATTTATGGCCAGTGTGTTCCCATCGTCCACATAGTTGTCCCTTTCGGAATCGATTAATAAATAATTAAAATGCATCGATATATCGTGCGTCGGTGCCGATTTATCTACTCGTGTCGCTACAGGCTGGTTGGATATTGTAATTTGTATGCTCAGTTTATAAAGAAATAAAAAGCTTGAGGCAGCTGTGCAGATTGTGCATGACAGACAATGTTCTCAGCATCCATCGGTCCATTCGTCATACTAGAGGTCCGCCTCATAGTTAATAAGTAATTAATTTAATTAATGCTCATAGAGTCTAATCGTTACTTGGAGCATAAGATGCATTTGCAAGCAAATCTGATTAATTGTTGGCTGGATTTATTAGAAATTGATGTGTGAACCTGTTTGAATTTTGTAAAAGAAGAAACTAAGCAAGATTTTGTAGAAAGTTTAAACACTTTTTGAATCGAACACAATATTTTCCATACAAAAGATATTTTGGTAACAACGAAAAGGATGTTTCTGGCGTTTAAATCCGTAATCACCTCGATTCTGTTCACCACTCACTATTGTGCCAAAATGGCAGCTTTTAACAACTTTTTGCAGTAGATAAATAAAAAAGTAAACAATTGTAATTGTCCATCCATAGATATTACAAGCGAGCTAATTGGATCCCACGGCGCAGCATCATCAATCAAAATACCTACCTACCAAGCTAGGCCCAGTTTTTCTAACACAACCATAAACCATTTATTTTATCCTTATTGTTTTATAAAATGACCGTTGAGAAAAGCGTACAAGCAATTAAAAATAGAACACAGTAATTACGTCATATTCTGTAACAATATTATTTTAATTATAGATTTACCGTTCATTACAATAATATCAGACATTGCGCTGATTAAAAATGATAGTTACCATTGCTCTCGTACACAGATTAAATAATTGAGGTGTTAATTTTTGTTTGCATGCACTCGTTACTAGCTGCATTTAAGAAGTATGTATTTACGTTTCATTAAAGTCTTCATTAGGTGGGTACCTACATACATAGGGATATCAAAAGTTCTTGTGCTACTTTTTGCAATGAGACCGACCAACTTTTCTAAAGTTTCGACGTCTCTTCCTCTATAGCGTCGATATGGACATAATAGCTAGAAAATTAAAGTTGCTCGCAGTTAAACCTAGACTAGACTGTTTATATTTTATAGTATAGCACGAGTGTAATAATAGGCACAGAATTGCAATTGTTCTAACTCAAGTTAGCAAACCAAAGGTGAGCTACTGCACCGTGTTACAGCATTGCGATTCTTCGACCTCTTTGCCACCGTATCGCGACTGCATCGCATCCTTGCAAACATTCGTTCTGTGTAAGCCTTTAATTCGCAGGAAGTATTATAGAATAGAAACCAAACGCAACAGGACGTATTACATTATTTTGATATCTCATAAATAACGTGTTTCGAAGAAACGTCCCTCGTTAAAACACAAATCCAGTAGTTGCCCGCCATTTCAAATTGTTGACATAACACGATTCGTGCGGAAACTAATCATTTCGTGTTCTCCTACGGAAATGATTGATCATGGCATGTGTTTATTCAGCCTTGTATGGTCAGTGTGTTCGACTTGAGTAAGCGTTTGACATAATCAGGGATCTTGACAGTATTTTAATGCTTAGCAGTTACAGTGTTGCGATTTATATTACCTGGCTTAAGATTCTTGCTTGTTTATTTGACGCTTGTAAGAAAGTTGTTTGACCGTAAATTCTGGATTTGTTTTATAGTCTCTGGTCTTCTATGGAGAAAATGATGAAGTCAGCTTTAAAAGCGCTATTTTATTTAAGGGTTTACTTACTAGAAACTTAGAATTGACAAATCACAGTATTTTAATTTTAAACTCTTATTTATGTTTCATTAAATTTTATGCCCTGAAACGTTAGTAAGTTCACATTACGTTATAAATATATTATTGCTGTTTTTCCGAGGTTCAGTAATATAAACCTTATGACCTTCTCATAAAACTGCATTTGATTATTACCTCCGAACCCATGCTTATTTTACGCCTTCCAATATAGGTTGTAAAATTTTATGATTGAAATATAATAACCTACTACCTACTTACATAATTTCGACTTAAAGAAAAACCTCACGACTTTACTTATGGGGTTGGTAACAAAGATTTGCTTTATGTAGTTTCGTTCTTTAGGACCTACGGAACATTAATAAGAAAGATAGACCAAAACAGGAAGATTAAAAATTTGGTGCAGTCAATTTCAATATTTTTTATAGTATCGATCTACCGATACGATAAAAACACGATACTCACGGCTTGGTTTCTAAACCAAATATCAACTTCGTAGACAACCCGACGCAGTCACATGCAAGCAAAGAAAAAAGTGAAGCGCGAAGATAAATAATTTGTACAACCAGCCAGTGACTTACTAAACCCGTTCCAACTAGAGCGGTATTTTTACTTCTGATCCAAAGAGGTGGCCGTCTTAAAGTTTCCAAACAATTAATGTATTCCACAATCAGCATCGTTATCTCCTGTCATCTTTGAGCAACCGAGCCTCCCTCGCCGGGTGCTCGAGATCATTAAAAACTAGTCCGTTCAGTGGACCGGTCCCTCTTGTTACGCACACTATTTTATTTTGTTGGACCCCACTTTATCTATTCTGCATCTGTGGTGTCAAAATAACTTTGTTTCTACATCGTTTCGACGAAATGGTATACAAAATTGGTTGTGGCCGTGATTGGACAAACTGACAAGAAAATCTACATTGATGGACTTCTGTATGAATGCAGATATACAACATTGAATTTCGTCCATTATATTTGGTATTCAAACACGTAGCTACATAATTCACAATTCGTTATGCAATTCACATTTCGTTATACCTAAGGATTAAAGCTTATGGAAATACGTTGTACTATAAGACTTAAACCATATTAGGGAACCCATTCACTGACTCTTAAAACTTCTTTGTAAAATGAACATCAGTATCTCCATCCCTACCCGCAAGTCAATTATGTACCTACTGTTACCTGAAGATGTGTGTTATATTTTTAGATGATAAGAACGCCTAGACATAAAAGTTCCAACTTCCAATATTGTCGCTAACCCTACCTCCACTCAGGTTCAAGCCGTATGTCAAAGCTAATAAGTCATTGGCCATGTATTTGAGATGCGCGGTCACGTCTCAGACTCCGCGACTCATTTAAATTGACGTGTGATGCTAAAGGAGATTTATACATACTGTCTGTAACGGTAGGTGACCACACACAACATCAGTCAAGAACTTTGCTCAGGAAAGGCAAAGTGTAAGATAAAATTAATGGATTTTGAGATAGAAATAAATTAGCAGCATTAGCATTATTGGAATCAGGTACACGATTTTACATTTTAAAAAGATGTGTGAAAATTAACACAAATATTTAATCAATCTATTTTTCTTATAAATAAATTAAAAACATTGAAAATACATAAGAAAAAGAGATAGAGAAAGACATGAAAAATTAGGTAGAAGTTATTTAAACGTTATCACTTATTACAGACTATTCACAGACTGTGACTAGTTTATACAAACTTTAACATTATTCAGGTACAAATGATGCTTATTAAAACTTCGAAAGATTAAAAATACGCTAGCCAATTATAAACTGTTACTTATTTAAATGCAAAGCGCCATTTTATGTATCAATAATTTAAATTATAATTTTATTACTAAGAATTTAGAGTACCAAACGAGCATTCGGCATGCCTATACCTATTAATGTTATATTAATTTATGTAATTTAGGTAAGTAGCTAAAATTATGTTATAAATTCTTCTTTAATAAAGTTATTAACGTTAAATTTATTCGAAGTGAGATAAAGCTGTAAAAATTTATAGCATTTTTTATAATTTCTACAATATTTTATGGATTTTATTGGTTATTGACTTTTTAAGCTTATTTTTTATTTATGTAGGTATCTAACTTAAAATCTACTTTTCTTTTCTTAATTCGAACTCTTTGATATCTCAATATTTTGCTTACCAGCCAACTAATTTTACCAGCTTCCACTAAATTCCCTTTCATTCTAAATTCATCAGGGTTATACTCGAATTTCGGTCGTTTCTCAACTTATACAAGATTGGGCTGCGCCCGCGCTTATTTTGAGGAAAACATCTTCATACTTTATAGAAATAGGTACAATACAATTTTTAACTCGCATTCGCGTTCCTGACTCTATAATTATGAGATCTGTACTGCACCTAGGTCTAGTCATGTCTCGACAAAAATAAAAAAATAATATGTCTATGTCCACTTTTATAACCCATCTGTAGAATGTAGCTGGACGGCCTACATTCTACATGGCTCATCATTTGTAACTCGTTTCAATGCTTTTCTAAGTACTGTAAGCAACTATAAGCAAAAATTTATAGTAGGTATTATATTGGTAAACCTTGATCTTGAACATATATTTAAAGTCTAATAATGAAAGCATCCTTACCTACATCTATCTTTTAGAATCATAGTTTGGAATGCACATGATGTGTGCCAGACTGTTGTCTCAACTGCTGTGATTGGCTGATTAAAATTACAATAGCCAATCAATTTGACATGACATGAGTTCAATTTTGACATGATGTTGAATAAAAACCTTTTAGAAACGGGGTAGCATTTGGCACGTGCATTAAAATGCAATCATCCACGTCGTTATTCATACGATGATGCGAATAACCTTCTTGCCAGTTTCAAGAAATAGAACACCGACATTATTTTAAATACCGAATCCAATTTTAAATCCACCGACCGATCCGTTCCGTCATCCTCGATGCGCTCATTGATAGTTACCAAATCCTCCATTGATTATATTGTTGGTTTATTTTACAAGCACAATGATTAGCCGGACACAATCCTGTTTCACATCAAAATTGATTAACTTTACAACTATTTTTGAAACCTCAGCCTCGTTAATAGTAGGAAGCTATAATTTGGTGTAGTCGTTACGGGCTTGCTAGCTTTAATTTCAGTTATTTGAGAGATTTATGAGGCTACACCGTTTGTCAGAGAACCGTTGCGGCGTAGAATGGAGGTCACATGCCGTCGGTATGTGAAGCACAATTTTGACAGGTGGTGTGACGGTACGAAGTGTCAGAATGTTCCGATCGTTAATCACGAGAAAAGTAGCGAGGAAGTGCAATTTGAACATCGGATTGCAGCTATTACAGTTTAGCAACACTGACTTGGTAGGTCAGGGAAGAGAAGAGAATACTCATAGATACTAATTTTAATCAATTTCGAGTTCTGGTTTCATTTTACATTAAAAAGGACGGAACGGACGAGTCTCTATCTCATAACTTTTCGGGCTTTTCATCATCATTACGAGTAGGTATCCTAAATAAGTTTCAACAGGTGGAAAACTAATAAACGGAAGTTTACAGCTCAATTTACACTTCCATCGTAATTTCTAAAACACCAGAAGCCTGTTTCCAAGATTTTGTTGAAACCTAGTGACGCGGCAGACATCTATTGGCAGCTCTCAACTGTCAAGTGACGAGTTAGGCCCTTTCGAGCCTTTACAGCTTGTTGTTATTCGTAATAGCTTGTTTATTGCTGGTTTACATCCAAGTTTCCGTTAACATAACTTTTGTTGGTAGCAAGCATGCTTCACAGCGTCATTAAATACGTAAACAGGTAGCAATCGCACTATTCTACGAAGATTAGTAAACGTATAAAGTTATATATTCGTTATTAACTTAACAACGTTTAAACTGGATCAATTAATAACGGTAAGTGGACGGTGATAAAACTATTTTATCGTCCAATTACATAACAAATCTCTTTACGATAAAACGTCGTGAAATCATAAATTACAGCAGCTTTCCTCAAAGATTTCGTGTTATTTTCTAATTGTGTTTGTAAACATTTTAAAATTAGCTCGAAATTGTTACACGTAATTAAACAAACTTCGTCTGTCCGTGGGACATTCTTACTTTTTGTGAAGCTGCTTAATTAACACAGACCGTGTCACTAACAGGGCGTTTTAGCGCGAAAAAAAGACCATGCACAAGCGGCCATTTTGGTAGTGATGCGAGGCAATGGCCATACGCAGTAATGCCAATAAGGTTCTTATACGTGATAAAAATGATATATGATAGAGGTGTTGACAGCTTCGTGCGATGCGGTGGTATTTTTTATGATTATATATATTTTTTATGATTTACCGCAGAGAACGAGTCAATCATTCGTTTTATGAAAAATTCATACACGACGGGTTGGATAGTAAATAAACGGTAACTTATTGCCTACTTGTAGATCTGAGGACTACTAGAAACTACATCAATAAAATTATTGAGATGGTAAGGTAAGTGTCAAACGTACTTTTAAAGGCAGTAATTATTGCATAGCCAACAAAAGAAGTTTAACCATAATCTATAAACAACGAAAGACCTCTTGAGTTACTCAAAAAGTCATAAAAGTTAACTGCAAACAAAAGCTGCTTATGAATATTTATTTATTTATTTTAAATAAATAAATATGCACAGTCAATAATTTGACACGCAGGATGAAGCGTACCTTTCCATTAGTCATAATTTCCCTCTTACTTAAACAGAGCCAAATGAACCGTCCAGCACACCCGCAGTGAAATACGACCACAGCAGCCGAAGGAACAATACCTATAAATCGAAAGTTAGACATCGACTATTTATCGACATTTTCACATCACCAGTTAGAGTTGTATCGCTGGCACGACGCCTCGGGCCAAGAATCGTTTGCGTAACAATCGTCCCTTGTCCGGGCATTCCACTGCGCACGACTCCCAGCCATTCTGTCGTGTCCATTCGGCGCTGTACAACCACGTTCCGAAACAATTGCTTCGAGGAAACTGCAATGTATAATGAGCACTCCGGCAAAGACGACCAAGGTATAAATTTGCCTGAGAAATCTTTATTATTCTTCGGTGTGGAGTTACAGACTGCAGTCACAGTTCAAAAGCGGCGGTCGTAAGAATAGGCGAAAATGCAAAAACAAACCGCTAAAGTCTTCAAAGCTCGGGGAAAGGAAATAACCTCGGATTAATACCTTAAAATATACAGAACATCGACGCCACAGCCTTAGGACCATATCCTAGGTTCTATGTTCTATAGCGATGCGGTCCATGGGGTGTCCCAACATTAAAATAAGTGAAGATAATAAAGTGTGACAGTTACCACGATATGTGCGTTTATTCTAGAAAGGAGGTGAATATACTCGAAGTTTTCTAATACATATTTTTGTGTAAAGATTAGGTACAATGTATCCTCATTTACAACCGTTGTCGGAAGATCTAAGAAACCATAAAATCGTTTTTGTTAGCTCCAAACTCTATAAATAGCTAAAGGGTCAAGATGTCTAATTTGGCCCTACTTTTTATATTCCTGCTTGCCTCAATTATTTAAAAAAAAAATCAAACTCATATAATTACACAGAGCAACAGCTTACCTTCGAGGTAGGATTTCTTGTTTATTAGTACTTTCTTCTTCTAACCTTTATGTCCTATAATTAATTCTACAATGTTTTACAAAGCATTTCCAATAATATAATTTTTCCCCCACCGCACATTTCTTAGCAAATGTGTTGCATGATTGTCGCCACCTTGTAACGGTGTTTGATGACTTTGTGCGCATCTCCGTCACGTCATGATTGTCTGGTCATTACTATGCGGCCGCCTCGATGATTTGCGGGAAAAACATGGTTGCTATGTAAATCTATGTGAAATTTTTGGTGGGAAACTGAAGTGATAATTGATTCAGTAATGTGAAAGCTGTTACGAATTTTTAACATATTACAAAATTATCAGGTAACTACTTAATAGAAAGCGCATGTGATGGGTGTCAAAGATGGGCACGCTTGTTCCATCATAGACCTCATCCATCGCTTTCCATCAGGCGTGATCGAGATCAAGAGCAGGCCCAAATACTAATTTAACAGATTAGTAACCTTTCTTTTCAAACTCAACTCAAAGCATTTATTTCAAATAAACCAATTACAGGCACTTTTGAATTGTCAAGGGGTCGGTCAGTCAGAGAAATGAAGCTAGTTGCCCATCCCAAAGCGCAGTAGGTACCTATGGAAAAGAACGGGCAAGAAACTCCAAGGACACTCTTTTAAATCAAAATATTGGTTGCATCATTCATGTTGAAATTATGCATGTGAGAACGATGCAGAAAGTTAAAAGCGTCCGTAATAAAAAGACAAAAACAATTAAAATATTAAATTAAATTAAAATAAGCCGTGGTAGCTAAGAAATGACCAGTCCCTACTGACGGCGCCCGTTCACGCTTTCCGCTGAAACTGGTGTTATACGTTGGAGGCTTAAGCTTGATTATTCGCAGAGATCTCCAGCGTCTGTGCTGTACCTGTCATGGCAAAGGAGCTTAATTACCTATAGCTTCAGTAATATGACCTTCGACGATTAGGTGTTATTACTCATTGACCCCAATTGGTTTATGTAACAGCTGCTTACTGCTACTACTATTTCAGAGCCAAGTGCACTAACTTGGCTTATTTGAAATATTTATTTATTTATTTAACCATTTTTGTACACACCTATATAAACAGACAAGAGGAAAAGAATATAAAAATAAATAGGTATAAAGGATCACCTTTGTACATATTTATTTACAATATTATACTTTTTTTTTATCAGCATCAGCTAATTAAAAATAAAGTATAATATTGTATAACGAGGCAGTAAAGATTTGCCGAAAAGGTTTCATTCGTAAATCTATCCCAGCTTAATGATTTACCTTTAGTTACAAGAAACATGTCGCTATCCAGATTTATAACGTTATAATGTGCATTGAGAATATATTATATTTCACAGAACAAGATTAAACCCTGGGACACGGACAATAACTAAAGCAATCGAAAATGCCGTAAAATCACGAGTTTACTGAGAAATGTAGGTACGCGCTGTACTAAATCGAGTGTCAGATATGGGAGAACACGGCGTGGGTTTAGACTTTAGATTATTTCAATTCCAAATCGGTACTGGAACTTTCCGAAACTATACATCGTAGTTTCTATGTTGGTTAACAAAATTAGATTAATTTTATTGTTGCCGCACAATCAAACGGTCATCTGTGCCCGTATCAGAGAAAAACAATATTCTCATGACTCTTTTTTTTGTGAAAATCACGAATCATTCGTGAAAATCCAAGATGGCACTATGTCGAGCTTCGCTCTTGTAACTTATTTCGGAATCTGTTAATTCTTGTAAGACAAATCCGGACTAATCCTTACGGACTTATTTCGTTATTTGCCTTCTCTCCTAAGATGGCCGAGATCGCAATATGCGCTACCGAACTGAAAACTCATAAAAAGTTCCCAGCCTTTATTAACTCCTTGAATTAATAGTCCGTTAAAAACCCGTAGCACGCAATTTATCCAACCCGTTATTAGCGCTGACAACGTATACCATCCCACAAGTTACTCAGTTTTTAACCGACTTCAAAAAAGGAGTTGGTTCTCAATTCAACTTTTTTTTGTGTTTGTTAACTCAGAAGTTTTTTCTGGGTGAAACGATTTGGATGATTTTTTTTAATTTGAAAGCTGGTGCTTCACATGTCGTCCCATTTAAATTTGATCAAGCACTGATCAGTAGTTTTTGAGTTATCCTTAATAATGCGTATTTTTTCCACTTAGTTTATATTGATGATGATGTTATAATAATTTCCTGTCACGGTTATTTACATATCAGGTAGTGGTATACGAATGTGTGTGAGGTAGGTACAACTAAAAATGAAAAATAAAAACCTTTTTACAAAAAAACAACCGACTTCCAAAAAATACACTAAAAGCGTGAAAAATAATTTTAATTTCGGAACCGGTGGCCAAAAACGACAATACACAACCAAAGACATCGACTTCCTAAATTAAAGTAATTTTTCACGTTTTTTAGTGTTTTTTTTTTGGAAGTCGGTTGTTTTTTAATCATTTCTAATCAAAATGGCTACACTGACTTTTTATACGCACGGGAGTTGGTTATAATAGCCGAGGGTCCAAGTCCTGCCCATCTTATAAGTAAAGCATCATAAAAAGGGCTTCTGGGTAGTTACATGGTTGATACCTTGATTCACTCATTAAGTGCGCCTATTCACAGATTTCTTTGCCTTTCTAGCTGATTCGCACGCGGAAGCTGGGCAGAAGAATTTTATCTTATTAGGCGCGTGCTTCAAGCAGGTGTAATTTATCTGCCAAAGAAAAATGATCAGGCGCCAATTACATATGAGTCTTAAATCTTATGTAAATATTCACAACGTTTACATAGTGGGTATAGGCTGATTATTCTTATGATTACATAGTGGGTCATACCTAGGGTTGCAACCCGTTCTTTACAATTAAGTATTATACTTTATTTTGGGTAAACATACCTTATGCTTTATGAGTGCAATAAAGTACGTGAAAATACTTTATTATATATTTTATAATTATTTACTAAAATAAATAAATAAAGGTAAAGCTTTTGTTTCCATGTAACGGAAGATATAATATTGTTAAATTGGAAAGCTATCAGAACTTAATTATTTTGTGAGCTTAGAAGAAGGCTGCCCTATGATATTACAAAAATGATTATTGCTGAAATAGAGTGATAATTATGACTTGATAGATGTTACCTTAATTTTTCTAGTCACATGTTGGTTGTTTTTAATAAAACTGTTAAGTTCTTAGAAGGGAACAACATTAAAATTTTGGACGTATACGATAAAGGAAAGAATTAATGACAAGAAAAGACGATCTCTTCTTTGGCTATGAAACAAAAAAACGATTAAAGAAATTGAGATCGCCTGAAGTTAGTCAGACAATTCATAAATTTCATATTGTTCTTGGACAAAGCCTTAGGGTATCTGGATAAATGGTTCAATTTTAGTTACACAAATTGGCTCTTTTCACTGGGCATTATAAGCATTTTGTTCACATCGTTGAAACTTTGAAACTGCAAAACTTAATATTAACATGGAAACGTGTATGAACAAATTACTTTATTAAAGAAGTTATATGTACAAGTTAATAATTCTAAAGATTTTTCGGAATCATATACATCACAGAAGTGGCAATTTTTTTTTTAATAATGTTGTTAAATTTTGTGAATATTTACAAAATTGTGTCATTTCTGTTATCCATTCCACCTGATGCGTACAAAATGGCGGGACGGACGAAATAGAACGTCCCTAAACTTAATAAAAAATAAACTATTTATATATTTATTTGAATTAAGACATAGACTGTAAAGATACTGTTAAGATATTCACTAGTAACAAATGTTTTGATAGATGTAAGTAGCTAGAGCCAAAAAAAATATATATGAAAAAAAAAATAGCAGAGCATATAAATACTTTATAAGTAGGTACTTTATTTTCAGATGTTGTACCTACTTTATTTTTATACCTTAGAAAAGTAAATATACTCTATTTGCTTAATAAAAAGGTGGCAACCCTAGTCATACCTACTAATTACATTCGTTATTTCTATAGATTATTGACAGAATTTATGTTGTTTTGAGCGACACGTAACAGCAAACTTATAGCAGTAGGTAAACTAAAATACTGAATGACATGATGACAATTTATTAAGATGGCTAAAAGCACCCTTATTTCAGCCTACATTCCTGGTAAAAAATATAATTGATGCGTCTAATCAAGGAGTCCCTCTATAGTTTAACAGCGACAACATTCATACGAGATCTTGGGGTCCTTAAAAAACATGGCGTCGACCGGTCCGGGCGGCCGGCACGTTGCAATGCGCCAGATGAGCCCGCTTCACTGAATTCATTATCATGATACTACAGTTATTGGAAGCCTAGGCGGGAAAGTGTCTGAGAATAAGTTGTAATAATGAGACTAGAGATACCTAATAATTAATTATATGGCTCTGAAGCCGTAATCTCCGATCTTCTTTTATCTGAATAAAAGAAGATCGGAGATTACGGCTTCCTACCTCTTACAGAGTGAAGTCTTTGGGACTGGTAGCTGTAGAAAGTTTATTGGCTATGTTTCTGTTGGCTGGATTTTGAACAGGCAGACGGACACGGGCAGATACACAGACAGATGGAAGGGGATGATATTAACGCCGGTTATGAACTTTTCTTATCAAGCCTACACGATAAAATTTCTCGTTGTTTCAAGCAAAGAATAAAATCATTATTATCTAGGTACCATCGGGTAACTCTAGGTAAGTAAATGAACAGTAGATTTCTATGAAATCTTTCTATTGTAGGACAAAAAAAACCGGCCAAGTGCGTGTCGGACCACGCACTATGAAGGGTCCCGTAGTGAGGATGAATTTATCCCAAGAACAAACTTAACATTGTAATTAAAAACAGGCTCTCCAATACGTTCCAACTGCAAATATAAGTTGGTCGACTATTACTCGTAAACTTGTTGTTGATAGTTTTCCTTTTAATTTCGTTATATTATACTACTGCCGTGAATTTTTTCACATATCTATCCAAAAGCAACCATTTAGCTGGCAGGGTGGGGACACTTGACTCTAACAAAATTTAGCAACTTGAAGCTTAATTTTACGCAAACGGACCCCTGAATAGAAAAATGGTTTTCACACACCCGTATAATTTTTGAGTGGCCTTTCCAACAACACCCCACACCATGTTATAGACGAGAAAAAAAAACATCCCCACTTTACGTGTACAGGAGGTACAATTTTCTTTTTTTCATATTCATGCCAAATTATAGCTTTCTAGTACTAAGAGTCTCTGAGCTCAGCTGCGGATGGACGGCAGACGGACATGGCGAAACTATAAGGGACTATAAGGGATCTTGTTGACTACGGAACCCTGAAAACTAAATCGTGCCAATATCTTTGAATATCATAAAAGCCCTGTCTGACAGCAATAGCCTCATTTAGACAAACAGGTGCGAGCATAACTTTGCTCAATTCTAAACTTTATGCCTCACGAAATAAGGCCGACAGCTATGAAATCGCAGCTATAATTTTTGAGTCATTTGGTATACAGGGCGAACGCTAGATTTAGATCGATTTAGTATCCAATTACGCTGGTCGCAAATCTTATGAATGGACACCGACAGCATAAACATTTAACTAAGGAGGCTAAGAGAAGGTTTAAATCGTATACAACAAGGATAATTAAAAAGGTAGATTTATAATTATTTAAAAGAGCAATTAAAACATCTCTGACGGGGATTGTACCTCCTACCACGCTGATGTAAAATACCCAAGGTTGGATTATTGAACCACATAAACTATACCAAAGTAATGAGTGATAGTGATAGTTTTTGAATTATTACACAAGAGAAGTTTTTGATGTTATTGGGTGGCAGACAAGCCGACCTCACACCCTGATGGTAAGTGTCACTACCACCTATCTATAAGCTGGCCAATTTGGAAGTATACAACTTTAAACTACGATTATTTTCATTACAAACTACCTTCTGCAGCTACTTCGTCCGCGTGAAATTTCTTGTTCCCCCGACCCACCCCGTCGCATCGCATCACCTGCTCGCGCTATCACTTAATTTTTGCTAAGCGTTCTTTCTGACTTATTTTCTTTTTGCTCGGCTCCTAAGCGTCATAGCGTGATGTTAAATAGCCTTCCTCAAGAATTGGGTTACCAAATGAAAAAATAATTTTTCAAATCCGACTGGAGTTCCAAAGATTACCCCGTACATACAAACAATTTTAAATTGTAATCTTTAGGATAAAATAACAACAACAACAACTGAAGTTAATACAATAGTCATGGTTTTATAAGGGGCGCATACCGAATTTGCCACATTTTAACTAAATAGTGGATATCAAACAACAACCGTAAAATTTGGCGCCAACTCAAAATGGTGGCCAAAAAAAGTTGTATAATCCGAGTTGGCGTCACTGTATATCCATGCTAATATTATAAATTCGAAAGTAACTCTGTCTCTATATTACCTTCTCACACCTAAACCACTGAACGGATTTCGATAAAATTTTGCAAGGAGATAGATGGCATCCTGGGGAAAGACTTTTTGTCCCGGTAGCACGTTTCCGTGGGGTAATTTCCGACAACCACGCGGGCAAAGGCGCGGGAAAAAGCTAGTTATGTATAAACGGTACGTAATACCAGAGGCATCACAAATGCGAAACCCAGAAGTTCAGAAATTACAAATGAATGTAGACTATAAAAAAATAATTGAGTCGAAGTTGCCAACGTGACGTACTCGTCACGTTGGCAACTTTTGGGGTTGCTGTTATAAAAATAGTTTTGTCAGTTTGGCCCGTACTTTGAACATATTTCATTAAGCAATGTTGCAATTGAAACAATTCCAGTGTACCTTTTATCTAATAAAATGTTTTCGCTTCCGCATGTAGTAGGCAAGGCAATTTAATTGAAGTAGTAAACCAGGCTACCAATATCCATTACATGCGTTGGCGCCACTGATATAGCGATTAGTTAGTTAATTGCTCGATTTCATAAGTTCATATGTCGCAGTCCGTAGTTTAGTTACGTCTCGATGTTGAGAAACTGTGTCTGATAAGTACAAAAATCTAGAAAATGCATTCGATTTCTCTGTGTATCTAAAATCTTTAGGATTATCATCATCAGCAGACAGACGTCCTCAGCTGGACATAGGCCTCCACCAGCGTCGCCACAGCGGATGACTTTAGGTTTACATTCACTTAAACTAAATAATACTACGTGCATATAAATAACATAATGTCCCTAGGCTACGGGGACGCGACGCCCCCAAAGCTTATACGCCATTGATTCCAAGAACGCTTCGCATTAGGTACTTAGTTTCTGCAATGTTGCCAGTTTCATAACGTATAAAAATTACGTATAATTTATTGGAGCAGAAAATGATCTGGTTCCCATTATGGCCGCCAACCGTTGGTTCGCCGCACTACTTACCTATAAAAAATGTCGCAACTCGAGAAATGCGTTAATTAAAATCGCTCGATACTTACACTAGTCTAATTGGTTCTAGCTATATAAAGTGATAATTTATAAGTCTGGCCTATCTAATGCTTATGAATTATTCATTTCTATAAGTTTTTCTGCAAAGGACTTTGCAAATAAGAAGATACTTAGTAAAAATACAGATACTCTTTATAGCATGAGTGTGCATAATATATTTATGTTGGCAAAAAAAACCTGTACGCACTACTAAGACACAACAAGAACTTTTATACTAAACAAGAAACATATAAAAAAGAATAATTTATGTTTATGAGAAAGCTTCAAATAGCTTTTTGCATATCTAAAAACGTACATATAATAACATTCTTAGGTATGTAGCTGAATAATGAAAACATAAACCAGAGACACTCAAAATAGACATTTCTACCATAAACGTAACTTTACAATCAACACTAACGGGTAATTCGCATTTGTAAAGAAATTATACTAAATAATATATGTAGATGCGAGAGGTAATGTCCCATGACACCTAACGTGAATGTCTGTTGTACGAGTAGAAAGTTCGCTATTTTGTGTTGATTCTCAAGTTTTACGATACGTCGATACCACTTTTGTGATACCTCAACATAAATACCAAAGTACCTTGGAAGAAGTAGGTTGGAATGACCAACGACGGCCGCCATGGCCCACGTACAATGGCCCACTTGAAGTACCAAGTTTGGAACCCAATCCCAATAACACGGAACAACATGAAAATGTACCTTCCTAAAACAAAAGACAATTTCCTTCAAGATGCAATATTTGCAAACGTAAACGTTGCAATATTTCAAACCTTGTTACAGAATGGATGCACAGCGTTGCAGCGTGCGGCAGCGGACGGACACGTCGAAGTGGTGCAACTTTTGCTGCAACATGGCGCTGATCCCAACAAACAGGACAATGTGGTAAGGCCGTAAGCGTCCATCTTATTCATTTCTGCATGAGGCTTTAGTACCTAAATACCCCCTTCCCTACAAAATGGTTGAGCTGGATGGTGCTGATACACGCGTCATGTTCGTGAACGGGCGCCGTCAGTTGAGACTGGTCATCTCTTAACTGCCACGGCTTATTTTTATTATTAATCTTATATTTTGTATTGTTTCTTTATATATTTTTTCATTGTTCTCGCATATAGAAGCAACAAGAATAATGTACCCAGGATTTTGTAATATCTTGATTTAAAAAGAGTGTCCTTGGAGTTTCTTGCCCGTTCTTCTCCATAGAGATCTACGTTTTGGAGTGGGCAACTAGCTTCAACTTTCTGACTAACTGACCGACTCTGACAATTCAAAAGTGCCTGTAAATGGTTTAATTGAAATAAATGCTTTGAGTTTGAGTTTGATAATAAACTAAGCCTAATTTAACCAACTAACTTCGGTTTATGGTAACTTCAACGTTGATGCATTTATCCGTAGAAATCCGTAATCTATAAAGCTAATCAATAAAGTGTCAAAATTAAACATAGGTCAAATGATTTGATTAGCATAAAAGTCGTCTTTATCAGAAGAGATCTTATAATCTCTTGTGCGTGGGTATGCCAGTAGCTTTCATTAAGTGGGTCCACACCGGACGATCCAGTTCAGGTTACAGCTGAACACACGCTCGATATGGAGCCGCACCAACGGCAGCATCGTCAGACTGTAGTCATTAACAGAATCAATTAATCAATCATCATCATCCACACAACCATCCACACCGAGCGCGCCAAACGACCACAGATAACTATATACTAGTCGGAGACAAACGACTGAGGTGTAGTACACTATAGTGTATTATCTATGTTGAGGCGCCTTTGAGCATTGTCAAAAAACCGACAGCGCTCCGATCGGCCACTCCACGGAGCGTGCGCTCCACAACGTGTGCTCGGATCGCATGCGGCACGTCCACACCGACCGCGCATTTGGATCACGCTCCTGCCGCGCTCGATCGGAGCGCACTGGATCGTCCGGTGTGGACCCAGCTACTGGCTGTTGTTATTTGAGTCAGCCAATCACAGTATTGGACATTCTGCTCACTAGTCTGTTAGCAAATTGTGTTTATTGACCGTTTAGAGATTGTAGTTTTCAGTAGCACATTGCAATGCTGTAACAAATCTCTCACTTCAAAACCCACAGCCGAAACCATTCAGTAAATCCTTAGCATAATATTTCCATTAAATTTCAGCATGGCAACACCGCCGCTCACGAGGCTGCCTGGAAGGGCTACTCGCGCTGCGTGGCTCTACTCGCGCACGCGGGCGCCGAGCTGCGCGCGCGCAATGCTGCGGGCTTCGCGGCGTTACACCTCGCGTGTCAGAATGGACATAACCAGTCGTGTCGGGAGATACTGCTGGCGGGGGCGCCACCTGATTTGCAAAACAATGTACGTAAAATATTCTAAGTATTCATTTACACCCTTATGACATTAAATCTTATTAAAATATTTGTATACCTATGTTAAATACATACAAAAACCAAGTCATATTCAAATGGATATTATTTTGGAGCGTAGCCTTGATTAGTAAAACTCAATTAATCCTCTGTTGCTGTTTAGCGACTCTCGTTAATGCGTTAAACCCTACTGATAGTCTTACAGGCTAGATTATGTAATCCGAATAGTTCCCTATTATTTATCAAAAGCTTTTAAGCACGAATCACGTTAATTGCAAAATGAATGCATTTTCATTTGTCGTCGTTCATTTTCCAGTATGGCGACACATCTCTCCACACGGCAGCTCGGTACGGGCACGCTGGCGTCACTCGCATCCTCATCTCCGCCCAGTGTAGAGTCTCCGAACAGAACAAGAACGGAGACACAGCGTTACACATCGCCGCAGCCATGGGCAGGCGGAAACTAACAAGGATACTCCTTGAAGCTGGCTGCGACAAGTCCATACGAAACCACCAAGGAGAAACAGCCAGAGACATAGCCACGAGGAAAGGTCTAGAAGAAATCATCAGCATACTCAACACACCAGTAGCCAAACAAGGTAAGAAGAAGCACAGAGACAAGAGCAAAGAGAGAACGTTAGACGAACCAGACGCGGGCAAAAAGAAAGAAAAGGAAAAAGATAAAGACAAAAGCAAAGACAAGAAAAAGAAAAACGTGCATTTCGAAACAACTCCACAAGTCCAGTGGTCGCCCTACGGCTGTCATTACTACCCCGACCCAAAATTCTTCCCAAAACCAAAACTAAGCTCGCTACCCACCGAACCCCTAAGAAAAGGCGAGCAGTACTATTTAGATTTGGCTGGGAACATTAAAAAGGGTCCGATAGGTGCTGGGTATACTTGCTACTGCGCACCGTTCTTTAAACACATGGAAGATAAACTGAACGAAGACAAGAAGGACTTGAAAAAGCATATAGACAGAGCTCACGACAGGCTAGATCAAAAAGTAACAGATTTGGAAATGAAAACACAAGGCCAAATATCAGAATTGACGAGATTCGTAGCAGCTGAAAGAGCGATGTGTAAGGAGAGGCACAAACACTTGGAGCATTGGTTGACGAGGGGAATGATGTTCAGAGCGTCAGAAAGAGTGAAGAAATTAGACTTCAGTCCTAAAGGCTCCTTAGATATACCTCCACTTAAACGTACCAGAAGCTTAGAGTTACTAGATGCTGATACTGAAGAATGGAACAAAGTGCACAGGATAATAAAGGGCTTCAATAAAAACGCTGAACATTACGAAACTAATGCCAAAGACCTGAACGATAGCAAAGCCACGTCTAAGAGCACAGAGATCTTGGATAGTAGAGAGCCACTCAGTCCTAGACGAAAGTATCTACTAAAGAACTCTAAGAGCAGCGATCACTTAGATGCTGGACCGAGCAGGCTTTCAATACCTCCCTTTTCTAAGAATAACCAGCAAGGTCATCATCAGAATGTCACAGCAGAAATTCATGTAAAAGCTAACAAAATGTCAGTGTCACAATCACCAATGTCCATGGAAGTAGAAAGTTATCACAATCAAAGGTATCGCTCTCCTAGTCGACATTCTGATACCAAGTCACCAAGCAGTAGTCACAAACAGCCAAGCGATTTAGAAGAAGACGTCAGAAACCCGAAACACCAAAATGTGCCTTTATGGAAAAGTCAAGTACTACAAAGAACAGCAGATGACATCAGAAAGCGAGTCGCCTTCGAAAAAGAAATGGCTGAAGTTATGTCCAGGACAAACAAGTCCTTAGACATATCACAAGATGGTTACGTAAAATTAAGAAAACAAGGCAGCTATCAAAACACAAAGGAGGTAGAAAGAGAGCAAAGAAAATCTGTTCAAGAATTAGTGGCGCAAGTGGAACAACAAAGATCCGTATCTCCAGAACCCATGACTAGAAAAGTACAGCCCACCGAAAACATAGAAACTGTACCGTCAACAAGTCATCAGAACCCCGGCATTTTGAAAATGCCACAACAACCCCAAAGACCAGCTCCCGTCTTGAAAGAGAAAGCACCGAAGAGCAAACGGTTCAGCTTACACAATCTCATACCATTTCCAACCAGAAAAACATTTCAGAACCCACCGAAGGAAAATGGCAACAACTCGGAAAGTAGTGACGAGGAAGACAACCCAATTAGAAGTTCCATGCAGCCAGGACCAATGAGGAACACCAACCTCCTTCAAACATTACCGATGCCGAACTTCGAGACTGTGTCAAAATCTCCATCACCAGCTCAAATGTCTAATCAGAATCCGTACCCTCATGACTTACGAGCTATGATACCCAAAGACGCTTACTTCCACGACATCTCCAACAGACAAATGCCATACATGGACAGCGGTCTACCAGTACCTCAGTTCCCTTGTCCACAGTACGATTACAACCAGTCAGGGTTGCCGAACCAAATACAACCGCGGAACAGGAACCCTTTATACCACAATCAAACTGGAGTGTTCGACGCGATGATGCAAGACCACATAATGAGAGAGATGGAGCGCATACCGCACTGCTACAGCGATCACTTGGATCAGAACACTGAGGTGGAGATAGCGAATCAGAATGACTTTCGGATGTGTTACGACCCGATGTACCCGAATTTTAGGGGGAACCCGCATGGAATGACCAGGAAACCGAATCCGGACCACAGCTTACTTCACAGTCGGTTGCAGTCTTTGGCGATAAACACCCATCTGACAGAAACTCAAAGTCAGACGGACAGGGAGTCGCATAATGATTCGGGTTATAGTACCAAGGTGTACGGAAGCTCTCAGGGACCGTCACCGAGCTTGTCAGGCCATGCGGAGGGCTCAGATAACTTGTCTGGGCAAAGAGTTAATATTGTGCCCAACGGGAAGATTATGGGAGGGCAGATAGGAGCGTCCAGCTTAGTTTGAGGAGAGATGCAGATCAATGGAAAAATGGGAACAATTAAACTTGCCTTCTGAAAATAATATGATAATAAACGACGACGTTTACAAATCTGAAATTTTATAATAGATAAATACGTTGAATTAAATACTTATAGAAAAGCCGAAATGTCGTAACAAAATGAAAATGGGGTGAAGCAAACAATTATTGTCAGCTGCAAAAAAAAATGTATCAAAATACCTCTTACGTTATTATAGTTTTATGCTACAATCATCGTAGTTATTACAAGCTAACAATCGTTGGTTCTATTGTAATGTGTTCAACTTTTTTACTTTTCTTAAAAAGGTGTGTTAAAATTTTTGTTTCCAATAATAAACGTAGCCACAATAGTTATAATAAAAATCACAAAGCACGTTAACCGTGTTAATCTAAAGGCTCCATCAAACAAACAGGCGGGACACGCGACGCGACACAAAGGCACCGCCTGTCGCGCGACGAGTGGGTGCTTTTGGTTCGCGTGCAATTTGCGGCGCGCGTCGCGCTTGTTTGAAGAAGCCTTAAAGTCACTTTTTCCACAAATACACAAACTGACGAATATGTAATTCAATAATAAAATTTACAAAAAGTACAAATTTAATATAGGGTTTAACGATGCCATGTATCACAGTAATTATAATTAATATTAAGTAGTAATTGTTTTCTTTTAATTTTAATTTGTAAAAATACTCGTCTCACTATTGTTTTATTTTTCAACTCAGGTTTTTAGAGTGGATTCTTTGTTGTGTTTTTCAAGCGTCGAACTATTGAACCACATCATTTTAGAGATAAGATAAAGTTATGGCTTATTTTTAGAGCATATAATATTGAGAATATGGATAGTGTTTGAATGATATGAAATCAGAGTTATTAAAAGAAAGTATCTTGCGAAATGTGTAGGGAAATATGGAAAAAAATAGCATATTATGTTTTATTGTAAAACTAAGGAATTCATAATGCACCCATGTTATTAAAATACTCACATAGCTAATGAAGGTATTAGCAATGATAATATTTTTTCTACTTAATTGAAACTGGACCTAAAAAAGTAATTAATAAAATATTTACATATCTGATAACTGTGTGTTCCACCCCGTTTAGTGTACTGAATAAGAAGTTATGAACAATATGTACCTTTATACATATAATGTTAAATGTAAATTAAGCATAATATAAAATTGAGCCTTATTTTATATAGGAATAAAGTCACAAATTGTGTAGTCCGTGTAATATAATCTATATTTATTGTGTTGCATATTGTATCTGATTGATGATTGATAACTTTGTACTGATTGATTGACTAATAAAATGCACTTGAAAGTGTCACGAACTAAAATCTCGTGTTATTTATAATTACGACAATATCGACAATTTAACACCGTAAGCAGCATGATCTATTAGTTAACGGACGCTGATCTATTAGGAACGGTTTCGTTCAATTTAAATATCATTATTGCCCTTGAGAATATTCTCGGGGACGATTGGAGCCATAGATATTATATTTCTATGATTGGACCCTATGTAATAATCTACAAAGTGTCAGTTTATAGTGCGCCTTGAGCAAACACTTGAAGACCATGTTATTAGAGGCGTTCCACTATCATTATTATTGGATTATTTAAAAAACAGAACCCAATCTGTAAAAATTTTAGAAGACATTAGTGACGAACTTCCCGTGGAATTTGGGGTGCCGCAATGCAGTATGTTGGGTCCCACTCTTTTTCTCTGCTACATAGATGAGGTCTGCACGCTAAGCTTAAAAATTGCCGCATCTCCGCATACGGCGATGACTTTTTTTTCTTTTTGATCGCTGTTGGAAAATCCTCATGGATGTCCTCCGCCCTGGTGGGGGGGGGGGAGAGGTATGTCAGACTCTTAGTGACTAAAAACCACCCCGGTGTTCCATCTCACATCTGCGCCGGGGTTAGCGGGAACGTACGAATCTTCCGCAACACGCCGATGACACTACCTTAACCTTTTTAGCAGATTCGTGGATTGAACTTTTTAATCTTGCGCAAGATGGTTTTAACACTGTGCCACTGGTTATCATCAAATTCTCCCACTTTAAATGAAGACAAAAACAAGTACATTGTATTCTCAATTCACAATTGAATGAAAGTTGCTAACCATACCAGTTATAATATCCAATTTAACTTTTGAAAACCGCATTGAAGCTCTATCTAAAAGAATACGCAAGCTCACTTACATTTGTAAACAAATTCGTGATGTAGCAGAGAAACAGATGATGGGGATGGTTTATGAGGCTTTGGTGCAATCAGTCATTGCTTACTGCATCACAACATGGGGAGGAGCATGCAAAACTAAAATGATATCCGTTGAAAGAGCCCAAAGGATGATACTAAAAGTGAGCTTATCCAAACCTCGGCTTTTCACCACCTCAAAACTTTATGATGAAACTCAAGTGCTAACTATACTACTACTGTACTTCTTCAACACTCCGACTTACCTGAAGAAAGGAGAAAACGCTTTGCCCTCTCCAGAAGAAACTACGCTTTATGTGAGTCAACTGCTGTAAATTCTTCCTTTGCGCAAAGATTTATCTCATTCGGAGGATGCGAATTATTCAATAAATTAAATTAAATCATAAGTATAGCTAATTGTCATAAAACTGAATGTTAAAATAAAATACACAACAAATATACAAATATAATATAATATAATATTGTATAGCAAACATACAATAGCTACACTGACACCGAGAAAGTCCTTGAGATAATAAAGTAGTAATATAATTGTTTATTATATTTATTGTACTTCTTGGTCTTGTTTCATAGTATGTGAGTGGCTTCTACCAACGGGAAGTTACTCGGAGATGGCGACACAAGTGCTTGGTAGTTATCTACATTCAATGTTATATTTATTTCTCCAACCAGATGTATATAATCATATTTATGAAATATTGTATGTACAATAGATGTAGGCACACACACACGCCATCAGTCACTCGCAATTATATCACGTTGACCTCGCAATTATATAACCTTTACTATATTATTTAATGGGGCTGAATTTCTAAAATACAGGCCTAGGCTTAGTTCGGACTCCAGATCTTCAACCAATTGCAAAATGTTGTCAAAATACATGTCAACTTAGTAGTACCTAACTAGTTTATTAATGTAATTTTTGGAGATAAAAATAGAGGGAGGGGTATACAGGGTGGCGGGACTTCGACGCGCAAACTGTAACCATGAATTCAGCACATGGTTCTGGCCCCCTAGCATAGAAATTTTTCGTTTCTTATCAAAAAAAATCTGCTATTTTATAGAAAATTGCATTATCTACGCGAACAAAATGTAAAGAGCGCTTTTTTTTTAAATTGCCGACGAAAAATTTCCACACTGGAGGGTTCAAAATCATGTTCTGAATCTATGGCAACAGGTTGTGCGTCCATGTCCCTGACAGCCTGTATATATAAGGAGAGGTATTCCACAACTATCAGGACAATCCCAGAGCCCGGAAGATGGTCAAGATCCCTACCAGCACTTACTGGAATACTTCCTTCGTCCGAGCACGTTTGCTTCTGCAAATCTTCACTCCAGCCGGTCAATAAAGGCAAGCCAGAGATGACGGGCAACACTTCTCCCGGGAGATAGGATCTCTGGTGTCGCTACTGCCCAATAGCTCGCCACATGCTGCCCTGCGGGTTTATGTATCTCTCTTGGTGTGGCTCCTCACCCTAGACGCGTTCCGGCAAAATAAACTCTACCGGTTCAGACCTAAAGTTCGGAGCGCGCAAGACCCACCACGCCGTCAACTTAGAGACACGACGGCGGGTATTATTATAGTATCTTCAATTCATCAATATTCTTCTCTAGTTTTTATTGGCAATAATTACGTCTGCTGTGAGATATTTCACTGGCTCTGGTTGTAAATGGTTTGTTTATTTCGATATATGTAATGTAAATTAAAACAAACCTCAAACGATCAATATCTAACTTTAATACTTATCAACAATATTCTAATTAACAGCTTGTCTCACTCCCCACTGGTTATCTCTATAAAAGTCACACAAACTCGTATGATAAAGCGGTACTCCCTTCAAAGTCGCCGACCTCGCCCCTACAATTTTCACAGCTACATAGTCTCCCGGTTTCGCTTGCCTTTTCCCTCCATCTTCCGCCAAAATATCCGTTTGTTCAAACACAACTCTCATATACAATTCGTTCCTGCCTATAATGTTACCAGACTTTTTCGCAGTACCTTCGACTAATACTAAGTGAGTGTTGCCAATTTCTGCGTCGTTGAGTATTTGGCATTTTCGTCTGTATATCTCTAGCATTCGGTTGTGGCGTTCTTTTTTTATTTGGTCGGGTACGTCATCTTTGTAACGGCGGTAGGCTGTGGTTTTCTGTGAGAAATGGTAATGGTTTAAATATCTCGAAAATGAAGAAAATAAAAGCTTGTTAGCGTTATTCGCACATTAAAGGACACATTCATTTAGTTGGGCAGAACTTGTTTAGAAAGGACTGCAACTAGTTTACGCTATCCTAGGGTTTAAAACATATTGTGCGCTTCTTGTACTTTACTGTGTTGAATCTCATACCCAGACGTAGTGAAGCGCAAAACTGTTATCGATATTTTTTTTTTGTAAATAGTCATAATGTGGCTATTTCTGGATAAAATCAATCAAATATGTTTATTTGTGGATATAAATGCAGCAGAGATTTATTTTGGATGTAGATTCAGAGGTTTTCGGCACAAAATTTCGGCCCAAGTAAAGTCATAATCTGCCTAGTCTGTTGCCAACTATATTGGGGTCGCTTTCCAGTCTAACCGTTTGCAGCTAAATACAAGTATTTTACATTGAGCTGCTGCCTATCTGACCTCCACAACCCAGTTATTGAGTAATACGATACCCTTGGTAAGACTGGCCAGAGTAAAGTATATTTGTTAATAGATACAAGAATGTCTTACCTCTCTCATACTGTAGGGGAACAAGAACGCGATGTTGTAGTCGACGATCTCCATCAGAGAGAGCGTCTCTTGGAACTCCTCTTCCGTCTCGCCGCAGAATCCACAAATCATGTCTGTTGATAAACCCACTGGAAGAAGTCGATAAAAAATGGTATAGTGGAAATAATGACTAGATAATGTTTACATATGATGAAATCATTCAAAATGCAGCTCAAATGGTGAGCAGTTAAAACAATTTGAACTTTATGTATTAAACACTAAAGTTGTTTCCATTTTTGACTGGCACTTCGATGGTCTTTTTATTTCGTTAAACCAATTTCAACCTTATGCAAAGGTACTCAATACTCAATATATTTATTGCTTCCACTTTTGTTTCATAAGTATATATTTGTATGCCCCAAAGGCCGAACATGATGGATCTTTTTGTTTATGAACAACCTGCATATCTTGTATGTATACTCATGTTTCCACAAATAAATGTCTTGTCTTGTCTTGTCTTGTCTTGTCCACATGTGAACTTAGGTAGGTGGTAGGTGGTAGGTACAAAAATATGATTATTTGACTACTTAGTTGTTACTATAGTACACATATGTTGTTGTTTGTTGCTGCTATGTTGACTTTCATTTGTTAGCTTTTATACACATACCTGTGAGGCATAGTCCTCTTGACGTCCTCAACGAGCTGTAGCAAGGCTTGCTACGGACCTAACATGGCGCTGGAGCCCGACTGTGCAGCAGCTTGCAATGTCAACCTTATGCTGTAAGTACTAAAGTTGACTTTCAATTGTCTCTTCAACACATACCTCCATGTATAGTCCTCTTGACGTCTTCAACGAGCTGTAGATAGGCCTCCCTTGTGTACCCGCGGCGCATGCGCTCTAGCACGGCGCTGGAGCCCGACTGTGCAGGTAAGTGCAGTAGTTTGCAGATGTTGGGGCGCTCCGAGACTATTTGGAGCACCTGGACAGTAGAATTAAATTATTGAAAGAAAGAAGTGAGGTAGATGAAGTTCAAAATAAGATAGAAAGTGTACATGTATGGTATAACCAATTTTAACAGTTTTCAACTATGTAATAGGGACGAAACTAATATATTTGAGCAAACTCTTCTCTATGGCCAAAGCTGACACATGTAACCATAGAACAGATATCGAAATCAGAAACAGAGCCTTGCAGTGGGGCTGGGGACTGGCAGCAATTACCGTTTAAGTATCAGTACTAAAATTGTGTAAAAGTAGGTATGATCCTTATAGCTCACCTCTTCGGGGAAGTCTTTAGGATGAGCAGCAGTAAACCGTATCCTCATTTCGGGGTCTACAGCCGACACTTTGTCAAGGAGATCGGCGAATCTCATCCCACCTTTCTTTGTCTTGTATACTGTTTTGAATCCTGAATGGAATGGTCACATTAAATAATGTATCGTTTGTGGAGGCATCAACAAACTGGCATAGATAAAGACATAAAACTTCGTATAGGAACGAGCACCAGGCGTGTCATACACCCCGAAACTGTTGAGGTAATTGTGCTATTTTGAACGCGCTTAGAGATGGAGTTTCGGTTACATATGGATTAATACTTCTTTTCCTTTAAACCTCGTGACTTCCAGTGAAATTTTTGGTGATTGAAACACAAATGATTTTAATAGTTAAATTTGCCAGCACTGTACTTTGGTCGCGCTAAAATGTGTCCATACTTAAAAGAGTGAGCTCATACATCCCACATAGAACCATATATACAATTTTTAAAACCATACAGACAGTAGTATTTCAAATGTCATTGTCAACTACACAGTAATGTGACCTTTTATTTGATGAGCCAAATCTTACGATTTAAATCTTTGCTTTCCACTCTATGAACAAGATCTTAATAAACTTCTTACCTTTCGCCACATGAGTATCGACCTTCTCAGAAGCCTGCGAGACATCTCTGTAACTATTCACGTTCTGTCCCAACAGCGTGACCTCCTTCACTCCCTGGTCGGCTAACTGCCGCACCTCGTCCACAATGGACGCGACCGGCCGCGACCGCTCCCGACCGCGAGTGAACGGGACGATGCAGTACGTGCACATGTTGTCGCAGCCGCGCATTATTGAGCTGTGGAGTCATTACAGAAAACGTTTCAATCAGGATAAAATTCTGGCGAATCTAATGTGCTTTCTGAATAGCTAGCAATTTCTGCATGTCAAGACACATTTGGTGGCATATTAGAATTCCCAATAGAATCAGTAACCAGCACCGCTAAAAGAAAAGCAGAAATTGTAAACTCCAGGAATAGTAGACAGCAAGCAAAATACTGCAAAAAACACGCATTTCTTTTGCTAATGCAGATGCAGATTCTTCACTAAGAACCTAAAGCTCTCAAGCACATCCTTTATTGTGGACAAGTAGGATCACAAAATATTTTTTTTTAACTGAGATATCTATTTATATATTGATAAATAGAGAGAGATAGAGCTAATAGACAACAAAAGGTATTTCACATTTTGCCATGTTGAGATCAGGCAAATGATAATAGCAATAAGACAAAAGTAAATTCTGTGTTCAGCTTACAGGTCCTAGTTGTGGGCTGAATATTGGGTTGTTTCACACGGTACTCCAACTAAGGAAGACTTTATCCGTCAATAAACTTACATGAAAGCTGACACACTGTCTTCGTTCAGCCTGACAGGCACCACATCAGCATATGTCTCATCTAAAGACAGGAGTACATTGACTGCTGGCTGACCACTCTCTGTGAGAGCTAGTAGACGTGGTAAGTCCCTGTAGCTGTCAGGACCTGCCACTGGAATAAATGAATAATGTTGGTTTAATACCTTGAATTCTGTTCTGTTTTAATCATATGTTTTCTTTTAGAATGAGTTTTGGGGATGAAAATAAAAATTTGATCAAAAATGGCACCATATACATTAATACACTGGTCCTCACACTAGGATTGTCTGACCTGTGTCGTACACTAGGATTGTCTGACCTGTGTCGTACACTAGGATTGTCTGACCTGTGTCGTACACTAGGATTGTCTGACCTGTGTCGTACACTAGGATTGTCTGACCTGTGTCGTACACTAGGATTGTCTGACCTGTGTCGTACACTAGGATTGTCTGACCTGTGTCGTACACTAGGATTGTCTGACCTGTGTCGTACACTAGGATTGTCTGACCTGTGTCGTACACTAGGATTGTCTGACCTGTGTCGTACACTAGGATTGTCTGACCTGTGTCGTACACTAGGATTGTCTGACCTGTGTCGTACACTAGGATTGTCTGACCTGTGTCGTACACTAGGATTGTCTGACCTGTGTCGTACACTAGGATTGTCTGACCTGTGTCGTACACTAGGATTGTCTGACCTGTGTCGTACACTAGGATTGTCTGACCTGTGTCGTACACTAGGATTGTCTGACCTGTGTCGTGAGTATCAGGATCTTCCATAAAGGTATTAAATTAGTAACAGTAGTTTGCTTCTACAAAACTACTATAAATACATTTAATAAATGGATACTTATATAATTATATTAATGTTAACAAAGGCTTAATGTTCCATGTATAAAACCTATATCTAGATAGTTTTGTATATGTCCTGAAAAGAATCAGGCAAACTGTTAACCTCGGTACTGCGATGGTTGCTTACCATGCTTACGTATCCTCTGTACTTAGATATGGTTTAATAATTTAGGGCAACTCAGTGGACGTTGACAGAGTTTTCAAAGGACCAAAAAAATGTGACCGAGCAATATGTGGAGCTCACTTTTTAGATAGCTGTAAGCCACTGTTTCAAAAACTTAACTATTATTATTATCATGTCTGTATATTTTGCACGGCATATTATGGCAGGATATGCTGAAACTAAATTTACTGTAATATCTATTGTTCCATATTCTGGCAAATAAATATTATTGATTTGATTTGTTATAGTAATTTTATTCAAAAATGGAAACAGCCATATTAGACAAATTTTGATACTAAATTCTTAAACTTTTTAACTTACCAACATCAACAGCTTTCTCTTTCTCAATGAGTTTTTCTTTGAGTCTCTCAGCCATACATCCCAGTATACCAATTTTTACAGAGCGATCCTTCGCGCGCCTTTTGTACCCTCTGAGGTGGTCCAAACGATGCCAGATCTTAGTTTCGGCGCCTTCTCGAATTGCACATGTCATCACCAGGAATATATCTGCTTCCTGTTCGACCAAAGTCTTCTCAAAACCCTCCTTTTTCAAAATAGACCAAACAATATCGGTGTCGTTTAAGTTCATTTGACAACCGTAAACATCAAAGAAAACTTTCCTCCTTGTCTTAATTTTATCATTTTCTAGCAAATAAGGTATGTGAGGACGATCTGTGAGAACAGGTTCGGTACTTTCATTTATAAAATCCTTTAAACTTGGCCCCTGTTTTATTTTTTCTTTGATTGCAGTTACTCGATGTGTATCCGAGTAACATCGGCAATTACTTGAAGAAGCATTATTGATAAGCTTTGATAAACGTTTTATGTGTCTAATAAATATCATTTTAATGTATTTTCAATAGACGAAACAAATCATAAACGGTTGAACTGATAAAATAAACATTATAAAATCACGTAACCTAAAAATTACACTAATTCCACAGAACAATTTACTCTTAGCTGTTTCTGTTAGACTCGAGCTGTCAGTGTCAGCTGACATTGGCTGCGTTCCGAATTGAACTTTAATAGATTTGAGCGAGCCAAAGACATTTACGTGTCTGTGGAGCGAGCTTACACCGTTCGGAATTAGCGTGAGCGTGATATCCATGAGCCGTGAATCGTAATAGACGACGTCATGACATGTGCAATCTTGCGGTAACGCCGACCATGCCTAAATTAATACCATCGTGAGCGTTCTCAAAAATGACAATTGTGCGTTGTGCTGTTGAGTTGTTCTTCTTCTTCTTTAGGATTTTGGTTTCCGCACTTAGTCCTTCAAGTGGACCATTGTGCGTGGGCCATGGCGGCCTTCGGTGGTTATTCCAACCAGCCCACCACCCTCCAGAAGTTGATGATGCCTCCTGGTCTGTTGAGAGCATCTGTGTAAGATCTGGGTGCCCCGAGGGTTTGTGACCTAATCTGGGTGACACCTGTACATCAAAAGAGCACATGCGCTACGGTTTCCTCAGCCTTCATGCAAGCCCTGCACAGAGGACTGTCCGTTATGCCTATTGTGTGAAAGTGTTTGTTTAGCGAGCAGTGTCCCGTGATGGTCCCCGTCACCAGGCGCAGGCCGTTCCTGTCCGGACGTAATAAGCGTCTGGTTAACTTGCCATCCAAGGATGGCATGGCATTCTTGGACTGCCGAGCACTGCACTGCTTGGGTTGTCGAGGTCCACCAGCTCTCCGCTTGTGTGTGGGTGTACTCCTGTAACCATCTTCGTAGCTGGTTGAAGGGGATGGGCACGATGGGTTCGGGTCCACAGACTGACGCGCTGGATGCTCTTCTGGCCAGCTCGCCAGCTGCGTCGTTACCCAGTGATCCTGTGGTGCTGTTGAGTTGTTTTGAGTCGCATCTTTGGTCTCATACATCTCAACCAACAAAACAGAAGTGTCAATGCGTTGAACTTCCATTTAAAAACATATTTCTTGTGCAAGGTTTGGGGTTGACGTTGAGCGAGCACTGTGAGCGCGTTCACGAGCCTTCCGAATTGATGACAGCTCTCAGCTGTCATAATTGTGATATCTAAATCGGAACGCAAAATTATTGATGTGAGCGCTTTTTTTTTGTTTTTTTTTTTGGGTGGGAAATCATCAAAGGACCTCTCCCGCTCTGGGCGGAGCGGAAGGGCGTGTCAGACTCTTACTGAATAAAACCCACCCGTATTCCTTTAGTTGCCCGTGCGCCAGGGCCACGGTAACTCTTTCGAACAATCCGCGACCCCGACAGGCATCGGCCCTATCGGACCCCATCAATGGTGCTGACATCTCATTGAGGCGCGCGTGGAACACGACGCGCCGTCGACCAGGGCCTGGTTCTTACCGGCCGGCAAGCTGCCCATTGCTCACCATCCGCAAGCCCGCGCCTACGGTGGCCGGGAGTAGGCAATCGACTCCCGACGCCCAGGGTGTTTCTTCCTACGGCGACTAGGGGCGCGAGGGTGCAGCGATTGCCTCTCCCTCACGCGCTCTGCCTCCTCCTTCGCGAGTATTATTGCTTCGCAGAAGGAGGTGACGGCTTCCCATTCCCTCTCGCTCCGTACCATGGCTTGAACCAGCGCCGGACGCGAGAGGTCGCCGCCGCCGATCGTCGCCACGAGGACACGGCGGAGCTCCGCCCAATCCGGGCAGACCTCCACCGTTTGCTCCACCGTGTCCTCCGGTCGATCCACACAATGATAACACCCGGGCGTTTTCTCCCGCCTTATCCGAGACAGGAACCTCCCGAAACAGGCATGTCCGGTGAGGTCCTGCGTCAGGTGGAAGGTGAGGACCCCGTGGCGCCTCTCAACCCACTCCTCAAAGAGGGGACTTACCGCCGCAATTGTGGCGTGCCCTTTGATGTGAGCGCTGTGAGCGATTATGGCATAAATCGGAATGTATCGTAAATTGGGGTAGAGAGAAAAAATTGTTCGAAAACCACGATTCAGAGTAAGCCTTAGCGCGCACTACGAATTTGTATCGTTACGGATAATAATCGCAAATCTGTAAACAATACCAATATGTGTGGGCTTAAGCCCACGCACTGCAGTAAAAAATCGCTAGAAAACTTATTTTCATTCGTGATTTTATTTCGCATTTTAATAATCGCAACGATTAAAATCGTAGTGCGTCTTTCAATTTTGATCGTACCCTATCTGTAAAAAGATTTATTTTCGATAACAACAACCAAACGTGGGACAGAGCATCATTATAATACTGGTAAAACGTGGTTTCTTGTAAGCACGCAACTTTTACTTAAACCTGCTTTTACTTAACCTTTTAATTAAAAAAATCCCATTAATAAGTACTGTTTTATGATAAGAGTATGAGATATTTTCTTTTTTCGTAGACGGCATACCAAAACTTGCTGTTGATATTATTATTTTGTACACTAAACCAATAACAAAACGTTTGGTTCAATAAAGTTACATAGTCTGTGAATAGTGTGAATACCAAGAAAAAAAAAAGCAATAAAAGGAAAATGGCCGACTTTTTATCGTGTTGATTTACCAAATGAAGAAATAACATTTTTGTGTATTTCCTGAACGATTTTAATGTCAGAAACGCATTAAAATTAAACAATAATGAGCGGGCGTTATCGGGATTTCGACAAAGGTATTAGAATGTCATGAAGTGAATAGATATTTTTGTAAAATCTTGCTGATTGATCACTCCTTTGAGGAATACTCTCACTTTTAGTATTAGTTTACTCAGATAAGTATTTTTATTTATCTTTGCCAGTGTTTTCGCATTGGCAGGGTCGACTCGATCCACGCGCGATGATTCTAGGCTGTACAAGGAAAGGCGCGAAGGTCGGGAGAAGACTGAGCGAAGACGTTCGAGGTCTCGGTCTCCTCGACGATGGTCGCCACCAACGCGGAGCAGTGACTACTCGCCCAGCAGATCCGCGAATAGCAGAGAACGAGACAGAAGGGACTATGAAGGTAGGAACTTTGCCTACAATTAACATGTAAACAGTATTCAGCAACAAGAGTGGTGATGACGTAAATTGCGCAACAGTAATCAACATGTTATGCTATGTTTACCTACGTATTTTTCCATAAGGTAATCAATTTCGTCTCTTATAAACAAACTTACACACAATGTGTAATTAGTTTAAATTGTAATAAAAGCAGCAAGTAGCTTCAACCTATAATGATGGATATTGGTACTATAGTATGACTATAATGATTTATTTTATATTTCAGATAGGAGTCGCCAGCACGCACCAGAATGGGAGGAACCTGAAGATGTACCAGCACCGCCTCCACCTCCTCGCATCACAAAAATCTCTATTGGGTTCAACAAACCAAAGGGTCCCATCAAAATGAATATTGGTGGTCCTGCCAAGCCAGTGGCCAAACCTACTATAGCATCAGTATTCAATGCTGATGATGATGATGAGCCTGAAGAGATGCCTGCCGAAGCACGTATGAGGATGAGGAATATTGGAAGGTGAGGCCATCAAAGGAGTTTAAAAAAATCAACCATATAATGAGAGTATCACATGCACTGACTGAAATAATGTATAAACTAATGTTAATAAGGCCTGCTACAATAGTTTTAGATTTCCCTTGCTCCAATTACTTTGCATATAAATGTTTATAAGCAACAATACTTATCAGATTACTACATAACCTGAAGTTAAAGCAACAAAAACTCAAATAACAATTCTTAAAACTTGCTTATTCCATTTTTTTCAGAGAAACACCAACCTCAGCAGGACCAAACTCCTTCGGTAAAACAAAACAAGGATTCTGTGATGCGAAGAAAGTATTTGAGAAAAACCTGAAGCACGCTCTTGAGATGGCTGACAAGCCAGTTATGCCAAAACTGCCACAGACCATTTACAAGATAGCAGGACCTTGATGTTGAAAGTTTATGGGGAATTTATTGCAAACAAATTACTGTAGATAGCCAAGAGAGAGGTACCAAAGTGTCTCTACAGTGCAAATTATGTGATGATAAACATAATCATTTGTTCAATTTGACTATTGAGAGGGTCTGGGAAATAAAGTCTACATTTGGTTCTGAATATGTACGAAATGGTGGTGCAAGTGTTGTGTGCAAAGTTGAGCATGCGTGTCCTTATAAAGACTTTGCATTTTCATTAAAGAATTTTGCCACAAACATCTGGGATAACACAGAATACCTATAAGACTTATTACCGTCTGTTTCAATTCTAATACAAATCTTAAGTGGCTGTCTCCAGTAGCCTGTTTGCAAGTGCCCTGAAAGCAACATTAAAATGCAGATTTTGCCTAGTTTAGTTGATGTTTAGGGGCGATTTTTTAAATTGTGATTTATAACTGCATCAGATGCTATCTAGCTCAAAACAAAAAAAAATATTACACAATAAAAAAATAGATCCTAAATCTTGAAATATGTAGCTTGATTTGAAATGAATAGGCCTTTCAAATCGGATTTGTAGTTCAAATCTTTGGAATTGATTCAAAATATTTTATCAGCCTTCCACACAGGCACACAGGATAGCAGTAGCCTGTTGTGGGTGCCTTTATATACTTACAGAACATAGATTTAGACTGTGAACAAATGTGTGGGCCATACATATACTTCCTGTAGCAGGAATTGATCCTACGAAGCACTGAAGACACGCCGCGCCTTTTTTATAGTTGATGTTGATTCCATGTCGATAGCAAAATATTATTTTGCCTTATTCCTACTTTTACCTTGAACCATGTTTCTAAAATGCAAGTAACATGCTCGCAAAACTAGAACTCGAGCATCATGTGACTTTGTCATATAAAGACAGACTTGGCTAATGAAATGCGACATCAACTATAATCAAGTTTTACATTTGAGTATAGGTAGAAATATGTGCAAGCTAATCATTTTATTATACACTTGATTTCATGTTGTGCTTGATTTCTACTAGAAATGTGAAATGTGACGCCATGACTACATGCAAGTTACTTCCATATTAGAAATGCTTATTTACATTTATCCTGAATTCCCGACTAGTATAATATAATGGAATGTTTCAAGTTTTCCGCTAGCCAATCGTTTAAAATAATAGATTTTTTGTCACTTTACTTAACGACTTTGATAATACTATAGCAATAACGTAGGTCTTGTTTTAACAGACGTATTTTGTTAATCTTAGCTAAATATTTCTAAGTTTGTATCTATAATACTTCCAAGATAGTTATTCTATTCAAATTGTAATCAGTTAAGGATTCTCCATAAATTATCGGCTTTTATTCCTTGATTATTTTATAGTAACAGTATGGTATTTTTCACACTGGAAATTAAATTTTCATCTATAACTTTTGTGTATTGTACTTATAGAAAAATAAAACTGATATAATTTACTGAAACTGCTTTTCTCTTCCTATTATTAACACACAAAATATAACGTTTACATAAATCTTATCACGCAGTGATAAGCCCTCAGATTCATTTCACCAGCAAAATAAAACAAACACATCTAAAAATAATACATTATTTAATTTACAGGAATATCAATAGACATGGATATTAATTTCACTCATGATTCTCAACAACAAACATACATTTATTTCTTATCGTACTTGTAGAAGCCCTCTCCGGCCTTCACACCGAGCTTGCCCTCGGCCACCAGTTTGTCTAGCAGCGGGATGGGGTTGAACAGGGGCTGGTTGGGGTACTTCTTGTGCCAGCCGTCGAGGATGAACTTGTTGGTGTCCAGGCCTACGTAGTCGGCCAGCTCAAGAGGACCCATGGGGTATCCAGCGCCAAGTTTCATGGCAGTATCGATGTCGCGGGCTGATGCGTCTCCTGAGTAATTTAAAATTTTGTTGCGTGAAAACCTTTGAAAAGACTGACTATGTGCATGTTTAATTAATGAGGTTTCATGTTATACCAGGCTAATCTCTCGCTAGACATAAAATAAACACTATCAAGTAATGTAAATGCTGATCTACCATTGCACGTAACTTTCTGCGGCCTAAAGATGTGGCGAGGGCAGAATAAATTCGCTTGTTGGTTACAGCCCGAGTCAGACTTTATGGCGGCTTGAAACATGAGGCGAGTCAGCGGAGGTGAGGGGCGAGGTGCTGCGCAGCGAGTAGCGTAATTCAGAGCCGCAATGAAGTTTAAATCGAGCTATAACTGCTAAGCTAAAAATAATAATATATCTAGTGGATAGAGCACCTCTATATCCTGTAGACTATAGTCTAGATCTGCGGTCGGCAACAGGCGGACCGCGATCCATATCCGGACCGCGAAAGGTCGGAACTTGGACCGCCAAATATTACTACTATTAATAGTACCTACTAATCAATTTAAATAATATGAAAATTCCAAAAAAAAACTAGCTATCAACAGTACGTGTTCAGTATTCAGTACGTGAATCAACTTTTTTACAAAAAAAATTTTTGGACAACAAATACCGTTCGAGATTAACGGACCCCACCTTGAAGACACTCTTCGCATTAGCTGTTCCCCGCGTAAACAAAACTATAAAAACTGGCTCAAGGCCGCAAGTGTAATTTCTCGTATATTTTTTTTAGAATACCTACCTTTCGTGTTTAATAATAATTACCTTGTACTTACTTATAATTATTCGAAATAAAAAATAAACAACTGTTTTTCTGGACCTCTATAAAAATTTTCAACAGTATCTGGACCCCACTTAAAATTACTTGCCGACCCCTGGTAGATGTTAGTAAGAACTGAAACAGTCCATGATAAATGTATGAAGGTGATGTGCAGTTAATGAACTGCACAAAATTAAGACACTAAGTATACTGACCTCTTTCAAACAGCCTGACAGCCTCACAGATGTAGGGCACAAGCAGCCTGTTGACGACGAACCCGGGAGTGTCCTTGCAGGTGATGCAGGTCTTGCCCACAGCCTTTCCCCACTCCATCATAGACTTGTAGGTGGCGTCCGAGGTGTCAGCTCCCCGCACCACCTCCAGGAGGCGCATCACTGGTACCGGATTGAAGAAGTGGAGACCGCCGAATCTGGTGATGCCATGGAAACAATATAATAAATCTAAACTATGTTCATAATAGAGTTTCCAAATATGTATGTGTATTTAGAAAAATAACTGTATTGTATATAAATGTACTTTATTTTTTAATATGACTTTTCAATAGTCCTTGTCATTCTGAAATCTACTTACATAATCATACATAGTTATTGTATGTATTTGTTTAAGTGGAAATAAGATCAATTGGAAAGAGGGATTTGAATGAATAGACTTTAGTTTAAAATTATTAAAATGGTGGGCACCATAAAAAAAACAGGTAAGTATTATATCATGCATTTCTTTCTTCATAAGTCTACTCTTCTTCTTCATAAGGATCAATCTTGACGTGATCTTGAGTTTTTTGTCGCAATAAGCGATAGCTATTTTATTAGTAAAACAAAATAGTTTGACGGTTGACAGAGGAAATAGTACACGTATTGCGCCTTGTTACGCCCGCGCCGACCCCAAGTAATATAGGATGCACCTGTGTCTACGCACACACTTTCCAATTCAACTATAATATCTCCTGCGTAGCTGGCTAGTCTCCGCTGAGACTGGCCGCCACGGCCGAAATTCTGTGTCTGAAGGACTATTATTATTAAAATGGGAAGGCAGTTAAAGGCAGGAAGATAATGATCAGTTTAGTACCCTCTGTCACCAAAGTTATAAATTTTGGTATTTAATTGTTCATTAAGTTTTATTTAATAACCATTGTGTGTTTTATTGCATTTATCATGTGGACCGGATATTACATAAATATCAGACTTTGCAACTCCAGCAAAGGTTAAATAAATAACTGATAACGATAAGAAGCCATGTAAGATACTGTCTGATAACATTACCTGTCTTTCCTTTTGACTACTGAGCCAATCTCATTGATGGATAATGATGAGGTGTTGGAAGCAAAGATTGTGTGGTTAGGTGCTACCTGCAACAGTCACATACAAATATGAGGAAAAAATATTTGAAGAATGTAGCATCAGTAACAATTTGACATGATAGTGCCATTCAGATTGTGTAGAGTACCTAATTAGTAATTTAGCTCCTTTAATATTCACGAAGATGTAATTTAGGTCATTATACAGGGTTATTGGTAAAACACCAGCAACCTCTTAAGGGGTCATTGTTCTCATCATTATAAACAACTTTTACTATGGACCAAACCAGAAATCGCGAAAAAAAAAACAGATTTTCCCTACATTTATATTAGCATAACACGTCAAAACGTAGGGAACAGCTGATATTTTTTCACGATTTCTGGTTTGATCCATAGTAAAAGTTGTTTATAATGATGAATACAATGACCCCTTAAGAGGTTGCTGGTGTTTTACAAATAACCCTGTATATAACTATAATTATATGAAACATAGCCTACTTATTTAAACCTCTTACTAGTTAGCGAAAACATGTTATAGCATAATCAGCATTATACAATGTTCCCACTGCTAGGATGCAGGCCTCTAAAAAGCCTCCAAAGTATGGTATATTATTACACACCTGTTTTCCAATTCTTCTACCTGTGGCCCTACTATGACATGTTAAAACCATCATTGTTCCAGCGTGAAAGAGAGACGGAGCTATGTATGACTGATAGCACTATCCCTTTTTCGCCATGGAACCATGATGGTATTAACACCTCATAGTACGGCTACTGAAGTGGTACCTATGTAGAGGTGGGAAAGTACACCCACTAACTGTTACAAGTTTAATTCTAGAACTCAGAAAAGGCCTTACCCCATCAAGTTGAGTGAATAACTTATGCTTAACACTGATATTTTCAACAATAGCCTCAACTACAAGGTCAGCTGATTTGGCAGCCTCCGCAGGGTCCGTGCTGGTCTTGATCCTGGCCATTGACTCAGACACAAATTTCGCTCCATCCTCTGGCTTGTCTTTGTACACCTTCTTGGCCACCCTGCCGAGGTTAGCAGCGATGGACTTCTGGGATTTAGCGAGGACATCGGAGCTTAGGTCTACAAGGACCACATTTTGACCAGCTTGGGCAGAGACCTGTAAAAAATATTTTTATTTATAAAATAATGGCTGCACCTGGAAGATTGGCAATAACTCCATCAGCACATGTAGCTTCCCTGGTACCTCATTAACGGTATCACTATGTAAATGCAACAAAATGAATAGTATTAAACTTGACCTTTGAATTTAGTCAACGACATACTTAATTGCTGCATAATTACCAAATTGAATGATAGTTTTTAATTTGGACTGCGGCCTGTAGGTGGTAAATACATAATAATGTTTAAGTCTTAGAAAAAGCCAAAACTTAAACAGTTTATGCTTTTTGCAGTAGAGAACTAAATAGGTGGGTACATTTTTACTTTTTTTTTACTCTAAACTGCTTGTAATAATTAGTAGTTATTTGATCAATAATTGAATATGTTACTCTGATTTCTGTATAAAGATCTATCATATAAAAAATGCCACTTGAGCAGGTATTAATAAAAGTCAAAACAAACCTGGGCGATGCCGGAACCCATGAGACCTCCGCCGATAACTGTAACATTCTTAATTGCAGCTTGCATCGCTGAAGAACTGGAGAAATTCCTGGCAATAACGCCAAATTGAACCAATTTCGTCATTTTTGAATTAGCTATTTACAATTTTACAAGAATTATATCACAGTTTGCGTTCTGTAAACTTTTTCGAAAGTTATAAAATGTATAACTCCAAAGTTCAACCCGGCTGTCAGATAAAAAATACTTGCCGATTGTAGGTCCCTACTATCGTTAATCGTTATCGTTATAAACTCACTACTTTCTCTTATCATTTTCAGTCTTTGTCGGTCTAAAATAAATCAACTCCACTTACTTATCACATAGATCAACTTCAAATATTTCCAAAATCGTAAAAACGGCTGAAATTTTATTAAAGTTTTCGAAAGAAAGTATCGTCCTACAGAAATTACATAAACAGGTGATAACTATGTGAGTTTTACTGATTTAACTGATTAGAACCAGCGAGTGAGAAAATGAAAAATAGTAGCTTTGCGTTTTCAATCGTTTAGAAACTTATAATTAGACATAAATTAATATGATTGTTGAAATGCTTCAAGAACTAAAATTCCAAAACTTTTTACGGCACGAAAAGAATAAGTTAACTGTCATAAACTTATTAGAGTCGCGAACATTGATTAGAGTTGCATATTTGCTAACGGCTGCATCAGCTGCATGGCATGAAAAGATTTTCGTAAACAAATTAGTTTCTAAACTGACAACTTATTGTCAAACGTCAAATCAACATGTGGTTTTCAGGCGTTTCATTATACGTAATAGAGTAAATACTTTTTTTAAAGCTTTTTAGCTTCAATGATTTTTCCAATATTTATGCAAATTCTGTCCTGTTATTTTATTGTTTTATTTATAAATTTGCTTCGTAAACTGTTGATATTCACTTTGGATGTAGATATTCAAAAAACGCGCAGTAATGGTGAAACAAGAAACTATCTTAGAAAAGAACTGGAAAAAGGAACGTTGATATATAAATAAACATTCTCATTTTCCAAAAAATTCTATAGATATTTCTTATCTCAATCACTATTTACAAATTATCAAAATGTGTTGTGTTATCATATCAAGCAAAATATCCCTTTATGGCAGGTATGTAAGATTGCAGTAGTAAGAGGCGAGGAAATATTTGATAAGGCTTCATATTTTATCAGTGTTTGCACTTTGCCCAAACGATGTTCGAATACCTAGACTAATATAATTCAGAGATAATATATTTGACAAACAAACCGGTTACATTTTACGCATCGTTTTGTATGAAATATAACTTGGAGTTTCAAGTTTGAGTGCAAAGTTCTGCGACTTGAAGACTTGCGTGTTGTTTATTTCAATACGTCATTGCGCGGCCGGGTTTCGTTCGCATAACACATACAAACCATTCAATATGAACAAATTAATCGGTATAACGAGAAATTTCTCGTCTTCGACATCTTTAAATGCTATTAAAACGGTAACGGTTGTCGGCGGAGGCCTCATGGGGTCTGGAATCGCTCAGGTATGTGAATTCAAAATTTCTAAATATGTAAGCAACTTTATAAACTTTCACCGGAATACATAAGTTAGTTTAGCACTAGGAAGTGTTACTTAAAAGTTTTACTCAACTACTTGTGTAGTTGCTGCAAACTCGCTAACTGTGTAATTAAATTATTCACAAAAAATCTAGAGAAAACTTATGATACAGTAGATTATCTGTAGCTTGGGTACATACATTTATTTATAGTACATTACGATTCCAACATTCTTTACCTACACGAGACACTATTTTTCTGATGCACAAAATATAAAAACACTATCAACAAACCAGACCAGCAGCAAACCAGTTTATTTGCATCCATTATATAAAGAAGTTGATTAAACTCTTTGTAAAGAACATTATTATTCATTTATTAATTGAATACCCAAGCTCATGCAGTTTATTTTATTGTACCTGTTTCAATGGACATACAAAGTTATAGTAGTGTTTGGGTAACAATGCATAACAAAGGTTATTATATTACATTATGTACTGTCTGTGTGGCTCACATAGTAGTAACAAGGGTCACACTATTTATAAAAGACCAATAGAATGTATTGAATTTGCCAATGTAATTTTAAATCTTCATAAATGAATAAAAAATTGTTTTAGTGATAATTTTTAAACAAATGTTGCCTGTATCCTTTTTTTTTAAGAATTGCTGTACTTTAGCCATACCTATATTATATTTACTTTAGGTTAAATAACTGCTTGTAAAGCTTATCTATAATCCACAGAGATAAACAGTTATTGATAACAGCTATGCAATTTATCATTATGTAATGCACATTGATATACAATACAAAATATGTCATCACAAGTATTCATATATTACACAGAGACAGATAAATGATTTTATTTCTGTAGGTAGGTTTGTACAAAAACTTTTATACGTCAATCACATTTTTTGAATTAGATGTGGTTGGCGTTTCCTATCTGACTACTCTGAGAAGAAACGCCGAAACAAACTCAGAGGTCACAGTCTCTTTTAAAGTCCAGGCATAATCTGTGTCAGATCATGTGAAGACCATGTAGATTTGTGTCTAAAATGGTCTTTTGAGGAAAGAACCACACAGATTGAGTGGACCTGTCCAGTCAGTGCACGCATTTGCCAGTAACAGTGCAGCTCAACTCAGGACTTAAGGAACTCAACGATTCAACAAACAATACCAAAGAAAGGATATTTGGGTAGACCACATAAACTACTGAAACTGCTAGTATTATATTATTTTAATTATTGTGAATGTGAGGACTATATCCTCACATTCACAATAATTAAAATAATATAATTACTTTTTACAGTAAATATACATGTCTAAAATAGTTAGCAAAATAAAATAAAAATATCAACATTAACTGTGTAAATTTATTGGAGCAGCTTAATCCCAAGCCTTTTTGTCCTTAATAAGATGTGTACAGGGTGGCAGGGATATCGACGTGGAAACTGTTACTATAAATTTAGCACATGATTCCAGACACCAGTATAGAAATGATACGTTGGTTATCATAAAAAAACGGCTGTTTCATAAGTGCAATACCTATGCGGTCAAAATGTATGGAACAGCAGTTTTTATTTTTTGCTTTGAAATCTTTCAGCTCAGGGGTTCAGAATCATGTACTGGATCCATGGTAACAGGTTGCATGTCGATGTCCCTACCACCCTGTATACTCATACCTTTTTTTTAAGTAGAAACTAGAAACTACCAGTAACCAAGAATAAGTAGTTAAACTACTTGTTTCATGACAAACTAGAAACCCCTAATTTTCCCAATTGCTATTAGTTCACATACTTTTATCATTACTTTTAATCTCAAATCTAAAGGTTGCAGCCCAAGCCGGCCAGACTGTGACCATCATAGACATCAATGCTGACCTCCTGAACAACGCCCAGAAGTCTATCCAGACCAACCTGACCAGGGTTGGCAAGAAGCTGTACAAGGGTGATGCAGCCAAGATTGACAGCTTTGTGAAGGAATCCATTGAGAGGATCCAGGTTTCTACCAAGCTGGAGGATGGAGCTGATGTGGACCTAATTGTTGAGGCTATTGTGGAGAAGCTGGATGTTAAGCAGGAGTTATTCAATAAGCTTGATGTGGTAAGATTTGGAGTTTCAATTAATTAACGATAGTAATACTTAATAATATGAATTAAGAGCTAATAACATATTTTGGGGAGGTCTTTTTGGCATTTTTTTATTTTGAATAGTATTCCATCTATCGCAATTGGAAATTGATAGCTGGGTGTTTGTATGTTTTGTGTAACTAAAAATTAAGAAAAAAAAGTAATTTAAATTTCAAATTAAAGTAACTTTAATGTAAGTCATTTGAATTAATTTATAATGAATGAAGAAATAAATAAAACAAAGTAAATCTAGCTATTAATTTGCCTTACGTTGCACGGGTGGGACCGTTATTTTATCTGACAATAATGTATTATTACACAATATTATTTCTTCAATTCAGCTGTCGCCTGCTCGCACGATCTTCGCCACCAACACTTCGTGCATCTCAGTCAATGCGATTGGTTCTGGAATCAAAAGGAAAGACAAGTAAGTTGGCTATCTTAGTTTCTATTATTATTCAACAGCAAAAAAGCTAAACAATTTTGCCCTGAATAAATAATAAAAATTCATTATGACGCAGCAGTTACTATGTTGTAAACTTAACATTCAGCATGAATCGAGTTTTGAAACAGACAATAAGTAGATACCTACCTACCTCCATAGGAAGAAGGCTTGAGTTTATATATTTATAGATAGATAGAGTAATAAATAAATACCTATTATGTTCCTTGTTCCACGAGTTACTAGCCCCTGTTTCTGAGAGCCTATTTCATCCTATCAACTGATTGATTGTTGATTTTTGGTCAACCAACCGCAACTGCTGACATTAGATTTGATAGCAGATTATAAAATAGAATTGAATAGGATATTGCAAATTGTTGCTGTAAAGAAATAAAGTACCTCTTAAACATACCTCTATGAAATAATATAAAATAAAATTACTACTTACTTATTACTATGTACAAGAACTATTCTAAGAAATACAGGGAAATATATAAATATTAGGTAGGAATAGGTGCACATAGATGTACTTCGTAAAAAATAAAGTAGGTAAAAATCTGAAGACTGGTCTTCAATATATTCAGTGATTGAGTAATAACATTTCTATAATAATAAAATTCGCAGTTGTTTTTTATTTATAAGGTTTTGAAAATGTATTTTTTTTTTAAACTGCAAGCACAACCTCGAAATTTTTTCCTCGTAATGTTCCAGATATGGTGGTCTCCACTTCTTCAACCCGGTACCAATGATGCGTCTCTTAGAGGTTATTAAATGCGATGACACCTCCGAGGAGACGTATCAGGCTATGATGGAGTGGGGCAAGGCTGTGGGCAAGACTTGCATCACTTGCAAGGACACGCCCGGGTTCGTCGTCAACAGGCTGCTGGGACCTTACTCTGCTGAGGCCCTCAGGATGTTGGAAAGAGGTTGGTGCGCCTCAAATGGTGTGGCTTTGGTGCTGTTGCATTTTCTAAATTTTGTCTTTGGAGTGGTGGTACTTGGGTTATTGGCCTGTGTGGGTGACGGTATGGTATCTTTCCCGGCTGTTTGAGGGGTTAGAACAGCGTTAAACAAGGATTGATTAGTTATGGTACAATAAAATGGTGTTAAACCATTAACAGCCGTGTGCAAAAGCAGTAATGTTCGATAACCAGGGAATGGCCCTATAGTTTGCTTATGTGTCCTGGCAATATAATGCACGTCCCACGGTCATATGGGAAAGAGAGTCAGTTTGTGTGTGCTACATTTTTCGGCTCCGTACAAGAAAGAGAGAGAGAAAAAAAACACTTCCGCACGCCGTTTGTATTTATTTAATAAATTATTTAAAAGGAACAGGATTTCTTACATTGTATGTTGGCGCTTCGGTACTTACCTACTCGTTATTAATGTGGTTTAAAATATTTCAAGATTGTTGGGTTTTTTTTATGGATGGGTTTTTATTGAAATATATTATGTAAGTATATTTATTATATTTTCTGAACATGCTTAATTTATGTATAAACATTACACAACTTCATGCTTATAGCACTGCCTACTTAACATAGGGTCTCCGAATTTCCGCGCATGTTCTCTCACTCACAGTCGCCTCATGTCACCATTTGGTTCCTAAAATATGTTATTGCGCAGCCTTCTGCGCAAAGTTCAGACCGGCCATGATTCATCGGCCGTATTGTAAGAAAAGCATACCTACTGGTTATTCCCAGGATTTTAGTAGAATCATCAAATTAATCTCAAATGATATTACGCCATTTCAAAAAGTTTTCCTTGCACATCATCAAGAAGCTTTTATCGCAAAGTCCCTTTAGTCAAAGTAATAACATCTAAAATGACTCATCTTTTATTGCAAGTCTTTAAAATACTCAATACCATTATTTCTGACTCCAGGCGATGCCACAAAGGAAGACATAGACATTGGCATGAAGCTAGGCGCAGGCCTCCCTATGGGCCCCTTCGAGTTGGCCGACTACACAGGCTTGGACACCAACCGGTTGGCCCTACAAGCGCTGTACTCCATGACCAACAACGAAGTGTTTGCGCCCATTGAGCTGCTTGAGAAAATGGTGCAAAAGGGAAAATACGGAATTAAATCCGGCGAAGGATTCTATAAATATAATAAGAAGTAATTGTTATGAATTATTTATTGGTGCTGTTGAAATAAACATTTCTCTATAATTAGTATTTTTTATTATTACACGTCTGGACTCTTAAATCGAACCACCTAAAATTTTTCGTAACAAGCTCTGTATCTTTTTGAATGGTCGTTATTTTTTTTTTTTAATAATAATGACACCAAAATGGTTAGCTAGGCGGCTGCCGGTTTCAAAACTGCTCCAAACCTTCTTTTTTGTTTCGTAAGGATTTTGATGTTTTTAGACCTTTATACCTAACATGGAAATGCATGAAGGCTCGATTTAGGAGTCCGCGAGTGTATGCTGTGTGATTGTTATTATTTTTCGTTACATAAATGAATGACTAAAACAAATTAGGCAATAACAAGACCTCTCAGGAACCAAGGTTTATGAGAAAGCATAATACATAATATAATCTAGGGAGTGCAACCAAATCTGCAGCCGGTGCCGGTGCAACAAAATAGCAATGCTATTGTTTAATAAAGGCCATATTTATGAGTACTCCAATATTTTTAACAGTATTTTTTATTATGGTGTTGATACCACTAAGTAACCGCGTCACAAAGAACTAATTTCGCACCAAATCAATTAAATAATTGCATTAAATCCATGAACTTAACTGATTAGGTACCATTCTCTGGCGGTAGTGTGATACTAACATAATGTGGTGTACGGTCAGCAAAGAGGTCATATATATATATTTTTAATTTTGTTAATAATCTTATATCCTCATGATTCCCGGTTCGGGCAAAATTATTGGTTTTTTCATCTGAAATTTCTCGATAGCAGTCCGGAGTCTGGATTTGTGGCATATTACCTATATCGGCGAAATGTGGGTGCACTATAGGTACGCCTCTGCCTAACCCTTCGGGGGAATACAGTTGTGAGGTTTTGTTCCTGATTGTGCGATCATATTTTATTATGCTGACCGTACATAATTTTCCGGCTTTTTTATTGCTTTGACGTTATATAATATGTTATCGTGTCATGTCGATACATGTGTTTCGATAAAGAAGTAAAAATAAATGTAAGTACATTGTTGTACCTACCTATGCCATATTTTTGTCATCTTTGATTTTAGTTATCATTTTTAGATATTTTTTCTTGTTTCTCTTGTGGCTTGCATTAATCGTGTTTTCGTTTTTATTACGCTTTCCTTTTAAGTATTAAACCATATTAGGCATTTAATTAAAGTGCTTTTCGTATAATAACAAATAAAACATTAAATAAGCCTTTAATGCTGGTTCTACAATGTTTTTTTTAACGGTTTTCTATATTATACCTACTCAAAATATCGCCGTTTGGTGCACTCTTTTTAAACAGATTTTCCTTCGATAAAGGCCTCCTCTAAAGATTTCCATCTCTCTGTCTCTCGCCCTCTGAATCCACTCTGGATCAGCTACTCTTTTGACGTTATCTTGTCAACGTTTTGTTTGGCGTCCTTTGCTCGTTTTACCATCCCTTGGGTGGATACCACTCTGTTATTAATTTGGTCTATTTCTCTTTTTCCCCTCTTAACATATACAGGCTGTAAAAAGACCCGTCACATAGCCGTCAACTACGCATGCTGTACATCAAATTAAGTAACATAGCACAAAACGAATTGCTGGTGAACGAATTTTTTGTGTGAAAAATCGCTACTTTACGGTAGCGCGCAACGTAACGCACGCAAAACATTGTGCTTGGGTGTATGCAACGGTACAGGGGTTGTATCGTGGGGGTATTTAAAAATGTGTTATAACAATCAAAAATTTGTTTTCGTAAAAAACGTCAGTAAATGTTGGAATTTTGGACCTTCAATATCTCCGTAACCAGGAGGTTTCTAGGTATGGTTAAATATTAAAAATACAATGACGGGGAGTACAAATGACTCTCGGCTTCGTTAAGTGTCTTTGTACATCCAATTTATACATGTCCATCGCCATTTTTGTGTTTTATATACTTTTTTGCATCTTTAAACTGAGTGAAGTATACTTTTTATTTCTTTTAAATTAAATTAAATTTATTTATTCAGTAACAATTCACATTGCGTTCGAATATAATCCAGAATGAAACATTAACAGTATTAGATGTACAAAATATGAATACATGCTATTCAATTAAAATGAGAAAAATATTAACTAGATTTTTTTTAAATGTAAAATACCTTGCCAACATAAAATAATAAACCATAATCTCAATTAATTAATAGCAATGTAAACGAAAAAGAATAATCAGAAATTAAAAATCATATGAACACGGTACACAATAAAAAACTTTACACAAATAATTACATGTTAGTTTGAAGAGCAATAAGACTATTACAAATCATCTAATGAGTAGAGATATCTTTCCAACAGGAATGCCTTGAGCCTTGCCTTGAATGAGCCTGTTTACAGTATGCTTTTTAACTCAAGCGGTAATTTATTAAATATTTGAACAGCTTGATACTGTGGACAATGCTTAACTATTCCAAAAGCCGGGATGATTTTTTTTCCAAAGTCTTTTCTACGCGATTTTTCCCTTACCAGCCTGTCCTCGTATGTTTCGTATTCATATTTTGTTAAGGTGTTTAACAATACTGCTACGTAAAGGCTAGGTACTGTGAGAATATCAAGTTCTTTAAAATATGGTCGACATGTGTCTCGTTGAGAAATGCGGACAATGGTTCGGAACGCTCTTTTTTGGTAAATGAATTCCCTATGCCAGTTGTAATGGTAGCTGTTTCCCCAAAACTGTATGCTATTAGTTAATTGATTTATTCAAATTAAGATGTCTACTTAAGCGGTCTTAATTTGAATAAAGTAATTAATCTAAGACCATTTGGATACCAGAAGAATTGAATCTTACTTTGTGTCTTCTCTTGACTCCGATTTCACTTCTTTCTATACTATTTTGCCACTAACATACTGCCTATACATACTTTACAAGTACCTACCTACATATTGCTTAATAGCCTGCTGGTTCTGAAGCTTATTGGTGTATCTCGCTTCCTTTTATCTTTAAATCTGTAAAACAGGTATCTCACAGTTTCCGGCTGATAACAGCAAGACGTTATCCGAATATTGTTACTCATTTGTCGTACAACATCGAACTGACCAAGTACTTCAGAAAGGGTATTTTTTTTTCAATAAAGACTATGTGCTACACCTGCTTAATATACCTACAAGGCAGTTGGACGATAACTCATCTGACAGGGAAAATGAGGTCATAATATGAGCTTCATCGGGCATGGGAACAGCCAAAATTAGAAGACCACACCAAAATCTTACTTATCTCCTGCCTACTCATTCCTCTTCAAATCTTTGATCTATAATAATAAACACAATTCCTTGCTTTTAAAATCAAATAATGATTATTTAATTGTATTTGTTATTATAATAACGATATCAATTGCTCTGCAGGTGATGCGTCAGCACAAGACATCGATATAGCGATGAAACTCGGTGCTGGTTACCCCATGGGTCCCTTAGAACTGGCTGACTTCACCGGGCTGGATACCAAGAAGTTTGTCCTGGGTATTATGTATGAGAAGACAGGCCACCCAGTGTTTAGACCTATACCTCTTTTAGATAAGTTGGTTAACGAAGGGAAGTTTGGAAGGAAGAGTGGGGAGGGGTTCTATAAATATGAGAAGTGATAAAAATAGTCTATACCTGTGTTTAAATCGAATAATATACTTGTACAATATAATGTTCATGGTTGTTTTTATTTTATTCCAAGTACCCACAAGTTTTAAACCATGCTCTATTTAATTGTCAGAAACTTTTCCTTTATTCATGCGCAAGCGCACAATTAACTTTCTCTTCCCCTATTACATGGTACTTAAAAATAACTGGCGAAATGTGGGTGTAGGTATACCTCTGCCCAACCGTTCGGTGATCGTAGGTCTGATGTTATGTTATCAAATTCAAAATCATTTATTTGCAAATATGGGTAAACAATATGCAGATGTTTTACATTCATGTAATAATTCTATATCACAGACTTGGTATCACCATATTTTACCTTTCGGCGTGCAAATAAAAAGAAAACACAAAAAAATTTAAACTAAAACAGAATAAAACTAAGAATGAGATCAATAAAACTAGTTTAAAAATAAAGTATAAAAATAAATCCTATAGTTTATCCTGCCAATATTCAGATACACTGTAATTTATGCTATTTTTATCAACAAACATTTTAGTTTTTACCAATGTGTCGTTTACTTTTATACTTTTCAATTTCATAAATGTATATGCATGGAAGTGTCGGTTTTTTTAAATATTCTTTGCAACTATCTGTTTTTTTAAGTTTACATATTGTTCGGACACATCTCTTCTGAGCCTTAAATGCATCATCCTTACGTACAGAATGTCCCCAGAACATGTGATATGTTCTTCTAGCTAGAGTGCGAGTTTATAAGGAAAAGTTGGACAATAATAAATATGCTGATATCGCTCACCTAGATAAAGGTGGCACAAGTCAAAATAATCCGAAATTGCGAAAATCCGAGTTATTGCGACTATCGTAATCTGTACGATGTTGTATATTATTTCACTAAGATATTAATTGAGCAAATTAATATCTTAGTAAAATAATAAGCAACATCATACAACAATAATTTTAAATCGATCAAATAGAAAACGAGAAAAACGTTTTTTGCTGTTCCTGAAAAAAGAGGTAAGTATTTTGAGTTGTGCTACTCTTTATCTAGGTGTGCGATATATTTATTAAACGTTCCGAAAATTTAATTCTACATAGGTCTAGCACACACGTTTATTTATTTATTTTTACAATTTTAAGAAAGCTTACAGACTAATACACGTAAATGATAATGAAATAGTAAACAACTGACAATTGCTAATTACAAGCTTCCACATATATACTACAATGTTATTATAAAAAGAATATTACAGGAAAAAAAATAAAAAAGTGAAAAAAGGCATGGGAAATAGGTAGGAATGCCGAGATAAACCAAAAATATTCACCCATTGAAATATTCCTTACTCAGGATTTTCCTGATTCTTAACGCACTCGTACAAAATAAATCAATGTCTAAATGCGATAGCAGGTTGTTGAATAATATTGCACTGCGTATACAAAAAGCGTTACGCCTATAATTTGTCATTGTAAACGGTACTTGTAATAATGCAATCTACAACTGCAACGTCATAATTATCAAATAGTCATAGACTGATGAAGCGATCTTAGTTGAATGCTGAATCACTTCAAAGCACTCTGTAGGTAGGTACACAAAGTACCTATTGTAAATGATAAATGATTTTATTTCTGTAAGTAGGTTTGTACAAACACTTTTACACGTCAATCATATTTTAAAACTAGATGAGGTCGGCGTTTCCTATCTGACTACTCTGAGAAGAAAGGCCGAAACAAACTCAGAGGTCACAGTCTCTTTTAAAGTCCAGACATAATTTTGGTCAGATCATGTGAAGACCATGTAGATTTGAGTCTGAAATGGTCTTTTGAGGAAAAAAAACCATACAGAATGAGTGGACCTGTCCAGTCAGTGCACGCATTTGTCAGTAATCGTGCAGCTCAACTCAAAACTTAAGGAGCTCAACGTAATAATACCTATATCACTGTAATAATACCTATCTACTTGAAGATGTGATTTGTTCCATTTTAGTGGTACACAAAGGCAATTTAGTTCTCAGTAGAAATAGGTATTTAGGTAGCTAGACTGTGCTAATACTTTTAGTGGACAAAAGTAAGGTAGGTACTCACGTAGGCACTGCACCCACATTTTGATTATTTTGAAGATGTAAAACATACATAATATCAACGAATATCGTCATTTTGTAATATTATCAACATCACGGACGTCGTTAAAATACGTATCAATTGATAAACACAAGCCAATCTTGATTTATACGGTACGTTGATTAGATAAACAAAAGTTAAATCCCTCAAAGTAATTCACTGTCGCGAAATTTTTAGTTGCGTTTAGAGTTTCTTTCCAAGACGCTGTTCCGCCGATAATAGGTATAATTAGTAAAGTTGCAGTCATTAGTGGTTGATTTTAAAATCATTTTGTGCCTCGTCATTCATCAACTCATGTTGTTTGTGTTGTTGATGTCATTTTCAACACTCCTTTTCCTCTCTTTGTTGTGTTGTGATTTGATTTTCGTTATTTTTGTTTCTTTGAAGATGGATAAAAGAGGTAATGAGTTAAGTTTTCAATTATGTTAAGTTGAACAAGATCATAAAATATTACTTACCATATAATATTACTTACGTGTTACCCATTAAAAATAATAGGAACATATCAATAAATGACTAACTAAAGATAAAAAACAAACTCAAGTAGCTATTGAAAAACCTAGTTGAATCATTCTCATTCAAGATAATTATGTTAAAAAGTAGATATCGGTGACTATAATTCATACCTCGGAGAGCTCTCACTCTCACGGACGAAGCACCTTCAAATAACATAAGAAAACCAGCAAAATAATATTTAACGTTTATTTATTATACTAACACAATAGGTATTCAAATAACTTACATTTCTACTTAGCGATGAATAACATAAAGTAAAGTAAACAAATTATGTAAAAACCTGTGAATCATTAGTTTGATAGCTATTCGAATGTGAAAACACCCGCATTAACTACCTCCTTATTTTAGTGAAATATACTAGTGCGACAGGCTTGCAGTTAGTTACGACACTCCAGCTAGAAATTCTGTAGTGTTCTACATAGGAAAATCTTAATAATATTATACTGTGTTTGTTACTGAATTACGCTGTGACGGCTGAACGGGTTTGGATGAAATTTCGCTCAATGGTAGACCGCCTTATTACCTATACCATATAGGATAGGTACATGTTATCAGGGTACATCTGGCAGTTTTCCTAGAATTCAAATGGAATCGCCGCCGGCCACAACTAATTACCTTTATAAATTAGACCATAATGAGGTTAAGCGATAAAGTGACTAATTTACAAATAGATAACTGTAAATTGTGGGTAATTGTTTTAACGATTTATTGAGGAAGCGATTAGGTAAGAGGTCGTTGCGGTTTACCTGCGCTATAAAAAGTGTAATAGGTAAGTTGACGTTTATTTTGTTGTTCTAAGACGGTCCTCTGGACGACCACGGGAGGAAGTGCTGAGTGGTGTGATTATTATTGTTTTAATTTCCTATTATTGCTTTTCCATTATTTAAGGAAAAGATAGAATAGAGGACACCCGGAACAAAACGTGATTCCAAAATTAAAATTATAAAATTGTACATTTTTAGGTACCTACTCGGATCAGCCATTATGGTATGCCTCATGCAGTATTAAGGCTCCCGCAGACTGGCGCGACGCGACTCTGTTAGAACAATTTCAATGAAAACTTCATGAAAATTGTTCTACCAGAATCGCGTCGCGCCGCGCCGTCGTGTCGTGTCGCGCCTGTCTGCGGGAACCTATATTCTGTCGTTTGTTTTCGTAATACATTCTCAAGCAATGAATTTACTTTCGACTTACCACGACTGTTTTCACGGTGCGAGTTAGTTACAGAGTTAGTGGTTTGATTTTTAAACATAAGTATACCTACCTCCTTATTTGAGAAATGACGATACCTACGTGTATCCTGCCTGGTTCTTTGGGGAGTGCAAGCGTGATGTTATGTTTATGTGTAGTCATCGCACCAGAGGATATGCGGATCAACTATAACAACATGTTATCTCTTTCCTTCCAGGCCCACGACTAAATGAGCGATGTATCATGCAACCCGAAGCGGCGTAGCTTACGTCGGCAGCGCTCGATCTACCAAGTGCACTACAACATCAAGCGACAGGACAACGAGATGACGGCCAAGCCAATGCTGTCGCCCACCAGCCCGCTGGAGGTGCACGCGTATGCCTTGCAGGTGGCCGGACATAGGAAGACGGAGGATACCAAGTATTTGGGTGAGTTATAATCAGAAATCGGATATTCGAATGTATATTTACCTAAAGTAATTTTTTTCTATGAAAGTAGGTATGGAAGCGGCTTCTTAAAATATATTTTTTGTAAAAGAATTTCCGGGAAGCCAGGAACACCGGGAATGCATGACTCGGTCGGGTGCACGGATATCTATGGTCGGGTGTACAGTGTGGAAGCGAATTCTAAAAACATATTTATTAAAAACAACCGGGGATTGTTGGATGGCATAACTATTCAGATGCATATTTATTTAAAATTAATTGTTAACCCCCGATGCAAATATGTGTATGTAGGGTACAAGAGGAGGGGTGGTGTTGTTAGTTAAAAAAAAAACTTTTTTTTTTTTTCTATACAAAAGCGCTTTCATATCATTGCCAACATCTCAACTTTAGGTCAATATGTATCCGAATATCCGATCTCTTGTTATAATGTATTATAGTAGCGTTAGCTTAGCATTACCAGACGAGTCCTGGAGTGGAGACTACGTATCGGCAAGCTTAGTGTGGCGGACGTAGCCAGAAGCGACCTTAAAAAGGTGGCTGGGACCAGCATCTTACTGGAATACTTTCTTTCCTTGAACTCGTTTTCTCTTGCGAATCTCCACTCAAGCCGACTAATAAATGCAAAAAAGAGGTGGGAGTTCTGTTCCTCGTCAGTGTTCACTCAGGTATTTGAATAAAAGAGAAACACATCGGTCTTTCTTTTCAGAGTACTCGGATAGGAAACACAGAACTCATCTAGTTTTGAAACACAATTTAGTTTTGACGTGTAAAGTGTATTTTTTTTTTAAATTACAGAAATAAAATCATTTAGACCATACAAAGACCATTAAGTACCAAAGATCAATCACACATTCCCAGGTGCACTCTAATGCAACAACGGCCCAATAATGAAACCTATAACCAAAGAGGCTCGGTAGCGCGAGCTCGTCTTCCACGATCACCTCGCGACCACTGCAGACGGACATACTATTCTCTTAAAGGCCCCGTAAAACAGGCGCGACACGCGACGCCAATCGCATACGACACAAAGGCACCGCTCGGCGCGCAACAGGCGGTGCCTTCCTGTCGCGTGCGATTCAAGTCGCGTGTCGCGCCTGTTTGAACGAGCCTCAAAACCGACACATTCTCACATTATCCAGGTCTACTCCAATGCAACAACGGCACAATAATGAAGCCCATAATCAAAGAGGCTCAGAAGCGCGAGATAGACTTCTACGAGCGTCTCTCGACTACCGATAACTCTGACCTGTTGGAGCTGCGGGGCTCCGTCGCCAAGTACTTCGGGCGTCGCAAGTACACGTATAACGGCTTCGAACAGGATTACATCATACTCGAGGATCTGACGGAGAGGATGCTGGAGCCCTGTATCATGGATGTTAAGATTGGTGAGTTCAGGATTATAAACTTGACCTTGTTTTCTAGCTTTTGCCCGTGACTTGTACTATAAAACATATCCTATGATGACACTCGAAACATCAATTCAAAATATTTTTTTTGTAAAGCGGAATAGTACTTCCAAAAATTACCTCTTACAAACAAATCAAACGTTTTCCATTTTTGTAATATTAGTTTAGAGGGACGGAAAGAGGGATCACAAACAGGTTTAAATTACATACATAATATTATGTTGAAATAAAAAGTTCTACTAATACCTGAGTATAGTATTTTTATGTCACGATGTGACTCGCGCTTTACATGTGGTATCCAAGTGTACAAACACGCTGTGAATGTGTGCGCGAAAAGGAGTAACGTTAGACACACACACACGCACATACACACACTTCGGACTTCGCAGTTGTCTCGGACGGTGCCGAGAGCTCCTGCGCTTACACACACATTCACAGCGTGTTTGGACACTTGGTAACCACAACTTAAGTGCGCGTCGCTTCGTGAGATAAAAATATTGTAACCGCCTAAGAATTCCTACTTTTTTGTTAGTAAACAATCCCAAATATCCAATTCTAGATCGACTTTCGCACTATGTGGATTCAAAGCATAGGCTTTATTTAATCACTTCTACTAAAACCTTCCAGGCAAAAGAACCTGGGACCCCCTGGCCTCGGAGCAAAAGATCGCGAACGAACAGATAAAGTACCAGCTGAGTAAGCAGCAGTACAGCTTCTGTATCCCAGGCTTCCAGGTGTACAAGCTCAGTACTGGGAAACTACACAAGTACAACAAGGACTACGGGAAGAGGATACATGGGCAGGCTGTTAAGGACGGTGAGAGGTTTCATACTTTAATCATTAAAAAAATTAAAAGTTATTTATTCAAATTAGACTGAGTAATAGTACTTTTTGAATGTCTCAATTACATAAGACAGTCCCACAAAAAAGTCGCCTTTCACCACTTTCTAGTGCTTTAGATGGGAAGAAGAAGGGTTGCAATAAACTTCCCAGCAGCACAGCTGTCTGCATTCCGTCATTTTAGGGTTTATTTATAAACGTTGCTTAAAGTTAAGAGCCATTTAAACGACAAAAAATGTATGGATAAGCAGACGTTAATCATGACTTAACTTTGAGCAAGGTTTAAAAAAAAAAACCCCTAACTGTTCAAACTACTGTTGAACTAGTTTTCTCATGTGGGTCTTGAAGATTGCGCGGTGTTCTCAAAATAAAAATGTGGAGAATACCAATTTTCTTTTTCACATAATCCGGTTTAGGACAGCGTGCGGACGGCGCTTTATATTTCCAAATATACGAATTACGATCTTCCACTACCGACTCTTTGGATGACTAAAGTAAAATAGCTCCATGCGAATGCGGAATTATATTAGGTAATAAATGAAGATCATTTTTTAAGTCACGGTAAAAGTTTTGAACATCCCTCACTAGACGTATAAATATTACAAGACTACCAAATCTAATCAAATCATTTATTTCTTTGCAAACGGTATAGTAAGTACATAGGTATTTTTATAATAACCTTTTCACCGCCAACGTGCACAGAACGCGATGCCTCGCCAGCGCCAAGCTATAAATGTATAACGAAATAGTAGTGATGAGTGAATAGTAGTGATGAGGGTATCGTCCTATCGATAAGTGAGATGTATATGCTTACTTTATGTAATTTTCATTTATTTTACGAATATAAATAATAACTAGTTCAATATTTCCCTACTTGTTTTAATTTACAGTATCGCTAGTAAGAGAAACCATTATAAATTATAAGTATTACAGAAACAAATGCATAACTTAATAAGAGCTATAAGAAATGTGGTACATCTCTATTTGTTTCACGACGTCATCCGTTGACTTCATTTCAAGTCCTTGGCGCTCAGAGCACGTTATATTCAATTCTGAATAAGGATGTCTGTGGTCTTTCTTTCTATAATTTTAGTTATTCCAAGTTTTTTTTAATCTCATATGCTTTACTTCAGTCAACGATTATTACCGTACCCAAGCGACAGAATTTTTCAGTGGTTCATTGTGTTAAGTGTTTTTCTACGTATTTTCTCGAATGGAAAGTAGTATTTAAATTATAACACAATTGTAGCAGCGTACCTATCACAGCACTGTTTTATAAAGCTTTGTCTCTGTTCCTTTCTTTACTCATGTAACGGTAGCGTTTACCAGTCAGGCAGGGCATTCTAAGTAGAGTTTGTCCCGCGCGGGCCGTTGCTCTTTACAAGTGCATTCGTTGGCTAAACCGTGTAGATTGTTAAAATAACCTGTCCTTTAAATAATATAAGTACTGATTTGTATGAAATTCATGTATATTTTTATAGTTACATAACTGAAGCGAAAACGCAATGACGAGTAGGTACATTCTGAAACACAGGACGAAGACGAAACTCAAATAGAAACGCTAATATTTTGAACAAAACTCAGTCATAATGATGAAGATATACTACTACCACCAAGATCTGCACCGACGGAGGCTCCAAGCGGGCTCACGCCCAGACTGTAGTATAGAAAACATTTATTGGTACAGTGCTGCACTATGTCAAAGTGACCTTAACACCCGTACACTTATGACGTCACAGAACGACTTCTATACTAGTCCGTGGCGCTGGAGGCAGTGACAATGACAACTAACTGTTTTATAGAGATGGGAATATAATTATCGACAAGGATTGGTAAACAATAACTATTTACTTCCGGATCGGCACCCATCTGTAGATTGAACTTGCTCAATTTTCCCTTTGTTATAAAGTAATTAACCGAGTTCAAATTTTACTGACCTCAAATTGTTTTCGATAGTAGTATTTATAAATATTTCCAAGGGCGAAATCAAACAGTGATAGCTTTCACGTCACATCACTGGCCGACTTTATATAAAGTCCTTGGCGTTCTGGGGACATTCAAAATGTTAGGAGTTTTTGTTTTTGTCGATTTTAAGACAAATAAGGGCAACTTTTGTGTGGAAAATTAAAAAACAGGGCGTTAGACAATGCTATATTAAAAAATAACAGCAAACAAAGCTTTTAAATAAAGTATATTTATTTTTATAAAATAGTTAAAATGAAGAGCTTCTAATGAAGTCGTGGCGCTGGTGGCACGAAAATCTGGAACTTCTATTGAAGTCCGTGGCGGTGAAAAGGATAAAGTCCTCCATATTTTATTGTCACGTAGGCATGCAAAGGTTTACAATTCCAAATAAATAATCAAAAATAAGTGGTAGATCATAGAAATTACAAAAAAAAAAAAGTCAGTGTGGTCACAGTAATAACAAATATGAAATAAAATAAGACTATAATGTCAAACGGAAACAAAACGCAATTGAAACCAGGAAAACGATAATTATGTCAATGAGTTACTGAATCATCATTAAGAAAATCGTCAATCGTGTAATAAGTTTTCATACTTAAAAATTCGTTTAGGGCCCTTTTAAATTTTAATGTAGTCATATTTTTTTATAATATTAGGTATGTACTCATAATAGAGTGAGGCAATACCAAAAAAGCTTTTTTGCATTAGTGCGGTTTTACATTTTACTTGACATAATTGATTGATGTATTGAGTCCGTATTAGATTTCTTCTGACCTCTGATAATTTTTTTAAATAGATGTGGGTTACATTTCACAAACAAGCCGTTTTCATTATATATAAACAAAGCAAAGTTTAAAAAAAAATAACGTTTTAAAATAGGGGACACAGCTATCAATTGTCTTAAGACCGCACATTGACCTGGTGCATCGCTTCTGCAGTCTAAATACCAGCTCACTCACACATCAGTAGACTGTCCCCAAAAAACAAGGCCATACCGCAAAACAGTGGCAACCAGTCCATGGTACACTGTTAAAAGAACCTGACTGTTAACTTTCTTTGAAAGTTGAAAAGAGCATATGCGGATTTGCTAAGTTTCTTACATAGTTCTTCAACCAGCCCTTGTAGAAAATGCTAACGCTAATGTTAATCGCTTTTAGCGATAAGACCGCCCATTGTGTCACCCTGTGTAAAATGTCTACATTTATATTTGTTATTTTTGTATGGTGTACATAATAAAGAGTATTCTATTCTATTCTATTCTGTTTGGGTTTTCACGGCGTTAATAAAAATGCATGACTTGTTTTGCTCAGGTTTATAACCAAATTATTAATATCTAACCAATTTATAATGGCACATAAGCAAGTTTTAGTGTCATTCTTATAATTATTTGAATTAGTACATTTTATTGTAGCTGTACTGTCATCTGCAAAAAGAAACATTTTGTTGGTTGTTGCTTTGGCTGACCCAATACACTACCATAGGGAACGCCACATTTTACTTGTCTTAATTTTGAGACATATAATATGGTTTCTAATTTAGTTTTAGGGCATATCCTAGAAATTTCCGTGCATTGAACTCTATTACACGGGTATGATTTTATTAACTTTAAGATGTTCCCTCTTATAACATAACTATTTAATTTATGCAACAGAATCTTATGGTCCACATAGTCAAAAGCCTTGTTAATGTCAGTGTAAATTGCACAGACTGGATTTCTTTTTCTTTTATCCACAGACGACATAATGTTAGCTAGCAAGTCAAATAGTGCCATATTGATCGTAGTGTTCCTACGGAAACCCTTTTGTTCTGTGCAAAATAATTTACTACATTCCATTTTTGAGCTGTGATTGGAGACAAATCAACAAATCTGACAACCAAACCGTATTTCTTTTCCAGCTATACGCAACTACCTAAACGGCATCGGCACAAGCCTCTGCCGCGCGCTACTGCTGCAGTTCCTATCGGAGCTGTGGAAGATACAGAAGTGGGCGCGGCGCCAATGTGCCGTGCGCCTGTACTCGGCGTCTCTGCTGCTGGTGTACGACGCGGCCAGGCTGCGCGATTGCTGCCAGAACAAGGAGTTCACGTGAGTTATAGCTATATAATATCTAATGGAGGTTATCCTCAAATAAACCGTCATTTGTAACATTATCAATGTTCCGTTGAAAATCTGTTTCTGCTTCTGTAACTGCAATCTGAAGGTCGATTCCCATAATTAAAAACGGCCAAGATCTAGTTTAATCACTTTTCAAAAATGTAAACTTTTATTTTGTTAAAAATACCTCTAATTAATTTTTACTTGTAAATTAGAGGTGTTTGTGACATATTGAGACTGATTAGAATGCAAACGTTTTTAAAAATACAGGAATTTCCCCTCTCGGTTTATGCAGAAGTGAACCTTTGTAACCCAGCCATAGTACACGTACCCAGCCAGCCAGGTACATACCACGCTTTAATTTTCATGCTAGTTTAAGGGTTCCGTACGTCCGAATGAAAAACGGAACCCTTATAGGATAACTCGTGTGTCTGTCTGTCTGTCACAGCCATTTTGTTCCGAATCGAATGGACCGATTAAGTTGAAATTTGGTACACATCTGAATTTCTGTGACCCAAAAACGGACGTGTAACGTAAATAAATGAATTTTGAATATGAGGGTCACTTTTGGAATGCAAATAAATTTATTTTTGTTGGAAATTTTACCATGTGCCATATCAAATGAAAGGGCTTACCGTGAGGGTCTTGTCAATTTATTTTTTAAATATGTATATACATATTTAAAAAATAAATTGTTTTATAGTTATTTAAGAAAATTGATGCAAATTGCAGCAAATAAATAATATTAATAATATTATTTAAGGAAATAAATATTATCTTATCTTAATCAACATTTCTCCCCCCTTATCTCCGAAACAACTGAGCCAAAAAAAAAATGAAAATAATACATAAAATAGTTCTATACTTATAGGTTACAGGAAAACCTATTAGAAGTCTATGGTCCTAAATAACATGGGAAATCTCTCAATATTGTGCGTACAAACTTACATTTGTAGTTGGAATGTATGGGGAACATGTTTTTCTACTATACTTTATTTTTGTTTTCTTGGGAAGAATTCATCCCAATTACGGAACCCTTCAGTGTGCGTGGTTCGACACGACTGGAAACATTACCAACAGTTAATAAGTTTTTCTCATAATGCTACTCAGATAACAACAATCAGTAAAATAGCATGATTCATTCAAGATAAATATAAAAGGAAAAAATATTCTGAAACATCCTAGGTGAAAACTAAATACTTTTTGTTTGATTTAATCAATTAACACGTGTATTATCTTAGCAGTTATCACCAGAGATCGGATATTTGGTTGCATATTTACCTAAAGTTTAAAAAAAAAAAAAATATATAATATTTATTTTTTTATTAAGTTTTTATATTAAAAAGAAAACTCGGGATGCTAGGAACACTGGAAAATGCATAACTAGTCGGGTGTATAGTATGGAAGACTTCTAAAAATTTATTTATTAAAAAAAGACCTGGGGTTCTTGGATTGCATAACTATTCAGATGTATATTTATTTAAAATTAATGTTTAATCCCCGATGCAAATATGTGTATGTAGGGTGTAAGAGGAGGGGTGGTGTATGTTAGTTAAAGTTATACAAAAGCGCATTCCATATTAGCCAACTTCGCAACTTTAGGTTAATATGCATCCGAATATCCGATCTCTAGTTATCACACTGTTAATCTCAAAATATATTTATGTTTTTTTAAACACTTTTTCCGAACATTTGTTATAGATTTTTGAACAAAAAGTTACTTACTTTATTTTCCGTACAAAAATAGTTCAACACGCCTCGATAGATGGCGTTGTTAGTTGAGAACCAAGTCCTGAATCGCGCTATGGTTTCGTTACGCGGCGGAGTGTAAGTACCGGCGGTGACTTGGGTTTATTAAAAAGGGTGTTTGTCGCTTTTATGACACATGCGCTATAAGGTGCGTGGGGTATGGCTATCAAGACATACTCAACACATAATTTTTGGATCAGAGAGGCTGTTGGTACCCAAAGTACCGGCGTCTCCTCTGCATATAAATAATACCTTAGAAAACTGTAGGTAAATACCAACCTACTGAGACTATACGAGGTATTAGTGAAGTGGTTATAATTTCTAGTGTAGTTAGTATTGTTTTCATTCTTTTATTTTATCGTGTCCCTATTTTGTACAGAAATTGTACAGCGCCATGTGAGAGTATTTGGAACTACTCAAGTATGAGAATCATTAGCTACATTGTGTTCCTATTCGTATGACTCGTTTCCCGTTGTTTCATAAACATGAATCAGTACTAACAGCGGTCCCGCCCGCAGCGCGCGCGCAGCGTGCCGCCCGGCGAGCGCGGCGCGGCGACGTCACTCGCTGCACAGCGTCAGCTCCGGCTCTAACTTCAGCGGACAGATCAGCTCCAAGGGTCCGGTCTACAAGAAACTACAACCTGTGTCTGTCACTCCTATGACGCTATCACACTCTAGCTTTTCAACCCCACCACCTATCAGCTCCCCATGGAGCGATGCCCTCGCCAGCTTCAATCACAACCACTCCTTCGATCATAACTACGATAATAAGCTATCTAAGATCAAAATGAACTACAGAGCTATGCTAGATCAGCTGTCCTATGACTCTCCTACTCCCAATCCTTGGGGCACGGTGAAGATCATTGACTTCGCACACGCCTTCTTCAATGAAGAAGAAGAAAGAGATATCGATGAGAACTTCAGAGACGGCGTTGATAACTTCGTGGAGATCTTCGAGTGGTTTCTGAGTGAAACTGACGATCAAATCATTTGATAGTTCTTGTGTTATATTTTAGTCGACAAGTGACAGTATTAAGCTTACAAAAGACTTTAGAGTAATTTTTTCGAATTTGTGAACTGTTTGAACTTTGGATAAAAATGATACACTCATTAAGCATCGCTAATGAGACACAATTGATTTTCTATTGTTATGGCCCTGTAGCGGGCCACCTGGGGCCTGACTAGGGGGTGAAGCACGATGAGCTCAGTTACTGAGCGACTGCCTTCTACGGGTCGCGAGTTCGTTATGAGCACGAGATAGTTGATCCCGATCCAGACGTTTAAATGCATAATAGACAAGCTAGCGTCGGGAATATTACTATGTACTTTGTGCTTATAATGAGATTTCCCATTTAGGGATTAACCACACTTATTTAGCACTGTTCAGCTTTTGTCCATAGAAAACAACGATTTTGTATGGAAAGCGAACGGATGCGTACGCATTCCATACAAAATCGCTAAACAGAGCTGAAGAAGTGTGATTAGTCCCTTAAACGGATGTCCTTTATAGTATATATTAAGCGGTATTTCAATGTGTCAAATAAAGTATTGTAAACTATGCCAGCAATGTGTTAGTAATTAGTATCTAATAGAAAATTTACTGTTTTATGCTATTCTATGTAAATCAGACTAAACTAATGTACCTAATGTATCTTGTAATTAAGACATAGTTTGTTAATTATTGTATAATAATCCAGTCTTGATAAATCGTGTAATGCTCAATGTTGTAAACAATTCCATTCGTTAGGTGTTTCTTACTCGGGACACGCTAAGTCAAAATATTATAGTACTTAAATAGATTTTTATTATTCCAAATAATACTTTTATATTTGTTATATCAGTGTGAAAAATGTAAATAAATTGTTTGACGCTTTCGCGTTATAAATATTTATTATAGAAATCAGCCAAAATTATTTCTCCCAAATAAACATTAACTATAAACTTAAATTATAAAATCAAATACGAAAAGTTGGCAAACCCAGCCGACAATAATGATTAATGAGTGAACATGCATCCCACAGTGCAGAACAGCACGAAACTATATCTTGTCAATACGAGGCGCGCCCACAGCGCCTCGCCACGCCAGCGGACACGGACACGGCCGTCCCGTCCGAATATTAACTGTATACTAAATATACCTATCAGTTCTAAACTATATTAGAACTCCAATATTTACAGTAGGCCAATAAACAGTACATTTGTTCGGAGAAAAACGTTTGTGACGCACAATGTATTATTGCGAAATGTTACACTTTAAAATTGGTTAGTAACTTCTACTGATACATATTACTTATTCATTAATTTGGAACAACGTTAACATAGTTTAGCGATTGTCGTCACAAACACTATTCTACAAATAAATTAATATCCTCGGCGCCATGTCCGATGGGGTGGCGCTAACAACAGTAGACACCAAATATAGTGGCATTTCCAGAGCAGGCAAGTAAGATATTCTATAAAAAATAATATGTTTTAAGCATTAATTAATCTAGTGTTATACAATGTATTATACAACAACAAATTAGGCCGAGTGCTCACCGGACGACAACAATAGTAACACGTTGTAACTCCAGCACAAGCGTCGTGTCACCTGTGTATTATTATAACATCGTATTATTTTACAATCGCAGTCTTTTGTTTACAATACAGATACTTTCCTGTACCGGGAGTACTAGATAATGAAAGTATTTACAAAAGACACGTAACAAGGGGTCCAATAGGACCCGCATTATAACAACAAGGGAAGGGTTATCGACAGGCGAACCTTTGTACATCCTTGTACTGGACTTACTTATTTATATAAACTTGTTTGATAACAATTTCTATTTTTTATTTGTACTGGATTAACTCGATTTATAATTGGGGCGCGTAATCGGTTCTTAGTAATAAAATATAACAATTTGAGGCCGATCGCGTCGCCGCCAAAGGGCGGGTACCCGGCGAGCGCTCGGCGTAGAAACCATACGAGAGTACGCAGCTAGCACGGAGCGAAGCACCGAGGTGTTACTAGAGCGAATAATTATTACATTTTTTTTGCAATTTTTCCACAACGATTTTCATTAGAAAAAGAAAACAAAACACACGTGGCGGAGGACTTTTGAACATTTTTATCTTAAGGTAAGGCTACACGGTCGGCTTTAGATGCGCGGCAGCTTGGGCGCGTGCACGGGCGGGTTGTCGCGCGCGAGCAGCGAGCTAGCGTCGGCGCGGTAGTCATACGCGCAGCCGTGCACCTCCGCGTAGCGGTGCGGCGCGCAGTAGGCGGCGCCGCAGCGGCAGCGGTGCAGCGTGGCGATGCTCAGCCGCTTGCGGCACCACGCGCAGCGCGGCCGCGCGCGCCGCGCCGCCTCGGGCGCCGCGGCCGGCGCGGGCGCGGCGCGCGGCGCGCGCGGCGCGTCCAGGCGCTCGTCGCTCAGGTGCAGGTGCTCGCGCGGCCGGTGGCGCGACAGCGCGGGCAGCATGCGGCTGCGGATACAACACGCCATTATTGTACCTTACCTGCGTTGTTGTACTACAGCTTACCAGTCTGTCAATGCGAGCGTTTTCGCAGAGCAATCATGCGGAAAATTAGACAAAAAAGCTTAAATCGCACAACTGCCGTACTGCACCTCAAGACATATACATCGCTCTTTTCATTTAAATCTTTTACACTTTCAAATTTTGGATTCCATTGCAATAATTTTAAAGACAAGTTAATTTACAAATGAAAGACATAATTGCACGACGACGCGCTGTGCGAGTGCGCGTGCGCCGCGCGGCCTGGCGCAGTACGTACCTGTTCCTCTTCAACTTCTCCAGCTCGGAGGTGGAGGACGACAGCAAGGCGTCGCACAGCGGCGCGCGGCGCACGGGCGGCGCGCGCACGTGCAGCGACGACGCGCTGTGCGAGTGCGCGTGCGCCGCGCGGCCTGGCGCAGTACGTACCTGTTCCTCTTCAACTTCTCCAGCTCGGAGGTGGAGGACGACAGCAAGGCGTCGCACAGCGGCGCGCGGCGCACGGGCGGCGCGCGCACGTGCAGCGACGACGCGCTATGCGCGTGCGCGTGCGCCGCGCGGCCTGGCGCAGTACGTACCTGTTCCTCTTCAACTTCTCCAGCTCGGAGGTGGAGGACGACAGCAAGGCGTCGCACAGCGGCACGCGGCGCACGGGCGGCGCGCGCACGTGCAGCGACGACGCGCTGTGCGCGTGCGCGTGCGCCGCGCGGCCTGGCGCAGTACGTACCTGTTCCTCTTCAACTTCTCCAGCTCGGAGGTGGAGGACGACAGCAAGGCGTCGCACAGCGGCGCGCGGCGCACGGGCGGCGCGCGCACGTGCAGCGACGACGCGCTGTGCGAGTGCGCGTGCGCCGCGCGGCCTGGCGCAGTACGTACCTGTTCCTCTTCAACTTCTCCAGCTCGGAGGTGGAGGACGACAGCAAGGCGTCGCACAGCGGCGCGCGGCGCACGGGCGGCGCGCGCACGTGCAGCGACGACGCGCTGTGCGAGTGCGCGTGCGCCGCGCGGCCTGGCGCAGTACGTACCTGTTCCTCTTCAACTTCTCCAGCTCGGAGGTGGAGGACGACAGCAAGGCGTCGCACAGCGGCGCGCGGCGCACGGGCGGCGCGCGCACGTGCAGCGACGACGCGCTGTGCGAGTGCGCGTGCGCCGCGCGGCCTGGCGCAGTACGTACCTGTTCCTCTTCAACTTCTCCAGCTCGGAGGTGGAGGACGACAGCAAGGCGTCGCACAGCGGCGCGCGGCGCACGGGCGGCGCGCGCACGTGCAGCGACGACGCGCTGTGCGAGTGCGCGTGCGCCGCGCGGCCTGGCGCAGTACGTACCTGTTCCTCTTCAACTTCTCCAGCTCGGAGGTGGAGGACGACAGCAAGGCGTCGCACAGCGGCGCGCGGCGCACGGGCGGCGCGCGCACGTGCAGCGACGACGCGCTGTGCGAGTGCGCGTGCGCCGCGCGGCCTGGCGCAGTACGTACCTGTTCCTCTTCAACTTCTCCAGCTCGGAGGTGGAGGACGACAGCAAGGCGTCGCACAGCGGCGCGCGGCGCACGGGCGGCGCGCGCACGTGCAGCGACGACGCGCTGTGCGAGTGCGCGTGCGCCGCGCGGCCTGGCGCAGTACGTACCTGTTCCTCTTCAACTTCTCCAGCTCGGAGGTGGAGGACGACAGCAAGGCGTCGCACAGCGGCGCGCGGCGCACGGGCGGCGCGCGCACGTGCAGCGACGACGCGCTGTGCGAGTGCGCGCCGGCGCCGCCGCCCCCCGCGCCGCCCGCCGCGCCCAGCGGCACCCAGCCGCGCGGCGAGCCCATCACCAGCGGGCCTGGAGGGACGCCATGATAAATTAATCAACTGATTTATGCCATCCCACTACTTTCTAACCTCTCAGCAATCGCATCACTTGTTAGACACCCACGTCGTCATAACCATTTCACAAGTCCCGGTGTGGCTTTTAAGTTTATAACATGTCTCACGGTCTATTCGCTGGTCACGGTTTACTTGTAGCTTAATTTACGTGTATTTTTACATACAGCGCACGAACATACTCTAATATCTCTATAGTATAGTCCAGATCTACGACTACTAATCTCATGTGTTACGTGTCGTCTCTGTCAGAATCTTTAGATAAACGTATTCCTGTCGACATCATATACACTAACTTTAGTAAGGCGTTCGATAAGACAGATCATTCTCTTCTTATAGCTAAATTCCAGCACTGGGTATAGGAGAATCAATGATCAGGTGGTCTCAGTGTTATCTCAGTAACCGGTCTTCAAAAGTTGTTATAAGTGGCCATCATTCAAAGTCTTTTAAAGCTACATCTGGTATTCCGCAAGGTTCACATTTAGGCCCAATTCTCTTCAATATTTTCATAAACGACATCACGCACTGCTTTAGGCATTTAAAATTCTATCTTTTTGCCGACGACATGAAAATAATGAAACCAATGGTAACTGAATTTGACTCTGCCTTATTGCAGGAAAACCTGGACAGACTGACGTTCTGGTGCCAAACGAACAAAATGCTTCTTAACGTCTCAAAGTGTTACTACATGCGATTTAGCCGTAACAAAATTGACAAATCTAGCAACTACACGATTGGCCAACAAAAACTAAAACAAGTAGAGGAAATACGCGACTTGGGAGTCACGCTAGACAAACAACTTAAATTTGATAAACATATCCTAAATATGTCTTCGACGGGGTCCAAAATCCTTGGATTTATCTTACGTAACAGCAAAGATTTTAAAAAGGCGTCTACCAGAATAAAATTATTTAACACACTGGTCCGGCCAATACTTGAATATAGCAGCCAGGTTTGGAATCCTCACTACGACAAACATAAAACACCTGGAAAGTGTCCAAAGACGTTTCCTATATATTCTACGTTACAAAGAACGTTTGGCAAAAAAAGTTATCAGCTATACAGATTAAGGCACTACAAACTGGTCTCACTTGCAGACAGACCAAAAACAGCAGATCTCATACTACTGCACAAAGTATTCAATGGAGACATAGACTGCAGCGAACTACTAGGCAAACTGCATATGAACGCGCCATCTCGTCTGCCGCGGAAAAGCAGCTACAATTTATTTTACGTCTCAGGATCCAAAACTAATCTGGGACATTTCTCCGCTCTCCCGAGACTCTGTAGGCAATACAATGAATTGTCCAAGCGTTGTAACCTGGACATAACCCTCCCCATTTCAAAATACAAAAATAATTTAACCACCGCAAAATAACCAAGTTTGTAACTACGAGGGTCATTCAATAAATACTTAGCCTACAAAAAGTAAACGAAAATTTTGGAAAAGTGGCAATTTATTTTTCAACATAGTCTCCTTTTAGTTCGATACACTTAGCCCAGCGATGCTCCAACTTTTTTAACCCGTCCGAAAAATAGTTTTTGTCAAACTCTGCAAAATAGGCCTCCGTGGCGGCGATGACCTCCTCATTCGATCCATATCTATTCCCGGCGAGTGATTTTTTCAGATTAGGAAACAGAAAGAAGTCACAAGGGGCCAAATCTGGGGACTCTGAACAGGGACCCGTGGGGACGCCCATATAAGGTGGTGCGGGAGAAACTCCGCCCATGGGCTCCCCCGCTGACGCAGAGTCTCCGGCCCCAGCTCGTGGAGGGCGTGGTGAGCGCTTTGTTCCCTTCGCGGGGGGGGCATACTCCCCCGCCCATGGCTCCGCCTCCTGCGGTGCCAACTGCGGACCACATGACCGACGATGACGACGTTGCTCCTGAGGTGACCGAGGTAGAGTTGAGAGCGGCGGTACGCAGGCTGAGTGCCAAAAATACCGCCCCAGGACCCGACGGCTTACCGGGAAAAGCCTGGGTCCTGGCCTCGGAGGCTCTCGGGCCTCGACTAAGAGGGCTCCTAAGCGCATGCTTGGAGGAGGGCCAGTTCCCACTTCGTTGGAAGACGGGGAAACTGGTCCTCATTAAGAAACCGGGGCGCCCGGCGGACTCTCCGTCCGCTTACCGGCCCATCGTGCTGCTCGACGAGGTGGGCAAGCTCTTTGAAAGAGTCATTGCAGACCGCCTCGTCGGGCAGCTGGTGCGGGTGGGGCCGGATTTGGCGGAGAGCCAGTTTGGTTTCCGCAGGGGGCGCTCCACGGTGGATGCCATCATGCGCGTGCGAGCCCTCACGACGGGGGATGCTGTGGCCCGGGGTGGGGTCGTCTTGGCGGTGTCTCTAGACATCGCCAATGCCTTCAATACCCTGCCCTGGAGTTGCATCCGGGAGGCATTCCGGTATCACCGGATGCCGACCTATCTCTGTCGTATAGTCGAGGCCTATTTGGCGGATAGAGCAATTATCTACCCCGGTCACCAGGGAGAATGGAACCGGCGAGAGATGTCGTGCGGTGTCCCACAGGGATCGGTCTTGGGGCCGCATCTGTGGGACATCGGGTACGACTGGGTGCTGCGCGCCGACCTCCCTAGCGGCGTCAGCGTGGTGTGCTACGCTGACGACACGCTGGTCCTGGCGCAGGGGAGGTCGCACCAGGCGGCGGCCGAACTGATGACACGCGGGGTTGCGACAGTCGTCGAGAGGATCCGGCAATTGGGACTCGAGGTGGCCTTGCACAAGTCCGAGGCCATGTGTTTTCATGGTCCTCGGAACGCGCCACTGTCGGGTTCCCAAATAACGGTAGGAGGGGTTCACATCGGCGTCGAGTCGACGATGAAGTACCTGGGACTCGTCCTCGACAGCCGGTGGAACTTCGTCGAGCACTTCCGACGTTTGGCTCCCAGACTGCAGCGGGCCGGGGCTGCTTTGAAGCGGCTCTTGCCCAATCTGGGGGGGCCAAACGCCTCCTGCCGGAGGCTCTACGCGGGGGTCGTGCGGTCCATGGCCCTTTACGGGGCACCGGTGTGGGCGCTTTCGCTAAGGCTCCGGCCAGCCCGCCGGTTGAAAGCGTCCCAAAGGGTCATGGCCATCCGGATGGTACGGGGATACCGCACGGTCTCCTGCGAGGCGGCGAGCCTCCTTGCCGGATTGCCGCCGTGGGATCTGGAGGCAAAGGTCCTCGCGCACGTTTGGGAGTGGCGCGAGGAGGCGAAACGCCGGGGCGTAACTCCGCTGCCGCGAGTAATCACGGCACAGCGGACAGAGCTCCGGCGGGATCTCATGGCGGCATGGAGAGTGCGACTGTCGCAACCCAGCGCAGGGCACGCCACAATTGCGGCGGTAAGACCCCTCTTTGAGGAGTGGCTTGAGAGGCGCCACGGCGTCCTCACCTTCCGCCTGACGCAGGTCCTCACCGGACATGGCTGTTTCGGGAGGTTCCTGTTTCGGATAAGGCGGGAGGAAACGCCCGGGTGTTATCATTGCGTGGATCGACCGGAGGACACGGTGGAGCATACGGTGGAGGTCTGCCCGGCTTGGGCGGAGCACCGCCGTGTCCTCGTGGCGGCGATCGGCGGCGGCGACCTCTCGCGTCCGGCCCTGGTTCAGGCCATGGTACGGAGCGAGAGGGAATGGGAAGCCGTCACCTCCTTCTGCGAAGCAGTAATGCTCGCGAAGGAGGAGGCGGAGCGCGAAAGGGAGAGGCAATCTCTGCGCCCTCGCGCCCCTAGCCGCCGCAGGAGGAGGAGACACCCTGGGCGTCGGGAGTCGATTGCCGACTCCCGGCCACCGTAGGCGCGGGCTTGCGGACGGCGAGCAATGGGCAGCTCGCCGTCCGGTAAGGACCAGGCCCGGGTCGACGGCGCGTCGTGTTCCACGCGCGCCTCAAAGAGATGTCAGCACCATTGACGGGGTCCGATAGGACCGATGCCTGCCGGGGCTGTGGATTGTTCGAAAGAGTTACCGTGGCCCTGGCGCACAGGCAACTGAAGGAACACGGGTGGGTTTTAGTCAGTAAGAGTCTGACACGCCCTTCCGCTCCGCCCAGAGCGGGAGACGTCATTTGATGATTTCCCACCCAAAAAAAAAAAAAAAAAAAAAAAAAAAGAAGGGGCCAAATCTGGAGAATACGGTGGATGGGGCAGCAATTCGTAGCGTAATTCGACCAATTTGGCCATGGCAACGGCAGACGTGTGAACCGGTGCGTTGTCGTGGTGAAACAGCACTTTTTTCTTCGCCAGATGGGGTCGTTTTTTCTTTAATTCGGCGTCGAATCGGCCTAATAAATCGGCATAGTAAAGCCCTGTAATTGTTTTACCCTTCTCGAGGTAATCGATGTAGATCACACCTTGTGAATCCCAGAAAACGGTGGCCATAACTTTTCCGGCCGATTTTACAGTTTTCGCCTTCTTTGGAGCACGTTCCCCGGTCTGGATCCATTGTTTTGATTGCTCCTTGGTCTCTGGTGTGTACCAGTGGATCCAGGTTTCATCGACGGTCACAAAACGACGCAAAAACTCCGCTGGATTCATCTTAAACAGCGCCAAACACGTCTCCGATGTGGTCTCACGGTTGCGCTTGTTTTCTGGTGTGAGTAAACGCGGCACCCATCGCGCCGACAGCTTTCTCATGCCGAGTTCCTCGTGAAGAATATGATGCACTGTTCCTTCTGAAATGCCTACAGTCTCAGCTAGCTCCCGAACCTTCAATCGGCGATCTGCCAATACGAGATCATGGATTTTTTTAATGTTTTCCTCCGTAGCAGCTGTTTTCGGTGCACCTGGACGTGGTTCATCAAAAACCGACGTACGGCCACGTGCAAACTCGTTGAACCAATTCTTGACGGTGGCCATCGATGGAGAAGAGTCACCGTACACAGCATCCAAGCGCTCTTTGATTTCGATGCGCGTTTTCCCTTCCAAAAATAGGAATCGAATCACCGAACGATATTGCTCTTTTTCCATTTTTGTAAAACCGATCGACACGTTCGCTTCCATAAGTTGTCAAATTAAAACAAATGAAGGGATTGGAATGAAAATTTGAAAAAAGAATTAAAAAAGAATGTGCTACACTGTGGTAAAACTCTTTTGAAACTACAGCGCCCTCTGGCGATGAGGCTAGGTACTTATTGAATGCACCTCGTATGTTACCTGTCTCCAGTAATCAGCAAAGGAGAAATAACTATAATTATTATTTTACTAAACGATTGTAATATGAATGCTCAATTCTTACATGTAATTTTTTATTTATTTCTTTATCCTTCAAATTCAATCATTTGTTTTCTCTATTTTATTTTTATCCTGTTTACACCATTGTAATATGAATGCTCACTTTTGAAATGTTATTTTTTTTTCTTTCATTATCCATAATTTATTTTCTCAATTTTTATTTTTATCGTGTTTACACCTAGTTTTATTATGTGCATGCTGTGGTCTCCTGTAATTGAAGGAGCACACGTAAAAGATCAAATTTTATTATTGTATTTTATATTGTATATGTGCATCCTTTGTTGGTGATCCCAAATAAATAAATATGTAATAAAAAATATGTCCCAGGCTGCCGTACTGCAGCTTGGGGCATAAGCTCCGCCTGCTTCCTCCCGCAACCCATGCTCACCACCGCACGAATGCCCTCGTTAACTTTAAGCTGTGTACGGATAGCGAGTTCCTGGGTTACGCGTACAGCTCCTGTACGGACCGCCGCGAACCTGAACACGAGGTGAACCGATCCATAGCGCTACGCGAGCTCGGCCAGTCATTCGCCATGTCTCCGAGGAACATAGCGGTTGCGTGCACCACCACCGCGGCATTGTCTTCCATGCATCTTCGCGTGAATCGTTATTTCGATAGTTAAGTAGTGTGCTATCCCACAAAACGCGGTGAAATTCGTAAAATTGAATTAATTTGATAATATTTTAATTATTGAAACTCAATGAACACGCGTGTCTATCCATTTTGCCGTTCAAATATTGCGTAACAGGACGTGCGCGTCCTCTTACCCCTTTCACGAGCGTTGGCAAAATATTTGCCACAACGGTATTTTGAATCTAGCGCGTAATCGATTTGGCAGAATAATATTTTTAATCTACGTGCATAAAAATTACAAAACAAATATATTGTCACCCCCCATAAAAGTAAATAGGGATATCTAGGGCAAAGAATTGTTCAGAAATGTTTTGTAGGGGGCCTCTAACTACGTCAACACTCAAAACTACGTACTTCGTACTGCCCGTTAAAGGGTTAACCGCGTGACCAAAAATCGACAGACGCGGATCGCGCGCGAGCCAGCTCGCACGGACCGCGTTCTCCAAGAGTGTACGCGTAGCTGCAAGTATGGACGTGGCGTTCCCGGACACGCGTAATCGACTATGCGTACCTATGTCCGTACGCAGCTGTAGACCATTTAGGCGATTAACACACTGCCACGCACCACGCAGCGTAGCGCGCGAATGCGTGTTTTAAAGTTGCTTGTAAGTATCTCCGTTTGTATAGAAAACACGCACAGTCCAACACAGAAAATGCATCCACGCGCGTTCATTCAGGTGCGTTGAAACGCAACATGCAGCGTGATGCGTGGCTGAGTGATAATCGCCTTAACCTATGGATCCGCCTCGTATGATTATACCCCTTTGTCAAGACATTAGATTTGACAATCTAAGACTTTTATTAAAACCGTTTTAGAATCGATTTTTTGTCATAGTCATAATTGTTTTCGCTTAATAAGGTTCGCCGTGTGTAAAATGTCAACCTATGCCGTTTACGCATGCAAGAAAATGTAAAACATCTAATATTTCCTAAAATATGGAATAATATTCCATGTTATGTAAGTATTTTCGGTAAAATAAACGCCAGCAATTTAAAAATTAGCAGAATAACAATAATAATAAAAATCTTTATTCATACAAAAACCTTTTAATTGCTTAAGACTAGGATACATAACTTATTTAAGTAAAAGCCATACGGATCAGGTAAACTCTGACTCCTAAACAAGGTAATCCTGTGACTTGGAGTCAGAAAAATGCATCGAAAACTTGACCGATTCAGCAATCGAGTTCGAAATAATCAGTAAAATCTGTACCTCGTGACCACGAGTCCCCCTTCGATTTTCAAAAATGTTTTGAGCAATGATAAGACTCGTGATTACTTATGAGTAGACATACATTTATTTTCAATTTCATCGTAGGAGCAAATTATTGTATTACTAGCGATAGTTATAGTTTTGTCGTGTCTGTAGGTACACGTAAATTTATTTTTAAATTTTTATTATCAAGCGAAGAAAGTATAGGATGTCAGTGAATTATTTATGTCAAATTTATAATTATGAATGTCCTTACATGCAATTGAAAGTGTACTGTCATCAACAAATAATGTCATAGGTTGAATCGTTGCCTTTGGCAAGTCGTTGATATAAATAGTAAACAACGGCGGCCCTAGCACACTGCCAAGAGGAACACCGTATGTGACATATTTCCTCACGGAGCTGAATGTTTCTTCTTTTTTTGTTTTGAGATTCACTCTAATTATTTCTGTTATCTGTTGTCGATTCGTTAAATAGGATCGAATTAAATCTAAAACATTGCCTCTTATGCCGTTTGCGTCAAGTTTACTGATTAGTATATTATGATCTACATAATCAAAAGCCTGTGACATATCGCAGTAAATAGCACAAATTGGAACTGTTTTGTTAACATGGCAGATAACACTTTGGATGAATTCTTAAATGGCCATATTTGTGGATTTATTTTGTCGAAAGCCCTTTTGTTCACTGCAAAAAAAAAAATTTTTTTTCAAGATATGAATTAAATTGACCATAAAGATATTTTTAGTTTTTTTTTTTTTAAATATCGATAATAATGCAATAGGCCTATAATTCACCATTAACTGTTTACTTTCTTTTTTTAATAAAGGTTTTATAACTGATAGTTTAAGATCTTGTGGAAATATTCCAGTTGTTACCGACAAATTCATAATGTGACTCAGGTGATGGCATATATCCTCATTTACTGCTTTAATTATTTTATTAGAGAAACCGACACAACATCGAACAATATAAAATAAAAATAAGTCATCAGCGGTACCTCATAACGTCAATTCATTTGACATTACTAACACTAACCCAGAGTTTAGCGACTTAACTCTCCCACAGCGGTGGGTTTAATATTTAAATTTAACTGTAGGTTTAGTTCTAACTCTTGGTGGCGCAAGATGAACTATTTGATTAACCCTGACTTAGCTGTTAACTCCTAGTTATTTAGGATAACTCATAAACGCGCAAGTGGGCCTTAAAGTAATTGTTCCACTGTACTAAGTTATAATATCATGTTTTTTTATAAAGATGTTAGTCGTGTAAGCCGATGTTGGTAGCCTTAAATAAATAAATCAGTTCATATTTGAAAAGGAAACTGAAAAGCGAAAAATAAAGCAACTTCTTTTTACAAAAAATGGAGAGATGAAAATAGAAACTGAAATGCAAAAACTAAACCTTGAGCTCTTCATCGTTGGAAAATCATTTCCCACAAAGGTCTTTTTTCAAATTAGGGAACAAATTATAATCACTTGGGGCTAGGTCCGGGCTATAGGGAAGGTGGTTCATTTCTTCGAAACCACAATCTCGCACAGCAGCCTTGGAAACATGCACCATTTGGACCGGGGCGTTGTCGTGAAGAAGCAACACACCTGTGGTCAGTTTATCCCGTCTTTTTTCTTTAATTGCTTTCCGTAAATTTCGTAAATTGGATGCGTAAGATGCTGCGTTTATAGTTTCACCTTTTTTTGTGTACTCAATCAGCAAAATTCCCTCTTGAGTCCCAAACATTGTGGCCATGATTTTCCGGCAGACGGAACGACTTTGAATTTCATAGGGGGTGCAGTACCCTTCTTGTGCCAATGCATGGACTCCTGCTTACTTTCAGGGTCATAATGATGGACCCACGTTTCATCTCCAGTAACAATTAATGGAACTTCACCTCAGAGCTCTAAAAACTCTTTACAGCACTCGATTAGCATTTGTTTTTGACGTGAACATTCGCGGCACCCACCTTGCACTGACTTTTGAAAGGTAAAGGTCATGAAGAATAGTGTGTACGGTACCAAAAGAAAGGTGGGTCATCTGGTCATTTTCATCTTCATTCGGGGATCCTCTAGTATGAGGTTCTTAACTTTTTCTCGTTTTCTTCCGTAGAGGCAGTAACCGAACCGCCCGAGCGAGTGTCGTTTGCAATACTCTCTCTGCCCCTTTTAAATTCACTTGACCACTTTTGAACTGTAGATAACGAAGGAGCAAAAACTTGGTAAACAGCCACCATCTCTTCGTGAATAGTTTTTTGACTTTTTTCCTTTTTAGTAAGGAATTTAATAACAGCGCGGTGCTCGATTTTTTTCAACATCGTTACGTTAGTCATTCTATTTGTCGTTGACTAAGGATAACTAGCAAACTGATGATTACAACTATATGAAATTTTACCTTTATACTCTTAGATAATATCATTAATTAATGAACTAGTCAAATTACCCACATCATTAGTAAATCACCCTCATACAGAGAATACATTGAACGCCCGTCGTACAATTAATCTATCTCGAAGGCGGTGTGAATCATGATAAACATGAAGGTTAGTCGTTAACTCCTCGTGGACCATACAATATAATGGCATGCATATCGTGTAACCGGCACTCACCATAGTCCGCCTGTATCGGCGCCAAGTTCTTGGCGGCCAGCTGCGGCTCGTCCTGGCGCAGACAGTCGTCGCCGCCGAGGCACTCCTCCAGGATGGCGGCGTCGTCGCCGGGCTCGCGCCGCGCCTGCAGCAGGATGGAGCCCGCCAGCGGCACGCGCTCGGGCTCGGCCGCCTCCTGCGGCTGCTCGGAGTCGGCGCGGGTGCCGATGGGCGGCAGGAGGGTGTACCTGCTTGTAAATGTTACCAATTACAATGGAAAAAACATTTAGTACTACATTTTTTTTTAAGGTATTATTTAGGAATATCAAGGCATAACATGGCCACAAATTGCGGATTTAAAAGAAAATGTTCACTAGTTTGCTAATAGTCCGTATGTTTTATTTGTTTACTGTTTGTGTTGCTAGCGCCACTAGCGGTAAAACTTGGCTGATTTCTCTTTTATAGAAAAAAAGTTTATCTTTTTGTGTTCATAACTATATTACCTGTCAGTAAATGAGCAGTCGTAGTCGTATCGCGTGTAGTTGCCGTCGTACAGCGGCGCGAAGGCGTCGTCATCGCCGAAGGGCGCGTACGAGGCCGCGCGGTGCTTCAGCCCATCAGAACTATCGTCTAACAAACTAGGGACGGATAGGGTTTCCTCACTGCGAGTCTTCTGGATTTCTACTTTATCTGGAAAAAAAAATATTTTTAATTTCACCGACATCTTCGATTTGAAAATGGAACATGAACATTTGCAGTATTAGAATTTCATAAATGACGAAAATTTATATTGAATGAATCAATACAAACTTTCATCATTTAACACATTTAGATTGAAAAATCCCGGACCACCGCTTGATTTACTATCAACAGAAATAAACTCATCCGAAGCAATGAATAGAGTAAACAACTTTTTTGCTAACGTTGGTAAAAACTTGGCTGAAAAATCTTTAAAATCTGGTAATTTTTCCCGTCAAAACCCGACTACGACAACCTCTACACTAAAATCTTTTGTTTTATTAGATACCGACGTTAACGAAGTAGTAAGACTAATAAACGCGTTAAAGGATGTTTGGGCTACTGGGTGGGATGACATACCTAATAATATACTTAAAAGATTTAAATACCTACTTGCCCCTCCGCTAACCCACATTTTTCAGCTATGTTTATCTAAAGGAATATTCCCTAAATTGCTTAAAAAAGCCGTGGTCACACGTGTATTCAAGTCTGGAGACAAAAACTGTGTGAATAACTACAGACCCATTTCAGTGTTAACAGGCCTCTCAAACATTTTAGAAAAAATCATTAACAGTAGATTGATAAAATATCTGGAAGATAACAGACTACTTTCAGATTGTCAATTTGGTTTTAGACCTAAAAGATCTACTAGCCAAGCAGTACACAAACTAACTAATTATATTACTTCCAATCTAGATAATGGTAGGCACACAGTTGGGATCTTTCTAGACCTTGCCAAGGCCTTCGACACTATTTCTTGTACTTTACTTTTGCACAAGCTTGAAACACTTGGGATAAGAGGAGCACAACTTCTACTATTTTCTGATTATCTCAGCGATCGTCATCAATGCCTAAAAATAGGTCAGTATACAAGTTCTGAACTTAAAAATAGTTGTTTTGGTATTCCACAAGGCAGCATTTTGGGCCCTACGTTATTTTTAATCTATATAAATGAGCTATGCAGCCTGTCACTCCGAAATGGTGTCATAATGTCTTATGTGGATGACACCGCTCTGTTGTTCTCAGCTAAATCAAGAGTTGAGGTCTATGATCTTGCTCAGAATGGTTTTAATATTGTTTGTAATTGGCTCCATAATAATCTCCTAACATTAAATGCAGATAAAACAAAATACATTACATTTACAATGAGAAATACTAACATACCGCTTACTAATCTAAACATTTATGTACATAGCTGTAGCACGTATGCTGACAATGCATGTTCCTGCCCCAGTTTAGCTAAAGCTGACAACTTAAAATATTTAGGTGTCACTATTGACTCCAATCTAAATTTCCGTAAACATATCGATTTACTATGTACTAGAGTGCGCAAATTAATATATGTTTTTAAGAATTTACGGAACATAGCCGACTATAAATTAATTAAACAGGTTTATTTAGCTTTGTGTCAATCCATCCTTACCTATTGCATAACTTCCTGGGGTGGTGCTGCAAAAACAATTTTACTCCCTCTAGAACGTGCTCAAAGAGCAATTCTAAAGGTTGCTACCTTTCGCCCTTTTAGATTTCCTACGCACCAGCTCTACATAGCATGTAAAGTACTAACAGTACGGCAATTATTTATTCTAAGCTTAGTACTACACCAGCACACTGCACTTCCTTTTGCACCAGTACCTTCCGACAAGAGAAGGAAGGACTTGGTTTGCATAAACTCTCAAACCAGACATGCGTTTGCTAATCGATTTTATGTGTTTTTAGGACCTTTTCTCTATAATAGGCTCAACAAGTTACTAAGCTTCTATAGTGTAGTTTATATTAAATGTAGTAAAATATTATCAGAATATTTAGCGATACTCAATTACACAGACACAGAAAAACTTTTAGATATTTTGGTATGATTATAATATATTCCCTCGTATTTACTTTTGTATATTTACATAGGCTTAGTTTTAGGTATTAATGTACCATTATGCTTTTTCTCATAGTTGTTAATAGATTATTTTTATCAGTTCAACTTAAATTTTACTGTCCCAATTTAATTGAAACGTAAAGTGATGGCCTGAAACACAGGTTGGAATTAACCTAGTTCGGGCGGGTCTCTACCTTATATTGTAATTCCGAATCATCATTACTTGCACCTGTAATCAAATTTTAGTTTTAGTTTATTTTTAGGCAATAAAACTGTATGGAAAATATTGCTACTGTTGGCTAAATGTACACTTTTTGTAAATGTTTTATTCAATAAAAAATATTATTATATTATTATTATATTATTTATGACGAATACCATCTTGCATTACGCCAACAATAACCAACTTAATTTTCTGGATCAGGAATTAGCATCTCTTCATAAAGTTCAAGTACATAATTCAAGTCTTAATAAATTATTTTTCATGAATCAAAAACAATTAATTTCAAAACAAAACAATCTATAGCGGCTATTTTACTCGCGATCTTGGAATGGTAATTGACTTATTTCGTTTAACCTTTTGGACGCCATTGGTGACGATTGTCTTGTGCACCGAACTAAACTAAACTAAACAATAACAAAAATTTCGTATTTTTGGTTATGGAATCTTAAAAACTATTCTGCAGACAAGATTCTCTAAACTTAAAAACAATTTTGACACAACTATAATAGAGTTTGACAATCGCTAAGTTGTGTAGACCATAGACTAAGCTTTGTCGGAAATTAAAATAAAGAGTGAATGATAGTGAACATAATGATCCGAAGTGCAAAAAATACCTGAGTAAAATCAAATCATTATCTTTGTTTTTCTTTTTTTAAATGAAATACAGGGAGCTTAATGACGGCGTAAAACAATATTAATTTTTATTTTAACAAAATTAAGGTGCAATAACCTGTGTTCTGTAACTTATTCGTAATATAATATAAATATTTATTACCATAGTTCATATAAACCACACTAGATAGAATCTATAAGTGACATGCTGTACTGCTACATCTCTAATTCAGATGCGAGGCAGTCATAATAATGGCTGGCCGGCAAATAATAATAATCGACAATAGTGCTGTACCTTATTGTAATTGTTTTTTTTTAATCTCCTAATGTCTGCTTTTACATTGATAAATTCTCTATAAAAACCATAGATATCCGAGAGATATGCCTTTACTCTATATTTGCTCAAGTTCATGTGTCGCCACCTTTTCCCCACTCCTGAAACTCTCACATAAACAAAAGAAATAGATACGGCACACATGATGCATTCTTCGCACACAAACAAAAAAATATGCGTAACACTTTTGTGCTATTTTATTGCACATATGCTCAAAAGGGGCGGGCACTAGAAAGTATAGATACAGTCACTGAATGCACACATGTATCTCTAGCATCAACTAGGGAAGAGAGGTTGGTATAAATATGTGATCGATAAAAATATCGATGAATACCGACTGCATAAAGAGGTGTTTTTTGGACGTATTTGGTACCGTTCTTTTTTTCTGCTTTTCCATGTGGAATATTAAAAGACCAATAACAACAAATCAAGTAAAAATATAATATTTTCGTTTGCGAATAACAATTAAGTAATTCAGTTTCTTCAGTTTCTCCCTTACTCAGCCCCGGATTTAGATTTTTTTCGAGGCGGGGCAAAAACTGCAATCTGCCGCTCCCCGCCCCGCCAATCCTTTAACCTTTTACATGAATCCTTATTTATTTAAATATACATGGACATGTCGAACAATTATTTAGGATAGGACAGGACATATTTGAAATAAATCGTGAGATTATAGCATACTAGCTTCTGTACGCGACTTCGTCCGCGTGAAACTTCGGCCCCCGACGCACCGCGTCGTTGCGCATCACTCGTCCATGATATTACCTACTTCCTTTTCGCTTAGCGTTCTTTCTGACCTTTTTTCTTACTGCTCGGTTTCTAGGGTAAGGTTTCTACCTTCTTCAAGAATTGGGCTATCAAATGCAATAAGATTTTTTCAAATCCGACTGCTTGTTCCAGTTCGCGTTCAAACAAAAAAACTCTTTAGCTTTATTATTAGCAGAAGATTAGAATAAAATTTTTACTCTTTGAGCCTTTTGTTTTGCAAAAAAATCGATGGCATTTTCATAATAAATCTGATTGTCATGATTTTTGATTGCTAAGATCACACCCGACTTATGCAGAAAAGCTTAACACCAATTAAGGCAATCTAGAATGTACCAGCGAGCAGAGCGAGCGCAAAAATTTTAGCACTGCCTCAGATAAGTTAGATTTTGTAAGTCCGAAAAGTTTTAAGAATTAAGAGTCGCTAGGCTATAATAACGAGCAAAGCGAGCTCGAATATTTTGCCAGAAACATATTAGGTAAATTTTATCGATCGATAATGCTCCAATCCAATGGCTGCGACAGCGCTCTGTGGTAAAAACTTAAAGGAAATCGTGTCGCCTTTCCGCATAAAGGCAGCGAAATGGGCGGGACGCCCGGCGCCCTCGCTAGGCGATGTAAAATTTCTAAAATAAAGGATTTGTTCCTTAAATTTTTGGCCACAGAGGTGACAGAAGCGCTCATCCTCCTCAGGTTCGCCATGGCATAGATCTGTTGCAAGAGATGGAAAGCTAACCTTTTTGTATCGCCAAATAAACTGCTCCGCCCGCAACTCGCTCGCACCGTTTGACGATCTATGCCTACGCTAATCACGTAGTGATTTTGTCAGTGTGCCACTCGCAGAGAAAGATAATAAGTGCTGCGCATCTCACTTATCGCAGAGTTGCGGTGCGCTGAGTGGTGCACTTGTTTGCCACGCTTAAATTTGCCTTTCCCCCTTAGATCCGGGGCTGCCCTTACTTAAAATTAAAACTGTTCAACTATCGCACATAAAAGAACAATTAAAATAGGTACATCAGTCGATGAGAAAATATTTGTATCGACAAAGTGTCTAAGAGCTTTTGGGACTAGCAACGTCTTTATGGACTTTGAAGTCACTTGAAATTACCAACCAATTATTTTCTCTGCATTTTGCATCTACCTATTTATGTTCAATTTCTGGATCTATCGGGAAACTGATATAAAATGTATTAATTCTTGTTTAAGATTCTTAATACAATTTCTTATTAGAGCAACTAACAATTATCGATATCCATATCTCAGTGCTGCGCACCACTGATGCATCGTTTTGACATGCGTCAGTCACTAGGCAAAGGCTGTCTGTCGCATGTCAAAAATATTTCACAACTAGATAATTTGTAAAATACTTAAATATTATAATTAATGCAGTGATATATTAGTTACCGGTGGTAAGACAAACCACTTGTACTAAGGTTTGTTGTAATTGTGCTATATTTTCACACAAGGACGGAACAATTCGGCATTTCGTAAAAATACGAAATCACACTACACGTTCCGAGGCAAACATATGACTAAACGGTGCTCACTGCAGTCACGCGTATCTAAGGTCAGTTTAACCCAACGGAGGCGACATGCGCCACGCCTCCAAGCCATATCCCTCGATATCCATGATAAAAACCGTGTAATTATTACTATAGTGGGAAGTAGCCCGAGGTTAAATAAAATTTTAACATCATGAGTAGTGTTTATTCAAACATAACAGACAATTTTTTTTTTAAATATAATGTCTTACCATAAAGTATGGAATCCCTATTCTTTTTGTAGTTTATTTCACGGAATTTGTGGCTTGGCGTAGAAGGTAAGCCGTTGCGTTTATGTTCTGACAACGAAATTCATCAGTCGGTAAAAAACGTGTGGAGACTTAAACCCAATGAAAATGAGCCTTCAAAGCAACTGCCAAACGTGCGGTGCAGGTTCTTCGTATACCATAATTGTCCGCTATCGACTAATGAAAACGGTTCCCTAAATATGGCTTTATTTGCAGAAATCTCCCGCACCCCGCATATGAACCCTATCGACCTATGAATATGAGCCTTAAATATTTCGCTGAAATATTCACATTTTGAGGAAAATAAACAACAGTGAACATTACCTACTAGTTACGTTCTCAAAAACTGTCAACTAGCCTATTTAAACTAGTATTATCAAATTATTTTTCACGAGACGAATAATTCTATAGCGACTATTTGGGCCGCCATCTTGAATTGGGAATCAGCTTATTTCGCCCCCTTACGATTGCTTAGCGAAAACGCTGGTGTTGTCCGGCTGTAAGTAATAAATTATAGGTCGAGGGTGGTCGTGCGTACCGTTCCTGTCATCCCTCCTGCTGGGCGGGCTGCGCTGCACACACAAGGTCTCCATGCGGCGGCGCAGCTCCAGCATCTTGCCCATGGTCACCGCGTTGTCGTGCAGCGAGCCTGCGCCCGCGCCGCCCTCCGCGCCGCCCGCCGAGCGCTCCGCGAGCTGTGTCAGCGACGATGACGTCGACGAGTCTGGCGAATACAACACGTACTTCAAAACACAAGGATCTTTTGGCGCTTGAATGACATGGACAGCGTGGCACTGTTGGCAAACATTTGTGAAATTGTTTTGTGTAATGTCGTTAATGTATTGAAAAAACAAGATGGCGGCGGTAGTTCCTATTTGTGCCACGCGCAAAAACATCCCTGTGCAGCTAAAAGTTAAAGTGTAGAGGATTTGAACTCTGCCTCTAAACATGTTCCCCAGATTAATAAACTTGAAGTTATAAAATTCCGATTTGGGATGCGCTAAGGTAGCTCGAGAAATTCATATTTACTTACGTTTTTTGCAATTTGCAGGTCAGTGTCAGGTAGTATGTCCAATAACATATGATTCGCGACCGTAACAAATATGGCTTTACAGAATTATAAACGGTTCTCTATCCATTTGCATAAAATTTTAAGACATAATATAACATTGGCATAACGAAATTCAGCATAATATTATTACGCATAAATGTTTTGCCATAATGTGTATTGCCATAAATTAACTGAACCTAACCACTGCGTTATGCCACAGTATCATTACGCTAATAAAAGTTATGCGAAAAAGTTATGCGAAGTTATGACAAAATATATAAGTAAAAAAGAAATGCGATTAGAAGGGATCCCATTATAATCATTAGAATCAGCAATACAACTCGCTTAAGTAATAATTGGCTTCAAATGTAATGACTTCATGAAATTCAATAGGGTAATAACGTATAGTTAATAGTAATAATGAACGTATAGTTTTGTAGGTGATTTTGATGATTATAATTATATAAATAAATATTTGATACGGCCGCGAATCAAATTCAGATCAACATACAACCTGATACTGACCTGGAAATTGCTAAAAACGTAAGAAAATTTGAATTTCGTGTGCTTCCCTGACGCTCTCGCCTTAATGCGCAATACGAAATTCAACGTTTTAATTAACGTCATTTAAACTTTGTTTAAAAAGAGGAAAGGCAGAAAGCAAACCATCTAGTTTGATTTTTGTCCTGACAAATAATCCTTTTTTGAGGCTGTCAAGTGTGTAGAAGTGTGTAGGTGTGAGTTCGTGTAGAAGGTTATGCAAATAGGTAAAGCAAACATGACTTCTTAGCGTGTCGATGGCAATCTAAACGGACTCGGCCCAGAGTTCGGCTACGTGTTTAGCGCCATCTATTGCGTTCGTCAGTTCCTGTAACGTGCAGCTGACAGGACACGCAGGACAAGATATAAAGTGTCCCATCGCTTGTGGAACAGCACCACAAAAACGTGACAAACAAAGCACACCACTCATTCTGTTTCTCACATATTTTCGTTTTTCCTTGTCGAAAAAGGTGTATTCCACATTCAAATTCTTGTTTCGAAATTGATGTTTTATAGAATTACAGTGGACCCCCGGTAATCCGGCCCCTGTCTAATCCGGCGCCCCCGGTAATCCGACATGCTTATCACTGTTGAATGTAGGAACACAAACATTATTTTGACAAATCTTCACTAATGTAAGATAATGCATAAAACGTGGAAGAGGAAAATGTATTTGTTCATTTTTTTTCACATACGAAGTCCCTAGCCCTACTTATTATTTTGATTTGTAATTTGTCGTATTACAAGGTACTCTTTTTCAAAAAAATCCGGACTATTTGGGATCTTAGGCAGTACTCTATAATCCGACAAATTCGATAGTCCGATACTACCCTGCAAAACGTTTGTCGGATTACCGGGGGTCCACAGTAAGTTGATTTCAGAATAACTAGTACTGTTGAAAAAAGACATTAAAATATTGAAGTTGTAAAACTAAATTGCAAATGCAGTATAGAATTGCATCGTCCTATTTGGGTTTGGAGTCCTTTGAGTGACTTCCAAGTCAGTTCTTACTCCTGAAGTCATGTGAAGTGATAGTTAAAGGGATAAGACGTACATTTGTTGTGTTCCAACGGCGAGTAGGTGCCGTCGTGGTTCTCCTTGACGCGCAGCATGTTGACTCGCTCGCCGTCGCGGAACACCAGCACTGTCACCTTGCAGCCACTGCCGCCCCACTCCGCGTCGTCTCTGTTGGTCATCATTGACAATAGCGTTTACTTATAGAGTTCGAGAATTATCCAATAAATTTCTAAAGAAATAAACACGAAGCTATCACACGCCAACCTAATGTAGTATGTCAAACGCTATTGTTTTTCGTACCCTCAATGCTGAGGATCGCGATCATTGCTTCGTCTATTTAGTTTTGTTGTATGTTTTGGGCTTAATGTAAAGTCGACCTAGAATAAGATTTTTCACTTTTGGAAAAACTTCAGTAAGGGCTGATTTTTCAATCGTCAGATAACTTTATACTTCAGATAAGAGTTATCTGACGATTCAAAAATAGGCCCTAAGGTTGAAACTATGTATCTAACTGTCACATTGTTATTAGTTCAAAAATAGTCCTTGACGTTTTATGACGTGCAAGTGATAGTCAACCTTAGGGTGGTAAAGTAATTGCGAGGTTGACTAAACAATTAAGGGTTGTCTATATACCAAAAAATTTTAAAAATCTAAAAACCCGACCGCAACTAAAACGTTCAAAACAAACTCACTTTTCAAGCAGTCTGATGCAGTTGGTGGCAGTTATTTTAGCTCAATCTCAGATTTGATGCTACCGAGACTGCGTCAGGTTTTTTTTTTCAAACTTTTAGTATGTTATATTTTTGGAATCGTCTCCTCAAGCCCTTTATTTTGATACCCCTCTTGGTCATGGTACTAATTTATTTTTAAGACATTACTGATTGACTTCTAAAATTCACCAAATTGATTTTATAAAAAACAAAACCTAGCCGCCTAGCCATCGCGCGACCTAGACGAGTTGATAGACATCTCATGTATTTAAATCCATCCGTTTATGTATTTAAATAAACATAACTCTGTCTTTGCTGTTGCGCAGTTGGGTAAAAAGCAAGTCCCTCTCACCTATTAGTGTCAAGCAGCCTCTCAATATCCCTCCAGGGCTCGGCGTTGGGAGGCGGCGGCAGGCGGCGCGTGGAGATGGGCCCGCCGCGCATGCCCAGCACGAGGCGCAGGCGCGCGCCATCGCTGATGGAATGCTCCCGGAGCGATGAGGAGTCGTCAAGCTCCACCAGGTTGTATAGCAAGTGTTGCTGGGACACCGGGATGCCTGCAATGTTACAATACCATGTTATTTTTATGGCTGGTAATTTTGGTGGTGGTTTGATTCAGAGGGCGCGAGACAGACAGATATGGAAATCTTTAGAGGAGGCCTTTGTCGAAGTACAAGCTGTTTGAAAAAGATGAAAAAAAAAACATTGAGTAGGTATAATAAATAAAAATCTTTAATAAAAAACATTGTATGACCACCAATTTAGACTAATATCCTTTATTTTTATTTTGGTTTAATCACATGCCATCATGAGCCGTAATTAACAAAGGTGCCTTCATACCTGATGTTGGTTGACGTAGGGTGTAGGGTATATTCGAAGAACGTGTACGCTAGATCGAAGGGGCGATGTTGCCACATTGGTCACCACTAGTCGAAAAGTAGGACGTTTTTATCTCTGTGGTGAAGTTCCATAACGCAGCTTGCGGTAGGAGTTGACTGGTAGAAATCGTCACCCGTTGAAAATGCCTCCTCCATGCCACCCTTCTCTCTCTCTGTCTCTTTCTATTATATACGAGTGTGTGTGCGTGCGAGTATCGCGTAAGGAACTTCTTTCCTGACGTCCCCCGACCGCACACGTTTTTTTTATCGTTCCCTTTACTTTAGGTATATCTCTGAGGGTATATAATCCAGATCTTGCATGTGAGCGGTTAAGATTTCTTTTCGTGCACACATTGTTACACGATAATAAGCATTATTTATTTATAACAAGATGCCAAGAGATACAGGGAGAAACTGATCAACTTTTGTTATTTTAGCATCCAAAAATAATTAAGTCGTTTCCTTATTCTTCTAGATTAATAGAACATCTTATTTACATTTTACAATCAATTGTTTGGTTTCTGGATGAAAGTGTTATTCAAAACTGTAGAATTGTATTGTACTGTAGATTTTAGAAGTATGTATGTATGTAAGTATATTCTCATATTGTATGTTTATATTTAAATTGGAAAATTATTTAATATTTTATGTATTTTGTTTTCCCTTCTACTCTTACACACGTTGTCTTCATCTATTTAATATACTCTTCTATCTCAGGTATGCTGGAAGAGATTTCTTTAGAAATAAGCATCACCTTTGTACGTATTTTTCTATTCCTTTCTTCTTGTCTGTTTATACATTTGTGTACATAAATGGTCAAATAAATAAATAGCACGGAAGCGGCAGCAGCAATACCACGGAATAACCAGTGGCTCTGTGAGCTGTAGACCTCGCGAGTCTGTCTTTGTATAGCTTAAAACTGAATAAATGTTCACCGCGCACTCTAACAAAAAAGGAGCGCAAATAGCACGAAAATATATTTTGTTAACGTTTTCAGCCCATATCTCAGACATTTTTAAAAATTTCGTAAAACTGAATCAACAAAAAAAAAATAACCATATAGGTAATTATCGAACCTGCTCACAAAATTTCACGAGAATCGGTTGACAAATGCAACCTGTAGAGAAGAACAGTCGGACATCCGAACATACGAAAGCATTTTTCCCAAGCTCAAAAAGAAGACGCTTCGCGCTCGCTCGGTCAATAAATCCGTGATATCTACGTATTTATTCATACGCTAGCTAAACTGTACATAATCGTAACACCTTTTGTGATTACGTCACTTGTAAAAATGACACGTGCCTTGTACGACATAACAGCGCCTCAACGAATTTGGCAATGAGTTCATAAAAGTAAAACATCTGATTATGTGGCTGATGCGCGTGCGGCGGGTACGTGAATCAGCTGGCTGGAGGACCGCCAAGCAAAATCCTGTCACTAGGCAGACTTACAATATTTACTTACTTTCATTTTTTTTAAACCGATGACATCATGACTGTGTTGTTTAATTGGTAAGCAGTGGACTGCAACGGAAGCAGAGAATGCCTAAACGATTCTCTTAACATCAGCGCAAGGCAATAGAAGAAAGAATGTGGAGTTCTAGGCGAAAGCTTTCGGTTATGACCCTTCAGACAACCTTCCATGGGCGACATCATTAAGGATTTCACGAGTACCAATATCAAACTGGGCTTCTATCGAGAGTTATGGAAAATAAAACTACTAGTTTCCTTAACCTGAGACTATTGAACCCAGAACCATAGCGCCTCATACACTTTTGTAGCAGTAAATAAACTAGTATTGAACAGACCAATCTCCCTAAACACCCAGATAGTTCCATCATTCGAAAAAGCTGTCAAGATTTGAGATTAAACAACGAATTTATTGCTCATAACAATATTTTCTAAAGAAAACACTCCTAAGATTATTCTAGAACGAACCGAATCCGTGAACATTATACATAAGAGCGATTAATGAAGTGACGCGGAGACGACGACACGAGTTGCGTCACACGTTCACTACACGTGTGGTTACGTCGCATTTTATTCGTCACGTCGAGTTAGAACAAAGGGCATACCTACACAGTTATATGTACAAAACAGAAGCTGGATAATCCTCAAGACTTCAGGCTGCAGTATCTCGTTTTTAGTCTGTGGTAGTCTCCGGTGTCAGAGGCCTAACCTGTCCTTCCGCAATTATTTTACCTCTAATTTTGCATCATTGTCAAACTCAAAGCATTTATTTCAAATAAACCAATTACAGGCACTTTCGAACTGTCGAGGGGTCGGTCGGTCGGTCAGAAAGATGAAGCTAGTTGCCCATTCAAAAAGCGTAGTAGGTACCTATGGAGAAGAACGGGCAAGAAATTCACGGACACTCTTTTAAATCAAAATATGGTTCCATCATTCATGTTGAAATTATGTATGTGAGAACGATGCAGAACGTTAAAAGCGTCCGTAATAAAAAGATAAAAACAATTCAAATATTAAATTAAATTAAAATACGTCGTGGCAGCTAAGAGATGACCATAGTCCCTACTGACGGCGCCCATTCACGAACATGAAAATCAAATAATATTTATTCTAGTTGCAAGGAGGCTGCTGGTAGGTTGCTACATAGCTCTCATTTTAATGTTTACTCAAAGCCTTCATAAGAGATGATATGTCTGGCGCAAAATTAAATGGGCAATCATTTCTGCATGAACAGCCGACCGCCTCAAGAAACTCTTTACAGCTCGTTTCCCGACAGGAGACTGAAAATTAGGAACCAGTAGCAATACCGCCTAGTCTCAAGCATACTCTCTAGTCCACTCCTGAATATGGGAGTTTACTGGAGTACCCATGCTGGAGAAGATTGAATGAATATCTGTTTGATTAGGGTATAAATACACTAGTACTGTGCAGCAATGCAGTGTAAACCCGACCTAAGTATATTCACATCGCTAAATAAACACCAACACAGGTGCCTCGATCCAAACAAATATTATTTTCGAATCGACAACCATTAAACCGATTCCACACAAATTCTGAATGCGTATAGCAATAAATCAATCGCGATAAAACGATATGAGTGCGGGCAACGCGCATAACATAATATATCTCAGACGGATCGTTCTGGCACGACATCAAACATCGTGACGTCATGTAAACTCCGATGACCCGCACGTCTAACCGAAGATGTGAACACACCTTTATACCTTAAAATAACATTCAGCTGATTGGGTAAACACGTAATTAAAGTCTGTCATTCTACAAGGACTTTCATATTTTATAAACATTAAACCTGAATTTACTGATCTGAAAATCAAGTTTGTTTATCAAAACATCCTTATAGTATTTAAGTTTGAATTTGATAAGGTCGCGTTAATGGGAGCAATGAGCTAATAAAAGTTTATTTTTGAGAATTGTTGACTCATAAACATTGAGACCTAGAAAAACAGATTTTTGAAGCTGTTGTCTTTAATTCGTATTATTAGCTTTTGCTCATTGCGTGGCGGTGTGGGAGGCAGAGAGATTGATATTAATTGAGATTGACATTTAAGATGTAAAAAATGTACTAAGTTTTGGTGTTATCTGAAATCAGAACTATTTCAGTGACTATGAACCGTTTGTCATAATTAATAGGTGTATGCTAGATGTTTATTTACTTTTCAGATAAAATTATCTGGCCTAAAGCTTTGGCTTGCCTTGCTTTAAAATAAGACAAAAACTTAATTTCCTGGTGTTACAAAACTTAAAACAAAATAATACACTTACTACATCAGTATACTAATTGTAGATAGTATAATTAAAAAATGTACAGCACATAAGTGCATTCCTGAGTGCACTTAAAGGTGAAAATTTAATTGTGTACAGTAAATTATACATTCCATTGATAAAATTATAGGTATTAATTAATATGTTATACATTTGGCTATTCGGATTTGTGTTAGGACAATTTAATTTCTCATTTACTGATACTTTTTCTTTTGCTAGAACTTTTAGTAGCCTCTTAAAAGATACATTTATTTCTAAACTAATAAAAATAATATCTCCCTCATATTTTGGGTAGTTTAAATAATCCTTACCATGGAGTAAAACCGAAATATTTATTAGCACAATTAGCATAAGTAATCTTTTTCGTACATGAAAAACTTAAAAATAAGTGAGTCAGATGCCAATACAATGTAACAGTGAATGTCCTTCTAACGAAGAAGGAAGCAAAAGATTACAAAGTCGTTTCATTGAAACAGATAAAAACAATTTATGTGTTGTTCAACTTTTTTCTCACAAGGTGAAGGTATCTTTGTGCACACAACTGTCCATGCTGAACACACTTAAATTGTCGTTAACAGGCATGAAGCCATCTCTTAAGAACCATTCTCTACTGGAAGCAGAAATCTTTCTCTGGGTTTTTCAACAAGTTTAACTTGTTTACATTTATCAGTGACCCATTTTGCTAATTTGTTACGGGATATTATTAATTGCACATCAAATAAATAATCACCTTTCAATTTATTTCCATCATTTAAATACTGACTGCACAGCAAATTAACCAGAGTGTACCTAAATAATACTCACAGTCTCACACTCATAGTGTGTGAGTATTATGTATTTGTCTCCGATCAGCCGTTTGACGTAAAAATTATGTCGAAGGGATCGGTACAAAATGCAATATTACTGTACTAGGAGAATTTAGGATGTAAGAGCGAGCGCAGCGAGCTCGGGACCTGGGGCACCCCGACTCGGACAGATTAGGTTAGAAGGGGATGGCGGGGTCTAAAAGACCCCTTAGACTTCGTGGTTATTTTTTTTTTAAACCACCCAGAAGTTGGTCAGCGGGACTCCGTCGGCTACGCCTTGTTATTATTGCCATTTAGAAATAGGAGGCCTCGCCTAGTAGATACGATGCGCCACGAATATAAATTATTGCTTATTTAGTTATATTTTGAGTTGAGTATTTTGTTGTGCAATCAGTAATTTTGTTTCGAATTCTGATTATTTTTGGATACATAAAGTATTTTTTTGATTTGCGTTTAAATAGTACCCATTTGTTACCAATTTACGTAAAACCACACGTTAATGTCCACATTATTTTTAAGATACTTAGTTGTCATAATTTAAATCACATTTATTGGGGAACTAGCTATAGCCCGCGGCTTCGGCCACGTGGATGTCGGAAATTATTCCACAGGAACGTACTATCGAGATAAAAAGTATCCTACATTTTAATTAAGGTTATAAACTATATGTGTTTCAAATTCCATCCAAATCCATTCAGCAGTTTTTGCGTGAAAGAGTAACAAACATCCATCCATCCTCACAAATTTTCACATTTATAATATTATAAATATAGTAGGATGTTTTAAAATATATGTTTTAAATGAGGAAAAGTTATGGGTATACTTAATTCTGTATTTTCTGCCTACCCCACTTAGGGTAGAAAGATATGTTATAAACTGAACTATTGTACTGTAATATTTACAAACATTATCAACATAACTTGTTATGCAACTCTCTAATTATGCATTAAGTTCAACTATCAGTATTTCTAAGGTATTGCTGGATTGTTTGTGACTTTATAGCTGAGTCATAGAACATGCATAACAGGTGAGAACTCTGTTTTCTATTATTTTACAGATGTCCTAACAGAATGAATCATGAAGACCAGCTGCATTACTCAAGTTATGAATAAAGGTGAATTTGTAATATTACGAAACAAAATAAAGAGCCATTTGTGGCATGGCAGCTTACAATGGTGAGCTTTCTAGCTGCTGAATGCAATCAATGAACAGTGAATTTAGATGAAACAACTCAATTATTGCTTCAATTTACTTAATCCATTCAAACATTGCAGTTAACCAAGCATAAAAATATGCTCAGTCTCTCTCAATAGATTCATGATTGAGCATTGTTCTAGTATGTTAATAAGTCTTGTCCAACATTTAAATGCATTTAATTTTGAAGACAGAACCAATTAAGTAAAGAAGATGAACTTAGAACTCAAGTTCTTAGAAACTACTTAACCTTGACCAAATCAGTAAACAATTTAGTAGCTTAGTAGGTCACTTATCAAGTTTATGGACATAATTAGTGTGTAGTTACAAATTCTGATACTTACCTAATTACCCTGTTCTACAAACATTTAATTTGGTATAAAAATATTCATATTAGCAGTCTAAAAAATAACATCTATGTTTTACAACACCCTGTACTATGTCCATCCTGTTCAATCAATCAGGACCTTGAAAACTAAAGACAAAACAATAGTATTCAATGAATGTTCATAAGAATTATTGATTCTATTAATAGTAAGTCAAGTAGGTACAATGAATCTTGATTACTGTAAAGAACACATGATTATATTAACATGATTTATTATTGTTAGCTGGAAAATGTATGCATAAAGAAAATACAATATTTTATTATTGTTTGTTCAGCAGAATGCACCAGCAACAGCTGGAAAAAGGTTGCAACAAAAAAGGGCAGGTGACAGGTAGAGCAAAAAAATAACCCCTTTGTCCATGCTCAGACATGCATTCATGGCTATTTTGATAGACTTATGCTATATAAATACAGCTAGTATAGATGCCATAAAAAAACTGGTAAGAAGCCATAAGAATCTGCAGGGCAAATATAGCTCAATGTCACTTTTTATATTATGTGACCATAACCTACCCTAATATTTTTTTTTGTTTGTCTTTTTGGTATTCTGCCAGGCAGGGCTGTACTGAGAATAGGGAAGGCTAAAACATTACATATTGTCCCAAAAATAGACTGAATACATAACTTTTTAATTAGAAAGTATTGAGGGAAATTTTCAAATTCAATACAGGTTTGTTTGACATTTATTGCCCAAATGAATGATCAATTCAAACAAAAAGGTTGTTCACATTGTATGTGTACACAAGTATGGTGCAGATTCAAGCTGTACTCAACAACACACCTACATACAATATTGTTTACACTTGGACTTAGCTCTTACACAATACTTTAATTAAATTACTTGTAATTTTCAACCTTCCTCTTTCCAATGAGTGTGGTATATTGTCACTGTGTACAGTGGTTTCTCATTGCCCAACATAGGTTATCAGCAAAGTGTCGTCGTTAACGACGCACTAACACCACAACATCCTTTGTCGAGCGTGGATGACGCACGATCAAGCCTACCCTGTCAAATAACACATATAGTTGTATAATGCACAATCAGACATACGACTCACCTTCGACCCTGAATATCTTCGATTTAATGGCAAATATGGTGTCCGTGGGCAACACGGTCATTTCAAATGCGGTTCCTGTGAGGGTCTCCACAAGAACCTCCATCGTGGACTGACTTGGGCCGTCATCCTGGAAACCTTTGGATCTATTCGACAGTCTCTCTGGGCATCCATGTTGTGACATTTCACACGCGGTACACAAAAATTGACTATCTGCACCACATCGCAATTCACAGAAATGTTTTCACAAAAGTTAATAAGACACGGAGCACTCAGAACAATCGCACGATGACGGAGTAAAGTTAAATTCACTGCTACGGACAGACATCGAACATGGTTGCAATTATTGTATGAATCATGCGAAATAGGATAACAAAGGAATTTTTTACTAATCTATTATTATTTTGCAACAAAAATAATATTACAGTGAAATAAATTCTTCGTGACAGACGATTATTTTTTTTCTGTTGATTGATGGTGAATGAAATGAATGAGTCATTTGACCGTTCGGAACGTGGAACTTTACGTTGTCAATGGATTCGTTTCATTTTCTTTTTTCGCACAATTTCATGATTGACAGCATGTTGTATATTTTATCTTTGTGTCTAAAATACTATTTGCTTGTTTTATTTTGGGGATTTTTTAATTTCGTTAAGTTAGGAATGGCATTGAAGATTTTTTGTAATGAACATAGCTTGTTTGGTGATTTTAGAAAAATGTTTATCTTTTTTACGTGGTAACACTACAACTGAATGGTAGGAAATCGTTCAATGTCATCATTGACTGAGTCAATTGTCTATGCTGACAATTTCTTTTCCATCGTTTTCTGTTCACAGATTCGGAGGTTAGAAACATGGTGCGTAAACTTTTTGAAATAAATAAGTACTAAATAGTGCAATTAACTAGTAATCAACCGGAACAAAACCTGAAGTGTTATGAATTAATAATTCTCAGTCTATGTGCCCTATTTCGACTTCTCCAGAACTTTGAAATACACGCGTCGTCTTTGTCAAGTTGAGCATGTGGCTTCATGAGCGGATGATTTCTGTTTCCAGACTCGCAAACGCCGTAATGGAGGACGGGCCAAGCACGGCCGTGGCCACGTGAAGGCTGTGAGGTGTACCAACTGCGCGCGTTGCGTGCCTAAGGACAAGGCTATCAAGAAGTTTGTGATTAGGAATATCGTCGAAGCGGCCGCCGTCAGGGATATTAACGAAGCCTCCGTATATGCCTGTAAGTATCTTATCTCGAGCATTTTTTTACCGTACTGCCACTATTTCATACACTGGTGTTCTACAGTGATAATCAACACATATTCCTAACCTAAAATGTCATTTAGTAGCTATACTTCACTTTATTAGGAACATAGAACTTCTAACGATCCTCTACAAATTCCATTATCGCGGCCTGTTGCTAACCAAAGCTTCCGGTGGTGTTGTAGAGGCTGCTTATGTTCCCTCTTGGTCTGACCAGTAAGTAGGATGCTAATAAGATCTTGTAAACTTTACATTAGCAGCAGAAACTAAGCACCCTATCAATGAAACTAGTTTTGTAGCCTAATATCTTCTTATTACACCCTCAAGAAGAGAATACTGGCCATTGTAGCTAAAACAGTAATTTCAGTCATATTTTAGTATAAAGTTTCACCTTACATTAATGTTCCCTATAAACTAGATTGAGGCCCTTTAGATATTGCAGTTTTTACTATAAGCTTTTTGTTTTATTCCACAGCATTCCAGCTGCCCAAGCTGTATGCAAAGCTCCACTACTGCGTCTCATGCGCAATCCACAGCAAGGTTGTGCGCAACAGGTCTAAGAAGGACAGGAGGATCCGTACGCCACCCAAGAGCAACTTCCCTAGGGACATGCAGCGCCCACAGAATGTGCAGAGGAAGTGAAGTGGTAATCAATAAAATATAAGAAAACCCATTTGTTTGTTTTACTTGTCTTTTAGGCACTTATCTGTTGAAAATAACCTTAAATCCTCAGTTACTTCTATTCTGACTGGTTGCCAAATTACTCTCTTTGTTGTGGGCTTGAGAATTCTATTTTCTCTAGTTCTTAACAAGTAAAATAACATCAGAACACGTCAATAGCCAATATTAGCCGCAGTAGTTATCAGCTCTGAGCATACAAATAAGAGGTCTCATGCCACCAGTATCATCATATTGATAAATTCATTTGAGTTTCAAAAATTTGCAAAGAATGTGCACAATGCGGACAGGGTTATGGAACTATGGAGAAGTGTCTGCTGCCTGTTCGATTCCCACTGGATCATGGAAAGCAGCCACAGCAGCAGACAGGATGGATGGAAAGCAGCACTTGAAGTAATTTGTTGCTCTGCTGGTGTAATTGCTGTATGGGGTTCCAGTTTGAGGATAAATAGTTCTCTTGCCCTTATCCCAATTTATTTGGGGTTGGTGCAACATTTCTTTCTTCCGTATTTCTCTATTTGTCATCTCAGTAGTCACCCCCTTTCTAGCCATATTATATCATCTTTCACATAATCCATGCATCATTTCTTCTCTTAGGGCTATATTTCACTGGGACACCACGTCTGCCCAAACTAGTCGCCACCACCAACAAAATGTATGGTTTGATGCGCAACCAATTGAATGCCTGGTGAGATACCCACCATAAAGTTATGTTAAGTATTTTGCTAGCACCGCGACCATGGTGTCCTAGTGAGTTATGGGTTTATATCCGTCCACATGTAGAAAACTTTCCAGTAATCCATAAAATGTAAAGGTAACTGTCTGTTACCTTTTTACGGTTGAATGTGTTTCGATGACACATGCGACAAATGGTAGACCGACTGAGTTAGGATAGGAAATGGGATTCTTTTTTCCCGGTAGTACTTGTTCCGCGATCATTGCAGTACTCATCATTGAAGTGGTATGATCTTAAAGTCAACTAAAAATCATTGGAAGATTTTGTCATTATTCCCGTCATCGTTATTTTATTGTCATTGTGATGCAGTCATTGATACAAAAAAATCATCACTCAGCCAATCTCTAGTAAACATAGCCACACCATTGGGGGTCCACAACAGTTTTGCAGGCCGAATTCATGGGTATTCGCCTAGCCGCTTCAGACAGCATGGCTCTCCTACAAGAGGTAAATAGCCACATAGTCAAGTTTGGGCAACTCTTATACGAGTGTCACCACCGCCACAATCAGGTGGGTAGGCTCAATAAAATAACCATTCAATGGATCATAGGACAGCGGTTCGCTAGGCAGTGATGTAGCTGACGAACCCGCCAGAAGGGAGGTCGAGCATGTCACCCGTGGGACCTGGACCTGTTACGCCATTACCCTTCGGGTACTTACACACTCTGGTAAGGAAACACACCAGGGACCAGCATTACAAACTATGGTTGGACAAAGGTGAGGGCAGGCAGGCTAAGGAAGCACTTCCTATAATAGATGGCCGCCTCCCGAAACAGGCTCTCTGCCTACAGTTACAGCAGCTATAACTGGCCACGGGTCATTTAATAAACACCTTTTTGTCATAGGAGTCATAGACAGTCCACTGTTTAGTGCCTGCATGGAGGACGACAGGACAGCAGCTCATGTGCTGCTAAACTGCCCGGTGGTTGGTACGTACAGGGCAAAGTACTTCGGTAACCTAGGTACCCTCCGTGAGATTGCCAGTAATACCAAGGCGTTGCTGGCCTTCCTTGAGAAGCTGGGGTGGATCAAATAATCGATTTTCCCACCCGTACGCAAAATACGCGCTTTATCGTGATGTTGCGGACACCAGCCCCCACCAACCTACTTATAGGCTCGTGGCTAAATAATAACAGCACGAGTCGAACAGAAGTTAAGTTTCGCTTGCCGCAATCGGTTCGTGGATGGGTGACCATCCATGACATATCGAGACCCCTCGGAAAGCAAAGCCGTTGGTCTCGACTGTCATTCTTAGATCTTTGACAGTTGTTACGGGTTGTCAGAAGTACGAAAGACTGACAACCAGCCTCACCAACGTGTATAGTGTTACCCAGTAACTGGGTTGTGGAGGTCAGATAGGCAGTCGCTCTTTGTACAGTAATAGTATTCCGCTGCATCTGGTTAGACTGGAAGCCGACGGTACCGGTAGTATGTACGTTCCTGTAGGATAATTCCGACCTCAACGCGGGCAAAAGCTAGTGGATCAATTTATGGAACATGACAATGACAGGTTGGTCTTGTTCATAAGGGCGCGCTATTAAACAAACGACGCTGAATGAGCTGTGCTCGGGGTTACTTGAAAGGGTGTGGGCAGTGTGAGTTAGTTATGTAAGCAGCTATCAAACGACAGATGGCTTTTTGAGTATTGAGTTCTTGAGTGGAGGCCATGAATTGGCAAATGTAGCGTGGGACGACTCTTTGGTAGATGGACTAACAACCTAAAAAAAACTGCGCAGATTGGATGGTATCGCAATGGGTTGAGGTGATAAAGGAAATAAAATACAACATAAATAATAATTATGTATACCACTGCCACTGATACTTAAAAATACAGAATAATCAACCTTAACACATAGACTTAGAGCTTAATTTACGTTTCATAGTCATCATCTTCACGCTTTCGTTTCTGACTCACTGGGTCGTCGAGCTCCATTTTGACGGGCGTGTGTGCCGATGGCCCGGCGGTTACTCTGACTGCCGGCTTGGCTACAACCTGAAACGGTTATGTTTTAGAGAGAGGTAAATACTAAGGCTTTGGTTAATCTAATGTCTACACTATAAATGTTCACATCATCAGGTGTGTTAAATCTGCAAAATTATTGGATGCATTTAGATCTGCTATATTCTAGGTTCAAGATTGTTATGATTTTAAAACTAGAGACAAATATTTTAACTACACTATCACAAATCGCAATACTGGTTCACCTCCTATCATAGCTCTATGGTTCACCTACATGCAAGTTTTGGTTGAACTTGAGGCTAACTAGTTTAAGGGTCGCCAATTTCAACTTATCATTTTTTTTTTAATAGCAAAATATTGTATTTGATGGTGCCTAAGATATAGGGCTGTGCCTATTTTGGGACCACCGCGGCACCGCTATCTCCTTAAAGTGATTTTTATGTTGAAATAAACGACTCTTACTATTAACTACACTCGTTTTTCTAAATCATTGGGTACTCCAAAGTATTGGGTGATCTTTAACTCAGGACCCTCCTACCTCACTTTTCTCGATTTAAGATAAAATTGTGCATTTTATTAACCAGTGCCTGTAATATGATGTTGAGATAAATAAAGATTTATGATTATAAGTTCAGTGGGTCGTCTTAGGGGCGGAGTAGTAGCAGTTGCAGTATACGCTAAAGGGTACTATGAGCAGCCAATAAAAAAAAAAACTGGAGAAATGTTTTTTTTTGGGTATCTACCTATTTTATTGCATCTGGTTAAACTTGACCATAGATAACCATTAATGCTGCAAAAAAATTGGTAAATTTCCGAAAAAAAAAACATACTCTCGTCCAACCGATTATAATTGTAAGTCCTGTTTATTCAAACCTTACCTTAGTACCTGAAGTGAATTTGAGAACAGGTTTAGGAATAACAGTAGCTTTGGGTGAAGCCACGTTGACGATGGCACCAGGTGGTCTTTTCACCACCACATTCTGTGAAGGAGGTGGCTTGGATGTGGTGACTGTCTTTAGAGACGGCACTGCTGATATTGTGGGCTTTGGTGCAGCTTTCTTCACTGCAGGCTTAAGGCGGTAGTTGCAGGCTGACAGGCAGTAACTGAAGGGACAGGTTTAATTTGTAACATAACAATGATAACATTGTAACAGAAATGCAAATAAATATTAGAAATGTTGCTCTACTTACATCGAAATTTAGTTAAAAACAAAAAGCTGGTAATAAATTGCATTAATAAAATTTGTTTTTTTGCTGCTAGGCTTAACTTAAAAGATGTTTGCATGCCAGTTTTACTCACCGATCTGGCGGCAGCCGTAGTCCACAGTGCGGCTTGATCATCGGCAGAGGATTGACGTTCTTCACCCTCGATATCTCCAGCAGCACTTCCCTCGGAGGAGGACTTGTGAACGACTTATCTAACTGCATCTGTACAGCCAGCCTAACATCTTCCAGATCAATTGTTTTCTTCTTCGAGTGAGTTGCAAACACTCGCGCGTCATCCAATACTGATGTTACGTACCGGTACGTGAACTCAAGCAGCTGGTTCACGACCCGCGGCTCGTAGTCTGTGATGCCCACTTCCTTCATTATCGTCATGATTACTTGCGCGTCTTTTGGTATGTGTTTTGCTTGGACGTTCACTTTGGATTTGTCTTTCTCCGACATTTTTGCGGTTTTGGGTAAAACTTTACTCCTAATTAATTATTTGAGATACCACTTAAGATTAAGATTTGTATTTATTTATCAAACTCCGTAAGAATACAGTCTTTATTTATTTTTTACGCAATATTCATCGCATTCGTAGGACTTGCATTCTTTCGAGTTGACAGCTGTGGCTGGTCGACATTTTGTTTTGGTATCAGTTGAAGTTGACATGACTCCAAACGTTCGAAACCAAATACGAGTTTGTGATACTGACAATATTATTTGATGTATTTTTTACAACTTATTTAGAAACCTAAATAAGTTGTAAAAAATACATCAAATAATATTGTATAGATAGATCTGATTATTTCAAATCTATTCAATGATTTTTATTTTTATAGAAGGTACAGGTATACATACATAAACTCACATTGTAATTTAATGGAGGGTTTCATTTTTGGACGAATGTTTAAAATGATTGCCACCTAAATAATAAAACTACTAAAACAGTAGAAAATTAAACATTTTATCGTATCCAAGCAAGTATAAAGCGTGATTTTGTAGACGTTCAGAGGTATGTTACGAACAATAATTATCCTTGTTTCGGCATTGCTAGCTAAGTTGTATGATTATAGATTAGCACTGGCGGACTAAGGAGGGGGAGGAGATTGGTGGCGCTCCGCGCACCCTGTCCTAGGGAGCCCCCAAAGGAGAGTACTTATTAAAATTCATAAATAAGGCTAAATATGTTTTTAAGTAAAAGGTAGTTGGTATTTGGATGCCTCCTACGTATGTAAAATATAAACGTAGGGTGCTAAAATTTTCAAGCTCGCTCTTGGATACTATGTTCTTTTGTTTCTCAAGTTTATCTGCATAAGTTGACATAACTCCTAACCGGGGCGAGAGGGTTCCACTTAGTTTTGCCGCCCTAGGCCTCAGACAGCGTTGAATGTGCCTCAGAACTGTTGATATGTAATATTGTAATCGAGCTGACTGACCGTAAACTTTAGCGCCTCATACTAGCGAGATTAGCTCATGAATTAGAAACTAGCCCAGAAAACAATCATTATTATTTCACCGTGTATCATTGAGATGAGTTAAAGGATGAAACAGGAGTGAAAAGGAGTACCTATAAAGTTGAGTAAATCCATCGACTTATCATGAGAGCAGTTTGAGCCTCGCAATAAGTTAATTTTGTTCGTTTGTAGTAGGTATATTTGGATTAATATTTAATTTATAAATCAAACACACTGTTTATAATAACCATTTTGATTTTATTCAGTTAAAATATGAAATAACTTACGTGTACAGTAAAAATAAGTTGTTTTTAGATAGTCATTGAAGTGTTAACTCAAGTATGTATGTTTATCGCTAGAAGCCGCGCGGCCTGCGTCTCAACATGGCGACTACCTTAACACCTTGTTTACCAAGTGTACTAAAATACATTCTAATGATTATATTATTGTAATTTGTAATAGGTACATTAACATATAAATGGACAATTTGGACGTACAGTTGTGGTTTTTTTATTTACTATAGTGTTAAACAGAATGTTCTAAGGTAACACAGCATGTTTCCTTCACTTTCGTTCCATAAATATTAAGTGTTAATATTTACAGATTTTATTCTAGACCTAGAATATTAAATACTATTGTATACTCGCAAATTTATTATAATTTCATGTTTACGTTTTTAACACAGTTGTCTTATGTTTTCAAGATCTTAATGCCGCCAAGCAGCCCTCTTTATTAGTTTCGATTACAGTCTACCATTGCCATAGAAGTGAAACTTTAATGAAATGTTCAAAATATACAATTATAAATTATGATTCATTTGACTAAAGTTCGAATTTATTGGCGATTGTAGATTTACATTTCTAAGGAAGTCTACCTCAAGTTTTAATGTGGGTAGCGAAATTGACAAAAGCGACGTATTTACCTATTTTTTTATTATTTTACTCTTAATATTCATGTGTACCTATACGTTATGGAACAAAAGTAAAGCAACATCTCAAACGTACGAGCGATCAATTCATCGTTTACTGAAAATCTTGTCGGAAATTAAATCTATTGTATCGTCCGTGATATGTTTAGAGCCGAAATCATTAAATAATATGAACACTGATGTATGACCGCTCATGAAGGCGAATAGAAAATGATGTATTATTGCTTTCGTAATAACATTATTAACGATTATACAAAATGATGCGCGCATCACAAACATGTTGCCGTCCTGCTTTAATTTCTATAGCTAATAAATTGTGCTATTTGCTGAAACCATCCGTTAGAGTAGGCTATCATCATTCTTTATTAACCTTATTTATAATTATATCACCTAGTGAGGTTTCAAACAATAACCTACGAATCCCTCACACGTTAAGCCTTTGATGAAGAGTAAAAAAAATCATGTTAGCGTCATAGAAATAAAATCCGTACTATTGAAACCCTAAATGTAGAAGAGACCAGAACTATTTCACGACTTTATCATTTAATCCTAACGAGACTTATTATGTTTCTACGAAGCGAACCTTTTTGAGGCAAGTATTTAACGTATTTATTCACTTATGTTAACTATTTCCCGCGAATTGGGATTAACAACCTCAATATAACCGTCGGCGCTACCGACTGTGTTTGTAAAATGTGATCGATAACTATTTCTATGAGAACTCGATGTCTATTACGTATTTCGATTTCAGTTCTCTTCAGCAACGTGTGAGGTGACCTATATGAGACTAATTAGGTAGAAATGTACTTAATGATCTACTCTCGTACACTCAATACAATATTATCAACAACGTAACTAGGGTCTACTTACGAAAAATCTATGAACATCACAAAATCCCGAGTAACTATCAGACGATGTGTATGGCTAAGAAACAAATTATAATACACGTTCATGAATCGCTCATTATTTACTTCACAATTGCAAATTCTTACAAAACTCACCAGTACCCGAGTACCTATGGCAAAAAGGTTATGAATGGCACTGTACTATTAATTCGTTTAGAAAATCTTCAAGTTATTGGCAAATTGGGCTAAGAAAAGAAATTTGCAATAGTGATAATTTAAGTAATTAATATTAAAATATAATAAAAATTCATAATTGCACAATTAAATTGAACATAATATTTTACAATAAAACAGTATAAGCTCAACTCTTTATTATTAATATTTACGAATAATTCATACAGTATTAAAATTACAAATTAAAACAAAAAGTTCATAGACAAAATATTGCATCATTTTAAACAGGGAATCACTTAAGTCATTTATTCATTAATGTATTTTTATTACAAAAATATTCAAACATATTAAAGTCAGTCCATACGCAGAAAATCACCAACTTTATGTTTTGCAATTCGCAGAAGGCACTCCTTAATGCAAATTAATTGTCCAAAGTCGTGAGACGCGGGTGGGGCGTGTAGGAACCGAGCATTCAAACTGTTGAGCTTATTTTAAAAGCATCCCATATTGGTAAATTAAAATTACAGCTTACCACTATTTATATCATAAGAAACAGGAAGAAACTACAAATAGACAAGTCCATAACGGTATTTAAAATAATACAAACAAACCAGTACATAATAGATTACAAACTTACTTCAGCTACGCTACGGGTTATTCTCTGTTATGCTGCCTAATTTTATAATGGTAGTGTCTGAATCATTCACTCCCATACGCAAGAAAATGAACGAGTCAAATTACTTTTTCTTATACTTTGCACTTGATTTCATTCCGTCGAGTATTGCACATAACATTTCCACGATAAATATATACATCAGTTAGTTATTGTATGTATAACATGTCGATCACTTGTAGCTTTGTTACCGCCGGATTGGCTACACCGCAAGTAGCCATCTCACGAAACACGTCTCGGTATTATGCGTTGAAAATTGTCCTTGCACTGTGTTCGTGGATTAGATCTCGGCGGTCAGCTCTGCTGAAGCCTGCGACAAATAATATGTGGTATTAAAACGATATAAAAATAAAAAAGGTAGAATTTAATAAAAACTACGCTGGCAACATTAGCATCCAAATAAAATAAAATTGGAAATTACTATTAGTAAAGGCGGGAACTCATTAAAACAAGTGGCGGCGTGGATGGTTGCCGTTTTTTTTTTATTAATGTTTAGTGGTTCAGTATCTTATTATCACACTTGTATGCACCGTAAGGGAAGGCAGAGCCCTAATTACACATTAACTTGTGTAAGCGTAGGTATCGCTTGCCCTATGTTGTAGGTGCAAGACACTGTTAGATGTAGAAACTTGTGTGTGTGGTGTTCAAATATCCGAAAATGTTGCTTGCCGTAAGGTAAACGTATTAGACTATCTAAATCTGTATATATATATTATAGAGAATAAATGATAAGATTTAGGTAGTAAGTACCTATGTGGTGAGCGCGGGCTGCGCGTGGTCCGGGGGCGGCTGGTGCGTGCTGGGCGGCGGCGGCGCGGCGTACTCCACGACCTCCTGGTAGATGAGCTGCTTCCACTGGTCCACTGTGTGCTCGCGCTCGTCCACCGAGTGGTCGTACGACGCCGGCGCGGGCTGTAATGCACGCCGTCTTATTAGAAAATTGTAAAAGCCATTATTTTTTTTAAAGTAGTACCCGTGGAGTTTCTTGCCGGCTCTTCTCCATCGGAAACGACCAATTGGAACCTAGCTTCTGACGTTTCATAAGAGCCCATGTAGGTTTATGTGAAATAAAATAATTTGAATTTCAGACAAGACTCAAGTCACAGGCTACTCGAAAACAGGCCACGATTTGTTTCGTTTCAAATTACATTATTTTGAGAAAATTTATCATCATGTGAAACTCTGGCCATAGATCAAATAATTTTTTTACCAAATCTTTCTCCTAGATATTTTCCTTTCTACTTTTCAAACTTTTATCCCAATATTTTTCCTGATTTTTGTCTATTACAACATCGTTATATTAGGTCTTTACCTATGAAATTGCCGTTCTGCAGTACTGGCCATTTCAAATCAAAATAATTTTTGTTTGGCTATGAATTCTAATTTCAAATTAATTTTATTTTAAAAACATGGATTTTTTTTTCTAAAAGTAGTCATTTCTTTATTGATTAGTGTTACATTTTCATCGCATTTCAATCTTTTTCGTCATCATGGATACGTTAAAAATTCGAGTAATTATGGAATATGAGTACCGTCGTGGCAGCAACGCGGCACAAGCGGCACGCAACATCAACGACGTTTACGGAGCTAACTCTACAAACCAACGCACCACCTGTTATTGGTTTGCTCGCTTCCGTTCTGGAAATTTCGACCTGAAAAATGAACCTCGCGGTCGTCCGAAGACTTTGGTCGACAATGACGAATTAAAGGCGATTGTGGAAGCTGATGATACACAATCTACGGCTGAATTAGCAGCAGCTTTCGACGTTAGCGTCAAAACAATATTGGTCCATTTGCGTCAAATTGGCAAGGTAAAAAAGCTTGACAAATGGGTGCCCCACGAACTCAATGATCGCCAGCGCGAAGTACGCGTCGAGACGTGCCTTGCACTGCTCAACAGACACACAAATGAAGGAATTTTGAACCGCATTGTTACCTGCGATGAAAAATGGATTCTGTTTGATAACCGTAAGCGCTCAGCAAGTTGGTTGGATCCTGGTTCAGCACCTAAACAATGCCCTAAACGAAAACTTACCCCTAGAAAAGTGATGGTCACTGTTTGGTGGTCTAGCGCCGGTGTGATTCATCACAGCTTCTTACCAAACGGGGTGAGCATTACTGCAGATGTGTACTGTGAAGAACTGAACACAATGATGGAGAAGCTGGCGCATCTCCAACCAGCATTGGTCAATCGCTCGTCTCCGCTGCTCCTGCACGACAACGCGCGACCGGGTCCATATTGGCTCAACTAAAGTTCTTTACCCGAAATTGTTCTTCCTAACGATTTGTAATCCGAATGATCACTCTTCCTAAAATTTTTCATCCTAAAGTTTTCATTCATACTATTTGTAGTGCTACCGGCGATATTCATAACACTCATGTTTCCGAAAATTGTAATTAATAATATCATTAATGTAAATATATTTAAACTCCTACTGTTTTTTATCATAACGCTTTTATCCCTAAACATAATTACCATAATATTTTCACCCAACTTATATATAACCTACCCACTATATTTTAAACCAACTGTTTAGAATGATTAAAGGTCGTTTGACTGATTTTTGTCTTAAATGAATGAAATTCAGGTCAAAGTGTCGTCTTGGGGGCACTATGAAAAAAATACTTAGAAAAATTTCGCGACCAATTTCGAGGTAGCGCTCGCCGGCCGCTGCCGCGGCACCGCTCGCTTCGCTCGCTCGGCTCGCGCGTAGTTGGTCACAGTTCTAACCTAACCTAACCTATGGATATATTTGCAGGTACACACCGCTATAAATAAAATTAAAGAATACGCTTTATTCTTATATGTTACACATGTTATGTGAAAATAAAGTTACGCAAAATTTATGTATATAATACTGATTATTATGAATAAAAAGAAATCTAAACAAAAAAAATATGACTTTGAATAATACTGTATACGATGGTTATGTTGAGAAAATATAGGAAAACAAATACAAGTATAATAGATGTTTATTGCTACTGACATTATGAAGTTGAATGCTTCGGAATTATGAACATTAGAGACAGAGTAGTTAGGAATTGTGATTGTTAGGATGAAAAATGTTAGGAAGAACATTTTCGGATTTCCAATTATCGGAGTTGAAAATTTAGGTGAACTTTGGCGCACCCCGCGCGACCTCATACTGCACAGCAGACGGTCTCCAAGTTGCAAGAACTGGGGTTGGAAGCTCTCCGTCATCCGCCCTACTCACCAGACCTTGCGCCTACAGACTACTACTTTTTCCAGAATTTGGATAACTTCTTGGCGGGAAAAAAATTTAATACCCGAGAGGCAGTACAAAATGCCTTTGAAGAATTTGTTGCCTCCCGTCCAGCTGATTTCTTTAAGAAGGGCATCAATAAACTGCCACTGCGATGGCAAAGATGCATTGATTGCATGGGTGATTACTTCGATTAATACAAATAAAAAATTCATGAAAAAAATTCGTTTAAATTTTTTCATACAAAACGGCAATTTCATAGGTAAAGACCTATTATTTCCCCGTTATCTTGTTTACGTTCTCCCAGATATTTTTTTCTTAACATCGCTAGCAATGCTTTCCAGATAATTTCTTCGTTTTATTGCTAAAATTTAGGCATTCCAGGCATAGGGCTGAAATGCTTAAATGTTAGGATAGGTCCAGCAGCGGACTGCGATAGGCTGAGTTGATTATTATCTACATTTTCTCTATTTATTGTCCCTACCACATTGGTAATAACATTATCCTCGCTATATTACCTACCCCTAGATATTTTTCCCCTCCAAATTACCAAGATTTTTTCATTATTATATTCATAAGGCCGCGTGCTAACCCAAAGCGATTGTCGCGCTCTTTTATATGAATATGACATCCTCGCACAAACAATGAAGTCGCTTGTGTACGTTATACTAGGTCCAGGCCGCGGGCCCGCCACGTACCGCGTTGACCTCGCCCTCGTCGTACCACACGTTGATGTAGGGGTGCAGCAGCGCCTCGTCCACGGAGATGCGGCGCTCGGGGTCGATGACCAGCATGCGCGACAGCAGGTCGCGCGCCTGCGACGCCTGCGCACGGAAACAACCTTGTGTGAGCACTTCATTTAACGACCATAGCTGGTACTCGCGTGCGACTGCCCTCGAGTCTGGCTCGAGCACTCGCACGCGATTCTAGGATGGCACGGGATCTGGATCCCAACTGTTGAAGTTTAGTTTGAGGTATTAATGACAACGAATGATAGAATAGGCGTAAAATAAAAGTACCCTTAACTTAAACTTATTTTTTTCATTTTATACCCATTATCAAAGTCGGGCACAAGACCGTTAATCCGTTAATCGTTAATTAACGAAGTTAACATTTTCAGTAACGGATTAACTTTTAAGTTAACTTTAAAAATTGTTAACGGACTCATTAACTTCCGTTAACTTTCCATAAGTCCGTTAATCAATTAATCCGTCCGTTAATCATTAATTAAGTACCTATTATTTACTAAAAGAACAACGCGTGGACGGCGCTGCGCCGCGAAATACACGTTCTGACAATCTCTAAATAAATATTATTACAAATTCTAATGATACTTCTTTTATTAATTTTTCATGTCATACCTAAACTTCCACAGCCCATACCATTTTTTTATAAGTAGATCACTAACACTACGACATATAAAATGCAATTTCTATCACGGGTTAACGATTAACGTTAACTTCCGTTAAATCTTCCGAAATGTAACGCTTTAACGATTAACGAAGTTAACATTTTTAGTAACGGATTAGCGATTAACGAAGTTAACTATTTGATTAACGGTGCCCAGCTATGCCCATTATAATAGATATTCATGACGATTGTTTTTATTCATTCATAGGTGACTGATACCGAAATACTTCCTGCCATTTTATCGTGTCAATGTGTTTGGCCATGCTTATTACGTTATGGTTTAGATATGGTCATCTGTAGTGCAGGTGTTGTACACCCATATGATCTGGGATCTTATTGAAACGTCAGTCCATACCTTAAGCCTGTTGTGCTCGTTGCTGTCGCTAGGGAACAGTATGTCCGGGAACAGTCGCTCGAAGCTGTACCCGGTGTACCGCGGCCTGTTCTCCACATAGTTGCGTACGGTGGGCTGCAGACGCGCCATGAACGCCGCGGATGGCGTGCCCAGTTGCTCTGTGAATGATTTTATAATAATTGTTAAACATCATGCCATGATGATTGTTGTAGAAAGATTGCCTAAGTTAGGTGGCGGTCCCGATCTGTTGTCGGCATCGCATTTTTGAAGAAAACAGTTTTAAAACCTAGTAAAAGAACCTTGAAGACGTCATGAAGTCATGTGAGAAAATGTTTCTTTACAAAATAATTAATTTCTGTAATCTTACCTGTTTATATCCTGTAAAAGAGAAGAGAGATTCTATTCCATTCTATTCTTCTATTCTAACACACGTCAGATTACAAAAATAAATTTGGCAAAAAGTCTACCATTTGGAGTATGTGTAATAACTGAATAGTTTATCGACTGACCAATGATCTTGTTCCACTGGTCGATGTGGTCGGTGCCCGGGAACAGCACTCCGCCGCGGATCATTTCACCCATGATGCAGCCCACCGACCAGATGTCCACGTTCTCCGTGTAGCCCATGCCGAGGATCACCTGCGGAACAGGACAGATAAATGTTAATTAAATTATAAAAATCAAAACAATAGAAATGTAGGGTAATAAGACACTACTGCGCCGACAGAATAATGCACATGACGATAAAAGACGGTTTCAACATTTTATCTATATCTACTAATATTATAAAGAAGTAAAATTTGTTTGTTTATTTGTATGTATGTAGGGGGTTAATCTCTGGAAATAAAGGTCGGACTTGAATATTTTTTTTTACTTTGGTAGCCCAATTCTTGAGGAAGGCTATAGGCTATTTAACATCACGATATGACCCTTAGGAGCCGAGCAAAAAGAAAAAAAAAGTCAGAAAGAATACTAAACGGAAATGAAATGATAGCGCGGGCAGGTGATGCGATGCGACTAGGTAGGTCGGGGGGACAAGAAATTTCACGCGGTCGAAGTCGCGGGCAGAAGCTAGTCCTCAATAAAATGCATGCCCAAGAACTCATCACAAGAACAAAGCATTTGCCAAACCATCAATTTGCGTATTATTAAGTTTCTGAAGGTGTCGATTGCCAAGAGTATTGTAACCCCGATTGGATCACTGACCAAGTGGCAGGTCTGTTCCAAAAGTATCTAATGAAAGTGAAAACAAATGGATCAGAAAAATTAATTGGATGTCAATTTGTAGCGGCCCTCACAAATTGAGTACTTTGATAAGCTTATTTGAATTCTAATTTTAAATCATTGATGTTTTTCATTTGACAATATTGAGGTTAATTTTATACGTAAATTTTCGTCGATAATTTTTACAATTACAATTTTACAAAGAAATAATTGTTGCAAAAAGTGGTGAAACCTGAAACCTTATAAATACAGATGAATGTGTTACTAATTACCTTTAGTGAGTGATTGCGGAAGAATTAACCTGAACAGAATTTGTTTACACTTCCATCAGATAATTTTGGAACAGACTATATAACCCTACTGCCATTGTTGGTACAGTTCCATATCGAGCGTTAATTTGTGATACGTCAAACTCAAAATATTTATGTCAAGAATAGAATGGAAAGGAATAGAATACTCTTTATTATGTACACCATAAAAATTACAGATAAACCAATTAAACCATTTACAGGTAATTTTGAATTGTCAAGGAGTTTTTCAGTCAGAAAAATGAAGCAAGTTGCCAGTTCCAAAGCATAGAAGGAGGTGCCTATGGAGAAAGACGGGCAAGAAACTCCATGGACACTCTTTTAAATTATATTGTTATAAAAATATTAGATATGTCATACATCATTAATGTTGAATTTATAATTATATGTGAGAATGATGGAAATAAGAGGTCCACGTTAAAACCGGCCAGATTACAGCATATAGAAACAAAAACAAAAAAAAACAAAAATTAAATAATTAAAATAAGTCGTGGCAGCTAAGAGATGACCAGTCCCAACTAACGGCGCCCGTTCATGAACATGACGCATGGATCAGCACCATTCAGCTCAACCAATGTGAAGGGAGCTAAATGATCCAACACACGCGCCACCACCAGCGAGACATTAGAGTGAGCATGACAAACTACCAGCCGCCAGGACACATACAAGTCAATGAAAGACATATTACCCGGTACATGGTAGCTCTATAGTACATAGTGCTCACACCTGTGCTATGCAATTACACAGGGTGGCAAACTGTAACCATGAACTCAGCACATGCTTCTAGACCCCCTAGCAGGGAAATCCATCAAAGGGCATTAAAAAAACCTGCTATTTCATAGACGCGATCAAAATGTATGGCACAGCATGTTTTTTTAATAACCGACGAAAATTTTCAGCCCATGGGCGATCAGGATCATGTACTGAATCCATGGTAACAGGTTGTGCGTCGATATCCCTGCCACCCTTTATAATACAAAGGAGGTTGAGTGTAAGTAGTAAGTGAGTTTAAGTTATAAGGGGGAAGCGCCAAGGTAGCCCGCGAAATTTAAAATTTTCTTCCGTTTTTTGCAATTTGCAGGTCAGTATCAGGTTACATTGTATATTGATCTAAATATGATTCGCGGCCGTATCAAATATTTATTTATAGAATTATAATCATAATACCCTATTTAACGACTATTTCATGAAATCATGTCATTTGAGGGCAATTCTAACTTAAGGAGTTGTATTGCTGATTCTAATGATTATAATTCTGTAAAGCCATATTTTTTACGATCGCGAATCATATTTTAATCAACTTACAACCTGACACTGATCTGCAAATTGCAAAAAACTAAAGTATTTTTGAATATCGCGGGCTACCTTAGCGCATCCCTCTCAAGTAAACTTGGTGACACATACCTCGGGCGCGCGGTAGTACCGCGTGACAACGTAGGGCGTCATCATGAAGGTAGTCCCGGCGGTACGCGCCAGTCCGAAGTCCAGGATCTTCAGCGTGCAGTCGCTCTTCACTACTATGTTGGACGGCTTCAAGTCCTGTCATAACCAAATAAAACATCAGTTATTATAGAAATGAAAATATAATAAGTTTGTAGGTAGAAATGAACAGGGCCTTAGTCGTTTATCTCACTAGTTTTTCCCTTTACTAAAAATATTCGAAAGGGGAGTCTAATGGGAGACCATCTTCTCGTTGGGAACATACGACGCGGCTTTTAAAAATCACACATGAAAAAAGTTAGTAGGTACCTATGCTTTAGGGCCTAATAAATATAGAAATGTATGTTATTGCAAAAGTCCGAACTTAGGGAAATCCTAAGATTTTCTAGTAAAACCTTGGTAAATGGTGAAAAATAGATATGTTTAGATGTGTTCGGCGCATCGTCTTGTACTCGTGGGCAGTCTGCAGTCCCCGCTATTGCCCCCTCCCGCCGCCGGCTCCGTTCGCCTCAGTCGATCGTATGACACGTTTGAACACGCACGTTAATTCAATTTCTGCCGACATATATACTGTAAAAATCTCACCGTGAATACTTAGGTGAAGTGAGCTGTCCATAGTGTCATCCCAAGCATCAGGTAGAACGACACCTCACTTCATCTAAGTATTCACGGTGACATTTTACAGAATAGAGCGGTTGTTTGTGTTTTTGATATCCCAAAGCAAGTTATGAATCGAAAGGGACGTTAATTCGATTTCTGTGTGTGTTTTTACTGTATGGAAGTACCTTATGAATCAAAACTGTACTACCTGGACAAATCCACTCAATCTGTGTGGTTCTTTCTTCAAAATACCGTTTCAGACACTAATCTACATGGTCTTCACATGATATGATCAAGATTATGTCTGGACTTTAAAAGAGACTGTGACATCTGAGTTTGTTTCGGCCTTTCTTCTCAGAATAGTCTGATAGGAAACACCGACCTCATCTAGTTTAAAAAATATTATTGATGTGTAAAAGTGTTTGTACAAACCTACTTACAGAAATAAAATCATTAATCATTTAAAATGAGTGAAAAAAAAAAATATTATAAAATCATGGGCGAGCTCGTGGCAAGCAAGAAAGATAATAACCCTTATCTCAATAAGGTTAAATACCCAAAGTGTTTAAAGGAAGTAAAAACTGCAAAGAACTTTAATAAGAAGAAAGCCGTTCATTACAGGCGTATAAATCGATATGATATTTTGACTATAGGCGACGAAGCTAATAGAGAAGAGAAATATTACGTTTGTTACGACGACATATTCAACATTCTCGAAGAAACACATGTTGGTGTTGGACACGTTGGAACGACAAGGATGCTTAAATTGGATTGGTTATTAACTGTAACCGCAAGTATAAAATGTAACAGTTCAGGCTATTATGACATATTTGAAGCTTTACCAACCTAGTCAAAAGAAACAGAAGATTTTGAAAAAGGGGATTGTCATTAAGCCAAGCAAGTTGGCAAGTTGTCTTAATAGTGAAATGAACTTACGTTGTCAACTAGATTTAGAAACTAAACCCTGATGGGCAGTATAAATTCATTTCAGTTTACCTAGGCCATCTTACTAAATTGGTGATCCTTCGTGCACTTCAATCTATACGCGCAGTAGAAGTTGCATACCATCTTTTGGATATTTTTACCATTTTTCGAGCGTCAAACATCCTTCATTCCGATAACAGTCGAACATTTTGCAACCAAGTTATTGAAAGTTTATGCTCTATATGGCCGGATGTTAAAATCGTACATGGAAAACCTAGACATAGCTAGAGTGAAGGATTAGTGGAGCGTGCCAATCAAGACAGAAAACATACTGAGCACGTGGGTGGAAACCAATCAGTTATCAAAGTGGTCAGAGGGTTTGAAATTCATTCAGGCAATGAAAAATAGAGCATATCACGAGGGAATCAAATGTTCCCCCTACCAAGCAATGTTTGGTAGTGCAATGAAAATGGGCATTGCAACGTCAGCAAGCCCTAGAGATATGGTTGGAGTAGATTTGAAAAAGATTTAGAGGCTTTGCTGCATTCGCGAAAAAATACGGAACAAGATATTAACGTAGATAATGCAATTGAACACGACATGGAAAATTGCATTTTTGAGAAATGAGTCAGAAGAGGACATAAACACTGTGAAGAATAAAACAAAAAGACGAAATGAATATTACCGAAAAGATGAAGAAGCAAATAACCGATGATAACGATTCAGAGACAAAACGTAACTCAACCTCAAGAAGTTCTTGTAACTATAGAGCCAATGCCAATGCAAAAAAAAGATAGAATCTGTCCTGTCAATAAGAAACAAGCAAAATTGAATTTGGAAAACCAAGCTGAAAAATGAAAGCCACGTCGGCTGACAAATATCCAAATGTGAAAGTTGGCCAAAATGTAAGACTGAAAGTACCTGACATTGACAGAGCTAGAACTGACCCGAAAAGCATTATTGCAGTTGTGATAGATGTAAGGAAAAGCGAGTTTTACCAACTGGGTACCAAAATTGGAGTACTAAAGCAGCTTTATACACAGAATCAGTTTACCTCATGCTCTGAAGATTTCATAAAGTTATATGAAGTTGTTAAAGATAAAGAAGTTAGTCTTCGAGAAGTTAGTCTTCGAGAAGTTGTTGGAAAATGGTCTTTGACCGGAGGATATGCATTCAAAAAATGTAACTGCCTGAAAAAATGCTTGACGAAGAAATGCGCTTGCAAGTCATCAGGATTATTTTATAATTCTAAATGTCTCAATAGCTCTCCGCGTAAGTAAACAGTGAGAGTGAACAGGCTTCTTCTGGGTAAATTCACTCCATCGTCGACTTTGTCTTTGTCATCTCTGACCTAGACTAGAGTCAAGAGCAAACCCACCTCAAGTAATTTTAAAACTTTAATGACAATTTATTAACTGCCTTTTTTCAATTTGTTTATTAAATACCAAATAATAAATAAGAAAAATACTGATTCAGTTAGCCAACGCAAGCGTTATGTTAGTGAGAATATAATTTTATTTTTGTTATTTATTTTTTAATATTCAAGAAGTATTTTGAATGTGTTTTAAAATAATGTTTTACTAGTTCCTAATAAATATACCAAATGATAATAATTTAAACTATGTAAGGATTTGATTGATACTGGTACTTATATTGTAATATGATAAATAAATATACTTAATGATAATTAAAATGTATTATAACTTTATAAGTAACGATAAATATAATATTTTTATTATAATAAGTATGGCGGAGACCTTTGCCCAGCAGTGGGACAGCACCTATAAGTGAATTTAAGAATATGTAAGGGTTTGACTGATAGATAATTGAAATACTTAAATGATTAAGTTAGTTAATTCATTGTTTTATAAAAAAAAAAACACCATTTACCATTGTCATTGGTAAAACCTAGCATGTACCTAACTCTAATGGTAAAAGCCCGATTCTTTTTTTAAAAAATCCTTACATTTACCAGCTTATGTTGGTAAATCCTTAAATTTACTTATATAAGCTTTTACAGTAACATATATACTTTAATGAGACAGAATAAGCAAATCTCACCCGATGAATAATCCCAGCAAGATGCAAGTGTTTGATGCCGCACAGCATCTGGTACAGGAGGTAGCTCATGCGCTCGTGGTCCAGGTCCATCTGGATAACCTGGCACAGGTTGGCGTCCATCAGCTCCATCACCAGGTAAACATCCTGGAACTCCTCGAGGCACTTCTGCGGCGTGAACGCGTTTAGAAGGCCGATTATCTGGAAAGGTGAATTTAAGAAGACGGTTGAGATTATTACCTGAGAGTGGAAACCAGAAAGGCTCACGACGAACCGTAAATATTTGCTAGTATGAAACTAACATCTGTGTTCAAATTATTTTCTTGACTACATAAATCTTCTCGGTAGGTCTTGAAGTTTCTTGTTGGTGACACTGAATAAACTTCTTTATAGTTATAGAAGCCTTGATAGAAAAGAAAATGAATCGGCAATCACGAAAGAATCATAAAAAGAAGTTGAACACAGAAATTGTAGATTTTTTGGTTTAAAGCACTGAAAAGAAAAAGAAACAAATCACACACAAAAACAAAGTTTTCAACTTCAGAAAGTTTTAAACTTTTACTTACATTTTTATGATTAACGAGTTTCATAAGTTTGAACTCGCGGTACGCCCGCTTCGCGTGCGTCACATTTTGAAATGGCCGCGACAGCTTCTTGATGGCGACATTCTGTTGTGTCACCGTGTCATACGCAGCACTGTAACCAAACATAATCACCATTCAATAAGCAAGCAAGCAATGGATGATGAAGCAGAGAAAATCTTGGTTTAAAAAGTTTCTTACAGGTAGGAAAATCAAACGTCAATTTGAATAACCCTTGGATGCATGAAGCCAGGCGAATAACATGTTGCTGTTTCATTCGTGTTATTGTTTATTAGTTTAAAGCGCAAAATGTTAGTTTTGCAGTTAGATACAATGGAAAATATCTGACATGTGGGTAGATAATACAAAAAGTTAGTATTAGTTTTCACTATGCAAAGTTAATAGTTGTTAATTCAGTCTATGTTCATGTATGAAATCACTTGTCCGGGATACAATTCAAATTTTATATACCTATGCCATAATGAAGATGATCCCCATGAAATAATACGAAAAATAAACTACAAATACCCAAACCACCAAGATGAAAAATAATGTAAACGAACATCTGAAAATGAATAATTCAAATATTTTAATCACATTTTCGATTTCGAGTTTATTGATTGAATTTATTCAAATGCCTGCTTAATTTGAAATTATTCTCGACGAATAATTTCATTTGTCGTGTCGTGAATTCAATTTTTACTGTGGCGAAGAGATAACTGCCCTACTACCTGGAAAATTAATTTAATTCCCTGTTCCCGATGGTGGTAGAACAATTTGTTGTATTATTACAACAAATTCTGCCAAAAACCGTCAGTTTTGTATGATAGGCCAAAATTCTGTTTTCGAAGACCCACCTTTGGACGTCAAACTGAACGTATCTGGAATTGTGGTCGTGTCAATATTAGTATTAATCCTAAAACCAAAGCAGACGAAAAAATGTAAAGCGGCGGCCATGTTTGCAAGATGGCGCCCAGTCTTACCACACCATCCCTTGTGCGCCCGCGCCGCGGCTCACTAGCTCAGTGTACCGCGTCGGAATCGTGAACACACTGTCACCGAGTGTGACTGAGTAAAACTGAACCATCTCTAACGGCTATTGTACACTACAGGATCAGCTATAAAAGAAACATATTATATTGGTGACTGTGGGCGTACCCAGGATCGGGCAGGTGATATTTAAATTTTGGATCTTGGTCTAGTCCAGAAGAATAGTATGATACAGTCATGCCTTGCGTTGCAATAGATGGGGGAAATATATAGTTATCGGAATTTAAGGCCAAAAAAGAAGCAGAACGAGAGGGGCAAGCGGATTGGCAACTTCGAAGTGACAAGAAGAATAGCAAAGTTAAGGCATAACTGTAGATGTGCCTCCTTGTGGCCTGTGTAGCCTTCTTGATATTCTGGCTACGCCCACATTGACAAGCCACTACAGTGCGTAACATTACGTGTAGGTAAGAGTGGGATGTGCAATTCGTGCGTGTGTGCGTGCGAAGAGGGATGCATAGAGTTGCGTGTTTTATTCACACGGTTTTGCGTGCAAAAGTTGGAAATAATTGTGTCATTATAAACGTAAAGTTACTATTTTAAGATGTAGAGATTTAAAAAAAATGTTTATATGTGTAGAAAGTTCTGAAAAGTTGCAATATGGAATGTGTGTTGTGGAAATAATAGGATAATTTTGAGAGAAAGTTCTTTGTTTAGTAATGTGTGTTCTTGTAAAACGAAAATATATGAAACTTAGACTAATTTGCATGCTTGTATTTGTAGAATAAAGCGAAGGTTTCACAGAAATGCCCAGACTTGAATATAATACAGTGATATGAAGCCTGATGTTTCATACAAATGTATAATTAATTAGCAATAATTGAACTTGCGCGAACATTACATTATGTTGCGTAAGTGCGAGGGAGTTAATGAAATAATTATACCGAGAATTACTAAGTTCCAAAGTATGAGAAATGTTTCGCCCTCTAATTAGAAAACTTACAGCTCCCGGTACCTCGTGGGAAGGTTTGCTGAAATTCTAAACTTTCGGAGAACTGTCAATCTTGCCAAGATTTTCTTGAGAAATAAACTTGAGATTTAAAAGGACACCCTAACCGTGTAATTTTCTAAAACTAACTAAAACCGCTTTATTTAGAATGCTTAGCAGAGCTTTAATCGACACGGTGAATGGTTTCGAAACTCGAATTTTACCTGTCTATGCAAACGATGTCATTCGTAAATCTTAGCTTAGATTGACATTGAACTTTCTAAGAACATAGAATAATAACTTTGTAACCTTTATTTCTCACTGAAATCAAAACTTCGCTTTCTCTTGAAGCACAATAATCAATTAGAAAAGGATTTGCTTTGTATTTTGTGCTGTTGTAACACGGGTCACTACATAGTTCAATAGCTCAAGAAGTTTATCTTAAACCTTCTGATAGCAGCGCTTTTGCTGTAAAAGGTACTACAGTTGTACAAGGATCTTTTGACACGAGACCAAAACCGAAACTACTGCTGCCATCTTGTTTTTTCAATACATTTTTACAAAACCAATTTCTCAAATATTTACCGAAAACGTCCCCCTGTCAATGCTATTCAAGCTGCAAAAGATCCTCGTAGTAAGGCAAATTCGAGCGTCAAAATTAAAAGAGACAGGCTTATACGAGTGGTCGTAAGTGTGAAAGAGACTTACCATACTATTCCCTGTGCTCCGGATCCGATGGGCTTCAAGTTCTGGTAACGCTTGAGTATGGTGAAGCGTGTGTCGCCGACCTCGACGGTGTAGAAGTGAGGATGGCGTGCCGGGGCCGACATGGCGGAGGCTGGTAGCGCCGCGTGGGGCATGGACCACCCCTACCTGTGGAGATACGAGGTATTCATAAACAACAGTTGCAAGCCAAACAAAAAACTGGTATTCAACCGCATCCGGATAGACTGGAATCTAACCCCAACATAGTTGGAAAAAGGCCAGTCAGATGATAAGACCAACGAAATCGGAAGATCTGTGCCGCAGTCCCACAAAAATCCAAGGAGTTTCTTACCCCGTGTTTACACCACAGTATAAAACATGTGTTCTACATGTTGTGTCTTGTGTTTTCGTTTATCGTAAAGACTAGTTGTATACAAAACATGTAAAAAATTTCAAAAAGGTAACAAAATAGTTAAAAAAAAACATGTCTGAATCAACGTCAATACATGTATGATACTTGTTTCATACACAACATGTTTTTGAAAAGTCTTTATTTAACAAGACGTGTTGAAAACAAGTATTACAACTTGTATATATATGGGTGTAAATAAACGCGGAGGCTTATCCTATATGAAGGGATTCTAGGGAATCCGGGGATTCAAAGAATATAATGTTTTTAGAGTACAGAAAAGCGTCGGATTATTGCATAGTCTTCAAGACAGCATAAAAAATCTTCATGTTAATCTTCTGAAGATGCATTGAGCTCCCCTTTCCGATATACACATAGGGATATTAATATTATATTTTGTCACGATGACGTCACGCCCGCCTTTGAGTGCACATCAAAGGATCAATTGCTTATTAAAGGTTTAATACCCTCAGCATAAGACTATCGAATGTTAGGAGGGTGTGCTAAGCGTGGAGGATTGAATACACGGTAGCCAGGATTTGCATTGCCACAACAACTATTTAATGCTAATATTAGCAAAAAGTTGCGGTACCATGGGATGTTTTTGAATAGAATAGAAAGTATATTTTGATTTAACAATTCACTTCGCCATTATAACTATATGTACAATGCTCCAAAACGATCAATCAGAACAGAACAGTTCTAGTAGTGACAGAACAGTAAAAAGGCGATATAAAAGACTGCTGTTGTAACAGAAAGAGTCAAAGGAATAAATAACCAATTTTATGGCGACTAACACCATAAAAACGCACTTTTTTGTTTTTATTTTAGTGTTTATCAGTGGAAACTTGTAAATGCACTTCAATTTTATATTTTTTAAGTACTGTCTAAGTTAGCTGTTTACCGAATAAAATAAAATAAATAAAATTGGTCATTCAGGATACTCTTTCATCTTTATCGTTACCGGAGAACGTGTGAAGGATCGTAGCAGGTGGCATTATGTAGTTTCAGCCTACCCCCATTGTATGGAAAAAAGGCGTGAGTTTATCTTTGTGTCGCAGATGGATTGTTCAATCCGCTGTTTTACATAACCGCTAGCCGTTTATATAGGTTCGCTCCGTTGTGTAAAACGGCTGACGACGACGTTTAGCTATATTCCATAATTACTGAACTTTGCAAAATCGCATAAACGTTTTGCATTTATCAATAGTGCAGTGGGTCCACGAATAGAGGTTATGAAAAACAGCGTGAAATGAAACGTCAGATTGTAGATTTTAGTTCAAAATTTTGTTGCCCGTGGCTCAGTGTGTCATAAGAATAATAATGGCGTCCAAAACAGAAATAAATAAAACTAGTAATATGAGTGAAGATGACGCTAACTCAAGTAAAAACAGTGATAATAAGGTCAATTTTAACATAAAATTATCAGAGGTTTATGAAAGTCAGTCCTAAATATACTAAATAGCCAAGTAACTGCGACCAACTTTGAAGTAGCACTCGCCGGCCGCTGCAGTGGCACCGCTCGCTTCGCTCGCTCGGCTATCGCACGGTTGGTCACAGTTCTAACCTAAACCAGTTGGTCAGGCTGCCCTAGCTTAGATACTGCGACCGATTCGGCATTAGAAGCCACACCAAACGCTTATTGTGACTGCAGATAAGTCATTCTGCATTACGTCTAAACTTGGGTAGCAGTTTTGTTAAACGTAACTCAATGACAATCCAGCTGAACGTTGTTCATCTGTTTTACATAACAGCTAGCTGTTTTGTAAAACAGCTAGCTGTTATGTAAAACAGCGAATTTGACAATCCATCTTCGACATAAATATGTATGTCCATCATCTTTTAGAAATATTGGATCACCATAAAAAGAGTATACATACTTTTCGTGAATGTGAGTACAGAGTGCGCGGGCGCAGTCCATATATTGTGAGCGCTAATTGTCCACAGCGTCGGCGCACACGACTTCACTGACTCAGGATTGATAGCGCGGTGGCTGGGAGACTAGACAATTACGTCTGTTGACAACGAAAATACATGTTTAGACTAAAAGAGCCAATAACTATGAGCCATGTCTGCCTTGAAAAAAGTATAATCATATCCATGGCACAAATCTGCATAATTGTGGTAATCTATCTACTATTTCACATCTAATTCGGGTGGAAAAATTATGAATGATAAAGCCCAGGCATCGCCTGTAGTAAGTAAGGTTGTCATAGGTAAAATTGCTCGTTATTGCCGTACCATTTTTGTCAGCCACAATAAAACTAACAAAATTTTCCTCTATAAAGAAGAAAATTTATAGTGGTAGATGCTGGTAGAATTATCCTCATTCTACGTGGACAAAGTGTTAGACGTTATATTTGTTGTAAGCTATCAATCTTCATTTATAAACGTCGCCCGCTGGATTTGAGACGCCTGCGTTTAATTTTGTTGGGCATATAGATAGATGCCTTTTGCAAAATACTATGAATATTTTACTTTTATAACAGAAAAATAACAATTTTAATAAGTAATTTGGCTTTTAAACGAGTTCAAAAAAGTTTTGTTAACAAGCATTATTATCCTTTTGACGCCTACAATTCACCTATAAAGGTGAAACTTCGGTGAATTTTCACGATTCAGCAATTTTGAGGGCTACCAACTTTAAATTTTTATTATACCTATGTGGCGTGGGCGTGATTATAGGTTTGAAAAGGTGAGACGAGTCCCTTCAAGCGTAATCTGAGGGTGGCCAGTGAACCGTAAACCTATTCACACGAATCTGGTGTCACTTTCACAGTAGGTCGCTGATAGATAGGTACTCGGTATAAATTACCTTGCAAGGTGAACTCGATGTGGGGGTTTACATTTTAATACGAAAAGCTTTTTGCTAGCTTTGGTGTTTAATTTAAAATGTAGCAAGTTCAAATATATCTACGTTTTAAGCTTTATTTGCAATTTTGATTTTAATTCTGATGTTTATTTTTATGTTTTATTTTTCAAGTGTCTTAATTTTTTTATTCTAAATTGTAATTTTAATTTATAACGCATGTTTTGTCTTTTCTTTTTCTATGGACCCTGGTCTGAAAATAAAGTTTATTATTATTATTATTATTATAGATATTATGTAAAGCTATCTGCTCCACGGCGTAAATACATCGATCTAGTCTCGGTTCTTACATTTGATTAAGAGTTAGTTTCAAATCGGAGTCTCTATTATTGAAGGGACAAAATTCCAAGATTAGGAGAGCAAATACCCAGACAACGGGGCTATGCCGATAGTGGTCCGGGCATTCACACAATAGCACAAGATGATGTCTGGCGGAATTTACATTCACGTTTATTAAGATGTGAACAACAATAGACAAGTTTAAATGAGAAATGTTGCGCCTAATGTTTGAGCGAGAGCGAGTCTCAAGCCGTGCTTTGAGAGACTTGAAGTTACATTAGTAAGTTCATGCCTAATGAATGTAAGAATTAGGAATTGTAATTACAGAGAAAAACCTGTAGTCTGTTTGACTCCAATTTATTTTTTAAAGTTTTTGCACATAAGAGGTACAGAGGCGGATTTAACGTCTGCGATTTGGGTGATTATTATGATAAGGTCATAGGGTAATCATATATTTAGGCTTTTGAATGGAAAATCCCCAGTATCCTTTCTCGTTTTCACATCAGTAACGTTACAATGTGTTTACGCAAGCACGAGCAAACCTGATTGTGCGGCGCTAATCGCATCATTTACCTTGTTATGCACATACTGTTTATAATAACTTTGAATACACATTAGCGATTTGAGAGCGCTGCTAAGTCAATTTGCTACGCACTGAATCGTGCGACCAAATCACTATATCGGGATAGCTGTGTAACGATCGGTACCCGCTGTTACAGCGATTAAATCGTCCTTTTTAGTCGCAATTGTGAGACTTTCTTATAAAAAACAATTATAGTCCTCTCTTAAAATAATTATGGGAATGAATTAGTTTATATTAGTATATTTATAGTTGTAAAGTGAAATCAAGAGGTAGATATTCATGAATAACTTGAGTTTGCAATTATAGTGGTTGCTCGGGGCTCTTGTTAACATAACTCTCCTAATCCGAATCGTATAATAATTGTCAGAGTCGGTTCAACAATCGACTAAGCTTTAATTGATATAACTAATTTAAAGCAAGCACTCCAACTGTAAATCTGTGTTCAGCACACATTGGCGAGGGATGAAGGTATTTTTCTAAAATATTTTATTGACCTATTGAAATTAAATGAAAATGTCTATTTAGATTGATTAAATATAATGTTTTCGTATGTGCAGATCGACGAAATACTCTCTGCTTTTGCATTAATATAGACTTTTCGCGATTTTTGCTTATGCTGGATTTTTTACCTTAGTTAATTAATCCTGAAATTAAAATGTGATAAAAAATTCAAAATAAGAGTTTTTAAAGGTTTTTATTGCGTACAAAACAATTGGTAGTCTGTATTTGCACCGTTAACGCGTATAACACAATCGCAGTGATTCGGCATACTCAATAAGAGTTCGCCCAAATCACGTTGCGGAATGGCCGCCCACGTCCATTGTAACAGGCGAAAAAGATTTTCTGGTGTCTGTACGGCATCTATATTGGCAGAGCTCTTCTTTGAAGCATATCCCATGCGTGCTCAATGGGATTCAAGTCTGGCGATTGAGCACGCCATGGTAGGACGTTAATATTAGCTGCGGCAAGTGTGTTTGCAACGACTCAGGCAGTGTGTGGACGTGCATAATCATGCATAAGCAGAAATGAAGCACCAAATTGGGTCCGCGAAGGAATGACAACATATTTTGATACTATCGTTTCAGCGTAAATCTGTGCATTGAGATTGCCTCTGATCCAAATCAGTTCGGTTTTCCGCCGATCCAAATATCCGCTCATATCATGATGGTTCCGCCACTGCATGCATGGACTTCCTGGCATGATTTTAAACGTTCTTGGCGTCCAGGGGTCCTCTAATATCGTGTACGTCTAGTATCCGGCCACATACCAAAGCGAGATTCGTCTGAAAAACACAAACCGCCACTCTTCTTCTGCCCAATTTCTGTGTTCACGAGCCCTTTGTAAACGAGCTCTGCGATTGCGGGGCTCAATAGGTGGTACACGTAGCGGCCTTCTGGAGCGGAGATTGACTTTATGCAAGCGATTTATAATGGTTTGATCGCTTATTAACATCCCTGAAGAGCCATGAAGCTTTGTAACCAACATCATCGCGGTCATTGTACGATTTCGTCGAGCAGTAATTTGTATGTAAGGATCTTGTCTGTGTGTGGTGATTCGAGCTCGTCCTCCATGTCGCTGTGCCACGCTGCCAGTGATGCGGTAACGTATCCTAAGTCGACTTATAACACTCTGCGTTGTGCCCAGAGCGTTTGCCATTGCACGTTTCCGAGAACCAGCTTCCAACATTTCCCCGGCTCTGATCATTTCTTTTCGGCTCAAATTGCGTTTTCTCTCCATAATAACGTTCTTTTGTACTCTACTCAGAAGTATGTCAGAAATTTTATTGATTTGGCCTCAACCCCTTGTAGGATTATATAGGAATACGACTTGACAGAAGATTTTTATATTTTGATCGAAATTCAAAAACTATTCCCTTTTCAAATGCCGAAATTTACTAAAAAGTATCCATAGGAGTTAAAAAAATATAATTAAAAAAAGAACAGATTTTTAGTAACTAGCGAAAACGTAATTAATCCCTAGACACTTTTTATGTGTGTATTTGTTTGGGTAGAGGTAGGTAGAAATAGTGAATTGCAAACTGAATTGTATTTATTTAGGGTTAGATTCAAATTCAGAAAACTGTTTGTACTTAATAGGAATCACTATTGGTACGTACTTAATAATTTAGCACATAATAACAGTAGGACCTTTAAATACAACAAAAAAAAGTTGGTCAAAAGACACTGGAAATATAACGAACATAATTAACAAACCATACATTTCTAACTCACGTCGGCTTAGAAGCCAGAGACATCGCAGAAGCGTAAAATTTTAATTTAAAAGCTAATTAACAGTCGTCGAGGGCTCACAGGCGGCCGGACCGCAGATGTCATATAAATGTCAAGTAGGAACCGGCGCACATAACCACGTCAGATACGTTTCACATTTCCATGTGGAATTATTCTCATATTTTGAAACGGATAGCTGGAAAGAAAATATATACCTATAAGGTACCTTTACGTAGAGAATTAAAGATATTTTTTGGTAGAATAGATATTGAGAAGGTAATTGACTGACGGCTTACTAACTAAAAGAACTAAGATTATATGGTGAGTTTCTCATATCTAAATATCTATAGACGCGATGCGACTTCTTGTCTATCCTTTTCTTTGTTTAAATTTCTTATTGGTTCTTTCTACAAGTTTCGTGAGTAGATAAGCAAGCCATTCATTCTACTTTTTGCAGGAACATACGAAACTAAAAATACCCGCAGTCCCAGTGACAGTTTTTCTACCAACATAAAAATAAAATAAAGTTACTAGCGAGTGCGACTCCACTAGCATGCCGACTTGACTCGCTCCAATTACACAGCACTCGCTTCATACTTGCTTGCACTCGACACCGTTGTGGCCACTTCAGCGCCAGTTCAGAGGCGAGTAGCTCGCTTTGTGGCTTCACAAACGGTTACTTTAGATGTAGTAAATAGTAAAACAAGGCACCGAATGTTAGGTATTCGATACAATATCGAAAAATTAAGTTAAGTACTTGTAGCTGTCTTATTTTCCTTTAAAATCTCTCCATGAAGAAAAATGTTATTCTAAACATTAATTTTCCTCGATAATATTTTTGGCGAGACGACCTAGACGCGAACCGCAAGGTTTGGATCGAGGTGACTCTCAAAAAAAATACCTGGAAGGATTTGGGGGATACCTTTGCTCAGCAGTGAGAGAGGGTAAGGTAACATAAAAAAATAAAAAAATCATTAGTTTTGACCCAATTTTTTCAATAGGTATTCTTAGGGCTCAGACAATTTATGTCGTAAAGATCCGCACAACCTACAGAATGTCTATCTAGGTCACATAAAAATCTTTATGTAACAAAAATCAATACCCACAGCAAATGATAAATGGTGTAACCTCGTTCTATTTAGTTCAGAAACTATGGAGGTTCTCACCCACAGCAATGACATTATCTACCATTTATCTTTTCAGAAATCCCATTAGCTTCAGTACACAACTCTATCTTTTATTCAATCAATCAATTTAAACTGTCGCAAGACACAGGACACATGGCTGTTCCAAAATTGAATGTGAGTTGACCAATTCAGGAAAAGTGAGTCGTCCAATATAATAAACAGCAACATTTTCGTAAAGGCGCAAAAATGTTAGGGTACTCTCTGAATAAATAATTACTTTCCCCGACCGCTCCCGACGGATGGAGCGGAACATAGCTCATTCGTTCGCCGCCATTACTGGCGAGCGGAATGAACGTACCCTGGGGAGTGAATGGAATCACGCCGACGATATAACTGCTTAGTGATTGGCACACCAGGAGCTGTTAGTGGCAGACCTGGTAATGGTCTGCAATTGAATGATTTATTGCTCGTTCTTTTTTGTTGAAATGTGAATAAAAGTTGATGTCGATTCTAATTGGCAATTTGAAGTCAATACGTAGATAGGTATAGGTTGTAATCTACATGTTCACGAGCTTCAGGCACCATTCAGAAGCGTTCGTCCTTTGAAGCAAAGGAAAATATGTATTTATTTCGTCTCTTTTTACTATAAGATCTAATGTTGGCCAATGTTGACACAAGAATCATTGCCAAACTTAAGCGGCACTAGGCAGGGCACATTGCTCGCAGAACAGATGGCCGATGCGGCAAGAACTTTGCATTTTTCAGGAACTATGAGCCTTACAGTAAACTGTCTTAAACCGCGTCTTGCCGTTTTCCAATTGATCGAATAGTAACAGATTCCGAAGATTGTGTTCAAAATATTTAATCAACCCATCGGCAACATTATATAACCAGCTAAAGTCTCCTCCAAATACAAAACCGGTCAATTGGAAGAAGAACTCGTTACGTAACAATCGATTCAAACTCAGCATCAAGTGTCGGCCAACGCGATTGTTACAAACACCAGGGCTGGCAGCACAATATCAAGAAAATTCAGAAAAGACGCGAATTTAACTGGGCATTTTGTCTCCGAAATCGGCAGTATTATATTATTTCCAAAGCTTCCACTGGCCAAATATAAGAATAGTTCCTTATTACTGTTCAATAGAGAAATGAAACCTAAAAATATTATATCTCGTAATGTTGCTATTCCAGATAAGAACTAGGTAATTTGGTCTTACTGTCCGGTTCTTGTTAAGCATAAACGCGTCGTTTGTTAGTTTAGGTGCACTTGCACCGCCAACCACTAAACACGTATAGCGCTAAACGACTTTAAAACATAATTCTGTTTCTGTCAAATGTTTGAAGATGACAGACAGAATGATGTTTAAAACTTGTTTAGCGCTAAACGTGTTTAGTGATTGGCGGTGCAAGTGGGCCGTAGTTACTAATGTTGTGGTTTAATTATAAAATAATGATGTACGGTAGTCTTTAAGATATTTATGTTATGGGGCTGTGTTACCTCAACTAAATGGTATATTATTTTTATTGTAAAAAACATACATAATTACAACAATACAAGAAGGAAACAACCGGGGCCCAACTTACTATATAATTTATAATAACTTATGGTATTTTTGATGACTTTTAAAGAGTAAACTGTCTGTGAATGTGAGTAGCATTCAGGCTACATTGATTATCATTTTAATATTGTGAATGTGAAGACTATGTGGGTCATTGTTGCTTTTTTTTCTCTCCTCAGTTAATTTTAATCATGGTCTGGCAGTTTGAGTAATTTTTGTGGCCTACCCAAATGTCTTTTCTTTGGTATTGTTCGTCGAATCGTTGAGCTCCTTAAGTTCTGAGTTGAGCTACACGATTACTGACAAATGCGTGCACTGACTGGACAGGTCCACTCAATCTGTGTGGTTTTTCCTCAAAAGACCATCTCAGACACAAATCTACATGGTCTTCACATGATCTGACCAAGATTATGTCTGGACTTTAAAAGAGACTGTGACCTCTGAGTTTGTTTCGGCCTTTCTTCTCAGAGTAGTCAGATAGGAAACGCCGACCTCATCTAGTTTTTAAAATATGATTGACGTGTAAAAGTGTTTGTTCAAACCTACTTACAGAAATAAAAATCATTTATCATTTATCATCATCATTTATCATTTACTAAAGCGGACCTAAGACTACGCACGCACGGACGTAAAAATATCGCGGCGGGATTTTATCGCACACTGGATTTTCAACGCTCTGCTTAGCGCCGAGAGTCGAAAATCCGACAGTGTTTTTTCGAGGCGCTGGGAAGTACTCTGTTAGATTCTCAACTCTCGGCTCAAAACCAAGAGTTGCAAATCCAGTACGCGATAAAATCCCGCGGCGATATTTTTACGTCCGTGCGAACGTCGGCTAAGTGTTCCTAAGCCAAATATATCGTTTTAAAGCCTGGCAGCCCTAACAAGCTGCCGAAAGGAAGGTGCTATACACCCTGGCAGCACGCCAAGTGCCAAGCCTGGGCTTTGCTTACACGATAAATGTGCTGTATTTACATTCAACATTTACATTTAAGGTCCTTCATTTGCTGAATGTTGTGGTTTCAAATGAAAGAACAATATAATCTGTAAACTTAATTAAGAAAGTAATTTGTGTTAGTTATTTTATTGTCGTATTGTAGAACCAAGAACTATTTTCTTTAGTAGTAGTTACAAGTAGTTTTTATAGACAACTGAAAAAACACATTAAAGCACATCGTTTCTTGAAGCAAATGCAGCGCAATAGAAATCTTTATAGCTGTTTTGAGAAAATGTTTTGGATAATGGTCTCTTGATTTGGTTGCGGCGCCAATATAGTTGAAAGTCAACACATAAATCAATATGGCCGGCCTCTAGTCTACAGCGCAGCTAAACTTCGTAAACAAATAGTCGTCCAGGGGCTATTTGTTATGTATTAGTCCACTTTGTGGCCCTAATTCGTAATTTCTGAGCTATAACCTACCGTCCTAGTTCCACGGAGCGCGTCCAGGGAAATGAATGCAAAATACAGTGTAAACCAGGACATATAGAACTATACCACAGGGGGACTTCAACTCTAGTGCTATGAATTTAGAGTCTAAATTCTGTTGGAAGTTGAGCGGTTAGGTATCAAAGTTGGCGACCATTCCGTAAAATTTTTATTCGACTGCGGCTGCAGTGGGAATGTTTTAGTGTTCTTAATCGGTCTGATGAAAGTTTTTTATCGGAATAGTTAATGGATGCGAGTTTCTTAACGTGGAAATAGATTGTTTACTCTGTGAAAATTCTGTCAGTGGTTTTCTGATTTTCAACGTACAAAAAACCTGAACCTGTACAAAAAATATAATGATGTAGGCAATTGTAATTGCCAATGAGGTTTTAAATTCCAATTAACACTTCATCATCAGTCTTTCGACTTTGGATTTAGGCGAAAACACCTTACATCACAATGCCCCTCTGAGATTTAAGTAATCCTCACCGCTCCAAAAAAATGCTCCATTTACTTTTTGCGCCTCCATTATTTAAGACAAACAAAAGATCCTTTTATAATCAAGCTTGTCAGTGTCCAGTGTCACAGTAACGAATAAGGGTAGGGTGATAGGGTCCCCATTCAGTACATCGTGGGGGCTGTGACGTAGGCCGCCGGGCTGACTGTGGCCTTCCAAAAATTACGTAGCCATTTATAATCAGGACGAAGATAACCATCTGACAGCTTAACTAGGTAATTTGTTGTAGGAGAAAGCATTTGATTAATTGTTCTTGAGGGCTATAACTTCCATTTACGTTTATTTGTCGTTTAAAGAAAAGTGTTGTTAAAACATGTGCTTCAAAAGGAGCTTTGGTTAAAGTTTAGATATCCCAAGCAAGATGACTTATGGTAAGTATACAGTTATTCTATTAACTGTCTTCTATTCTATCATTATATATTCTATTGTAAGTACTGCTAATGCATGGAAGAGGGGAGTCTCCTAATACAGGCTTTATACGCTTAAAAGGAGGCTCCAATCACCATTGATGTAAGATGAAAACTTGTTGATTCCAATAACCTTTTTTTTTTAACACGTGACGTAAGTCCTCCAATTGTTTAAAGGATCCAAATGGATATCCACATGTCAGCATGTTAAAAGCACCGGGGATTAGGCGGCTCCTGGCGCTAATCTGACGCACAGGCTCAGGTGCTGGACGCAAATCCGCGATAACTAAGGTTAATCCCCTTAAGTCGCAGCAGCTTTCCAGGCTTAGAGCTTAAAATGTATTTGAGTGTAAAGCTTATTATCGTTTTTAAAGTTTGTCTAGTCACAGTGACTCCATTTGTCATTTTAGCAGGTTTGTAAAGGAAGTAGCACATAGTTACCGTCAAAATGAAGCAGTAGGCAGTTAATTAAGTAAGCAGTAATTTCAGCGTCAGCTGGGTGAAATCTACTGTTGAAAATGCCTCTTCACATTGCTATACGTCAGAAATTGCTTACGTAGAAACGATCGCAGTCATTCCGTGGAAAATGCTGATGCTGAGAAGCATTTAGTGTCAGAATCTAACCTTCTAGCGTATAAAACGACAATATAAAAGCAATAGACCAGAGAATGAGTAGCCTAATAAACCTAGTTCCAGTAGCATATACCTAGGTCTTCGAATTTAAGCTGTAAAACGTCGCAGCGCCGACAGAATACTAATTTAAATCTGGCATTAACTAGTAGCTCAGCTTGATTAACTCAGGATAAAGCCTGTTACACTTATTAGCTTACATAATCACAAGTGCCTTTGAATTCGAATTTCGGTACAGAAGCGATTTTCTAATTTCATCTACGTTTTGGAATGGGCAACTAGCTTCAACTTGCTGTCTAACTGACCGACTCTTTGACAATTCAAAAGTGCCTGTAAATGGTTTAATTGAAATAAATGCTTTGAGTTTGAGCATCAAGTAACTTTGTTTTATTTTTGAAAGATTTTGACGTGGTTTTCGAATAGGTATATTTATTGCTTAAGTGCTATCAATTCGTGACATGAATATCCTGTAACCAAACTCGAACTATGCTTGTAACATGTGGTCAGCGTAGTTCTAACATAGTTTATGTAGTTAGTCGGGTTATGAGACTTAACACTGACATATTGCTTCAACATTGTCCATTCGAGATTACCAGTTGACGGAGTACTTGCTCGTAGTTAAATACAGCTCCTACATTAGGCAGTTGTTAACTAAATACTCTATACTATATTCGTTGACTTTTACAATAAAGGCTATATTATAAAGTTTAGTTCCAATCACTTTTGGTAGTCAAATATAATCGCCTATTTAATTAATATGACACCCACAACAACCAACATAATATCGTCAGAAAATAGCCTTTCTTCCACGAAATCCTGTCCAAAAATATCAGCAGCTAAATTCAAAGCTGTGCCAAAAGTGAGTGGAAAAATGTCCGCTGCCGTATCGGAGCGAAGGCTCGATTTATCAGAGCCCGCCTCTGTAATTTATTATCCCTTTTCAAGCCTCCGTTCAGAATGTAATCTGACTTACTTCGTATTATCGATGATTATCGAGGTCCCGAGAGCTTCGAGCTTGGACTCCTTTTGACAAATTTTTATTTATGACTCGATATTTTGAAATGATATTCAATTTTTTTCATAAATTGTCAATTTAAAGGTAGAAAGATACGGAACGCATGAACGCGCAACATTTTTTTATTGATAACAGTATTAGATCCCACAGCGAGTGGGATGATGTTATCGCTGTTCGAATGTCATTATTGATTTGATATTAAGCTCAATAACTTAGAATTTGACTCGACTTTAAATCGAATATTTTTGCTCGACGTCAAATATAATGCGACGAATTGAACATTATTGGTTCTAACCTAATGTTGAGGTATTACCAGGTTTTGCTTTGCGTATGGAGCCTAGTCCTTCGTTCTGCGGTAGTAAAGAAGGTTTTTATTTCAAAATATGTTATTTCAGGGTAAAAGATTCATCTGCCCTGATGCTTACCATAACATAGAAGTTGTCTTTCGACAAAATATATGTGAGGTAAGGTCTCCTTTGCTTTGCTGGGAAATTACCCATAACCCAGAAAACACATAGCGATAAACAGCACATTTTCCACTAAACTTCCTCTGAATATTCCCCAGTTTACGAGCACATTCTGTGAGTAATAAAGTATTACGCAACAACTGAATGTCAAACTTACCATAAGCTGCGCGCGCTCATGTTGTGTTAAAATGGCGTCGGTTATGCTCACACCCTCTGTAACAAACGTTGTGTAGTTAATACGAGCTGCCGGCGAAGTAAATAAGAATTAGGTAAGAGTTGGTGTATGTAAAGCAATCATCATTTTGGTAAATGAAAATTGTGCTGAGGTGCAGTTTCGCTAATAATTTCGTTCTAACAGCTTCAGAGTAATGGGTAATTATACGTAGGTGTAACCATATGACAATGTCAACATTAAATACGTTCTAAAACCTTCCTTCAACCCTCAAGTAAGGTATTATTTAACCAGGATTTTCGACGATCAATGAAACATTGAGGTAGGCGATCGGGACGCTTTATTTAATAATTACTTACAAATTATGTAATAGATGTTATTAAAATAATGAGCCGAATCTACACATCGTGTACGTATTTCGTGAAAATCTGGGACACGCATTCACATCATTACTTTGGGAGGTAAAAACTAATAAAACTCCACGCAATGTTACTTTGAGGTATATTTTATTAATGTCGCCGTCGAACACCGCGCTGGTGAAAACTTTTTCTATTTTATGTCTATACACTGACGTTTCTAGTGGCAGATTAAATCAGGCTCTGTATGAATAATGGTCAATGGACACGCAAATCAATTAATACACGATAATATCGTCCTACTGCACACGTTTTTAGATTTAAGTTCAAAACTGTAAGATATATGATTTCAAGTAGGTATTTGATAATAATTGTTCATTGATCTTTATCACCGAACCACAGCTAAGTTTATTTTTGACAGCTATTAAAAGTAATAGCTGTCAAAAAAAAAAACTCAGCTATGGTTCGGTCCTTAGAGTCGAGTGCTTTTATTATACATTTTTGTAAAATTAGTGTACATGAATCCAAATAGGCTTTCCGCCTATTTGGATTTTTTAATGTAAATATACCCATCAAAACTCAAAACCTCAAAAGCTTTACTTAGAGTAGAAAAACTACTTAAACATCTACTACACCACAACGAACACTTACAAAAATGTATGTTTTATTATTAAATGCAAAAAAAACATTTTTATGGCGAAAGCTTTTCCTTTGACTTCGCCATTTATAATTCGCTGTTAATAGCACCATCTGTCGCCATAATTTATTCGATTGCTTTTAGTGCAGACCGGATTACGCGAAGAAATGGGTTCAATGAATTAAATTAGAATTCTTCATCGCAGCCTCACGCTCTCTTGACCTATAATGGATTAGAAAAGGTCTTAGGGTTGCAAGTGTCATTCTAATTATATTTTTAACATTTTATTTATATCATATTTGTTTAAAAACTTGTCCAGTGTTTACTATCAGACTTTACATAAAATTTGGAACCCAGCCTTCTAATATATAAAAAAACCGCATTGAAATTGGACCATACGTTTGAGAGCTACGATGCAACGGACAGACACACAAACTATAGAGCCGAAAAACTTATAACCCTCGTCATACGTCGGCAGTTAAAAAAGTCTGATTAATGTATTATTCAAAAGTCGGTAGCAAAATTTCAGGTCTCTCGCTTTTTCCGTACCTTTATAAGTACCATTCAAATGAACTTCGTAGCCCAAACAAAATTTTCAGTCAAATTAATAATCCTCTCCTATTGAGTCTGTTTGAAGAGGTATCACTGACTACGGAACCAGCGTTCCGAATACACGGGTACCACTTGACCTATAACATTTAATAACTTACAGATAGTTGTTATTGCCTTCTCTGCCGGATTTTTTTCGTACAGTAAATGTAATTGTATAAGGCAGCCTTGCCTGCGCACTTGTTGGTAATAACCTGGCTTATTGAATTAAATATTATATTTGTCTGGGGTAGACAGAACAGTTATATCTTGTTTCACAATCGTTTTATCAGTAGAATTAGAAAATTTTGACTTTGTTACTAAGTTGTAGCAAGTGTGCACACCATCATGGTTTCCATAGACCGACATTCTGACTAAAGACAGTCTTGACAGAAGTCTGCGCACGGCCTAAGAGACCTGCCTTCACACGTCAATGTTTCATCTAAGATGGTACGAACAAGAGCTCAAACTCAAAGCATTTATTTCAAATAAACCAATTACAGGCACTTTTGAATTGTCAAGGGGTCGGTCAGTCAGAATGATGAAGCTAGTTGCCCATTCCAAAGCGTAGTAGGTACCTATGGAGAAGAACGGGCAAAAACTCCACGGGCAGTCTTTTAAATCAAAATATGGTTACAAAATATTGGTAACATCATTCATGTTGAAATTATGCACGTGAGAACGAAGCAGAACGTTAAAAGCATCCGTAATAAAAAGACAAAAACAATTAAAATAAGCCATGGCAGTTTAGAGATGACCAGTCCCTACTGACGGCGCTCGTTCACGATCATGAGCTATTTACGTGAGCTCCTTATCGCATATTGTAAGGATAGCAAGCAAGCACGAAAGTAGTTCCTATAGGGCCTACCCTATAGTTACTACTTGCTACGACGCGCTACGATGCTTCAAAGCATCTGACCTAAATCTCGTAGCGTGAATGCAGTTGTGTGCTCGTAACTCCGTAGCGCCGTAGGCCGCCTACGCCGTAGCGGCGTAGCCCCGAGACGATGCACGATGGGAAATAGCTACGGTGCTACGCTTTTGTTTGTCTGAATGGATGGCGAAGGATTACGTTGGTGTTGGGTTCTGTAGATAATTGGGATGATATTGTGTGTTGTAATGGCAATTCCATTATTCCAATTGTTGTTATTGTTTGAAACGAAGAGGTCCGTCCTAAGACTAAGAATATCGATTGAATTATTCGTTAATATTTTTGCTTTTTTGTAATGATTGTATTATCTTGTAACTGTCAAAAAACTTCGTCTTGCTTTTCTTTTACGACCAAGTCGTTCCTACGTCTTCTAATTAAACGCGAGGCATTTCCTTTTACAAACACAAAAACAACTTATACAAAAATAACTCGTAGAAAAAGTTGGGTTTTCATTAATTAAATAATGCGATAAAATTTTGTGAAGCTAATATTTTTCCTGCCTCTTTAACTGAGGGCCATACAGCTCCTTAGCTGATCTACAACAAAAATAAAACATTGTCAGCTTCAGTGTCCCTACGCCCTCTCAGCCTATTTGCGCTTCTTTCAGCGAGCCACTTGTGGTGTATTCAGCGCTGAAAGCGTGGGATTAGCGTAAACATCGCCAACACACGGCCGACGGAAAATAATGTTTGACTTCGGTTAGGGTTGCTTGCCACTGCGGATAAATATCGATACGAGGATATTTTTAATCATGAAGTATTTGAAGCTTTGTCAAATTGAACGATGGGAAACTTGCAATATAATAAGACAGTCAAAACCTAGTAATTATATTTTTAGATGAAATGTTAATTCGTTCAGTAGTTTCTGCCTAGCCCCATGGGAAGAAGGCGTGGGTTTATGTATGTATGTATGTATGTATGTTAATTCATAATACATAGATAGCACTAAACCTTAATGAATTAAACCGTCGATCATCATTACTGAAATAAAAGGAAATTATGTTTATTTCTGTTAGTTTATCTTTTAAGACACTTACACCTAAATGTTTCTAACAACAAAGTACATACACACAATTTCATGATGTATATTTATGTTGCCTATATTGCCAATACTAATAGCAAAATGATATACCTACCTATGTATGGTAATGCAGAAGAAGGCTGTTGTGTGCTAATACAATCATACGCTTCAGTATAAAATGCATCAAGTATTGAGAGACAATATTTTTCAATGTGTATAAAAACATGTTAATGATCATGTCAGTGGAATTCGTTTGATTTGGTAATACGTCAAAAGTACATAAATCGATAATTCGTGTTTCTATATTTCCGTTAATCATTTTGATTGGATTTTTGACGCTTCCGACATCGAATTGATTTTAAAATAATGTTACCTGAGTAATTTTTTATCAGACCCATTTGCTTTGACAGTTTCTTTATCATATTTTACTGTATTTTTATTCCAAAGGTATATATGATAAATATTTATATTTTACGTTTCGTTGATGTTCGTGTATAGCAGAAATAATAACATTATTTTATTGGAACGAAATTCCCTATCGGCCGTAATTGGCGGATGGGGGCTAGGCGAAAAAAAGTGTAAGTATTTTCCGTCACGACACTTTGTTTGTTTGGTTGAACGCGCTAATCTCAGGAACTACTGGTTAGAATTGAGAAAATCTTTTTGTGTTGGATAGTCCATTTATCGAGGAAGGCTATATAATATCACGCTACGGCCAATAGGAGCGGAGCATAAATGAAAAATGTTGCAAAAGTGGGAAAAAAATATTCCTTTTGAGAGCTTCCGTTGCGTGTGCTGCGTAAACGGTTAAAGTTTCAAAAAAATCATGTATGACGGAATTGTTTTTTAATCGGACTTTGTTTTTTAAAGCCCCTTTTACCAGATGCAAGTTTCTTGCCATAACTTAAAATTGAAGCAAGAAATAACTTGAATCGTTTAAACACTGTTTAGACGGTGCAACTTTTATTGTTGGTCCATCTTATGTATGTCACAAGCAATTTATTTATTTAGGTTAGCCAACAATTGTTTACACAATACATGTACAATAATTTCCAATAAGTGCAACAATCACTTACAGGCTAACACAACATGCACCATAAAATGGTGGTGGTGGTGGAATTAAATCGCATCGTGTAATCAGGCTTTAAACCCTAACAATATAGGCACCAGGATGATATTTCGTGTGCGGCAAATTCAAACCGAAAATAAACCTCCTAATCGATTAACTTCATCCCTTCGAACTTAAAAGGAAAAAGTAAAGAGGATAGACGGGCCAGTATTTAAAAATAGAATTATTCCGCCATTGTTGAGTTCCCGCCATGGTGGCAGATAAAGGTCTTTTTCTTTCTCAGTGCACGCAAGCGTTCATTACTTTCATCCTATTTCCGTTCATTTGATGTTTTTTCGTTTGAGGTAATCTCGTATCAACCTTCTTGATAACGAATCTAATTGCAATTAGCTACAGGATTTCCTCTATGAGAACGTATGTAATAATAAATATTGTTATTTTTGTTAGGAGTAATATCCTGTGTCTGTAATAAACAAGATATAAAAAATAAACAACGATTTTTATTTGTTCTTAATATAAACTAGTGATCTTTTCGTTCTTTGAGTGAGCAAACATTAATTAACTAGAATGAAACAGTAACATTATTCATTTTAAATCAGCTTATAAGGACGAGATCATTATAATTATAATACGTTTCCATCTTTTCCAAAAATAATAAAGTCCACAAAGACAGTACGTGAACCGAAGCGTACCGCTAATGATAAGGAAGGGAGAGATAATATAACCTAATTAAAAGATTCGAGGATCATTCGGGTTCTGCCAACAATAACAGTTCCTCGGAAGAAGCCTCCTGAACCGTCCCCCCCTCAACCCACAACGTCCCCTTTGTATAACTTATCATAATGAGCTCAATAAGAATTTTACGACAGGCGAGTACTGTTGATTAGAATACGATATAGGGTTGGCGACGGTTTGTAAGCTTTATTTGAAAAAATAATAATACTGTTGAATAAAAACAAAAGATATCACGAATCTCAAACAGATGAACACTTAATTAGCACTATTGATACACCTATCAAATAACAAAGACCACACATAATATAACATCACGGCTGTAATCCCCGACGGGATGGCAGAGGTATACCTATAGTACACCTACATTTCGCCAGTTATGTTTAACAAAGAAACGTAGCTGTAAGTGTTAAAAGGCGTTCTAAGACGAGGTCGCGGATTGTTCGAAAGAGTTACCGCGGCCCAGGCGCACAGGTAACTGAAGGAACACGGGTGGGTTTTAGTCAGTAGGAGAGTCTGACACGCCCGTCCGCTTCGCCCAGAGCGGAAGAAAGTCATTTGATGATTTCCAACCAAAAAAAAAGACGTTATATTAGACTGAAATTCCCCTATCACTGTAAAATTGATCGTTTGTAATACTTTAGTGTTATATTTGTGTGTTATGCTTCAAGATCAATTAGTGCTTGTTCCAAATATTCTTTCAAAATCCAGGTAAAATTTATGTAATTAAACACTCTTACAACATTACATTACAGTTCTGGGATTAAGCCGAGCCTGTAGTGGCGAGGTCTGCGCGGCCTCGATACAAAGTAATACAGACACAGTTGCCTTTGACGAGCATCCACCATTTAGTATAATGCTGTTTCGAACCCGTTTATGTTTATTTTATGAGGATATAATGATACCGCTGTTGGATACATTGATTTTAAGGACCTCTGTGAAGTTATGGTCTGGGAAATATTATTGGGTCATGTACAGTCACCAAAAGAGATAAGTAACCAGGGTCATCGGATATAGTTGGAGTTCCTTACCAAGGACTTGTAAATGTGTCACGTCAAATGTGTTGACAATTGAAGTTTAGTAAGAAACCGATGGATTTTTTCGAATGAAATTTAATTTGATAAATGAACTGTTTGTTTTCTATTAAATAAATTGAATTTTATTCGAAAACATCCATCGGTTTCTTACTAAACTTCAATTATATCCGACAACCTTGGTTACTTATCACCTTTGGTGACCGTACATAGCTTCGGAGATATACATTGTATTGTCACAGGGTGAGGATAAATAGGCATTATAATATGGATTATTCATTTTTATTTTACACCGCTATGTATATTGGGAGTAAGGTATGTGCGAATTCTTTATGTGCTCAATTTTAGTCGAGAATAGAATAGAATAGAATAGATTTATTTATTTGCAAAGAATGTAGGTACATATTATTAGGTGTTACAAAGTTTTATGGTTCCTTGTACATTCTACCTTAATTGGCATGCAAATTTACATTTTAAAAGAATTTAATAAAACTTATCATCTAAGAATTCTTGTACTGAATAATAACACTTGTGCAAAAGTAATTCCGTAACAAGCTTTTTAAATTTAGTTAGTGGTTGTTCCTTGACATTATTTGGTAATTTATTATAAACGAGTGGTGCCATACAAATAACACTTTTTCTTAAAAGTGCAGTCTTAAAGACACCCGTGCTTAAAAGATTTTTATATTGGGATCTAATACTTATTGTTCTATTTCGAGTTTCTTTCAAGGTGGTAAACTGGTGAGAATTCGTTTTAACAAATATACATAATTCCAATATATAAAGACATGGGAAGGTTAACAGTTTATGAGACTGAAATATAGGTAGACAGCTGTCAGTTACTTTTAGGGCAAACATAGCTCTGATGCAGCGTTTTTGAGCTTTAAAAATACTTTCTTTCTCGCTACAGTTGCCCCAGAATATTACACCAAACCTTAAAAGTGAAACAACCAGTCCGTGGTAGGCAACCAACACGCTAGACAGGTCCACTTTTTTGGACAAATTGTGCAGCATGAAAGCAGATGTACTCAATAAATCGAGATAATGACAATATAAATTCAAAATGTAAGTCAAATAATTAATTTTAATTAGAACATTAAAACGTATTTTTGAATGTCAAAATTTACAAGAGAATAGAATTGATTCTAGTGGCCTCTTCCAAATGGTATTCATGCTAAACAGTCGTGCCTCATTGCCCAGTGTTGAGGCTCACAGGCAAATACAGTGTTCACCTTCACAAGCCTAAATTCAAAGCATCACTTAATGCCAAGGCTGCAGACGCGGCTATTTCCAGAGGGTTAGCCGGCTCATTTGTGATGCATTCAAACGCATTCACTTGGCTGGCTTCACTACAAACACCGAATTCGGCCGGGTTACCTCGTCAAAGCGACGCGGTCAGCTAAGAGGAACTTTGAAGTGATGTAGATTTCACTTGACCTTGTATAAATTATTAAAACGCAGTGACTGTGAACCTACTTGCATAAAACGATGTATCTTAGGGATAAATGTAACCTTGGGCAAATATTTTCGTAATTAAATTCAGAGAGAGCTTCTTAAAGAGCGTTCATTATTTGAAACTGTTTTTTTTTTAACTCTTTTGCGGCTTTTCCCGATTTATTAACTAGCTTAGCAATTAGCTTCAAGTTTCTGACCAACTGACCGACTCTTTTTCAAAAGTGCCTGTAAATGGTTTAATTGAAATAAATGCTTTGAGTTTGAGTTTACTGCGGTCCGCTTTGCAGCAGATTCTCGGTACATTTTTTTTTACTTTGAATTACAATTGCCATTTAAGTAATTGAATAAAACCTCGGTTCTAACATCCCGTGCACGTTGAAAATTAACTGGTGGAAACAATTTCCTGATTGATAGTGATAGTAAAATCTAATAGTCTTGCACTATTGCATCGTTCAAATTCAATCGGTGCACTTTCGTTATCATTGAACAGTTACTCGAATTATTTTCACAAGCTAGCAAATGGCCATGGAACAGGAGCCGGTTCACCACAATGTATGCTTAAGTTGAATAATTTCATCCCTACAGTTTTTAACACTAGACGGCACGTAAATGTAGGTAATGTGTAAATAAAAACGCCCTGTTGGATTTTCAACGCTCGCCAAATCGCCGATAGTTGAAAATCCAACGTGCAATAATATTTAGGCGTCGCCCAGTGTTAGTGAATACTCCCGTATTCAAGCGACAATCAGTGAGGTTTTTGATATTTGAATGTGTGAATGCATGCATACTAAACATAGTTATACACAAAACATACATCAACTTCGTCGTCCGTATGAAAAGACCACAAAAATAAATGTCAATTTTTTGCCAGTCTCCGGGATATTTATACGGCTATAGACATCGGTTATCGGCAAAAGATCTCGGTTGAGCTTTCAATAAAGCGATGTGCATAGGAGCGGAATAATTGCTGGCTAGCGGCCATGTTGGACTGGTAGGCTGTGTTTAACGTAAAGGTACTTAGAACACCTGTACTTACTCTCATGCACAGAGGAATGATATTGGGGGCCCTGTAATATCCGTGTTTGCTGTTAAGTATGGTGGCGTCAGAAGTTTTGATTTTTCAGGTTGTTTTTATCTAATATACAAAAGCTTGACAAGAGTTAAAAAAAAGCAATAAGAATGACCATGTAAGCAAGAATAAACACAGGTCACATTCCTCCAATATTCTCATTTTTTGGAACGAAGTTCTTCAACGGAGTAAATTGAAAAAGCATTATGCCCCCTCCATGCGATAGTTTTCATGGTTTTCGAGGGTGCTGAAACCAATAGAGGTAAGTGAGGTCAAAATGAAAATCCAAGACGGCGCCTGCGATTACATTTTTTTCATCATGGTTATCGTTTTTATGGTTTTTAGGGGTGCTAAAGCCGACTGCGCGGTATAAATGAAAATCCAAGATGGCAAAAACTTTATGAGAGGTTTTAAAAACTTATACTAGATGGCTCTGTATTAAAAACGCGGATTAAATTCACACAGTCTCTCTCTATCTCTCTCTCCGTCTCTTTCTATTATATACGAGTGTGCGTGCGTGCGAGCATCGCGCTAGGAACTTCGTTCCTGATACACGTTTCTTTCGCTCTGAAACAATGTTCACGTCTTAATGATAAAATCAGAATTAAACCCTCGAATTATCCTTCCACCCCGAGTCTTAGCGTATTGACAAAACAAACAAAACTACCCATTAATCACTGCAAAACATTGCCACAAATACTTATCAGTGAAGACTAATCTAATTGTTCGATTCAACTGTTGTGTGCCTCAGGGCATTCATTAACCCTCCCCTGCGGCCCGCGGTCTATGCGACCATCTATATGTAAATAGACAATTAACCGATGCGATGCAGTCACGTCGCGTAGCTGTCAAAAAGAATTAACCCGTCGCTCGACGAGTGACATGCGCTGACGTTTGTGACGTTATTTAAATGACACGTGTCAAAGGATTTTGGTTTGGAATCTTGGATTACATGCTGCAGTATAATTCCTGCAATTAGATACTTTTTGTGTCATTTCGATTAAATTCTTTTTACGAGTCATTCGGTCAGCTTTTTTACTTTTTCGTGTTTTTTTTAAATATTCAAAAATTGACAATTGTTCTGAACAATGTCAAGAAGAAAAAAATTTAACGCATTCTGTCGTTGGATTTCCTACTGAATGGATATTTTATTCAATAATATTTAATCTTTCTTCGAAAGTAAATTTCAAATTTTTAACCACGATATGTGAGTAGTCAGCGGATACAATCGACTGTACGTTCCCTGGAATTTCTCGTCACTTTTTTCTTTGGTGAGTAATCCCTTTATAGGTTCCGTATTCTTGTTACTTGTGCCTTCTTCTTTAATCTAAGAAGATTTCCTTTTTCTTAGATTGTTTGAAAGGCCACATGTTTTGGCCTTACCCTGCCATTTATTGTTCGCCTGTCTTCTTCGTCTGCCGGCCGCAGAAGTCCGAGCGAGCTTGCGGAGAGAAGCGCAGGATCGTTGCCGAGCAAGGTCGACGACACAGGTGCCTAACGGACACATCAGGTGCTAAATAAGTCATTTGTGTGGCGCAATAACGCCCAACCAGCAATATAATAGAAGTGTTCTGTGTTATACCGTCGTGTGACATTTTAATTTTAAGGTGCTTTCCTAAATTCTCAATATCAGATCTTGTTCTCTTGAAAATTTATCTTAACGAAATTATGTAAAGAAAAACCTTAATCTTGAGCTTATTTGTGTTAAATAATTTATAGAGCGGCACGAATTTCGGACGATTGCAATCGAATTTAAATTTGTCTATATACTTAGATTCCTAAATATTTGGAAACATCCATAAGTTTTTTTCTCCGAAAATCTTGTTGTGATATTTTTTTTTGGTAGCCTTTTACAATTTCTAACGACTGAATATTAACATTTTTTTGACTTGTTATTTCTTATTTATTTCGGATGTTCTTTTTAATAATAAATTTTACGTGTACCAGCTGTGTGAGTTTGATTTTTAGCTACCTCACGCCGGGGTTCGAGTCCCCGGCGTGTTAGCAGCCAGCTCTACGCTGCAATGCGTTGGGTTAATTTGTCTTGGTGCAATGTAATGTGTTTGTTTTTCCAATGTTTTCCACTAACTGTTTACATAGAATAGAAATGCAAATGCATTTTCTCTAGTGTTATTAGACTGCGGTACCAATGCGCTTTAAAACACACATTACTTTGAAATATTGCATACGTAATATGCAGCAGCTCTTTTCTCTTAAAAATCTTCGGCGTTAAAAGGAAAACTGAGTTTTCTTGCGAGCTGCTTTGAGGTTTTCAGAAACGAAAATAAGACATTCTTTTGTAAAAACAAAAGTTCAGGCAAGTTTTAACGACTTTTTAACTCAAAAGTGAAAAATCTCCCGTTGTTAACAATATTACTTCGCGACAAACGCTTAAATTAAAACTCCTGCAAAGTTTGTCATAATCTCAAAGCTTCTCCAGTGCTCATGAAGATCATAAGTTAAGTTTGCCGGACATAAGCATGCCACTATTTTAACATATTTCTTGCACCAGTCATGCAGATGGTTTTAATTACTCCCTTCGACAAGATAGGATACTTTATTAAGTTAACAGGTAAAACTAGATCCAACCAGAAAGAAAACAGAAATAAATTATCATATTTAATTCTTAGAAGTGGAGACAAATGGCGTTAGAATGCCAATTCTATAAATTGAATATAAGCTACTAGATAAACATATACGTTCAAAAGCACTGCGAATCGTTGACATATTCTAAGCGTGAATGAAGCATTCACGACAAGAGCTCGAGAAATCTGGCAACGTCGCGTTGCATTGTCGCAGTACCCAAATTATGCAAGACATCCCTATTCTGGACGGTGACAAACCTCGTGCCACAAAACAAGAAGATACAAAAGTTCAATTTAGAACCTGTTAAAAGGCCCACGATAATAGACGCTATGGTATGAAAGAAAAGGGATATTTTGGAATCTATGAACTTTTCGATTTAATGCAAAATTCGTGGGATACAAGCATTTTAATAAATGGATCCTCTATATTTACTTATTCTGTGGTTATACTGCAAGGACTAGTTACGATCAATTGCTACGCTTCGCGGATAGCGGACCCAAGGGACGTTCGGATATGATTCGTGTGATTTCAATGGGCCTGGTTTTTATTGAAATTGGACTAAAGATTTTTTCATGTAAAAATGTGCAGTTTCTATAACATTGTGTGTGATTTATTGACGTGGTAGGGTTGTGATGTGCACTTTATTCTAATGTTAATAAAAAAAAACCTTTTCTAGATAAACCCTAAAACCCATATCAATACAACTACGTAATGTTTAATAGAACACACTGAAAGGAAGTTGCTTGAAACATTGATTTGTGAGCTGCTAAAACAAGGGGCATAAATATTAACAAGAGGGGTACATATGTGAGGAGATTGATAAAACATTTATAAAAGCAAGTGCTTCCGTGATGCTTTGAAATACGACTCGCCTACGTTATTTAGATACACTGCAAGTTCAAAAACATCATCCGAAAAGTACATGCAATTCTGGCAGAATTTATGATCAAAAATGTGCCTACGTGTGTAATTCCACTGCACGTAACGTATCTCTACTCAAGCCCACATTTTTAACGCTCAGTAAACTACAACAAAAAGCTATTGAAAGCACGGATATACCTACCACGCGTGAATCCGCAATTTTCCGGCTCAAACTGGTTAGCTTCGAGCCGAGAGGGGCAATCTATGCGAACTGAAGCGATGCGTGGTAGCCTAGGGCTGTAGTTTATAAAATATCAGAGGATATTAGATAAAAATATCACAATTATGATAAATAAGTAGGCTTATATAAAAAGTTGTCGAAAATCTGAATATCGGCACGCGGTCCTAACGACCCGTAATGGCGTTCAAAGGTTAAATAAAAAGTAGTTTATGAGAGATTGTTGTTTAGATCGGCGGGTTTTTGTAACAAATTGAACGCCCTCGATTTGTATATTCAAGGGTTCAATGGTAGCGGGTGACGTAGGTAGGTTGCGTCTAATGCGTCAAGGAGGGAACTAGTTGGCTATACGCAGCCATTTTGGGGCCGTTCCTTTGGTATATTATTTTTATTGCGATACTTATTTACTTATCTACGAGATCTTTTTCCAATTTGAGTTGATTGCTAAATAATAGCGATGAATTTGTGAGGCTACGAAAAAACTATAGGTACATTTTGCCAACCTTTACTTACTTTAATGTGGGTGGACGTTGTTTTGTAAAATAAAAAACACGTGTGGCACTCGGGGACTGCCGCGGTAAAGCTATTGCATAGCATTTTTTATCAACTTATGCAATCTGCTTACGTATTCGTCCGATTTCGGAGCAGCTCGTTTCGATCCGCGCGAGCTTCGTACAGTCGTACCATATACATACACGTTAAGCGAACGCTCGGCCGAGCTACATGGTAGGCGGAGTGGGGGGTGTTAGGTTTTATTTTCCTTACGGAATTTCTTGATTCGGTCGCCGCGCTCAAAGCCCGCGATAAAAGCTATGCAATAGCTTAAAAATAAAAGCTGTTAATTAGTTGAGATTAGGTGCTTATCTACAACCGACACAATATACGTTTAGTAAATAAATAACTTTTAAAAACTACTTTGTTAGTGCGGTAGTAAACATTCAACGAGACTTAAGTGAACGTGTATATTTCCTATTAAAATAACTGTTCATGATTATAGTAGCATAAACTTCAAGAACATTTTATAAGCTTTATTAAAATAAACACACAAACACGAAGTGCTCATACTCGAGCTTCACGGAATCTAGAATATAACACAGAGTAACAAAGCTGAGTATTATATTGTTATACCGTAGTAGTTATACTGAAGTTCTTATACTGTGAGCACTTGGTGGGATGCTTGCGTCTAACTTTGAATCTTCATAGCTAAGAGTAAAATAAACCTAAAGTATCTATTCCACGTAGTCGTTAAATACAAGTACCTGAGTTGGTTGTTCTAGTTGCGATTATTATTCAGAATATTCTTGAGGACTATTAAAAGGTATAGTTTATGAAATATTATTTTCTCAAACATACTTGGAAATTTGGACATTATTTTGACAAACTTCTTCGAGATAAATCAAAAATGCTGTACTGGTCAAATACATGCGAGCAGCGGCCGACAATGTAAGTATGAAAATCCATATCTGTGGTGTTTAGCGGCCGAATAAATTACTATGAAAACTTATATCCGTCGTGTAATTAAAAAATGGAACGAACTTTTTACTTCGACCCATGACAACCAAGGAGGTAACTTATCAAATATTTTATTTAAATTTCGAACTGACTTAGCAAATACAGCTGTTTAAAGTGACAAAGAAACAAATGAACATATTGGTGCGCGAAAAGTTATCGTTATTCGTCATTGATCCTGAAATTTATAATTAATTTACTTAGTTTGAATTTCCGCGCATTATTTGAGAAAACTACACAGGCCTTGGCCACAACCAGGCATCGATGGACTCACGTATGTGTGCCTCGGCTTCGCTTCGGCCCACATTTTCACATTAGTCGATCAATGCCACTGTTGTCGGCCGCTGCAGTAATGTACTATTGAAGCGTTTCGTCTAATCAACTTAATTTGGATTACAATAGAACTAGAACAAAAGAGTGGGTCGTCTGAGTGAGGTTCTTGCAAATGTATATTTCAGTATTTTCAGTAGCTAGTTTCCATAATTTTCAGGATAAATAATATAATAAGACGATGGTGTCAAAATAGACGGTATTTAAAACTCGTCAAAGCAATATCAATTTTCCTGCTAACACAAAGGACCAAGCGACGACCTACCCCAATCACTTATAGTATTTCCAATAACCAAACAGATAATTTTTTAACCCACTCCCATTTCAACAAAATATAATTTCGACATCCCAACATTGAATAGCACTTTAAGGCTACACGCTGATGTGAAACGTTCACCCATATTCATATTTCGAATTTCAACTTACCCACTAGTGAATACTGTACGCTAGAACGTAAATGGAATGAGTCTGAGCGAAGTATCATTCAATTCGCCCGCATGCGAACTGTACATAAAGGAAGTATATATGGAATTTGTATGCTCATTTTCATTTAGGTAATTCAGTTTTGAATGTTCTGATTTACGAAATTGCTGAGTGGAAAATATTTTTTGTTAGTGTGCATTTTGTTTATTGATTACATTATCACCATGTTGGACGCCGTTTGAAGGTCTCTGAATTATTTATCATTATGTCGTCTCAATGGTATTTTTCTTTAGTCCAGTTTATTTTCGTAGATTTTTGGAAGTTTTCCCTCCAGTTATTCCATTTTATTTCTTTCATTTCAAATTAATCAAAATAAAAGCTCGCAGAGAATGCTCTGAACTTTACAAAACGTTCGTATTGTGTTGTTGCAAAGTTCATCGAGTGTGTGGGATAATAAAGCATATGCAGTCTTAACCTGAATGGAACAATTATGGAATAAAACGCCACTTTTGAGCGCTCTATTGCATTGTGCAAATTCCGTTTGCTTCAATTTTAGCTAAAGCTTTGTTCCGGCACAAATTAAAGGAATGAATGCTTTTAAAAACATAATAAAATTCGAAAGGATGCAAATTTTTTTAATAGAAAAAAGAATGTGGAAGTATATGAAGGAAACTTTTGTCCAGCTCTAGGAAACTATAAATTAGATAAAAGGACGCATTATACAACAGCAACTACAACAAATACAGTAAGTAACAAAACAGAATAGTTCGGTACGTAACCCTGCGCCGGCTGTTATGGGTCGTTGAGAACGAGGCGTGCCAAATGAACGCCCGAGCGAGCGATACGGGAATATACTCGGAAATATACTTTATTTGTACTGCATGGCATACATTTGCATAAAAATAAGTTATAAAAGGCGATCAACTGGTTATCGGGAACATTGTAGAGTGGGAACACGAAATATCTTAACAGGAATAGCGATACGCAAAAAATCTGACGTTAAAAGTACAAGTAGAGATGTAAAGTTACGAATAAAATAGTTTACAAAATACTTTTAATAAAAACTTTTCGCATTTATGTTTAGCATGTTGCGCTCTTCGATAAAGTTTTCAGCTGACGTAGTTCAAGTAGTCTAACAAAATGACATTTTGTAATCAACATAAAAGTATTTTCAGAAAAAAACTGTGCTTACAAAACAGGCCAGGGGCTCGTAACACTGAGCGTGCGGTAATGGGTCGTTGAGACCCGAGCGTGCCGAATGTTTACCGCTCCTGCAAAGTCCCATGTGCATGTTGCCATATTATCACAATAGGGATGAAAGTTTCAGAACAATTTACGAATGCTACGCCAACTCATATTGGAGTAAAGTTATCATAGTATAAGTTTATTAGTAAATTTTTTGGTTCGGTAAAAATATTGTTGAAAAAGCTTGTAAACTTACTGCCTGAAAAGGTAAAATCACAGCCGTTTGACCCCAACAACTGAACTGAAAATACAGTAAAATATACGCACAATAAACAAGCAAAAAATAAAAATAAAAACTGTTCAAACAGAGCGAAACTCAGGCGTAACACTCTGCGCGCTAGAATGGGTCATCGAGACCCGCTTATGTACGAAACAGCTCCGGGCCCGAGCGATTCGAATAGTGCATAAATGCTTCAATACTAAGTTTTGTTCGCAACGGTCGTTCCAATTTTAAGAATAATAAAGTTTTGCACTTTTCTACGAGTAATAACTTCCACAATATTGTTTTAAGGAAAACAATTTTCATTGTAGCAGAATACAAACCACTTTGTAGAAAAACTTGGGACTGAGAAAATCCTATGTGTTTTTAAACTATTAATTCTAATTCTAATTAGTTTCACTCGACACCTACCCAATTTTGACCTATGCCCTGCCAATGTACAAAGTAATGGATAAATAACAGAGGCAGTAGCAATGAGTCTAAAGGACCAAGCATTTAGCACGTAAGGTAGGACGCCCACAGGCTAGGTGGAGCGACGATACGAGCAGGGTGGCTGGTAGGAGCTGGATGAGAGTTGCCGAGAGCCGAGCTGAATGGCGTGCAATTGGAGAAACGTATGTCCAGCAGTGGACTGCTGTAGGCTGATGATAACCAAGCATTTTGCACCGTACTGCATTCTGATTGTTAATAAAACAATACTATATTTTCAGCACTCTGCATAAAATCCAAAACCAATTTCGTAGGGTACAAGACATTAATTTTAATTTGTAAGGAAAGCATATTAAATCACAAAGCAGGTACAGTATCCGCAAGTTTTCGTAGAAATGTTCCATTTAATATTTCCTGTGAGCACTGAGATGGAAACAGTGTACAAACAAAATACATATCATTCCTCCAAAATTGCAAGCTGCCTGGAAATGGACGCAATTTCCATAGTGCAAATATATCTGTATAGTTTATATGGACGGTAAAATCGGGATACATATACAGTGCATTTGTGTAATGTGTGTGTACGAAGGGTAGATACGTACTCTCAGGTTTTGCTCTGCATTTATCTAAAGCTGAATCAGTAAATTGAAAAGATTTTAGTTACATTAGTGTGTGTGTAGCTTCCACCTGTACTACATATAAAAACTATTATCATACTTTAACAAAACTAAAACATTAAATAAGTAATCGATCAAGTCGCATAACATGCTACAAACATCCACAGTCTACCCATATCTTCCTTTTCACAGTCGGTCAACGCGGGCGTTGACTCACTGCAACTAGCACATACACTGTGCTAAAACTATGCGTCAATACCCCAAGAGCTAAGATGCAAACAGCGATACGAAGATGCACGTGAAACGTAAAGCCGTACATACAGTGCAACGTCAAACAAAGCGAGTGTAACAGCAGTCTGCAATGAACGCGAGCCTTTTGCTCAAAGTCAACAAGGAATGTTTGAACACAGATGAGCTGCAGCAATGTTATTAACGTTTATTGTTGAATATTCTGGGACTATAAATATGTAGCTGTCAGTTGTACTGGAGTCGAATATAGATTGCGGTTCGGATAAGGTTAAGGTTATGAGCTTTTACTTGAGTCCTTTGGAGTGGTTTTACTAGACACAAGCTGTGCCCCGCGGCTTCACCCGCATAAGTTTCGAATCCGTGGAAACATTGGGATAAAAAGTATCTTAATCCAGGTCATGGTCTAGCCATGTGCCCAATTTCTTCCAAATCCGTTCAGCCACGCACGCGTTCACGCTAAAAAGCGTGAAAGCGTAACAAAAAATCAAATCTTTTCTCTTTATAACATTAGGTTAGACTAGCGACAGCGCATGCTTCGCACTGGTGCAATCTACTGATGTGGCGACAAGTAGATTTCTGTGTTACCTATATCTAACTTAAATACACATAAACCTTCAGGAATAAATTCTCTAAATGATGTTGAAAACCGCATCAAAATCCGTTGTGTATTATAGAAGAACAGCGCGGTCACACACACAGTCACGAAAAGAGACTTCAATTTATAATATGTATTAAAAAAATAGGTAGACATGATCTGAAAGTTATAAGAAATTCTATTTATATGTTCAGCCAAAAATAAGTCATAACTTGATGTAGGTACTTAATCAGCCACATATTCAACTATGTTAAAAACTTAAAGAAGATGAATACCGAGTTTTTTTAAGACCTTTTTTGGAAGATCTTATAAGTTGATATTATATTAGTATGTGATGCAAACTGCAGTTACTTTATTTTGAGGTATTGAGAGATCAATGAAATGATCATGTTGGAAACAACCTTGCAAGTTAGTTAGTTACGAAATGATAAATGATTTTATTTCTGTAAGTAGGTTTGAACAAACACTTTTACACGTCAATCATATTTTAAAAACTAGATGAGGTCGGCGTTTCCTATCTGACTACTCTGAGAAGAAAGGCCGAAACAAACTCATAGGTCACAGTCTTTTTTAAAGCCCAGACATAATCTTAGTCAGATCATGTGAAGACCAAGTAGATTTGAGTCTGAAATGGTCTTTTGAGGAAAAAAAACCATACAGAATGAGTGGACCTGTCCAGTCAGTGCACGCATTTGTCAGTAATCGTGCAGCTCAACTCAAAACTTAAGGAGCTCAACGAAAGGTACCAAATTTACAGAATAAACACGAACTTTCTCCAAATAATTGAGAGATGATTGTTTCAGCAAAGATCGAACTCCTTAATCTTAAGTAATTGAATTGTGGGAGTTATCGAAGTTCGTGCTCCCTACTCATTAGGCTTATTTAGTTAATTAACACTTTTATACTTAACAGTAACTTATTTAATGAAGTGTTTAGGCCTGATTCTTGGTATTGATTTAAGGAACAGCTTTTAGAAGTTACGGAATATCTGATTGCTTTATATAGGTATCTAGTCCCTACCATAGAGTAGGCATTTTTTTTTAATGATGTTGGAACACAAAACAGGACTTATTAGCATAGTGTCGTTAAACTTCCAGTTTACGAAGAGTACTGTGACTGGGAATCAGCCACCTAGATCAGACTTTCTAACTAATGGAATCAAAAAAGATTAGCAGCATCATACTTAGGACTGACGCCAGCAAAAAGATAAAAAATGTGTATAATAGATCGTGGTGGTTATTGTCCCCACAGCAACCATGATGCTCATGAACTGATATGGACATCTTGCAGGTGGCATGTGTTCACGGTGATACAATTAATAACTTTTTCTAAAAACGTTCAACTGTTATCATCATTTGTAACAGAGTTATTTCCACTCCATAAAGTAAAACAAGCATGAAATCTACAATCCCTTTTAATCCTTAATTTAAAAGGCTCCCAGTAATGCCCGTCTCGGCCACGGAAAATCATATTTACAAGATAGAATATTGAAAATCCATCGACACGGGCGGGTTCACTTTACAAGCTTAGCGAGGAGCGCCCTCTCGCGGCGAAATGTGATGACACTGCCTCTCATGTTCTATTTGAAGATTGAGATTTGAGTTTGCTCAATCATAACGTGGATTTGTTTCGACTTTAGATAGGTAATATTTTAGTTATATCTCTTAGGAAATGAATATTGCTAGAGGCTCTTGTGAGTGACAGCACAATTCTTCATCAACCTTTATTAAACCGTCTTTGAGCACATAGAATAAAAAAAAATCAACATAAACATAACATTACGCCTTTAACCCCGAAAGGGTAAGGTAGAGGTGTACTTATAGTAACACACACTTTGCCAGATATGTTTAATTCTCATGTAATAGGGGGCGAGCCTATTGCCATCAACCGGGCACAGATTCAGACCCCGGGCTGCTACTGAGAAATTCCTGTTGGAAAAACCTAATAACACCTTGCCCGACCTGGGAATCGAACCCAGGACCTCGTACTCAGCAGCAGCGCTTGCGACCACAAGACCAACTTTGCATAAAAACATGATACAGTCACCAAAAGAGATAAGTAACCAGGATCGTCGGATATAGTTGTAGTTTAGTAAGAAACTGATGGATGTTTTCGGTTGAAATTTAATTTGATAGATTACCTGTTTGTTTTCTATTAATTAAATTAAATTGTATTCGAAAACATCCATTGGTTTTTTACTAAACTACAACCATATCCGACGACCCTGGATATTTTATCACTTTTGGTGACCGTACATTAAGGTCTTCGTAATAGATTTATGATCTTCGATCTTCGCCATGTACTGGCATACAAATATTTAAACATGTTAAACGTTATACGATCAGTTGCTTCCTTTGAAGAAAATAGAGCTACATAGATATAATAAAGTGTAACGATATAGTGAAACAAAAATGAGCCTCTCAACGAGAAACGTTTTTAATATAACTCAAAGGTAATGCAAATAAGGACTTACAGCAAATATTACGTAAAATCTTGGGGTAACTGTCGAAAAAAAAGAAAAAGGTTAAGTCTGCAGAATATCCCGCTTAACAAAATATTAATAAATTTTTTACTAATATATTACATTAATTAATAATTGAAAAATATATTAATTTTAATGTAATAATAAAGAGGGGCCTGGGTAAATTAATTTAATAATGTGGGTCTGCAAACACAACATAACAAGGCAGTCTTATGTATCAATATTTGTAGAATAATTTGTAGTAACATTTTCAATCATACAATATGTTGTTTGTTAAAACGAGGCGATTAACCCTATTTAACATTGCTTGGATTATGCAGTTTACATTTAGAATAAGATCTTTTTGTTAACCTTTCTGTTAATAAAGATATTTAAAAATCAAAATCAATCAATATACAAAATACCTAAAAGCTTTTTACTAAGTTTTTGTGCATTTTTATGAACAAAATAATCTTGTAACTCAATTAATTAATTTCAAATAGGCACTTTTGAACGCCAATTTTTAAGATTGATTAGTTATTTCTGGAAAACTTTACGCCTTAGATGTTTTGAAAAGAACGTATTCAGTAACTTTTATTGCCGACTGTACCCAATCGTAATTATAAAATTTCCAAACATTTCTACCTAAACAGTTCAAAACAATTTTAAAATAAATGTAATACCACAATTAGTGAATAAATATATGGTTCCTTTCGGGTAGTTATCGCGATCCATTTGTTTTGATAACGTTCATACATACAGAACAAATACATCTAATATATAAAATTCTCGTGTCACAGTTTTCGTTGCCATACTCCTCCGAAACGGCTTAACCGATTTTGATGAAATTTTTTGTGCTTATCCGGTATCTATGAGAATCGGCCAACATCTATTTTTTATACCGGTAGGTAGGTATGGTAGGGAGGTAGGTAGGGTAGGGAGTTAGGGAGGTAGGTAGGTAGGTAGGGTAGGTAGGTAGGTAGAGTAGGTAGGTAGGGTAGGTAGGTAGGGTAGGTAGGTAGGTAGAGTAGGTAGGTAGGGTAGGTAGGTAGGGTAGGTAGGGTAGGTAGGTAGGTAGGTAGGGTAGGTAGGTAGGGTAGGTAGGTAGGGTAGGTAGGTAGGTAGGTAGGTAGGTAGGTAGGTAGGGTAGGTAGGTAGGGTAGGTAGGTAGAGTAGGTAGGTAGGTAGGGTAGGTAGGTAGGGTACGCCGTAGATAAGTACCGCAACCCGTGCGAAGCCGGGGCGGGCAGCTAGTTTGTATATAAAATATAGGCTCGACACGCCACATTAAATATTCGGCATTAATAAGTCAATTAACTAGATTGATGTCGCAGGTCCACAGTTTATTTACTAGTGGAAATATTTATATGAATAATAAATGTATGGGAACTTCGCTAGTTTCACCACAACATAACATAAATATTGCATTCCTCGAGGGGTAGGCAGAGGACTGTAGTACACACCCTCTCTTTCAAAACTTCTCTTTGAATTTGCTAATGGAAAACCCCAATAAAACTTTGCCCAACCTAGAGATAAACATCAGGACCATGTTCTTCTTCGTCATATCGATGATTCCATTTATCGATTTTGATAAGCTTCGAGCAGAATTCGGCCACTTCAACAGCGTTATCGTTGGCTTTCATAATGCAAGTGTTTTTGCTCAGAGAGCACGACAAGAGGTGTGGCATCGTTTGCAATGTGGCTCCACAGCCGCACTGCGGCTTATCAGAGTACCCTCACCTGACTAAGTTGTACCTGCAGCGGCCTACCTGGCTTCTTAGTCGGTTAATGGATTTCCAGGTAGGCCATGGCAGTTGGTGGCCCGTTGGAAGCTTCTTTGCAGGCTCAACATAGTCAGTTGGAGGGAGATGTTTCCGAAGCCACAGTTTCAATCGTGCCGCACTAGAGCTGCCGTCATTTAGTGGGATGTTCGACTTGAGGAAACTATTACGGTTCTTCGGTCTGTCCCTCGACTTCGCTACAACGTAAAGTGAATGACTATTGTCTTTCTTTTGCTTCAGCTGTTCAGTAGCACAGGCAATTTCCCTTCGAACCGTTCAACAGTCGCATTTGCATCCTCGATACCAAAATACCTACACGTTATAGAAGTATATGTATTAAAACGTTAATTAATAACAACTGACCTAATTCTATAGAGTCAGAAAAGAGGAGTTTATCCAACTTTCCTGAACATAAAGTTCATCTAAATATTAAGCAGGTACACAAACTAAAGTTGTGTAGAGAGAGCACGACTACACCAGGACAGGTATGTCGCATGCAAATAGAAGTTAATTATAAAATGCAGCCGAGAGCCGGCGAACTGTAAAAAGCTCCTAATAAAATAATCTAATGCATGCAGCTTCTAGGTAGTAGGGAATTGGAGGTACGGTGCTACTGTGAGCGGATTTTTGAACATGGAAATTGAAGAAAGAAGTTCCATACGATGAATAATACATACATACATAAACTGACGGCTTTTTCCATTAGGGGTTGGCAGAAACTACAGACTGCCAGCTGCTACGATCTTTACGTACTTCTTTTGCTTTGCTTTCGTCCATACCATGGAATAATATCCAATGAAAATGTTATAAAATATCTCCTAAGAAAAGCTCGATGGAAACCATCATGAGCTTAGAGGAATGAATTTCTCTGGTGATGGTTTCCATCGAACTTTTCACATGGAATTATGGAAATTATAAAAACTGTGAAATTGAGATTTTTTTAGTCACGTCAAGTCGGGTGAGTCTTCGACTGCTAATTTCTCAACTTTTTTTCGCGTTAATTTAAAACAAATTGACTTGTCTACAGGAGTTTATCTAAAACGCTTACACTGTCACCCCGACACACTCCACAGCCAATCTCCACGCTTATAGCGTATGATTCGAATGCGCCCTATCGCTGCAGCCCGGCAGTATATGAAATTAGTTTTTATGACATACGCCAGGATTTATACAACTACCCTCTCGCTGAGCCAGCAATGGTCGGAACGAATTTTAGAATTTATTAGGGGGATTCTTGAAAGCCATTTTAGTTCTACATGCGGTTAATTTTGAGGGGATGAGGATTTGATGTATGGGTTGGCTTGCAGAATTTTTAGTGCCCATTGGTGTGAACTATAACAATCTAATAAAATAAACTTTGTGAAGACGTTAGGTCTTGGAAGCACGTTTTCAAACACTTTTCATATACAGTTTTTCACTGTAGAGTTGTTGAGTTCTTTTTCATTGATGTTAAAATGTGACCACTATCGGCACTTAGTGGGCAATAACATATAACAAAAGCCGACTTAATATGCTGAATTCTAACAAATATGCACAAACTACACCAACACATTCCAATGACCAACAAAAACAAACCTTTAAAAATCCTCTCACATCAATTTCAACTCCAATACACGACCCACGCAGCAATTACAACAAAAACAAAATGTACTAACTTTTCGCCCACAAAGCCTGAAGGGGTGGTGCATGAAACAAGTTATAGATAACGCACAAGCACTGAGCAACAGTTCAATTAACTGGACGTGCCCCGCTGGGCAGTTGATCATGCGCCGCCAGTACTGGGAATTATGATCAAACATATAGCACTAGCTAGAGGCAGTTTGTTGAAAATGAAAGAATAGAATTTGCACGGAAAATTAAGTTTAGTTAGCTGCTGAAAACGGACTTATAGAATTTGTAACGAGTGATTTTCAGATGGGAAATGTCGTTATGATTATCAATCAGTAAAGTTTTCAAACCCAGCTTGATTTCAAATAAATCGCATGCCGACACTTCGAAGTTGTTTTGCAGAAACAGAAAGAATTACAAGAATATGTTTTTTAAGAGTAGTTCAAGATTTCGGGAGTGTCCTTGACAGTGCTTAAATTAAGCATTATTAAGAAAACTTATTAACATTAGTTAGTGCTTTGTGGCTTTTTATACAAAAGAAAGGCCAGCCAAGGCCAGGCCAGGCCAGGGCCAGGGCTCCAGTCTAAACAAAACGCGACAAAACGATAGAAATTCTTTTATCGTTTTATCTAAAGTTGCCAATTGTCAATAAACAACGGATCGGCCGGTGTAAAAATTAAAAACTGAAAACTTAACGCCCTCTTAAAATGATGATCGCTCATATTGATCTGACAATGAAATGAAAACAGGATCAGCTGCTTGTTATTCTGCGCAAGTTAGGAGGGAGGCTGGAGAGGTCGTTTACCTCAGTTGTGTTGTTTCGCGGCCGGAGGGCGGCAAATATCGGCCTGTTCCGCAACAAACGTAATCAAAACAGGTAGCTTTGAGTGATTTATAATATTCTGTTTGTTTTGTACTTTGTTGACGTCGTCGGACCTTGTGGGATTCGTGTTTTCGCCATTTTTGTCGAATATATAGAGTTTCTCTGCGTGAAGTAGGTATTCAGAAGGCCTGTCAATTGCTTTCATTGGGATTGACGAGTTCGCTCGTAAAAGCTATCGTACTGTAAATCGTAATCTGAATTTCATACCATTCCCAACATGAAAAGTTAACGAGATAATATTTTTTTACAAAGAACGGCCTAAAAGAAGAATGCAGAAGTTCTGATTTGGGGCTTCTTGCGAAAGCCAGAATCTGTACCAGAAATGCGATCCAGAAATTGCTTTTGGGTTACCGAAACAACGAATTATTGTCCAAATTTCGATGGGTTAGCCTTAGTATTAGAGAAAGGACGGAAGGATCAGTTCCCAGGGGTAATTACCCCTGTATGCTCCCCTTCACACGTGGCTCAGCATTCACTGACGTGTGAAAATTCCAATTACAGTTTTGTTGTCTCGTGCAACATAATGACTGACTGTTTGTTCGTGTTTATTTTGAACCTTGTTGCTTTTGTTATAAGGATGTCCTATGTTCGTTAAATAAGATAAAAGTGAAGTGCGATCGTTATTGCAACAAATATTATTTGCTAAAACTACAGTTGGAATTTATATCATAGAGACTCGTTAAATAAACATCTGCATTTGAAAATGTTGATGAGGATTTATTTAACGAGTCTCTTTCTCTTGAAGTATCACATAGATAGTTTGCAGTTTTTAAAAGTACAAATTAAGAATATATTTATGATTTACGAAGGACCTACAATCGTGACCAAAATTACTTTTAACTAAGCCTTGCTTTGCTGTCTGCAAAGAAGGATAATAGCCAACTATGAAAGTAAAGTCGGAACGAGCTGAGTACATGAAATACCTACACGATTTTACCCACGGCTACGCCCCCATGCGGAATTATCCCATGGGAACGGTACCAACACCGGGATAAAAGTATCCTATGTCCTAACCCGGATCATGGTCTACCTGTGTGCCAAATTTAATTTTAGCCGCCTAAAATAGTGAGAGACGGAGTTACTTTCGCATTATCATCGGTGATCATTAACCACTAAAGAACCATCTTTGTAGTTCGAACGTGGAAATGTACGATATTGTCTACAATACTGTAAGTTAGTAAGCTGTAAATGTCATCCAAGCAGAAAAACAATATTTAAAAACCTTGTTGTTTTACCCCACATACGCATGTCAGTGAAGTAAGCTTGCCAAGTCTCTACCTGACAGAGTTGGCAGGTGACTTCTGCAGGCTGACTAGCTAAGCCCTAGACTACACGGCACGGCGGTATAACGAAGTCCGACAATAGGGGCAAACTGTCATGTGACGTGCAATCACAGAGTTGTGAAGCTTTTGTGACGATTTTTAAAATCTAATAGTCTTTGGGTACATAACAATTCCAGTTCGAGGTTCCTTTCCTTCCATTTACCTTGTGACTGCAGAATGTTACAGAATAAAATGTCTTTTTACCCGTTTACTAAGGTCTTAAATTATTTAATTACTACCTAGCTAGATAAAGTACATATTCGATCGCTCATAAATCTTCTTGTACCCGTTTTTAATAAATACGAAAATTTAAGTTTAACTAGACTATTAAAAGTATTAAACAAAAATCTCATCCAATATTTTTTACAAAAATCCAATCAACTTTTAATCGTCTTTTCTTTTATCAAAAACTCAACGTTTTAAATTATTCAATGCTACATTAATTTCGCAGTTTTTCACAATGTTACCTTCGTTGTGATTTTCTTGTTAGCCAGTTTTCTTATAAACGGCTAAGGACTTGTTAACTGGTTTCAAGTATTCTGTATCGACTTGAATTCTAAAAACTCTTTATTAGAATTTTCTACGAAATCACCTTCTTCTTGAACCGTCTTGAACCTAATAATTAAAAAAATATTTTGATGTGAAACATCTATAGACGCGCCTTGGGAGTAAACCCCCACTTGTATGCCGTGACGGCAAATGACATGACGCTCTCCAATGCAGTCATGCCCCGTCATGTCAGTTTTTTTTTTCTCCGAATTTATTTATTGGTTTGGTTTTGGTCCCGTGACGGCCAACTTCTTTTCTTATTACAGTTCAATCCATATTTTAAAAGTCGCACCAGATTTCTAACGATATAGTCTTCACTTAATTACAAGACATTTCTGCAAAAAGATTGAAACAACATTCAAACATGAGCAAAGTACCAATTAATCATAAACCGCTTAACCGCTCTACCAACACTTTAGTTAGACCAAAAAGTTAGCCAGAAACCACAAAGTGCACATCAATGAAACCGCAAATAGTGTGGCATCCGTCGCAATTACCGCGGTAGGGAGCAGGCCAGCATACAGACTATTAGTGTCGTTATAAATTAGTTGCCAGACTGTACCGTAAATAATTAAGCCTAACTGAATTACTTTCCATGTTTGTCGCGAGAGTTTTTGATACGCTTGCATATTTTAGACGCAATTTGGACAGGGGAATAGAATGGACGGCCTGTGGAAGTTTGTTTATTTAAAAATACATTTAGACAGTCGTATCGTGCTCAAAAATATTTTAATATAGTGTCATATAGTGGTCTGGCACGCAATAATACATATTCGCACGACAGTAACAAAGGTCACATTGAAATGGCCGACTCGTACTCATATTATAGGCATTCATAATTATCGAATGTTTTAGGCACCCACATATACACACATGATGACATGCTGTCTCTTCTAATTTCTTTTTTATTTTGATTCGCGTTTTATTATGCCCTAACGTTATTATATGGGGGATAAAAAAAAAGTTAATTGAACTTGTTCAGCGTAGAAGACAAAGTTACTGAAAACGGAAGAAAAATAAGTATATAGGCACATTGTATATTATCACTCAAGTATCTACAGAAACCTCAGCTATTTTACAATCTCCTATTCCCCAGTTAAAATGCTTATTTCTCGTCCACATTGTTATTCTATCTTAATCTCAAAGAAAGCTCGCTGTCCTAACAATCCGCGGCACAGACGCGACAGCTAACAAATAAGAAAATAAAAGAAACAGAACAACGGGAAATAGTGATAAAAGTGGAAATAGTGCTGAAACAGGGAATAATCGTAGCAATATTCTGAGCACAAAGGCTTTTGTAGAAATGTATCGATAAAGCCTACACATGAGGCCAAAAGAAACAGACTGTTTTTTTATATAAAAAGACTGCTAGTCTTTGTAAAACGTGAATTTTTGAATCAGTAATCTTCTTGCCAAGTTTTTTTTATTTTATTCGAACGAATTTCTTTATCGTGGCTTGCGGTAGTAGTAAACTGGTAGAAATCGTCACGAAACGAAAACGCATTATGCCCTCTCCATGCGACTTTCTCTCTCTCTCTTTCTATTACATATAGGTAATAGAAAGAGATAGATAGATAGTTTTCGATGGTGCTGAAGCCGATAACGAGGTCAAAATGAAAATCCAAGATGGCGATAACTTTATGAGAGCTTCTAATAACGTGTACTAGATGGCTCTGTATTAAAAACGCCTATTAAATTCACACTTTCTCTATCACTCTCTGTCTCTTTCTATTATATACTAAAGTATGTGCGTGCGAGTATCGCGTAAGGAACTTCGTTCCTGATAGGGGTCCCCCGACCACACATGTACTTTTGTTTTTTATTCATAACGTCTAAACGGATCAAAAAAGTTTATATAACTTTATTTTTCTTATAACACAGAGTATATTATTGTTTCCTCCAGGGCCAAGGCTAGAGCTCTTTCCAATTCACCTTTCTCTCTTTATAAATCTCTTGAGTCTAACCCTATAAGCTCACCGATTCATACCGCTTACTCTTTTAAGTCAAACCGCGCACCTTTTCATAAAAAGACTTACTTATTCAACATTAAAAAAGACAGCGGATCTCCACAAGATAATTAACAAAATAATAGAGTAAGAGCACAATTTCCACTAACACATAGGTACATTTAACTACAGAACCGGATCCATGTTACCGGTCCATGTAACAGTCGGCAATTCAATTACCAGCATTTCAATTTGCACTGCTTCCTACACTCAGTGGTCACAGTTAGGTACATATTAATCGGCGCTGATGGACTCAGAATTTGTTATAGGTTTGTTTCCTACGCTAAACTAATTAAGAGACGATAGATTTATCCTGTAATACCACAAAATAGGGCTTGACAAATGTATATATACGCCAAAGATATCCTTAGAACACTGGTTAGAATATTGGTTAAAATAATGAGAAGATTTTCGGTATGTGCTTATTATAAAAATAATGCGAAAAATATTTTCCGTGTGCATTCAAATAATATCTCTTTTTCCACAGGTATATTGACTTCAAAAAGTGAACTTTACCGATCGCCTTCCAATGTTGAACATACCTTCTAGTAACCCCTCAAATTGCACCACAGCGTTATAAGGCAGAAATTCAATTAACAACCTTTATATTTGCGATGTTGTTACTCATTGTACTTATCGACACATTTAGAAGACGCCTACGGCAGTACCTCATAGATGCAAAACGGAAGCTAGACATGATCAATTTTTATGTTTCATTGATATGAATTTTTGATATATGTAGTTGTCTGTTCTTTATTGACGACAGTCCTTTGTTTCTTGTGCAAACATACCATTTTGTATCTTTCCTTAAACAAAACTATATTATTATCTTTAGGTAAATATTTTTAAACAAATATCGTATCGATTTTATTATTATTTGTTACACATATCTATATTTTATTTAAATATTTACGCACACTATAAAATAAAATAAAAATCGTTTCTTTTCAGGCATCGAAAGCCCATAGCGTGTTAGTACTACCAAAAAAAACTTACAAGCTATGTTAGTAGTAACACACAAAGGTAGAAAAAAAATCACAGCATCTAATTAGAGGAAGATCTATCAAGCCCCATGTCTGACATGTAGCTTGATAAACCTATCCATTGTAGGCCCTTCTAACCTATCTGAAAAACACTGACTATAAAACTGATTTACATCCGTAAGACGTCCTCGTAACATAGGGTCCAGTTGAAAACCAGCATCAGGCACTAGTTGCCTGGCATATATGTTGAACTGGGCCTATTTGGCGCAGCCGTGAGGCACACAATACTATTTTAAGTTTTTTATATTTTTTGCTTTTGTGTGAATATTGTGTGCCTTACCCTGGGGTCAAAACAATTTATTTTCTTTCTCTCTTTCTTTATATTTATCTTGACTGATGGACGTGGCAGCGTGGCAGAGTGACAGTATGTACTGGTCAATAAATAAATGTCCGGGCTAGTCAATAGGTGAGGCGTTAAGTAAACAGACATGCGCTTGTTGCCAAATGTATGTTGTTTATCCATCGTTCGTGGGCAGGTATCGAGCTTCCTTTTTATTTTGATGTGTTACTAAAATACTTTCGCTATGCCAGTTGGTACCTAACCTATGTTTAATCTCATAGTAACAGTGTCCCTACATAAATATAATTTATGACAAGCAGCTCTGTAACGTTCTCTCACAAATGAAGATTTAAGTCGTGTACTTTACTTTAGACGAAAACGTAGGTAGTTTTTAGGTTTAGTAAGACTCCTGGCTATAAGCCAAGAAAATGCTAAAGTTACGTAAAAGGCACAAACTTAAACACACAACTTTTCACCACTATATCTGTGTCACTGTCAGTTTCCAACGGCCTCACCAGGAAGTAAATATACCAGGGTCTCACCAAAATGAAATTCGACGCATCTCTACACACTAAATAATCTCACCCATTTCTCATCGCCGTATCCTAACCTATCAACTATCCTCTGTCCTTTTCACACACCTTTCTTGAAGGGTGTCTAAATCTACAAACTATTTTACGATTGAATTTAAACCATATCTCTTTTGCAGTAGGCTTTATAATAGTAAGAGAGGTGAATGAGGTGTGTAAATCCCTCGTGGCTGTAGGATGATTGATCAAGTTTGCCTTGACGAAGTAGCAATTCATTTTATCAGAACAATTTATAGGGTTATTTCATACACTTTGATTGATTAAAACATTTTGCAGCAAGTATTTCGACGATAAATAAATAATCTTGGAAATTTATTAAACAGCATGAAGTAACACGATAGTTCGTTTTTATTACAATTTGATAAAATATGTGTTTTAGAGCAAACGCTATCTTGCAGATATAAAAACAAAATGTAACCGCTAGTAGACATACTTGATAATGATAAATAATTGTAGGCGAGAACATAATGGCAGTGGTTTTACCATTGCAATTAAAGCAGTAACAATTTTAAACAATTTTACTTTAATAACTAGGCATAAATGTTCTCCAAATTGGACTGTATGATACAACAATAGTTAGCGAGAGCTTAACATTAGGACAATTACGACACGAAATATAACGACCGACCTAATGGCGCCGTTTCCACTGTAGCGGAATAAAAAATGTAGGTGTTAAAGAATATAACAGCTGTTCTGGAACTATTTATTTACCTATTACATAAATATGTACCCTCGGGTATCCGATATCTAATTAGGAAGATAAAGGATACCATTAGTACGATGACGTAATAATCGTATTTAACCCATTGCTATCGATTTCGACTTTAGACTCGACTCTTATTCTGCGGTTATGGTCTTCAGTTCTGCAGTTAGGTTCAATTTGTCAAACGTCATGGCAAGTTAAAAGTTGCAAAAAAAAAGTAACAACGAACCAAAGCTACAATTAACTTTCGATATACAAAAGATGCAGTGCTGGCTCAATGGTAAGGGGCGCGACGTACGAATTGTAGGTCGTAGGTTCGAACCCATATAGGCGCATTACTTTGTGTAAATTATTTTATCACCACCGCTCTCAAAACCGTGAAGGAACCGGCACGTGCCAGAACTAAAAAAAAAATGAAGACATGTGTCATCTATCAACCCGCACTGGGCCCGCGTGGTGGATTACGGCTCACTCCCTCTCACCGAGAGGAGGCCTGTGTCCCACCACAGTAGCAACACTATAGGCTGATTATGTATACAAAACATGAACTAATCGGAATCAGATACTTCGATCAGGCTTTGAGAAACCGGAACCAAGAGGTAACTTTTCTAAGTATCCGAATTCATCATAGCATATAACATAACATCACACCACATCTTCAGCATAACATAATACAATCGTTATTTTCCTATAGATCCGTCCCTACCCTCAAAGGAAATTAATTAATCAGTGTGAATGAGACACAAACAGACTCCGGTACGTTTAGGAAAGAGACAAAAGATGCATGTTTTATTTATAAAGGCGTAATGATGGCGGCGGTGACATCAAAGGTGAGGAATAAAAGGAATTATTCATAGAGTAATAACGCCGCAGAGGGGAGCGTTTTATTATGATACACTTTATAGCTTATAATAAATATTATCTAATGAATTTTTGAATATATTTTTGTGGCATGTATCCCGAAAAAAGTAATAATGGGGCAGAGATTGGAATAACAGTCTATTTATCAAGTGACTTTTGTAACTATCTCCAGAAATATTCTTGATAGTTATTCAAATGTCGTTATCACCTTCATTGGACCAATACCAATAGTACGGCCCTTAGTACACACTAGATTTTCTTGCCGTGAAAAACACGGTTTATTCGCCGTGTGTAGACCGGTTATCAGTGTCGTATGGATCACTATGGAAGCCTGTTGACAGATACGATTTTTTCTACGGCGGGGTTTTTACGCCGTACTGTAAAGAACCCGTGTCGTGTACAAAGGGCCTCAGTCAGTCGCTCGATGTAAAATGCCAGTACTTTACAGCTGATTGGTATTTTGCTCCATTCGGTAAGACTGGAAGCCGATTCCAACATAATTGGGAAAAGGCAATGGAGATGATAATCAAAATTAACTTTAGGCTAGACTCCAAACCGGTAGGTTTCAGGTACATCAGCTTAATTATCTCACATACGAGTAATATCCCTCATCTCCTATTATGTTAGATATTTTTATCTTTTTAGCTGTTATCGAATACCGATAGCTAGTCTCCCAAAGGTACCTCCCCCAAGTCTATCGGAGGGTGATCGACAAAACCTGCTACGCTCGACGTGCTCCACACAAAGTTAAATTGTTTCGGAAACGAACAACTTTATCGGAAGAAAAGATTGCGATGGAGAAAAACCGACCTTTTAAACTTTTAAGCTTTTATAAATTATACGTATTATGTCATTTTGTAAGCAATAATTGGATTAAACATTGCAATAGGTAGACAAAACATTTCTGAAAAAATACACAAAAGTAAAGAATTGAGACTCACCGAAATAAGTTTACTGCTCAACCTCGATACCCTGAAACAAAAATGTAGTTTTTATATATCGGTAAGTAGTAGATTTTTTGTTAAATCAGAAATACAATATGAATACACAAAGTGATAAATTGTAATAAACCCAAAAAAAATTACCTCATTTTTATAAAAAAAGGAAACCCACTTAATCCTATTTCTTGTAAGTCCCTTCTATTCTTTTATACTAGCCGTTACTTTTCCTTTGTGAAATTCTTATATTACATCTACAATAAAATATACAGCCTCTAAGGAGTTCTCGGGAGGCATAACGGGTCATAAATCATTGCTACAAATGCGTAGCTCTCGTAGCCCCCTACGGCGTAGCGCGTAGCAGCGTAGCACGTAGGCACGTAGAGGTATGGCAGTGGCACCAATTGGTATCTATTCACGTCTGGCGCGCGCCTGTGCATTAATTACGGGATTTGATGTGCATGAGTAAAAACGTAATGTATGGAAATGTCTCTGAGGCAGGCATCGGGAAAGTAATTAACACATGAAGTGGGCAATTTATATTTCTTTTAGTACAGAATGAGTTTTGATTCAGGTTTTGGGTACTTACTAGTTAACATTTGTGTTTTAGTTTGATATTGGTGTTTGGTGAACCAATATCTTTTACATTAAATAATGAAAGTCTGGTTAAATCCATTGAACCCAAAATATAACCTCATCAATAAAAATAGCAATTTTAAGCCACATTACTTCGACGAAGGCTAACCCTTCACGAACTGCGTCCGAAATAGAAATACCTGTTCGGGTCTAACTGACCTTTTGTGTGAACCCATACATATCCAAATAAAAATGTACTTGGAAGAGGCCGACCATCCAAAATGCCAGGTCTATTTTTTTTTTCTAACCTTAGCCATATTTTGTCCTTTAAACGAGCAGTCTGTTTCGTTCCTAAAATTATATTTTTGTTGTTTTGTAAGCAGTGCTTGTAGTCCAGTCATTTGATAGTTTCACGTGAAAAGCTTTCCGAGAGTTTTGCAAATTGCTGATTTTATTGATTTCGACGTGCTCTTTTTGAATTTTAACTTTGCCATAGTGTTTTTTTTTTGCCGCTCGCGCTGCAATATTGGAGAAAAGCCCCCCAAAAACTTTTTTTTTTGACATAATTTCCTTTCAGAATAATTTGAAATGGTGGCGCGAAGCGGCAAAAATACGAGATAGCAAAGTGAAAATTCAAAAACGTCGATATAAATAAAATCACCAATTTTCAAAACTCCCTGAAAACGTTACAGATAACCCCCCTTTTTGAGCACCAAATGACTGTACGTGTACAATCATCAGCAGATCAGTAGTAACAACTTGTCATTGTCAGCGCCATTATGTCATTGCAGTAAGGGTTATTACGTAGTGCTAGAGTTACTACTGATGTGCGGCTGACTGTGCGTATGGTTAATGTTGTTGTATCATATTAACCCTCAAAACGAAACTAAATACGCTTGTTTGGATATCTAGTCATCTCAAATTGGTTCTTTACTCCTAAAGCGTTACTTGATTTTGGCTACACTAAACAAGCTGAGCTATTTCATATAGACATTCATTCGATTCATTTGATTTTTCATTCGGAGCCAATACAAGCGACCTTTAACTTTGATTAATTTTATTCTTAATCCAAAGCATGATAAGAAAACTTGAATACGCAGTCTAAAAGTAATCAAAATTATTCACCCAGGTACATTTCTAATAAAAACCTAGATTCTAAGATATATCGAATAAAATAAATCACATTTACTTCATTCATACGGATGAAATTATCAATTCCAATTAATTTTTCGAATAAATCAGACTTTTTATCATTAATTTTAACTCAGATTTTTTTCATAGAAGCGAGTGTCCTATACAGAGGACATTGGACTCGTTATAAATACATTATTATATCTATTCAGCTTTGAGTAAAACGCAATAACGAGAAAAAAAAAATGTGACAGATTTATAAATGATTTTACATTTATAAGTGAAATGATAAATAATAATTATTTATCTTTTATATGAAAAATATCTGTTGTAATTCACAGACATTCAATTTAGGGTTCACTTCGCCAGTTGTGTGCTACGCGGTGTCTACGACCTCTACGCCGCCGTAGCAGCTACGGCGTAGACCTAAGGAATGTTGGCGGTAAATAATAATGAATTATGTCCATGGTTCATTTTATTCTTTGGTTTACCGCTTGTATGAGGACGGTTCGTATTTTTATGATGTCTATACAAAATTCTTGGGTTTTTTACAACTAAAGAAAAGGATTCACAATTCTGATATGTTTTTACTGGCTGCTTATACACTTTGTGTGGTGCTTTAGTCTTTCACATAAAAGCAAACGTGACATCGCGATCAATCACGTCGAAAGCAATTCTGAACAATAAAAGGGCGTCTCACCTAGGTAAATCCTTTGAATATGATTACTCTAGATTGCAGAAATTCATCAAATATAAATCAAAATCACATTAGAAAATAATTCAATCGTCAAAATGTATGCTGGACTATGTATAAGTACTTTCTGACCTCTTTTTAACCTGCATCTATAATGAACTAAATTCTACATACCACATAGGGTGTACCTTATAAATTATAGGCATAGGTTTCAACACTAATTAAAAACGTCAAAGAAACCTGCGTCAGTGAAAACTTTATGTGTGTAAAGGCTGCGTTGTCAGGTCTCTAATGACTCTGTGTCTTACGAAGCAGATTCTGATGAAACCTTTTTTGCGAAAACGGCCAAAAATCTCAAATACGTATATATAATATGTTTCTTTTGAAATGCTTTAGTGGTCCTTTGCAAAACATTATTGAACAATTTTTTCATAAAAGCAGTCCCAAACCGTAAAACAGAAGGTAAGCTACCTTTATTTATGGATCGAGATACCAAAGTCCATCCAGGGCAAGATTTAATTTAAAAAAGGTAGTAATTATGGACACGCCACATAATAATCTGCAAAGACCTAGTATAATATTATCATGTGGATCATAATATTAGTGTTAAGTTCTCTTTACCAACTAATCAAAGTTAGTGAATGCGTCTGGCTGTCTGTTTTAGCTTCATTGAAGAAGGTTAGAAAGGATTTGGATGGTAATAAATTCTTTACAATCCACAGACAATCCATACAGTGGTGTATGCATTGTCTGTAGTCTGAAATACAGGTTTATTATTATTACTGTTATATTAAAAAATACGAGTGGCACTCGGGGACTGCCGCGGTTAAGCTATTGCATAGCATTTTTTATCAACTTATGCAATTATAATTATTAATTTTTTATTTATGCATTTTTTTTTTCTTTGATATTAATTCAAGTACAGTCCTACCATATACATACACGTTAAGCGAACGCTCGGCCGAGCTGCATGGTAGGCGGAGTGGGGGGTGTTAGGTTTTATTTTCGTTACAGAATTTCTTGATTCGGTCGCCGCGCTCAAAGCCCGCGATAAAAGCTATGCAATAGTTTAAAAATTTAATATCACCCAAATCCAAATTCTACAGCCAGTCGCATTCACTAACTTTGATTCACAACCTCCAAAGCAATGAAAAAGTTCGGTTCAGACATACAAAATCCAAAAAACACACGACAACCCTCGAAAAACCGCAGTACGGAAGCCAGTTTAAAAACTAAACTTAGTTGTCCCCAACCCTCGTTCTAACCCTCTGAAATAACAGTGCGTATGCAGGACGTCATTCTATGCTATACATTTCTAGTATAAGCTGACCTTTTACTGAACGGAAAGCAACACAATTCGAGGTCAAATTATACTGGCTAACAGCTCGATATTATATCGTCGTGTACGTATGCAAGCGTTCTGTGGGAGATTCGGCCGGATTTTATAAAAATAAACTACCACCATTGTATGTTCGGATTGTTTGTTAATGGAGGGAACGATGCATAACTGAGGAGGATGCTTCAATTGTTTATGAAGGGAACGTAAATGTTTAGTGTATGTCAGAAATATCAGTTTGTGCTATTAAAGATGTTATACTTTCACCCCTGTGTAAACTATTACAGATGTCTTAAAACTAGAATTTTGTTATAATGTATTGCTCTCTCACTTTATTGACATGAAAATGACAAGGATAAGAGTAGTACTTACAATAACGTCTATAACTGTTGTATATTTCTAAAGAATTTCTGTTTAAATTCACTTTTTTTTTTTCTATTTACGTGTCATTATTGTTGGTCCGTCGTATAAAACTTATGATAACGCTAGAAATTACATTCAAGTTACATAATTGTAGGGAAGCTCTGTTAGATAATTATTTTAACAATACAGCTGGTTTCATTAAACAAATTACAACAAAACATGAAACTTTAGAACAGTACATACGAAACAATAAAATATAATAGTCGTACATAATCGCGTCTTATCTCTTGCATTGTAGTAGATCGGTGGGGTCAACGCCTTCTCAATGTGAGCAGTAACTTCGCAGCAGGGTTGCTTTCATTGTGCTAAAACAAATTATTTGCACCTTTCACAAAACATTGGGAATTTAATTAAGTAAATCTAATTAAAGGGTCAATGCTTTGTGATGTTAACAATAATTTGAACAGATCTATTTTCATTTACCATTACATTTAATTGGATTTTCATTCGAATTGGAATACTGCAATATTTATTGACTCTGTATTCAGTATTGGCATATAATTCAACAATTATTATTGTTCTTGAATTAGGATTTCCTGGAAAGCTAACAAAGCAATGAGTTCCATAGGCAAGTTCTGGGAATAGGTTCCTAACAATCCCAAAATAGCTCAGCCTCGAGCTATCACCCCGAGCTATCCACATGTCGTGACGTAGGAGCGGTGAAGTCACGAATGACGCAATATCCTGCAGATAGCCGTCGCTATGCGATCACGGTGATGTCGTAAAGTTGCCTATGAGGCTATGATATTATTCGGCTTGTTGCCAGGCCGCACAGCCTTGTCGCCTCGTCGGCAGCTCACTTGACGGTGTTTGTTACCATGACACAGTAAGGCTGAAGGTTGTTAAGAATTCTTGCCTTTTACATAATTTGTAGAAATTCAAGCCAGGTCGTAATCAGCACAAGTAGTATGACCATCGTAGAAACGAAAGACAACATGACGGTATGATTTCTAGCGATGTCAATAATGAAGAAAAAAAAAAGCACTTTGTATAATGTCTATTCTTCGTAGAATAGAGATAGAAGTGGTTATGCAATGACCAGTATTTATAAACTCTTATTAACACACATCTTATTCCAGTTTTCACTTTTGTTAGTATCGAACTGATTTTAGAAGAACCATCTCCAAGTAATAGCATAAGACGAAATAAAAAACGAAACGTATTATAGAGAAAGCCTGAATCAGGCTGTAGATGGAATTCGTCCATCACACTTCTAGTTTTGCCATTTGCAATTCATAAAATTATTCGCTTTCTTTCTACATCGTTCCCCCATACAAGCATATATTCAACATTAATTATGTACCAATGTTTTGTTCTCCATAGGAACCTACTACACTTTGGAATGGGAAACTAGCTGCATGTTTCTGACTGAACGACTCCTTTCACAATTCAAAAGTTTCTGTAAAATGGTTTAGTTGAAATAAATGCTTTGAGTTTGAATATTAAGTTCACTGAATTTTAAAACCTCTAACAGCTTGACCTTCAACATTTTTTATCGCTTCAAACCTACATCGTGCCTACAGAGAATCGATCTCAAAGTTGTGGTAGTCGGTGATTGATCCGCCCACCAGCACTATGAAAGACCCTCAATGTTAGCACAAGTTTACAAGAGAGGCCAAATGGCTATACACGCCATGGCTATGGCGTGGGTGGTTATGCCTATTTGTTACGTAAGACTACGTTGAGAGGCCTTAAATAAATTCCACGACAATAAACGAACACAATTTTCTCAACTCGTTTATCAAGATGTAGAACTTCAGTAGTTTTCTTTTTTATTCTTAAAATGTTAGCTCATTTTTGGGTAATAGTGATGTCTCTTAGATACTTAAAAAAAAGAAGATTAAGCTAATAGCTTTTTTTGGTAGTCTTATCGTAACGACCGCACACCTAAGTTATTAAATGAGTGATTGACCTATTCTTAACTTATTGAATAATTAAGCAGGCTGTAACAGGTCCTGTCAAATGCTGACCCCGTAAAGAAAGTCGTCTTTGCGATATATGGTCTACGAGATGTCTACGATTGCCTACGATCGCTACGCTGCTACGGCGTAGACACTAAATAATCAAGTTATATACAATTCCGCTTACGGAAATACGGCATTCAAACAAACACATGCCAGTCAAAAGTTACAAATATTTAATAATATAAGCGACTTCATTATACGCTGTACTGCCTGTTTCAATTGGTTTTTCAGCGGCCACCGACCATCATCGTTTAAACTAACTCATATATTATTATTTATCGAAATAACATCAGCTGCCGGTAGGCAAAGGTCATGGTCGAGCCTTGGTAAAAGCTAATAGTTTCGCTTTCAGTTACTATGTGTTACCATGGGAACATGGAACGGAACAAATGAAATGTTTTGCAATTTACTGAACATTCTGGTAGTGAACAACCATATGCTTTGCTTGAATTGAATCACTAAAAAACAACTGAAATGGATAAATGCAAAACATTCGAAGTTCGTAAAAAATATTCCAATTAAAAAGGCCGACAATGTTCAGTCAAAGCATTCGTCAAAAACAAAAAGAAACAATTCAAACGGTCCTCGATTGCTGGCCGGCAACATTCCGTAAAGTATTATTAATGTTAAAAATTAAACGCCGAGCAGTCATGGAACGCGGCCGGTAAAGCTGCGGGCACACGAGCGGAGAATTTTGGCGCAATATTAGGAGTGACGTCACGGCTCGCCACGTGAGCTGAATCGCGGTAATCAATAATTCAGGCGCTGGCCGCGGGACCGCACTACGTGCACTCGCCAGGCAACAGCGTACACCGCAGTTTATTTCGTGCTCGAATTACAGTCGCCCGAAGCGTCAGAAGTTTTAGTTTATGCGAACAAAGTGATTTAGTCACTGTAACATTTGTAACTATGATTTATCATGACAAAGTGTGCACGTGAAAATGGAGTGTTATAAAAGTTTATAAATGACACATGATGATGCACCTATAAACTTAACAACTAATACAAATATGAAAGCTTTTGAAATAAACAAACAAATAGACATATCATAGATCGTATCAAGTTTCAGATGCTAAATGATACAACACAAAGTTGCAAGTATTATTAAAGTCTCAATCGAATAACGAGCGCCGAAGCAACTGACGCGGAGAGTTGAACCGTCTAAGTCCAGACCAGTTAGTGTTATTAATATCACACGAGCGTCTAGACCGGGCAGGCAGACAGCTAGAGGCGGCGCAACCACCTGATATATACAGCAAACGTGCCCCCCGGGACAAATATACAGATTGGCAGTAATAGCCGATGTTAGGGGGACTGTTTCCTTATGCCGCACAAACTTTGTGATACGCCGAAACGACGCAGCAATGGTCTTAAATTGGCTTAGTTTTATTTAAATTTAGAACCATTTCCAAGTGGGATGGGAGTTGGCAACTTTTTTTAATGTGTACTTGCGCCATTTATTTTGTAAGGCGCACAAAAAAATAAATTGTCGTGAGAATTCGATTTCCAAAAACGTCTTTCTTACAAAAGGTAGACACTTTCGGGTAAATTGACTTATCTTCATATTGATATGTCATGAAATTCTTTGAGAGCTTTTCGCCAGACGTTGGGATGAAGTAAGCTAAAAGTGTCCTTTGTCAAAGGGTATTATCGGTGAACATTTGGCACGGGGCTCAGGGAGTCAAGGTGATCGGTACACTGTTGTCTAGACCGACGGCGCCTCATAAATCACATGCAGACAAAAAATCTTTTGAGTCAGTATTAAGATACTTTAAAGTAGTAAACAAAGAACTTTATTATGAATAATGAAATGACATTACTTTTGTGTCTCATTTTAGGCAGACAGCGCCTACTTAATGAGACTTTTTTTAAAACAATGACAGCGACACAAAGAGTTTTCCTTCAAATTGCAGAGTACTAACTAAACCCGGACTTTTTCGGTTGAGTTTAATAATTTTAGAGACGCAGACTGGACAGCAATGAATAAAACATTAAGTCATTCCAACAGTTTGTAGCAAGCGCTAAGTTAAGCTTGGTTTAGACCAGCGAGGGTTAATGTGGACGCAAAAAGGCGTTTGTTACCGCAGTATACACCACGGATGAATATTTAATGTGTTGCCAGTAATGACGAGAGAATTCTAACCTTTCGGTCTTATGTTGTTTTAAAATAAGTAACTTATAAATATTTAAAAAGGTTACATGCGTGGAATGTAACAACATAATTACTTTAGGTTAAATAGTGTAAACCCTTAATTAAAAAGTGAAATTGATTACCAGTACGGTACTTAATCGCATCTATATTTACACATTTACATAATATGATCATAATGGATCATGTTATCTGACAAATAAATAAATAATTATTATTATTATAATATAAATTAAAGACGCTTTTCGTGTCTGTCTCTGTGATCGCATTGTTCTTCTAAACTACGTAATGGAGTTTTATGCGGTTTTCATCATCATTCAGAGAATTTATTCCGGAAGGTTTATGTGTGTATAATACATTAATTTTAAACTTACATTATAATACGAGTAATCTCTATGTTTTATCACAAAACGAATGTAACAAAAAAATTAGTAAAAATGTTTGTTTTTATACACGGTCCATTGACCATGTATAAAAATATAAAAAAATAACTCCAAAATCCCATAGATCCGTCCCGCAAAATCTTTATGCTAAAAGTGGTCCGTTGAATTAGATTGGAACGCGTACTTATAGGGTTGAGCGAAAATAAAGCCGCTTACTCGGCGAACGGTTATCAAAGCCGATAATCTGTTGAATGGCGTATTGTGTCATAAAAACACTTGTGAATAACTTTATATTCGGAGGCTTAAATCAGAATAGTATGCGTAAAACCTGATTTATAAAAATGGAATATTCTGTGTTGACTACACATAAATGAAAATACATCCATTTATTGGTCGGTAGAATTCACGGATATTTGTTTATAAACATAAGTATTGTCAGCCTATAACGTTCCCACTGCTAGGACACAGGCACAGGCCTCCTCTATGTGAGAGGGATGGGGAAGTAATCCACCACGCGAGCCCAGTGCGGATTGGTAGATGCCACGTCTTCAAATTTTTGGTTCTATGATATGCCGGTTTCTTCACGATGTTTTCATTTGTCATTTTGAGAGCAGTGGTTTTTTTTTTACCTCTGGAACTGAGAATATGCCGATACCAATCTACCACATATCACAAAAAAAAAACAAATGACGCAGTATACCTTATTCACTCTTACAATTTAAGCTAGAATACAAACCTTGACATTATTAGAACTAATTTATTTATTTGTGCGAAGTTCGACATGCGTACAGAGGCGCGTATCGCAAACATTTACTGATAACAACCATTACTTTATGAGTGTACTACAAAGTTGTACTAAAATACGCCAGATAAAGTTTATGTTAAAGCGTTTTTTGACGTAAGCATGGAATAGGAATTGTGTTATATGTCTATTCGCGAATATCACAGAAACATCACTCTGCCATACTGTAACTTTTGGATCTATTGTTTAAAGGGCGTTTTCAAGTTAATACATACTTTGAGATTGAATGCTTGTTTGACATTTGTGTGTAGCAGATATGCCTATCAAAAAATATAGATTAATATCTGGACATAAGTAATATCAAAGCAATTATAATTTGATATGTATTAACCATATGAGAAAATAAAAAAAATAAAACAAAACTCTTATCAAAAAGAGTATGTAAGGATCGTAGAAGGTGGCGTTCTGAAGTTTCTGCCTACCTCCATGGGAAGAAGGCGTGAGTTTATATATGTGTATGTAATCATATTACATCATCCTTTACCTAAACTATAAATTTGCTTTAGGTATTCTTAGCCTCCATAATACACAGAAATCTCATTGAAGATTTCAAAATTGTACACTACGTAAACATACACGGGGTAGAAAAGAATAGTCAAGCAAGGCTGATAGCAAGATAGTCAGACGCAATATAAAAAGGCTGTCGGACGCAATACGTATGTACCTACTGATTAGCAATCCACATTTGAGAAGGCTGCATAACTTGGAGAGGCATCTTATGTAGTCGCGATCCTGAGCAACAACTAAGAAGAAGTAGCATAGACTGTTTTATCCAAAACGCTTTTACAATACAGTCGACGCAGCTATACGGTAGCTAACGCTATCAGTTCCTAGTCGAGTCACGACTCAGCCGATAACAACCGCCGCGCCGAGGCGGCACTGCAGCCCCAGCCGCGCGTGATGTCGTTACTTGCACTGGGGAGCGATAAGTGCACTTTACACCAATCCCCATCTATGAATCTTGGATCACTGCTCGACTGGTTTATTAACTTGTCGTGGAAATAAATGCACTTGAACAACACAAACCACAGAGAACGAAAAACCGTATCGTGAGTACCTTATCGTTAAGATCCTTGCGAACTTGTGAATTAAATGTCAAAAACAAACCTACACAAGTCGCGGTCGTGAACATTGCTCCGTTGACTTTGCTTGCGGTACTCGCTTGTTCAGATGAATTTCAGTAGAATGCTGGGAAATGCTTTAGTAAAGAAAGGAAATCCATCGTGTATAATGGTCAATAACAATAGGGAAGATAGTGGTCAAACACAAGCCTATCTATACAAATAAATAAAATTGAAGTGTCTGTTTGTAATGTCAAAATAACAGCTTTTTACTAAATGCGTATTGAAAGTGTATACGGGACTTATAAAAAAATACCAATTTTTTTAATTTTTATCCGTCTGTCTGTTTGTTCTGGGTAATCTCCGAAACGGCTCGACCGATTTTGACAGGACTTTCACTGGCATATAGCTGATGTTATAAGGAGTAACATAGGCTACTTTGTGCACCGGCAGCACGGACCCGTTGGATAATTTCCGACATCCACGCGGGCGAAGCCGCGGGCAGCAGCTAGTCAATAATAAAAAAGCCGCCTCCACCACTCCCTTTTTTTGACAACGTTAGACAGAGACAAAGATTAGATAGAGATAACATAGTTTCCTTAAATCCTAAATTCACCAAGCTTCACGATAAGAACCTAAAAAATTAAACCTACACATCTACCATGCACTAATATCTTTAAGAATTCAAGGCTGCTGTCGGCGCCATTACACGGATGTCATAGCAGGACTATGACTGATGGTGGCTTGTTTTTGTGCCGTCTGAATACGTAATAGGATTGCGCCGTATCTCGCCCCCGGGACTATCTGGACAATCTATCATCACGGCGGCTATTGCGCATATTTGCAGGCCAATTTCAATTAACGAATTGATCTCGATGTTGGCTTCTGTACCGTTACTGTTGGTGGAAAAGGGGTTGATGGAAATAGAGATTGAATTCAAGCGCATTAATGGTTTATGCATGACCGTTACGAATTTTGACAGTGATTGCCTTTTATTTGACGGTTGAGAACGTCACAGTCAGTTAATCCGATATAGAAACGATAGCTATACATTATTTCTTGATATCATTTGTGTGTATGTTGCGTAAAAACCTTGATACTCTATAACGAAAAATGTAGCTTAGCCAACTAATTCAACCTTTACAGCACAGGGAACACTGACTTTATTGACTAAACTCAAGCTATCAAATCAACATAAAATCCATCCAGACCACATCTTCACAAATGACCCCCACAAAAACAAAGTTGAACGGGATATAAAGGAGTTTCCACACCGAGGCAGAGCTTAGAGCGAATTTTAAAAAGCCCTGTACAGATATGCAGCAGCTTGATAGTGTAAGTAATCGATTCGGCATTACTCGGCGCTCCCAGTACCAAAGTTAAAGGGGGACGTTGGCCCGGAGCAGGCGGTGTTTGCGTTGTTATGCGATATGTATTTGAGTATACTTTGGCGAAATGAAGAAAGCATCTTGTACGTTGCAAGATTTAACTATGTACTATATCCCAGGATCTGTGGCGGTATTATAAATGTCAATTTAATTGTGCAAATAAATTAATAAGTAGAAAACTATCCTCGTCAACGGAAATTTGCCAACGGCTGGTCTTTCCTCGATGTTGTAGGATCATCATTTTCATAACGGAATCTATCCAAACTAGTTTCAAATTGAGGTGTTGTGTCCATTACTATTACTATAGAAGTAGTGATGCTCACAGCTCACTCTACAACATTTTGCAAAAATATAATTAATAATTCAGTAACAAAATAAGAGAACTTCATTAACATCATTGAAATTCTCGTTTACCGTCTCCGACAATGAACACGTACTCTCGCACTGAAAGCAGAGAGGGCTGTCATTAACCGGACGGGAGAGTACCAACATATATAGGCGTAGTAGGCTCATTTTATACAAAACACCAGAAAATATAATAATACCAGTCAATCTGTTTGGATTTAACATTTTTTTTTAATAGAGCAAAGAATTAGGAAAGAAGAATGCCAAGATAGATGGACCAACAGTACCAACTGTAGACGAGTGACTTGGAAACAGCAGAATATCCTTTAGCTACAATTAAAAGCTATCACAAGTACTGCATTCCGTGTCTAGTCACAATGTGAACAATCTGATCAAAATCCGCCGTCTATTGTTAAGAGCGAGTTTATCGTGCGATGCTAACTGATCTTCTGTCCCCCTTCACTGTGAGACCCGAGGGACACAGGGGTAGAGGTAGTGGGTAGCATACAAGTGTAATTATTTCGTGAGCCACTGGCACGAAAACGAGCCGGACGCTTTCTTCAAACAGATACTGAACTGCTGATAGGAGAATATTTAAATCAGTCATTAGATGTTTGACTGCGTGTTTGAAAAAATCAGTGGTGTTATCAAAGAGTATCGATGCGTTTGCTATTATCGTAATGAAGAGGTATTGTCTTACCTGGCCCGGCAGTCTCGTCATAGATACCGACAAACATCGGTCGTTAAGTCCAATCGATGTCAAATTTCTTAAATAGATTTTCAACCTTTATGCTTTGGAAATAAAGTTGAAAATCTATTAAAGGAATTTGACATCGATACGACTTAGCGACCGATTTTTGTCGCTATCTATGTCGAGACTGCCGGCCCTGAATACAGTAATCACGGTTAATTCAGAACCAAATTGTTTGGCTCTGTTCTTGTTACTGTATCGAACCTAAGGACCATCATCATGAATGGCTTCCTAATTCCCAAATGTTTTAAACAGTGTCATTTGGAAAAGTGATGTCTACTGCATCCTTAGTAGGACATATACCTTAAAACATCAATTGTGTTAACATTTTTGAAACAATAACTACCATTATTGTAGGCTTTTCATTTCACAGTTATTATTTACATTTACAATAGTTTACATTGCTTTTTCTTTCTTTACAATTTCAACACAACCATTAAAAGCGAGCACGTGTTTTTTCACTTAAACCTGTCTATTAAATTGTCGCCAAATTCAAACTGCAAGCCTGACCTTATATAAAAGTTGGAAAAACTCGCAAAAAAAAATACAATTTTGTTAACAAAACGCAAATTCAAACGTTTGATAAGGCTTCCGAGTCAAAAGAAGAAAGGTCAAACTCAATTGAAACATTCCGAAATTAAATCAAAGGCGTGATTGAATTGCGTAACAAAAATATTTGAATGAGAAAATATTTGTAGTACTTGACGCCAGAAGAGACTAACAGCCACAGCAAAGCTTGTGTAACTTTTTGTCATGAATACAGTGAAATAACAAAAACATATTATCTTGTTTTGTGTATTTAAATAACTATGTATTTGAATGTATTGAATTTGACATATTATTGTCATTCTTGGTCACCCGATCTAATCTGTAAAAATCTCACCGTGAAGACTTAGCTGAAGTGAGTGACTGCCTTTTATTTGACGGTTGAGAACGTCACAATCAGTTAATCGGATATAGAAACGGTAGCTATACATTATTTCTTGATATCATTTGTGTGTGTATGTTGCGTACAAACCTTGATACTCTATAACGCAAAATGTAGCTTAGTCAATTAATTCAACCTTTACAGCACAGGGTTTGAAGTGAACTGTCATGATGATGCTAGGGATTGACATTATTGATAGTGTCCGACCGAAACAGGACTTTCTACCGAAACCGAAACTTCGGTATCTGTCTCAGTTTCGGCCGAAACAGAAACTTTTTAGACATGTATAAAATCTATTATTTACTGAAATTTGGCTTATTTTTTACAATTATACAGACAGTTAACACGTGTTAAATGACATAAAAAACAAAATGAATAAACTATTAATGTGAAAAAAAAAAATATTACTGCTAAAACTTACAAAAATTAACAAAACATGTCAACTATTCCTCTTTTTTTTTTTTTTTTTTGGGTGGGAAATCATCAAATGACGTCTCCCGCTCTGGGCGGAGCGGAAGGGCGTGTCAGACTCTTACTGACTAAAACCCACCCGTGTTCCTTCAGTTGCCTGTGCGCCAGGGCCACGGTAACTCTTTCGAACAATCCGCAGCCCCGGCAGGCATCGGTCCTATCGGACCCCGTCATTTTTGCTGACATCTCTTTGAGGCGCGCGTGGAACACGACGCGCCGTCGACCCGGGCCTGGTCCTTACCGGACGGCGAGCTGCCCATTGCTCGCCGTCCGCAAGCCCGCGCCTACGGTGGCCGGGAGTCGGCAATCGACTCCCGACGCCCAGGGTGTCTCCTCCTCCTGCGGCGGCTAGGGGCGCGAGGGCGCAGTGATTGCCTCTCCCTCTCGCGCTCCGCCTCCTCCTTCGCGAGCATTACTGCTTCGCAGAAGGAGGTGACGGCTTCCCATTCCCTCTCGCTCCGTACCATGGCCTGAACCAGGGCCGGACGCGAGAGGTCGCCGCCGCCGATCGCCGCCACGAGGACACGGCGGTGCTCCGCCCAAGCCGGGCAGACCTCCACCGTATGCTCCACCGTGTCCTCCGGTCGATCCACGCAATGATAACACCCGGGCGTTTCCTCCCGCCTTATACGAAACAGCAACTATTTCTCTTGGAACAACAATTTCAAAAATTGCCGGCGAACTCAGCTGATGATGATGGCGGGTGACACACGAGCCACGAACTCACCCGAAGTCAGCCGAACGAGACGCGCGATAAATCACGAACACAGTTTCGGTGCGGCCGAACGTTCGGCAGTTTTTCTGCCGAAACCGAAACCGATGCCGAACCTAGATTTTTTTTGCCGAAACTTACCGAAACCGAACCTTCTGTCGGTCACTAATTATTAACAGCTCATTTCAAGTTCACTGCACGTATGTTTTCACGGTGAGATTTTTACAGAAATGCCTACCAGGTTTTGAATTTTTTTCTGCCTAATTTTAATTCTTAATTGTATACTTAATCAAAATATCGGGCGGAGAATACTTATTTAAGTCGAGGAGCAAAGTACATGCCAAAAAACAATTAAGGCTCGTACACACAGGCGCGACGCGTAGCCTGACACAAAGGCGCCGCTCGTCGCACGACACGCGGTGCGGTAGCACTGTCGCGTCGCGCCTGTCTGTGGGAGCCTTTATTTTATTAACTCCGTGATCTAATAATAAAAAAGAGCGATAAAATGTGAAAATATAATAAAAACAAAATCAGTTGAGGTCGTACCTTTCACGTCAATAAGGGTGTAATCCCTCTGATCCGATTACGTAGATTGTAGGTTTAATTTCTTCAGAGACGGCCGTCGATTTCATTTTACTAATCTTTTTTTATTAAATTCTTAAAATTTTCAAGATAGGTTTTTATTAAAATGAGGATTTTGTAGGTGGATATTCATCTACCTACAAAATCCTCCATCCAAAGATTGTAATTAGTTTCATTGCAGGGTTTACGTAGGAAAGCCATTACTGTGTAGACGTTAAAAAAGCTCGTTTCTCTTTATGTCCATTACTGTTCGTTCCGTCTTGAAAATACAAAGTAGATATTTCGTTAAATAGCCTGCACAACTAACTAACGCACACGAAACAAGCTAGTTAAAAACGAAGATATTAACAGCTAAACCTGCCTACGCATAATATTTGCGTCAAAGCCACGTTTCAATAGCATTTCTTAAGTAGGCCATTAACCTACATCTTTTCAACTCTATTACACGTGCCTTCATTTTCAGCTTTTAAATGAATGAAAACTTTCTTTACAATATTTTAAAAGCATACCGGCGGCGCCAGGTGTCATGTTTTCTGTCTCTATTTTACTAATTTACATCCTTAGTTCTAGCTTATATTAAAGTAATATTCTTTATAAAGAACTCCTGGCGAGTAATTGTTTTGAACATCCTTGTCTAATTTCATTTGTAGGTATAAGCCCAGCTCCAAGAGTAAAACTTTTTTGAGTTCTTGTGCTTGTGTGAGCTTAGAAAACCCCGAAGGACTATTCTATTAATTTGGTTAAGAGAACTGGCAGCAATACCAGAATTAAAATAGAAAAGAAGAAAGCAACAAAAATTATTGTGTTATGTTTTCTGTTGAGAAAACAGTCAAACTGCTGAGTCATTTATCTTTGCGATGTGTTGACACCGCAGAAAAAAATGACTCAGTATTCACCAAAACAGTTGAGTATGTTTATGGAAATATCTCCCCTTTTAGAAGAAGCCTATGTTTAGTACTTACTTCTCTAAAATGTCTCAGGAATCACTCTAAGCACGATCTGTATAAGAAAACAAGTTCGTTTTCCAAACACAGATAACTAAGTAACCAAAACGTGTTACCCTCTCTAAACCAGTCTATTCAGGAAGCTTACGCACAGAACATATCGGCTAATAACAATATTTCACGTATCAGCGCGCCCTCGCGGCGAAAACAGGCACTAATTTGCCGACAACCCTCCCGGAGGGCAGAGGGTTGAGGGTAGTCTTACACTCCATTGACTGAGGTAAGGTTACTGCTGCGTCGGGGACTTCGGGGTTACTTTTAACTGGCGTGTTTTTGTTTTGTTTACGACATTCATTTATATAGGTTACAACTGTGTATTTTCCCATAGGTACAAAGTTACGTGGGCGATTTATATTTGGTATTGAAATAGTGATAGAAAATTGCAAGTTGTCATGTTCAATGCCACGGCAATTCAATATTGTTTCGTGACGTAACTGACGATGTTTTTACCCGATCAACAAATATTTCGTACTAACTCCAAGGATGTAATTTAAAACTTTTAACAACAAAATATTCCATCAAAAACCCATTTTAGACACTTTATAACTCCCAAAAAGGCTTTTCAACTAAAATAAGATCACAACAGAGCTTATAAGAATCTTGTCTATCCGTTGTTAAGTTCTGGGACGTGTACTGAGACAATATTTGAGCTAGCTTCAATATAATATTCTGTGCGGCGACGCAGCGCTGACGGTGCGGGGGTCCTATCGATCATAGCTTGTAAACTAGGGTTTATGTTACGAAGGTAGGGTGGCGAATTTACGAACGTGTAGTCTTTGCTTAGAATGGATCATAACGTTGGTAAGGGTGTGGTGGTTTAGGAGAAGGCTAATTAAATATTTTTTACCAGAGTGTAATTAACGTTTCAAAGTACCAATTCCTCTTTTGATACTTCTTTTACTACCTTCATTTAAGAGTTAGAGACAGAAACAATAGTCATTTAGAAATTCAGTTGTTTCATATATCCATCACAGCTGGATAATATGCATTCAAGTAAAAAGCACATGCAAACCATTAAAAAAAAATTCGACCTTGCAGATAACAACTACATGTCCATTCCATGTTCAAATATGAAACCATAGACAGCTGCGGCAAGGTCCACAAAAAGTATTAAATCGCGGCACGTATTTTGATTCGCTAATAGTTTCGCTCACGGACCGCACTGCGGGCCAGACGGGCGGACAGACGGCCTCGTCTCCGTCACTTACATTCTCATTATGCGTACTTAATTGTCCCAGATTTTGTATTTATTTTATTTAATGTGTCTGGAGCTCTCGAGGTAAATGATAAATTATTTTTGCCGCCTGAAATGAGCAAGGTTAAACTGTTTAATTAAAGAAAGTTAAAATATTTGTCACAGATAGCACTCAAATACAGCGTTTTTCATGAAAATCTAAATTAAAAGTCGACGATTCGTAATACAGTTTTTTTTTTTAAAACACAGCATGTTTAGTAGATAAGCGACGAAAACAAATAGAACGTTACGTTTCTTTAAAATATTTATACCATTAATAATGAAGACTATAAAACTACAGTTGTTACGTATTTTATGTCTGCAACGAACCTTACTGCATCATCTTGGTTTTCTACATTTATATCTGTAATTTTTACGGTGTACATAATAAAGAGTATTCTATTCTATTCTATTCTACTGCATCGCAAAGAGGTATAGAATCTATTAGAATATTCACAAGCATTGGTTACGTAAAACTGCAGCTATTTTCACGATAAGTCAATGTCTGCACTGAAAAGGATACTGGCAGCTTTTCTCAGCTGCACACCAACGGAGCGTGTAGCTTGATATACTAGGTATTTTACATATTTAGCTATTGATTTTATATTTATTCATTCGAATGAGAGAAAAAAGGATAAGAGAATGCATGGTCTGAACCGTATTTTATAATGGACATGCTTAATTGTGGTGTCAATTAACAATGTCATGTGTATACTGAATGAAATTACCAGTTATTTTATTTCTGGAAATGGCTACCGTTATATTGTTCTAAGGGCACTACTTCAACCGACATTGTCCGTTGACGTCCGTAACCTAGGTGCTCGCACTCACTTTCTTTTACATAAGTTGTTTGGTTCGATCGGCGGACTTCGGCTGACGACGTCCGATCACGTGACGATTTAGGTGTACGCGAGACGGGTTTATATTTCCACAATTTTCCAAAAAGCTTTTTCAATTTTCTTCACAAGCCTTACTATATCTATACCGCATCTAGACAGATTCAATAAATCTTCCTTGCTACTTATGTATCCCAACAACAAATCATGATAATGTAAAAGCCGCTATGCTATAATTTAAATGTCTCGACAGACAACGCACCTCTCACCATTGACATGAAATACCGCCATTAATCACGGTGGCGGCATCTTGCGTCCATTAAGGTGAGTCCTAATGCACTCACCGTAACTGTAATTATGCACAGAACTATACAATAGTACTAGCGTATACATAGAACTACAAAAAATGGTACAGAAGCTCCACTCGCACATACATACCCATACGTAATAAAACAAAGAAGAAATAAAACGAGTTTCAGTTTCAACATGACTAGTCTTTCCGGATGCCCACTTTCAGTAGCCGGTGTGTTAAGAAAAGGTGGTAGGGAGTATTTTATGAAAGGAAGATAATTCCTGTAATCATAACGCTAAGTTGGCAGGTTGATTACAACAATGCAATGACACAAATTAAGAGCCTAGAATGCCTGTTTATTTATTTCTTCTTCAGTCAGTAACCAGCAAAAAAAGGTAATATTGAAGTGATGCTTCACACTACCTTAAGTGTACGAGCTAAGCTGTTCGCAATGAACTTTCTGTATCCTCCCTATGACGTAGCAGTCGTAATATGAAACTCGTCCGAGACCATCAACTTTATGTGATCTAAAGCGGTTCGTAAACAGTTCAGCTAACAGGGCTGCCGTTTGGCAGTTTCCAAAAAAATATTTATAGAAAAACTTTATGTGTTCCACCCGTTTCTCCACCTTCTTTCTACATCCAGTTTGTCCTCAATTTCGTTTTTTCTTATTGTCAGTCTTTTTAGCCTGGGGTACAGAAACACATACCTACGCAAATTTTAGCGACTAAACGACTACGTCCCACTTTTCTAGGATCATCATACGGATAGGTTTTGATACATTTTGTGCAAAAGTTCTGCCAATGTATCTAGGTCAGGAAAACCCTTAAATACAGCAGAAGCACAGCCTGTTAGTCGCCACAAACAATAACACAAACAAAAATTGTAATAGTAGAGTGGCTTCTGGCCATTGTGCTGAACGGGATTGAAGAGGGGCGGCCCCTTACTTCTAAAAGTCATTTATTGAATCGCTTTGTTTGCATTCGAGCGCGAAAGGGATGGACGCATTCCCGAAAATATATTTTTTGGACAATGGACAGCGCTTAAAAATGTGGGTACTTTTTTTGTCCCACTACGCTTCTCTAAAGGTATACCCTGTTTTGGAGGTGATCTTGGTGAGTTTATTTGTTGATTTCGACAATGCTATTTGTTGTATATCTACACTTTGCGTTTCTGTGCACTTGGTTAAGGAATAACTTCGTTTAAATAGATAACTTTGTCGAATCAAGAACTTTTGACAGCTTATCTAAAGACTTCAGAAAACGGGCATTAGCCTTCCATTGAACACGATCCCTGTAAAAATATTGATTTGTAAAACACTAAAATTACGAAAGTGCAACTCGAAAATGACCGACGGCGATGACTTTTTTTTTCGATTTTCTCTTTCCCTGATTTTTAGCAAATGGACTTCCTCAATTAAAAGAGGCATTCTCCCCCGCCTGCCAGCCCTGATACCCCACCATAAAACAAATGAGAATTTAATACGGACGGAAAACTGCTGCAATTTTTACGGAAAAACTTAAAGCAACGTCATTAGGTCCTAATGACGTTATTTTAAGTTCAATAGGTATGAACGAGACGTAAATCGCACTGGGTTCAATGACCGCTGTAATTATTGAATTTTATTTTAGCGGAAAATACGAGGATGTATTAATGAGTTAGATTATTATTTGTACTACACAACTCATGTTTGTGATTATAGACGTACATAATAATTATATACCTGAAAGCGTCTGCCAATTGGTTCGTAATTACGCGAAACCTCAATCGACTGTGGCCGCTTTTATCGATGTTAAATAAATTTAATTAAATTGAAACAAACTTGTAACTTAAATTGTATTAATTGTACAACATCGGATATCGTAAAATTGACACCATTCAGGAAACTGAAACATGTGGTTATTCTATAAAAAGGTGTAATAACTGATAAACATTAAAAGTTCATTCACCTTGCATACGATGGGGACGTCTAAAACTACCTACAATTTTATGACAAAGCTTTCAACTAACATCTAAGTTGCTACGAGAAACAGCTACAGCGTAGCAAAGTGCTACGTGTCACCGTAGCGGCCTCTACGAACTTGGCCATAATTCCGTTCTCGCACGAGAAGACTAACTTAGTACAATTTATACGGGATTAAAATTACGGAACGGAGTGTAAAGTAAAGTTGTAGGAATTAGTTTTAAGTCTTACGTGCGCTGTGGCCTGTGAGTGCCGAATTCTGAAGTTGGTGCTTACCTGAAAATAGAATAAGTTAGGTAAATATTACATTAAAATAGGCAAATGTTTTGTACAAAAACTTTAAAGAAACTTGATAAAACAATTTTTTGAAAATCGCCTGGTAACCTTTCACATAATATAATCGCCGAAAATAAAACATCCTTCTACGGTTTTTTTTTTAAATTTGTCCGAGTACCAACTTACGTAAATTGATTCAGATTATCGCAGTCCAAAATAGAATGAATCTGCTCTTGTGTAGGCACGAACTACACAACGATACAGAGTTCGTATCGCGGTAAAAAGCAACATTTATATCAGATTTTTTTATGGTTGACATAATACAGTGTTCTATCTATCTAAAAAGGGAAGCCAATCAGCGAGCTACCAGAACAGACAGCTCAAGGTGCGCCGAACGTCTATAAAGTATCGAAACTCAAGGAAGCTATTAATAGGATATTATCACTCCACCAAGGATTGCAAAATGTAATTAACTACCAGCAAAAGGCAAACGCGTCAACAACCTGTTTTATAGTAAATAAGTTTCGCTGCTCCAGTCAGGCCATCTCAAGCGCGTCACATAGTTAGCCTTTGTAATGAACGAGCTATCGCTTCGACGATCGTTAATTACTGACTCCATTTAAACAGTGTGTTTAATGTTTTATAATTTTTTTATGTTCGTATGCGAGAAGCCTATAACCGGTCGATGTGGCGACGCTTTGGGGAGGCCATGTCCAGCAGTGGGCATAGTCTTTCGGCTGAAATGATTATTATGAATTTTGTGCATCAAATAGGGGGTAGTTTTCGAATAAACGAGCGAGCTATCAAACTGGTACCCTATTATTGCAATACACATCAGACTTGTTTTTTAATGTTTCTGAATGTTTTGTTTTGAATACTAATTAATAAGAATATTTGTACGCCGTATAAGGCAAGACATGCGTTAATTTTACTAATAATAACATCTGTATTTTTTCGTTTACCTATGTTCTACAAATAAAAATACATGTATTTTATTATTTAAACGTGAGGCTTTTTACCCGACTGTTAGCTATAATAGTCCAGTATGACAAAGTCTGTCTGGCAAATGAGATGTTCAACCTCACCCGTTACACAAATGACGTGAACCCACTCCGTGAATAAGAGTTGAAAAAAGTAAAGAGAAAAAATAAAAATAACAGTCGAAATGTGGGTGTACTATATAATAGGTACACCTCTGCCTAACCCTTCGGGAGAAAGCGGCGTCGTATTCAGTTCAGTTTATATAAAATAACCTCCTTCCCAGAAGAGGTTCTTCAGCCTTAGTTTTACCTTTCCTACAATTAATTAGGAAAACGGAAAGAGAAGTCGGTTTACATTGAATTATCTTGCACGATAACGAGTCCGCAAATTGTCAACAAGAACAGCTTTCATTAAACTTTTCTTTCAGTAAATAATTTAATGAGTGGAGTTTCTCTCAGCTCGTATGAATAATGAACTAGCTCGCGGAATATCACTCGATCGCTAATTACAAACTACCCGCCGCGCCGTTGATAATGAAATTAAGAAAAGAAAACTATAGATTCTAATTAATTAACCGTCGGCGACGTAGAAATTAGCCTAGTCTAAGTATAGCTATAGTTTGCGTTTTGTGATATTGTCTATCTGGTTAATATCCCACAGGTATTTTATTGTAGGTAGGTTTGTTTGTTTTGATACTCATCGAATGAAAGGTTGCTCTTATTTTTAAAGTTCCTCTTATATTTTTTAAGTCGTTATGGAAAAAAGGTTAAAGTTACATTTTTTTTGTTTTTATACAATACTTATACAAAAATTAAAAAATATATATTTTATATTACTATCGGATTAGGTAATGAAACCTGTAATGATTGTATAGGGCAGGGAGATCAATAAATAAATAAATAAATAATATTTTAACATTCAAACAAATTGGACTATCTTATATAAATTAGTCAATCCTGCCAATTATATTTGTATACTTTATTCACAGCTTACTTTGGTTTATAAATAATCAATAACCAACAGATTAGGCCGCAAAAGAAAACTTGACATAACTACACCATAATAGCGCAACGCGTTCATATGAAACCCTCACTAGTTGTTTATTTAGTTAAAAGTTAGTCTCAAACTTTTAATTAAATAATGAACTATATTGAGAGTTGGAGACCACCTTTAGATCATTAATTACTTCGGCGAGGTCGTCGCACCGACAGAGAGTGACGGCAATGACTTGCTGTTTCAGCCTACGATAACTTGCTACTAATAAGTTATTGAAGTTCGTAACTTAATTCTTGACCATGTTAGTATAGATTGCGAATTAAATAAATTTATAACCTAAGAATAAGAACGTATAAGCGTGTTTTTTTTAGCAGAGTATTGGATTGTAGCGATGTCACTGGCGTAGAGCATCACAATCCAGCTTTACCTCATGAATATGTAGGCAATTAACTCCTAAAATCCAAGAAATATTAAAGCAGGTAGTGCTAAAAAATCTGTTGTGCAAAAGGCTAGATCTCATACTCAAACTCAAAAAAAGTATTTCAAATAAACCAATTACAGGCACTTTTGAATTGTCGAGGGGTCGGTCAGTCGGAAAGATAAAGCTAGTTGCCCATTCCAAAGCGTAGTAGGTACCTATGGTGAAGAACGGGAAACTCTTTTAAATCAAAATATGGTTACAAAACTCAATTAATCTCCAAACGGCCAGCCATATCGTCCGAATGCTGCACTAATTTGCATAGTGCGGACAGCAGCAACGCTATCGATTGCTAGGTTGCAATGCAATACATGTACACACGTCTGTTCGGCAAACACACCATAAAAAACTGCAAGATTGGGCGTTTGAAGCAGCATACACCTTACACTAACATTGTAATGATTCGATTTAGAAGATATTACGTTTTCGGTGTTTAATGATAGCACCAACCCAACCGCTAAAACAGGATTCTTTACTTTTGGAAACAATTGTTAGTTCAGAAAACGAAAAAAAAATATTTTTCTCTAGTATTATGGTTGGAAATAGGAAATGTTTGACGTATTTTTCTTACTGAATTAACATGAACAGCAACGCAACTCAAATTACCATACAAATACTATTTATTAACTACAAAAACTTATAAACAAAAGAACTTTCGTTTGATCTCAAAATGTCTGAAAGCAGTTAATTGGCGTCGGAGTGTAGGTGGCCGTCCGTAGTAATGAAATAAGGACGCGTCGCTGTGCACGCTTGCTTGACCAACACACGTATTACTTAGTCTGAGCTTTGTTTAAGTACAAGTTAGCTTTGGTTGGTAAGTTGAGGTGTAGGAGCACGAGTTAAATGTGTGAGTTTATTTATAGCAACGGCTTGTTCGCTAGCTAGTTTCATATTTTCAATGAAGCCTTCTAATATAGAGACATTGACTTTCCCAAGCCGCACGCAGTAGCGTTCCTCTCCAATATATTCGTGTATTTATGTATATTTATATTTAGATAAATATTAATTCCAAAATTTTTCGTACTTGCACCTAGCACTGTTTGTATCTGCATCACCCAAAGGTTGACTGGGACACAATGCCTATGGCATTAAGTCCACCTCTGTACATTTGTGTGCTTGAAGTATTAAATAAATAATACATACATAAGCTCGCGCCTTCTTCCCATGGGGGTAGGCAAAAACTACAGAACGCCACCTGCTAAGATCCTTACGAGGGCTGCACTAAAAGTATCGGGAATGGAATATTTCCACTGTTCCTGTCATATTAAAATCTTTTTAATTGAAAACTCCTTGGTTTTAAAAATCGAATACCATTTATTTATTTAAAAAAAGATTCTCGGTCTTGTCACAAGGTTTTGTCAAACTTGTTTAGTCGTTGAGAAAATGGAATTGACTCGAGAAAATTCAAGAGCGATGATTTATTATGACTTTCGAAATGGTTTAACACAATAACAGTGTGTTGACCGGATGATTTCTGCATTTGGTGATGAAGCCCCATCCAAAACCACAATTTATGGCTGGTTTGCTGAATTTCAACGTGGACGTGTCAAGCTCAGTGATGATCCCCGTCAAGGTCGTCCAAAAACTGCAGTCACCCAATAAAACGTTGATGCTGTGCGTAAGCTGATTGAGGAAGATCGATATGTGACATACCGCGAAATTCAGGCAACTTTAGACATTGGCATGAGTCAAATACAAATAATCTTGCATGAACAATTAGGTGTAAAAAAGTTGTTTTCCCGATGGATACCGCATTCGCTCTGTGAAGAGTAAAAAGCGGCTCGCGTTACTTGGTGCGTCAGAACTCTCGAAAGATTCCACGCAGGATCCTCAAATGCTGTATACAATATCGTATCAGGTGACGAATCCTGGATATACGCGTACGAACCCGAAACAAAAAACCAGTCACGAGTTTGGGTGTTCGAAAATGAGTTAAAGCCAACAAAAATTGTTCGTTCACGGAGTGTTGCAAAAAAAATGGTGGCCACGTTTGTCTCCAAAACCGGCCATGTTACGACTATTCCTCTTGAGGGACAAAGAACGGTTAATGCAGAATGGTATGCTAGCATTTGTTTGCCACAGGTCGTTTCTGAACTCCGTAAAGAGAACCGCAACCGCCGCATCATCCTCCATCACGACAATGCGAGTTCTCACACCGCGCACAGAACAAAAGAGTTTTTAGAGCAAGAAAACATAGAATTGCTAGACCATCCGCCGTACAGCCCCGACCTAAGCCCTAATGATTTCTATACTTTCCCTAAAATAAAGAATAAATTGCGTGGACAGAGATTTTCATCACCTGAAGAAGCTGTGAACGCCTACAAAACGGCTATTTTGGAGACCCCAACTTCCGAATGGAATGGTTGCTTCAATGATTGGTTCCATCGTATGGAAAAATGTGTCAAATTTCGCGGAGAATACTTCGAAAAGCAATAAATACATTTTTAAATAGTAATGTTGTGTCACTTGATTCCCGAAATTTTCAGTGCCGCCCTCGTACATACTCCTTTTGCTTCGTTTACAAAAACGGTAACACGGTACGGTTTCATTTGCAAATAAATAAATATTGTACATAAAAACCTTCCGGCATAAATTCTCGAAATGACGGTGAAAACTCGATTGTGTACCAAAACCCGTTGCATGGTTTAGAAGAACAACGCAGTCACACAGACAGACGCGAAAAGCGACTTTATACTATTTGTAGATATTGATTGTCATGGAGTTTATACATTGGAGCATTATGGGCATTTCAAAGAAGAAGAAAAAAACAGAAAAAAAAAAACATTGTATTCTTTTGATTTCGTGTCAGAAGATGTTTATTAGTTTAGAGCAACTGGCGGGCGGCACCAGATTACGAACACAAATAACAAACTGCACTTGGTCTGGATATAAAGCAGTGTTAAAGGCTTTACTCCAGGACTGAGTGACGCCGGTCGAGCTCCGGTTTCCGTAAATTTTCGAGCCGGCATGCATCCGGCCGCAGGACCGGCGTCATGCAGGTTTCTATTGAATCGTGAGAGGCGGATATCGAACTATGACCGCTGCATGCAAAGGTATATATGACTGAAGACCAATACTGTATCTCCTACATTTTCTATTTATATTAAGATTGTAAATCAGATAAGCGGTCTAACGGACAGACAAATAGAGAGACGTTGAGTTTAATAATAATAAGTTACTTTAATTATAAATCAAATATCAATTCGAATTAATTAAATGGCCATGGCCATGGCCTTGAAACTAATACATTAAATTCCAAAAACTACGAACGATCGAAAACTGCCATTAGAACGATAAAACTATTGTTACAAAAATTACGACTCAAAACTATACATATATTCTCACATAAACTATGTAAACAAATGCTTACAAAGTACGTAAATAATGAAATTGTAAACATCGTGTCGGATCATAAAAAGAATAAGATAAAAATCAGATAGGCAGCCAACTGTACGTTAAACAACAAGATACACTGCGACAAAACTTTGTAGCGACGTCATTGTCGTGCTCACAGCCTTTTGGAAATGTGCAATGTGCGAAAGAGACAACAAATGCTAAGCCGAAACGATTTCCCGCAGTGTGTTCTGGACCTTAATTCGGCAAAGCTACACAGAAGACCCACTACACAATAATACCCGACTTTTTATTATTTGGTGTCTTGCACCCACGCCACGTAGAGATACCAAATCAAAGTAAAATATCGTATACACGTGCACCCTGCAGAAGTTACGAGTTTTTCATGAACATAAACATATTTATACATTTGTTGATTTATGACGTAATGTCAGTGAGGCTTCTGTTTTTATATTTTTAATGTTTATCCGTAATCATTAAGTTTTTATGTTCGTAGCTTTGTCTACGCCGTAGCGCTGTAGCCCGTAGCGCGTAGATGGCTACGAGAGGGCGTAGACAGCGGATATACAGGTGGGGCTCGGCTCAATGAGCGTTTATAACACGATGATATCTTTCATTAACATTGATACTCGCCTCGAATTCACTTCACTTCACTTCAATTTTATAGTTAGAACCAGCGGTGATATTAACCTAGTTATTAATAATAAGATTTTTTTTAGAATAGAAGAATAATTTGATTTTTGAGAATACAATGATAATACTACTATACTACTTGTTCTTTTTGTGTTTTTTGTTTTTGTCTGCGTTATGGCGATTATTTATTTATTGACTTTTGGTAGACTGCCTCATTGGACTAGTGGTCGCAAGAGCATCAGCTATTGGGTTCAATTCCCAGGTCTGGCAAAGTGTTATTGGGTTTTTCTATTAGGAATTTCTCAGTAGTAGATCGAAATCTGGATTAAATTACCCATAATTTCGCGGGACTTAAACATAACTGCGAAATGTTGGTATACTATAGGTACACCTCTGTATGTATGAGCGCCATCAATGTTTTTATAAAGAGCTAGTCTGCCTAAAGACAGCCTTCAGGTCGGTGCACAGCCTTATACATATTTAATATTTACCAGTACAATAAGTGACACCTATGGTAGTCGCCAGGGAGTGTGCCGTCACGCTAACGACGTCTAGCCGGCAGAATGGGGAGAATGGACACACCTTTCCGGACAGGCATCGCACTGTATCAGGTGAAAGGTAAACATTCTATACAGCCTCGTTGACAGTGATGTAGATTTATACGGAGGTTTTATTCAAAGTGAAGTTTAAAATGTACGTTAGTAAGAAATTCAGTGACCAAGATGCATTCTGGTTGAAATTTTACGGAGTTTATTTTATTTTTTTAAACTTTCCGTGCTCCTGATATGTTCTATGAAATTGAATCGTGTCTGTTGTAATGTTGTAATTATGAACAAAACATACATAAACTCACGCCTTCTTCCTATGGGGGTAGGCAGAAACTACAGAACGCCACCTGCTACGATCCTAACATACTCCTTTTGCCTCGTTTACGTTCATACATTTGGTCATACACGCACGCCGGTTGCACGCACCTGACCTTTCTGAAGAACATCCCCAATAAGGTCACTATATGTCTTCCCGGCGTTTCCACTCACATCTGCTTTGTAAACACCTTTTGAACAAAAGTGTTTAATTACGGCTTATTTACGATGTCATTATAACAGAAACTGCAAAGAATACATCAATAGGGAAATTAGGAAAAAACCAAGCTACTTATGTCCTTTTTTATAAAAGAGATTGTTAAAAATAAGGTTTAATGTCGCTATAATGATGCTCAAATCATAACCATAATATTTTCCTTCCATCACGTGGGCAAATATAGTTTTAATATAATCTTCCCCGAGGAAGAAACTCATTGTTATTGATAACTATAGAAAACACAACAATACACGAAACAACCTCATTTCGAATAAGTACTCGCTACAAACATGGACGAATTCGACCCAAATTTTAACAAAATAATATGGTAACCTACTTTCATATATTTTCGTATCTGAATCAATAATGAGTACAAATATCTACTATACAATGGGGCCGATTCTCTTGTCACAACATTCTCTAAACTAGACTAAAAATCACTACTACTACTATTCCTGTCAAACGACGATTTCCCATTCTGAAGTAGACTAAAGTGACACAACTTAACTATATTTTAGTTTGACAGCACTAAAATGGCACTGAGTTATTAATTTTGTGAAAATGGCAGTTTAGCTATCCTGAATTTGACGTTTTTAACTTAAAATGTTGGTTGTCTAACTAAATCTGGCTATTTTTAATTGCGAATAAGTAGGTGTGGAATAAAATTAGTTGTCATGAACTAAAATTCACCACAACACCTCGACTTCAGGTGTAAAAATAGTACTGTATCGTTTTTTTATTTTATTTTGGTTATATCTCGAAAACGGTATATCCTATCGCAAAACTAATTTCGGCACCCCTTTTATGAAGCCCTTAAACTCAATAAAACTCAACATGTAGGTAATAATTTTTCATATTTTCCATACAAAAAGTGAAAAATTCCATAAAAAACACGTCGAGGCTGCCAACAATTCGAGCCACCGGCTCTAAAAAAAACTCACAGGGTAAGGCAAACAAGCACCACGTGGAGTCGCGATTGTCAAATTATATTTTATTTCCGTCAAAATTATTTTTAATATCCTCATAGCCAAAAGTAAGGAATTTTAGTGATAGTTTAATTCGATTTACAAGAGAATCGGCACCAATGTGTGACTAGCTGACTTCAGCTCTATTAATATTATTTTCGAAAATAATTCTTGTGGCGTGGCGTGTCTGATACTGTAACTGAAAAATAAGTTAAGTGTCAGCTTTAATATGCAGACTCATATGATACGTTAGGTTTTAAATTATTCATTTTGAGGATCAGACTTTTATAGACTAGTTAGTACATTCCGCAGCTGAGCCCGCTAAATGTGAAAATTTAATCAGATTTTCTCTTCTAACCGTACGTAACAGCTCGCAGCTAAAATAACATAAGCTTCAAGTCAAACGGTACACAATACACATCAGTACACAGACTACAACATGAGGTCCAGTGTTTACACTCTCGCCCCGGAGCACAGTGTTGCCAGCGACTAAATATAAACCTGTCAAACAAAAACATTGACGTCACAATCAAGCTTGTAGTGTACCTAGTTAAAGTTCAGCTTTAGAAGTATGAATATTATAGTAATTTCTGATGTTAAGAAGAATGAAAGATAACTGTTATATGGGTAGAAATTATTTTAAAAATAACTGGCTTTATGTGGGCGTACTATACACCTGCTCCTTCTGGGAATACAGGTGTGTTGTTGTGTAAAAGAAATCGTCATTTTTATTTAATTCCTACTGCTTACACGTAACATAAGCTTCAAGCTAACCTCTCGTCAGTGAGGTCAGTATTTGTGTACCTATCCTCGCCCGGGGCATGGTGTTACCGGCGCCTAAATATACCCGGTCACATTAAAGCAACGCACGTCACTGTCAAATTTGTACAGGGTACAACTTTGCCTAAAACTGTGCTACGCATTTTTATAGACTACTTATGTAAGAGGGTTAGTATTCTGCGAATGAAATAAAGGTATCTTTTTATCAAATTATATTTAGAACTTCTCGTGCGATTTACCTTTGTAATAATAATATGATGCCTAGGTTTGCCAAAAAAAGATCTCTAAAAAGAATACAAATGCTAAAATTTTAAACCTTTCAAAAACTGAAAGCAATAACCAACAAAAGGTCCCGCGGTCAGTCTAGTACGGAGATCAAACGAACGCTCCCTAGCCATTGAGTTGTAGCTAACTTCAAAAGGAATCGTCTGATGAATGGACGGTTACCAAAATATTTAATTTCCATAGCATCCGCAATCTATGCACTATATCAGGTATCTCCAGTGAGTTAAACAACAAAGGAGCTTTGAAATGAACTGCAGCTTAATTCTATAGACATTGTTTCATTCTGGTCGTATTTTTCATGTTCTAGTTGCCAACCGAATTCTTTCACCACAGCTAAACTGGAACATTTGTTCCAGACCCCAATTTGTCGGCAAATAAAAGAAAGGCGACTAGCGGAAACATTGACATCCATATCTCCATTAGGCAACGAGCTTGCGGTAGAATGCCGATAGCCTGTCCTTGGCATCTGACCTCGGGAATGTCCGCAGCATTACATTTCGACAAAAGAAGGCTACAATACTCGTCGCTCATTAGAAGATCTCAGCGCCAAAAAAGGAAAGCGCAGACAATTTAGTACACGCAGAACTTTTAAGAGCTACGTTAGGCGTGTAGTGCGAGCGTCATGATCCTTTAGAAAAAGCAGAATTTTTGTGGACCCCAAACTCTTTGAAATATCCCACTGATGTAAACGCTCAACGCGACGACTAAATCTTAAGAAAGCTTTTATGAAAATTAAGATGTTTCCATGAAGGCGGAGCAAGTCATTTAGCGTGGGAAGATTAAATATAACTCAAGTGTTCTTCACTTTCATCTCTTTAAATTCTGTGATGTACTTTTCTGCTTTCAAACTCCAGCACCATAATAATTAAATACCAGCAATTCTTTTCATCATCGTATCTTATGATGCAATTCTAAGTTTACTATTTATAGAAGAACTCACTGCCTCTACTTGCAACGCAGATCCTAAGAAATCCTAAGACATAGAACTGGGAAGGTACTGACAACACTTTTATCGCACAGCTATTACTATTCCTAGGACCAATAAATAGCAATAATTTTTTCTTCTCATTTAGTTTTAATCATGGTCTGGCAGTTTGAGTAATTTATGCGGCCTACCCAAATGTCCTTTCTTTGGTATTGTTCGTCGAATCGTTGAGCTCCTTAAGTTTTGAGTTGAGCTGCACAATTACTGACAAATGCGTGCACTGACTGGACAGGTCCACTCATTCTGTGTGGTTTTTCCTCAAAATACCATTTCTGACACAAATCTCGACGGTCTTCACATGATCCGACCAAAGATTATGTCTTGACTTTAAGAGACTGTGACCTCTGAGTTTGTTTCGGCCTTTCTTCTCAGATAGGAAACGCCGACCTCATCTAGTTTTTAAAAGGGAAATTATAAGTGCAGCAACAAAAGTTTTCCTTAACACCTGCAACCTAACGTCTTTTTTTGTATGTGGGCAACGAATTAACAGAACAGCTTCTATTATAATAATTCATCATCTTTACTATTCCAACAGAATATAAAAATCTGCGTCAATTTACGAACGTAAATTAATATGACTCAGACCTAGCGATAAATATATTTACTTCTGACTTGATAACTCAGCGACTAATGTTGTAAGTGGGCTACTGTATATATTTTAGAGATTCAACATCTGTCTGCTAATAAAATCAAATTCCAGCCTAAAAATTAGCCATCAAAGTTTATGCAACAACTAAATTAATAAATCTTATATTTTTTTTATGAAAAGTAGCAGTAGGTATAATAGTCAAATAATCAATTACCGATTATTCCCGATGTCCATCACTTCTTTGGCCACCACTGGGGACAGCAAAACAATTTTTAAAAATTATTCTCGTTGTCCACCACTGGGGGACACTTCGTGGTTTGAAAAGGTCGAATCTGTTCCAAAACCGAAACAGGGCACCCGCGACTTCACGTAGTCTTTTGGCTGCTACCCCTAGTGTATATAAAAACCGGAGGCGCGAAGGGAGAGCAACTCCCGCCTGCTGCTGTTACAAAGCATAGGCATCCGTGCGATCCGTAGCGGCTGAGCCTGGTCGCCGGCGGCGACCAGCAAGCTAAAGCTGCGAAGGTGAGCATGAGTGCCCATCCTTTGTTACGTAAGGGGCGAAAGGGTTGCTCTTCCCGCAGCACCGGAGACGATGCAGAAGCAACTAGGTAAGTGTTTTGAGGTTTGGGTACAATAATTTACCGTGATGGTCAAGTAGGAGGCCGCCGAGCGGGATCGGGAGAGGGCTGATCCTGCTCGGAGAAGAAGGCGTCGGGGAGGCAACCGCCTTGGCGCCTAATACGCCGAAACCCGCTTACAAATCAATGTAGGTGGACCTTTGGGGTCGCAGGCGCACAGAGTGGGGACTCTGGTCGCCCACTGAGTGACCCCGGGGAAGACGGCGACACAGTGGTCACGTGCTGCCGCGCATAGCGAGGCTCAGGGGAGGCCCCTTTACAGTCTCCCCAGGGATGTGCTTTTCAGGCGTTGCACAGGGAGGGTTCCGGAATTGGTCTTTTAAGAGGAACTGGGACCCCCTCTATGTGCTGATGGTGATCACCGGGGTGGTTTTAGTGAGGTAAAAATCCCACACTCCCCGACCTCCACCCCCAGAGGTCGGGTGCCTTTTGAAGGTTTCCCCACGAAAACAAGAAAATAAAAAAATAGTTACAATCATTTGAGAGTATTCTATTATATTTGTCCCCCAGTGGTGGACAACGAGAATAACTTTTAAAAGTTATTTGGTTGTCCCCCAGTGGTGTGGCCAAACAAGTGGTCGACATCGGGAATAATCGAAATTAATTTATAGTAACATTATAAATAAGATAGGTGACTACATGAAATTAGAGCTTTCATTTACCATTATTTAATGACAATAATAAGGTAATTTTATGTTTAATTATAGTAGATTCACTCATCAATGACTTATGCTAACGTATAAAAAAGTAGGTCACTTTATGAAATTAGAGTACGTTGAAATTATTTTATAGATGTAGTTGGTACACTTATTAGATGCTGGCAATGCGTAGACATATCAAAAATTTTGTTGCTTAAGAATTGTCACCATGCTGCCTCATATTAACAGTAGCTTGTTTTACAATATATGGTCGCTTGAAAAGCATTTATTAGCCGCTAAAAGTTCGTCGCTGAACTATTAATTCATTAGACAACTAAATATATCGCTCATTTGGAGAAACATCGACGTAAATGTAATTTTTACCAAAAATGAGTTGTCGATATATATTGTGCTCGAAAAAATTTTCAGAGGAGGAGAGGCGTGAAATATTTAATATGGTTTTGGGATTTATCAACATTTCAGAACGAGACGGTAACAGATTACAAAAAAAAAAACGACTTTAAATCACCCTCCTATAAAATCTTAAAAGCAGCAGTTACGTCGATGTTCCTCCAAATTAGCGATATTTGAAGACGAGGATGACATTTTAAAACTGCCTTAATTAGCACCCTTTTTAAAATATGATTTGACGTGTAAAAGTGTTCGTACAAACCTACTTACAGAAATAAAACCATTTATCATTTAATGGTACGGGAAAACGTGGATATGGAGGATCTATATGACAATTTGAATACCATAAATACCGAATCGGTCGCTGATATACATATCGATTGCCAGCTTATTGCCTCCGTGCCATTACTGTAGGCCATTCCTTTTCGATGAGAAACTACTTCGCGCCTAGATAAGTTGCAGACAGCTTGGTATTCAGCCAGGAATTCAATTATATAACCACTTACAATTGAAGAGGAGTATTTATATGACCAGTCTCCTACTCAACTCGGCCTAGTAGTTAGTGGTCTTAGTTCAGTGTTAAACACAACTACAGTTTGCGAATCTGTAGGTAATTCAATAGGAGCTGCTAGGACAATATTTTACCAGCTTGTACAAAATTATATAACCACTTACAATTGAAGAGGAGTATTTATATGACCAGTCTCCTACTCAACTCGGCCTAGTAGTTAGTGGTCTTAATTCAGTGGTAAACACAACTATAGTTTGCGAATCTGTAGGTAATTCAATAGGAGCTGCTAGGACAATATTTTACCAGCTTGTACAAAAAGTACGAGTCTGTTGTCAAAAATATTCAGCCAAATAGTTATCCTACGTTACTTTAACCGAGATCGAGAGAGTGCGGTAGACTGAACTGCAGCAAACTACAATAATTTCATCTCAAGAGTTTCTTCTCAAAAACGAACCTCATCATTACGCCGTTGTGCCAAGACTTTGTAGGCAATACAACACGTTAGCTAAAACTACGAATCTAGACAACTACGAGTCTCTATCTAAATATAAGAAGTGTATAATAGATTTCATTTAAGTATCTCTTAATGTTATATTTACCTCTTTTTTTTGTCCTTTCAATTTAATCAACTTTTTCAAAATGTTACCTATTATTAATATTTTAACTTAGTTAGCTTAGTTGTTAACTTTATTGTGCATGATGTGGTCTCCTATAAGTGAAGGAGTACACCTGCTTAATACCTGATGTTGCCCTTTCTTTATGTGTCATCTATTGTGTACATCTTTTGTTGGAGATCCTAAATCAATAAATAAATAAGAGTCAAACTCGATATCAAAGCCTCTCTTTAAAACTTATACCATTTGGCCCAGCCGTTTTATTTTGAAAGTAATTAATCATAGACTTAGGACAAGAAACGAGCGGTCATCGTGTCTCGAGCATCTGTTACTAAAGACATAAAACCCGAGAACTCCTAGTGCTTCTCGGTTACTGCCATTAAGTACACTTTGGAACAAGTGCGCTCTTTGAACGTGCTTGGCAATATTCTTTAGATATCGACTAGAATTTTCGTGAGCAAAGAGTCAAGTACGGCTGTACGCACATTTTTTTTTTTTGCAAATTTTTATTTATTAGTAGTACATTACTGCAGCGGCCGACAACAGAGACATTGATGGACGATTGTGAAAATGTGGGCCGAAGCGAAGCCGAGGCACACATACGTAAGTCCATCAATGCCTGGTTGCGGCCAAGGCTTATATGGTATTTTTCTCAAATAATGCACGGAAATTCAAACTACGTAGGTAAATGAATTATAAATTTCAGAATCAATGACGACCACGATAACTTTTCTCGCGCCAATATGTTCATTTGTTTCTTTTTCAGTTTAAACAGCTATATTTGCTAAGCCAGTTCAAGATATAAATAAAATCTTGATTAGTTACCTCCTTGGTTGCCATGGGTCAAAGTAAAAAGTTCGTTCCATTTTTAAATTACACGACAGATATGGATTTTCATTTAAACAATGCCGGCCGCTAAACACGACAGATATGGATTTTCATACTAAGATTGCCGGCCGCTGCTCGCATGTATTTAACCAATACAGCATTTTCGATTTATCTCGAAGAAGCTTGTCAGAATAATGTTCGGATTTCCAAGCATGTTTGAGAAAAATGTATATCCATCCAAGTAGTTAAAAATTATATGACACAGCTGAATTCCTAGACTTCCGAACGAAGGGTTCTCACAGACCATTAAACAAGTCCCAGCATTTGTTCATGTTACTCTATTTGACGTGCAGATCTGCAAATCCCTGAAGGGTAAACATACATCCGGAATGCAGAGCCGAAGGGTGACACCTAAACAAGGTTAATGGCACAGTTTAGGAGGGGAGCTTAACGAGGGTACCTGCAGCCCTTTGTTCGGACTGATTGGTCGCGATTTTTAAATACTGCGTTTCGGGCGGAGGGTTTTAGGTCAAAGTATAGCCTATACATTATACCTATATGCACGTTAAATAATGTACTTGCAGCCCCAACAATTAACCCTTAGCAAAAAGACTAAAGTTGAGTAGCGGAGAGATTCTAATAGTGATTTTGGCAATTGACAGTGCCAAGTGAAGAAGGTAGCTCGGTTATATCGTCTATTGCGCGACTTGAACTGCTTTATTAGTCCAACGGTAGTGGCTTTATTCCAACGCATACCATACACTGCGTACTGGATGCGCAAGGCAGTGAACCGGATGCTGCGGCGCAGGGCATGTCCAGCAGTGAACTGTGTAAGTCCTATTAGATCCTCTGCAGTATATTTAGTTCAATTTTATCATAGTCAAAGAGAATGTAAAGTAATTTGCAGGCACGAGATAGATTGAAGTGCCGATACTAATTTACTGCCAGCGCCCGCGCCAGTTAGTACTAACAGTTTTATGGCTGTGCCAGTCGAGCGGAAGTTGCTAGTTATCAGCCATGTTGGAACCGCACTTTATGCTTAATGTTGCTTTTAAGTGCTGTTATTACAACATAAACTTGTGTTGGTTCAAATAGAGCGTGTATATGAAAATATTTATATGATTGTGAGTACATTGAGTGGAGACCGTGAATCGGCAAACGTAGCTTGGGGTGCCCGCCGGCCGTCTATCCGCCGGCCGGTCCAACTAGGATTGGCGATGAATTTTATGACTAGGTTGCAAAAATTGTGCCAAAGTCGTAGGGCTTGTTCCACAACTATCTTCCATGCTTAAGGCGCTTAATTTTGAAATGGCTTGCCGGTAACTGATTTTGTTTCATTTGCTGCCGATGTGCTTCATTTAGCTACCGTTGACTCTTCAGTACCTACACCATCATGGCAGCAGACTCCAAAATAGAGTTGTTGCTAACAAAGGAGCATGAATAATGCTCATTGATGGTGTATTAGCTCTTCTGATGGAGAGATAGAGAGGAGATAGGGATAGAAGAGATATTCTCTGATGGAGAGAATAGATCTAAGGAGATAGATAACGCACAATGTGAGCGTTGTACAGGGAATGGGATTATACGGACAGCCTACATGCATGAAGAGCTACAGTTAGTTGCTTTACTTGGTATCCTTATCAACTTGATTTATTTAATGCCCAGATTTACACAAAGAACGAAAAAATGTTTAGCAATTAAAATTAAACGGGTGTCTCGAATTTAACATAAAGTTAACGTTGAAAAAGCGGCGAGGTTAGGAAATAATTCATTGGGACAAGCTATTTTTAAGGCAAGAGAGTTACTTTTTAATGTGGATGTTTCTGGTTGTCCCTTAATTTACATTCAGTGTGATTTGAGGTACCATTTGGGGCAAAAGGATTTGGTGGATTTTTATTAGTCTTTACGTAATAGAACTTTCGGCTTTTAGTCCTGGTTGTGGCCAAGCGTGGTATAGTACTTTTCTCAAATAATGCGCGGACTTTCAAACTAAGCAAATTAACTATAAACGTGCCCATATGTACGTTTGTTTCTGTTTTACTTTCAACAGCTCTATTTGCAAGCCAGTTCGAAATTTTAATAAAATCATATGATAAGTTACCTCCTTGTTGCCACGTATAAAAGTAAAAAGTTCGTTCCATTTTTAAATTACACGATAGATATGGGTTTTCATAGTAATTTATTCGGCCGCTAAACCCAACAGATGTGGAATTTCATACTAACATTGCCGGCCGCTGCTCGCTAGGCATTTGACTAGTACAGCATTTTAGATTTATCTCGAAGAAGGTTGTTAAAATAACGCTCCAATGTCCAAGCATGTTTGAGAAAAGTATTATCATTGTTTTTAATTTGTTTAAAATAATGTGATAAAATACTTCGTGGGCATTAAAGAAGAGCGAATCAAAAAGAGTAGCATTTTGTGACAAAAAAAAGATTAAATTAATAAAATGAATAATATCTATGAAACTGAAGTACGGTCCATAGCTAGAATACAACCAAATGCCGGCCGGTAAATTCAGTACAATAATAACCTAGATTGTAAATAAAACACTACATAACGGATCAATAAATATTACGCGTACATAACTAGGTATACTCGTAAGTATTCATGTTCTTGATTACATAATATACAACTTTTTCTCATGAAAAGTTATAAAACCATTACAACTGCAATACGGGCGCGGAAGCAGCGCCATCTATCGACCGCCAAACATTCCCCCACAAACACGCTGCAAACCTTATTTTGCTAAAAACTCACCGATAATGTATGAACCGATGAACTTAAACAGCAACTTCAGTTACAGAAATGTTTTATCACTCACTGTAATTCGTCAGATTATTCACAATTATTCATATCACCAGATTGTTCACTGTTTCTGCACGCGAGTGTACTTGTGGGTAGTATTTGGTGTTCTGAGTACAGTGAGTGTCGGAGGGGTGGGTACGGTCGTGCTGAGCGGGCCGGTGACGCGGGTGGACTGCCGCGGCGCGCCCCGCGATGCGCCCCCGGCATGCGCGCCATAACCTAACCCCTTTCCGAGTTTTCCGAGCCAAAGAGTACGCGAATGTCAAGACATGGCACTGCTTTTAACTTTCGTTTTAAATCGAACAGTAAACATACTTTTTATCGGTCATCTCATTACATTAAATCTGCGTGTGACAATTAAATAAATTGTAGAAAGATCGAATTTTATAGCGTAACTTTTTAAGTTGCAAAGTATAATTTTCATAAATGAATGAGTTTAGCAAAGGTCCAATTAATCATAACTTGACTTAAGCGTTCTGAAAACCTCAAAATGTATCCCAAGTTTACATAACACTGAATACAGACTAAGAGCTGAGCTAAGAAGGCCTTCTATTCTTGAACATAACCGTCTTACGGAAAACATTATGATAGGCCAGACGATATATTCATCGGATGGCTTACGGAAGCCCTCATTGACCTAGAAAGCTCTAACTACACTTACGATATAGGCCAGGGTAGGTCCTAATGGATTTAGTTATCGAGGAAACTACGAGACAAAGGCAGACTACCAAGTTTAGAATAGCCTACATGACCGTTAAATTGATGGCATCCATTTTGAATTTGATAGCGCTTATTTTAATTTTCGAAGACAGACTTATAACGGTAGAGACTTCGTGAGAGAATAGTGGATAATGAATAGTTAACGACTGTCAACAGTTTGTTGATGTCTATGCGGAACCAAATTTTAGATCTGCATGTAAGATACTTATTAAATGACTTGATTGCTACGTGTTTCTTAGTTCAACTAAAGTAAAAGCAAAACTAAAATACTGTGAAATGTGGAACAAGTTAATTTTGACATCGTCAATATTAAATTAGCAATTGAGAAGATAGTCAAACAAAAATAGCCTACTTACCTAAGCGTAAGTAAGCGTTATCTTCAAGCCAATACAACAAGAGAAACCTAACAAGTAATTCTATTAATGTCCCAGCCAGTACATAAACAACGTAAACACGTACCTACTTCCACTGTTGTTTATATAAAGTGATACTTTGAAATACATAGATTCATTATCATAAGTGTATTTTCTCATGTGATTTAAAGATACCTTCTTTTCGTGACTGAACCGACCCCAGATATACAAAGTGGCGCAGACCTAATCACATTAAATTATAGAAAAAATCTGCTGCTACATACATTTTGTCGAGCTAAGTGTAACAAAATGTAAGGAACATCAAATTTTTTTTCTTGTGAATGGGTTTTTTTTTAAATAAAAATATACCGTCTTAGTATACCATGTAGTGTACGTGGTATAATTTAATGTGATAAGGTCCGCGCCACTTGGTATTTTGATAACCGAGTTATAATTTTATTATTACTTTGTAATCAACATTTGTGTAAAAGAAAATCGATGGAGAATCCTTTGCGAAATATTTTAATAAGCTGAATTAAATATCTCATCAGCGTCATTTACTCATAATCGAAATCAAGACCTGTGTTTAATGTATTTAATATATTTTTAGAACAGCCTAGTGGTGTAATCAGGAGTTCTTCTGGTCCTGTAAACAATAGAAGCATTTAAACGGAAGAGATTATGTTTCTATTGACATTTTATTAAAAGAACAATACCTTTCTCATAATTTATTTTCGACAGCCCTTATAGCATACTTAGATTTGGTCTCGCTAGTCAAGTCCTGGGCATGAACAGAAGTCATCTATAGGTATTTATAGCGACGACTCGGAAGCGGGTTGTGGGCACACGCACGTTTTTTTTCTTTTACGCATATGCTGGGTGCTTGGCATCAAAAGTGTATGAATGCGATGCACCCAGGTTGCTGTCAGCTACAATGTTCATGGGAACAATATTGTAATATTATTCACTGTAGTTGCTCTCTGGCAACGAATTAATGAGAACTTTTTATAAGGCTCTGTTTTGGTTAACTAAGGAAGTGTAACCATTGATTTCTCAAGCATTCATAGATTTAGAGTTTTCGTGCAATTGGTCCTTAATTTTCATTTGTATACCTTGGAGAACATCAAAGCTTTTAAATAGCCGCTTTAGTCTTCATCATAAAATATCGGTCCGGCTACAATCCTCAGGTAAGCCTAACGGAAAATATCCCAATACGTCTTTACAAAACGAACGCCTTACATTCAGCGTATAAATGGCGGCTGGTCCCCAAGTCTACGCGTTATTTATGGACCATTGGACAGTTATCCCTTCCTGAGTGAGGTTATCAGAAGACATTATCCCTCCAACGTACCGATACGTATAACTTGGTGATATATCTTCAATTTCGACAAGATTTATGTTTTGACAAAAATGGTCTGTGTATTTTTCATAAAGCTTTGTGGGATACTGCAACCCCGGTACATATATTAGTGGATATTCAATATGTTACAGCTAAATGCAGCTTTGGACAGGCGGTCCGTGTTAACATCGGCACGAAACGGGCTCCAGTACCTACGTAAAACGGACTAATAATAATTACTCCAGACCAGAACATCAAGACCGTAAAGAAGATGTTCCTACATCATATACCCGTGACATCTTAATGGATAAATTTAATTAGCATACTAATACCAGAATTAAAGAAAAACAGAGTGTATGAGCTCTTTGTGCTCGCGTTAATTTTAAAACACGAGGAAAATTGGGGCTCTTTGGTATTTTTTGTATAATTAGCAATGTTGAAATTAAGACCTAAAGCGTAAGTATTTTCATGTTTATATAAATTGTAGATTTTTTCTTCCTGATATTGTACAAAGCTGTTATTTCTGGATCCATGCTTCACCATGTTAACATCGTTTCCTCTTCCACGTGTCCTCTTCTACTGAACAATAACCCGGCTTCATCTGAAGTGTTCAGAACATTCAATACTTAAAACTTATTCTTAAAACGAGCATAACTAAGTTAATTATAAATTTTCAAGCTCTATGCCCACTACACCGTACCGTACGACCGTGCTACGAACGTGTCAGGCAAAAAATATCAGGCACGGAAAGAAACATGACACGGACTACTATGCCCACTAGAACGTATCAACAGTGTAACCTTCCCGTGCATTACGGTTTTAGTGACCGTTGCATCCGCGTATCATCCACGTACCATCCGCGTATCATATCCGTACGGTTCCCGTTCGCTCGGGTGTGGTAGTTCACCTGTCTTTTGCCGTGAGGCAGACGCGTCAGAAAGAGCAAGTGAATATTCTTGTTGAGAAAATTATTTCCTATATCTACACGATGGCTATTAGAAAATTGTTCGGGTTTAGAACAGTTATCATACGCAGTTGTTGCGCCTGTGCGCATCGTTTTGGCAATGTCGCATATCATGCACGGAGAGTATCAGCACCAGAAGAATATTCTCGTCGACCTCCGTGCACGGCACGCAACGGTGTTGGTCGGTGACGGAACGGTCTAGTGGGCATAGTCTCATACTTTTCAATATAAAGAATTTTTTTTTGGCTGACACGTTACTAGCACGGTCGTGGTATGATACGGTGTAGTGGGCATAGTCCTTTACCCCAGCTTCTATACCGGTACATAGTTTAGTAACTATCTTTCTGATTCTAACTGCAAATAAAACAAAGCTTCAAGAACATTATACAGGCTGGCAGCAACATCGACGCGCAACCTGTTACCATGGATTCAGTACATGATTCTGAACCTGAATTAACATTTATCGTCGGTTATTTAAAAATAAATTGCTGTTCCATACACTTTGACGGTGTAGGTATTTCACTTTTCTATGAAACAGCAGATTTTTTTCTTGATAACCGACGAAAGTCATTTACGCTAGGGGTCTAGAATCATGTGCTGAATTCATGGTTACAGTTTGGGCGTCGATGTGCCTGCCAGCCTGTATTTAATTAATACAACCTTCTGGAAATAAAGTTTTCACGGGCCAGGTATTATATAAAATTTGCAAAGAGAAGATACCAGCGTTACTCTAAAAAAATACACCGTAAGCAATGTACAAAGTAGACACTTGCTTTGAATCAAATTATTTCGGTTAACGAATATTGTTCTATCTCAGATTTTAAACCCTTTTATAAAGTAAAGCTGTGAAACTTCATACAAAGATGTTCTCAGAATTCATGAGAAGCCTCAGTTATGATGTTACCATTTTTGGATAAAAGTAATATGATAAGCAACGAATTTAGTTTTTCTAATACACAAGAAAAATATAGAGGAATATTCGAGCTATAAAAAGAAATCAATGTTATCAAGAAAAGGACTATTGTCGTAAAACTGAGCGAAAAATATTGATGACCGACATATTAGGTCCTTCAGCGTCATCGATTCGATGCTGGCCAGTTTGTGAATAGGCCCCGAGAGAAATTGGATTTTCAGCATCTTCCTGCGATAAAACATCGCATCCCTCGATGGGGCGGAAAAGCGCGAAAAAACCGCTAGACTTATTTTATTATTCCTACCCTCTGTTAGGGACATTCAAATAGGGACGTACGTTCGGTCGACTCAGTTGAACGTTGCTCTGAGATTTTGCAAACTTATAAATAGCTATGTACACTAGGGAGGACTTGCGTGCCACCTGCCTTTGACAATTTTCTTACGTTTCAAAGTTTAATAATAAATGCCTTTGGACACAAATGTTGTCGACATTTTATAGATTAATTAAATGACCTTAGAGACTGTTCATAACTAGAAGTGGCTATTTAGAGACACAACCTAAAAGAATGCTTTCAAAGTTAGAGTAGACGGATTTTGTGGGTCTCTAGAGTAATTACCGCGACCAAGCCAAGCCTAGTTAGGCAAACGTATTAGGACATTACCCAGAATTGCCTATCTAATGTCGAATTGCCGACCAAGACTTTAGCAAGGATCGACAAATGTAAACTGAACCGATTATCCTAACTGGCTGACTCATCAGAACTCACGTCAAACTAGGGAAGTGAAACACCGAATTTCTGGAAAGATATCATGGTAACGGACGGAGTATGCCGTGGGGAAATCGAAAACTGTTCTCCCGAATTCAACCAAACAGACTGCTTTCAATATTCAAATAGGTTGCATTTACTCCAGTTGCAACTCCTTTGTAATGTAAGTAGGTACGTTGTTCTATCGCTATATTTCGACACCGACGGTTCAGAAACGTAAGGATTGTTGCAGTTGAAACGGGTCTTTAAGTTTTCAAAATCGGTGTTATCCAGTGATAAATGACCAGTTGGATGCGATGAAGTCGTCGGTAAGACAGCAGAAACATTGCAGTTGCATCGGGCCGCGCGTAAGATAAATGATTGCTCGCGATGGCGCGACGGGGACTGAGTGCGGCATGGAACTGACCCGTCACTGTGTTGGATGGGCCTTCAGATAGGATTTTAACATCATTATAAACGTTAAGTTTAATAAGTTTCAGTTACTGACAGCAAAATGCTCAGAGTTAATTGATCGTAGTATGTAGATAATACAAATTAGTCGTATCTTCTTAATATCATCAAAAAACCTATTCTGATAAAGAAAGACCCGACGATACATCTACATGTTTCAGTAATTCTAAAATTTTCACTAATTACGTCATGGCTTCCACCCGCACGTCCACGAGCCAAAAAGTTTGCCGCATTAATCAATACACTTCACAGCAAGTTTGCGGCCCTACCCATTCATACAACACCTAAATATGTAACGTACATAACACGCCATACTCTCCCGACACACATTTACAACCAGCCTCCAAACAGGACGATTATCTGTGCCATAAAATCCGCATTACGGAGGACGGAAGGGATTATACTCTTCACGTTATGTTTCAATTTTGCAAGCGTCGTAAATAAAGTTACAGCAACAATCTTTAAGGAGGATGCAGCCCTCAACCTTTCGATATTTGCTCTCGACGACGGAAATCCAATAAAATACTGAGGTAACAGCGACCATTAGCGTTTTTGTTGAAAGTGCCTCGAACGCCACCTGTCTCCGAATACCCACTTTTATTTCAATAAATAAATCTGCTCGTTTTAGATGTTCGCAGACTTTTTTAGATTGCTATCCGAGCTTTGCTTCGTATTAGGTAAGAATAAATTAGAAGGGAAATGTAATTATTATCTGTAAGTCGGAAATGGAAACATCAGTTAACGTTTCGTAAATTTAGATTATTACTAGCGACCCGCCCCGGCTTCGCCCGGGTAGCAAAGCATAATATAATATAGCCTATGTCACTCGGAGATAGTGTACCTTCCCAACAGTGAAAGAATTTTTGGAATCGGTTCAGTAGTTTCGGAGCCTATTCAATACAAACAAACAATCATATCTTTTCTCTTTATAATATTATTTCACTGTATTTCGTTTATTACAAAATAAATTTAGGTTATACCTTAGCCTCAGCGTTTATGCGTGGTGGTTATGCTATTAAATTGTAGCTTATATGAAACGTTTGTATTTTTAACATAGCGCCATCTATTGAATACTTACTCAATCCAGTCAACAGATATCGCCATCTGTTAGAATCGTTTGGAGCTTACATATAATTGTGACTGTCAAATAATAGACAAATAATTTGCAATAAAATAATATTGCGACTATAAATTGAGATGTGAGCTATCCTATCTTTCAAGTTGGATCAAATTGCACACGGTGTGCAAATAAAATTTAAAATCGGTTCATTAGTTTAGGAGTCCATCGCGGACAAACAACTTGACACGTAATTTTTATATATATAAAGATTAGAAAAACAGGTAGAGATTAAAGTTGTTAATTTTAAGTGAATAAAAATTATCACAGTAATAAAACAAACATTTATTTTGTGATACAACTTTAGATTAGAAAGAAGATGAAGAGGCATAAAGCAGCCTTGAGCCCCTCGTTGACACAGAGATTCTCAGAAAGAAGGAGACAGATAAACATGACGGTAATCTTAATAAAGAACTGACAAAGCGTTGTAAATTTACTCATTGTTCCACTGGACAGCTCGTAACTTCATTTATTTAGACATTTTATTGAACAAGTCTTTTGGTTTTATTTTACTTATAACAACGTCCGGTGTGTCCTTTTTATATTAAGACTACTTATAGCTTTATATTTTCTAACCTATTTTAACTGTTAGACGACAAGAATCTTCTAGAACCTAATATAAGCGAAGTGAATAGGTGAATACACGGAATTGCAATATAATCTCGCGCAAGAGCAGCTTCCGTAAAGTAAAGCAATCTTCCGGCAACTTAAAAATGGTTAAATTTTCAACTGTCGCACCGACTTCAAAGCCCTGAAGTTTAACGGTTTACGGCCGGACGACCAGCGGAACTTCCACTCCACTGCAGCAACTATCTAGCCATAACTATGCTCCTACATTCACACGAATATGGTACTTATTCAGCAGAGCATACAATGTTTTTTTGTGTTTGTAACTCTGAAACTTGTATAGCTCTTTAAGATTCGAAGGGTTCACAGAGCCAGGCTGACTCTTGAGTATTTTATTTTTATATAAGTAGCCAAAGTTTCCGTCCGCTCTAATTGAATCTACCTTGAAGCATCTAGCAGTCAACCTTTTTATGTATAAGAAGGCTGGAATGAAAAGGGAATACAAAATTACAAATGTTTTACTGGTAAATGAGAACCAAACGGACTTGACAGGGAAGATTTGTTTATTAATTTTAAGATTTCGACAAGATAGACACTTGAAAAGTTCAGAAAGACCTTAATAATTATAATCTCCGTTGTAACAGCCTGTTGATTTTCTAAATACAATCTCCTTTAAAACAAGTATCTTGAATTATCGCGCCACTTTATTTCAAATTATTTAGTTGAGAAGATTTGGAGTTTTACACTTTGATATAAACTAACAATTTGTTAAAAATTACAGAAGTATATTGTTTGACAAATCGTTAAGCTAACTTCAGTATTTTTTTTTTCAATTTCCTATAAAAGTTAACCATGCGCAGACACAGTAGTTACATATACATATTTCTGTAGATATTTGCTCTTGTTATAACTTTGACAGCTATTGACTATTGTCAAGTGACTAATTCTAAATTGACTATTGGTCATGTTTAACTATGTATCAAACAACGGGCCCTAAGTAGTGGTCAAGATCCCAAAAACTGTGATGATCCCAAAAGTTAATACCCACTGGTACTTTCCCCACAAATAGTTGAAGTTTCTCCGTTAGACATTCTGCGAGTACTTGCTACGTAGTTACTAATGAAGTAACTTTGACAGTTACTCCGCTCAATGTATTATAGTGTCATTATGTTGGCATTATACTACAACTACCCTCATTTCATTAATTTGCTACTAAGCTTAGTACTAGTACTATATCATGGGATTATGTTAGTAGGATAGGCAGCAAGGCTACCTGTGTTCTAATTACAATTTTCAGCAATCAATATAAGTGTCAGGTGCACTGATTATACAAATATCCTCGGGGAAACGTTTTGCCAGTAGCGGTCTATCGAGAAGATTGCTTTTAGCAGAGTACTTTGTAGGCTTTTCTTAAACTTAGTTTTTATTTTTGTAATCATTTTATGGAGTAAGTTTTAATTTTTCTCTTCCACAATGTTTTTACAAAACTAGTTCTTATTTTTTATCGGTACCAATATTGGTATATTATGTTAATCTTTAAATTCCTAATATTTTTTCAAACACCTCCCTTTCTTACATTCCGACATATCCATTTAGGAAATCCAATAACCCGGAAAATTTTATGTGAACTGCGGATATTTCAAATACATTATCGGGTACAACAGGTATGAAAGAGAAATATGAGTCTTACAAAATAGGATTGAAATATCTTGGGATTTTAGAAAATTCTAATAAACGAGTAAATAGGTCCTCCCGTGAAATTGCGTATTGAATGAATGATTGAGGCCCAGATCGCAGACAATTTCAGAGCAGATTCTGAGAAATTGATACCATATAACTGAAAATAGCAATGGAGTAGGTTTTATTAGGCAATTTGCCCTTGTAGGGGCATAAAGCTTGCTTAGTGTTCGACTTGATGTATTTCTGATTTGGCTATTTATACATTCGAGCTTCTGATAACATTCCCGGGATTATATTAGACATTTACAGTACACCAATGTTATATTTTAACATTTGGGTACTCTAACATGAAGCCTAAATTATCTTAATTTGGATAACTTTACCGAGCTCCGGTTAATGATTGTCAAAGGAAAGCGGCTATCCAATTAACACAGCCAATTTCTATTTGATATTGATACGATTAAAATTGAGACAGACAGGTCCTAAAACACATAATCAGGGTCAACCCACGCTCAGGTTTGTCAGGAAAAATTAAATAAAATCAATTAAAATTGTGTTTAAAATTTTCGCGACTACCTTTAGCACATAGTAACCCAGTTCTGGTAACCACATATAAAACGTTCCTAAGTGGCACATAGCACCACATAAGTTATACATACGTCAGAGCTGCCGATTGAAATGGCATTCTTGCATACGAGGAGTGAAGCGACACGCCACATACGTTCACGCTTTAGGGGTATCGACCCTTGATGTGGCATCGTATTGATGCAAATAAAGCACTAATTGAAAATGGTTAGCGTAGTTAAATATTCAAAGAGAGGGCAAAACAGCTTTCAGCTGTCATGCTGATGATAGACTTCTTTCTTTAGATATTTCTAATAGCTCGCGCACACATAATGATATATTAGTTTTCCAAACGCCAAAAAGACAACAGCTTTAAACTATAAAAAAAACATTACTTAGAGTGGCATTATAATAATAAATACCTGATGCATACCGTGTCATAATGCCAACAAAACTGTGATTCTAACAAGATTTAAGTGTGTCAACTGTTTAATAGTGGCTGTCGAAAGGTTGATTAATCGCGGCCGTACCCTGCAGACAGAGCCTCTGATTACACAGTTTAATCGGTCTCAGGTGAGACAATTAACGAACAATTACACTTAACCAATTTCAGTGCAGACCTAAGAAGCTGCTAATGAAACCATGCGTCCTGCATTTTTTTTGTAATGCTTGAAATTATAAGAAGCGATGCACAACCTAGTGATTTTAAGAACAACGGTCAACAAGACAAAAAAAACCAAAGCACACGAATGTATAGGCGTATTTACATGCGCGAAACTGGTAAAAAGCCACTGACATATGATAATACTGAAGCTCTCCTACAAAACGTAACTTAACAAGTATACGACCCGCTCATCCTACACATACATTCACACACACATACTCATACAATCACACATCCAAAACACTCATGTACACTCAACAGCACATACACACTCATGCACACGCTCACACAAGTTCACATAATTATAATTTGATTTTTTACTGTATTTTTTGTTTTTTTGTACTGTTTTTATTGTGTTTTAAGTAAGTACTTACTGTTGTGAAGGAGCGGAGTCCTCTAATACAGGCATTGCTTAAATGAAGGCTCCAAACCCAAAATTGTTTGTGTATAATTTTTGGACACAATAAACGTTATTATAATATTATTATTATTATTAAAAACGTTTAAAAGAACGAATTCAACGATAAGATTGTGTCCCTTTACGCAATTCTGAAGTCGAGCACAGGAAGACAGAAAGCGATTAAATAGACCGTCTTCGCGATCTATTATAGAGCGTATCACATCGGAAAACGATCAAGCGACTTATTAAGTTGACTAATAGAATATTAATCACCTTGACTTAATAGCGGGAAACTATTCTATACGCGTGTTAATATTGGGCGTTGATAATTGAGTTCCATGATGCGATACCAATCAAAGCGAGACCTATTATTAGGTTAGATTGGCTCCCGATTGGCTGGCTTAAAGGATAGCGGTACCTTTTCAACTGGAAAGGTTAGTAATATACCATATTAATATATCATCAATATATTGCCGAATCTGTTTTTGATTTTTATTTTGATAGGTAGTATAGGTACGTATAAATTAGCAAAAACTTTTCTCTATGAACTACGTTCAGCAAAAAGCATCAAAAAGGGGCTGGGTGATCATAAGGTCTCCCGTGTCACAGGTGTAACGTCAAGTTTTTCTTAGTATTTTTCATTACAAGTTGCACCAGCGAGGCATAAAGCCGAGCTTAGTTTGCTTTAGAAACCGAGTCTGGCTAAGTGTACGGACTGAGTGAAAAAGCGTCCAGCGGAGCGTTCAGCGTTGCGTGCAAGCGGCGAAGAAGCGTTCGCCCAGTGGCCTTAGTGCACGCTTAGCGTTCGAGTGAGCTGGTCACATTTTTCATCATGGCATCGGGGTCGTACGATATTATTGATATGTATTTAGAAGAAAACGTGTGGTTAAAATATTTGTATAACTCGAGACAAGGTCCAAGTGAGATAATTAAACAAAGAAGGCAGTGTTGGGTGTGTTGTGCTAGTTTTACTGCTAATTCCTTCCACACTTTCTGTTTAATTATTCTATTTTTATATAGGGCATGAATTGTTGACCATAATTCTGGTTTAAGTTCAATTTCTGTAATAATATCTTCGAACGACATGGCGCGCACGCTCTCGTCACCGCTGCAAACACAAACTGGTTTGAACTTGCACGCGACGCCCCGCTCGACACAAACAAGAACGCTGCTGCCCCCGCTCCGCTCGGTCGTCACTCAGGACACGTACGTGTTAATGCATCTGTTTGACACGAACGCTGCACGCCCCGCCCCGCTGGACGCTCGATGTAAGCGGGCACTCAGGCCGTACACTAATGGGGGTCGCCAACTGCCGCCTTTTCTTGGAAAATGTTTACCATTAAAAATAACTGCTTAGGTATCCAATCTATCCTTTAGAATTGTACAATAAAGGGTTTTATATGAGAAAAGGACTTTGTGTAGCAATAAAACTTATTCAGAATTGACAATAAAACAAATTATTGTCCTATTTACGCACTCAACTTCAACGTCAAAGCTTTACTCTGTCAGCAATATGGATTAGAGCGTAGTAAAAACGAATTTATCTACGAAGACAACTCACATTACCCAAGGAAACGAAAAAAACGAATGCCGAAGAAGATTTTCGAAACCCTTTTTATCAAAGCTTGATTGAATTCATCGCGGCAAGCATAATCTTCCAGAGGGTTAAGGTCATCGACCTTGTAAGGTAATGTCAACACCAACCTTCGACCGCCAAGAAAAGTAAATGAGTAACGAGGGTGGATCTTCATTTACGATTAACTTCATATTACTACGCTAATTAATTTTGGGGTCGCCACCCTACGGTTTGACATACAACTTGATACCGAGAATATTGTTAACGGATTATAATAAGTAATATTTTCGGCTAAGAAAGTTGCGTGTCATGTATGGCTTCGTTTTTTTCACCATTCATTTGTAATTTTTGTCTCGATGTATTATTATGGAAAGCTAAATGTTTCCTGAAACGTTCTATATATACGTTAACATAATAAACTTCCTAGCATATTCAAGATCTAATCCTTAATAAATTCAAATCTTTTATAAAGCGGAAACTATGCCAGAAAGCCTATACTGTCAAAGACTATATTGAGAACAAAAAGGCTTGGGATTGAGCTGCTCCGATAAATTTACACATTAATATTGATTTTTAATTTTATGTTGTTATTTATTTTTTTTTTCCATACCTATACTTTTTTTACATATACAATGACATGAATATTTACTGGAAAATGTATTATATTATTTTAATTATTGTGAATGTGAGGACTATGTGGGTCATTGTTACAGTTTTAATCATGGTCTGGCAGTTTAAGTAGTTTATGCGGCCTACCCAAATGTCCTTTCTTTGGTATTATTCGTCAAAACGTTGAGCTCCATAAGTTCTGAGTTGAGCTGCACGGTTACTGACAAATGCGTGCACTGACTGGACCGGTCCACTTAATCTAGGTGGTTCTTTCATCAAAAGACCATTTCAGACACCAATCTATATGGTCTTCACACGATCTGACCAAGATTATGTCTGGACTTTAAAAGAGACTGTGATCTCTGAGTTTGTTTCGGCCTTTATTCTCAGAGTAGTCAGATAGGAAACGCCGAACTCATCTAGTTTGCAAAAATATGATTAGACGTGTAAAAGTGTTTGTACAAACCTACTTACAGAAATAAAATCATTTATCATTTAATGGATCTGAGGTTCGTCTATACTAATCTATGAAGACGCTTTGCCTTATGAATTGTATGTTATGAGCAATTCAACCATAGGCATCTCCAAAATGCTTATAATAACAAACCTGCAAGAACTCCAGAAGTATAACCATCACAATATACTAAAGAAACAATGTCAGCACACGTTGCGACCCCATGTTATTAGAAGCAGTATGAATAGTACATAAAGTTGGCGGCGTATCTAAGTTATACGTTCAAATATGCAAGAAACAGGCAAAGTTAGTGGATATCCGTCGCTAACTCCGCTGGTTTCATAGGTACAATGTTATCGAGTGTCTGGGAAATGTATCAGGTCCTACATCGTTAATATGTGATACTAAACATGTGCCTGTTTTAATACTTTCTATCATATGATCAAAATCGTCTGAGCGTACGTTAGGAGTATTCATTCTACCAAAATCACCACCGCCGCGCCGCCGTACCGTATCGCGGAAAAGAAACAGAGATTACAGTACAATGTTTTAGGAGCATGGCTGTTGTATCCTATTTCTGATTCGTAAAGCACTTACGAGAAAAAGGGGGTGTTTATAGTAGATACAAGCAAGAAAATACTAATTAAATATTAAACGAAAGATTTGAGAAGTCGATGCTAAACGAAAGAGTTTCAAACTACAGTGAGCAAATGTCATTTTTTTTTTATATTGTTTATTCGGGTCTGCCGCACAAAATATACAATTCTAGGCAGCCCAATGCTAATATCGTTTGTTACCGAAACCTCTCCAAACATTGCCAAAACATCTATCATATCTGTACGTGGGTGGAAAGCTTCATAAATGCGTGGGCGGCTACAGAAAGTTACCCGGCCTGTTATCTAATTTAATGATACAATTTACCTAGCCATTTTATCTGTAGAAGTAGTCCGCGACGGCAAGGGTATAGACAATAATAGACACGTAATAAATACGTCGAAACGACCTTTATTTGATAAGGGCAAATTCAACCACTGGCTGAAAATAAAATATTTTCAGTAAATACTTACTAAACTACCTACGCCTACTTTACCCACATATATTTTACCCAGGCAAGCAATTACAGACAAAGGTCAATTCCAAAGATCTTGGCTTTGACCTCAGGATCGTGGCCATACTAAAATCAAATTAACCATTCGGCGTTCCAATACTAAATACACTACAATGCGAAACCAGATGAAAATTCCCCATTAGATGAACGCAAAAATATGGAGTACAATCAAAATATTTACAGCATCATTATTATAAAATTTCCATAAGAGGGTAAACCCAATGCTGATAATAACATTAAGTGCATCGGTCACCGACCCCGGGTAAATTCAAACAGGTAGCGAGTGCCGCCGGGCGTTTCATCAAATTATCTGCGTACGTGTAAAACAGCGGTGCTCAACATTACGGTGGTGGCGGATTTGCGGCATTGGGGAGAGTAAATAATATGTATGAGAACTGTGAGTATCGGGAAAAGCCAGAAGAGGATGAATTCTAAAAGAGCGGGTCGGAGGAGAATCGCGTATTTAGCAAACAAACCTACATCAGACATTAATTACGGAAACGTACTAAATACAAGTAAAACTGAAATTCAACTGTGAATTGGTAAAAAATCTCGGACATTTATTTTATTTCCGAGAACGTAACATGTTGGGCGCCATTTTATAATTTGGAATGGAATGCGACACTTTGCAACCTCATAATAATATAACGCTTTGCCAATCAAAACAGTGGCAATGGCAATACAATGCTGAAATTAAAGATAAATCGAGGCCATTATTTCTTTATTTCCGAAAATGAAACTTGTTGGGCGCCATTTTTTTTTTTCGAACCATATCCGACGTTATTTGCAACCTCATTTACGCTAGTCTGATTGATACCGTGGCAATACAATTTTTTGAGGTTTAAAGATAGCAAGCAATCAAAACTCTCAACCATCTTACAAAAACCGTTAAGCGTAATTTATGTACAGTACAGTTTACATGTTAAATAGATCCGCAAAAGAAACAAAGTGGCTTCGTAAAACGATAAAACTGTTTGACAACCGGTGTCGTAATCAGTAATCAAGTTTTCCCTTTTTCCCGCGGGCGATAAAAGGGAGGTTGGGGTAAATCTGACACCGGTTGGGTAAAATTTTAAATCAACTTCGTTTTTTAGCTAAACGTTTTGGACATCTAACGGGTCGAAATATTTTGGTAATTTATAAAAGCTCGTTTTATTTCTGTACCAGTCCTATATTTTATTGAAAGCTGTATATTCTCTCCTGGCTTTGTCAGGGGTGGGTAATGATGTTTAACCACCCCTTATGGTTTTCGAGGATCTTGAAAGCCCCATTAAAGTTTGCTTGACGACACGCTTACAGCAAAGCTTAGTGTATAAGGTTTTGTAATATTATTGCAGGACTTACTTTTGGATGCCCCAGATTTAAGTAATACATAAAATCGTGGGATATTTTACTCAAATATTAGGACGAACAACATTTTGGATGTTCATTAATTATCCCAGGAGGTAAATACTACGCTCTATGGCTTTCAAAGGCAATCAGAGCATCTCAGCAGTATAAAACCTCACTATTGCGTTATTGTAGACTTTTTCAAATGTTAATTTCCGGTGAAGGTTCGAGATGAGTAAGACCTGGTTATTTATTTACCCCGTTAATAAAATATTGGTATTTTAGACGCTTCTTTGTAAGTGGTAGGTAAAACTTTTTGCTATTTATTGATAAGTATTTCACAAGCAGATCAATCAATCTCCATGGCTTTTCATAGATAATTTTCAAGCTTCAAACACTAAAAGTCTTTATTTACCCGTCCATCTAGGGCCAGGGACTTGTATTTATCACAGCTCTGCGACTCCGAAACCTGACTTAACCAATACAATCAATACGACAGTATCATGACTATTATGTTCTAGAAAACTAAAGAGGTACCTATCTACTGAAAAAAGAACATAATTTAAATATGGAAGTATTTCCACGGGCTTATTTAAATACGCGGTAAAGTGGGAACTAGTATGGGCGCGGAAAACTTTTCAACTCAAACACCGATGAACTTTAGTGGGAAGCACTCGCGTTGCGGCCAGCTTGTTAAGTTAATTTAAACCGGCTAAGTATTTTTAATAACGGTCGGTATGTCTCTCGGTTAAAAAAGGTGACTGTATAATTGTATTGCAGTAAGAGAGAGAATTTGTAAGCTAATTTACAAAAGAACCTAACTGGCATCTCCTTGATATCCAGTCTTCCAGAAGACAAAGGATTTGTCCAATCAATCGCGGAATAGAAATAAAATCAAATCTGTAGCTAGAAGTGCTGTAATTGTAATAAAATTCGAATACCTTGAAAAGTACCTCATTTTAAAGCACTTTAATCAAAGGTTTTCAAGCATCAAATACATAGATTTAACCAACAGCTAAATCAATACAGCTAAGCCTCGTAGTAATCGTACTTAACATTGACACATAACCATAGACAATTCTATTTTTACATGCCGCAACCAGGCAAGGGCAGAAAACCAAAGCCTCATTTACAACGAGCTCTCCGATCGCGCCCCGGGCGAAGGCGCGAACTTCGGGCCACACGACTGCTGCAGTAACAGCGGCGGTGGCGGCGTGACGTCACACGCGATCAATGGAACTGACGTCGAAACTGGTACCCCGCACCCCGCGCCCCGCCGGCCCGGGCGCACCCCGCCACTATGCCGGCTGCCTGCTGCCGGCCTGCCACGAATGGGACGCGACAGGAATTTATTGTACTGTTAATTAAGTTTATTGATACGACGGTATTTCAAAACTGCGCACTCGCAGAGTAATTAATAAAAGTTGTTAATTTTTTTTTATTGTTTTTCAGTTTAGTTCGTAGTTACATAAGGTCTCCCGTACGAGCGCCGAGGCCGTGGTTATTTTAAGCCGGCAACGAGTAAGGTTAATCTGGGTGCGACACTCGTAACTACTTAATTGGTGCGGTAGTTGTAGATTACCTTTTCCTGCGTAGCCGTACAAATACATATTTCATGCGATTTCCCTCAACCCCTAGGCTGTTCATTGGTGCTTATAGCGCCTATATTACCCGACGAAATCTTGCGATAACACTACTAACAATTATTATCTATTCACTTAAGCTCATCAGACAGAAGTAATCGTAAAATATACACAATTTCACTAAACTTATTTTCGAAACTGATTTCACTCTCTCTGAAAATATATTAGATAGAAATACATTTCCAATAAGTGATTGGCAGATCTACCTACATGTAGCAGATCATACATCCCCTATTTTTTTGGAGCTTCCTCGTAACAATAACGATATAACCACTTGCAATAAACAACACAATCGTTAACACAATACGACCATTAAAAGTTAATAATCGAAATCAATATCCGGGCCATCAGCCTTTTAAAAACGAGCATCAACTCCTACTAAACCAAATTGACACGGACATAATGATGATGAAACGTAATCCTAACGCATTTGCGTGGAAATTGGAAAACAATGAACAAAATAAAATGTTCCTACGCATAAACTCTAAATACAATTGTCAAGAGTAAAGAAGCTTAACATTCAGAAATGAATGGAACAAGTTACGAACATCTCACAATCACAAACATACACATATGGTAGAAACATTCCAAAAATAAAACAACAATACTCCTTTGGCAATAGGAAACCCTCAAAACATTTAGAAAACCTCTTCATCGGTCCCAAAAAAAAGGTTGGCTTTAGATCCTTGTCAAACAAAACCCAACGTATTTGTTGTAAGAACCTTAAATATTTTACACAACTGCCTATACAGCGAAATACTTTTAGAGCAAATGCTCCAGAATACTAAATAATAGGGTGTTGTAGGACGAAAACGTCTGAATTTGCAACAGGAGAAACAGTGTCTCGTTTTCCGGAATTAAAGCATCATATAATTTGCGTTTCTATAATGAGAACTTCCCTCTGCCACCCCGTTTGCCCTTCGTGGGAGTTCACGTGGCTCCCGCAAGCGTTCTATGTCCCCACTTGAGGCATGGCTCAATCTAGTCTTGTACTGAATGTACTACCATTATTCGTGGCGCAGGTCGTACGTTCTATATAGATTTAATTCACACGTAATATTTTATCACACACGCTGGATAAAATAAAAACTTGTGTGGTTTTGGCGCATGTTTTTTGGCACAGAATATCTGCAGCATTATCCGAAACAAAAATGTACTCTACTAAAAAACAATATGTTGAACAATTTTACAAATCCGCAAGTACCAACATTTTTGGCAAGAACCGAAAACATTTTAATCGGAAAGGTTAATTTCCGCTAATTCAAAGTTTTGTGAACAATTTCCTGCTCTTTATTGTAACTTCCAACTTTTTAAGTAAAGGTAAATGGTTAACAGGGGTTTCACAAGAATTTTGAATGTTGCAAAGATTGCAAAATTTCAGTTTTCTTAATACACAAGATTTTCTGAAATCACCACTAACCGGAAATCTCACGAGAAATTACACGCATTACCAGCATGAAAAGGTAAATATGACAATGCACCTTATTACACTTACCGAGCTATAATGGCAGGAAATGATGCACAAGCAAATATTACAGAACGGTTACTAATTAAATAAATAACAGTGACTGTTATTTTCATCGTTGGTACACACTAACTAGTAACGGTACTATAGCGTTACAAACCATCAGATAAGCCTTCTGCAGTGATTCAGTGCGAAAATATGCGCTCACCGTATCCGGACATTATCTGAGTGGAAGCTGGCAGATTATGAATGTAGGGCTGGATATTATCGTGATCATGAATTCATGACTTAATATTAGAGAGGCCTCGGCTATTCGTGAGGATAACGAGTAAGGTAAGGTATGCGGGGGTTGCTACTGATTACCTAGTGGATTAATTATTTCTACATCTTGCTTTGTTTCTGTATTCTTATTAATACTAAGAAATACTAAGAGTTTTAATACTAATCGATATTCTCACCCTCCACAATCCAACCGGACTATCTAAAGGTCTTCAATAAGTAACACAGTTTGCCTGTCTTGGACATTCTGCTCAAATTGTAAAGGAGAATGCGCAACTACTTACAAGCTTACACGTAAACTGCATTAGCTGATGCCTTTGGTCTATTTTATAAACTGAAAACAGGGTTCATTGGCCATCCAGCAACAAGAACAAGACAAGGATGCAAGAAGTAAGATCGATTTGTATGTGGTATTTTCAGGACCAATACTTTACAAAAAAATGTTCTCTGTTAAAAATCGTTTGATGCAAACTAGAATTCAAATAAATCAAAACATATCCCTCTAAACGAAAATCAATATGATCATTCACTGAAAAGTTGTATATTTCAAAGTAGTTTGCATTCTTCACGTTTCAAATGTATGAGAGCTATTCGTTCGGATAACACCGACTGTATCCGAGAATGGAATGCATCAATACATAATTTGAGTTTGCACAGATGCTTGTTGTTGGACGTTTGAACCCCATATATTTTATATGCGACTGCACAACTAACTTTTCAATCTAACGTGTCTCCAACAACTCCTTCAAGCCAGCGAATATCAGCGAATATTCTCAGATACGGAACTTCTAGGAACTTCATTGACAAGGGTTCTCACGTGTTCCTTTTGAGTGCCACCCACAGGAACGAAACTGTCCACAAATGTTTGAAATTCAACATTCAGGATTGCTTTGCTAATTCAAGCTTTCTAGCAAATGTATATTATTAAGGATACAATAAAAATCAATACTTTTTATTTACCAAAACAAAGTTAAATATCTTTGGATCCACCCAATATTTTTAGTTACGTCGTGGAGCATACCTTCCGTGGTTAAATTACTTAACATGTCGACATCACGTGGGGTTCAAGCTCTAATTCCGCAAAATACGCGTCCATTTGGGATCCTCGCAGCCTCATTCCGTGTGATTGCTCTATAAAAAGATTATCTTCCGCGGCACACCGCTCCACAACAATTACCCACGATACTTCGCCGACTCAGAGAAATCTAGTCAACTCTACAAATGAATCATTCTAGATTCGGCAATGGTTTTTGCCCAAGCAAACAAAAGAAATAAGTTTGTCACCCATGATTCATTCAACATTATATTTTTTATACAACACTCCAAATGGACTGTGCTTCCGACGTGGCTCAGGAGAGATTTTTTTCTACGGCTGGCCCGAGACCTTGCTCCGACAAAAGTTAAGATAAAAACTGCGAGTTACAAAACTTCACTTTTTATATGGCCTGTATAACTGCCACGGCTTAGATGAAGTACTGGGATATAAGACAAAAGACAGCAAAATGCTCGCAATGAATCCTCAGGGAGCCGGAATCCAGCCGTGGGACAAGTTTTTAATTCTGTATTTCTGAGTAAAGTTTAGGTAACGCATAAATTTGTCATTTAGCTGACACAAACTCTTTACATTAAATAAATTGGCTGAAGGTCCCTGCGTAGATAGACAAATTATGTAAAATGTTCGAGTTTAATGTTGTTGAGAGGAAAATCTGTTTCCAAAGTCGGCTGTGTTACATGGAACCCTAGACAATGGAGATGAGCATGCAAGTTAATGGCGGTTATCCTCTTTTCAGTACATTACGTGAAACAATACGGCATATTGTGTCTCAAATTGAGAATATCACGAGCCAATTACTGTAGTAGCGGGGATACATTCCTTCCATTTCCCATGGAGATGTAGGGCTTGGCATCGAAGCGAGCGAGTTCAACAGACAAACCGCACAGATTACAAAATTATGTACATATACATTTTCACACGAGTTTGACTCGTCTTACACGTTTACTGATTGGAGTAGTATTTGATAGAAGTGTGGCGTAATCGTAATATATTACGAGTGTCATATTTCAATCTATCGTCAACAACGACTAATGGCTACTACTATAATATTAGTGTGAATCATTTCACAATTAGTTATTAAGTTTCTTGGCCCGTTGATACTAAAATACTAACTACCGATAACAAACGATGACTAGTAGCAGGTTTCTTCTTAAAATATTAATGAGTGGTAGTTCATAGTAGTCTTATCTGCCATGGGTCTTTCGCACCTCGTTTCGGGGAAAGATCTTTTGAAACCAGATTCCTCCTTATTACTACTTTCCCAGGAGAGACCTCAAGTTTCCAACGCTCATTTCCCGCTAGCTTCGAAGCCTCGCCTAAATTACATAACCCTCTTGAACGCGGCGCGGGGCGAGGGACGCCCCAACAATACGAGCAGTATCGAGCGACGTCCGTCCCTCTCGCACATGAGCCTCTCGCTCGCACTCGCGCACTTACACACCGGACATGACAGCTCCGATCCTTTCCACGGACGCCATTCATTGCTGCCGCAGAACGCGTCACATAATAAAACTATGTAGGTGAACCACCGATGTACCGTGCACACAGAGCGAGTTTCATGAAAAGACATTGATTTCAGTGCCGCGTGCGGCGAACGGCTATTGTGAAGTCCAGTATAGAAAAATATCTTATGTATTGTGTGAACAATATTGTAAAGTTGACAAAGAAAATATCACATGGTAGAAGAGAGGTACCCTGTTTTCAAAAATGTATTAAACAGAAGACTGTATTCGATAAAACAAGTATTATGTATGCCATGAAAATTATTATCTTCATATTGAAGACCTATATGATAATATTGATTGGAAACCTTTGCAAGCAGATTATTTCAAAAATATTTAGTTTAACAACTTTTGTTGGCATTTATGCAGTATGTGTGTATGTTACAATGTGTAACAGTAATCATATGTCAATCATCAATCTTTTAAATTAGCAGCCAATAATTTCTTATCATTGAAATGATTGACCGGACTTGAGTGTCACAGTCGCTAATACTGTTCAAAACTAGCGTTATTTTAAGTTAGCGAAATTTTAAATGATCATGGTTTTCTGCAACCATTCAATATAACATTTTGAATAAGAAACTGGTTGGTGAATCATTTCATAGATTGATCTAAATTGGGTGTATTATTATTTTGTCTTTGTAAGTCCAATGACAAATCACCCAAAACTATTAAAATAAAACATTCACCAATCAACATCAGTCTAGCCTTTTTCCAACTGGTCAACTTCCAGTCAAATATTCACCAATCTAGTTAGAAAATTATAATTACATTAATTTGCATGAATGACCTCACTGTCACCTGTCACCTGCAGCTCTGATAATTTAATCCGAAACATTTAAGTTAATTTGATATGAACCATTAAACTTTATTACCAAACTAATCAATATTCATAGTAAAATTATGAACTAAAATGTGCTACTGCTGAAGTACATAAAAAAAGACAATGTAGACTGACTAGGCAAAGGTTTTGAATAAACAAAGATTAATAAATAACTTTTGGACAAGTTTTAAATTGTAGCCAAGGTAAGTCGATAAATCCAATGTTAAGAGATAAGATGGGTCTGGAAAACCCTATTGAAGCATAATAATGTCTATGTTCAAAATGATCTTATTCTCATTTGATTGTTTCTTTGAAATTGTTCAATTCATCCAATGGTTAGTTTAAAGTTTGAAATGAAATACCAGTATTAAAATATGTAACCAAGAATACTATGAAATTTAATAACACCATGGAATATGCCAAATGCTAGTAAAACATCTTACCTTCAAAATTCCTGATAATTGTAAAGATCTTGATGAAGCTTTGAAAAATAAAACTCTACATAAAATCATGTGTAACAGCCTATTCATCCTAAATCATTAAGGAGCAGGGCAATGTGGTGTTGCCCATAAAATGACTCAAAAGTAAAAGACCGCGTTTTTTAAAGTAAAAGAAGGTTTATACTGAATAGTAACATTTATTCGCGAATAGAAACCGTAGAATCGCCGGTTGCAATACTGTATCAGTTGACTTTCGTATCACAACACCGACGTCCGTATCGCTATCAATAGATCTCAGAATATACATACGCACCCGATATAAATTCCTATCACTCTTTTGACATAAAACTTACGTCGTCGACGGCTAGACTCGAATACCGCCGCCGCATTCCACAACACACAACTATCGCCGACAACACAATTAGCAATAGCGACAATAATTTAATAATTCAAAATGCCTTTCGATCTATTTTCGCATCCCACGTTATCTGAAATGAAGATATAAAATTCCACTCACCGACAGCAACCGGCGTGTGACGACCGCCCGTAAATTAATGATTTGCCACAAATTCACTGTTTTCACAATTTCAAATTGATTTTTTACAAGAAATTATTCAATATTTTTATGTGAATAGACGTCGACAGAGTGACGGATTTTGACATTCATATCCTATGGTTGCCATAGGAAAATAAAGTCTTTGTATTGCCACTAGTCAAAATAACTTTACGCTAAGATATTAGACTGTATGTAAGCTTTCTGAAGAACAAATAAAAAAACACACGCTCCAAATAAAACGTGTGGAAAGGGTGTTTGGCTCGGCTTGTGGTGGGCATGACAGTTGAGTGTCTGAAAGGGTTTTTGCGCAAAGGGACAAATCAAAGGAAACCCGCCACAAGCACTTGCGATGGTTGGTAGAAAGTCCACCCCACAAGCCAAGACAAGCACCCACGCGTTTGAATTTATTGTGGTTTCTAGAGGTTTTGCAAGCTTGTGTATCCAGCATAATATTTTTGAAAAGACTTTTGCATTTCGTTCATTCGCATCGTCTACTTTTCACTTTTCTGTGTCTATGGTCAAACGGAAAAGGAAAAGAATGGATGAATGAATGACACACGCCATTTTTGCGTTGTCGTTGCAGTGATCGTGAACGACGCTCTCTTTCCCAGTGCTCTCGTTCTTTCTATTTGGTTCATTTCGCCATTTTGTGGATAAGTTCATTTTTGCTGTGGCATAGTTTATAAATTAGTAACTGTTATAGCCGGGTGTTATTTTCTTTAAATAGTGCTTTGTTCGTGCGTAGTATTGGTGTAAGGTAAGTATCTCCAAAACTTGTCCCCAGCCGTTAGACTATTACTTTTATTTTTCGGTACAACTACGAACTACCATATTCCATTGTCATGGACGCTGCTGACTCATTTCGTCAAATTATATGCGTTTCAGAACCTAAAATGCCGGGCGCCGGTACTTTCAAAATCTTCGTCGGGAATCTTTCCGATAAAACAACGGACGCCGATCTTAGACCGCTATTCGAAAAGTACGGTACGGTCGTAGAATGCGATATCGTCAGAAATTACGGTTTCGTGCACATGGAAAACGAGCAAGTCGGCCGCGAAGCCATTCAGAATTTAAACGGAGAGATAGTTCATGGCCAGGCGATCAAAATAGAAGCCGCCAAGAGCCGCAAGGCGCCGTCGACGCCGACCACAAAAATATTCGTCGGTAACCTCACGGACAAGACGCGCGCGCCCGAAGTCCGCGAGCTGTTTCAGAAGTTCGGCACGGTCGTCGAGTGCGATATCGTTCGTAACTATGGCTTCGTGCACTTGGACGCGACGGGCGACGTGAACGAGGCTATCAAAGAGCTGAACGGTATGATGGTGGACGGACAGCCCATGAAGGTGCAGATGTCGACCAGCCGCGTCCGCCAGCGGCCGGGCATGGGCGACCCCGAGCAGTGCTACCGCTGCGGTCGGGGCGGCCACTGGTCCAAGGAGTGCCCCAAGGCGCTGGGCCCCGACCGCAACGGTTTCCGCGATCGAGCTTTCGGCCGCGACCCCTACCCCCCGCCGCCGCCGCCGCCGTTCCTTCGCGATCGCATGATGGGAGGATTTGGGGTAACGCGCTATCACTTACTATCCGAACCGTCGGTTTCCATCTGACCGCTTTCGATGCATCACGTAGGCCGAGCGCGTGGAGTCTGTCTTCGCACGCGGTTCCTAACTCGGGCCGAAATAACATGATCGGGCTCGGTGATGCTACAGTCGCTGCTCACCACCAAAACAAACAAAACACATGCCTAAACTAATAACATTCATTTTGTTTTGAGTTGGTTTTCATTTTGGCAGTTGCATACAAACTGACTGCCTCTACTAACGCTGTTTTACTATCACAGGATCCCTATGATGGGTACTACGACCGCGCGAGGTTCGAGTCGCCGCGGGACCTGTTCGAGCGCCGCTACCCGGTGGGAGCATCGCGCGGGCTAGAGATGGGCGCGTCGCGCGGCGGGCGCGGTGACTTCGTGTCGCCGCCGCTGCGCCGCGAGCCGATGCCGCCCATGCCGAGCCTCCCGCCGATGCGCAGCGGGATGGGATCTATGAGGTCGTCGTATGATGCTATGTACAGCAGAAGAAGTCCCCCTCAAGGACCTCAAATGTCCCGGGGGTGAGAATTGACTTGTGTCAATGTTGTTGTGTTTCATGCTCTCAATCTTGCTTCATACAAAATTGGTTGTAGTGTATGAGTTAGAAGTTACTCTTAAATGTATGTTAGAATCCACTTATCGGCCATACCAAAAAGGTTCAAAATAACACAACTGACACCACTTTTGCTATAGTTTAGGAATAGAGTAAGCTTTAGTCCAACTTGCCCTAAATGCAATAAATTGAAATAATTGATTGCCACATATTTACATTTCCATTCCATTGTCCTTTGCTAATTCAGATGAAGTATACAGTATGTCCACAATATTAATAAGTAGTATAACATAAAATTAATAAGTATTTCCTCTCGTTACAGAATGTATGAAGACTTCAGCCGTGACACGTTTGATGACAGAAGGTACGGCAGCCACCTTTACATAAATGATTATTTTAGTTGTAAAATATGAAAAACTGATGTAGCATTAATGTGGCAATTTCTTTGCTTCCAGGCCGGGGATGCGAGGACCGTCTCCCTCCAGAAGATACGCGCCTTACTAGGTTAATATTAGGTTAGATAATAGTTGTCCAACGCTCAGTTGCAATCAATTGTAATTTGTACTTGACTGGCTGACCGATAGTACTGTTTTATAGAGTAAAAAAATATTATTTAAGTGGGAGTGACTGATTTGCGATTTCCACAAGTACGATTGGCATGGAAGCTTATGAATGTATTATGTGACTGAATGTAAATAAGTGAAATAAATATCATTTTAAGTACACCACTACTTTAATTCCATGCACAGCACCTGTTCATCACTACTTCTCCTGCCCTTTTCTTAAATACGCAGCATCTCTATTGAGCTGTCTTCACACAACAAAACTCTTGGAAATGTTCTCTAAGACTCAATTTAGCTATAAATTGATAAAAAATATTTTGGCGTCGCCACCGTTATCTGACCTCGATACGTTATTGCCTCACAAGAAAGTTGTATCCACCCAGATAGTGTGTGCGACTGAAAATAATAAAACAGCTGCATACATAAGCCCCAATATTGTTAGGCCTTAGTGTTCACAATTTTCAGTTGTTTATTACAAACTGTCAAATATTAGGCGATTAACACACTGCCACGCAGCCTAGCGCGTGAATGCGTGTTTTAACGTTGCTTCTTACAAGCAACGTTAAATTTAGTTAAAGTTATCTCCGTTTGCATAGAAAACACGCACAGTTCAACACAGAAAATGCATCCACGCGCGTTCATTCAGCTGCGTTGACACGCAACATGCAGTGTGATAATCGCCTTAGTCTTCTTGCAATGAAAAACCCTGCCTTAGCAGTGTAATCATAGAAGTCGCTGAATATACCTACACTATTCTACAGAACTTACGCGAGGAGTTGAGGACAGATGGACGGCATGGTCATCGTAAACCTACTTTCACATGGCGATAATCAGTACCGGTACGATATAATTAAGTTGTGTGATCCCATGTCATACTGCATAATTATTTTGTTTTAATCTTACGAACACAGCGCAGTGGAATGTTGACGTGATCCGTGACTTGTAAGAGGCTTCCTTCGGAAAACTATACCAGAAAGAGAAAGATAGTAGATCCGACTGCTTGGAAAGTTAGAAACGTCTCATCAGTCATCTATATAAGACTTGTATGTCCTGCGATCACTTGCCCAGAAAACAGGTCAAATCGCGAGTTGCTGTGCATCATAGCTAGGTTTGATAGGGCTTCGCGATTAATCAGTAACTTGTGGCTCATGTCTCAAGGAGAGGGTTTATTCGGGGGTATTAAATAAGTAAACTTTCTATGTCCATTAATGTTTTATTATTTTGTAACTTAACATGTATTAGAAACCTATGCAATGTCAGCTACAGCTATATTTACACAACACTGTACAGGTGCGATGCGCACTAGTAAATGCTAGGCGGACACTTGGTCTAGTCTATGTATACACACTTCCAAATTCATTACAATGACTGCCCTTTAGACCGGTAGTCAGAACAATGGAAGTCTTCAGTGATATAAAATATATCCCTAGACTATACCTATTATACATTTTTCATGTTACAATGTCGATAAAGTTAAATAATTTTATTTTTTCTGCTAATTACAGAAAAGATGTTATGGAAATTGAACTTTATTTTATTTTCGTGTGTCGAGGCACAAATCTCACCATAAGGCACATCAGACTTGATCAGACCAACTTGACCAAGTGCGTCGCTATACAAAACAAATTGTTAATACTAATCGTTGCGAAGGCATCTCATAAGACACTGCGCTATTACATCCCATATCTTTAATACTCACACACTACTATTAGTCTTTTTATCATGGTTTAAGTACAACCCACATTAGCTACCTATACCGACAAACGTGAATAAAAAATGCATTTTACATGGCTACGTCGATAATTTTGAAATCAACTGTTTGTACGATTATAAAGGCGTCTTATTGTCAAAATATCACAAAACATGTCGCTCGGCCACGCTGCGGCAGTTCCTGTACTTCACAATAGTGACCTAATTTACAACAGAAGCGTAAACAGAGTATTGTTCCATATCTGCACTCCGATAGCTGCCTCATTGTGTCGCTCACTCCTCGAGGGCTATGTACATGTTAGAAACGGTTGTTTCAATCGACACAAAACATGAAGAAAGCTGCCTCAACGCGAACACTTTTTTCGATTGCTTATTCAAACGGAAGACAACAAATTTTTCGTTAAAAACACTTCATCATTAAATCTAAGTAACAGTAATAAAATAACATTACTTTTAGAACAAAACTAAAATCAAAATCATACAGTTGTGGAGATTCCATCGGGAACATTCATAAGTTAGTCATAATTATAATAAACAGTATCATTTCACTGGTGGCGTGAACTGCTATCCAAATAAACTTAACAATACTGAGATTTAAACAAAACGGTGGTCAAACTGAATTTTCACATCGATGGGCTTTACAGCTATTGATTTTCACATGAATCGTAAAATAAATAGAATATTATCGAGGAACTAAACTTGGAGCCTAAACTAGGTACAGTCCGTGTCGGCGAGCGTCCGCGCGGCACTACGAGAGTCACAGTACGTATTTACAGAAGGAACCGAGCACAGCCGCGGCGCGTCACACGAGCTTGATGGTGGTCTCGGTGTTGTACTTGGCGAGCGTCTTCTTGACGCGCAGCGCCGTGAGCCGCACGGGCGGGTTGGCGTGCCAGCACTCGTGCATGAGCGTCACCAGCGTGCTGAGCGGCTCGCTGGCCAGCCAGCGCGGCGCCACGGCCGGGCGCGCGCGCGCCGCCACCACGACGCGGTGCATGTCCTCGAAGGACGGGTCGGGCGGCACGCTGTCGTGGTAGGGCAGCGCGTAGGCCTCCACGTGCTGCGCCTTGTCGCCCGAGCAGCAGCGCCGGCACATCTCCCACAGCACGAGCCCCAGCGAGTACATGTCGGCCATCTTGAACGCCTCGAAGTTGCCGACGTCGAGCTTCTCGTCCAGCACCTCGGGCGCCATGTAGCGTCGCGTGCCCACGCGCGTGTTAGGCGCGATGTCCACCTCGTTGCGCTCGGCCACGTACCGCACCGCCAGCCCGAAGTCTGCGATGGCGCACTGTCCGTTCCGTTTCACCAGAATATTTTTGCTCTTGATGTCTCGATGCGCAATCGCCGGTTTGCCCTTCGTGCCGAAGATGTCCATGTGTAGATGTGCGAGGCCACTCACAATGGAATACGCCATGGTCATGAGGCCGTGCGTGTCGAGCACCACGGTCTGCAGGTAGTCGTGAAGCGAGCCGTTCTCGTGGTAGTCGGTGATGAGCAGCATTTGCGTCCAGGAGCCGGTACCCTTGATGTCGGCGGCGATAAAACCGAGAATATTTTCGTGTCGCATCAGCACCGTTTGGTAGATTTCCGTTTCGCGGAACCAGGAAGCTTCTTCGGTGGTGAAGAACACTTTGACGGCGACGCGCTCTCCGCGCCAGCGCGCGAGCCACACTTCTCCGTAGCGACCCTTGCCGATGGACTCGACCATCTGTATCTGCTTGGCGACGGTGCGCTGCACCAGCAGCGGCAGGCCGGAGCCCGAGCCCGACGACACGTCGGCGTGCGGCGCGGGCGGCGAGGGCGGGCGCTTGCCGGCGCGGCGGCGGCGCCGGTACAGCAGCAGGCAGGCGCCCAGCGCCGCCAGCAGCGCCACGCACAGCGCGGCCGCCAGCAGCAGCGCGGGCGCGGGCGCGGCGGGGCCGGGCGCCGGCGTCTCCGTCACGTCGGGCGGCGGCGGCGCCAGCGCGGGCTGCAGCCGCCGGTTGCACAGGTCGCTCTCGAAGCAGCACTCTATCACCTTAGGGTGTTGGTGTGGCACCTGGGAGCTTTTACACTGGAAATTGACAAAAGTATTGGTTAAAAAGTGTCTTCGGAGCGTATGATGTCAAATTGAGTTCTCTAATTTTGGTACACTCCTATCGAACCTTTAAAACCTAGTCAACACAGATACTCACTTGCATGAACCCGGACTCATCCGGCGGTAGACAGCCGGCTGTGCGATCCACCACGACGAGTCCATTGTCGTCCAGCACCTCCTCGACCGCCACGAAGCAGTAGCCGCCGGGCTGCGTGACGCACGTGCCATTGGCCGCGCCATCGGGGCACGCGGCCGCGCCCAGGCACTCGCACGTTAGGCCCCGGCCTGCAAGTAGGGAAAAACACATTTTTATTAACTTGATTATCAAACAATTGTATTTCCTAGTTGCCAGATAGAAAATTATGTCTCAAAGGACCAAAATCACAAAACTACTGAGTTTTGCTTTCCTCTTGTTGATGTATAATTCAATTTAGTAAATTCAAATTGCGTAGCAAAATAAAAATACTGAAATTTTAGGAGATGTACGAAAAGACACTTGTTTAAAAAAAATACAAAATACAAAATGCAAAGAACCAATACCAAAACAGAACCTGTTTACAAAGACTTCACAGATGCCTAGAGCTAGACCCAAATAATACAATTTATCTAACTTATTAAGTTCTCACACACTGGTGATGCCTTCATTTTAAACAAACGTCGTAATTATCAGTGACATCGCGCCATGTCCAGCGGTACGAATCTAAGATAACACAGCTAAGACTTACACTGAAGGAATCGTAGATATCACGTAAGTCAAGGATGTTGATAATTTAACAGGTGAAAAATAAAACTTTCCACAGGATAGGAATAATTGCTGAAAGATGATCTAACACTATGAAGTCATTTATAAATATATCTCTATAATAATAGCATTCAGCTGAAAGAAGACAGACATTATGACGAAGAAAACAACGAGGTCGACGTAAACCGACACAGAAGTAATTCCTAGGAATAAGCGAATACTACGAGTTAGAAGTGCGATGACAAGAATACCATATTGATCATGGAGAAGATAATTTTAACAAAATCTATTATTTAAGGCCACACTGGTCGGTCATTCTTCCATACAGACGTAGTATGGTGATTACTCGTCTATTTGACGGTGACGTTCAAAACCAAAAATTATATCAATTTGTCTCGCCATTATCTAGCCCTGTATGAAAGCAGAATCGGAAAAAAAAATTGTTTGGTAGTTATGAATGTTCAAACTTCCATATTTCAACGTATATATTTGGGCATAAATAACTAACTCCCGGAATGAAATGGCAAAATTGTTACCTTACGGGGATAGATAATGTATTCAAGATTTCAGATAACACTGTTTTAAATAAATACGTCCAGTAGTTTTTTTCATAATATCTATACGCCCGAAGGTCTGTTCATGAAATTGTACGCTTGTTTTCGTTATAGATCATCGTCAATACACTAAATAAATAAATGAAACCTAAATAAACAATACTACATAAATACAACTAAAGTAATGATTACATAAACTAAATAGCATGCATATTAGCCACACCCACCAACGAGTTCGAGCCGTCGACCAGTGCAACCTTAAGCACAAATCCTAATCATTTTACCAAATACTGCCATTGTCTGTGGTACCAGAAAACCACGAATTTAATAATTTCACGAAATCAAAACAGCTAGCTAAGCGGACATAGAAAACTTCGATGCTTTCTACAGAGCAGAGCCTGTATCCATCCAATAAACCAACAATCGAACAATAATGAATTGGCTTGACAAGAATGTTCTGAACATACATAGACGACACAACGGTCGGGGGTAATGCGGTTGCTCATTATTATGGCATTGATACTTTGAATTCATCAGGTATTTACTTCCTGCAAAAAGTTAATTGCGATTAGGTACATCAAGAAGTGATTCTTCTTAATGTTGACCAATCATACTTGGAATGTTTCGTGGGTGACATCATGAAAAGTTCATGTGTTTCATGCTATATCTTGTTTTAAAAAAAAAAATGTTAAATACTGGATAATGGAGAAATGCATTTCCGACTAAGCTTGAATGCACAAATGACAAATAAATTGGCAGAAGTCGAGAATTTCATGAATAGTTCATTAAATCAAGGTGAAAAATGCAGGGAGGCAGATTCAATTAAGATAATTATTTAAGTCAACCGTCCGACGCGCTAATGACTTCCAAGTCTTCATCTATTAGGTGCGCCATAATCATTTCTTGTTTCATTATTATATTATTGCGCATTTAAATAGTATTGGCAATTTGGTTGCAGGTGTTTGATATATTTGGCATTTAAACATTAATTAAAATCTGGATCGACTAGTTTGTATCAACTAGTCCACTTAAGATTCGTTTGAATAAACGATCAGTATTTAGGTAAAATACTGATCGTTTATTCAAACGAATCTTAAGTAAATACTACGTAAATTAAGGGCGGATTGCATTTTTTGAAGTGCTTGTGGCTTGCTTTACGAATCAATTTGCAATTATAATATGGATTGGCTTCGAATCGAACATTAAGTTGCACTTGGTCGTTCGAAGCGGATTAATTATTGCAATTGCTGTTTTTCATTCAATGAACATAAGTTTTTATTTTACAGAACGCTGCAGTAGGTCCTCATTCTTTATATGTGTTCAATTTAAATATGTGAACATGATACGCTATGACTGAATATGAAAACAAAAGAATTATGAACAGGAATATAAATATTAATGGCATTAAACATTCATCCAGCTTCGGAGCATATATTTTTTGCACGCAGGCGCTGCGAGCAACAGGTAAACCTCCCGGTCGACACCCGGCGCGCTCCCAACGATACGGCCCGTCCTCACACAATAACAACAGGTACAAGTTTAAGCATCAATTCTAGCATAATACATTCACTTCTGGACGACAAATAAATCTATATTTAGCTATGAAATAGCTAAAGGAATCATAAAATTTATCGATTAGTGTCGCCACTCCTCGGAAAAGTGACGAGACGTTATAAATAATTAATTAAACTATCAAGTTTAATGCGGTCTGCTTGTCAAGAACATTGAGCATAAAACTGAAATTACGATATGAAGTCAAGTGAACCAGTATTATTTTATAGGTTGTGATTACAATGACGTTAAGGTAATAAAGCTGCGGTCAGTAAATACCAATAGCTAGTAAGGAAATCTGAGACCTGAGCTCATACAATTACACATACGAGGTAACAACTTACTATGAATCAATGCGTTTGTGAATGACTTACACAAACACTAGGTAGGTACATATTTGTAACACAAACGTTCGAGTTTTACAGTGATCCCAAATAAACTTCTAAATATACGGTGATGATTACATCAACGCCAGTTTACTTACGACGAGACACAAACATTGATGAACAAAATATAAATACAACAAAGACAGGAAACTATGAATGATTCAACGTCCACATCCTTGACTCGTAGCAAATCCGTTCAGAAAGCGGAAACTAAAACACGTCGAGATCACTACTGGGTCCTGAGATGCGAACACTTGTACAAAACAAACAAAAAACACAGCGGATTCATCTTCAGGAGTAGATTGGCGCAAATTTTGGAGCACTTGGACCTCGCTTCGAGGAAACACAATACTCAGGTCAGCAGCCTACAACTGTAGCGTAGATTTACGATCTGGTTTAGGTGTCGGACTAAGGTGTTGCACGTACTTCGATCATGTCGTCTCATGCCGTCGGAGAGCTTTCGAGGCGAGCCCGGCCCTGCGTCCGCGCTATCATTTAAATATAACTTGGGACGCCGCCGTCTGTCGCCGGCTTTATTTTTACACCACTGAGATTATATGTGGACAGTCACAACGCACGCTGTCTCACGGGAGACGTTATGGTTTGCGCGCAACACCGAGCCACTAGCGGATAACACTGAGAGCGATACGTGTTGGCGGAGTGACGCCCACGGCGCGAATGACGGGCGGAGCGCAAGCGGCGTCCCCCTGGGCGCAGGCCCCGCGTCCGCCGCACCGCCCCGTGCAGTATGCACCGCTGCACAGCCTCCACATGGCTCCGCCAAGATAACGCGGGCACCGAGCCGCGATCGCACTACACTCATCAGATACACAAATGCGGCGCGCGCGTTGCAATTCATTGACGCCAACACTGCATTGCCAACTGTTTATTATGATCAACCTACTTACGAATGTATTAGGCGAACTCTGCCTTTGATCGGCCAGCCACTAGTCAACACAATTTACTTATTGTACCGGACGAGGAAAGAATCTCTCAGAACTCCAAATATGATAAGGTAGACTACATAATAGAAACAAAGAAGCATTGAATAAATTAAACAGGAGATCGACTATATTAGCTAGCATAAGGAAAAGTAAAAACATCATTACGATATTAAAAGGACAACGAAAGCGTTCATAATTTAACCGATTCAGATAATTATACAGAACGCTTTAGCAGTTATAATAATACAAATACAGAAGACTTTTTGGTAACATTTCTGGAAAACCAACATCTGTCGGAAGCTTTTTATAGTTTACGAGGAGCAGTAATACTCCTACATCCACAAGTTATTAGAGAAACGCAAGCAATAAAACCTTATGGAGCTAACTAATCGGAGCGCTATTAATCCGAAGCTTTAATGACCAACACATCGTCTATTTTATTTTCCTTTTCTAATTTGAGCTCATTAATGCCAACTTCCTGAATGTTTTGCGACACTGTTACTCCAAGTGCATAATATGTGTCTCCGGGTGTAGTCGGTGCGGTCACATCGTCACACACATTTGGTGATGCGTCGTCATTATCGCTGTTTGCAGGAGCAGCGTGCGATGTGTCCGCGCCGCATGTGGCTCACGTGGCCACTGCACTCGATACACCGCTTCCAATTGCCGCAATCAATATCTGTTATACGGACCCACTGCCCACTAATTCATCTCAAGGATGTCCACAAACATGAGACATGCTAAACTCAGGGGCACGTGTCGATTGCCAAAACGTATGCAAATTACTGTTATAAATTCAAATTACATACCTACGCAAAGAAACGACACTATTGTTCTCGTGTCCCGTCTGTGACATCAATTTGCAAATAATCGTAGTTATTAGCCTAATAGGAATCGCGATTGAGGTTCTGAATTTCTGATGGCGTGTTTGATCATATTCGGATATCATTTCGTACCGTGCGACAGTTACCGTCGTGGTGAGCGATTTATGCTGGTGTTTCTCGTGGGAAATCTCCTGACGACGTTTAAACACGCCATCAGAACCTCATCAACAGCATCGACATTAAATCATGTGCAGTGTATCTACTTTCACGTTTCTACCCACAGCACTGATTGTTGATATTATGGGAATAGGTCGCTGTGTCTGTGCAGCGCACGTGCAAAACTAGTTCCTTTAGATTCGGCAAACAGCGCAGATGTTTCTGGTATCGGTTAATGTACACGAGAACGAATTGACGTTGCGAGTGCTGCAATTGTAAGCGATCATATAAATCGATTTGTTAAAGATAGGAGTAAAAGGGCAATCGATCAAGATGAATTCGATGTGGAACACCGCATCGCACTTAATCTTGTTTTAGATATGAATAAACTCGGCTGCCTTGCCGTCGACCGAATTGGATTAAACGATAAGCATCATATAGTGAGGAAAGTGCGATGCAATGAGATCGTCCAGATTCAGATGACGAATAGCGGAAAGGTAATTAAAACAAACAATGCCGCAGCTCGAAAACGACGCCCTCCGGATATCGGGAAAACAATTCTGTCGTGACTATTGCAAATGGCATTCGGTTCCGATCATGCTGCCGGGGCGAAAGGTCATCATCGCACAGCGCGCAGGCGCCGGCGATCTAGCGACCTCTAGGATTATCCAACTCGATCGATAAGGTCCCGAGGGGCATGCGCGGGACGCGCGGCGCGTGATACGGGCCAAAGAACATAATTTATTCGGCGGCAGAGTGGCGCGCCTCGGAGGTGCCGCGCCCGCTCCCCGCCCCGCGCATCTCCTGGCTCCTTTCGAAACAGGATCCCGTCACATTTTTTTGTGGCCCGGGGATTAAAGAGTATCGGGCTTAAACGCAGGTTACGTAATAGTTTTTACACACCCTTAATCTTCCACGGCCTTAAGGACGCGCCGAATTTTACAAATTTATTTTATTTTTATGCGTTCAGTTGGGACATATTTCACGAGCTTAGCGTGTTTAAACATCACCTGTTACCGACTCATTTGCACGATAAGAGCGCGACAGCGACAATATTTGCGCGTGCGCATGCCACTCGGTAGCGATCAGTTACTTCAATCAATGAGTCCACTACATTGTAGAAAATAAATACATGAGCGGCAAATAAATAATAATGGACTATTCATATTAACTCGTAATCATTCATTTGATCACGTTTTGTCGTTTACGAAACTGTTATGCCATATGCGGAGCCCACGCAAGAATGCCAAATATGCATATTTTCTCCGCATCTATGAAGCGTTTGTATTTTGTCATCATTAACATATTCGTGACCATTGATACTGGCTGTGAAACAATTTTTAAATAGTTGGGAACATGGCAACCATCGCTAGTTCTCAAGACTAGAGTCACGTAGTACATTGGATTTGTGATAAAGTTGACAGTAAATCAATATTTACATGAAATCCAAGCGAGTGTGAAGTGTTATCTGGTTACCTGACGTGAGAATTACTGTGTATATTCTTTATCTCCTTTGACAACTCTCTCAAGTTTATTAACCTGTTGTACTGTGAGATAACATGCAAAATTAACATCAACATTTCCTTCTCCCAATGTGAGCTTTATTTTGTTAACAGTATTTCTCGTGTTCTGCTTTGCATTAACTACTTACGTTACCGTCCCTAATATTTGAAGTACGGTCGTCGTCCATGTTAGTGCCATGTAAAGTGTTGTAACTTTCATAGCAAATTGATACTGTCGTCTTTAACCTCATCATCATCCAATCATTTGCAAGCAGTATAAATATAGAGATATTGATTGATTATTGAGATTGATTGAGATTGTTTGGTCTTACGTGGCGAATTCAGTCCAAAAAGGTACACATGGTGGCTGTCATTTGCAAAGTTTACTATTCGAAAATATTTATTTTCCACTGATAAGCACTTTTTACATGTACTTAAACGTAATTGAGCCGTTGTTCTACAAACAAAGGCAATAAGTGTGTCGAGTATCACCAATCTATAATTAGACAGGTATGTACTTAAGTATTTAAAAAGCTAATCAATATTTATCAGCGTTCAATAATGATAAGGGTCGATGCAGAAATAGTTACAAGAATTAAGAACTAGGGCATTACGTGACAAAGCCCACGCTTACCGCTCCATGAGCTTTGATTAAATTTTGTGCTAATTGTTCTCATTTATATTAATGTTATTTATGGAAGACATACTTGACAAATCAATCAACTCAGCCTATGGCAGTCCACTGCTGGACATAGGCCTCTCCCGGGCTGCGCGAAGACATAAGTACATAGTCCCAAATCTGTAATCTGTATATCTGGGAGTTTCCTCGCTTGATTCTCGGCCTGGATATTGGCTTTTAATGCGTCTTTACTAAGATTAATGCTTATACAAAACTATCACACGCATCTGAATTTTACTAAAAATTCATTTTATTTTTTGTAGTTTGATCTGCCACTGAAATTCTATCTCGACGCTTCCGTCCACTAAACTATTTGTTTGTTTTATAATTTTCTTATGAAAAATGATTTTATCGCGTACCTAATGAATGCAAAATGTTGCTTTCCACTTTCAGCTATGTTGCTGAGTGAAAAAACGTCATATCTCTTTCATAAGTCATTGGTAAAATACTAAGAAAACATAGTAAAACGCGGAAAAATAAAAATCGAATTTCCAAATATTAAAATATATTCTGGTGGATCAATTTGTGTGTACAGTTATCGCAATTCGCAATGGTTGCGTTTGCGCAGAAAAATTCCCACAGATATTCAGAATTCCAGATATAAGTACTTACCTGAAATTTAAAAGTTTAACAATTTTGGGTTTAAAAACACTAGTGGATCTAAAAGTTTTTCATTATATTCGAATGTTTAATTACAGTTGTATGGTGTGGGACCTTCGTAGAAGTAAACCTAAGCCCTTATTCCTTTAAAGCAAAAATAGTGTTCAAGTCGGTTGTCTGCGTAAATACGTCGTATACGTAATTGACGCCACGCGGAGGCGGTCAGGTGACTGCATTAGCATGCTGATGGATCTGATCTGCATATTCATGCGCACACGCAGATTGCAAGTAATGTCGTTTTCTATGCGCGACCCACTCGATTGATCGACGACCGTTACCCCGAGGTAACGAAACCGGTCACTGCTGTATATAATGTACCTGGATCTATACGTTCTATGTATTCACTCATGTAGATACTATCTGCATATTTACATAAGACCGTCGCAAAATAAACTCGACGATAGCGTAAACGACTTGTAAATATTACCGCGACTATAAAAATATTATATTCGAGATTGACGTTGGGCCTCGCACCTTGTTTCAGAATATAGACGTTTAAAATTAGATGTATGAATAACCGTGTTTTTGTGACAATTGTGCAACTGAGGGCAGAGGTCCAACACGTTAGTGTAAACCGGACGATACCGCGACTCGTTCCATTTGTAAGGAGTCTATCAAAACAACAACATATTGGTACAGCATATCTGTACTGAATGGACACCGTTTGTTCGCGATAGATTACGCGTTTAATTGTCAACATACTGCACATTATTCGATAACTGCTATTCATACTACGATGTTCAGACGTCATTGAGTAAACTTTTCACTTTTAATGTTGAACACTCTTCGAAGAGATATCAGTCCCAGATAATCAGGCCACTTAATAAATTCGGTAGCAAAAATGTTACAGATAGGCTGTAAACTTTCATAAAAACCCAAACACTACGCAATTTGAGGTCGACTGTAATCTGTTAATCTCGTCGTGATAATCTTAATTGTAGGGGAGCGGTCGTTATCAGCGAGGAGAGAACTATACTATCATGTTCATGTGTCTGCCTACTGCCTATCTTGAGGTGATAAACAATTTATTTTGGTCGAGTGTATCATGCGGAGTGGCGATGGGCGGCGTTGTGCAACCGCCACGTTGAGGTACGTGGCGCATGACAAATTGACACGTTTGAAAAATGCTAACAAATGTGCACCAGGGTGGCTATGACAGTTCTATATACACTGGAATGGAACACAAATACTACGCAGTTGAATTTTGGATACGATAGCGTATCAATAGATATAGAGAACAAAAGATACATAATTTACTCAGATACAAATAATCTTATCAAAGAGATTACTTTAACGGATTACGAAGTCGACAACGCTCAGAATGAATTAGAAAACCAAATGAAAACAAATGGTTTTGACAGTAACAGATGTAATTAATGATCTGTCAATGAACCTTCAGATGGATGAAAAGATTACGATTGAAAGGTACAAATTCGACAGTGGGTGATAGCTGGACAAATACAGCTAAATTGAACGTCACTCAAACTTGAATCTATGTCGCAATTTCGTGTTTTGTCTATCACTGACAACAGACAATCACGTTTAATGGCAAGACAAAAACTGTACATGTAGGCGAACCAGTAACAATAAACGAGTATGTAAACGAAACAAATGATGCATTACATTGAAAAAAGTATGAAGCAACGTTTAAATTGTTTAATTCAACATTGCATGACAACGCGATACTAGTCAACAAAAGAGGTTTAAAAGCTAAATTGACAGGAATGGCAACATATCTATTAAGTACGTGATATGGAAATAATTGAGCGCTACTTTTTGTGAATAGACACGATTCTATCAACAATAGAGTATAAGTTGTAAGAAGCCAACTTTAGAAAGTGTTGTTATGAAACAATTTTAATGAAACTCAATGAAAACATAATGAATGTAGAGTCTCTAGACGAGCTAGATCTGACTCCAATGAGCGGTAGTGGGCGAGACCTGGCAAGATTGCATTTGCTTGAGTTGTGTTAAATATGGTTCTTATATGTAGATGTGTAAGATATATTTTAGCGATCGGAAGTGTAGATGCGAGTGTGCCAGATGGACACGGTATGGCACGACAGGTGACGCCCACAGCGAGAAAGTCGTGTCTGGTCGGCGATACATGGCCTCGGGGGTAGCTGAGTTATTGGACTATCGCCGCGACAAGCGCCGAGCCGGCTGTAAGCTAATGAACTGAACAATCTTACTACTAACATAATACGTACATTAAATAACGTAGTGGAGTCACTAATTCCTTGGTCCTGAAAGTCCCAAAATCGCAATATCCCCCTTATATTTTTGGTGTTGAAGGACCAAAACGATTTTTCGATAGTCAAGTCCAAATAAATCAATAACTAAAAGGTAATATATCGGTATTGTACAACTGCTCATACACCTACGAACAAAGGTTCACATCAATAAATAACAATTTTGTCGTAACTCACGTCTTAGAATACATGAACAATTCAACTATAACAACCATAGAACTTAAAACTACTCTGAACTAGCAATTATATACCTTACTCCATTGAGTTAAAGGTTCCGTTATAGTGAAGGATCATTAATAATGAGTAACGATAAGGTGTCGCGATGGTGGCGATCCGAAATCTTGGTATAAATAAGCAATCCACAAAAAAGTCAAGTGCAGAAGATTTGTTCTTTAGACTGTCGCAACGCTAGCTCTTTTTCTGAAGCTTATACCAGAATATTACTGGATATAGATTTTTTTTTAAATGAATACTGGGCAGGGCTGCCCAGTATTCATTAAAAAAAAAACTATTGCCTATTTATTGTCTTGTTGTGTAGAATACAATACATAGAATGAATAATGTATGTCACTTTTCAGTTCTCAAGAAGTTGAAGAGGTGTGTGCAACGAATGTTACAGGATCTGCACGTATTGTGAAAACTGTGAAAAGTAGTACTTCTGATCGCCTTTCCTGTAATATCCGGCTCCAGAATCCGCGTGGGCGTATGCAGGCGAACTTTTGACCGGCGCGGGCGCACTGTGTGGCCGATGTTACGTAACTGTCAGGCCTTCCTCCAACATATATTTATTTCATTCTCTCTTTTATGCATTATACATCTCACGTTTACTGGTTTGATATACTATAGCAAGGTTTATGAAATGAGTTATCAAATCTCAGGTTACAGATTTTATGGATTAAGTGGAATATTAAACGAACTTGGTGCTTGTATATTTGATTTGGAAATAAGCATATAGGAACACATTGTATGCTATTTCGTCAGGATGTAAGATAAGTACCCGAAAATAGCTTTATCTAAAACTGTTTTGGATGAACCTTGCGGGTTGGTTTAAACGAAAAGGATTGTTAAGTCTCCTATAAACAGGCGCGACACGCGACGCGAATCGCGCGCGTCTAAAAGGCACCGGTCGTCGCGCGACGAGCGGCGCCTTTGTGTCGCGCTGTCGCGTCGCGCGTGTCTGCGGGAACCTTTATGGTTACACTGTGTTGCTGTCAAATGATCCAGCACGTTTTTATAATATTTTTTCTGTAATCGTACGTTTACAAAACGCAAGAATTTCTAATATATTTATACTTATTTCTCTTTCCTCAGCCTATACATACGAAATGCTGTGTAAAAGACCACCATTAATAAAATTAATTACAATATAATAACGCAAATTATTCCATAAAAGCTTAAATAATCTGCGTAGAACATAGAACTTAAAACAGGTGTCTCATAATCAGCCAGCTACTAGTTACTATAACGGGTAGTAATTACGATTATCATAATACTAATCTAAGCGGTCCATAAAGTAAAGCGCGACTCTTAAGTCGTGAGAGTTTTAAATCTCGGCGCGTAGGCGACTTCCGCGACATTAAACGCGGAGACGACATTAACGTCGGACCTACGGTGACACACGGCACTACTATTATAATTTCGTATAATAGCTCGTGCAACATCGCCATAAATAAATTCATAACGTTTTAACATTTCTCTTTTTTTTAATTAGATTCTGTAAACTAGGTTTGGCTTATTATAAGATATGGCGTAAAGAAAGAAGTGTCTGTTAATAATAATAATAGACACTTCTTTCTTTATGCCATATCTAAGACAAGACAGAAAAGACTTCTTAATTTTTGTTCCTCTTTTCTTATTCAGAAGTAAGGCCATTCGAAATTGCGTCATACTCATAATCTAACCACTCGCCAGCCTCGGCCTTTTATATTAACAACGTGATTAAATAAAATTAAATATTAAAATATTCTAATAATCCGACCTGCTGTTTGTAAAATAATATAACGCTTTAAAACACTTCATTTGCTTCGGCGGCCAAATGTGTAATACGATATTTTATCACCAGAAAGGAACGTTGTATCCGGATCGAAGGACAAAAAACGGTTAAGTGTGAGCTTTATTATTTTGGAGAGTTCCTTATTCCATACTTTTAAATGGAAGTTATATATATAAACGAATGAGGCTAACTAGTATTAATTCATGTTTTCCATGAATATTTAGCTTCGGTGCTTGATCATAAGAGAATAAAGAAATTTTTGACGGGACATCAAACACTTATGAAAGAGTGTTTCGTTATTTAAATTTTTGGTGCGGGTCTCCAAATCCGGTCCCCCAGCGTTGTTCACGTGGAATTTGGTTTCGTCAACTAATACTCTACTTTTTATTGTGAAACTGAACACTGCCTATTGACAGCTGCGGTGTAATCAACCTTGCCTGTTCCAGCCCGTGAAACTGACACTAATGGTTAAAAAACAAAACCTGCCGCTTCATAAAATAAACAATGCATTACATAGTCTTTAGGAACAAAACGACGTAGTTTTAGTCCTTCGGTACAGAAAACGGCGCAGTTGAGTGCAGTAGGCGGTTCACGACTAAGCTATCCTGTTGAATTATTCAGTATTATGATCTTTGCAACCTGTTTGCAACAACAAACAAAACTACTCGACAATATTCTCAATAAATCGACACCGGAGAGAATTGAATCGTCAAGATTTCTGTGAAGTCATTGATCATAGGCGCTAAAGCCCTGTCATAAAACTAGCATTCACGTATTGATACGTGGTCGTATAGCCATTAGAGAAGCGTGGCGCATCGGATCGGCGTAGAAAGCTCACCCACGCGTGCCGAGAGGTCATCTCCGCCCACACTACCCCTCGATTTACTATTGAGAAATAAGAGAACAAGCCTTCGGAGCTGCTCGGAGGTGTTCGTCGGCCAATTACCGTAAATTGATGATTATTGCCAAACAGCGCGGTGGGCGCGCACCATTAGCGATGCGATCGAGGGCGGATTGAAGACATGACGGATTGCACCAATAAAACGTTAACAATATGATCCACGATCGCCAAGATAACGGAACAAAAAAGTGGGTAGTACATCAAGCTTAATGGATGCGACAAGCTTTTTCTTAACTTAATACCGAACGGGAAACTGATGATGCATCAACGTCAAATAAAAGTACAGTTCAGTAAAAGTAGCTGCTAAAATATATTAACTCTGGAAATATTAGTCATTTACTTTTTTACGCTGTATCTAGGAAATAAGCACGCTCTACAATTTAAATGTCGTTAAACCTATTAAATTGGAATCAGCCAAAACGCGAATCGTGACTGCTAACCACGACTTCTGGAGAGCACTTTAACACTTGTATGCCAAAAGCAACAACTTTAGCAATTTTTTTTATTTATTGTTTTTTTAAATATAATTTCTGCACAGAAAGGCGTACACAATTCTGCGAGCGTGGCTGGTGAAACGCAGCAAAACACGAATTATGATTCACAAATTGATGCCTATCGCCGCATCTGCGATATTTGGCAACAGAGTAAAAAACTAATTAGTGTTATTCAGAAGGTAATTTGCAACACGATGAAAGCTCTGAATGGCCACGTTCGGTTACCTTAATACGTGCGATATAATTACGGATGTGAGTATCATCACAAGTGCAAATCGGATGCGCTTTCGATCGACGCCAGAATTTATAATACGCTTTTATTCTTATTTAAATTATCTGAGTGTAACAATATTAGTATTCTCACTTCGTCTATTGATGCCTATATCGTTATCTACCATCGGGAAAGTAGATTTCAGATTTTTAATGAGATAAACAACATGAAGAGAAAATTAGATACTAACGGTGGAGGCGGTGTAATCTACTATTATGTTTTTGATCTAGATTTGTGCAGGAGAATGTGCACTTTTCCAGCTCAGTATTTATAGATCTTAGGGTTCATACTTTTCAGATCGAACAGTTCATTAGCAAATGTTTTACAAGTTCCGTTCGGTAAATAGAGTGTCTAGTTTTACGAGGGCGATATTCCTGTCGCCACACTCCTTAGTGAAACCAGATTCAGTCAGCTATCTGTCTGGAGTGTACTGATGGATGCTGCTGTCTATCAGCTGATATAAGACGTCAATTACAACACCCACGGGTGAAGATATGCTCGCGTCTACTACGACAAGGGAGGCACCCACGATTCCATATTAATCAAACAGAATGATGCAGCATTTATTTTTAGCACGCTATTTAAAAAGAAAACAAGAAATATAGCCCAAGAAATATATAAATATAGCCATTAATCATAAATAGAACAAACTGCGATAGTGAAAAAATAAACAAAGTCATTGAGTAGCTAGCCAGTATCTGGTAATGCCATATTAGCAACGATAACGTGGGGTTAAACGTACCATTAACCCTCCCACGGCGATCCATAACACAGAAACAATTAGACCACTGTCGCATTTTTTAATTAATGTCAAAGTCCGATGAGAAAAAACTGCTACATTTTTTAATCAGCTTCATTTGTAATTCGACATAGAGAGTAGAGTCGAACATCTTGAAGTCTGACGTCAATATTTAGGATCATTTCCGGTTGTGCGAAAATGCTTTTTGAAAATGATTGATGCTGAAACATCTTATTCCATGCATTGTTTATATTAGACAATCTATTTTTAATATTTTAAGAATGGTATAAAAGTTGTCGAATCCCAGCTAGAGTTGAATTATGTATCTGATAGGAAATATGCGTGTGATTCAAAAAAGGATATTTTTATCTGATAGGAAATATGCGTGTGATTCAAAAAAGGATCTTTTTTTTTATAAACTGTATTACTTCAGAATTATACCTGCATCAATATTTTTGATTATATTTTCTTCTTGAGGAAGAAATAACTTTTTTTAAAGTACAATAAATCTCGAAACCAGGCAGGCGCTTTACTTTGTGTTAATAATTTCATCGCCACTGCTCTCAAAACGGTAAAGGAAAACATCGTGAGGAAACCGGCATGTCCTAGAACCAAAAATTCCAAGACATGTTACATCTACCAACCCGCACCGGGCCAGCGAGGTAGATTACAGGCCACTCCCTCTCGAAGAGAGGCCTGTGTACCAGCAGTGGGAACATTATAGGCTGATTATGCTTATGCAATAAAACTGTGGGAAATTGAAATAATTCAAAAGTGACGCCATTGGTCAGAGCAAATGTGACGTAAAAGTCTATAACAACAATCAATGTCAATGTGTTTTATAGGAGTGTTTGCGATTCAGTCCGTTGTCAATGTCATAGACTATGATGTCACACCAAGCGCGCCAAAATGAAGGGCGTTTAAGGTGCGCGTGTCGGTTGGCCATTTTTAACTTTAATTTTTTTTAAGGTCCTTTCAATTGCGCTTTTGGCGTTAAACATTTTTTAACTATTATTATGGCGATATAAACTATCGAATAAAAATATTAAAAAAATGCTTGCATATTCCCTATTAGGTATAACTACGTAAACGTAAAATTTTGTCGCAATATTTTAGGAACATTTATTTATAAATCAAAGAGAACACACAATATTTTTCTCCAAACATCACATGCTAGTTGATTATAATAATTGACTCTCAATGATGATAATATATTGGTGGCCGCCAGCCACCTGACTGACTAATCAAATTAGACTGCGAAAAAAACAACTGCCTTAAATTACAACCGGTTCAAAGGTAATATGATACGCGATCTACCCACAAATACATGTTTATAGCACAGAAAGAAACTTTTGTGAACATCCTTTAGCAAGTATTGAATCAAAATGATTTAGGAGCCAAAAAATCTATGCAGTTACTTGAATAACAATAACATTTTGTTGCATCATATTTATCTGTTGCCATGTTACTTACAAAAAAAAGACGAATAATGCATGCCAGAAGCATATTCGTCAAGAGGGCTTATATATACTACTGCTTCCATAGTATATGAATGAAAATCCAATAGGCAACTATGTCCAAAACCAACACTCGATCAATATCTGGGACATCTCCAAAAAATCAAATTCAAGAGATTCAACCAAACACACCTTATACAAATAAAAACAAGTCAGCTAATCAAAGTACAGCTACAACGAAGTTTCGTGAAGATGAATGAAGCGGTGATCAAGAGGTTACTATAGATGTTTATGCAAATAGCCATGGTCCATTGATGGGGCCCATTGAGAGTATAACGGGCCCCAGACCAGTCTGCAACAGTGCCACCGGTGTGCCGGTTATCAACACGCGCACGTACACATATGCATATTGATTATCAATTTAAGATAAACAAACTTCTCTTGATTGCCTTAAATGACCGCGACGTTTGGTAATAGAACAGAATGAAACTGTTTCAATGAACAAGTCAAGCTGCTGTCCAAATTAAAATCTAAAACAATTTTAATTTTAGAATCTGTGTTTGTGGATTTTCATTAGGTTATGTTGTTACTTTATCGTTTCTGTCTCGTACGACAAAGCAATAATATCAGCAGTTGACCTGGTTCCTGGTTGTATTTTTATACGCCTCTGAATTTTACCAACAATACATGTAAGCAGTAATCGCTGAAACTACTTCGCTAAATGTCAATCCTAACAACTAGATGCATGTGAGTCACGTCTCCGTCGAAATTATCCTCTAAAATTATAGTAGAGTAGCCATCTTATTAAACACAGGTGTTCACTTGACGAGACAACTATTTTCAAATGTAATAAATGTCTAGCAAAAGTTGCAAATGAAATTAAAGGATAAATTATAATGTTTGTATTTGAATACTTTTGTCAATGGCCAAAACGAGTTGGGAGAGAAATTTTATTGATGATGAAACCATCATTGAAATTAATGATGAAATTATAATTGAAATTGATGATGAAACCATCATTGAAATTGATAATTGCCAGAATCTAAACTAGCAAAAAAATGTTATGATTCACGCATGAGAATATAGAAGTTTAGATTGCAATAAGTTTTACAAAGAATGCTAGTCAATAACCCCTGAACCCTGAGAAACATGATTACAACCATATATATTTTCAACATGCCAGTGCAGTATTTAGCAGAACTATTAAAGGAAGCCACAGTGAAGACATGGAAGACAATAAATCACCATCACAATAATGCTTCGCACAATTACGACGCCAAAAACTATTTTAGAAAAGTCTCGGCCCATGTTAGGCAGAACATTAATTTGTCCAATATTGGGTGTGTTGATTTTAAATTGCTAAATACGAAACTAGTTTCGTCAGCCGTGAGTCGTGACCTCTTACTTGTAGACGAGTCGTAACTAGTCGGGATGTGATGGAACTTTCTTCTTGATGAAACGTGTTTTTATGACATTGCCAATCCACCTGCAGAATAGCGAAAGACTTAGTACTAAAACTAGTACTAAAACTTAGTATCCAGTTTAAAAATACTATATGTTAAGATTGAGATAGGTACTCGATGAAAATATGAAATAGTGTTTGGCATTAGTAGATATATGAGCGATGGCAAGAGTGTGTTTTGGTCAATATTGTTGACACATGTAGTAATCAATAACCCTTTGATTTGTCTCAAATATATGTCTGAAGTATTTATCGTTGCTTATTATAATATCAACGGAAAAGCTGTCATTTTCAAAACGGTTATTGGATAGATGTCAAAGGCCTAAAAATCACGTTAGCAAGATTCCAAACCAGACGCTTGCGATAACTTATATAGTTTCTACCTGCTATCCGGCACATAAATCAATTGATTCATGAATGAGAAGTCAATATTTAGATAAATCCACCGGAAACACAAGCAGAAAATAATATATATAATCTGTTGAAATTTAATAATTCGTGTAGACGTTATTACGGCTATAAATTTAAGCATTATTACTGACCAGAGCACAAACTTCTATCGCATCATCTCTAATGCTAATTGATTTTATATCAAGAGATTAGTTAACGGTACAAGCGTAAAACATTTTGACTTAATTTAAATGGATACTTTTAACAATACATAAGCTTTTCAAATAGATCAGACAGTCAGTATTATAGTTCGATGACACACATCGAACGTAGATAATATGCACACCCGAGAATAATCGGATGATAAGAATATCATTACATTACAGCTATTACGCAAGGAGTCCCTACGACTGCTATATGCAAGCATAATAGACCACACTACACTTGATTCAAAGGCACAACGTGATGCAACTATCTTCGAACAATAATATAGGAATCGAGTGTATTCAGTATAGAAATGACTTCATAATTTCACTGCGCACACGCACCCATCTGCGGGAGTGTGTGACGTGTGAGCAGACTCACACATGTATAATATCCGGCCGCGTCTGTGAATGACGCTTACGCATGTTTACTACCGCTCTGTGGCCGGCTGTCGATCATTTCGGTACAGTATTACGTCATCATTCATTACAGTACCAATTTCCACGTCTGTAGGGTGCGAGCCAAACCAATGCTTCTGGCGTAGAACTCTTTGTACTGCTCAGCTGGATCCTTTTCAGACATTACCATATCTACGACGCACTTTACGAGAGGTCAAGACATTTTATTTTTATTCGACGACCCGGTAACATTGCCAATTTAAATATTTATGATTTTGTAAGTGTCGCCTTCGCTATTAAACGTTTATTATTTAGATGAGTCGATTGCCACCGACTTAACGGAAATTTATGAAGAGGAATTAAATTAATTCAAACGCGTCGCTTAAATACTTCAATTCATAGATGACAATGTAGTGCTGATAAATTCGAAATAAATTTGCATAAGTATTTATGGCCCAATACGCTTGCCCGATCGTTTAAAAGAACTGAATTTAAATGCAAATTGCCTTCTATTACAAACATCGAGAGTTCGTGTCTACGAGACCCTTAAACTGACGTTACTAGAATTTAAATGAAGTCTCCTTCCTGTGGTAAGCGCTGAGCTGATTCTCGACAACCGTTCGGTACATAGGCACCGTTTTAATTTCGACCACAGGAATGTTAATACAACCATAAAACAACACGTTAAGAGCAACAGTGTTGCATCCCGACCTATTATGACTTACATTACTATCGCCTTTATATCGAGAGTAATTTATTTATAGATAATTTTAACTGCTTCCGAGATAAATAATTTAGTCTGCGGTACGTAGACACCATAAATCTTACTGAGTTTCCTTTACGAGTAAATAATAAAACAATATTATGATCACATATGTTCTCTAAATCGTTGGGGCTTTTATGGCTGTTCTTCATGCGTTTTCATTGCTACAAGTTTGTCTTTATCTTTTATTGACACCTGGGGTCCTTTATGTTAATAATGCATTATAAAATGAATTCAGACAGGCTTCAATTATTTATCGTGCTTAATTTAGTTATAAAGGTGACGTCCAAACCAATGTCGCAACACGATTATTAGATGCGTTCATTGACTCTTCGGCCAAGTCATCTTGGTGTAACATTAAAAATGCGAGTGTTTATTACAGAAACATTCACATTCTGAACCGTTAATTACCGCGTGTCGATATCCGGCGATCTTGGACGACTGATTGGCGATTGGAGAGCGGATGACGTTATTCGCCGCTGATATACACCTTGCTTCCGACGGCTAATGTCCACCATAGAACAGAGCCGCTTCAATTTCCTGAAGACCCAAATCTTGTCGTGGGATCGGAGCGGCATTCAGTTTACAAGATCTTAATCACTGACAACTGGTTCCGCTGAGTGCTAAATTACTAGACTCGTTCTCACCTAGATATTACTTAATGAAGTGAGTGATCATTCGTTTTATTAACTGTACATCGTTAAACTGGGTGAACTTTCTTGCCGGTCATCCAAAGAACTAAGTATGAATCCAATATGTTTATTTTATGCAGAATCATGTAGAGCTAGTCCTCTTGCAGGCTATACTCGGCTATAAGGCTTGCTTTATTTTCAGCTGGTAAGCTAGATGGTTTCGCTCTACGCATTACGAGCATACGCGTCTAGATTTTGTCGCACGCACCTCCTTTAACAGAAGCAGAGTGTACCAAAGGGTGCTGGTGATCGTTTGTGTAAATCCAAATTAAACTCATATGTAAATGCAGCACAGATAATAAATACAAAACGGCAGTATTCCAACCAACAAACGCAGCAAACTGATGGTAAGGGTTTTAAATACAAAGAAAGTTATATGTAGGTTTATTTAACATTTTCCGCATACCATTTTACAGAATGCTGCAAAATCTTTCCTTCATATCTGCGAGATATGACTCTCGGTCTGAATAACGGTAAACCGCACAGACGAACACTGTGACCGCACATTATGCGCAGTAAAGTCGCCAACGACCAGCTATCAGGTTTCTGCGTCTCTCAACTACCTTACCTCAATACAATATTGACCCCCATTGACCACTTACAAGACGTTTGCTTAACACTGATGTAAATCGTATTAAATTGTTCACCATTCAGTTCAAAATATTACACAAAGTATGTCGGAATATACTAAGTGCACATGTTTAGACTTGGTAGTTATAGTATCTGACTGCTGACCGAGTTCAACTTGTGTGGGATGGTTCAAAAAGTTCATACAACTATTTACCCACTCGTGACGCTGTGGGAGGATAACTGTGACTTCGAAGAAACGTTTCCTCTTACTTAAGTTTGACACAATAAATACGTGAAACTTACGAAATAGAACCAATACAAATCATGTGAATAGCTTAGTAAATCTAAAGGTGAAACAGAATCGTGCATACGTAAGAGAGTAGAGACCTGACTCTGACAATAACGGATTGCTAATAGTGGCTGCTCTGAGCCGCGCAAAGTTTGAACTGAACAAAATGAAAGGTTTATGAAACATACTTTGGCTGGCGGAAAAACGAATAAATTAATCAAGTTATGAAAGGATGTTTGACTTTCCTAGTTTCTTAGTAATTTGCTTATATTGGTCCTTCAAGTTCCGAAGGACCATAGTTTCGTTTTATAACTCGTAAATGATTCGGAAATCATATTAACATAACGGAACTCTAAATCCTTTTCTAATTATACACCATCTTCCCACTACACGCTTAAATAAAATCTTATCTCCTGTAATTGCCAACGTTAATCAAGCGTGCGATCGGGGTTTGTTTTGGCAAGCACATACCGTTGTGCAATTAGATAACTATAATCATTAATAGTGGTACGTAATCGTCATTTATAATCGTATGAAATGCTGTAAAGTTGCAGGTGTTCGGAGCTAGACTGTAGACATAACAGACGGCGACATCCGCGATGCGGTGCCAACGCGAGAGTATTTGCGCGCCGAGCCGTCTCGGACGAAACTATGCGCCCGATATAGGCATTATCTCGAGATCAGGTGGGCTAGACTGAAATATTGGATGTGTTCGCGCCGCATTTAAGAAGCTTTAGAAATAATTTTATACTGCCGATGACTGCACGATGCAGGTGTTACTGAGATTTACATTAGTATGATAAATTAAACAGAATAATATTTGATATATTTATTGTAATTAGTTTCAAGATATAAATGGAACATTAAGTCAAGCTTTTTCTTTACAAGGTAAGTAAGATTTCAAACCTTGTGTAAATATAATTCCAGTATTGACATTTAACCACTTGGAGTTTCGTTCAGCATTGCATAATTAATTTTCTAATGATGAATTTTAATGAAAGGACAGGAAATAGGTTTCCGCAGTAAATATATTTCAAAGAATAACTCTTAAATCTAAATATATAATAATTCTACCAAGGTGTATTCACATTGTTCAAAGGAGAAATTCCGTTGTTAGCGAATGGTAAATTCTATCGAACAAAGGTGAGCTAATGATTACTAGTCGTAAAACCTTACAATACTAACGCAACCGACCGAATGCTGAACATAAAACCCTATACAATATTTCAAAAAAGGTAGTATTTTACGAGTTGTGGGCGCAGGTACAGCATCCCTGAGCGACGCACATGTGCAACGAAGCTGGAGATTTCTTAGAAAATCTACTTTTTCTCATGGTTCTGACAATAGGATCTCGCATCTGGCAGACACGGTGTCGTCAGATTCAACAACTGACAATGGTCCGCACCGTCCGTTTTGAGAACACTTCGTTTAACACAAAGAACTACCTGCGATATACCTGCGACGCTATTGTATAGCTCGGGCTGGTGCGAATCGTAAATAAAAGGTGCATTTTAATGACCAGCATAAATCGAAATAAAATAAATATCTAACTATAATAGCTACATCTATATAGTTATAGTAAAAGAAATATAGAACACATTTATTACGCAGCCGCACTATGGATAAGTTAGAGAAAAAAAAACATAAATTTTAATACGACATTTATGACAAAATTGTATAGGTTTTGAGAATAAAGAAAAATGTAGGACACAGGATGTACAAAAAACTTCTCTGGAAATGTAGTAAACCTGCAAAGTAGACATAACATACACATACGATAAAAATAATTGGCTGCAACTCGAGAATTCGAGATCATGTATGTCGGAAGGAACATAAAAAGTATCGGACACGTAGGGTATCAGGTTAAGGCAGCCATAACAACACCATTACCTAAATCATTAACGATCACGGTAATTAGAGATGCGCGCGCGTTGAGCCATTGACCCGACGACGATGATTCCAGGTAATCGGCACACTGACACCGGGAAGACAATGCCTCATTCTATTGTCACAGAAGGCGCAATCACCAACGTTAACGGATACACTGGAACTCATTCCGCAAAGCCAGTCTGCCAACGCGAATTGCGTGGAGCAACTTCGACATTCCTCAGGCAAAAATGCAATATACACCAAAATCTACGCAGGTCCAGCGGGGTAATTACGTAACACACTAACAGTAGGAATGGGTTTCATTTTGACAGTTCAACAACATTCATTGTGTTATTTACGTTGTTGAGCAGACAAATTTTTCGAACAAATGAAGCAATGGATTAGCAATAGGCTTCAAAATGATTCAGATTGTGATAGATAGTGTGTTACGTAATTAGGGTGCTGATTAACTTAAGAACTTACATTTGACTGCATTATAAAATAATCCGACGGCAAGACATTCTCCATGTAAAATCAAGTCAGTGAATGCAAATTATGGCGCAGATTAGCCAGAGGTTTACTATTACGATTCAAGACGTCGCATACTTTAGACCACTAAACGATCAAGTGACATGTAACTAAACCTATGCTCCGTCACAACATGAGAAGTGAGATAGAGCAGACGTAATAGGTACACAGAAATAGCCGGTTTTATCTCAAGAAATATGACGATAACCACGACAAATGTGACAGATATAAAATTATGCAGCCAAGGTGTCGACTAATGACGTTGTTAGAGCTCACAGAGAATGATGCGCAGCGATGAAATCAGACTCTTTCATATTCAAGATTTATAGGCAGTCCAATTAAATTTTCGAGACGGTACCGTATCTTGATTGATGTAGGACAAAATTATATTCGGAACGGCTAATGACGTTATGTTTCGTCTGGTGCCGTAAAAAACTGAGGAATAAAAATTCGGGAGTCAGTCTTAAAAGAGCTCATGTCCAAATCAGTTGCCACGAGCAGAACTTTAGTAAGTAGGCGGATCCTTTGATAAACCATTAATTATATTCACACCTTTGTCGACCGCGACTGAGTATTCGGGTGAGGTTTTTTTTTCTGTAAAGCGACAGTTCTTGGAAACATGGCGGCGCGACGACCGTGTGGCAAACAAAAAGTGGAAGCGCGAGCACGAGCGACTCTGATCTCGACGAATATTTTAGAGGTCGTGACAAATACAGAATCACAATAAACTAAAAAATATGTTAACGAATCGATTTTTGATAATAATAGCAAAATGTGGGACAGAATAATTCCGGCTAATTAGAAATCAATAGTTTTGTTTGATTTGGTAGATGATAATATTAATGAAGATAACCAGACGATATGAAGGGAAATATTTAGCTGCCTTAGCTACAAAAAGATAAATTAAATACGAATACAAAATGAAAGAAACTCTGGACCTAGTTATTTAGCTCTTAAGATGTGACTTAGTGATGACCCTAAAGATCTCACCTCGATAGAACTTTTAAGAATTCCGTGGCGCGTTTTGTAGAACGACAACAAAGACTGAATTCTTTGAACACGTACCACGGACGGGCGGTTAATTCTAACCCTGTCAACTTACTTTTTGTGGCCGCGATGTTTTCTCTGTAAACGTGGCAATTTATTTCACACCAATTTAGTAGACATTTCACATCTAGACATCTTGGAAATGCGAGGTTTTAAATGTTTGTTTTAATAAAATAGAGACGAAAACATGGCTTCAAAAAATATAAGACCAATCTGGAGCATCGTGTTTCGTCGGTAAACTTAATGCTTACACTGTGACAAGAAATCTGATAGACTTCAATTATAACTTGCATTATACCTTCAGGAATCAATATACCTATATAAAAGAGAACATTTTGCAAAGATTGCGCGAACACAAACAAAATGACAGTGATCGATCACTGATCAATTTCATTGCATTATATTAATTTGATTCTCAATCTTCTTTACAGTTTCTCCACGTTTTCTATGTTTAATTTGTTTTTAATTCTAGTCATCAATCAGCCTTAAAGGTAAGTAGAATGCGTATGATAAAATAACTTAATAATACGATAGCCACAAGAATTCGATTAAGTGCAACTGTATCTAGAAATTTGATTCCTTTTCTACGAAAGCTACGTTTGAGTTTTCTCGAGAAGTTTATGAGATTCTAATGTAGAAAATACTAATTTTGGAAGGACTGCAAGTGCAAGGTATTCAGGACACGATTTGTAAAGTGTCTGAAAGTTAATGCCCACCAACATTTTTTTTCCCGAAACTTTAGCCGCCAGGTCGCCAGCTTAAAACGTTTACGCAATCCAATTGGTTTGTGCCAGACATTTTGAAAAGTAACACCTCCAAGCTTATAAAACTGTTCACACCGATCAATTGATAGTTCGCGTCCGATCGTCTGGTACCTAATCCGTGTCCATTGAGGCGCATCAGGTTCAACGCTCGCAGTGGGCCAAGCTGGCTAGGGCACGCTCGACTAGAGCATGTTAGCCTATACCACGGTAGGCGCTGTGGTCTAGATCCGCGGGCAATCATGACACGCTCTGTCGCCCGCCTCTGAGCTTGGTGCCCGCACCTCTGTTCAGGTCGGATCACTGTGTAGCATTGGAGCGGACCCTGCAGAAGTGCTTCAAGGTTATAAGGTTGTATTTGCTGAATAAGCCGTGCACCCGATGGGCTTTCTATTTAACTGCATCAGAAGGTGGATTTTTTTAAATCCATCTTTAGTGCTCATTTTCGTTTTGGAAGGGTCTCTTGTACAAAATTCCATGCTTCTAGATCCAGCGATTAAGGCTGTCTGTCAGTGAATTTAAGGTTTTTATTAAGTCGAAGATACGTATTTTTTTTCTGAATACGTTTATTCATTAACTAAATATTTCCGCAATGAGGAAATATTTCATAACTGGATGCAGCGCGGCGGCAATACAGACGGCGTAGGTACAGCTGCAGCTGGTACAAAGTAGAGCATTTGTAGAGCGGTTTCCTAGTATAGTCGTAGACGGAAAACCCAAATTAGAAGTTGGAGTGGATGTGACCAAAGCATGCGCATGCGCAATATGGTTGACTCAAGATCAGTTTAAAGAATTTCGTCATTGAAATACACCAGTCAGACAATAAGATTGTGAGCTAAACTACCATGAGCTCGTAAATACCGCTAAAATTTCACGGTAAATATTTTGGAAGGGGACTAACAATTCTATTTGTTAACAAGCTCTAATACTATAGGTCAAGCATCACAAATGCAGTAACGCATTCGTAACGCTGTAACTATAAGAACTGCCAAGAAATAGAAACGCTAGCCTATGCAGCACGACCGCGCCTTAAAACTGGAACTGAAATGTTGTTCTGCGTCTATTAAATCTTTAACAGTTCAATGATTAGAGGTTAAATACTGATTTCAATTTAGGTTCACTGCATAATAATACCTCGTGTCTTGTTTTATGATATTGAAACGTTAATTAGCTTTTAGATATACATCTCAAAGTCAGTTTTTGCAATTACTTTAAACAGTTATTTGCTTTATGTTGGCTGCATTGATGGTGGAGAAAAAGTTTTTGTTATCATTTTGGGATAAAAAACGACTTTGTGTATACTATAGTTTGTCACAGACAAAATGATAATCAATCAAATGATGGTGTACGGATATAATTGTTCGGAACTAATCACGGAAATTCAAGGTGAAGTGTTAAATATTGACACATCAATGGAGGCGACCAATTTCGGTTTTGTTATGACGGCAAAATTGTAAAAAAAAACTAGTGATTTAAAGCATGAGGACATGAATAAAAGTTTTACCTCCATTTGAAGTACAAATACAGTACCTAATTTGTTCCTCGTTGAATTGCATTTCATTCTAACATAACTAAAGGAAACTAATATTAACCTAATCATTATCTTGCTGATTTAATGATTATTAGTTTTCTTTCATTTCTCTTTAATTTAAGAAAAGAGGCACTACAACATTTATAGTTACTTCATTGCATAGCCAACAACTTATTATTTATTTCAAATATACATTAAGTATACAAATCCTGCATTATTTAATTACATACAAAACCAGTCTTACCAACTGTTGTTCTAATCGTGTTTCTACTAGCTTATCTATCTAAATCTGCGTGCCAAAGAACAATACTTGTGGTATTAGTATGAATGGGTCGAATGCCTGAAATAGTTCCGTGAGTGGGCCGGCACGACTCGCCTGGCATGCTGCCTTTCTAACGTCCACTAATGGTGACAATACCACCGTACCACCGTACCACCTTGAAGATTACATGAATTTTTAACAAGCCGTAATTTAATCTGATTAGTTGAGACTGTAATCTCTTTTGGGGTAGACATGCAGTTATACTGTCGTGTCACGATTATGCATCTACCGAAGATAAAAGTCCCAAGGTAACAGAATGAGTCTTTATACACCCAGCTTTCAGACAGTTCCCATCAATCTCATCAGAGGCAATCCCACAGAGGTCAATAAAGTTTCAACCAGTTACTTCAGGACAATTGGCAAGCAAGCAAAATCGATCTCACCATCACTCAAACACAGGACCGAAGTCTAAAAGGTAATCCTACAAGAAGTTCTAGCAGTCCGAAGCCTGCTATCGCTAAGCTAATAAAGCAACCACAACGAATGTAACATGGCATAGCTTATGCTAAATACCTGTCAAGATAAAATAAGATTCCATGCTCATCTCGAAGAAAAAAAGGGCAATAAGTGCTTATCCAGCGCGTGTCGTGAGCGGAATGAAAGACGAGTTATTTAATCATGTTTGTAGGCAAGCTTGAAACTTGGCATTATACATGCAGCCCTGGGATTTTTAAATCGAGATTATTACTTTACACTCATTAAATAAGTAGCCTCGTGTGCGTATAGTTTTATATTGAACCTGTAATGTAAACTGGCGCCTCGAAGTTATTTCTGATATAATGACTTCTGACATAATCGTTGCATGTAATGTTCTTACTCATCCGCGTGCTGTCGCTATTGCTAGTCTACTGAGCTTAAAGGAAGTGTTCGTTCATTAGCAAGCGAACAGTTTCTTCATTCATAATGAGGAGAGTTCTTGGAATTACGCGGAAACACTACTCGATAAACTTGACTAGGATCGTCCCTTGAGAAACCTAGAAGTAAATCCTAATAATAAAGCTATAGTATAGTAATCCTTATATCTATTAAGCAAAACATGCCAGTTCACATTATTCATTATTACCATCTTTTATACCATGTTTTTAGCAAATAAATGATATTTCTATTTCTATTAAATCATTATTACTTTGATTGGTACAGAACAAGTAGCATTATCAACTTAGTAGATTACGAGATAGGTACTATATAATCTCCACCTTATATCCTCCAATAGGTGTAACGAGACCTGGATCAACACTAAGGACAACTCAATCTTGCCAGACGATACTGTTGGAATAATTGTAACAATTCACACCGTCATGTTACAATTTGAGAAAGAAACTTCTGAACAAAGCTACAATGGTTATCACGGAAACCTATCACCAGATCAGGCATTCAACTTGTGGTAACAATCGATTACCTATTGGCTGTAAGAATGCGTGCAGCTTTTTATCCGAAGCAACACAATCGAACGGTGCCGATGCTACAATCGAGAGAATCGATGAAAAAAAAACTCGGGGCCACTCGAGCGGGAGTACCGATTTACCGAACAATGTTATTTACGTATACAACGGTATCGGTGAACCGGACACAATTACTATGTGACTTGCAGCTCTAATGAGATGGTTAGCTTGAAAAAATGCACGCTTATTTGCATGGTATAAACTTGTCGGAATTTATGGAAACCGTCCTGAAGTGTGATGACGCTGCGCTGCTAGGTTAAAAACCATTTTTTTTTCTACTTGGTTACGAGTTTTTTTTGTGATCTCTTTTAAGTTGTTTACAGAACAATAAACTAAATAAAACGTGAATAAGGCATCATGTTCAGAAGGATCATCAAACTACACGTGTATGAAGCCCAGAGAACAATGATTCAATTTCCGCGAAATATCTATATGTGATTTTGTTATATGACTGTTCCATATCACCAAAAACAAATCGCAATTCAGAAACGATACGTTATATCTTTAAGAATTTGTGTTTTCCCATAGTGTGACAGGAAAATGTTATAGATCTACATTTTGTAAGCACCCTATTTTGTTTAGGTCCTAGATACTTTTAACAAATTGTGGTTTGTTCATTAATCTGTGGATAATACGACGTCCCTTTTACTTTGTCTCGTTGATCAGTGGTCGAGTTACATTTTGTGCAGTGGTCTATTCAGATTAGCGCCCGACCACAACATACAGCACTGACATTTGACCCCGCCCACAGCGTACCTTTCTAATCAGAGTTGGGTAAGGCACGCCCGAGTCTCGACGCTCCTCCAGCTCATATCTCTTTGATCCAAGCAAGCAACATATTCTTGCCAGTGTGTCGTACGTACCGGTCTGGCTGGTGTTAGAGTTAATTTATTGCAACTGGATTAAAGAAAACTTAGCGTAAGAAAGACGTGGTATATATGATGTATTTCTCGTTATACTATTCCCTAATGATACCCCGCTGTTTGGCGTTAAAGTCGTTATTTTTATATATGGTAACCCCTTATAAGTTAATAAAGGAAGGCGACCGCTCGAGGTGAGGCGGGACGAGAACGGACGACATCCCTAACTTGGCAGTACTCGCCTCCCGGCTTCGTTCACTTGCCAATTAACGTACATTAACCACTAGCACATGCACCGACTTAACATTCTATCGAAGCAAAAAGTGGGCAAGTCTACTAGGAATTTTTATTTTTCCTTTAATCAGACATAATATCTTCTCTCAAAAATGTTTACGAGGAAAAAAACAACTCATTACACATCACGTTCAACCATGATTATCATAAAGAACGTGAAAGGATAATGCCGAGATACGAAAGAATTGTGAAACAAAAACCTATGAGGCGAACCTTGTTGATATATCTGGTTAGGTATTTAAATAACATCATAGCGTGTTTCTAGCAAATTACGTTAATAGTGTACATTATGTATTAAAACAAACTTATTAGGTGATTAGTGTATAAATTAATAGATCCGGAACATAAAGTGTTGGCAACTGGTAAAGGTATGGCACCGAAATTTACTGCTAACGGCGGTTATAACAATTTGTGTCGAAATAATTGAATTGAATACCTAAACTAAAATATAGCTGTTCATAATGCCCAGTGCCACTGTACATACCTGAAACAATACAAAAATTTATAATTAATAAAAGTATGCATAGTCTTACAACACTTGGTCCAAATCCATCATCATTTCAGCCGAAAGGTGTCCACTGCCGGTCATGGACTTCCATCAAGCGTCGACATTTTTTGCCGCTGGACGCGAGACCATCAGGTCCAATTTAGGCAAACAAAATATAAGTGTGGATTTTTCAAACACGAAATGCATAAAGTTGTGGACTAACAAAGCGTGGTCTTAACAACCAGCACACTGGTATCGACATCTCGTTAATGGCAGCTACGTGTCAACGAGCAACCAGCCTGATCTCACGTTCAGATTGCACACCTTATATGGAAGACAAAAGAAAACCCACGGGATGAAGTAAACCCGTCCGTGCCGAGATCACGCACAGCACAGATAGCCGGGGTAAACAGTCCGCCTGGGCTCATTGGACTCTACAAACAGTCGGACGTCCCAACGTGTTTACTGTGCGTTTTACACGTCCACATGGCTAATATTTGAACACAATTTGAAGGCACGACGCTCTCCGTGCGTCAATTAGCCAGCGGACGGAGACAGGGTTAATCCCGCTGAGCATTAAGTTACACAGATTTATGTGAGCATATAAGAAAAGAGTACTAAATATGAATTACAAAAGTACATATACAATGAATTCGTGGATTTATAAAAACAGGCATCGCGGTGCAAATGTAAATGCGACCAATCGGGCGCATCTGCACGGGAGCGGCGCGCGCGCACTGAGCTTGCATCTAGATACGGGCACCGCACACCAAGTTGCATTTGCTATTCAGTCGCGGCCGTAGCCGCAGTCCCTGGCGCCGACGCTCTTGTTAATCCGCTGTCCATCGCACAATGCTCGCGACAAAAACAAAACAAACGCACGACCGACCACATGAAATAAGAAATGAAAGGACATATTTTTATAAACCAGATTTAATACAATGGATGAAGACTCTCCCTGCTCATGAATATTATAAGAGGACAGGTGTATTCCTCTAAAGTATTAAGGTTAAATTGGAAATTACGGTCGAGGTCTATAAAATACATAACGTAGTCACCACGTCTTAATAAAAGGCTACAATTTAAATGCTCACCAAAATATTTTTTAGACCCTAACACTAAGTACCAAGTAAAATATGTTAATTTCAAATAAAATAAACCCACTCTATACCGAGATGCCTAAAGAACAACGTTTTAAGTTCCAAAATAATGATATACTCATCAGAATAATTGTACGTGTTATATTTATATTCTTTTTGCCTACCAAAATGGGTAAATACTCACCAAATCCTGTTTAAGTTGCTCACCAAAAATAAGTTTGCTTCAAAATTCAAGGGTGGGATAGGATGCAAGAGCGAGCGAAGCGAGCTCGGGACTTGGGACACCCCGACACGGATAGGTTAGGTTAGAAGGGGATGACGGGGTCTGAAAGACCCCGCCATCCCCTTCGTGGTATTTTTTTTAAACCACCCAGAAGTCGGAGCCCCGCCAACGTCGACTACGCCTTATAAATAAAAAAGGAAAATAGGTTCATTTCTACAATACTTTATTAAACACAATTTGGTGAGCATTTATGCATTCTGGTGGACACAATTTGGTGAGTATTTCGAATTTTTTGGTAGTAAAATAGGTACTTTTATGGTAGGCGTTTAAACACAAGCCTTAATAAAATATAGATGACAGAGCAATACTATTGAAAAGCTTGGTCATATATTACGGTAGCATAGATGTACAAGAATGCATCATAAAATACATAAAAGACGCAGCAAAGGCAAGAAATAAACAAAATCAAAGGCGGCGTACTTTTTGAGTTGTCGCAGTGGAAGTGTTGTAATTTTTGTCGCTCGAGCGTACAAACGCGTCCAAATGGTGCGCGATTGAAATCGGTGCGCTCGTTTAAATTCCCGACGACAAACCGAGGTGGGAAATGGTCGACGAGAAAAACGAACATCGAACTCACAAAAATGTAGAGAGCAAACCCTTGTAGAAATGTTAGTGACCACATCGACGAGAATTAAGGGGACACGTCCTTATTAAGAGCTCGCTTTGAACCGCTGCCGACCGCGGGCCGTATTACCATATAAAATAAATTAAACGTAGTTTTACTTTATTCGGCCGATCGCAGCGGTTATCTAGTGAAGCCAACAAAGCACTACAAATAAGTCATAGCGCAGCATCAGAATGGATGCTATTACAAAAATTAATTGTCCGCTTTCAGTTATCCACCCACCGATGGTACGCAGATACCAATTCATTGTCTACCAGAAATAGTAGAGTTACAAAATCCCTTGTTATCCGTACATAGAGCGCAATAAACAAGAGACTTATAAGGCGCTGTCCGAATACGAAAACGGAAAGTAAACAGGACATTTCCGCACAAATGTCGGCCGCGGCTGCCTTCCCAGAAAGGATAAATCTCGCTCTTTTGAGATACCCAACACGCTTAGAGCTTTCTCCGTCGCTGTAGTTTTATTAAGTAATAAATTCAAGTTAAATATAAACGTTAGATTTTCTTCAAACGTTATGATCATTGCGTGAGAGGGCCTGGTGCACCGAGGCGGGGGTGTTTTAATAAGCGTCCACCTCGCGTGATTTATCGTTAAAAGAATCTCGGGTGTGATACATTGCACCTTGTAAGTATAGTCCCAACGTTTATAGTTCATGATTTATGGATGATGATCAATAAAAGTATTGGAATCATGTAATAAAACGTTCCTAGTGCACGACTGTTACCGACGCCAACGCCTGCGATGGTTTACGATCAAGAAATATTATTTAAATCGGATTACGGAGCCTTTAATAATTTTATTATCGAAAATTATTGATGTGAGACCTTCCGAAAACTCTATAGATTCGAACAAGGGTTTCATTTCGTGTGAACAACTGTTACTAAGCAAGTTTCTATCTTATTGTGTTCGAAACGGCGCGAATTTCGCACTTCCCGTGGCGGAGGCAAATAAAAAATCCGACGTTGGGGGATTGTAAAACATTCGCCTTTAATGCGATGTCGGTCGACGGCTAAAGGAACACGAATCCGTGGAGCTTTCAACAAGTGCATAACATAACGTGAACTAGCTTCATTAACCGACGGAAATGTTACTATGCTACAACGGGCTACGATCTGCACTCAACTTATGAGAATAGTACTAACTGAACTTATTAACCGACGGAAATGTTACTATGCTACAACGGGCTACGATCTGCACTCAACTTATGAGAATAGTACTAACTGAACTTATTAACCGACGGAAATGTTACTATGCTACAACGGGCTACGATCTGCACTCAACTTATGAGAATAGTACTAACTGAACTTATTAACCGACGGAAATATTACTATGCTACAACTGGCTACAATATCTGCACTCAACTTATGAGAATAGTACTAACTGAACTTATTAACCGACGGAAATGTTACTATGCTACAACGGGCTACGATCTGCACTCAACTTATGAGAATATTACTAATTGGACTTATTAATTCCAGTTAGTTTTAGGCCATTCTCACACGAAGTAACCAAAATAAAACCAGGTTTTAACGCCGACGTAACCAATTGCGTTAGCACATTCTATGGCGGTTCTCACTCGACGCTACTTGTCGAAAACTAGTTTTCAACGACGACGCAACCAGTCACGCGCGACTCAGTCAGTGCAGGTCGCTCGGTCGTTGCCAATGCAAAATTTAATAAAATTAGTGCGTTATCGTGTCATGAATGGTAAAATGACTAAAATTGATACAACTTGAGTTGCGCCACGTGAGAGTACCGGTTGCATCGCAGTCGGCAAGGCCCGTTGCCAACAAGTTTGGGTTGTGTTTCCGTCACACCGTGTGAGAATGGGCTTAATCGTCAGTTTTTATGTTTTTTTTTTTTGTTTCACACGCTTTATTCTGACTGGTTACCATAATAATAAAACTCCCTATTATCAGTCAACGTCACATACATAGTCCATTTTAATCGGATTTACTGAATAGCTTTTGAATGATTCATTTTTCTGATAATAATCAATTCCAGCCATGTTTCTCAGATCCCCATATAAGTAATAGAATTTATTTATACTACTGCATAAGTGACTAGTTGCCATAATAGAAAAACTTCTAGGGTTAAATAAGCGTTGTCGTCTCCACGGGAGTTTGTTCTGGATCGGGTTGAAACAAAAGTGCACTTTTGTGAGCGCGCGACAGGACAATGGGTATATTGGATTTATACACGTCCCGCAGCGCGGCTACTCTTGTACTCTCTATATATTTTCGCCTGTATACATAATCCTCTTAAGAATACGTTCGCGTCGGCCGTTTCCTTTTCACAGCTACGCAAAAAGAGTTTCCTTGAATTTATTAGCACTCGTCGATCGTTAAAATACAAACACTAAGATTTGGTTTCCAAATTACACGAAACCCGCAGAGTCACTGTTTGCTTTGCATTTCTTGTGCAAATATTAGTGATTCGTGACCAAACCACATACCCAGCTTTATTTTAATTCTGCAATACAATATAATATAATTTATTTAGGTACATAAAGGTTTTATAGTATATGAAGGACTTATGCCGAAAAAAAAAACCGAATGCCAAATGAAAAATGGTGACAAAAAAGCACGTTTCCTGCTGATATGTAAATGGCTGCAAATGTTGCAACACCTAATAATGTCTAATAAATGCGTAAACGAGTCGATAGAACTGGCAGTCGCGACTCATGACGTTATAATCTGTAGAATTAGTGCACAAATTGTAATAAATCAAGCTCACGAATTCGTCCCACGCAAATCCATACAAATTGCAATAATTTAGAATAGCTTGTCAGTATTGAGCGTAATGCTACGTTTGGTGGCGGTCGTCGGGCTACAGTGCAGGTAGGGTTGCTGTGTCAAAGGGACTTAATTCCGAAATCTTAAAAGAAATTATTGAAATGTTTTTGAATATGGATAATGTAATAAGCATTGTAAACAAAAACTCATATCGTCCATTTAATAATGTCCAATAATTCGGTTTTTGAAAACAATTGATTTTGCCTTTCTTAATCCTGTTTCTAATAATGTGTTGTGTAAACCAATTTACGACGAATATGGCAACCCTATCTGCGACCTGAATCCTGTTACAAATGGGCCAGCACCGAGCAGCGCGCAGTGACCGCAGCGGCCAGCGAGCGGTCGAGAATGGCACCACTTCATTACAGGTGAACGTAATGACAAACCGCCCGCGGCCAACTCCGCACCTCAGACCGATACCCGGGGAAACTGCGACGGAAGCCACGAATTAAACACAGCCGTAATTTCGCCGATTTAAACTAATATCCTCAATTTGAATGGTTGTTTTATTCCTTTTAATTACTAAATAATGACATTCCGGAAGCATAACTTTCACTAATGACTATAATAGCTTTTAGTTAATTATAAGCAAAACTACCCCGGAGTTCATAACATACAGTTTTGGTAAAATCTAAATAGGTTGAAAATGATTCCATGTAAACTACTCGATGAAGGATTTCCACATTCATTTGAAGCGGCAGGCTGCGGGTTTTAATTTTGAATCTAATCTAGTACTTCTTTTTAAATGTTTAGTCTGCCTATACTAAGTAGTCCACCAGATAGATAGACATAGAGCGGTGCACGGCTAACAGCTACGAATGGTATCAATTTACAGTAATCTCGGCCCCTAGCGATTTGTATAACATCATTTATCCAGCCCAGCCCGCATTTACAATCATATAAACTTGTATGTAATTGAATGATCGCAGGAAACTGATCGTCCGCCGTCGGCGTCGGGGTGCCTGCATACATCATCATCATCGGAGACAATCTCAATTGATGCCGCTAAATTGGTTACATTTACTTGTAAATTGAAGTGATTCAATTTATTGGATTTGATTATTTAGTTCCTTCGATTTCCTACAGTGGTGAATGAATCAATCCATTTATTTCAATTATTCTCAATTCACCAGAACTGACGTACTCAGTCTCTACTGGGAACCAATGAACTGGAAGAAACTGGTCTACATGTCAAACCCTTTTAAGCTCATCTCTGTGGAGTTGAATAGAATTGTAAAGACATTATTATTCCCATCAAATGCGCCGGAGCATGAATAAATTTTAAGAAACCTGCCTCGGACAATAAATGCTAGTGATAAAACTGAAGAGTCGTAATCATAAAATTGATCCTGGATATAATAAAAATGGTTTATAGATAAAAACGATCGCTTTTAGCTAACGATCGCGATACAGAGAAATTGATAAACAATATAGTCAGTTTAAATCTAAAAGTTACTCTTGGAATTTGTTCAGAAGAGATGTCAAAGTAGCAATCGAATTATTATTATTGTACAAGATATTCCATAATGAGAATGGCTCTTTCTCTCGTAAATAAGACTTACGAATATAACTTCGAAATGTTTCTAGATCATTTACTTTTATGGTGGCAGTTAATGACGATGTTTAATTTGGCCGCGAGATTTCGCGTCAAGTGGATGTTGCCAAACATGTTTTCTTACTAATAATTGCAAATTCCCTTCACAGTAGGAAAAGGAAAAAACGATTAGCGCTTTTTCTTCTGACGTTGCATAACAGCATTTTCAGCCTATAATGTTCCCACTGCTGGGACACAGGCCTCCTCTCTGTGAGAGGGAGTGGTCCGTAATCCACCACGCGGGCCCAGTGGGGGTTGGTGGATGTCACATGTCTTCGAATTTTTAGTTCTAGGACATGCCGGTTTCCTCGCGATGTTTTCCTTCACCGTTTTGAGAGCAGTGGTGATGAAATAATTTCACAAAGTAAAGCGGCTATCCGAGTTCGAACCTACGACCTACAACTCGTAAGTCGCAGCCGTTACCACTGGGCCACCACTGCACTCCAACTTTTCACGTTGATCAGTTAATATTTGAATGATTAAAAATATAAAAAGTGTTTTATAACTTGTTATTATAATGATTCTTCTTATTTATTTTACATATCATATACCCGCGGGCGTTATTAGGAAGTCTTAATTAATTTCCAGTTTTACGTTACCCAATACCTAAACCTCACATAGACCGCAATGAATCGTCACGCGTGTACACAACATGTGCGCAGACGCATTGACAGCGAAAACGAGCCGACATTTGGTCAGTCGACACCTCTGACCAAATGATTAATGGATTAGGTTAAACGATCTCGTTGAAATTGTGCTCTTTTGTACACACGGCTACATACCAAGTTATACATTTCCAGTATAAGCTGATCTCGCATTGTATATGATTTCTGTACAATAAGAGGTCAGCTTATACTGGAAATGTAGTGTTTGATATGTGGCCGTGTGTACACAACCAATTTGTATCTGTCAGATGGTTCAGAAACAATGTCTGCGTATTGATGAATAATTAACAGGATTAAAGGCTTTGTTCCATTTACAATGCAATATTATCATCTGATACGCCGTTCTCCATTTGCATATTTCGAATTTAATGAGGTGAAAACGAGGAAATAAAAGCAAGCTGCTTTTGCCTTTTTTGTTAGTCCACTTATTTGGCTATCTGAATCTTGATGTTTGAATAGTGAAGTAGCAATACGAGATGGAGCCAATTGGGGAAGGTATTATTCGAAAGCTAACCGAGCCGGATGGCCTCACAGTGAAGTAAAGGGTGATTGATGTATGACAAGTTCTACATGAAACAGATAGCATCTGAACGCGAACGTATCGCCGGAAACCTATCAATCGAGATGTCGTGTATAAAATGACGTGTAAACCACTATTTCCGGCGGAACGCGTTTTGAAGCTCGGCGTGGGCAGTGTCGATTTCAAAACATGGCATGTCCGAATGGGTCACGATATACAATTACATGATTCGATATGTCATTCAGCCAGTGTATCGATTATATCTCGCGTTGTGCAGATCTAGTTTCCCACGGTGACTCAGACGTGATATGCACTATATGGACGATGCATGCGGAAAAGTCTGAGGATGGAAGAATGTGGAAATGGACAAGTATTTGAGAAATCTGAGTATTTTATTGGAGTTTATAGAAAACTATTAATGCAAAAACTTCTTGGCAGATACAAGTAATAGACTTTGAATCGGCATAATTAAGCGAACTAAAGAAATCCATGATATTAAAGGTACTTACATACTACACCATGATCTAAAAATATCGACAATCAAAGAAGAAATAAAAATCTATATCAAGTCATATAAAGAAAGAATAACTCGCCACCCAAAAAAAACCTACTTAAGTCCCGACATGCTGTTCCAGGACTCACAGGAGGTCCAATGAGGTTCTGATATTGAACCTACGCCATTTTCAAGCGTTCGCCGAGATGCCGACATTGAACAAGGAAACTACAACCACTACTCAACAAGGAGCATGGTTACAGAAAATATTAAAACTTAATGCAGAGTAAACCCGGAACAAATGGCATCAAACACTATTGGTGTGAACATAAAATTTTGATTTTACTGGTATAGCGTCGTGTCTCGACATTTGATACGCATCAGCCACGATTGATTTGAGCTCGTCTCAGCATGTGAGACGCACAGCGCTTATCTCGCGAAGCCATCGAAGTGTGTATGTGGACCGTACTTTACATCGACTTGCTAACTTGTGCACGAATTTGTTCGTCCGTTATTTGTGCTTGTAATGTCAATGTCAGTAGTTATGAGGAGTATACTCTAGATTGAATTAGAGATACTCGAATCTTGTCCAACCTACAAAATAATCAGAAGCAAAAGCTTCAACCAGTGATCATGTCTGGCTACACATTTTGTACTTCGTCATGCCTAAAGAATTTTGATAATACTATTATACAATGCTAGAACACACCTAAAACATGTTTTTGTCAACTGTTTAGCAATTCCACTGCCGTGCCCAATATAATGGCGAAAATGCATAAATATTTCACGTTCCAATGCCGAATTTCTGCGAAATCCTGAAATGTAATAAATGATAATTTGCAAATAGACGTCAGAACGAAAACTAGTGTCGTACAAGAAGCGTTGACACATGAACGTAACTCGAATCAATCTATCTGACCACTCCTCGAAACGACGTCTGTCTATCATTTATCTGTTCAATAAAATCTAATAGTTGTCTCTTGTGAGATCAGATACATCATTATACACACGTTGCACTGAGAAATATTTTAGTCTCGAACAATAAATTACATAGCCGGTTTACAATAAACTTATCTCGAAAGCTAAGTCGTAAGATTCGTCCGTAAGATTTTCTAATAAACAATTTACTAACCTCACGCGTCTTAGTTCGTTTATGGAAGCTAGAACCGGTCGTGATGTGGTCCTTAAAAGTCCATATCAATAAATATGTTGGCGACGATCGGCTGGCCGCGGCCGGTACGACTAGGGTCGTCCTAGAATCCTAGCACGAACAGATGTGACCTCGCTCCACGGGACCAAGTTTACGGGCTCTATCTCTACATAGTTTATTTGCCGTTCGTCATTGTCAGCTAGTAAAACTTTCTATTATAGAGATTCATAGGTAGTGTGATGTGATGTGTATATTTTGTTGAACATCCAATTTAATCTCGTCTCAAAAGAAATAAAACGGACGCTGTAATCATAGCAATTTGGGCGCCAGTTATTATATTAGTATACAGGGTGGCAGGGCCATCGACACGCAACCTGTTACCATGGATTCAGTACATGAGTCTGAACCCCTACCTTTTTTTTGGGTGGGAAATCATCAAATGACGTCTCTCGCTCTGGGCGGAGCGGAAGGGCGTGTCAGACTCTTACTGACTAAAACCCACCCGTGTTCCTTCAGTTGCCTGTGCGCCGCGTTGAAATTTTTCATGGGTTATAAAAAATAATTGCTGTTCCATACATTTTGACCGCGTAGGTATTGCACTTTTCTATGTTAAGTTACGTTCATATAACCGTATTGAATGACTATTTCATAAAATATCAATCAATAGGGTTATACGAATCGACGAGGGTTGTATTGATGAATTTAATGATTATAAGTCAGCAAATACATACTTATTACGGTTGCGAATTATAGTTTGTTCAACATACAACCTGATACTGACATTCAAATTGCAAAAAACCGAAGAAAATTTAAATTTAACGGGCTACCCGGCGCTTCCCCCTTAAAGTGTTTTGCTAATATCTCTGAACACGTGGCTATTAACCAACACCAAATCCCTACTTTCTTTTCCTGTCACTCACACAAAACGCGTTTGTAAAACCTGCATGATAGAATACAGCACAAATTCACAAAACACAGACAGAAGCTCAGTATCTCATAATAGCCTCTCGTAATAAATCGACCTTTAATTCCAAACTCCATCCAATCTTCTCAAGCTTCGTAACATCATCCCAAGGGTAAAAAACCCAAAATTCCACGTCAATTCCACGGCTACGGTCTGACGGGAACAACGCGTTACCATTTCGTCCCGTGACCAATCGCTAATCGGCGTACCGAGCCGTTGGCACGACCATCCATCCAACCTTTAAATCATGTTGCAACACCAATTTGCGCACATCTGACAGATTTACTACAACACCTAAAATATACCTACGTCGATAACTTTAGACGTTTCTATTTCAATTACGGAATGCACTTTAGAGTACTTTGTACTATGTAGTTTGACAAATCAGGCTTAATGTTGTTCATAGATAAGGACCAAAGAATAACACTCAAATGAATAATGTAACATGATCGCTACACTGCAGTACAAGAGCTAGATTTCATTGCCAGATAAAATAAATCTACACTATCTTAAAGTTTTCAGGATGTTGTGTTTCTAGTTCGGAGAACGTAATAAATAAAGTATTGTGGCAATGAAGATGAATCAGGACTACAATATTAATTTCTGCAGATTTTTCATAGCAAGACTGATATGATATAGTTACTTAATGAGATAGAATATGTTAGGTTAGGTTATTTATTTCACATCAGTCTCGTACAGTTAAGAAAACTACAGCCGACTTCCGAAACAAACTTTATGTCTTGTAGACAGTGACAGCGAGTAAGAGAAAATCAGCAATACCAAAATTATATGAAGAAACGAAATCTAAATACGAGGGCGGCACTGAACATTTCGGGAATCAAGGAAGTGACACAACATTACTATTTAAAAATGTATTTATTGCTTTTCGAAGTATTCTCCGCGAAATTTGACACATTTTTCCAAACGATGGAACCAATCATTGAAGCAACCATTCCATTCGGAAGTGGGGGTCTCCAAAATAGCCGTTTTGTAGGCGTCCACAGCTTCTTCAGGTGATGAAAATCTCTGTCCACGCAATTTATTCTTTATTTTAGGGAAAGTATAGAAATCATTAGGGCTTAGGTCGGGGCTGTACGGCGGATGGTCTAACAATTCTATGTTTTCTTGCTCCAAAAACTCTTTTGTTCTGTGCGCGGTGTGAGAACTCGCATTGTCGTGATGGAGGATGATGCGGCGGTTGCAGTTCTCTTTACGGAGTTCAGAAACGACCTGTGGCAAACAAATGCTAGCATACCATTCTGCATTAACCGTTCTTTGTCCCTCAAGAGGAATAGTCGTAACATGGCCGGTTTTGGAGACAAACGTGGCCACCATTTTTTTTGCAACACTCCGTGAACGAACAATTTTTGTTGGCTTTTAACTCATTTTCGAACACCCAAACTCGTGACTGGTTTTTTGTTTCGGGTTCGTACGCGTATATCCAGGATTCGTCACCTGATACGATGTTGTATACAGCATTTGAGGATCCTGCGTGGAATCTTTCGAAAGTTCTGACGCACCAAGTAACGCGAGCCGCTTTTTGCTCTTCACAGAGCGAATGCGGTATCCATCGGGAAAACAACTTTTTTACACCTAATTGTTCATGCAAGATTATTTATATTTGACTCATGCCAATATGCTAAAGTTGCCTGAATTTCGCGGTATGTCACATGTCGATCTTCCTCTACTACTACTACTACTACTAAACAAGTTTGACAAAACCTTGTGACAAGACCGAGAATCTTTTTTTAAATAAATAAATGGTATTCGATTTTTAAAACCAAGGAGTTTTCAATTAAAAAGATTTTAATATGACAGGAACAGTAGAAATATGCCATTCCCGATACTTTTAGTGCAGCCCTCTTATTACCATTAATTGAAACAGATCAGATAGCCAAAGCAAATGGGCATAAATTAATTAACAACATAATAAAATCATCGGTGTGTTGAGACCAAATTGGTATATTCTAATTTGCAATTCTGATACTTCTATTTACAAGTTGCGATTTCGCAACAGCTAAATATAATACAAAAATATTAAAACCTACTACGCATATAAAAACGGATACATACAGACGGATTAATAACATCAATAAAATTTAAAGGCAGCTTTTAACTAACAATCCAACTTGCGAATTAGCGTGATCGCATACTGACCAAAACCGAGGCTTCAATAAATCACCAAACAACCTAACGTGTTCGCTAGTCGCCTTGCCATTACGTATTCTATGCGGAGCGTATTGTAGCGGACCATTCATGAGTCCGCGGTGTACATTACAATTAATTATCAACCAGTGAGCGCGACGCGTCCTGATTTCCAGTTTAATTGGTGCCGTTGAGACAACCGCACGGCTAATTGTTCACAACGCACTATTAGTCCACTCTAATGACACTCACTATACGTACATAACATACTGTCCACATTTGCCACATCTCGCAGGACGTTAGTGAAAAACACAGAGTATAAAAGTTGTCAATCTTCGCTTGCAAGCTTTAATAGCCAATTAACCTTTAGTACAATCGTAAACGTGCCTACATGCGATTTCAATACACTTAACGTTGTCAACGCATAAAACTTTACATAAGTGAAGCAGAAAGCTCAGCAATGCGGCTATAGTTATCTTGTTAGTCCACTATCCAGTCCAAATCGAAATCCAAATTAACAACGATAAAATAAAATTAGTTGGCATATAAGGCGATACCATTCGTACCGAATCCAAATCATTTTATGGTAGACCATCAAACGGGTTTAGCTAATTGCACGAAACGACACCTGAAGAAGTTTAGGCCGTAAAGCAAATTAATTTCAACTCACTTTAAATGCTAATAATTTTGCTGCTGGTTATTAAAGCAGGCTATTTCTAAAAATGAAAGCCTTAGAATATCAAACATATTTTCGTTTTTATACATTTGCTATAATGAGACCGCCAATCTCGGCGGTAGAGCTCAGGATTTAGATCATCTCTTGATATCTCAGACAAGAATGTATACGAAAAACAGGTCATATCTATTTAAAATGCAGCCTACGAGTCGGGCATAAAAATATATGAACGAAATGAACGTCTTTTAAATATTATTTATCATGTAAACAACGCGCCGTGTTCCCGTAATGCATTACAAACATTTGGTTTGCGATATTTTCTCGCGGAAACAACTAAGGGACGGTTTATTATTTTAATAACGATCTGAAAGTCGTAAAGCTTTTTATTGTAGATACAAATAATAAATCTCCCTTTCCGGCCGTTGAGTACACGCATCCGGAGTGAAGAAATTAGTGACCCTGTAAAATTATCAAAAAACATATAATCAAGCACGTCAGCTTTCAAGTTTTTCTAAAGAGATACCGATAGCCGAGTTGTAAATGGTTAGAAGCTGCAATATTAATCAGAGAGGTAATTAATAAATGGCCATAAAAATGTCATAAGATGAAAGTCTCGCGGCAATGAATCAAAGTGCGGAGCTATTACGTCCTGCTGGTGGCTGTGCCGATGCCGATGAGGGGGGACCGTCGCGTGCGCACCTCGCATCTGTTATAATTCTAAAGATAAACGAATGCGGTCGGACACCCGGCCCTGTTCGCAATGGGACCACACGACAACGCCGTGGCGTTTCTATCGGTGATCGCTGATTCTGAACGTGAAATATGATACCAACTCCTTAATGCAAGCCTAACTAGTTTCTAATTTCAAACAGGAGTAATTCAGGCTAAATAATAGTCTGTAACTTTGTATTTACTTAAGCGAGCTCTTAGATCTAGATGTTTTGTGCCAGTATCATAACACTCTTAATACACGCTAAAAGCTATGGAGAGGGAAAGCATTAACGTACAATGGTGCATATGGATGTTGGGTATCTTTTAACATGTGAAAAGAAACAAACATCGCCGGATTGTTGACCAGCGGAGACAGTGATCGTCCATTTATGCGCCTTTGATTGAATTAAACAAACTTGTACGGACGAGCAATAAAGTTTTATGCTTTTACAATGAGTGCTCCCCTGCAAGCTCGAACGCCTCCAGCTCGTGCTACCGTGTAAGGCAACTTGTCTACTACGTTCAGCTGACTTTTTGCACGTTTCAATATATTTCGAACAAGGGCACAGATTGTAGTTACGATGTTATCTATACAAATGAACTGGTCGTTTTCGATTACTATTAATTACTTATAATATTCAACAACAGAAGGTGTGCCAATTGACGCCTACTAATCAGGACCACTCATTTATGAGGAATTTGTACACCTGGCTTATGCAACGGACTATAAAATTGAAAATCTTAGTTTAGTAATCGAATAAATTGCGTCTTAGTGCCAATAGTTTTATGTTGATGCGCGGAATCAAACAAAATTAAAATAAAAAACGTTTATGGTGGGGCTATAAAACTCAGCCTTAATTGTCACTAACTTAAGTCTTTTGATGCGTTAAGAATTTTAACTACGCGCGTAGCATACATACCAGGGGCTGGCACTCTGGCAGTATAACTATGTAGCAACAGTTGCAACTTTATGACAGACAAGATTTACACAAAGGAAACAAACAGACTCATTCGTTTATTATCTCGGCCGATGTTTACTGTTGCGTACGATACTAGCGCGCTGCGCGGGCGCCGCCGAGACGCCCGCACGTTTGGATAATTCATAAGGGCACGGGTTTCCATCGAGAGCCGGACCTGGTACCGACGAAACCACTCTTCCGGGTTGCTGTTTACATTTTATTGTTTACCCAAAATGGTAACTCAATAAGCTCTGTATAGATTTGTTAAATCGCCCCGTTATGGCTTTGTCAGCCAGCTTGCTCTGTGAATTACGCAACCCTTTTGTTCTCTTCGGAACCTTTCGTTAGTACGTTCTTATCTAGTTTTTAGCCGACTTCAAAAAGGAGGAGGTTACCAATTCTATTACAAAATGGTTGTCTATTTGGAAAGCAGTAACTAAAGAGCAAGTACACCTGAGTTTACTGGTGGTATGGGCTAAACAACAAAGAGGTTATTAACAGTCAGCCGTCATTGAAGCGCGAAGTTGAAAATCTACCCACCTTAATGGTCCATATTGGAATGGAATAAAAACTGGTCGTTATACATGACGGCGAGGCAGGACCGCTGGCGCCAGCGCACGATCGTTTTGTTATTCGACCCGAGCAAGTGGTGGTGGAAAATTATCATATTTCACTATGGCACTCGCGTTTGACTTTTATGAGTTTTGAGGGTCCCAAAATGTTCCCAAAGAGATTTATTAATAATTATAATTAAAAATGGCTTATACACTTATCAACTCCAGAAACCGTTGACAGAAATAATTGTATGAACACCATTTTTATGACCATCGTGATGTTTATGACTAGTTGAATAAAATTCATCTGTAACAAAACGTGGTGCCGGACATTTATGCTCGTTATTCAAAAGTCAAATATCAAAATCATTAAGCGCTGACTAATCTAATTCGTGATCTGTTAGTGGTACCTTTCTTTGAAGTTGATGGACTTAGTTGGAGTGCGTTGTATAAGAAGAAGCGCGACATAACTCAATGATCTGTAAATGGTGCGGAGTAGCGCAAAGCAACAAGGCGCAACGGGTAGGAATCATGCATGCGCACTCAATCCCATGGCACGACACGACTCGCCTCCGAGCCAGCCGGTGGCAGAAAAAATCTCACTTGCCTAATAAGGACCTAGTACGTGCTTGGACACTACCGTTTGCGATTATCTCACGGTCCGCAGAACGGGGTCATGTGAGAACCAAATTGCTGCTTCTGTACTTAATGACCACTTTTAAAATAAATAACCCCAACTTGGAGTCACGGAATCCTTTTGAGTCGTGTACGATGTAAATGATAAGGTTTTTTGCGACGCGCCGAAGGAAACAGTAAAACTAGATGATAATATTTATGTGACATGAGAGCCAAAGGAAAACCAGTTTTGAACACTTCATAAGGAGAATGTGTTTTGAGTCGCTTAGCACTGTAATTACGTCGAGCACAGAAAAATTATATCCTCAGTGAGGGCAGTAAGCAGTGTAATTTGTGCATACTATGCGTGGAACAGATCCAATTATGGCCTTTAATTAAAATCGACAACAAAGTATTTATAAAACGTACATTTACAATAACTTTATGTATTCTGCTGACGAATGAATTGCTCATTTATAGGTGGCATTGTAATTGATTAAACAAGCGTGCGTGAGTAAGCACTGCTTATATGACCATACGTTGAAAACCCTTGTTGAATGAAAATAATAAATGCTAGGAACTTGACGTTGTCAAGGTGAAAATACTGGCGCCGAAGAAATGCGGTAACAAGGCATGCTAGAAAAACAAACTGCAACGTTATGGGATGAAGGTGATTAATTAACTGACTCATTTAAAGAAAACAAACGAAATACCAGCAAACGTATTCGTAATGGCTGATTCGTAACGAACGTTAAGTTGAACAATCCCAGGTTAGGAATTCGGTATAAAGCGGTCCACGGAGTTGAATATCAAGATGGTCCGACCTATAAACGAAAAACGAACCGGTTAGTATTATCGATGGCGAGCCGCGATAGGGGGCGAGGCGCCTGCCCGACGACCACCGCCGGCAGAATAATTGGACACCACAGGACTTCACACCATACACAATAAGCACCTCCAACCCGGCCAGAGCGAGACGGATAAACTCTGAATAAGAACCGTAATTTCACAAATAAATTGTCTCGAAGCACTCGAGTTTCGGAATGGAGAATTCGAATCGACGTTATAAATGGTACAGGAATGGAATTTAAGGACGTGGACGCTTAATCGAAACGTTTTCATCTCGTTATTGCGTGTTTTTGTACAGATAAAGAACTCAGAGCTGTGTATGATATAAATGTGCTCGACCAAGATTCAAGATGACGCGATGGTAATGAAATGAATAAATTCTGAATTTTAAGCGATCGTGCGTATGATAGGAGGCATTTTAATATGTTTTGAGAAAAGATAGCTACCTAAGAGCCATACAAGACATTTCATCAGTAAGATCACCAAAAGCGACCAATCACGCATCATCTTAGTAGTAACACTTATCTGAAATATGATATGAGTAATTTAAACCCTTCCGGAATGTATAAGCGCAAACATGATTTGGCAATGAACTTGGCCAATGTAATAATAAGCCAAGTGTATTTAGCACGAGAATTTATACGAGACATATCAAAACAAAACACTGAATAGCTTTGATTAGAGAACAATGTTTTGTCAGAATACGTCTTCAACACTTCATGCACGTCTCTTGGATGTCCCTGAACCAATAATTCTTTTGGTTAAATAATGATTTCATGAATCTCTGAAAAGTCTTTCTGACTCCAGTTTTTCGTTTGCTTCTGCAATAACATACTAATGTTCAATGAATATCTTAATTCGAATCATTCAACCCACACGATATTAATTTCTGCCCTTGTTAATTTTGGAAACACCGGAATCCCAAAATAAAATCCTTACCGCAACACATTCATCAATGGAGATGTTTATCTGAACAAGGCCTTAACCATAATCTTGGAAGGTATCATGATCCAATGTTATCATTAAGAAGAGAATCTCATTACGGGTTCGTTCACCCACTAGACGTCGCGGAATTTAGCAGGCGACGAGTATTTTGGTCCGGCGGATGCTAGTAGGCTTCCTCAGCAGTAAATCCACAAATATATAAATAAACGTTTTCATATTGGCCACTGCATAAAGTTTATGCGGACTTTTACGAGGACTGGCGTCGATAAGGATGCCCTTTTGAGTACTACGATTTATGGTCATCAATAACTGTTGCAAAATCAAAATAAAATCAGTGTTTTGAGAAATTGTTGAAATCAAATACAACATTAATTTAGTTTCTACATGCTCTCAATTTACAACCAAAAAAATCTTAACTATCAATTTTAAAAAATCCTTATCGTTGGATTCTGATTACTTACTTTTAATTTACACGTGCACTTGCTATGCGCTAATTTCGGTAAACTTCTATCATCTCCAAACAACTTATTTAATAAAAAAAAGGGAGTTCATAAGACGACTTGGGAAAAACGCTACATAAATGCGTCCACGGCACATGCTTATTAGAAAACCTCTGAACCATCCATATCAATTTCATCTAAAAGATATAGCAGCGCTGAATAATAAGTTACAACTTCAAGGCGTTCACCCAGCTACAATGTTGCAGATATTACTTTAACCCGTACTCGGAAACAAGATAAAGCCTATAATAATATTTTGCTTGAAAATTCCACTTCTTGAGATGACCAGTGCTCATAGAAACGTTAATACCTTACAACGAAACTGTGTAATTCGCGTGAAAGCTGTATCGACTCCGAGAAAGTTATTTTGTCCCTATTTATAGAATTTCGCCGAACGCTTCAAGACGCTTTATGCATTTTCGTCGTTTTTACTTTTTCGCACTTGACATCTTTTAGACTTATTTTTTACATCATTATCGAATATGGTTTTCGCTGTCATTAACAGGCATTATAAGGACCATAATATCATCATCAAAAGGCTCAATTTTAAATTTGTAGCTATTCGGTTTCAGCAAAATATTCTAACGTGACAACAGATTCTTTTTTTTCAATTATGATTTTACGGATCTTGCAGGATGTATGATGAAATTGCAGCTCTTTTCACAGAGAAAGCTGCATGATGCTAATGCATGTGCTGCTGATAACGTCATCTGTCCTTCACCAGACTTGAGACCACACATGACCCTTCCTTTACGATACCGCCAGCATTCTGCTCGCCTTGTAAAGTTAAGAAGCGTGACTGTAGATACATACTTATCTCGGCAACGCGTGTTTAAACATCTACCATAAACATCAATGTTATTTTAGTGCGCTGTTCGCTGGTAAATAACTTTTACTATGAACTCTCCCAGAACTTGTCAAAGCAAACCATACAATATGTACAAAAACGAGCCTCTTAACCAACCAATTAAATATCGATTAATATAAAGACATCGAGATAAAATCGCTAAATAAGTCAATAATCGATTAAATTTATCTGTTCCAAAGCGAATATGAGTCAATAAAAAGGTTGCATGTGCTGTTTGGCGTGGGAGAGGGACGACGCGTAAGGTGCGCGCGCGGGCGCAGACACCCGCTAATTAAAAGGATTTTGTTAGCTGTCAACGTGAGATAAAACCCCGCTTTGATGTCGCCGCTCCGCCGCACTTTAAACGTTGATCGGGGTTATTAAAACTATTTATAGGGAAAAGTTGCTTATTCAGGCTAGACGGACGTAAATCAACGGGATTTACTGATATGGTAATCACTTGGTTTAATGTTAGGGTTGCCAGTTCTAGGCTGTCCTGAATTCCCGATTTTTATGTTAGCGGACAAAAAAATGTATCACATTTTTTACGAAAGATATTATGATAAGAATCTTGAGCATCATAAACTACGGCTTAGCACTTTGACCATAAAATATGGAGATTGACGATGGAAAGAGTACACAATTAGGAACGACTAACGAGACGTTATCTTATCATTCGGAGGAAACAATGGCTCGTTTAGCTAACTTTTGCTTAACGATAAGCTTTGTAAGAACAATACGATTATCTCAAACACCTGACTTAACGTTAGATGGACGATCGTTCATTAGAGTTCTAATAGAATTTCATAGTTTCTCATAGAGTTCTATATAGGTTCTGGACTCACATCAATACACCCATGTATAACCAATAACTTCAACAATTTACACTCGCAAAAGGAATCTTCTGAAACATTGGTAGAAGCAGTACTACTATGAGATCATCATATCGGTATCGCAATAACAATTGTCCGCAAACATTCAGACCGGCCGTGCCATGCTTCGATTTGAGCAGCACTCGTCTCAATTGACGCCCATTTCCTACGATATGCACAATTTGAAAATGTGCGTCATTCGTGTCACATATCTTACGTACGAGTACATGATCTGCTCACATTAACTATTCATTCGTAATATTGTCTGTGATTGACTCCTTCGTATATTTGTGTAAGTTTGTCGGACAGTTTTAAGCGAAGTTCTAATGGCAACGCAAACTAACCCACGCTTCAAGAGATCCTTCTTCTAATGACAACGTAAACTAACGCACGCTTTAAAAGATCCTTCTTCTAATGACAACGCAAAGTAACGCACGCTTCTAGAGATCCTTCTTCTAATGATAACGCAAACTAACGCACCCTTAAAGATATCCTACTTATACAGCCATACAAACGTCAACATGAGCGCGTTGAACGTGCGACAAACTAATGCACGCTTCAAGAGGTCCTTCTTCTACAGCCATACAAACGTTAACATGAGCGCGTTGAACGTGCGACAAATAAATGCACGCTTCAAGAGGTCCTTCTTCTACAGCCATACCAACGTTAACATGAGCGCGTTGAACGTGCGACAAACTAATGCACGCTTCAAGAGGTCCTACTTCTACAGCCATACAAACGTCAACATGAGCGCGTTGAACGTGCGATAAAGCGCGTTGACGTTCGGTTTGCAAACTACGTGGTGTTCGTACTCTGTACACGGATTCTACATAATATCAAATGTTTTTTAAAGAAATTAGACCGAAGTTTATAAGCACCAAAGCGGTTTGTCTTCATCTGTTTGTTTTGGAGTTTTTGGATAATCACCAACAATATCAGTCTTAAACGTGTCGGCATTGTACTTCTTGCAAACTGTGGCAAGACACTATTCCCCCTCCCACTTGCTATCTACCACCAAAGGAGCATCTTCCTGCAGGGTGTAACCTTTCGTGGTCCACTTGGAAGTCCCTGAAAGTCCCTGAACCGTCTCCTTACACAAGTGGGAAGATGTATCTCCAACCTGGTAAAGTGGGGCTACCTCGATGGAACGGCAACTGGATGTGGATGTGGAGCTATGTCGCAAACTATGCTCCACCGTCTATCTTGCCCTCTGTGTCCCAAAACTTGCAGTCAAAGTGACCTCTGCGCTGCCACCGATGACGCCGTGGAAGTGGCGAAGTTTTGGGCCAACAATATTTGAGAAAAGTCGTGCCAGCGACACGAAGAAGAAGAAGAGTGTACTTCTGCTTACTGTACATGCCTTTGTTGAATTAACATGATTAGAAAATTCAACAACTTATTAATTAAAGACTTATGATCTGAGAGAAGTGGTGTTTCCCAATTATTTGAGTTACCATATCTAACAACTGCAATGCAACTTCATCGTCTACATCGCAGAACTCATGTCTTAATTGACCCTTCGCACTTGCTCTTGATTACATTCCACTGATAACTTCGTGTGCTGATGATCTGGTCAGCATACAAAGTAATTTGGTTTCTTTATTAGTTACATCTGTGTTTGTTTACCAAATAAACAATTTACCTTTAACCAGGTATGCAAGCTAAGGCTGACGTCTAAAGCAGATACAACAACATATGTGACTATGGGTTTGTGTGTTAAATGTTGATAATTAGATAAAGAGTAGTGAGTAATTCACCATTGTTTTCAAGAACATGCAGTCATAAATGAGAACCTTAACGGTAAGTAAAAGCCGAGGAAAAACTAGCATCACCTGACGTGAAAACAACGCAACAAACTGAAATGAAGTTATACACGATAACGAAAACATACACTATATCGGTTAATGACATATGAACACAACAAATAAAATGTTTAATGACTTTCTGGGCCGGGAAGAGACCGGTACCGGTCTACGACCACAATAGACCTCTAACGAAAGGATTAGGTCCGGTGTCGGATTTTGTTAATGAGACCCCTTTGTGGCCCTCTTCGCGGACCGACGGAAATCATTTATTTAACCGTAACCAATTGACATTTCCATTTTTTTTAAATTTATAATTTTCCACGGGTTTGTTTTTAAGCCTTCGCCTACGCTTAAGCTTAAGAAACTGGTCACGAACCATCACAGGCAGTTCAAACTACCGTACAGTCGTGTAGGATGCCTATTTAAGTACTGAACTATTTAAAACAAGTTGAGTGGCCGTTACGAAGTGATAGATTGCGTATATCTGGTAGCTAATTTAGGTTTAGCGCTAACAAAGAGACGGTTATACAGAACTTTTTTTGAGAATGAGGTCTGCTCTCCAAATACATCGTTTGAGTATGAAGCAACAAAGTATCGGTCAGTTTCTATGGAAAGCACTCTCATAGCATGCGGCGTGTATCACTATAATCAATAGGAGCAGACCGGGGCTCGGCGCCTGCCGTCAATCAATCTGTCTGACATCATATCATTCCTGGGTTCCTTAATAAAACATCTGCCGAGTAAACTTCTCGGATTCAAAGCGGATGATAGTGTTAGTACAAGTTTATTTATATTTTGGAAAAACATGACTGAAGAAAATTTTTCCTGATTCATTTGATGCCAGAATATTTTAAACATAGAAATTGGGACATTAAATACAAAGTACCCACATGTACAAAGCGAATGTTGTTTTGAACGAAGTCAATGTAGCTGAAGGTGTCAAAATTTTATGAACACATAAACCAGCCTAAACGCTAATAACCAGAACAATAAAAGCCATTGAAGAACTACACAATCCAAGAAACAGGAAACCGTAATTGGAAAGAAATACCGATTTATAGGCACGAAGTCCAGCAACAGGCATTGAATGAAAAAAGAAGAAAACACTGCTTTCAATACAGTTCAGTTTTTGAACAATACGAGTGCGTGTAGACCCTGCGCTGAGGAGAGGGTCAAACAAAATCATTTTAGTCGGATCACAAGAAATATCAAACGTCGTAAATGGAGATGAGACGGTATTATTTACGAGTGGGCTCTCAGACGGGATATGGTCGTGTGTAAGCGTACAATGCGCTTTTGAAGAGGGCTCTAACGAAGTAACCTGGACGTCAATCAAACTGTTGTATCACTGCGGACAAAGCCACTCCGAACGGATGATTTTATTTGATAGGAAATGTAAACTAAGCTGATGTGAGGAGCAAAGAGAGTAAATGCATTGCTCTTAATCAGTGAGTATTGAACGTTACAAAAAAGAATACTGGCCGTTCGAAACATAATATCTTAGTATGTTCAGTTAAAAGTTATGATGTATTGATGTGGATTCACGTAAGAACGAGGAACTTCAATAGGTATCGATAGGTAAATTCTTAGCGAGAAAATGTTGACGAATAAAACTCTAACTGTGTGCAGTTCTTTGAAGAAACGTTCAAAGATCATTTAAGTGATCGTTAAATAACTGTTAGACACGTTTAAAATAGAACGACACACTTTATTTCCGGTGCTGATAATAAGTAAAAGCTTGTTTAGTACCACCCGAAGGAAACGATTGTGTCCAAATATTTGAATTTCCATTTCTATGAATGAAAGAAACGCTCATCAACATAAAGTTTCCGAGATAATAATATAGATAGATTTTTGAATTAATTTGCAATTACAATAGTGAAGGTATTTCCGGCGGTAGACGTATCTGATTCCATGGCGCCTCTTTAATTACCGAAGCTTTTATCTTTTTGCGTAATGAATGGCTTTGCCTAAAAAAGCGCGGGTTGTCTTATAAAAGGCAAAAAAGCTATAACTTTGATAGCGCCGACGAATGAATAGACCAAAAGACATTAGCAGAATTGATAGTATTTGTGATTGTACTAATAAAATTTAATTAAAATGAAATCTTATAAACTATGCGTATTATTAACTTATTAGATATATTAGGTCAGTAAATTATTTTTATTAGTTTATGTCTATTCCTGTACTGTGTGAATTGTATTGAAAATATCGTGTTATTGAATTGATTTGGAATCATGAGTTGTTAAATGATTCTAGAACACGAATAATATTCAAAATAAGTGAATAAAAATAAGTGGATGTCGTTCTTATTATTACTTATCTATATAATTATATAAAAGGAAACCGTGACTGACTGCCTGATCTATCAACACATAGCTCAAGCCACTGCACGGATTGGGCTGAAATTTGGCACACAGATCGTTAGTATGACGTAGGCATCCGCTAAAGGGTTTTTGGAAATTCGACCTTTAAGGGGGTGAAAAGCGGGGATTGTTTGTATGAAAAATCCTATTCCTTGAGTTAATAAACTGGAAACTTGACACAAATACATATCTAAGTTAATTATAAAGATTGACATTTATTATTTTTCAAAAGTACTCCCTTATTGGGGATTAGGGGGTGCCAAAGTTTGTATGGGAGAATGTTAACGCGTGGTCCGATAAACTCGAAATTCGGTACTTATACTTAAGGCTAAATATAAAGAATAAGCCTCACTGAGCTTATTACATTTTTAAGAAGAGGATTTTACTGCGTGGCTTGATTAACTAAAAAAAAAAGGTTTGAATAATCTTTAGTTTAAGTTACGGAAACAACCCAAAAGATTTTTTTAAACACCACTTCCTCTTTTCCGACGGAGTTGAAATTTTATATGTTGATTATGTTTCGGAGACAATGTATTTTAGCATGATGGATGACCTGATTCTATACCAAGGATTGGCTCCAAACGAGAGAACTCCTTAACGGTCAACAATAAAGACCTTTAATTATGCGCCTTTAATTATGATAGTTCGTTCTAAAGTCCACCATGGCCTGGCTGCCGCACCTGGAATTGGCTCCAGACGAGGAAAGTCCTCAGTGGTCAACAGCATAGGCACGATTATTTTTATATGCATTCAATTATGATAGATAAATAAAACTTACGTAAACATAGAACTTTAATATTTTCTTAAAAGCTTGAGGCGTGAACGTCCTTCTGACACTTTAAGATTAGTCTCAAGCTTTTAAGAAAATATTAAAATTCTTTTTTTACGTAAGTTTTGTTTTGTACTGTTGAGTTCATTAAAAGCTTGTTTTTAAAAGGTGATTACTTACATTTTATTTAAAACTGCACCTCACACAGGATTTACAAGGTGTCAAAGTTAGTAAGTAAAGCCACTGTCGGATTAACTCGAAACTCGGTGCTAATATTTAAAACAACAAAGCAGTACGTAATTCCGGGTTTTTCAAAAATCACCTCCGAACGGGGTGGAAAAGAGTAATCAAGGTTTGATTTTACTGCTTGCTTCAATTAACTCAAAAATGGTTATAAATAATATTAAATAATACAAAGGAAACGTACCAAACGCTTTTTTTCAAATATTCCACTGATCTATTAAATAAAAAATTGGCCCGAACACTTATTTAAGTATCTAAATCTATACTAATATAATAAAGCTTAAGTTGTTTTTTTTTTTTTGGTTGAACGCGCTAATCTATGGAACTACCAGACGGATTAGAAAAAATATTTTTACATTTATTACTATTTAACGTCACTCTACGAACCTTAGGGGTTGAGCACAGGAAGGAAGGGTTTGTAACTTAAATTTATTTTGAATGCAACGTTTTTTATGTGTAATGTTTTAATTTTAATGTTTAATGTTTAAATTTTGTATAATGAATCCGTAAGTATATTTCTGTGTAATTTGTATTTTGTTGTACTTAATATGGGAATAATTTCCTGAAATAAAATGATTATTATTATTATTATTAAAGGGAATAAAAGCACAAAGAACGCTAAGTAACAGCGCAGGCGGGCGATGCGATGCGACGGGGTGGGTCGGGGAAACAAAAAAAAATCACGCCGACGAAGTCGCGGGCAAAAGCTAGTCATCTATAATCTCTGAGAAATATCATACGTTTTATGGCTCCGTTGTGAATAACACGTAAAAAATTTTAACAAACGGCTCATAACCATCACAGTTTGTTACCTAAGGAAAACCTTCGTCATTTTAATGCAACACCTAATGGCAATCACAATTAGGATGAGCCCGCCTCAAACGTCAGCCATTATTCATTGGAAAAAAAAAAACATATATTTATCCCATTTGAAGTTGTATATTTGTGTAAAAACACGTATTCTTAGGGCGAATATGATTTATATGTTAACAATCTTATTTTTGCTATAGGATATTTCTAAAATAAACCCTGAGGCTATAGTAATAAGGGAGTCAGCATTCATTTAATGTGTGTAGTCGAAGGTCGACGCAGGCGCCGGGGAGCCGCGTTTTTTCATACAGAGATTTTATTTTATTGTATCCGAGGTCGGATAGGAATACCGATTGGTTGATGAATACCACAGGTATGGGTGCAGACGGACGGCGATCATATTACGAAATGTATATATCTTATGATACCGCTCTTGCGTAAATAACATAAGTATACCAACCAATGTATTTGTAATGTGACTGGCGAACTGTTAAAAAAACGTTAAACTTTTACCAATTTGATTCATCTTATTTCAGCCAAAAATATTTGTTGAAACCGTATTATTCAAAAGACTATGGTTATTAACTTATTATGGATAATGAATAATTTGATACAAGCAATTTCACCCACAATGTAATTAGTAGGCAACGTGTTACGTTACTTACTACCCTTGTTGACGGTAAAGGCACACGAGCAATGCAATTAATCCGTAATTAACGTTATTCGATAACATAATTAATAAACTGGAGTATTAAACTGTTTGTAGATAATCCAGGGGTCACGATTACAAACCAAAGTGTTAGTTTCAATTAGTGCATGGTAGGAACGTGTAGACTTTAATTAATGTTGGTTTCTTAGAACTTTGATAAATTAACGTTTTTTCGTCGGCTCCATGATATTCACACCACGCTACGGAACATTGTAAAGATTGAAGGCGTCAAGACTACAGATGGTTTTGGAGTATTAATCGTTTGAAATCACGCTACCAGCTGCCATAAACAATTTAAATTACAAAACTATTTTCATTTTAATTGTTGCATTTTTCCTGCATTCCACAATAGCTACATAACTCAACTAAACAAGAATATCGAGAATAGAAACAGATATAAATAAATCTAGACCCAATAATAAATTATAAAATAGTCCACAGAAGCTAAAGATGCACCAAAGGGAATCTTCTCATAAATATTAATGTGTATGGTGGGTGAGAAGCGCTGGGAACTTGGCAGGTATACAGCAGTGCATTTAGATAATAACAGGGGTAAGTGGCGCAGGCGCAGCTTCGCCCACCGCGCTCCGTCCGCGTGCCGGTAGCAATTAGCGTTTAGACCCATACAATTATTGCTACAAATCGATGTAATTGAACATGGGAACAAAAAATACGACGACCATTTCTAGCGATTCAGCTTGTGACTCTGTTTTTATGAATGGAATTTCTAAACCACTCGACTTGCGAGCTATCGTTAGTTTTAATTGACAAAAATAAAACAGGTGAGTTTGAAGTGATCCCACAAACGAATTTAATCAAGGACGCACATAATCGATTATGAGCGGTGCGACAACGAAAATTAAACGACACTTTTGTGTGGACAAAACATGAAGGCTATAAATCGGCGTTCCCCGACACAAAAACACGCCCAAAAAGAGTTAAGCGTTCGGGAGATCGTCGAATACAGATTACCGGGCGCAGGTGTTAAATAAAAATAATAAAATTCGACGCGGACCACGTTAAAAAGAGGAGTGGAAGCGGCCGCGCGGCGCCGAACGAGGAGTAATTTCGTTCGCAACGCCCGGCCCAACAAAAAACGACGTGTACCATCGAGTTAACCACGAGCCCTGCACATCGCCAATATTCGCCATTCAGAGTCAATCCGCACGCTTCGCCGGCGTCTATTTTAATGCCTTATAAGCGCGGCCGTAACTCCCACGAGCCTTTGACGGCGGGAGGCCCTTATAAGAGCAGATACGATTTAAAACAACCTGTGACAAAAAGCGAAAGATAATCCTTAGTTCGAATAGGTGTTGATAATGAAAAAAAAACTGAACAAAAAGGATCTCAGTACATTCAACTTCAGAATTCGGCTATAGATTACCGAGGAAAATGGAGGGGTAATCAAGTCACATTAAACATTTACAGGCTCGACTGACAAATTGACCACTTCCGAGAAGTAAATTCGACGTGAGAGGTAATGCGAAGTAAATAAAATGGTCGACACAGTGCGCGCGCAAACTGCAATTAGGGGAAGCAATTCCTCTTCGCACGTACGAACAAATTGCTGGCACCAGAGCTGGCCGCTCGACCGCAAAAACTGCAGATAGCACGCACAGAGCAATGCAAGTGACGCTTGAGATACCCCTCCAGCGATATTGCATCACTAATCACACACTATCCATGTAATGCTGCGGGAATATAGAAATGCCATCAACTACTCCATTTTGTAGTAGCAAAAGAAATGTAACTACATCCCAATGATTGAAGGCGTCATTATTAAAAAGGGTTTGATACCATTCGTGCGACGCCATCCGCGCCATGCCATAACAAAAACTATTGAGTACGTACGTAGAGCAATCAACATGACAAAAAAATTAAAACCACACAATTTCTTAAGAAAACTTTTAAAAGCCTCAAGCCCGGTTTGTAAACGGAAAGAGGTCATTAAGTAGAGCTTAACGTTTCGAAAGGAATCCATGGGGTAGTACCCGAAATAAATACCATCTAATGTGTCAGTATTATTGGACGTTAAGCCCACGTTTAATTAAGGGCATGGACAGGATGAATAAATAACAGGATTATCGTACCATCGCACATGTGATCCGAACATCCTTCAACGCGACAAGATTTACGGTTTGTTTTCAGTTATGTAAGACCTTCGTAGGCGTACCAGGAGTACGACTGGGGACACCTACAGTTAACTAATACCAAGGATGCTCTGGACTGAAACTATTACAAGTCTGTAACAAGAGTCTGCACAGAATCAACGCGTAATGGTATTGCAAGAGAAACATTACACGCATTAGTGGAAAGATACAAGTCAGACACGATTACATAAAGCAATAAATTATTTTCTCGACTAGTTACCGCAAACTTATTACTTGTATTATTATCTTATCCAATAGCATATATTAAGTTAGCGCGTGAAGTGGTCGCTCGTGTAACTCGATATTTTGATACTAGTCGGATAATCTTTTAGACTAGCGATAATAATGCTGTGCTCACATTACATTACGTTCGACTGTATTAACGCCGCATCTCGTTGATATTTAATTCTCCAACGCCAACGAGGAGTGCAACGCCTACATTATCAGTCCCTTATTTAAATGCATCGATAGCAGCTTGTAAATACTACTTTAAATGTAAGTGCGCTACATTATGAAAGGAAACAGATTCTACAACTGAACTCGGAACCAGCGGATATTCAATACGTGTCACAAGTATTTTTACGTCAACAGTCGATGATTATTTTGTTATTATAACATGTCGAGGCCTTTTGATTATCAGTTCTGTTTTGTTTTACAGGTATATAAAGTTTAATATCTCGTTCTCAAAACTTCAAAGAACATTCTAGCTCGCCCTGTCAAACATTGCCTCGAAATAGTTCGAGTAGACTAAACCGACGAATAAGGCGTCCGCCAGTTGAAAGTGTTACCAGTAAGGAAATACATCGGAATGCGATACATTGTTATAATCCAAACTGCGCTTGTTGTTAAACAAATAGCTCATTTTAGAGGGGTAACGCCCTAGATTGTAAACTGTGTTATACTTATAACAATACGTTCTTAGTATTTTCCGTTCGGGTCAGCGACTTGTAAACAAACGTGTGCGTGGATTTGTACAGAAATAATATGTACCAAACTCGTGAGAAATGCGTGACGTCCGATGAGATTAATATGGAAACCTGCTGCATTTTTGTCCTCCGGGCATATTTTTTCGCTTCAACGACCGAGCAATGACACTGTAAAAGCTTCTAACGTTTTCAATTTTATCTGGAGATCAAAACCCGCCCGAAATAGAGCATTATGTTAAGGTGTAAGTAATAATAATACTAAGTGAAAGATGTAACGATAAGCTGTGCATATTAAAAATAAAAATGAATTTCCATGTGGTAGATTTGAATTATTAGATATGATAGAGTCACAATCCGGCCTGGCTCTTAGCCCCAACAATAGCAATGATTTCCTATTGATACACAGATCAAGCAATCGAGCCATCGATCCGTGCTCTTACATCAATTCATTTTGCTTAATGTGTTTGAGCTCCGAAAAAAGCGGTGACTGAGCACAAGATACGGTACAACAAAGAAGCAGTGTAATAGAGGTATTATAAAGGTCAGATAAAAACTTCTTTCACAGAACTCAGTCGATAGTGCGCAAATTCAATTAACATAACATGATTGTTTACGATGATAAAGTATATTAAAATATCATTGCAAACATCTCGACTTCAATGATAAAGGCACATAAAAAGGCAATAGAATACTCTTTATAATGTACACCATAAAAAATACAGAAATAAATGTAGAAATTTTTGGCGGTATTATCGCTAAAAGCTATCTTTTACAGTAATGATTACCGGTAAAGTAATGATGCAAGGCCGTTTTCAATCGTTGATAAAGATTACAAAAGCACTAATATAAATAATCAGTTTTTGGAAAACTCACGTACACAAACATCTATCAAACAAGCCAGCTTTTTAAACCCATTTCAAAAACAGGAGATTCTTTTTAAACCAATTTCAAAAATAGGAGATTCTATTTAACTCATCTTCATTCGAATGTCTGCAATCTATATATTGTAAATTATTTGGGAGCCAAAATCCTTGGCGTTAGTCTCGCCCAAGTGTCTTCTCTACCACTTGGTCTCCCGATAGACTAATGCCATTTTCTCTTATTTTTTTCTTATTTCGGCAAAAGCGATACTTTCACATCAACCGCTCTTTTCGGAGCTCCTTTTCCTGGTGTAAAAATACACGTAAATCGCTGTTATGATGACCCCTTGGAAGGGAATCGGTTTAATACGTGATCGCATCAAGGCGAGTTTCCGATTCGTCAAGCCGCATCAGGACATTAAGATGAACGATATTACATTTCTGTACAACTACAAATGTTTTATGTTTTGCTCGTGCATCCAGCCGGCAATAATCTATTCAATTTCAGTTTTTGTTCCAGTTCATGTTCACCTCCTAATTTTTATTTAATCTTATTGTATTTTTTGCCGATCATATCAATCTACCGGTCAAAAGTTATAGTTAATGGTCCATATTGTATATTTCTATGTGAATAGTTGATCGTTAGATTTTATGTATACCTGCTTAGCTTGGATGGCAGTTTCGAAAACAGCATAAATTGTCCGTACGTGGCTAGGTGGCAAACTTTTAATGATTGTGAGTACATTAAGTGTTGTTGATATATTCATGATCTAATACTAGAAATATTCTTGAGACAATGCGTATTTCAATTAATAACAATATGTAAGTACATACTTAGATTATAAAACACTACAGACTTCAGAAAAGGTTTAAGAGATAATTATGTTTCATGAAAGAAACCATTACATAATGCACAATGATGAGTAAAGGAGACGTTTGAGTGTCCTGAATAATATGTTACAAACGTCGTTTCACGTCTTGAATGCAACAATAGTATGTACAGGGTCAAATTAAATTAGCTAGCGAAACTCCGCAGACGTGATGAGTATCGATATTTAAACATGATAAAAAATAAGAAATAATTTGATGTTTTTTTTGTGAGGTCATCGACCGCAGTTAGAGTATTCACTTGAAATATCAGTTTAAAAAATCAGTTTTTTTTTGTGTTAACTTCACAGACGTGATTATTAATTTAGTGTCGATATCTAAACACGATAAAACATATTCTCAACTCATACTTCAAGTAATGACAATACCAGCGGTCGCTGACCCCTAAAAAAACACCAAACCATTTTTATTTTATCGTGTTTAAATATCGATACTCATCACGTCTGCAAAGTTTCGCTAGCTAATTTAATTTGACCTTGTATGGGTATCATGACACGAGTGGGCGGAATATGCCGTCATTGTCATCTGCGACGGACGTAGAAAAAAGTTCTTATTTATTATTATAATGTATGATACAAATAGCAATATGTATCTAGAACGAAATAAGCAAAAAAAACTGAGCAATAAGTCATGAAGTCCTGATAGGATTTTCTTTAAAAAAATGGCGCATTACCTTGGCTTAGTAATTCTACAAGTGGGCTGCCACAAGCAATGTATAAGTATTCATCAGAAGCACTGTAATAAAAAAACACATGAATAGTGGTAGTAATTGCAACCCTGAATAAAGTAATTTTCAATACGTAGTTATAACTACACATTGACTTAAATATGGGTGTTATGCGTGAGTCCACGAGTAGATAATATCCTGGGGATCTTTATCCGCTTCTTAAATCTTATTTTCAAAATAATTGACAGGAAAGTAACACACCCTGGGCTTGCTTGCGCTATAAGATTAGGTAAATTATGTAGTTACATGAATCTTTTAAAGCACATGTCTTACTTTGCATTGTGTAAAAAGCCGTTATTCGTGTATACAATTCACCCGATTTCAGTCATTTATTAGCAATTGCAGACAATATCCAAAACCATTCAATGCTGTCACAGCATGCTGTGCCGGCTTTAGAATGTAAGTGAAGAAGAAAAGCTATAAGATTGAATTGGATTAACTAAGGTTAAAGAAGAAGAAACTGGTATCAATTGGTCAAGATGCGATTTAAGGAGGTTTTTCCATTTACCGTTATCAGCAGGTTAACATTTAAGATCCGTCTGGAGTATTTTCTGAGATTAAGGAAAAAAGATGAAATTGTGTTCAAAGACATCAAGGTTATTTCTCCAGCTTTATGATACTGCTCTGGTGAAGGGGAAAAGCAGTTCAAAGAGCTTAAAGCAACAATAGTCCCGTCAGTTTGACAGGCGCACCGCTAGCGCCATTGTCACGAGGTGTCGGGCACTGAATCTCCACTGGGGAAAAACGTAAAAAAAATAACCTGCATCTCCAGCTAGGGTTGCCAACATAAAGGATGGAATTTTCAAACCAGTCGTAATAAAGTACACGAATTCAGATCTCAAAAGATGCTGATGAATTTCTATATATTATTTATTATCATTATTTCCGGATTTTTATATACCTAGTCATTGACATTGATGAATTTTATAAATACATTGACATGAATATTTACTTTGTAAAATAATATATTATTATTTTAATTATTGTGAATGTAAAGACTATGTGGGTCATTGTTTGTTTTCTTCTCAATTAGTTTTAATCATGGTCTGGCAGTTTGAGTAATGTATGCAGCCTACCCAAACGTCCTTTCTTTGGTATTGGTCGTCGAATCGTTAAGCTCCTTAAGTTTTGAGTAGAGCTGCACGATTACTAACAAATGCGTGCACTGACTGGATAGGTCCACTCATTCTGTGTGGTTTTTCCGCAAAAAACCATTTCAGACACAAATCTACATGGTCTTGACATGATCTGACCAAGATTATGTCTGGACTTTAAAAGAGACTGTGACCTCTGAGTTTGTTTCGCCCTTTCTTCTCAGAGTAGTCAGATAGGAAACGCCGACCTCATCTAGTTTTTAAAATATGATTGACGTGTAAAAGTGTTTGTGCAAACCTACTTACAGAAATAAAATCATTTATCATTTATATGACTGCTTGCATGTATAAAGATGTTTTCATATAATTAATAACATAAGCATCCGTTGTGCGCATGCATGTTAACATTTTTCTTGTAACACTAGCCTTATCTGTCCGGGTCCCCAAAAAACATACTTATTTTAATCAGATATGGCGTCACATACCAAAATTAATTAGAATGAGAACACAAATAGTACAGAAAAGTCAATGTTAATCATTATTCATATGCTTAAAGTTAACAGCTTAAATTGAACTTTGACACCATTATAAAAAAAAAAAGGTGAGTCACAGAGCAAAATAACTTTCCATTCATTTGGTGGTCCACAAAAACGTGACAATTTGTTGGAATATTTTGAGGAAAACCACAGATCTAAACTAGGCAACAGGCATGCCATGAGCGTTTTATGATTCACAACGTTATTTAACATTTATGATCATAACTTTAATGTTTTTGAGGCAGCCCTACGTGAAGCTGGGGCTATTGTTATTACAAAATGACCCATCTCAATGTCGGACGGTTCTTGGAACCAAGTTCTTCGCGGTTGAAATTATGTATAACGTAAGCGCCTTTGAGCATTTTATAAAGGCTTATTTCTGACACCTCGGATGAAACATGGCGCATAACGAATGCGTACGCGCATCGACGGGATGAGCCTATAAAGGTGAACCTCACAGAATGGGATACCAAATTGGTTATAACGATTTATATACGGGTATTAACTTAAATGGTTTACGTACGTATCTAATTTATATGTATGTGATTTTAGAGAATGCTTTTCGAGGTGTGAGAAATGATTCTTTATTTAAATTAAGCATGTGATGGTTTCCTTAAAATAATAATCAGCCTGTATTGTCCCACTGCGGAACAAACGCTTCTATTTCTTTTTTTCCACTCAACTCAATCCTCAGCCAATATGGACTAACCCCGTCAATGTTTTCCTTGGATATTACGTTATCTACCAATACAACGAGTTTTTTTTGCTTCCTCAGTATTATTTCGATTGCTGTGATTGAGTTTTAACACTGCTGCTCTTTTCAAAGATAATAACCGTGCTTAAGGGGGAAGCACCAGGTTGCCCGCAAAATTCAAATTTTGTAACTTTTTTTTTTTTAATTTTCAGTGTCAGGTTGCATGTTGAACAAAATATGATCGCGACTGTAGCAAGTATGAATTGCCTTCAAAATCTTTCGGATTGCGAGTAAAGTGCGTTACGCTGGGCGGTCACCACAAAACTACCGACATGTAAAACATTCAAATGCATGAGAGAATAAAGAATCCTACATACATAGAGTATAAATATGTACCATACAAAGACATGCGCCGAAAACATAACCCTTCTTGTCAGACGGGTAATAAGCTTTAATGATTTCTATTTTATTTAAAAACTGTGGTGCCGCGTGTGACAGCATCGTGAATGTTTTATTGTGGTTTCTTGTGATTTGATCAAAAATATAATTGACTGTGTTTCTGGCTATCTTTTTTGCATTTCTGAGTGACTTCGCCTTTCGTGGACTATGGCTCTACGCATTGCAGTTTACCTGGGCTGCAATAACAACACCTTAAACTCTTATCTCGAACCACTCTGATTTTTGCTGGTTTCCAAGGGAGATCCTCCATTCTATAAACGTGGGCATAGCAAATGAATCATTTCTGATACAGCCATTAAAGTGACAATCAATCTGTTGGAAGACAGTGGATTAATCCACGATCGACAGGTTTTTTTTTTAAATATAGATTTCGGAAGGGTTTCATGGCCCTTCACAAAATTTTACGATGAACAAAAATATACAGGGCTTTGAAACACTATTATTCTTTCATAATATATTTTGTTTTATTAGTGTACATTTCCGGGCCAAGCTTCTATAGGACCGTTATCCATCTCCTTTCGCCACCTCAATGATTTAGTCGGAGCCTTTTGTAATCTGCGGGGTAATTGCGGAACACACTATCAGTAGGAATAGCTTTCATTTTGACAGTTCAACAACATTCTTTGCGTTATTTACGTTGTTTACATACAATTTTTTCAGACATAAAAGCATTGGATTAGCAATAATCCTTCAAAATGATTCAGATTGTGATTGATAGTGGGTTACGCAATTAGGGTGCTGGTAACATAAACAGTGTTCATAAAATATATTTCCTGAAGTCTAAATATGAACGTATTTCTTCGTAATAGAGAATGGCTGTTGCGCTATAAAGAGTGTATCAATGTATGGGTTTTAAGGTAATCCAACCAAATTGAACTAATTTCTACGTTATGGGAAGTTTTACGTTATATCGAAAGACGTTATAAAGAGTTTACACTTTATTTACTGTCTCATGTAGTTCGAAGCATGTCACTAAAATTAAGTAAGCTTAGCACAGGAATACCGTTTATTTGTACATATACACACAACTAACGTTACCTATTTCGAGTTTGGTCGAAAATTTCCATAATCTGAGACATTAAGATAATGGAATAATCATTGTAATAGGTGCCCCAATCAGGGCAAAGGCTAAGCCGTTTTATGGAGGTTGGCGCCTCGGAGTAAATTGGTAAGCAATTAATTAAATCAGTCAATCGATTCGATGTCTATAAATCCGAAATTATGTTAATCTTTTAAAAAAATAGCTAAGTCTAGGTTATCTGCATAAGATTTCGAACAGATCTGCGCCTTGGATAATACTTTACTTAAAGAGCTTGGAGACGTAGACGGAACATGCAGATGCAAACTCGGCACTCACAATGTCGTGAGAATGGGCATGCGTATGATTTGTTGTTACTCAATGGTTTGAGATTTTGGAAAACGACGTAAAATTTTACTTGTTCAACTTCTGGTGTAGTGTTCTTCTCACTTCTAGTAAAAAGTGACTGCTTTATGGCGTAATGCTAGTCGAGCAAGTAAAATGTACCTTGATTTTAGGATATAGGTACTTTGCGAAATTCTTCTAATATCAAAATGATGCACGTCACGCTTTGCGACATTCATTATTTATGATTTCTGACGTCATGCAGAGCATTTGTCCAATTAAGTAATAGGCTTTTCTTTTAAACATTCTCAGTGGCTGCTTAGCTTTTAATCAACCCTGAACAGCAGTAACTTTGCGGGCATGGTCTGTCTAAGATACTCTGAAGCAGATGACGACAGGGTCCAAGAATAGAGCCTTAGAGCATACCATCACTGCACAATGTAAAGTTGTACATATTTGATGAGAAAAACAGCTTATTTCGATCAGTAGGTATTTCGTAATTCTTTCGTAAATTTTCAATGTGTGCAGCAATGTGGCAGTAATATTTTAACTTTGTTCACCAATATTTCGTTATTTACTCTGTCGAAGGCCTCTTAGAAGTTACACACATAATAAACTGACGCCTTCTTATTTATTTATTTAATAATTCAAGCACAGAAATGCACAGAGGTGGACTTAATGCCATAGGCATTTTATACCAGTCAACTTTTGGGTGATGCAGAGACAAACAGTAGTAGGTGAAAGCACGAAAAATTTAGTAATCAATATTTACTTAACTTCTTCCCATGGCGGTAATCAGAAACTACAGAACGCCGCGCGAAGTTCTCGTTACTTTATCATGATGTATCATGACCATCTATCTTAATAGGATTATTAGACTTTCTTTCAGAGATTTTCTTTTATACCTAAGTCCTAAACGACCGGTGTTTATTGTCATCAGTCACAAATCAAGAATTTTATAAACAGGGCTTCTAGTAAAGCAGTTAATTAAGTACTAGAGATTCATGTTCTCGACGAGGCGTTTTGAGGTTCAAGTGACTGAATGACAGTAACAGAAATTAATCTAAACACAGGAGTTAAGAAAATGGGCCTTCAAAGACGGCCTAGCAGCCTCTAGGTAAAGGCGTGATACAAATTTAATGAGACTCATGTTTACAAGTACGTAAGTCCTTAAAACCTTTTCCTAACAAACTTGGGTAACTTCTATTTAGTTTCATTATTTGAATTTTATTAGTATATGGACTGGTAGTGGCATCTGTTGAGAACTATTTGAACTCTTTAAAAGGTAACATTTTACGCAGAAGAAACAAATTATGTAGCATGAATACATGCACGCTTATATATAGCACAATATGTATGCATAGCGATACGGTGATACTTTACAAAGAGAAGAAATATCTACCGCTACAATCAAGCAGAAGATAATTACAAAAAATAACGTCAACACAAAATAAAGTCACCTCGCTGAGCTGAGAAACTACCAACTGAGTTATTATGAGCCACTTGGGTACAAATTGAGAAACATTACATTCTTTCCAACCGTAGCACTGCAACCGGATATTCACCATACGTTGCATAGAATTAAACTTATTCGCAATTTTTACTAACAACATTTCTCTGAGTGGAGTCAGTCATTCCAGTTCATTCATCATAAACACCTGACTTTTAAGCACCGCTAGGAGACCCATTCTTTATATAGAAAAGAAAAACCATGTTTTGTAAAGTATAAAATCATTAAAACTATTGATTCACTTACCCATTTTCTGAAGAATACACTCAGATTTCACTTCCAATAAATTTTAAACACTGAAAAACATCACCACAAACATTGCACAATGGTCGCCATTTTGTTTTTCTGACAAATTATTACCAGGTAGAAAAAATGTTTTTCGGATACGCGGTCCGAAATAATAATTGAATTTTCTGCTAAATCAACGTTGTAACAGTTTTTAGCTATTGATAATTTTAATCAACACAGATTTGAAATAACTAATAATAAAATTATATTTAGATACTAAAGATTAAAAGGCAAATAATTTGCCAAAATAACATTAGGTAAAGGAAAGACTTTGTAGGTAGGATTTTCATATTTGTTATTTTATGGAATTGTCATTCAATAGGATTATATGAACCACAGACTAATTAGTTTTGATATGAACTGAGAAGGAAATATGTACATACATATATACTTGTTACGGTCGCCAATCATATTTTGTTCAACATACAATTTGACACTGACATGCAAATTGGAAAAAACTGAAGAATACCTACTTGAATTTCACGGGCAACTTAGCGTTTCTCCTTTTTTTCTTTTTTCCATTCTTTCTTCTTCTTCTTCTTCTTGGTGATGATAATTTTTAAACAATTAAATACAGAAATTTAAAATATTTATTACTTTGTTTTTTTTTTTCTAAATTAAAATATTACTTGAAAGTTGGCCAGATACGTTATCTGTGCAATGTGTAAATGTTGCCATAAACACGATTGTTTTTCTTTTCCTGTCAACAGCTGTCATATAGGTTGGGATTTGTGTGTTACGAAAATAATTTAATAAAATCTATCTCAATCTCATGATAATTCTAAGATATTTGAAATAAGCATAGTGATTTAAATAGTGGGAGGCGTGTTACTTATAATTTCTTTCATATTTCAGCTCCAAAATGGTACAGCGGCTTACGTTTAGACGACGTTTGTCGTACAATACTAAATCAAACCAAAGGAGAATGTGAGTATTTTATCGTATATTACTTTATAAATTACTGTCCGAACTAGCTAATTACATGACCTAAGTCCTATTAGTAAAGTATTTAACAATACCTTTTACTATTATCTTATTTACAAGTTAACCTCAAAATTGTACCGAAGTGTTGTCTGACAACACTTATTTCTCAGACCATCTAGTGTTTCTCATTAAAGTGAGGCATTTAATACTGACTGCCTACTACATCATATGTGTAATTGTATATACACGCTGTTATAATATTTATTGCCTATCTAAAACCCAAAACAATGTTTTTTCTGGCTGACTATATTAGTCTACTAATAGATGAAAATGATTGTGATTAGTACTTGTTCTTTGAACGAAATACGAATCATGCATGCTTAAGTCTACTCCTCTAAGTTATTTTATAATTCAGAGTTCATGAAAAAGTTCTGTCTTGAAATATTCCTAGTGCCCACATTCTCAAGTACAATGGAGTTGCTATTTGCATATTGATATTAATTTATTATTTCAACTTGCTAACAAACAGGTTTTATAACACATATAGCACTAGCTTTGTGCTTTATCCATACTTCCTACCTTTTCATGACTAACGGCTGGTCAGACTACAATGAAATTTGCAATGCAGGTAGACCATGACCTGGGTTAGAGCTGGATACTTTTTATTCTGGAAATACATACCGTGGTATAATTTTCGACTTCCACACAAGCCAAGCCATGGGTAAAAGCTAGCAGTGTATCTTTTCACTTACCAATTCTACATGTGTGTATATTTTAGTGAGAACACTTGAGTCAAACAATTTATAAAGCCAAATCTTTATAAAATTTCAGAGTAAGGACTCCAGGTGGACGTCTGGTCTACCAGTATGTGAAGAAGCCCAAGAAGATCCCAAGGTGTGGCCAGTGCAAGAGCAAACTGCGCGGTATCCAGCCGGCCAGGCCCGCTGAGCGTTCCCGCCTTTGCTACCGCAAGAAGACCGTCAAGCGTGTCTACGGAGGTAAAAGAACAAATAAATTACATTTATTTGTAATATACAAACTGCAACTTAAACAATCTCCCGTACACAAAATATGCATTTGGACTTGCGAGTAGCGAACACCAGCCGGTTATACTTTACCTTCAAACTTAAACTTCTTTTTTTTTTCAGGTGTGCTTTGCCACAAGTGCGTCAAGCAGCGCATCGTCAGAGCTTTCCTCATTGAAGAACAGAAGATCGTCAAGGTCCTCAAAGCGCAACAAGCCGGCGTAAAGACCGGCGGCGGCGGCGGAGGCAGCGGCGGCGGCGGCAGCAAGAAAGCGGCAAAATAAATGTTAAGCTAAAAATATAAAGGGAAAATCTAATTTGTGGTTTCATTTAGTGTCCTCTAACATTGATTAGTAAAAGATCTTTGAATACCTTAACCTAACGTAGTCAGTTTGAAGTCTGACTAATGTTTTTTGGAAAGGAAGAAAAATAATGTTGCGCCAACCCTAAATAAATTGGGATAAAGGCAGGAGACTGACGATTAGAGAGTAGTATATTCTTTGATGACTATGAGCTGTGGAATTACAAACCAATTTATAGGTTTACTGACATACTATTACCCCTTTACGAATCGGTGTATCTTTACGGCTGTGTAAAGAATGGAGGAGGGATCCTTAGCTGTAGCCCGCTAAATTCAAATATTCTTTGGTTTTTTGCAAATTGCCGTTCTGTTTTACGTCGTATGTTGATGAAAATGCGATTCGCGACTGAAGGAATGATATATTACTGAAGAATAAAAATCATCAATTTCATATCAATCGTCAAACTGGAAATTGGTTCCAACTAAGAATTTTTCAGAATATTTCGTCTGACTGACACTGGCATGGCCACCATCAGGGATTTTAATTTTGATAACAAAAATTTGTCGAAATTAGTCGCCAAATATCAGAATTAGTCGGGCACTGGTTCAAAAGTTATCAAGGATTTATAGGAGGCCAATCTAGGGAGAATCTCTCCAGCTTGCCCACATTTATATCTCAAAAACTAGGGCACCTAGCGAAGATTTGTTTTCTTCCAAATTTAGTCGCTAAATTAGGTAGAACAAATTTCCAAAGTTTGACGATTGATATGAAATTGATGATTATTTTTCAGTACCTAAATATATCATTCCTACAGTAGCGCATTTGTAAATAAAAAAATGTTTTTTTACCAAGGTACCTACCGAACTCGGGGTTCACACGTCCAACTCGATCTTGCCGGTTTAAAAAAAAATTGAACAGCGATCAAGTAAATAATTGGTCACTCAATGTTAATTAGTAAAAAATAATAATGTATTTTTTTTTAATCATCATTTTACCGTTAATTATTTCTATAAATCTCAAATTAAAATTGGGTAATTGCATAGCACACTAACAGCTGATATGGCTTTCATTTTGATAGTTCAACACAATTCATTGCGTTATTTTCGTTGTTGAGCAGACAAATTTTTCTAACTTATGAAGCAATGGATTAGCAATAGGCTTCAAAATGATTCAGATTGTGATTGATAGTGTTACGCAATTAAGGTGCTGGCATAAAAAAATCACAAAACGTTTGAAAACCCCTGTCTTGGGTTCCGAGCAAGTGATTATACTTTTTCTTAACTTTTATTATCCCACTAGTACATGAAAATACCCCCAAAGATACAAAGTATAGCGACAAGACCCCCTGAAAACACTATGCTTCGTTTTACAGTGTTTTTTAACATGGTTCCAAACCTAATAACAAGAACCCTCATCGAGGGTTCACTTTATTCGGCCCTGGTTCAGGCCATGGTACGGAGCGAGAGGGAATGGATAGCCGTCACCTCCTTCTGCGAAGCAGTAATGCTCGCGAAGGAGGAGGCGGAGCGCGAAAGGGAGAGGCAATCGTTGCGCCCTCGCGCCCCTAGCCGCCGCAGGAGGAGGAGACACCCTGGACGTCGGGAGTCGATTGCCGACTCCCGGCCACCGTAGGCACGGGCTTGCGGACGGCGAGCAATGGGCAGCTCGCCGTCCGGTAAGGACCAGGCCCGGGTCGACGGCGCGTCGTGTTCCACGCGCACCTCAAAGAGATGTCAGCAAAATAGACGGGGTCCGATAGGACCGATGCCTGCCGGGGCTGCGGATTGTTCGAAAGAGTTACCGTGGCCCTGGCGCACAGGCAACTGAAGGAACACGGGTGGGTTTTAGTCAGTAAGAGTCTGACACGCCCTTCCGCTCCGCCCAGAGCGGGAGAGGTCATTTGATGATTTCCCATCCAAAAAAAAAAAAAAAAAAGGGTTCACTTTATTGCTTACATAATGCTGGTGACCCTCCTGGAAGGTCCACTAGCAATATGTAAGGCGGCATGACATAATTATGACCTCTATGAAAAGTGGATGGACTGCAACGGCTCTACAGCGAGATGACTGGCATATTGCCAAGCAGCTCTAGCTTGCTTATCCTGAAGCTTTGGTTGTCCATCTGTCTGTTGGATCACCACGTTTCCGATTCCATCCATAAGTGTTAACAGTAAACTCCAAGTTTGTCCCTTACCCAGCTAATTTGAAATAACGGTCAGTCATACCACGTTTGTCTTCATTTATGCCCCATGCTCCTCAGGTGGATTGGACTCGACTAGTTGAAGAATAAATTCATTCGCTAGTCTCTGTACTGAATAAAAGAACATATTTCAGAGACGAATGCTTTCTTGTTTCATGATTTTGAGTCAATTTCCGGTTAATTATTATAAACTTTTTTTTTGCGTTTTTTCATATTAGTCAAATTATTTTTGCATCAAAAATTCAAAATAACATTTTCTTAGAAGGGCAACTTTAGTGCAGATCTGTCATTTTTCGAAGTGAAATTTTATATTTAAAAAAATTTACTTGTCATATTTTGAGCATAGAAATATGTTTTCTCTTTTAGTCTCATTGCGAATTTTATATCCATCTCCCTCGCTCATGAAAACAAAAGAGACAGACATGTTCAGACGAGTTTATTCATTCATGTCAAAATTGTCAGACCAAGGAAGGTTTGTGTACGTTCGTAACTATTTATTCATATTGTGTAATAATTAAATTGCCTGCTTTAACAGGGTTATATTAAGTTATCAACATTAACTCTAAGATCTGTGATATAGATTTAATTTCTTAAATAAAATGTCGAACCCATGGAAGAAAATTGCTGCACCTGCAGAAATACAAGATTTGTCGGACATCATGTCTGAAGAATTAGCACGGGGGCTGCAAGTAAAGGAGGAAATAAAATTCGCTGATCAGCTTTCCGACCAGCATGTGAGTACGTCTACTGACATACCGCTCGAGTTACTGCATGAAATCGAATCGTCTAACGTCAAGGAGTATTGTGACTCAGATGCAATCATTGCAAAAGTGTTGCAAAACCAATTTGACAGAGAATATGACGATGAACTCAAGGTCGTGGAGAAGAAACGCAACGGAGACGCTAAAGTATCGGTATCGTACGATAACTACTTCAACGTGCCCAAGCATTTGATTTACGAATCGGATTCTGATGAAGAAGATTTCGGAAAAGTAAAAAAAGATTGGGACCGTTTCGAGACTAATGAGAAAGAGTTTGCGAATCTGCCTAAACGTGGGTATGTGATGAAAGATGGAGAGATGGTCACCAAGCATGACAGTGTGCTCAATGGCAGGAGGAATGCTTGTCGTGTGATGGCATTCCCTCCAGAGGTGTGCACTGGTGATGGAGCTGGGTTCGACATGAAACTATCCAATTCTGTGTTCAATCATTTGAGAGAGCAAACAAAACATCAACATTCCCGTAAACACAAAATGTTGGACCGTAAAGAAAGTCATGCCACTGCTGAGATGGGTCTTGATGAGCCTACAAGGCTAATTCTGTTTAAACTAATTAACAACGAACTGTTGGAGGATATCAATGGAATAATTTCAACTGGCAAGGAATCAGTTGTGTTACATGCTAACGGGAACACCAAGTATCCTGACTTAACAGTTCCTAAAGAATGTGCAATTAAAGTATTTAAGACTACTCTAAATGAGTTTAAAACTCGTGATAAGTATATTGAAGCTGATTACCGTTTCAAGGATCGCTTCTCAAAGCAGAACCCACGCAAGATTGTTCACATGTGGGCAGAGAAAGAGATGCATAACATGATTCGCATGAAGAAGATTGGGATGAATTGTCCTGATATGATATGTTTGAAGAAACATATTTTGGTGATGTCATTCATTGGGAAGGACAACAAGCCTGCTCCTAAATTGAGGGAAGTTATCTTGAAGCCTGAAAAATGGCAGAGTGTGTACAATGAGGTGGTGGAGTCAGTCCACAAGCTGTACAACACAGGGCACATGATTCATGCTGACCTGTCAGAGTACAACATCCTGTGGTGGGACAACAAGTGCTGGTTCATAGATGTGTCCCAGTCTGTACAGCCCGACCATCCTAATGGTCTAGAGTTCTTGCTGAGGGATTGCCGCAACATTGCAAATGTAAGTATTTATCAGACAAGAAATAAACTTCAGAAAGCTAAGACTCATATAATAAGGAAACAATAATATTATAATCATAGTGTGCATAAGTATTGTGCAACAATTCCAATTTTGTAAACAAATCATAGATCTCCTGTTTGTTTATAAATAATTTAAATGTTATATTTTTTATTTCCAGTTCTTTGAAAAGAAAGGTGTGGCTGATATGAAATCTGGTGAAGACCTGTTCAAGTCCATCACTGGCTTTGATGAAATTGATGTGAACTTCCTTGAAGGTGTTCATACCACTTATAATTCATTGTTATCACGCTTTGAGGTTGCTCCTGATGATAACAGGAATGTCAGCTATCCATTTGAATACTGCTGGCAGAAATCTCATGATGGGAAAGCCAAGAGTGACAAGAGTGCTGATGAAGATGATGAAGAGGAGGAAGAGGATGAATTTGAAGAAATGTGGACTCATGCCACACAGAGCAAGTCTGTCATAGACACTTCAGCTGACTTTGGAAACGAGATCAAAGTACAGGAGACTGGCTCCAGAGAGAAAGTGGTACAAACAGACAATAAAGTCAGTTTTGCTGAAGAACTAGAAGTTGTCATACCTAAGCTAGATGACATAAGTAGTACTGATAAAAAGTCTTAAAAATATATACAAATGTGTTCATAGAAAACAAGAAAATGAAAGCACATACAAAAAAAATGTTTTTTTTACTGTGTATAAATAAAAATACAAAAAAAACGTAATGAAATATACATTTTGTATAAAAGTGGCATAGCATTATTAAACAACTATGCATTTGAGGTTTTGGAGAAATAAAATTGAGTGTTTTAAAGACTATTTAAATTTTTATTTTAAAAACAACATATATTTTAATTTAACAACATACAATAACATGTAGATTTGAATACCTAAAAATATACAACAACCAAAGAATTCTAAATTATCTATGTTACATAACATAAGGGTGTAAAATGACCCATCACGAAGCCGTGACTATGCAGTAAATTAGGTAACTTTCTGCAAAAATAATTGCTGGGAAACAACTTTTATTTTTGGTGTAAATTCGCTGTCTTGGTAGTACGCATTACATTGTGCTTGTTAGCAATGCAATGGTACAAGGATCGTGGGGAGTATTTAACGTTTAGAACTTGATTTCGTAAAGAAAACTTCAAAATATCTGACTTTTCTTATAATAGGTTTGGTCTAATTAAAAAAAAATTGTCAGAATAACTGGAATATCACTAGACAAGTGAGTTTCGGCTTCGTAACGCGTCTTTTACACCCATTATACTTATTTGGAAATCTTCCATTTTATAAAAAGTAGCATTCATAACATAATTATTATACTTCATAACTCGTGCTTACATAATTACCTACAAAATTACTATTCTTATCAACTTATTGAGTCACTTATGCTTATCAACAATTGTGCTAACCTCTCTCGTCTGATATCAGTTTGTGTAGAAGGTCAACTTGCTGCAGAGTCAGGAACTGCTTGGTGTCAGCAGTAACACTGATGAGAGATTGTATGTCTCCCGTCGTGTGGCTGATCATGATAGACTGGAGCTTCAGGCGCAAGTCTGTGTTCAGAGGAATTGCTGAAAGGAGGAAAGGAAAACAAAATAGAATAGAGCTGTAGGCACCATTTTAACAAAGGCTTGAATCACTCATGCATCGTTATTTGGATTATTGACTACAAATAAGGTTGTACAAGGAAGTAATGCCGGCGCGGTGTGCGCGCTAGCAGTTTTACAAACAGTAGTATAGAACCAATTTTATTTTTCATTCATTTAATTTTTTATAATTTCTTATTAGATGATGAATTGATGATGAATAATATAATAATTCTAAATTTCATCTATATGAGTCAACAGATAATAGCATTGTCAGTAATAGTGATGTGCCGGATTAGTCAAAAAGTAGATCCGCAGATACGGATCATTGGCGTCAAGATCCGCGGATACGGATCTTAACTTTCTTACTCAATCGGTGTCGGTACGCGTGACCTTGAAATGATAGTTGACGCCACTTGACGCTTTGCGTGTCAGAACATGTTTCGACTTGCGTTGCGCGGGTCTTTCTTTTGTTTTGTTTTATTGTTTAGTGTGACACTGGGCAGCATAAATAACGTTTGTGTTTGTTGTACGAGTTAAAAAATGTCTACAAAGAAGTTTAGTAGTGCAATTTGAAATTATTTCGTGTTAATTAGGTTACATACTATTGGTATGTTAACTCATTACGATAAATGTTTGCAATATAAAGATGCCAAATATTTGATTTTTAGAAATAAAAAATAATTTGAATGAAATTTAATAGCATTTTATTTCTACCTAATCACCTACATACAGAATTGGATCTATGTATTAAAAAAAACACTCGGGGACTGCCGCGGTACAGCTATTGCATAGCATTTTTTATCAACTTATGCGATTATAATTATTTATTTATTTTTTATTTAAGTAGTATTTTTTTTTCTTTCATATTAATTCAAGAACAGTCGTACCATATACATACACGTTAAGCGAACGCTCGGCCGAGCTACAAGGTAGGCGGAGTGGGGGGTGTTAGGTTTTATTTTCGTTACGGAATTTCTTGATTCGGTTGCCGCGCTGAAAGCCCGCGATAAAAGCTATGCAATAGCTTAAAATTAATAAGGTAAAAGATCCGTCAAAAATGTAACGGATAGGTATACGGATACGGATCTTTTTTCTCCCGCGGATATCCGCGGATACGGATATCCGGAACATCACTAGTCAGTAATATTTAACTTACCATCACTTTCATTGTCATTCATCAAGTCTATAAAGAGTTGCTTCAATGATGGAGGCTTGCTGTCTTCAGGCGGCTTCACCAGAAGAGTCAGCAGTATTCTACTAACTTGCGCTCTGGAAACAGCATACATTTTTGTTAAAAAAAGAAATACCAAGAGCCAATAGTAGGGAAGTGTGATGAGGGCTCGCGACACACAGGCAGTGCTGTGTGCCCAGAGGCACACACCTCAAGCCAAGTTTAATGAATTAATTTCTTTATTATCTAGGTTTTTCCTTTGTACCTACCTATCTTTCATTTATGAAAGATAGCCTAGGATGGGATTTGCATTTAGGTGTGAATGAATATTAATTTTATCTAGCCATAAATAGCAATAATAACTAAATCAAAAAGTTTTCCTAAATATAAAATAATTAAAACTAACTTACTCGGCAAGGATATATTCTTGTATATTCACGTCAGTGCAGTCAGCTATTTTGTTGGCTATTTCTAAAGCAATGTCATATTTGCCTGAAAGTAAATAAAAATATTGTTTTACATGCAAGTACAACTGTACAACCTGATCTTGAGAATATGTTGAGTAGAAAATAAATGCCCCATCAAAATTATTAATTGTTCAAGATGAGTTTTAGCCTGCTTCTGTTAACACATTGCCTGACACATTCACTACAAATAACACTTGTGCCCTGTACCTTTACAAGGTAGTAGCTGCAAGCAACTGTGCGAATTAGGGGCAGGACTCTAGTTAGGTAATAATTAACACGTAAAACTTTTTTGTTTACTTACGGTGCTAGAAACAGAAAATTTTGATAACAGCTGTCTAGATGAAGCAGATACCACTACACCATTCTGAATCAGATTTAGAAGATGATGTACCTCTAATTGAGTTTAAAACTGAAGTGGAAGAAGAACAAGAAGTATCTAAGAAGAAACTAAAGAGCCTGGGAGACGAAAAGTAAGTATTGTTTAGTTAATCTAAGCAAACAGGCCAATGGTTCACCTGATAGGAAGTGGTTAGCATTACGTAAAGGACGTACCCGCTTACATGTGCAATGTTGAATTCTATTCATAGGACTGTAACTCGAAGTCACAAACAATCAGGGTTTGTAAAAATCTGATATTTATAATAAATATATTGGCTAGTTTCGTAATAGGCCTGCTTTCATTTTGATTTTACATTAAAGGATGAATCTATAGCAGCAACTCTTGTCTTCTTTAACAACATTATTAATTATAGCGCCTAAGAGCTCTTGACAACCAAGGTGATTAAAGCAATTAGATAATTATGACAACTAGGACAAACATGGTAGGAGTTTTAGGGAAATGATTTGAAAGGATACTAACCACAGTCAATCCTCAAATTGAGCAAGTTCCTCAAACAGATGGTCTTCATGGTGCTCTCTGTGACAGTGTCTATGGCCTGCTCATAGTATGCAGACGCTTCTAGTTTGTGATTCAGTTCTATCAGGTCACTGGCTAGCTCCATTAGTATGGATGTCCGTATGGGGGACTTCTCTGGGTACTTATTCAAGGCTTGAATGTAACAGCCTGTTGCTGCCTGAAATGCATCAGTAAAAAGGATTTTGAATTTCTTCATGATTTTGTAGTTTCCTCTTTAGTTGAAAAATATAATAATATTAGTTTTATTTAAATACTACAAACAAAATGAGTATAAAATATAATTTACAAAATATACAACATTTTAAATTAACTGCTCTCTTTACTAGAAGAATACAGAACTTTAATGGGGGAATTTATTTAATTATTTGATAATAGAAACTAGAATAGTAGAATAACAAAGAAAGTTAATCAAAATTAAAAAAGTTTATCTATATCTACTACATACCTATAGACTCTAGTGCAGTCTAGGGTATACAATAATATGAAAATAAATAAAAATAATATTCTTAGATGGACAGGAAAAACAGAAAACTAAACTAGATACAAGAACTATTCTGCGGCACAGTTCCACAATGTGGGTACCGAAATGTTCTAAGTAGTTTTAATTAAAAGGTCTTTCATACCTCTAAGTTCTCTCTATCAGCACTATAGAACTTCAGAGACTTCAGTTTCTTCTCAGCCTTCATGAACTGACGAGCCGCGGCCAAGAAATGTTCCGCTTCGCCAAGGAAGTGGCCCACGGAGGCTTCACACTTGGCCGCGCCTACGTAGGCGTGACCCGCAAACGCTGGCTGGTCAGAGTGCTCGCACTGTATGGCCAGTGCTATAAACTCGTTGGTCGCTTCCGATATATTTGGCTTTCGCATAAACCGTCTGTAAAATCAATTAAACGTGGATATTGTGATGACACAGGGCTAAACATAAGTAAAAGTGAGAAGTAAACTAACTTTTTCATCTTAGTATTGATGTTCATGTATTGCTCGTTGAAACTGGCACTGAGGTCCGTCGACATGTTTGCTGCGAATTCGAATATAATATACTTAGTTCAAGACTGTAAATAATGGTTACTTTGTTGGCAATTCTTTATTATTTCAAGAAGTTTAAAAAATATTGAGAAATGCTACTAGCTCAGGTCATTAGACACAGTTGACAGATTCTTTGGTTGATTGACAGCAACAGTGTCAACAGTAAACAACAATGCCAAATTGACAGCAAATGTGCCTGTCTGTCAGTGTCAAGCTTTCGTTTTGTTATTGTGAGAAAACGTTTTAGATTCACAATTATATTCGTAATAAAATTCCTACGGACCATGACAAGAGTTACTTTTGATAGTGAATTTCCATGGGTTATGATCGTATGTGCATAAAATCTATAGTTTCCCTTATCCTGTAAATCTAACCATCACGGACCATTTAGGAACACCAAAACGTAATTCTTTTAATGTCAAAAAATGCTTTGACGTGTCGCGTAGGGTTGATTTAATTTTTGTGAGTTTATGTATTTTGTGCAATGATTTCGTATTAATAAGTTTTAATTGTGTTCTAACTATAAATAAGGGATTTAAGGAAAATGGATTTTCTAAAGAGCGGTCTAAAGACCGTGCTGGGGGCTCCGGAACCGGGCCACCAACCTTCGGGAGCGGAGATCGTGAGTATTTCAATATTTACTTACTAGAATTAAAACATAAGCTGACCTATTTATAGTATGCAATATAGAGTAGCTAATTCGTATCTATAATTTTAGCGTAGGCGGGTCCAGACGTCTTTAAATTGGTTCAATATTTCAAGAATTTGACAGCACTCGTGTCCCATTAAATGCTACAAATTCTTGAATAGATCGCCAATTTCACTTTCCTTTAGTAATAATTATTTGTTTAACTAACCTGCCCTTACATTGTCCCTTTTATGATCAGACATAAGGTTATTACTGACATCGTTCCCTGTCCTTTCATTCATTTTAAAATATTTACCTATGTTCTATTGTCAATACTGTGTGGTAGTAAATTCACCAACAATTTAAAAATGTTAATACATCTCTATTGGTAGCAGTGGTGTAAAGAAAATCATTAATGTGTTATCACAAAAGAAATTTAATTATGAAACCAAAGTACATAGTAGAATAATTTTAAAGTAATAAAATTACTTGCTACTCAGCTGATAACACAAACTTTTTACAATTCACTTCTTTGTACCTACTCAGCACAAAAAGAGTGTTTTATGTCTTGAGAATTTTATTATTATGCACTAAAATAGAATTGCAATAGGTATACTTATGTGGTTCAAAACTCAATGGTTATAAATTAATGCCTGGACTTAGGACTTGTGTTACACATTCCTAAAATTAAACAAACAAGTTTTAAGTTTACTAACATGTAGCCTGCATTTCCTTTTAATAACAAAATGATGCATGAATAAAGTATTGGAAATAAAAGTTAGTAGTAAGGAAAATATTGCGGGCAACACATCAAAGAAAATTGTTTCTGTAATATTTATATTGGTATGTATTCAAGTGATTTATTTTGCTACTTATTTAATTTAAATTGCAATTTACCAGTGTCTCTTTACTTAGGATTTGTTTACATAGAACAAGTGTTTTTGAAAATCAATTACTAGACAAATAAATAATTAAACACTTTAATGTTGACTTTGTCTCTGTCATCTCTGACCTAGACCATAGATCATACACTTATATATTGAACCTAGACTAGAGCCAAGAGCAAATCCATCTCAAATAAAATAAAATAAATAATAAAAATAGGATAGATTCGAAAAAGTTCTTATGGCAATGGTGGGTGCCATTTGTTAAAACTGCTGTAAAAGTGCAGAGTTTCATTCTCGTATAAAAATTGCCAATACAGAGAAAGAAACATAATTATCATGATGTTGAAATTAATTCTCACAAAGAATGAAATAATAATGAATGGAAGTGACATTAATTTCACATGTGGTTTATTGTGGTGTCACTGAAGTCTATTATGTATTGAGACAAGTGTTTTAATGCAAGTTTATTATGCACTTGGCATTCTAACAGAGCTTAACTTATTTATTAAGGAGCTTATTTATAAATGTTGCGTAAAGTTAATAGGCGTTTAAACATCAAATAACTTTAAGCAAAGTTTATAAATAAAGGGGGTTAATGTATAATAATTAATGTGTTTGTAATATGGGAGGATGTCTTGATGTGGACAGCTGGAAAGATATTGACTAAACAGGCAAGGAACAGGGTGAATTGGAAGGGGTTGGAGGAGGCCTTTGCCAAAGGGCACACAGGTACTCAGAACTGATATGAAATGTCTTTTGAATTACAACTATCACTCTGAAATAAGGCTATAAATACATAAATAATATGTTTGCAAAGGTCACTATGTTGTTATTATGTTGTGATTCTGATAACTTAGTAATAATATTATTTGTTGGTTGCAAGTATGATCTGTAATGAAGACGAGCATTTCATTTAAACTCGGTCACCTTGGTGGTTGTATATTTTGTTTTCTCATGAAGAGTGAAAAGCCATTAGTTTGGAATGATAAAATACTTTTGTAGTTCCATAACATACAGTACATAGGTATAGAAATCGACTCTTGGCCTGTAAATTTTTCCATTCACTGAATTATATGAAGGCAAAACGGGTCACACTGACCACATACAACAATCAATTTCTCTTGATAAAATATAATTATTAATTCCATTCAATTTGTGTGTTGTACTGCTTTCCTGCTGTGTGTGATAATGTTATCGAAAGATACATATAAAATAATCTAAATGCAAAATTCCACATCGTTTTTGGAGACCAGAGACCAGACAGGCAGGCAGCAATACTTTAAATGGTTTTTATTTCTAATAAAACACTTAAATTCATTTAATTTCTTTTTCTCCCCCAGGTGGAGCGCCTAGTAGACCGTGTGAACAACTCGACGCTATTAGAAGACCGTCGCGACGCGTGCCGCGCGCTCAAGGCGATGTCGCGCACCTACCGCGTCGAAGTAGGCGCCCAGGGCATGGATACGCTGAAACAAGTAAGACTATTATTGTAATAACAGACTTGTAAAATGTAAATGCCCTAAAAATTTAAATTCTTCCAAAACGTGTGTCCACGAGAGCATATTACTTTCTACCTTCCACTCTATGCTTAAATATTTGATTGTGTATGTGTTTTAGGGATCAATATTGCCATCACAACAAATCATTTCCAGTTCACCAATACCCCTAAATTTTATCGCCAAGTTGTGGTGGCTTGAATTTACCGCCACCTGAAGTTGGTGCCCTGGACTCGGGCTCCGACGAGCCCCCCTCCCTATATCCGGGGCTGCCACTGACATAGTATCTGTACTATTTCAAAATTCTGTAGAATTGAAGCGTCACAAGTCAGGATGTTTATCTTTTGTGTTTGTCATGCATCAATGCCACTGCCACAACAGACATTTCACAAAGTAATATCTATTTCCAGGTATTAGAACTGGACCGAGCCGACAACGAGACAATAAACTATGCCTTAGACACGCTCAACAACGTGATGTCTCCCACTCAGTTCGAGGAGGAGGAGAACAACCCCCGCGTGCCCATGAACATTGGCGAACAGTTCACCGAAATGTTCATCAAAGACCATCACAACATACAACTAGTGTTAGATCTCTTAGACGAATACGACTTTAGGGTTAGACTGTCCGCCGTACAACTCCTCACCTCCCTACTTACAAATAGACCAAAAGACATCCAAGAAATCATTCTAGTTAAACCTATGGGTGTGTCGAAAATGATGGACTTATTAGGAGATACGCGGGAAGTAATCAGAAATGAAACTTTATTACTGCTAATAAAGTTAACAAAAGGAAACGCGAACATACAAAAGATTGTAGCTTTCGAAAACGCGTTCGATAGATTATTCGAAATAGTATCGACTGAGGGTTACTCTGACGGTGGAATTATCGTAGAAGACTGTTTGTTGTTGATGTTGAATTTGTTGAAGAACAACAGCAGTAACATTAACTTCTTTAAAGAGGGTAGTTATATTCAGAAGATGCTGCCAATGTTCAACACTCCTGACGAGTCGGAGGAAGCTGGTTGGTCGCCGCAGAAGGTGTCCAACGTTCACTGCATGCTCCTCATAGTAAGAACATTAGTCTCGCCAAGTAACTCCGCACAAATAATCTTGAATTGTCAGAAGATTCTGAAGAATGTTGGGTTGTTAGATGCTCTGTGTAACATCCTGATGTCCAGCGGAGTGCCGGCTGACATCCTGACGGAGACTATCAACACGGTGGGAGAGGCAGTGAGGGGGGAGGTGACGAATCAGGAGTTCCTGGGTAATGTGATGGCGCCGTCGAACCCGCCGCGACCAGCTATTGTGGTGCTACTTATGTCTATGGTTAATGAAAAGCAGCCGTTTTCGTTAAGGTGAGAGCCTATTAATTGTTGGTAAAAAATATAGGATTTTGAATTTTCATAGCTCAATTATCAGCATCAATAACCTCCTGCCATCATCCCAATCTATTTGGGATCGCTGCAGCATGTCTTCTTGTACCATTCATAAATCTCTATTATAATAGCTTTCATCCACGCCCGTAAACCCCGAAGGGCTGCAGCTATAGTTCAAACAATGTCGTTAAATAACTAGAGTTTTTGCAATAGCTTTAGGCCCAATTAAATAGGTCACCTTTGCAATCTAATCAACCCAAAGTCGTTATCCAAACTAAATTGAGTAAGGATATTTTCGCAATATAAAATTTTACGATCCTAACCTCCTTATAAACCATGTTTAAAGCAAAGAAAGTAATGCTTAGCGTCTGCTTAGCCATCATTTTTTGAAATCTTTGTATGTCTCTAAACTTTAAGCAACGTTTATAAAAAACTGGCCAAGTGCGAGTCGGACTCGCGCACGAAAGGTTCTGTACCATTATCTATAAAAACGGCAAAAAAATCATGTCTGTTGTATGGAAGCCCCCTTAAATATTTATTTTATTCTGTTTGTTAGTATTTTTTGTTATAACGGCAACAGAAATACATCGTCTGTGAACATTTCAACTGTCTAACTATCACGGTTCATGAGATACAGCCTGGTGACAAACGGACGGACAGTGGAGTCTTAGTAATAGGATCCCGTTTTACCCTTTGGGTACGGAACCCTAAAAAGGGGATAAAACACTAACGCCTTTATCTTATCGTTTGCAGATGCGCAGTCCTTTATTGCTTTCAATGCTACCTATACCACAACGAGATGAGTCAAGCGAGCCTCGTACAAACGCTCCTACCATCTTCATCCGACATGTCCAGTCTAACAAGTGGCCAGCTCCTATGTGGAGGCCTGTTCTCCTCCGATGTATTGTCCAACTGGTTCTCAGCCGTAGCTCTGATGCATGGCCTGATAGAGAACCCGGTGCAAAAGGAACAGTTGCTTAGAGTGTTGCTAGCAACGAATATTGGAAGTTCGCCTGTCTCGTTGCTGCATCAGTGCACTTTGTTGCTGCAACAGACTACTAAGTTGAAGTCTAAGGTATGTTGTTTAGCTTGGTATGAAGCATGTCATTTTAATGTTGTTATTTCTTGTGAATTGTCATCATCATAAATTAATGAGTTTTTTTTAAGAATGCAACAGCTTTGGTGACTAAATTAAAGATTAAATACATTATATTTTGAAGAATGTGGAAACAAAGTTGAGATTGAAAAACTGTGTCTTGAAAATTTTAATAAAAATGTATGGTGCTTATTTGTAACAAATATTAATACACACATTGATATTGCGATAGATGAATGGTCTAAATAGTGGTCTCAAGCGTGACTCATGGGATTCGATCCCTGGATAGGGTTTTCCCACTAGGAAATTCTCATTAGTAAACCGGAGTCTAGATTAGTGCCTGGTTAAAAATTGAACCCTGTTAGATAACTGAAGACAAGTAGGTGTACTACGTATGTCACCCGTATTTTGCCATTTCATATTTAAATTGTTGTTATATTTTTCCTTCACTTACACTCAAGCTATTTCTTGCATTATTGCAGGTAGCTCTACTCATGCTGCTATCCATGTGGATGAGCTACTGCCCCGCGGCCGTGGGTGCGTTCCTGCGCGCGCCCGGCGGCGTGGGCTGGCTGGTCGCGCAGACCTGCGCCGCCGACCACGACGACAACGAGTTCCTGCTGCAGGGCCTGTCCGCTCTGCTGCTCGCCATCTGCATACACTTCAACGACGACTCCGTCGAGAACTACTCCAAGGTACAGTGGTACCCAACTGATAAGGCGCGTCGTGAATCTTCGTTCGCACAGAAAAGAAAGTATGGCCCCGAAGATTAACGAAAGAATGCTTAAAACTTACAATCAATCTTAGATCAATACCATAAGGTTCATAATACACTGCAGCTGTTAGTACTGTCTCACTCGCAAGACACGCCCCTCCGCACAATTACACTTCGTACCAATTTTATTGGGCCAGCAGTTTTCATCAAATATATATTTAATTAAAAATACAGGTTATTCAAAATGTACGATTTATTTAATAAACAAATAGGTATTTTTTTTTTAAAACAATAGAATAAACTTAATCTAAAGGCCGCACGCCTGCTAACCCAATATCACTCTGAGCGTCGCTACTATTACCATCACTATCACGACTCGAACTATCCGATGAGGATGATGTATCTTCGTTGGTGTTTATTACAAATTGGTCCAATCTATCGTCGATGGCCTCTTCCAATGTCATAAATTCGTCTTCGCATTTGATGGCATGATCTACAACTTTTTGCCACTCGTCTGGCCCGATGGATGCGAATTTCTCAGACAAAAGACGCTGCACTTCGGTCAAATTCATGGCAACATTGAATTTGCTTACGTGACCTTTCACCTGCGACCAAATGTTTTCTATCGGATTGAAGTCCGGATGATATGGAGGCAGCCTTAACACTGTGTGGCCGTGAGCTTCCATTATGGTGTCAAGCGAGTACTTTACATAGAGATGCTTATGGCGTTTAATTATATCGTACAATTCCGGTTTATACGCTTTGATATTGAAAGGTATGTTTTTATCTTTTAACCAATCCTGCATATTCTTTTTTGCAGAGTTACTGTTCGGTGCCCTGTCCTCTAATGTGCTATGGTATGACGCATTATCAATGACAAACACAGAATTCGGTTGGAGGTTGGGAATTAATTTCTCTTGCAACCATTTCTCGTAATTTTCTTTGTTCATCTCACTGTGATAGTCACCTGTGTTCTGAGCCGATTTGTACATGAGCAAAGCATTTTGTACGAATCCATTAGCACCTCCAGCATGCACTATAATCAACCTCGGTCCCTTCGAAATAGGTTTTTTAATGCCTTTGCCTTGACCGTCAGACCGGGCTTGTTCCTTGGTGTGGGTCGAATGAACATAAGTCTCGTCGCCATACACAATAGGTCTCCCTTCATACCGATACTTCTTTATTTTTCTTAAAAATCGTATTCTTAATAGCCTTACTTCGTCTTTTTCCGCCAGCAACTTACGGTTCGTTTCCGTTTTCCTAAACTTAAATCCTATCTCTTTTACGATTCGGCGCAGAGTTTCTCTGCCCCCTTGGAAGTCAATATCTCTTTTTAATTTCTCCAATAGCGCTTTCATTGTGACTACCTGTTTTTCTTCGCGGTTAAAGTCATAAATGTTCCTGCGTATGGTTTGGTATGAAAAGTCATCCAATTCCTTACGATAAGTTTTTTTCAATTTACCCTTTTTCGGCGTTCTAAAAGAAGGCCCCGCAGTGTATTCACTCGTATGTTGATCCTTCTCTTTAAGAATTCTCGTTATTGTTCGTTTTGAAATTTGTGTAGCTTCGGCCGTTCGGTCAATAATTTTCAAAAATCGTTCTTTTATAAATGTTGTGTTCTTAGACTCCTGAGCTTCTTTCTTCATAAACTCGTGCACATTGAAAATTATTTCCCGAGCTTGACTTTTAAGTGGTTGTCCCCTTTTTAAAGAACTCATTTTAAAAAATAAAACAATTTTGTTGCCACTACGTGTACTTTTGCCTGCTGCGCGTGCACTCGATCAGAAGTATGGCGGCTGACTAACATGCCACGTGGCGCGCGCTAACATGGCGGCAGCTGCCGACCAATAGCGGCACAGGAAAAAGAAGGGCCGTGCGTGGAGCGTGCCGATTGGTTAATAACATTTCCCGCGCTTTGAAAATTCATCTTCTGCGCAGGTACATCGGTAAGCCATATCAGTTGGGTACTACTGTAAAGCGGAGTGATTCAACAACATTCTCAAGTCGCAGCGTCCTTTAAAAATGCACCAACGAGAATAATGAAGAGTAAAAAATAACACTTTAAATAAGGATTTTCAGAGTTATGTGGAAAGTCAACAACAATATGGATCCTGTCGAGTATTCCACACACTATTACCAGTCTACCAACTCCTACACAGTTTCTGATCTACCATAATATTGTGATTATGAGCTATCTTCTTACGTTTGGCAGATTTGGTACCTCTCAACTTCAACGTAGTCCTTTTGCTGCAGGATTAAAATGTTTGCACTGCATAACTTTTCTGCTTTGTTTTCCAGGAATCCCTCCGCCAACTGCTCACAAAGCGCATCGGCATGGAGGTGTTCACGTCCAAGCTGAGCGAAGTAACGCGCCACGAGCTGTACAACAAGGCGGCCAAGCACCCGCAGCTGCGCGCTAAAGTCCCCGCTGACGTGCTCGTGGACTACGAGTTCTGTCGCTTGTTCAAGGTGCTGGAGAGTGAGTATACTATACATAGTAAAGGTGCTCTTCCGAAGGCGACCGCAGCGGCAACGCCGCCCAATTGCGATGACTGACCGAAGCGACACGACTGGTTTCTATGTAACACTATGAAAAAGGTTCCGTACTCATGGCGACTTGCCGCCTGTTTCCGTTTTCAAGTAACTTTTTAATTACTAGTCTCTAACTAGAGTTACACACCCCCGTATGGCACCTAATGCGTAACTGGCAATAATGTGGATTTAATGAACACCTCTGCCTACACCTTCGAAAGCGTGATGTTACTTTAAAAACTTATGTAACATTCTAATAAAGTCTTTTTTCTTTTCCGCAGGTGTCCTGGTCGAGAGCCTCACAGAGCGCACACAACAGAACGGCACGGGCTCGCCGGCCCTAGAGCGAGGCTCTCCAGAGAATGGTACGCTAGAGCAGTACAAGACGCTCATCCGGCAGCAGGACGCGCGTCTGCAGGAGCTCATGTCGCAGCTGGAGGGCCTGCTGCATCAGAACCAGTCCTTACAGGTGACGCCATCTTGGATTCTAGTTTTGGGCATTTTCGGTATCAACTCTATCGAAAGCTATAGAAATGATACCCATCTATATCTACATCTATTATAAATGAAAGTCGCTTTTCATGTCTGTCTGTGTGACTGCGATGTTCTTCTAAACTACGCAACGGATTTTGATGCGGTTTTCACCATAATTTAGATGATTTATTTCGGAACGTTTATGTCTGTAATTCATCGCCAAAAATGTTTGTCCGCTCATCACTTCAAAGCGACTGCACCTATTTGGCTAATTCTTTTGTTGTGTTTGTAATTGTTAGGAGAAGGTTTCTATAAAAGATTTATTTTTGAAAACCTACCGGTAATGTCGAGAAATTTGGCTGCTATTTTTGTATGAAATTCACCCCGGGCGACGCCGGACACGAACACCTTGTAATAAATAAATCCCAATGTTTTTTCAAGTCGTAAAAACCGTGCTAAGCAGGGATTGGTCGTTAGTGTTGAATTTGCAAATCATAGTATCACCTTGGATTTGAACTTAAATCCATAGGACGTTTGTTCGTCGACGAACGAACCCGACGATATCGGTTTTTCGGCAAATTTCAACGCGATGTCCAACTGTATCGCTCTCGAGACTGTGGTCATATGGTTATATCACATTCTAAAATATCTCTTTATAATTTCCAGAGTGCCCTCAATGACTCAATATCAGCCAACTCCCACTTGAAAGACGAAAACACACTCTTGAAAGCTCAAGTATCAGCTGCCGTCACCCTACCAAGCCAGGCAGTTCCTCCTCCTGCCCAGGACAACTCCAGACTTCAGGAGTATGAAGCCAGGTTACAAGCGTTAGGTTCCGAGGTGGGCAGGCTTACCGGTGAACTGAAGATAAGTCAGGATGGGCAGAGGAGTACGGCGGAAGAGTTGGAGAGAGTGAGGAAGGATCAGGATGATCTGTTGGAGTTGCTTGCTGATCAGGTTTGTGGTGTCTTTGTTACTTTTTCAAAGGTTTCTTTGCTCTTTGGTGTCAAAAGCAATGGAAATCTAGAATAGCCAATCATCTTACCAATATTTTTAATCCATTGTGGCGTTCACTCTTTAAAACAACCTCGATGTTCGACATTCATAAAGTAACCGCCCAAGTATGTCACATTTCTTTGGAATTTTTTAGAAATTTTATTCTGAGTTTTTAAACACGATGGTACTTTTTAAAAAGTTATTTTAATCTGTTTTATTTTGTTCTAGGACATAAAACTAAACGACTACAAGATGCGCCTCGTGTCCCTCGGTCACCCTGTAGAGGAGGACGTTGTCGAAGTACCACAGAACCTCACATGATACCTGCGCCAGCGACGCCTACTGTCCGCTGAGTCACACAACACAGACTAGCTACACCATTCATATATTATTACATAGATTGACTGCGTGAATGACAAGGAAAATAGGATTGACGTGCGTTAGAGCGAGATGGGTTGAAGTCTCTCGGCCTGATCACAAACATTTAGAAAATATTTTTAAGTTATTTTACCTTTAGCACTGAACACAGCAGCTGCCACGTAGCAACCGGTCTGATATCTTTCATAGAGTTTCATACATTACAACCGGAGCGCGCACGCACACGCCAGGCTATCGGATTTAGTCTGCTCAGGGATTTATACGTACACTACGACGCGCCCCGACAAAACATCGGGATTTATTTATTAAATGAAGTTTAATATGTATGGGCTTTCCAGAATATATTCTTTAAATGTTGGTGAAAACCGCATCAAAATCCGTTGCGCAGTTTAGAAAAACAACATGGTCACACAGACAGACATGAAAAACGACTTTATGGTGACATAGTGACGTATAGATAGATGATGACTTGTGCAGTCTTCCAAACAAAACAAAATGTCGTTTTTGTTTCGTGTTTTTACGCCACCATTGACAATCTATGTAGTGATATATCTGTAGACTATAGTGTAAGATATAAAGTGTACTGTGCAAGTGAGGTGGCTGCTGATGTCAGATGGGTACTGCCATTAGATTTTAGAAAAATATTTAATTTGTTACTTAAAGTTGAAGCGCAATGTTTCCGACGATAAGTAAGAAAATTTTAATTTCGCGGGCATCCTGGCGCTTCCCCCTTAAGAAGGTCATGTTTATGGGATGTTTATGGGCTTGGCTCTCATGAGTCTTCCGGGATTTACCGGCTTGATAAATATTTAAAGAAAAACTATCGTATTTGTCACAGAAACATGCATATAAAAAAGACAACTTGAATACCAACTTAGGTAGTATTTATTTGATCCTCGCCCTTATGATGAAGGGTCCCTGACTAAATAAAAAATACGTGTGTGAGGAGATCCATTTATAAACATAAATATAGCTAGCGAAAGATATACTTAACATACAAATTAATTAGACGTTTTTGATACTATTTCAGTCAAAATTATGAGAATTTAGTCAATATGGTTAGGAGGATTTGGTATCTATTTACCTAAGTCAAAATTTTAAGTTACATTTTCATTGAGTACCTATGTAAATGATTAATTTAATTAGGTATAATATGCTTTATTTATGGTTATGCGATGATAGACAATATTGTGTAGCCACCAGCTTTCCCTCTCGCATCACGCTAGTTTAGAAGCCGTCTCCCTTGAGCAATATGCTATAATATACAGATATTTAATATATTTCAGTAATATATTGCGATATTGTATAAGATGATGTGATTCGAATGTAAAAATGTATGAAATAAAATGTTACACTAATTTTGTTTGCAATTTTTATTTTTTCTTTTGTAATAAAAGTCGATTCCCCTTCAGTTATGTAAATAAATACGTACCTATAGATTATTTTTAAAAAAGACCAAAGGAGTGCCTACATACTTCAAGTAAACAGGTGCTTTTAGGTGCCAAGTATGAAACTTGAAACACAATACACATCCATAATTAATAACAATTAGATTATAGGTGCCTCAGTTTGAGTTCTAAACTTCTATCTTCTAGAGTATATGTTATACTTGCAAGTAAGTATTTGTTCTAGGTATGTACAAAAAGACAAAAATAATATTTCATCAAAACATTTAATACACTTCATACCTCACTCCACCGAATACACTTACATTATAATAAATATTTGTCTATCTACATTAATAACTATTAACAGTCTCATTTACATGATTGCACAATACATAATTTTATTCACCGTTGTGTGTTGAGTAACCGTGGAGTTTCTTGCCAGCTCTTCTCCATAACATACGTCCAATGAGGGATATCGCACTTGAGTTCGCCGCTAGAGGCGCTAGTGTAGAGTAAGGTTTCTAGACGTCAAAATATTTACTGAATGTTCACTGTTTGCGGGATTTTTATCAAGGATTTTAACGAATGATTCATAATAGCTGTAATGGCTTAAGATTTTAAGTTAAAAGTTAGGATCTAATTAAGATTTGTCTGCTTCATGCTTGCCAATTTTAGGAACATTATAATCTAAATATTCATTTGAAGTTTTAAAATGTAATAAAATAAAAATACTATGAATATAAGGGTACTTAAACATATCCAAAACATCAAATAAAAGTACTGCAACAGGACCTTACTCGACAGTGGCGCCAACTGGTGAGCACAAAAACGATAGCCCCCATTGGAACCGTGAACTAGCTTCGGACGATTAAAAAGAGCCCATAAAAAAAAAAAAAATTGACTGAGAATGAAAGAGGCAAAGACATTTTTAACATCAAGATTTGTGTGAAATGGCTACATAGTTGTGTTATTTTATTTCTTCTCTAATTAAATGTGGTTATCTTTGATAAAATATGAATAAGATAACAACGGATTTTTTCTTGTCTTTCTGAAATCTATACATATATTTTACAATTCAATTTGAATACATACATACTTATCGTTTAACATGTTTATACGTTAAATATACGATGATATAATGAGTTGATTAATATTAAAATATCAGTTAAGAAATAGGCTTATATCTATACACACAGGAATGTGTTAAATGCGGAGAGCTAAGGTGCTTATAAATAGCTAAAAGCTGACCCTTTAGACAAGATGATAATCACTAAATAAGAAAGGTATATACATTTTATGATTATTCTTATATCATGCCATCATTACCTTCCTGCCCTCGCCTTTTTCTTCCATTCACCCCTGTCAGTCGTCACTCCATCATTCACTTGTTTTTCTATCATAATTCTTCCCTCACACAATCCATCTTTTTTTTTTGTCTTCCTCTCCCTCTCCATTCTCAACATTTATATTATTTTATAACATCATGCCGTGTGATTATTTTATTACCATCTTGTCGTAAGAGCCTGGCCTTACAGACCTGAGATTATAAGCGAAAGGGCGACAACCACGGAGTATAGAAAGATGTTCTTTCTATACGCCGTGGTTGTTGTTGACAACAAACAAATATACACAAGTTTTATTGTTGAACATTTGAAAAGTTCAAGAGTGCTAAAACTCAAGTTTTTGCAGCTTCTGATATTTTAAATGTTAGCTTAGATCGAACCGAATGTCGGAATACTGATTGATTTAAGCTCATAGTAACTCTCTACTTGTTAAACAGAGTAATAAACACGAATAAAAAGCTCCATAACTTGGCGTATTCGCACAAATATTTTTATTCTGCTACTACAAAATCATTTTTATTTCAATACCTATAGGGTTAATTTTTGTCCATATGAATATTTGCACAATCACGCCAAGAGTGTCGTGTCGTCATTATACTAAGTTACTTCCTGATGATTAATAATGATTAATTACATGAGACTCATGACTTTCACAACAGCAAACTACTAAAGGGTAATTCTCAACAAATACACTGGGGTAACTACATAATTTATTTCAATATTCTGGGAACAGTCCAAAATACAGTACATTGAGTAGTAACGATGTTGCCAGCTTACTTATTTATAGTGCATGTGTCTAGTTATGTTGTAACTTGTTCAATAAGCAACTTAAAATACCGTGCGTTTTAGTCAAACACACTGTGAAAAACCTTACCTGTCGGTTTCTTTGAAAAGTCGATTTAAAATGTATATTTATTAATTGTACACTATTTCCATACAGTCTACAGTCCTTTCACTGTTAGTTTATCTCTGACGGCAGCAATCCAACGGCAACCTTATTTCAACAACAATAAAGGTCACTCTGATTTTGACAGACTAGACAGTTGCAGCAAACCAACAGCAACCTTATTGTCACGAGATTAAATATCACTGTGGTATTGACATTAATGCAAAATCAGAGGTAAACTACCTGCGAATGGACTGTATGCATACACTGCTACATGGATCTTTTAGCGCTCGATTGATATTGAAAGAAGGGCGCTGTTGGTAAAAAATTCTGCAATTATATTGAAAAACAAAATGGCGGCGTTAGTTCAGATTTTGACCACGCTCCAAAAGACCCTAGTAGTAGCACTATAGCTTCAATTTCGCCAAAGGCTGATTAGCCAACTTTGTCTATTAAAGTTGACCAATCAGATTGTATGTGACTGGATAACTCTCTCACAGTGTGCGCCACCTGCATCAAGGACAAACGATAAACTACAGTTTAAAGTTTAAAAATAGAACCGTATCCGGGTGCCATCTTTAAACATGCAGACATGTCCGACGGGGTGTGCGCACGCATACGCGTGCAGCGGCAGCTAGGTGACGTAGAAGTACACGCCCACGCACAGCAGGACGCCCAGGACTAGGAACACCAGGATGAGGATGAACCGGTCCTGCAGCGCGCGCATCACCATCGTGTTCATCAGGCGGGAGGAGCGGTTCAGTTGCTCGTCTGTTTCGCGGAGCTGGAAGGCAAAGTAAAATTCATTAATAACTGTGCTGCTATATAATGTTATCAGTTATTTGTGGTTGCTAGCATTCCTGTTAACCCAAAGTAAGCTAAATATGCTTGTATTGCATCTATGTATTAAAGGAAGGTTCTCAAATATAAAGCGTTAGGCCCGTTATACACGGCACGGTTTCTTTACGGTACGGCGCGCTAGCCACATCGTAGGATAATCGTGTGAGCTAGTATGGGACACGGCAAACCACCGGACGACGTATACGGCGACGGCGCCGTGCCGTAGTGCCGCCGTGTCTGTCAACAAACTTCTATAGTGATCCATACAACACTGACGACCGTGCCTACACACGGCGAATCAACCGTAGTTTTACACGGCAAAAAAACGTGAGTGTACAACGGGCCAGGGGCCTTAAGGCCAGACAGAGGTGCAACAAGAAAACTTGAATAGTACCACCAGTAAAAGGGTGAGGATCAGATTTAAATACGCCCCAAGTGTGGATGGAAATAAGGGATCGAACCCAAGGGAGGTCTAAGCTACTACCGGGGCTGCGGATTGTTCGAAAGAGTTACCGTGGCCCTGGCGCACAGGCAACTGAAGGAACACGGGTGGGTTTTAGTCAGTAAGATTCTGTCACGCCCTTCCGCTCCGCCCAGAGCAGGAGACGTCATTTGATGGTTTCCCACCCAAAAAAAAAAAAGAAAAAAAAACAAAAAAAAAAGGGAGGTCTAAGCTAGAGGATGACGGATGAAGTCAGTCTGTGGATGATGATGAATCTTACCCTGCCCCGGGACCTCTGTATGGTCTCCCGCTGCACGGAGAGGTCCTGCAGCACGGCAGCGCCGATCTGTTCCGTCTCCAGTATCACGCGGTACCCCTCAGTCAGCGACTTGCCGGTGCGCTCCAGTCGCTCCGAGTTGTCGAGCAGCTTGCGGTGTTGCTCGCCCGCCCCGTCCCAGTCATCGTACACTTCATCGTTCTCGAAGTTGTCTGGGGATTAGTAGACGATTGTTTAAGTTAGCCTTTTAAAAGTCTATGTTCAAAATATTGCAACGTATGATGTCCTAGGGATGTTCACACAGTGCGGACGACACGTAGAACATTACACAAGTTAGTAAGGGAAAGATTCATAGAGTGGAGTTTGACTTTAATTTGCTATGTAAAGTCAGTGTTTCATACGCCTTATTCTTACGCGTATTATGTTCATATTTGTATGCGATGCTTACTTTACAAGCTAAGTCAGAATAAAATTCTTACATGATCCAGCATTGTTAATAACAGAGCGGTATTCATCCCTGACGCGCTGCAACTCCGCACGATAGGCGGCCACTCGAGACCCTGCGCCTGCGCCGCGAGACTCCAACTCCAGTTGCTCCAGCTACAATAACCAAATCAATATTAAGGTTAGAGCAATTTGGGGCTAATCGCATCATTCTACATAAATACACTTTACATAGGGGCTGTGCACACCGGGCTGATTTGATTTGAAATGCGATGACCTACTGTGTGGTCCGCCTAATTATAGGCTAGACTTTAATTTCATATTTTCAGACATATTTGAACATCTGTATAATTTGAAGTCGTCCTTCTTAATTCAATAACAAACTTAAATTAATATAATTCTTACGGATAAGACATTAATTTATTGTCTTATCATGATTCATTATTAACTTAGATGTATATTAAATAGCAGTTACTTTCTATAATGAAATATAATTGCGCATTTACATAATTATTTATTTACTTTATCACACAAAAAACATAGTAAACAAATATACATAATATGTACAACAATGTACCTAATATGTACTGCTTTTTCCTAAAGAAATGAAGAATGCTTTAAATAGGGTCCCGTTGGCACCCTTTTAAAAACCGGCCAAGTGCGAATCAGACTCGCGCACAAAGGGTTCCGTACCATTATCTATAAAAATGGCAAAAAAATCATGTCTGTTGTATTGAGCCCACTTAAATATTTATTTTATTCTGTTTTTTAGTATTTGTTGTTATAGCGGCAATAGAAATACATAATTTGTGAAAATTTTAACTGTCTAACTATCATGATAGAGCCTGGTGACAGACGGACAGAGGAGTCTTAGTAATAGGGTCCCATTTTGCCCTTTGGGTAGGGAACCCTAAAAATGATGTGATAATGGACAATAGCTATAAAATAAAACAGCCAGGCATCTCTACCCTGCTAACAAGATAATAATATCTTTGTGAATTCTTTATTTATAGCCTTCACTGCAGTCTTGTAATTTTTATGTATTTGCATACAAGTATAGTAAACGTGTACATTGCACATTCTTTTGATAAGCTATCACTAATATCTAGTAACAAAACAATATGTACTTTAGAGCAGTTGTATGTTTCATATAATTTACATGGACATTATTACATGTAGTTCTAGGACAAGGCATCAAATGGTGGAGTGTGTGTGATGTACTTACTAATGAACATAAATTATCAAATTAATTATATTGTATTGTTGGCACTTATACAAAGACATACCAATTTTTAGTTTCACATCCATGTTGAATGTGAAACTAAAAATGTATCTGTTTATCTAGCCTGCAAGATTAATACCTATAACATTTATTGTCTGTCACAGAAAAGTATCATACTTTAAAGTTTACTTCCAGCATTAACTGCATAACATAAAATTATTGCAACTTACCAAGTCATTAGCTTCTTCAAAATTTGCTTGAATTTCTCGTGTTAACTGGTCACGATTGTCTGTAAAGAATGTTTATCAATCATTTAAATAAATAAATATTTAATAACGATCGGCTTTTTAGTAGATATTTGTGTCGCCTACTGATTATTTGAGATGCTAATATGTTAACAAAGGTGTCTTCTGCAGTCATAGCTAAGGACATAGAATCATTTGAAATGTTAATTATTCATTACCCCCTGCAGCCATTATGATTATGTGCAACATTTAAAACCCAAATGCTCGTCACAAAGTATTTGATGTTTATTTATAAAAACAAAGATGATAAGACTATTACCTACCTTCACTACCCGACTTCAAACGTCCTATTTTAGCAGTTATATCTGCTGTAAGTACGGAATACTGTTGCTCGTAAGACTGAATTAATGTAGCCATTTTTATAGCCTTAAAGGCAAACAATAACTGCCACAGTAATCAATAATAATTTTATGTTTTAATTCAACACGTAACAAAAATCCATGACTGCGCTCTCACCACATCACACACACACATGACATTGACACATGTCATTTTACTCGTAATGTCATCATTGTGATTGTTGGTGATCCCGTGCGTCGCTATGCAAGCGCAATAATTGAACGCACCTCTACCTGACTGAACAGCGATATACAATTTTTCTAGAGAGCGAGAGAGAAAGGTAAGCAAACATGACTGTCAGTCTGACAGATGATCAGGGTGTATTGAAAGGAGCCTACCCGAGTAACGTACATACATACAATACCCTGACCTTTTGTTACGCCCGGCGCACCCTGGGCAAAAGGGAAATAATATAATAATAATAATAATAATCTCCTTTTCACTTTTGTCGATTGGCTAATCATTTCTCCACAAAGATATCGACACGCTAAGAAGAAGAAGTCTGATACATATTGAGAGACAAAAAAAATCTTCTACGCAATTGGTGATTGGCGGCGCTGGTGAGGCACGTTGCCCCATTGATGGTCCTCAACTTCTCAATATCATGCCACACAATAATTCTGATGGTGTGGTGCTGAAACTGGCTAAAATAGAGGGTTTGAGGCCAAAACGGAAGAATGATGATTATCTAAGGTAAGAAGTTAAAAACTGGGATGATGGCTGATAGAAACGTGTTGAAGTGGGAAGACATGCTTCACTAATCCAAATAATAAGTTAAGGGAAACGCAGAGGATATATTCCCTATTTCCTGCCTCGTTGGTCTTATGGTCGCAAGCGCTACTGCTGATCATGAAGGCCTTGGTTCGAGTCCCGGGTCGGGCAAAGTATTATTGGGTTTTCCATTTGGAATTTCTCAGGAGCAGCCTGCGAGTCTGAATTTGTGCCCGGTTGATGGCGATAGGCTCGCCCCCTATTACATGGGATTTAAAACATAACTGGCGAAATGTGAGTATAGAATAGGTGCACCGGTGCCTAGCTAGCCCTTCGGGAAATACAGGCAAGTTGTGTTCACTTTGAAAATCAAGAAGAATACATTCCCTTTTATGAATCAAGAGGAATACGTTTAAGATTCAGTAATGGAATAGAAAGAAAGGATAAATAAGTTTTATAATTTTAGAAAAAAATATTTTATCTTGATTTCGAATTAGAATCATCCTTTTTTTTTTCAGACCACGTTTCGTGTGCGCGCTTTTTCATCTACATTGGAATGGAATGTTGAAAACTTGAAACGAGTTGCTGCTGAGTTCATTTCATTCAATAGAAAAATAAAATGTTTGAATCAATTTGAACGTGATTTGAAATTATATATGTTCTGTGTTTGAATGTGTATGTATATGATTATGTTCTGTGTTTGAATGTGTGCGCGCCGTCTGCGGTGGTGATTTGTAATGCCATACAATGTGATGTGATCAGTTTGATGAAGAAAACAAAAGTTTTTGTTTCGTATTTTACTTTATTGGTGCTTACAACAAAAGTGAAAGTAATGAAATAAAAAATTATGTGAGTACAACTTTACTGCCGTGTCGTAGCCGCGTCTATATCAAAACTTTATAAAGTAAAATCGTTGTTTTAAAACTTTCGGCAAGTAGGTGTCGAACTATCGAATGCTTTCCGATGCAATATTAGTTAAAATTTGCTGATTCGCTATTATCATAGAAATATTTGATTAAATTCGTAACTATATCATGCTAAGCAGAATAATTGTATAGTTGTTTGAACTTTCTCAAAGCGTGGTCTTAGAAGTCGAATATTTGAATAGTTAATGTCGGTTTAGAGATCACGATTATTTATCACGCACATAGGTGGGGTTCGACTTAGCCACAGTTTTCTTACTCTTTGTTTATTCTGTCACACGATGTAGAGTTTATTTGCCCCTAAAAGTAGTACCCACCTACCTAATGTAAACAAAAAGTATTATTTTACTCATATAATTACAAATAAGTTCTTAACATTGCCGGATCTCACGAGCGAATCTGGCAAACAATGCATGTTTATATGGGAAATGCATTTAGAAAAGTTTACATAACATTCCCACTGTATTTACCAGTGTCCTTTTTGTTATAGTACTATGCTCCGTCACTGCGACGAAGATTCGGGCCGGAGCTCCTGCTCAGCCGCGTCAATCTGCCTGAGCCCAGTCATGGACTTTCAAATTGACGAAGACCTGAACCATATCAAAAGACGACATTCGAAAACACAAGAGGCTAGCACCAACACAGAACTGAAAGTCAGTGTCCGTCCACGAAGCTGTGTGGGTCTCCTCAAGTCTCCAGATGAAAGAGACCCATTCCCCAGCTGCAGAATACCCAGAAACTACAGAAAGCCTGTTTTTAATCTATTTGACACCCCTAGGAGGGGAGGACTGAGTAATGCACATTCCACTTTAGAAATTGCCTGCAGCACACAAATTGAGGAACCTAGAATGCAGAAAAACACAGTTTCCATGACTGCAATTGCTTTAAATGACAATGTGACTAAACCGCCGCAACTGCCTACAAACTTTAGAAGAGGAAAGCCTGTTCAAAGGGCTGCATCAAGGTTATATAAAGCTGAATGTGGATTCAAAGGGAAAGAAGGATGCATAGGCCCCGAGTTCATTGTAAGAGCTTCACAACCAGCAAGACACATTGACTTAACTCAGTCAGCAGTTTCTGACAAAAGAGTAATTACTGTAGTTTTATTGAATGGGCAGAAGGTTGAGGTCTTGTGTGACCCAAATGTAATAACTGCAGGGCAATTGTTTGAAGCGTTGGTCCACAGTGAAAAGTATGACCATAACTTTATGCTTGGCATTGCCATTTTAATCGGAGGCGACTTTGTATTTTTACCAGATGAATACAAAATAAAAAAAGTTGCTCCAGATGCGTGGCATAAAACCAATAGCAAAAAGAGAATATCTGAAGATGATGCTACTTTGACAGTCTTCTTGAGGATAAAGTTTTTCTTGCCCAAAAACATTGCCAGTAACATACAGGGTGGAGAATGGAGATACAGAGTGTATTTACAACTTAGGAGAGCTACCTTAGAAGGTCAGCTGACATCAACAATCCAGAATCTCATTTTGTTGGCTGGATATGCTTTACATATAGAATTTGGAGAGTTTTCATTCAAAGAACATGGAACAGCAGACTATTTTTTGTTGGAACATTATTTGCCTGAAACTGTGATAACAAATGACATGGCAGACATAAAGCTACGCATGAAGAGAGCACACGAATCTAGACTTGGGTTGGATAAACACAAGGCAATAATAAACTACATCACTCTTGCACAAACCTTTCGTGACTATGGCACTCATTTTTACTCTGCAATTTGGGCCACTAGAGATGGATTTTGCAGAGATGTGTGGCTCTCAATTGGCCCCAGGGGTATAACCCTCTATTCCAGGAATAATCATGCAACTGATGACACTGGCACCCATACAAATAGAATAGTTCTACAAAGTCTGCCTTGGCACCATATACATACATTCTATTATAACAAGAAAAGCTTGTACATCATGCCCAATTCATATTCAGGGCTATCAAAAATTGGTGTCAAATATAAACTGAAAATGGTAGACAACAAAAGCTATTTTACATTTTGGTTGGCATCCCTGCACCACAGGTTGTATCTCAAGCTTTATGCTAAAGAGGACTTCCTCACTTATTTATCAGATGAGTTTAATTGTCCTCTGAATGTAGATGAAAGTCCTAAGAAGTATGACTGTAGCAATTATCAAGACAGCTACAATTTAGCTGTTAGAAACCCAATCAGAGTAAGAAGACCTACTAGGAGGAGGTTTAAAGCAGACATATTTGGGGAAAAGAAGGTTCAGAATAAAGATAATGAAAAGCCTAACACAGAAGAACTTCTGAGACAAATACTATCACCACTACCTAACGATGAAATAGTATCAAACAGTTTGTTAATCCAAGGCCACGAAAATTCCTCCAATGATGGGTTGTCATCTTCAGAAAGTTGCAGTATACCAAGAAGGCAAGGCGTCAAGATGGGCACTAGGGTGTTCCATGGAATGAAGTCAGTTACTGATAGTAGATATCCCACCTCGCCAGTCAGAACCTCTAATCCTTGTTCAAGGTCTGAGGGTGACTTAGCTATGACACAAAGTGATTCTGATGATCTGAGTACAGAGCAAAGACAGCATTGTATTATCAACAGCATGCAGTTACTGCCAGAGAGACATTATAACCAAAACTTAACAAGTGCACCAACCGCTTACGTTTTAGAGTCTCCCAAAGTATACCCAGATGTTTTCAATTATAATGCTGCTAGTAATGAATCCTGTTTAAATACATCACTGTTTGAGAAACTCGACAATATGGAATGTGTCCAAGGTGAAAGAATATTTGTTACTGCTATTCTAGAAAGAGATGATATGAATGCTCTAGGGCTACAAGTAGCAGAAGGCTCAGATGGCAATGTTTACATTAAGTCAATAACACCAGGAAGTCCTGCAGATCTGTGCAAGAAACTTTTACCTGGTGATCAAATAATATCAGTCAATGGGAAGACCCTGCTGAATGTTAAATATGACAAGGCATTACTAATGTTACAGTCAGCTCCACATAAAGTGGAACTTATTGTTCTACAAAATGCTAATAAACCAAGCCATTTAGACTATCAATACAGTATTGAGAGTCAATTTGCAGACAGCAGCTGCAATAATATAGGTCAAAAGTGTATTAGTAATAGTGTTGCTAGTGTCTTAGATGTAGAAATAACAGATGATGAATTGTTGAATGAGGAAGCTTTAAAAACAATATATGCTTTAATAAAACTAACGAAAGATAAAGTCATCAGTAGAATGAAAGACAGATCAAGCAAACAGTCTACACCCAATAAGAGTAACCTGCAAAAGTGCTTTTCAGAGAATAAAGTGTATGAAGAATCTGATTTAGGGAATTATTCATCTCAGGAAAATACACCCCAGAAGCGAAATTCTCACAAATTCAATACATGGCGCGGTCAGCTTACCAATAACCGGTCGAAGCGACGACCTTTGAGCCTCAGTATTCCAACAAGTGTAGATGTACCAGATGACTATTTAAACGACAACTCAGATGACCTACTTAAAAAATCATCATTGAAATCTATTCAATCCTCTTTGAATAGCTTAGATAAATCTGTAAAGAGCAGTTCTTCGAAGTCCGTAGCGTTACCACGAAACTTTGGATTTAGTAGAAGGTGGTTGGGCCCAGTAAGGTACCCTGTGACACCTTGTAAGAATAGCAATGTAGAGACTGAGCCGAGTGCAATTGTTAACGAAAATGTGACGCGAAGACATTTCGTGTATGGTGCTGGAGATTCCGATGAAGATCAGATATTTTTGTAAATTATTAAGACTTATTTTATATTAAATCTATATAGGAATTATTTTATGTTAAGTTTCGAGTACTATATAATAAATGATATTATGTAACAGACTAGCGTATTCTTTAAACGAACTAAGAGCCATGTAACGAGATACTTTGCGGCGGCGGGATACCACGGCCGGCCGGCGCGGCTTTTACTGTGTGACATCTGACATCATTCATTGATCATCCTTGCGGTGCTTGGCTTAATATTTGCAGATTATTTCCCAATTCAAGAAAAATTACGAGTTATCATAGCACGTGTGATCTATGGCTTAGCTCAATAATATGTAGGCTAAATTTTATCAGGCTTATCCTTATCAGTGTTTATCATTTCGCGCAAAGTTCGCTACGAGTAGGTAAAGTACACACATCAAGTGTAGGGATCAAGCACGTTTTTGCTAGATTTTTATTTTTTGTAACTTAAATGGATACTTTTTTTGTAAATTTCGTCATTTGAAAAGGGAATAGTTTTTGAATTTCGATCACTAGGGAAATCTTCTGTCAAGTCGGAAATAGTGTTTAACGCTCGCGCGGCTGAAATATGACCACCATACGCTATGCGACCTTAGCGATAAAAATTGTTCTTGTGGACAAACTACAAAAGATATACCGATAGAAAAATATGTGTAGGATAGCTGAAACTTTATGAATTTATATGGTTAGATCAACAGATGTTTGCAATTTTAAATAGGAAAAAAAGGTTAAACTTGCAACAGTTCTGTTTTTTATTTATTTGACAATGTAAATCCAATTTCAATAAAAAGTCTTATAAATTGTATCATTGTAAGACGTACAGTAACAAACTAGATTATATGCTCTTTAGGCAATCTGAATAGTTTTTTTTTAAGTATTTAAAATTTCAATAGGGCAATAAAATATATTTTTAAATAGGTAGGTAGGTACCTACCTTGATCCCTAAACACTTGATAAGTGTAGGTTACTAAACTTTTCAACTAGGGTGTGCCCGAACTTTCGAGTCCGAGTTAGCACATGCGATATGGGCGTATACAGCTTTTGTAAACCAAAGTATATTATACCTACTTACGTAATTACCCGACTACGGCAAAGCCGAAGGAGAGTTACGAGTTTAACAGGTTATGTATTTTACCAGATAAATACACGAGAGGCAAGATGTCCTTGCGGGACATCTGCCCTCAACCTCGCGCCTGACGCTGGTCACAAATAGGTATATATAGGTACCTATATTATTTATAGACTACCTACCTACTATTTACGCAATTATTACTTATGTACTTAGGTCAGCTACACTACAGCGGATTTTTCGCTCGGGCACCTAAATCCCTAGTTAAACATTGATTTAATTTTACTTTTATTTATGCAGCCTTTATCAGTTTCTTCGCGAACTACACTTCATCTATACTTACTGATATTATAAAATCGAAAGTAACTCTGTATGTTATCTTTTCACGTCTAAACCACTGAACGGATTTTGATCAAATGTAGCAAGGAGATAGATAGCATCCTGAGGAAGGACGTAGGCTACTTTTTAAATTTGTCCCGGTAGCACGTTCTTGTGGGATAATTTCTGACAAAAACGCGGGTGAAGCCGCGGGCAGAAGCTAATCATCAATAAATATATTTTCTCGATAGACAATGAACTTTGATAGATAAACGTAGAACTCTTATCAGTCATAAAGATGTGAGCAAATTAAGCCGGAGTTTTTATCGCGTTTCTGGTTATGTAATTTACGCACGCCGCGGTGTAAACTCGAGAATGGCCTGGAAACTTCTAAGCTTGCTTGAGCACATGTTTTCGCTAAACATTGGTGCAGGTGAATTCAAAACCGGTTTGGCGTGTCAATTCTCAATGATGTTGAATTGGAGAATATGTTTTGATTGTGGTGTAGCCCCAAACTTGCACTTGCATGGATAATACATAGCTTACTACAATGAAGAAACAGGCTACCACACGCATTGCCATGAGAAATGGGGTAAGACTTTGGAATGGATGGACTTTGGATATTTTTGAAGGCAATAAATTAATTTTAGATTGGAAGCTGTAGATTTGTCCACCCCTGTAGGAACAAAGCAAGTTTCATGCCAATGTATGCACGAAGACATATCAAGCTATACATTTCCAGTATAAGCAGAGTTCTCATTGTAAGAAAAACCAATACAATGCGAGGTCAGCTAAAACTGTAAATGTATAGATTGATATGTCGCCGTGTGTACCATGTGCTAATTACCATTTTGTACCTCATTTGTGACTTGTCGGTACAATAATCATGTAATCATAAGGAAGTAATATACACAAATTAGAAACATTAATCATTTTATTTAAAATAACACTGCTCGCACTATTCAAGCAAATAAAACTAAATAATTCTAACAAGACAGAGAATTGCCTTTCTACATAATATATTGTAACACAATCAGACTCAAATAAAACCGGGAAATACACATTCACTCCACAATTTGTATAAATCAATCAACTATGAGATATTATTATCATAACAATACCCATAACAGTGATAACTTCTATAACAGTTCGCTTTTCACAATAAATGCATTTCAAGCCCTTAGATGGTATTTACATCATTCCTCCCATGCCACCCATACCGCCCATGCCTCCCATGCCTCCCATGCCGGCCATGGGGTTAGCTTCTTTCTCTTGAGGCATTTCACAGATCACAGCTTCAGCGGTGGTGAGGAGGGACGCTACGCCACTGGCGTCTGTTAGCGCTGTCCTCACAACCTTGGTGGGGTCAATAATACCCTTCTCAATCATGTTCACATACTCATTGTTCAGAGCATCATAACCAAATTCAGGGCCCAAGTCCTCGACTTTAGCGACCACGACAGATCCATCGATTCCGGCGTTCCGCGCAATGGTCATGCATGGCATTCTGAGGGCTTTCTTGACGATTTCAACACCTGTAGCCTGGTCACTGTTAGCCGTCTTCAGTAATCCAAGTTCGGGAATACATCTGAGGAGAGCAGAGCCACCTCCAGGAACAATACCTTCTTCAACAGCCGCTCGGGTTGCATTCAAAGCATCATTGACACGATCCTTCTTTTCATTGACTTCAACTTCACTGGAGCCACCAACATGTAAGACAGCAACTCCGGAAGCAAGTCGGGCAAGACGTTCCTGTAATTTCTCCTTTTCATATTCAGAGGTAGTCTCTTGGATTTGGTCACGGATCTGTTCAGCTCTCCTGTCAATATCTGACTTCTTACCCTTTCCTTTTAGGAAGAGGGTATCATCCTTGGTGATGATAGCCTCACCCACTTGGCCAAGGTCAGATTGCTGAAGGTTTTCTAGCTTAATCAAGTTGGAATCATCTCCAAATACTACACCACCAGTGGCAATAGCCATGTCACTGAGGGTGGCCTTGCGGTTGTCACCGAAGCCTGGAGCCTTCACAGCTGCTACCTGTAGTCCAATCTTCAGTCTATTAACTACCAGTGTAGATAGGGCTTCACCGTCAATATCCTCAGCTACAATGATCAAAGGCTTCCTCTGTTGGTTGGCCAGTTCCAAAGCAGGAATAATAGTCTGCACATTGCTGATTTTCTTCTCTGAGAAGAGAACTAAAGCGTCCTGGAACTCTACTTTGGCACCCTTTGATGAGTTGATGAAATATGGTGAAATATAACCTCTGTCAAACTTCATACCTTCAATGATTTCAAGTTCGTCGACGAGAGTCTTTCCATCCTTGACAGTGATGACGCCGTCCCTGCCGACCTTCTTCATGGCATCAGCGATCAGCTTCCCAATGGCAGTGTCACCATTGGCGGAAATGGTGGCTACCTGTGCGATCTCCTCAGGTGTTGTGACAGGCTTGGACATAGTCTTCAACTTATCTTTTACGGCTTCTACTGCCAGCATGACTCCTCTTCTTATCTCAATAGGGTTGGCACCCTTTGAGATTTTTTCGAAGCCCTCCTTAGCAATAGCTCTAGCGAGAACTGTGGCTGTCGTAGTGCCGTCTCCCGCCTCCTCGTTTGTGTTGTTAGCGACATTTTGAACTAACTTTGCGCCAATATTCTGGAACTTGTCTTTAAGTTCAACACCTTTGGCAACTGTCACACCATCTTTTGTAATCTTAGGTGAGCCCCAAGACTGTTCCAAAATGACGTTTCTGCCTTTTGGACCCATTGTGACGGCGACAGCATCTGCAAGTACGTCTACGCCTTGCAACATGAGGGCTCTTACATCAGCGCCGAACCTCACATCTTTGGCGTAAAATCTAGCTTGGTGGAGTGAAGAGACTCGGCGAACAACACGTGGTAGGCGCAGCATTTTTATGTTGAGTGGAATGATATTTCAGTACTTCCAAAAGAAATACCAACCTTTATTCTCGAAAATTCTCGCCAGGATCACACTAAAACGTGATCTTCCGCCGGTTGTAGGTTATGAAAGACTGACGCGCGATTTCTACCTTTGCTCAGAATTGGATAGACTCTATGGTTTTTAGAATAAAATTAAGATTTTGGCTGCCTGTATTGTGAGCAGTTCTATCTCTTTTCCTCTAATGAAATTTGGACAAGGAAGTACCATTTTGAAACGAATAAGCAATACTTGACGTCATCTCATTTCATTCTAGTAAACCTCTACAATAAACTTATTTCATTGGGAGGTTTTAAGGTTACCAGTAAAAAAAATGGCTAGTCGATGGTCTGTGCAAAAAGGTCAACAACCACTGCATTCCAGCCTGAAATGTTTATAGCAGGATTACAACCAAAGGCTGGCCCAGGCTGGCCTCGAATGGATAAGAGGCTGAAACAGGAAACTTATCAATAAGCGTAGTGAAAAAGTTTTCTAAGAGTGAGTTGCACCAAGTAACTTTAACGATAACCAATGCCTTGTCAGCCGTCAAATCTCCAGTTATGCGTAATACGGGTTGCACCATTTTCAATAGTTAAAATGACGTCACAAATAACGATAACATTAAAAATAAACTAATCATATTAAATATACTAATTATTAAATAAACTAATTATTAATTAAACACGTGTGGCACTCGGGGACTGCCGCGATAAAGCTATTGCATAACATTTTTTATCAACTTATGCAATTATAATTATTTATTTATGCAGTATTTTTTTTCTTTGATATTAATTCAAGTACAGTCGTACCAAATACATAAACGTTAAGCGAACGCTCGGCCGAGCTACATGGTAGGCGGAGTGGGGGGTGTTAGGTTTTATTTTCGTTACGGAATTTCTTGATTCGGTCGCCGCGCTCAAAGCCCGCGATAAAAGCTATGCAATAGCTTAAAAACTATGAAAATTAAAATAACATTATTTTATTAAAATAAATGTGAAATGAAAGACAACCGTAATCTGTTTTTGAAATAAATGTATTCAGAAAAAAAAAACACGTGTGGCACTCGGGGACTGCCGCGATAAAGCTATTGCATAGCATTTTCATCAACTTATGCAATTATAATTATTTATTTATTTTTTATTTATGTAGTATTTTTTTTTCTTTGATATTAATTCAAGTACAGTCTTACCATATACATACACGTTAAGCGAACGCTCGGCTGAGCTACATGGTAGGCGGAGTGGGGGGTGTTAGGTTTTATTTTCGTTACGGAATTTCTTGATTCGGTCGCCGCGCTCAAAGCCCGCGATAAAAGCTATGCAATAGCTTAAAAACTGTCTTCTGACCAAAAATGAGTTGCTACTGCTGAAAAATGGCAACAAGTATTGCTCTATGATTCTCGCTTTTCAACTTATCCATAGAATAAAGCACATAATAGATTGAACTTATCATTTCTTCAGCCAACTTCAGCTTTTACTGAGCGCATATTTTCACTAGTGATGACTACAAAAAGGGTAGGTGAGCGCAGTAGGACCAGTATTAATTTCGTGAAAGATGAAATAAAGGTATTATGAAACTATAATTTACTTTTAAAGATTAAAATAATAGATGTGTATGAGAGATAAAAAAAAACATTTAATCGCTCATAGTAACAAAAGACATGCATATTTGTTTTTTTTATACATGTCTTCTATATTTTTTTTTATTGTTTCGGCATGTATGTACGGTCACCAAAAGTGATAAGTAACCAGGGTCGTCGTATATAGTTAAAGATTAATAAGAAACCGATAGATATTTTCAAATGAAAATGTAACTAAATTAATAGAAAACAAACTGTTCATTTATCAAATCGAATTTCATTTGAAAACATCTGTAGGTTTCTTACTAAACTTCAACTATATCGACGACCCTGGTTACTTATCTCTTTTGGTGACTGTACTATATTTTTACAGGCAATGGCTTCAAAAATATAGTGCCACAAACATATCTGACCCGGTGGTGGCGGCGCTGTCAGTAAACTAAAAATGACAGACCTTGTCACTTTGCACAGTAATTTCGTTAGTTCCAATTAAAGCCACCGGGTCAGATATGTTTGTGGCACTCTACTATATTTGGTATAAAAAAGTTGCCAACCCTAATTTGTTGTAATGCTCGTGAAGCAGCAGGTATCAGTGGACAAATTAGAAAATAACTTGCTAAAGGCTGTACGCTCAACTCAAGGCGAGTCCAACTATTTGATTTGATTGGTTGGCCCGCGCAAGAAGACTAGAAATATAAATATAGAAAAAGAAACAGGTTAAATTACAACAACAATCAATAGGGATTATTCTGATTAGGTTCACTATGTTTATCCGATTACTTTGTACAAATGTATCCGAATCTCCGATTGTAAGATGGCAATGACATTTTTTCTTTTCCTCATGTCAAATTTGAAGTTTAGTTTGGCACTTCATTTGGCGTTTTGTTGGTTTGCGAGTAGGTCCGCGAACACGTTTTGTAAATCGGTATCAACAAAAACATGCGGTAATTTCTTTTCGAAAGCTAATAACTTAACTGTTTATCTCTCAGAGGAAAATCGTGTCAAATATCTTTTTTAAATAATACATACAGTGCTGTAATACATCACAATGGAGAGTTACATAATGAAAGAGTTTAAGGGGTAAGAAATTTTTCATGTTATTAATAACTTCCTCTGACGGTGATTGTTTTAAATTTTTAATTTGGTTAATTCGCTGTAACGGTACTCCGGTAATATTATTCTATTCAGAAAATATGATAAGGAGTATTTACAAAATGATATCAGGGTCTGTAACTGAGTTTACGCACTTGGTGGCAATTTTATTCGCGCACAATTTTTTTTTAGATTTTCATGTTCTTAATAATATTATGATAATTGAACGTGGTTGCAATTTAACTATTTGATTAATTACTGACCTTGAATAAGTATAAATCTACACAACTATAATTATAATAGTTTTTTTTATTCTATGATCCCAGGGTGCAATAAAACTGCTGTAGTTATAACTACATAATTCTCATATACGTTTTACTTAAAGTTGAGATTACTTTAACATTTACTGTAAGCAGGGTGCACTTTATACAGCATCTTTTTTATAGTCCAGACCTTCAAACCTATGGATTATGTGAAAAGAAGAAAAAAATGTTTGTTCTGCACAAATTAAATATTATGTATATTATATTTAAAAAAAAATCAACATATTAATATGGAAATTAAAATAACTGTGGAGATTAATTAGTGAAATTAGCATTATTATTGGATTAGTTTAGCAGGAGCATTGCTAGAAGGAAACTTGCTATATTTTTGTAGCAAGAACACCTTTGTAAACTGATTTTTTATTTGCTAGACCAAAATTACAGCTGCAATTGAATATCTTTAAGCGATACGTTTTGAGTTCAAAGATGGAAAAACTGCCAATGTGTAGAATATGTTAAGTGAAGAATGTACGAATGTATGTAGTGGTCAACAGGAACTTACACAAACTATATGAGAGGCTGACTGGTGCAAAAGGTTGATTGCAGCTCTCAGTTTGGTCTATCAAATAAAAAATCAGAGTTTAGTTGGTTGAGACTTTAACTGGTGACGGAAATGGCTGCATTTTACAACTGAATAATTTACTTAATTAAAAAAAACATTGTTTTGATATAAATGTCTTGAGTCCAATTTTTCCAATAAGTACCTACTAGAAACCATTTAACATAAAAAAAAAACAGTCACAACATCAGTTTTATTCCTTAGATAAAAAATATCTGATGATGGAAAAATAAGTCTATTCCAAATATAAACAAAAACGTTACTAAAAAAGATATCACTGTTAACCCAAAAACTAATCACTTGGAAACATCTAGGGGTTTATTCATAAACGTTGCTTAAAGTTAAGTGATGTTTAAACGTCAAAAATGTATGGTTAAACAGTTGCTAATCATTACTTAACTTTAAGCAACGTTTATGAATAAACCCCTTAGAACTAAACTTTTAAGTAAATTACCATTTTTGTCGACGAATGATGACCCTAATGAACAATATAATGATTTTTGTAATATGTATTGCACACAATTGGATAACACATTCATTCCAAAGACTTTCTCGGTGAATACTAACGCTTCCTTCAGTGACTGGGCCACCATTGGTTTACATAAAAGTAGAAAACGACTTTATGAATTATATGAAGAACAGACTTGTATAAACACTGCTGAATTTAATTTATATGTTAAGAATTATTCTAAATTATGTAAAAAAGTTTGTAGTATAGCTAAGTCACGTTATTTGAGTTCAAAAATTAAAAATAGTAGTAATGTAATTACGAAACGCGCATCAATAGCGCATTAATAGCGAAACGGAAAGGTCATGCAACTGATGTAGTAACTACAGCCTTGATATTGATGACAATATAATTAAATCAGATTCACAAGTCGCCGCGGCCTTTATAAATTTCTTTGCAGATATTCCCGTATCCACTACTAAATCTCTAAACTCATCACCCACTGCTGCAGAGACTTTACTTAAATAAAACATTCCTGTTTGTGATTCTGAATTTAAATTCCAATGTCACCTGTAAAGATATAATTAAAACCTTTCACATGTTAAATGTTAAAAAGACTGCAGATCAATGGGGTAATTCTGTGGACGTTGCTAAGTCGATTATAAACATGGTAGCACCTATTTTAGTTGTTATTTTTAATAATTGTATTGACCGTGGTGCGTTTCCTGATCTTAGGAAAAACAGTAAAAAAATACCGTCTTTTCAATCGGGTAGTACATCAGACCCTACTAATTATAGACCTATTTCAGTGCTACCTACATTAACTAAAATTTTTAAAAAACTTATTTTGAACTAAATGCAAAGATTTTTTAATAAACACAAATTACAACATAACAAACAGTTTGGTTTTACAAGGGGTATTTCGAATACTGATGCCGGAGTTGAACTTTTAGGACATATTTATAATGAATGGGAGGACAAATGCGATGCTTTGGGAATCTTTTGCGATTTGTCCAAGGCATTCGATTCTGTTCTTCATGAAACATTAATCAGGAAACTGCACCATTACGGAATCCGAAACGCTTCTCTGGATCTTCTTACTTCTTACTTAAGTGATAGGATTCAGAGAGTTGATATTAACGGAAAAAGATCACCCAGATCTGTAGTAAGATTGGGGGTCCCCCAGGGCTCAATTCTTGGTCCATTTTTATTTCTTATTTATATAAATGACTTGCCTTACCTCATAAAGGATATGACAATAACATGATATAGTTTTTTTTGCAGATGACCCTTCACTTTTATTTAAGCTCAAACGTCAGCAGCTGGTTACTGACAATGTAAATAGCGCCCTCGCTATAGTAGTTAACTGGTTTAATGTTAATAACCTACTTCTTAACGAGAAGAAAACTAAATGTATTAAGTTTTCGATTCCTCATGTTAGACAACGAGAAACTAGTGTTCTCATAAAGGACGTCGCGCGTCGGTGGTAACCTTTTGACCTTTAAGTGACTTAGCGTAGTATGGAGATAGAATAAGAGGCCAGTTTATATTGGTGATGGTGCTGTTACCATTGACGTGGGGGTGGGGCATAGCGTACAATTAGAAATTTATATTTATTTTCAGTTGTTGTCCCAGTGCTGCCACAGGCACCGCGCCAGAAGGTATGGTGGTGGGCATAGGAAACCCACTTCTGGATATCTCTGCGATGGTTGACGACGCGTTCCTGAAGAAGTATGACCTCAAGGCTAATGATGCAGTCATGGCTGAGAAGAAACACAGACCTTTGTACAAAGAACTAACTGATAAGTACGTTACTTCTGTTTATTAATTTAATTACTTAGTTTTTAAAAGGATATTCATTTAACAAATTAACAGTACGACAACCGCGATATAATGTACAGCAGTAATAATAACATGCTTCTTTCGAAGTGCTCTATTTATTACTAAAGCAAATAATTTTACTCTACAAGAAAGAACATAAATCTAATGTTCTTAAGGCTCCTACAAACTGGCGTAACATGCGACGCGAATTGCGCAACGAGCGGCGCTTTTGGGTCGCGCGGTCGCGCTGCGCCTGTCTGTGGGAGCCTTTATGCAGGATGCAGCGGGGTAATGCATACTTAGTGTGTAACACACTAACAGAGGAATGGCTTTCATTTAGACAGTTCAACAACATTCATTGCGTTATTTATGTTGTTGAGCAGACACATTTTTCGAACATATGAAAAGCACTAGATTAGTAGAATAGGCTTCAAAATCATTTAGATTCTGATAGATAGTGGTTACGCAATTAGGGTTCTGGCCTCCCCTGTATTCTTACTCAGCTTACCTTTAAGTATTATGTAGAATTATAGACCTTAATTGTTCTCAATCTGGCTTCGATTTACCTTCAAGATTGTCCTTATTCTTATTTATTCGAACCTTCATTATTGACCTCCATAAAATACTTATTATTCAGTGTTCCACTGTCGTCGTATAATATTTCATTATTTTCTATTTTCACAATCTGTTTGATAAGGTGCTATGAATGTTAGAAAGCTTACAACTAAATGTACACATACACACTTACCACTCTATGCTTATCAAATTGTGTTTCGTGATGGACTGGTACTTGAACAAAATCATTATTTGAATAGTGGGTATTGTTTATTAAATTTAGCTTGCCCTGCTTTGGATAAGGTCAAAATAATTATAGCTTCTTTAGTAGAACAGTGGTAGGTCGTGGGTTCGAACTCAGGCAGGCACTTTGTGTAACCCCTCTCACAGAGACGAGACCTGGGTCCCAGCAGTGGGAACGTTATATGCTGTTTATGCTATATCTTCTTCGTTTTGATTTTCTATCTTCATACTTTAACTAATGTTTAAAATCCCAGGTACAACCCAGATTACCTAGCCGGTGGCAGCGTTCAGAACTCCATGCGAGTTGCCCAGTGGATCCTGAAGAAGCCCAAGATCTGCTCCTACTTCGGCTGCGTCGGCAACGATGAATTCGCTAAGATATTGAAAGATAAAGCCGAGTAAGTGTAATTTATTGAAATCAAATGCAAAAGAATATTTGCAAAAAATATGGTAGGTATAGAAGATGTTACATACAGGTTGTGGTGTAAATAGTAGACCAACGTGAAGGAGTCGATACACCGTATATTTAACTATCACATATGTACCACAATTTGAATCATTTTTTCCATAGGTCACAATATATTTCTTAAAACTAAAAAAAAAAATTACTCCGTACTTTACTAATTCGGCTCTTACTTCTATATATTACGTTACTTTTTTATTTATATACTTATAATTCAACATTAATAACAACATTATAAAAAAAAACCGACTGTGAAAAAAGTGACCGAAAAAAAATGTACTATTTTTTAACACCAATAGCACCCCAAGTCACATCATTTTCTAGAGATTCGATTTGAAATTTGAATTAAACACGTTTTTAGGATTCCGTGCCTTAAAAGGAAAAAAAAACGGAAACCTTATAGGGTCACTTCGTTGTCCGTCCGTCTGCTCGTTTGTCAAGACCCCTTTTCTCAGGAACGCGTGGAGGTATCAAGTTGAAATTAATATCAAATACGTAGGTGTACGGTTCCCTGGAGTTCTAAAAAAATCAAGCTTCTAAGCCAACGCAATAAAAATATACGTACTAAAATCAAAACATATAGGGTACTTCCCGTTGACCTAGAATCATGAAATGAACATGAATTTCAAAGTTATACTTACACATAAACAAAATAAAAAAATTACGTCATTTAAATAAATTACAGCCAAATTTGTAAAGCAAGTTTTCAATTTTTATATTTAGTAGGTAAGTAGATAAAGTAAGTATCTTTGTATCACAGTCATAAGGCGCCGAAATTAAATCGCCCAACAGCAAACAGCGATAAGTAATTGAAACGACCAATACGAGCCTTAAACTTAGCAGAATGTCCTATTGTCAAGTAAATTATGAAAACCTAATTTGAACGACTTCAATTTAATGTGTCGAAATTTGATGTAAAATAGCAATTTTCATTTACCTATTTGTTTATTCACAAAATACACAGCTCTTTAACAATTTTACACAAAAAAAACAAAAACTAATCTTACAGCTAATTACGGATTTACAATTTAGTAGCTACACTTATTTGATGCATCAGAAACAAACAGGATGATAAGCTAGCACCATCTAATCATATCTAAGTGGCCCATCCATATTACTAAGGTGCAGCGCAGACGACAGACTATCCGTGACGCACTTTTTAGTCTGTGAAAATAGAACCTATGCAATTATATGCAGTAACGCACACGACGCGCAAAAAGTCCGGCGCACAAAAAATCCGTGTAATTCGGACAGACCGCACCGCGCCGCGCCGCGCCGCTCGGCACAAAAAGTGTGTGAAAAAAATTGAACGTTAGCTTCAACGCGCGCTAACGCAGACGGCGCACATTTTAGTCGGCAATCTGCATTTGCTAGGGGTGGACGTAACGCACGCGATCTATTATCATGGCGCCAGAGGTCGATGTAACGATGTTAATTCAAGAAATACAAAACAGACCCGCAATTAATGATACTTCTAAGGCAGAATATCATGATAGACATTTAAAAAGAAAAATGTGGGAAGAAGTGTGCTATAATGTTTATTCCGCTCCTGTTTGGACATGTATAGGATGTACCCAAAATTCTCTATTTCTTCTTCTTTTTCTGTACTTCATGTACAAAATAATACTTCGCGATCTCTGCACGATTTCCATAGCGTCTACGTCCCTACAGCTCTGCCGACAGAATGATCGAAGATGTGCGTCGTGTGCGTTGAGTCTGTGAAAAATCCGCGACCGACTTTTTGCGCGCCATGCAGACTTTTTGTGCGCCGCAGATTTGATCGCACAAGAAGTGTGCCGTCTGCGCTGCACCTAAGTCTAATTTAACAATTTGTGATCGATTCTTAAGGTACGACTCAAACCATCTGAGCAAGTTGGCACGAATTCCAAGCTCTTGCAGCTTACCCAAGAGGATGACGTGATTCAAACGGTCAAAAGCTTTTTCAAAGTCCGTGTAGATCAAGTCAACCTGTCCCCACCATCCATATCACGGACAATATTTTCGAGAAACACTGCCAAATTGTTATTAGTAGAGCGACCTTCAATAAATCAGTGATATTGTTGCGGGATTAATTTAGATATAAGTACTGGGATAAACAAAGTTGTGGAGTACTTTCTCCATTATTTTCCCCAAGACATTCAAAATTGATATAGGGCGATAAGTTTCTACTAAATTTCTGCAACCTTTTTTATGAATGGGAACAATGAGTGCAATTTTCCATATAGTTGGTTAAAGATATGAGTAATTGGTGAAGGCTGTAAATTTCTGCAACCTTTTTTATGAATGGGAACAATGAGTGCAATTTTCCATATAGTTGGTTAAAGATATGAGTAATTGGTGAAGGCTGTCTTCACCAATTACTCATATCTTCAGTTTATAACCTGGATTACCACGTAGGATACTTTTTATCCCGATAGTACGTTCCCGTGGGATAACTTCCGACATCCACGCGGGCCAAGTCGCGGGCAAAAGCTAGTAAGTTCATATTCGTATGAAACGCATGTGAATATCCATACTAATATTATAAATTCGAAAGTAACTCTGTCTGTATGTTACCTTTTCACGCCTAAACCACTGAACGTACTTCGATAAAATTTGGCAAGGAGATAAATGAAATCCTGCAAGCGTAGCATGACGCTTTCTATTTCTTGGAAGACAAGACATAGCTATTTCTATACAAAGTGATATTTCGTTTCTCTATTTTTGACATCGCACCGTAAAAATCCTTCTAAAATCCGTCATTTTGTCTTTCGTTTTACCGATCGTTGTCTAGGTCTTTTTATATGTAGACTATTTCAGAAGAAAGTTTTCTATCCCAAACGTCAAAATCACACTGACAACTGTCAGTTGTCTAAGGTAGTGAAGACAATTTGATTTTGTAATCGCCATGCTAAAGACAGTAGAAAACTTTTTACTTGACGGCCGCAAAGTATAAAAATGGAATGGAAAAATGGAATTTTTCACGTTTTGTATGGAAAATGTGAAAAAGTGTTACCTACATGTTTAGTTTTAGGGGTTTAAGGGCTTCATTTCGACACACCATTTTCGAGATATAAGCAAAAGAAAAGAAAAACGTGAACAAACTACTGAATTTCGTAAAAAGTGCAGTTGACTCTTTGTACTTTGCTGCCGTCATACTGTCTTCACGGAACGTCATTTTTTCTATTCTTCCGTCGACAAAACCCGTTTCTATAATGGTCATGCTACGCGTGCTGGGGAAGGACATAGGCTACTTTTGTCCCCGTAGCACGTCCCCGTGGGATAATTTCCACAATCCACGCGGGCGAAGCCGCAGGCAGAGGCTAGTTATTCATATAAGTTTCATATTTGTATGAATCGGTTACTTTACGAGTACTTGGCAAAGTTAGGTCAAGACCTTGCCCTTAAGATTAAGAAAAAAGTTTTGTCGATCATTGAAACAGATTCAACTTTTTTGGGCAAATCCATAAAGAGGTGAACTTGGTAGACCATCGTACAATAAACAGCCAAATGACCACATCCCACGGGGTAAGGAATCGTGTAACCAACGTAATACTTATTTACATTTAGAGATAACATTATCTTATTTACTCCTCCTACTTCTACATATTTGACCTGTATCTTTAACCCGTGTCTGCTCCATGCTCCGTAAAAACAAAAGTGAGATGAGATGATATTAATGCCATGTATGATTATAAAATAAGATAGTAATGAACCCTCGATATTCAATTGGAAAGGTGCTGATAGCTCGCCTCTTTAATAATTCTATCGACCTTTAAATTTTAAACTACCCACACTTTTGAAAAATCGCCTGTTTAATCCGGTAATCGAACAGGGGATTTGGAGCTCTGGACCTAATAAAACAAATCTTTTAAAAATTTAGTAAAGGGCAAATAGTTTTTCAAGAGCCATACACATTCCAGTGTCTGCCTAGCATTTATCACATTCTATACCCACTCTATGTTGTATTGTATTTTTTTCGTAAACTGCTGATTCCAAAGCAATAGCTGAATGCTGAGTATGTGACTCGCTTCAAAAAGATTATCGCTTCCTGATATTAGTTTTCTCACATGTCAGATTTCCAATCTCTATTTGAAGATAGTGTCAATCAATAGTGAAAAATTCAGGTTTCCTAGATAAAATACTAAACATATATATCTCGAGTGATTGATTGAAATGGCCCAAGGACGCCTGCTGCTAGGATATTGTATTGAGCAAAACCGCAAAACGTAGTAATGATTCTTTAGTTACGCGGTTTGCGATTAAATAACGATAAAATGTAATGATTACTTACGTACGCACGACGACATCAAGCTATACATTTCCAGTATAAGCTGACTTCTCATTGTACGAAAAGCCTGTGCAATGCGAGGTCAGCTAAAATTGGAAATGTGTAGCTTGATAATTATGAAGTCTTGTGTAAGTACCTATATTATGAGGTCGATCGTTTGAAACAATAGACAGATTTTTTTATCGAGACTTGCGATAATTTTGTTGTGCTAGAGAGGTATGTAGATACAGCCACGGGCATTTAAACGATTTTCTCAAGTATCCTACTAATATTATAAGTGTGAAAGTTTGTGAGGATGAATGAATGGATGGATGTTACGCAAGATTAAAAGCGATTTTCTCAAGTATTAATTGATATATACAATACTAGCTTTTGCCCGCGGCTTCGCCCGCGTGAAGGTCGGAAATTATCCCACGGGAACATACTACCGGGATAAAAAGTATCCTACGTGTTAATCCAGGTTATAAACTATCTGTGTTCCAAATTTCATCCAAATCCGTTCAGTAGTTTTTGCGTGAAAGAGTACCAAACATCCATCCATCCATGCTCACAAACTTCCACATTTATAATATTAGTAGGATCTCATGCTGTTACGAACATGGTATTCTCGAAACCACACTATTACAAAATAGGTATTTTCTCAAGGTTGCAATTTTATTTAACTAACTGTAAATGTAAGGAGCTCGTAAGCTCGTTACAGTCAAGAGCATACGAGCAATTACAAGTATTTACCAATTAGAATATTTAATGCTTTCGGAACATTTGACAAAGATCTACTTAGAGGTTCTATTTCTATTGTTATCCTTATCACAGAACGTGCTAAGTAAAAATCATGGTTTTACCTCAGTATTCCTAAATACACGTTTGGGCTACTTAAAATTGGGTCTATAGTAAAGAATCTGTTGAGTAAGAACCTGCAAGAATATTATCTAAGTAAGTACTGCGATGATGTAAGACGTAGAGCAAATGAGATGTCTCTTGTGAATTCCCGCCCATCGCGATATCGTTAACCTCGGTTATCTGGCGCGGTTATCTCCTTATCTGTCTGCTCGCACAATACTCCGTTTCCATCGAAATTCTCTGAATAGCACTATTCTACTGCTCTATTGCGACACACAAGAATAAAATATGTTGGTTGTTTGAGGAAATATTGCTGTTTACCTCTAGCTATAAAGAATACTGGAAATGCCAACATGCAATTTATTGTTCTATAATCAATACAATTTTACCCACTGCCAGGTATATGTCAACCTTCTCTCTCTCTCTCTGAACTTCTATCTACTGCTGCAGAGAACAGCTATTTGGTTTTGACTTTGAAATATCAACAAGTCCTCTGCAAAAGCATTTAAACCAATAAAACGCAAACAAACGCATTATAATATGTAGGTGTATCGTAATTACACGTAGGTACCCTAAGTGACGCAATCAGCACTGTCTAGCTAGACATTACAAATGGCAATTTAAAACATTTTATGTCGTTTGACCACTTCATTTTAAAGCCTTTGGTATTAATTGGTAACATTCGTCTAGTCGTTCACAATTCTTGACTTGGTCAATGAGCCAGACATCTGACCATTCTCTGTACCTCTACTCTTTAGCTATCTGACTCGGACCCGGGAAATATAAAAGTGTAGGTGCAACAACAGCAATTAATGCATTGATGCCATTCGTGCAGCAATTAACACATGCATGATAGGTTTTAAAATACTGCGTCTAAGACTTCTTTGTATGAGTTAGTGAGTACTCGTACCTACATAGAGAACAGTTTTTCTGTTATGTAAATGTGTCCCACGACACTATACCTATGTTTGATAAATGATGCTTGTGTTAAGTCCAGGAAGGAACTATACAAGTCCATACATAAGCTTGATTAAGCTATTCTCCACTCCTGAGGATGGACAGCCGTTAAACACGAGCCAGAAGTCCCATTCATGCCTCAAAGCACAGGCACGTCAAACCGCTTGAGATACAGAGTAGGTAGGTATGCTAGCGTAACATTATGTATTCTACTCGGATATCTAGGTAGGTTAGGTACCTACTCATAATGCAGTGATTGATCTATGTTGCATAATGTTCTTAAATTAGGTATTATATGCTGATTCATTCTGATAAGATAATGATGCAACAAGAAATCTACGACAAATTAATTGTAGGTATTATTCATAGGATAGGACGAAGGTCGTAAGAAAATTAAACCAATGACATTCTATCCTTTCCATAGGTACATACGGTGACATACCAAGCTATACGTTTCCAGTATAAGCTGACCTCAGGGCCTAGACAAAGTAACATTCGACTAGCGATGATGCTAGTACAAAAGTCAACAATGTATGGGGTTGACATAATCTACCGAAATGTCACGTGATCATAGGTCAACGAATAGAAATTAGCTAGACAATGTTAACATCATTCTATTCTATGAAACGAATCGACAGCGTCAGACGATTACTTCCTCAGAGATGCGTAGCCAAGTGGCACTTTTTGGCAAGCGTTATCGCTATTTTTCGATACGTATGATGGAAAAATTAGTGAAAGTGAAACCGATAGCGATTGTAGAAATAGAATCGCTCCGAAGCGAATGCCATATGTCTAGGCCCTCTGACTTCTCATTGTACGAAGAGCCTATACAATGCGAGGTCAGCTAAAACTGAAAAGGCATAGCTTGGTACGTTGTCGTGTGTATGTACCTACCTAATTACTAAACTTACTGGCCAAGCTTGAACGAGACTATTTCGAAAGAAAGTCTGGCAAAGAAGATTAGAAGACCAAATTAATAAAACCATATTTTATGCCAACTTGTGTAAAGCGTCCCGCAGACAGGCGCGACGCGACTTGTAGAACAACTTCCATGAAGTTTTCATAAAAATAGTTCCACTAGAGTCGCGTCGCGCCTGTTTGCGGGGGAGCCTTTACGTATTCTCTAAGCAGCCCTAAAAAATGCGCAAGCAGCAAGCTAGCAATTACAGCGAACTGCTTGCCTCGAAGACCTTTAACCTATGTAACACCTTTTCTCTGCCCCATTGGTCTCATGATTGCAAGCGTGACTGCAGCGCGTGGGGTCCTGGGTTCGATTCCCAGGTCGGGCAAAGTGATATTGGGTTTTTCTATTAGGAATTTCTGAGTAACAGCCCGGAGTTTGGAAGTTGTTGGTGTGACACCCCTGGTCCTGCGTCTGATCTCTCTCCGGTCGTATCGGATTGCCGTCCCATCGGACTATGAGAGTGAGGGATGAGAGTGTGCACCTGTGTCTGCGCACACACTTTCTTGTGCACTATAATATCTTCCTCGCCGAAAGGCTAGTCTCCGTGGAGATTGGCCGCCATGGCCGAAATACGGTCTGGAGGACTATACTACACTGTTTTATTAGTATGTAGTATTATCGGCCCATATTCAAAGGTTTCTGTGATTGCGGCTAAGTTTCGCTAATTCCTAAGTAAATCAGGACAAATTAGTAAAATCAACATGATCAAATTATAATGATAGCTTATAAAATGAGCTATCTATAGCATAACGAAGTTGATACAAAAGTGCAAAGTACCTACTTCGGAAGTCCCGAACAACGTACAAATATCCCGATTCCGTTTCTCCAGACATGACGGCGTCAACGTGTTGTACCAGGTGACTGAGGACAAACCGACGGGCACCTGTGCCGTGCTCCTGACGGCGGAGGGCAACTGTCGGTCGCTATGTGCCAATCTCGCGGCCGCGCAACTCTTCACTGCCGACCACATTGAAAAGCCGGAGTGTAAGGAGGTCATACAGAAGGCGAAGCTGTTTTATTCTTCGGTGAGTAGCCGTTGTTTTTTTACGCTTTACAAGGATTGTCATTATTCTACCCTGTAGAGCAGTGGTTCTTAACCTTTTAGTAATGAGGGACCATTTGACAACATTTCTGTCTTGCTAGGGACCACCAACTGTTTGGAGGTACTACAGTAAATGTAAATGAATAAAGGCCTACACTGTCGTCCCATTATCAACACTGTAATTTGGAACATTGTAAAAGCCCCTTATTTTTAAAAGAGTAACCGTGGAGATTCTTGCCGGCTCTTCTCCATAGGAAACAACCAATTGGAACCGTGCACCTAGCTTCTGACGTTTCATAAGTGCCCATGTTGGTTTATGTGAAATAAAATATTGTTTTTTTTTTTTTGAAAGGGTTGTTCTATCTATAAATAAAACACGCATAAAATTGTTCAAAGCCAACAGTATTTTTATTTTTGTGGCGCAATATCTTTTGGATGGCTTCGCGGACCACTTCGGGTGCTTCCAGGGACCACCAGTGGTCCGCGGACCACCGGTTAAGAACCACTGCTGTAGAGAGACTAACATTATTCTGTTCTATAGAGTGGCATTATTCTCCCCTGAATATTATTCTATGTTATAGCAGTCTCTCTGTAGAGAGACTGCTATAACATATAATAATATGTTATTATTCTATTCTCTTGTGATACTGGCATTATTCTACGCCACAGAGAGACTTGCATATTCTTCCCTTAAGGTTGCACTAGTTGACGGATCGAAGTCGTTGGTGAGCATGGCTAATATGCATGCTATTTCGTTTATTTATTTAGTTAGTAAAATAGACGATGATTTATAACAAAGACGAGCGCGTAAAATTTTATGAACAGACCTTTGGGCGTAGATATTATGAAAAAACTACTGGATGTAATTATCTAAAGCTAAATGAATACAGACATCAAGCGTCTAGGGATCAAGCACGATTTTGCTAGTTACTAAAAATCAGTTTTTTTTTTAAATTATATTTGTAACTACTATACTCCTATGGATACTTTTTAGTAAATTTCATCATTTGAAAAGGGAATAGTTTTTTAATTTCGGTCAAAAGATGAAATCTTGTGTAAAGTCGTATTCCTATATAATCCTGCAACGGGTTTGAGGCCAAATTAGTAAAATGTCTGCCATACTTCTAAGTGGAATCAATACAAAAAAACGTTACAATACAGAGAAGACATAATTTGAGCCGAGAAGGAATGATCAGAACCGTGGGAATATTGGAAGCTGGTTTTCAGCAACGTGCTGTGGCAGTCGCTCTGGGCACTACGCAGAGTGTCGAAGAAGTCGACTTTGGACACGTTGTCACCTCACTGGCAGCGTGGCAGAGCGACATGGAGGACGAGCTCGCATCACCACACGCAGACAAGATCGTTACAGTCCTACAAATTACTGCTCGACGAAATCTTACAATGACTGCGATGATGTTGGCGTTAACGAGGCCTTAGAGCTCTTCAGGGATATTAATAAACGATCAAACCATAATAAATCGCTTGTATATATACATAAGTCAATCTCCGCTCCAGAAGGCCGCTACGTGTACCACTTATTGAGCCCCGCAATCGCAGAGCTCGTTTACAATAAGCTCGTGAACACAGAAATTGGGCAGAAGAAGAGTGGCGTTTTGTGTGTTTTTGTGATGCATCTCGCTTTGGTATGAGGCCAGACACTAGATGTTCATGGTATTGGAGGACCCCTGGATGCAAAGAACGATTAAAATCATGCCAGGAAGTTCATACACACGGTGGTGGAACAATGATGATATGGGCGGGTATTTGGATCGGCGGCAGAACCGACTGATTTGGATCAGAGACAATGTCAATGCACAGATTTACGCTGAAACGATTGTATCAGATGTTGTCATTCCTTTGCGGATCCAATTTGGTGCTTCATTAGTGTTTATGCATGATAATGCACGTCCACACACTGCCAGAGTCGTAGCAAATACACTTGCCGCAGCTAATATCAACGTCCTCCCATGGCCTGCTCAATCGCCAGGCTTGAATCCCATTGAACACGCATGGAATATGCTTCAATAAGAGCTCTGCCAAATATGAATTCCGTAGGAAACCAGAAAATTCTTTTCGACTGTTACAGCGGACGTGGGCGGCCATTCCGAAACGTGATTTGGATGAACCCATATTGAGTATGCCGAATCGCTGCGATTGTGTTATATGCGTTAACGGCGTAAATACAGACTACTAATTGTTTATTTTACGCAATAAAAACCTTTAAAAACTTATATTTTTATCACATTTTAATGTCAGGATTAACTAGGTGAAAAACCCAGCATAAGCAAAAATCGCGAAGTGTAAAAGCAGAGAGTAGAGTACCTTCGTCGATCTACTCATACGAAAACATTTTATTTAATCAATCTAAATAGACATTTAATTTCAACAGGGCAATAAAATATATTTTTAAATACTTTGATCCCTAGACACTTTTTATATGATAAAAAGATTTGATTTTTTTTGTATGTTTGTTTGTTACGCTTTCGCGCTAAAACGGCTGAACGGATTTAGATGAAATTTGGCACATGGGTAGACCATGACCTGGATTAGGATATGATACTTTTTATCCCGATATTCCCACGGGATCGCGACTTATGCGTGTAACCACGGGGCGCAGCTAGTTCTAAATAAAGTTATTTGAATTTTTCAATAAATTATCTATCCCGGTAACAATTTAGCGATTTTCATACTTACTCCGGGATTTATTTATTTAACTACGCCCAAAGATACGTTAAAATTAGTTTTGAAATGGTAGTTTCGACGCTCATAACTTTCAATCCAATAAAAATGTTTTTATTCTGTTTCCGTACAGTGCTAGATAATGGCGTGACAATTAAATATACTGTCAAACAGTGGAGTAAACTCCATGCGACGCGCGACGAATGACTGACTAGGGTAACCTTAAGGGAGATGCTCTTTTTCTCTCTCTCTCTCTGTTTACCCTTTGCTAAAAGTGTTGGCGTATTTATCGACATGACAGATTTCCGATAAATAAAAAAAATAAAAATGGTTTTATATCTAACTACAATGTAGGGTCCAGGCCTACATTATTTAACTTAAATACTTAAGGTCTAGTGTAGCTTATCAAGAACCACTCATCTTTTCCAGGGTTTCTTCCTCGCGGTTTCTCCAGAAGCCATGATGAGTTTAGCGAAAAACGCCTTAGAGAAAAATCAAATTTTTGCTCTAAACGTGAGCGCGCCCTTCGTCATGGAGTTCTATAAGAAACAGCTGGCAGATGTGCTGCCCTACGTCGACATATTGTTTGGTAACGAATTGGTGAGTTACAATGATTGCTCTAGGTAATAGTAGGACTTAACGAATTGGTGAGTTACATTGATTGCTGTACGTAATAGTAGGACTTAACGAATTGGTGAGTTACATTGATTGCTGTAGGTAATGGTAGGGAGTTACATTGATTGCTCTAGGTCAGCGATTCCCAAAGTGATCGATATAGACCCCTTGGGTGACGATATCAGTTTCCCAGGGGCCGACATAAACGAAAACTGATTTTGGGGGCCAACGAGATCTAAAAATTTACCCCTATTAATTAACACAAGTTCTCATTTACAACTTTCAAGATACTGTCTATGTTGTGCTACGTGTTACATCAATCACAGTTTTTTTTTGTTTTATCTTTACTTTGCGATTTTAACGTTCTTTTTTTTAAATATAATTTCCGGGTTAAGTATTTTTACGTAATTTGTATTAATAATTACACTTGATATTTACTGATTTTTATGACTATTTATTTTGTTAAATTTTGATGAGAAAATGATGTCTAGTTTACTCACTTAACCAACCGCATAGTTTTTAAATTGGTAAGTATTTCGTATCAATAGGAAAAAAAACTAGAGATAGGATTTTTAAAGTAATTTGGCTATGGGGGTCTTTTTTTTTTTTTTTTTTTTTTGGGTGGGAAATCATCAAATGACGTCTCCCGCTCTGGGCGGAGCGGAAGGGCGTGTCAGACTCTTACTGACTAAAACCCACCCGTGTTCCTTCAGTTGCCTGTGCGCCAGGGCCACGGTAACTCTTTCGAACAATCCGCGACCCCGGCAGGCATCGGTCCTATCGGACCCCGTCAATGGTGCTGACATCTCTTTGAGGCGCGCGTGGAACACGACGCGCCGTCGACCCGGGCCTGGTCCTTACCGGACGGCGAGCTGCCCATTGCTCGCCGTCCGCAAGCCCGCGCCTACGGTGGCCGGGAGTCGGCAATCGACTCCCGACGCCCAGGGTGTCTCCTCCTCCTGCGGCGGCTAGGGGCGCGAGGGCGTAGAGATTGCCTCTCCCTCTCGCGCTCCGCCTCCTCCTTCGCGAGCATTACTGCTTCGCAGAAGGAGGTGACGGCTTCCCATTCCCTCTCGCTCCGTACCATGGCCTGAACCAGGGCCGGACGCGAGAGGTCGCCGCCGCCGATCGCCGCCACGAGGACACGGCGGTGCTCCGCCCAAGCCGGGCAGACCTCCACCGTATGCTCCACCGTGTCCTCCGGTCGATCCACACAATGGTAACACCCGGGCGTTTCCTCCCGCCTTATCCGAAACAGGAACCTCCCGAAACAGCCATGTCCGGTGAGGACCTGCGTCAGGCGGAAGGTGAGGACGCCGTGGCGCCTCTCAAGCCACTCCTCAAAGAGGGGTCTTACCGCCGCAATTGTGGCGTGCCCTGCGCTGGGTTGCGACAGTCGCACTCTCCATGCCGCCATGAGATGGCTATGGGGGTCTGAGGTATCAGTTAATTTTGGAAAAGGGGTCTCTTGCCCAACATAGTTTGGGAATCCCTGCTCTAGCTAATAGTAGGAATTCATGAATTTGGATGTTTTTTTGCCATTGTATAGAGAATTTCATGAGGCAGGTTTGGAACTGAAAGTTGGAACTATATAAAATTGATAGTTTTTCAGTAACACAGTGTACTCATAGATAAAAACAAAAACGTTATTGGATGAGTGGCGCTAGCGAATCTTATCAAAATTGTCATCTTTACCCCAATAAATATAACAAACCCCGAATTAATCTTTTATTGTACTTCGTTACAGGAAGCATCTGCCTTCGCGAAATTCTTCGAACTAAAAGGCAAGACATCGGAGGAAATCGCACTCGAGATAGCAACATTACCGTATTTGAACAAGACTAGGGAAAGAGTGGTGGTTATCACCCAAAGTGCCAGTCCTGTCATCCTGGTCAACAAGGGGCAAATTACTCGGATACCTGTTAAGCCATTAAAACAGGAACAAATCGTAGATACCAATGGCGCAGGCGATGCGTTCACTGGAGGATTCCTAAGTCAAATAGTTACAGGTAGATCTTTAATTGAATGCGTCCAATGTGGTATATACTCAGCGGCTTATGTAATACAACACTCAGGCTGCTCGTTTACCACACCAAGTGACTTTAAACCTACACCCTAGGAAATTATTTAAGTAATGCACGGTTTTCGGGACACATGCAGTGATATGGACCAATGTTTTAATATTCTCTTAATAAACTGATCTGGTTGACTCCTCATAGACAAGCTTGAAGCATCGTATGATAGTTATTTTATGTGTATTACTCACCGCGTCATATTAGACGGCAAGCTCACGTGGCCAAGGATCCACCATAGGTGGGCCCCAAGAAAATCCCTAAGTCGAAGATTAAAAACTCTCTTGGTTGGAAAAAGCATTATCAAAGGCCGCCGTAAGTCATAAGTGATGTGAATTCGTTATTAATTGTATTTTAATTCCGCATACTTAATAATATACAATTAGTGCCATGTGTCCTAACAAACCGTCGTCTTCAATTTCCAGTAGTCAACAAGGCAATAGTGTACATTGTGCAATAATAGTGACGCACAATATCGTTATATAATTATCTTTAGAGGTACTGTTCTTATTTAGTTCGCTCAGATATAACAAGTGCTCCAATAGAGGTGTATCATGTGAACTCCAACCTTGAATTAACTCAGAATTACGCTCAAAGCTAGATTTGGTTGCCTTACTTTTGCAACTACGTAGACCCAGTCCACACTACCTCATTCTAGGTTGTAGTTTCAGTTATACACCTAGTACTTTAAACAATGTTAGGTCAAAAGCCTGCTTAGGTTTTAAAATAGCTAAATGTGATCTATGTTTGAATCTAGTTTCAGAGAAGTACCTATAGTGAAAATTTACTTACATTAACCTATGTGCAATCTAGTGGAACTGTTCATTGTGATAGGGTTTTACTTTATGTATTTTATACAATTTTATTTCTACATTTGATTCTAATCTTACATTAGCAATATTCACTAAAGAATAAAAAACGGGTGAAATAAAATTTCTAACTTATAATAGTTAATATTAACTGGTTATTTTGGTAATTACCTTAAATTTTATCAATGACACTTTCGAATATTTAACAGTCTTATCTAGGTGAAACTGTATCTCAAAAACAATCAACAAAATAGTATTATATATAGATCTGATGTCAACTAATGTTCACCAACAAAACTGTGTATAGAATTATTTGAAATTAGATAATAGTATGCCTTCAATATGCTCCGAAGAATCCATTTTCAGTTGTTTTTGCAAATGTACCATATTTGAGCAAGGCTCTGCAAATTGTAGTAAGAGATAACATTGCTAATTATGTTTACTAGACAGAAAAAAAATACTGTCAGATTATTAACTTGTTTGTGCCATCAATAAGTTGGTGAATATATTTAAACAATGGTTAGTACATAAACTTTTTAATGTAATGCTCTCAAGGCAAAACAAAATGATTTACACATTGATCAAGATCTTACACACTAGGTAATATTATTGTTAAAATATTTTAACTATGAAATGTCTTATTAATAGGAACTCACTTTTATCATCAGTCAATTTGCAGAATGTCTATGTAATACTGGTACATAATAAATAATTTTAGATATTGCTATCCAAATATTAAAGCTGCGTTTTTACAGACAATTTCTTCAGAATTTATCGTCGGTGGTGGATACTATTAGTGGAGCTTTTGGCTGTTTTGTTGTTGTTGTGTTCTCCACTTATGGCTACAACATGTTTTTACATGTTGTAGCATTATGTAGAGAATTAGGAAGCAACATTGCTGACCTAATTTTAAAAAATAGGATCATTTGTAGACAATAATTGTTTGTGGAAGCGCAGCGTAAGTGTTTTGTATAAGTACTATCTTTTGATTACAGATAATGTAAGAAAGAGTGGAGTAATTTAATAACAAGTAACTACAATCTACCACTTATAGCAAAATGGTGTTCTTATATTTTTCTTATTTTGCTTGGAAAATAGCAATATTTCTAATTAGTGTCCAACAGAATCAGAACCAAAGTCATGTTTAGAAAATTCAGTCATCAGCTCAATTTGTCATATAAGTAATAAGTATAAGAACATAAATAAACTCTAAATAATTCAAAACTTAAAAGCAAAATGTTACCTTTGGTATTAACAAACATCTGTTACATCAATATAAAAGAAAATATAAGTGTAAACAAATCAATTTATGTTTTAAACATGAAATAAATCAACTAATTTGAAGTAAGTTTGACAAATATAATAGAATATCGCACAATATGCACATCCCAATCTGGGACATTTTCTTGCTCATCGCCCAATAGAGGCATACACCGATATGCCTCTATAATTATAAAATCCTTTATGCTTTCCATTAGCTTCGACAAACTCCTTGTAATGCAACCATCGTACATCTCTGGGTTTATCTTGCAGACAACTTTGGGTATTTTCTCATCTATACATTGACTTCGTTTGCAGATGACACATCCAGGTCTTATGAAGGTTTTGATTCTTGGTGCCCTGTAAGTTATACATATAGTAGTTGTGATGTACTTATATTTGTATTATTATTGTCTATTAAACGTGTTTTGTATCATTTTCTCTGTGTATTATTTAGTCTTCACGTATGAAGAGTGAAATCACAGTTACATGCCCAGATCAATAATTTTGTGTATCTCGTATCTTTTTTTGGACAATCAAAAATGCTATTTACTAAAGCAAGAAGTTGCTCATACATAAAAGCACTTGAGGCAAATGAGTTAAAAACATTAACATGCAGATTCCTCTTACTACCAAGTGATGCATAAGTTATAAAGTGATAGAGATACTTGCAGAAAAACGCTGATCTGTGCATGTAAATGTGATTACACCTAACAGTTATGCATCAAGCAGACACAATAGTTTCAAGTTTAAACAATCTCTGGCCAATAAAATTAACGCCATATATAGAGGTAGTAAAGTAGAGAGAGAAATTAGTAGTAGTAGTAGTAGTAGTAATAATAATAATTATTAGTAATTATTGCTTTGCAATCTAAGCCTAATGCATAAAAAATCAAAGAATTGAATATTTTTAAGTTTTGATTTAACATTCCAGAAAGGAGTTTGTTTAGTTTAGAGTATTGGTGACCGTATTAAGGTGAAATATCATAATTATAAGCCAGTAAACTGCTATGGTATTTGTAGATAGATCCAGCACGCCTCTAGTGATCACACAGTCGTCTGATAACTGATAAGTGAGGATGGAGTGGCATTACACCCCACGAAGTTTAAATACATTAACATTGAAGAGATATTAACTCACCTTCTTGTCCTCTGTTTAAATCTCATTTTGAGTAGGTAGTTATTAAATGTTGGGTTTACACAGTACATAACAAAGGTTGGTGTCAAATTTCAAGGTATCAGCGCTTTCAGTACAACCATATTGTTCCATACTATTGTTTACCAGAGCCGTAATTTCTTCAGTTCAGCAAATTAATAAGAGATTTATGTAAAAAACACAATTATGTTAAAAAAAACTAACAAAGTTTTACTTTCAAAAATATTTTACGAAACACCCGCTGATTGCGCGCGCATGGAACAGTGTTGCCGTTTCGCACCTTTAAAGACTAACCGTTACTAAACGAAAATATAAAATATTACATATGAGCTTAAATAAAAAGAAATACACGGCTTTTTTGCAATAGAACTTATGTTATAATGTAAATAAATACCCATCATTATGACCTCAAAAGATGGCTCAAAGTGCCATAATCCTAAATTCTAATGCAAAAAGCCGTGTATTTCTTTTTATTTAAGCTCCTGTGTAAAATTTTATATTTTCGTTTAGTAACGGTTTATCTTTAAAGGTGCGGTTTGTAAAAAATATTGCGTTCCATCCCCAATAAGGTCCGGACAAAACGACTGACAACGGTGGATGATATTTTTTTTTTTTTTTATTCCGGGTGGAAAATCCTCATGGATGTCCTCCGCCCTGGGGGGGGCGGAGGGGTCTGTCAGACTATTACTGACTAAAAACCACCCCGGTGTTCCGTCTCACACCTACGCCAGGGGTCGCGGGAACGTACAAATCTTCCGCAATCCCCGGCTGGTGCCAGCCCACCTCTGCGGGCCCCGTCCGAAATGGTGGATGATCCTAGCCTAACTATAACTCTCCATCTTCAGTCTCACTTATTTAACCCGACGTTCCGGAAAAACGTGGTTTGGCAGGGCAAAGATAGGCGTGATGGAGACCTCAAATCTATTACGGATGAGACTGGGTCATGTCTACTCTCCAGTTCATCTTGCCAAACTTCATATCATCGACGACCCCATTTGCCTCTGTGACGCAGACGTAGGCGACTTAATTCACATTTTTTTCTCCTGTTCTTTATATAACCGTTCATCATTTCTCAGTAACCTCTTGTCCCTCCGTACTCCTTTTCCTACCTCAATACTTTCTTTACTTTGTACAAATAGCGTTCCTGTATACAGGATGTTTGGTAAATAGACCAACACGATTTTTTGGGGGGTTGGGAGGGTCATTTGCGAGGTTTCACCTTTCACCCAAAGACATGGGATTTTTCATTGCGGTCTTATGTGTCACGGTAATTGAGATATGATTTTTTAGTTTTTTTTTTCTTTAAATTACCCGTATTCTCGCCTTTAAATCGTCATTACTTTATGTTTGTAATAGCACGAAATGGCTTTTTTGTATTCTTATTCTTAATAAATCATTATTTGATGCAATTAGTCTGTAAAAAAATACTTATGCGGTCTCAGTCTTAAAATTGTATAAATGTATAAAAATGGCAGCTTTCAAATTCATAAAAAAAAAAAACTAAAGCTATTTTGAACTTAGCTTTATTTTAAAAAGTTTTCTAGCTTATACCCTTTTCAACGGTATGCTACATGTCATCGAAATGATTCAATATGTGGTCAAAATAAGAGATACTAGTTGTCAGGATTGAGATAAAGAAAAGACTGATGAGATAATAACGTTTTGTAAAAAAAATCAAATACATAATTTTTTCAAAGTGCCCTCCTCTACTCCGTATACAAGTACGACATCTATTTCTTATTTCGATGGTTGTTGTACGGAGTCGTCAATGTACTTTGTGTACGGAGTCGCATTTCTGTTTTCAACGTATCGAACGCGGCGCTAATTCTTTCAATTAAAATTGCTGTTGTGGGCACCTCCGTTGCATAAACTTCATGCGTAAACTAAATTCCTTTGCACATCTCCAGACGTAGAAATCCAGGGGTGTCAGGTCTGGGGACCATGCGGGTCAAGGAATAGGGCCGCCTCTGTCAATCCACGAGTTAGGAAGGCAAATAACTAGGTGCTCTCGTACTGATCGCTGGTAAAGTGCAAGTAAAAATAATTGGCGCTAAACTTGGTAATACCAGATCTGGTAGGTCCTTTAATAGAAAATCGAGATAAATATCTCCAGTCAGGTGTTCTGGAAAAAAAGGGCCGATTTTTATCGGCCCTTTTTGTTTAGCCAGAACGGCATAATGAGTAGAAATCTTTTTCTACCCATTACACCAGCCCAAAGGTTTACGCTGAACTTCCTCTGAAAATAATTCTGCCTTTTATTGCGGATTCTGGCCCTTCTTTACCCAATGGTGCAGATTGTGGAAATTCACTATTCCTTCACGGCTAAAATTTGATTCATCAGTCCACAAAATTCTCTTAAAAAGGCGCCATCTTCTACATCTGTATGCAGTATTAATCTGCAACTCCAGCCGTCTAGCATAATCACTCTCATCAAGACCTGGAACAATTATGACAGTTACACGAATGCGATACATTTTTTTTGGAATCTGAGCAAGGAAGAAATAAAGTCAACAATGAAAAAAAAAACATTTTGCGGCAAAAACAAACAAAAAATAATTAAATTTAGTGAAAGTAAAATTAATGTATTAAGTACTTGAAGAAATTACCAGTGAAAACCCGTCGATAAACCGTTTTCAAACTAAAAATAATTAATTTTGAAATCTTTTGAAACTGGTTTTCATCACATTCAATAGTAAATAAGTTGTGTGTTATTTACCTTGAACAGGTGTATAATGAAAGGCATGCTTTTCATCTGCCCGAAGAACCGATCACATTTTCCACACCGATATTTATGAATGCAGTCTCATCCATTAGTGATGTAATTTTTCGCCATTGTATTTAGGTCATTATTCAATATGTTAATACTGTTCTAAATACTGATCGTATAGATATTATATATATATATATATTATATATATAATAAATAATAAAATAATAAAATAATAATAATAATACCAACACCTGAGGAGGCTCTCGTTGGGCAGCTGGATCAAGGATCTGATTCAGAAGGCGGTACTTCTAGACACGGCCCGCATTGTAAGGAGGTTCCTCTCTCTGGAGCCCTGACCGCCGGTAGCTTGGACCCTGTTCCCGATACCGGTGGGCCACTATTTTTTATATTTTTAAATGTTTTTATATTTTTTTATATTTTAATATTTAAAAATATAATTTATATGTACATAATAAAATAAAGGAAGTAATAATACTATACTATACTACACTAACTACTATACTATACTATAATATAATATAGTATATAATTATTATTTATAATATTTTCGTTTCGCTACCTTTGTTTTCTTCGTACTAAAGGAACTAAGCGTGACATTGGCTGAATGCACACACCGTGAGAAGCCAAAAGAAGAAAAATAAAACTTTCTATCTATGTATCCGATAGCCGGCAGAAAGACTTGTGTTGAGCAGTGAAAATCTATGGTCGTAATTCAAAATTTAAAAAAAAAACATGCCTCAGAATATAGCTAGACCAAAATTATTACAGCTGCGTCCTTTTACAACAGTCAGCCTCTCATAAAGAGTTTGTGCAAGATTCTGTTGACCACTACAATTACATACATTCGTACGTTCGAACGCAGCTGTCATTCTACTAATGCTAGGTACACACGCAGCGACTTTAGTCGCAACTCGCAAGCGACCGCAGGCGTCTCGTTGGCGATTTCAAAATCCGACGTCCACACAAATTTTGACAGCAGATTTGTCGCTAGCGATTCCAAAATCTGTGTAAGATTTTGAACACGCCTGCGAGTCGCTGCGTGCGTACCTTCTTAGCATAACTCCGGCTGTCCAAAAAGTCATTTGAGTTCGAGAATGGGTCGTATGAAAATGGAGCTAACTAACTTTAAATTTATTTAAAAAAGGGACATTACGGGCTAAACAAAAAATCAACCCAGGGACGCGTCGCTTTTAGGTAGTTTGTGGCACGGTGACGACGGCCTATCATAGATTGAGGCAAAATGATGAATTCGTCACCAGGAAGTGAAATTTTCAATTTTGGTCGGCTGGCATCGCTATGCAGGAGCCATGTGGACTACATTGGAACTGTGATAGGCGATGAATTTTGCGGCCCAGCCCTTACGCTCAGTATGAACGCCATGAAAGACGAAAGTGCGATCTGTCTCCCAAAAGGCCTTCAGCCCTACCGTTTTAAATGCAATATAGTTTATGTCAGAATAGGCTCTTTTGACATATTGATCAAACGTTAAATGATATATATTGAATTCATGCATGAAATATTACAAAATAAACATTGTTTTAAATATTTATCACGTTTTGACTACCAGAGACAATGAACGCGATGATATAGTACAAAAATTATGATGTAATTCTAATTAAAATGGCAATACATTTGTGACCGACAGGATCTCAAAAATATTTTTTCAACAAGGCAATATAATTGATAGCCATTTTGGAGAGCCTTTTGTTGGTGTTTTGTGAATGTTTTCAACTAAAATTTCTATTATTTCTATGTTATGAAAGTGTTTTCGAGACACGAATCTCATTATTATAATTAAGATTTGAATAAGTACACTTTACATTACAGTGTTGTTTGTTTGGTGAAGGAGCATTGTGTAAAAAAAACCGGAAAGAAGAACAGCCGTATTTAAGATTTGTAAAAAAAAACTCGTGAAATAGAGACGGTTATTGTGACAGTGGAAAGATTTATTTCAACGGGTATTGTTGATGAATTTGGTTGAATTGTTGAAACGGCCGTTAATATTTACGTCGCGTGTTTTGTTCGCTACGTAAAATTTAGATCGCCACAAGATGGCGGCCGTCGGATGCCCGCTCCGCCAAAACCCGCTCGCGGGGCCCGATGTGTCATCGGGTTGCGAGAGCTTCGGTGACATGCTGTAAACCGGCGTCTCGCACCGCGGCCGAATTTACCGGCCGCATACGGCGGGGTTCCATTTCATAAAATGGAATTTCGCTCGAGGCGCCAAAATGCGATGGGTGTTGACATAAGTGCAATACCGTACCGTTACTCAGGCGGCAGTACGTAAAAATCATTTACGAAAATGAGCGAGCCGGACGACGTCGGCAAAGAAGTGTGGAAGCGATGGATACTGGAAGCGATACACAAGATACGCTCACAGAAACAGAGGCCCAGTGTAGAGCGCATCTGTCACGCCATTAGACAGCATCACAACTATCACGAAGATGTGGTAGCGGAGCGGCTGGAGCGCGCCGTGCGAGAGGGAGCCGTGCTGAAGGTGTACAACAAGGGCCAGAGTTCCTACAAGGACCCCGGCGGGTTGCAGAACAAGACTCTGAGGATCACGCAAGATGTGGACCTTTCTAGGGTCGTAGCGAAGACAGTGCGCGAGTTAGGTGAACGTGATGGTTCTACACTAAAGACTATTGAAAGACATTTGCACCAAGCATACCAAGTGACTTTGGAAGGTGAAGTAGACGTGCGTGCAGTGTTGAGAGCCGCCGTGAAGCGCGCCGTGGCGCGAGGCCTGCTCTCGCACCAGGCGGGCGCCTACAAGGCGACGGAGAGGCCCCTCACTACCTCATCAGACCGCAGCTCTAAACAGCGATCGAAGAGCTCACAGGACTCCCCTGAGCAGGTAACACTATTGAATAAAACATTGTTCTTATGATTTGTTTACTTATCAGTGTAACACACAATGGTAGAAAAGCTTTTACATATTTGATTTGATAACTGTGTTTGTAAACAACACACAAAAACACTGCTTCATTCATTACACATACATTTACTTACGTATTTGCTTTTTGGTATTTATTTTAAAGAAATGAAAGATTGGTACTAACTATCAATACATTTATGCGAATACAAGTTTTTTCATTGTTTACTCTTCAGTTAGGAATGAGACTCACAGTTTAATATTATGCATCTACATTTACCTATATTTGAAAAGGAAATAAATTGTTTCTGTGTAAGCTTCTTCTGTTTAATAAGTACTGTTAAGTATACACTTAGATTTAAGGACATAGAGAGAGGGTGTATTATGCAATTACTACTTTGGTGCAAACATTTGTGTAATGTTCTATGTGATTAGTCATCATGTACTTTTCACTGCCATACCCTTTGGTGCTTTCACAACAATATTCTGACAGTGTATTGACTTGCATCACAATTTCATTTAATGTTATTCATGTCTGTATCCACAAAAAGTAAAAAACTTTGAAGTAGGTATACCACCAGCATCCTATTCCTATTAACAAATAAATTACCTATGTTCCGCTTGCACACAGACTTGAACTTCTGTTTATTCTACTTGTAGGTCATGTATAGAAATTAGGATATACTATACAGAATAAAAAAACTGAACAAGAATAAACTTTGAAAAGTTCTGACAAACATTTTGCTTCAATAATAAGGTTGTCGACCTGGCTGTTAGTGTTCAAGGCCGCTGTGGCTCATTTGGGGCAAAAAATGTGCCAACTTTACAATACATATTATGACATTTAACATTTTTATTGATATGCCTATAGATAAGTCCTATTGAGGCAGTATTCTATTCTATTTTTTATTGTGGCAAGCACAGTAGTTGTAACACCAAAAATTAAAAACACAGCGAGTTCTAGTATAGTAATTAATATTGCTTTGTCATATAACATAATATTATAATGCTTGTTGAGTTTTTAGGCTACAGGTCGGAGGATTGATAATTTACACCTTTTTAAGCTTTAAGTAATAGATTTAAAAAAAAAGTGAATTAAACAGTGAAAATAAAATATTAGAAATCTCACATGACTTCAGTAAGTTCCTTGTCAGAATTAAATAGCTACAGAAAAGTATACCTTTTTTGTAGATATTTAACATCAAATCCATGGTTATTTCTTTTATTTAATTATTGCTTCCAAAAAATAAAAATTGTTTCTCCATAAAATAAGTTATTGGTTATTTACAATCTATTTTTACATCAGTAAGGAAAACTTTAAAACATATTTTTAGTCATATGCTGATGAATTTGATAAAATTGTGTACTGATGATTCATGGAAGCCATGTATTTTTATGTAGTTCATTCACTTGTTTTTTTTTTTATGATATACAAGGCCATGATTCTAAATGCTTATTCATCTTATCATAGAGTCTGATGATGCATACCTAAATCATACTTACCTTGACCTAGTTTTTGGCTTTTCTCAGCATAAATTGTAAGCCTATAACCGTTTATCGAGAATTGCCTCTGACCTTTGTAATTCTATTATTAGGAAACAAAAAGAAGTTAAGTGATGAACATCACAGGAAGTTTAGATCCTGTTAAAACTTTAGCTAAATATTATTATATAATTTCTTACGAAAACAAAAGAAGTTCAAGGTATGTTTCAATTTTGTATTTATTCTGTGGGCTTTAAAAACATGAGCAATATAATAAAACATAAATGGTGTATACTAATAGTTGACTTTTCAAATTATTAACATAAAACAATGGTCTATTACACAGGCTGTGGAATCAATCACAATTGCATGAGCTGTAATGCTGAATTTGAATTTATATTGCAACTAGAAGGGTATTTGCCTAAGCTGTAAAGAAATTCCTGTTAGAAACTTGAATGAAAACTGAAAAGAACATTAATTTAAAATAAAAAAAGTAATCATTAGAGATTGACAAACGTAAACTGATGTGTGTCATCTTGTGTTTACATTAATCTTATTTTTGTTAGTTCTATTTAAAATAATGCTGAAAAAAATCAAAAGTTCGACGAGGAAGCTTCTATTTGCTATGACTGATAAAAATAAAGACATAAAAAGTGATTGGAATCAGAAATCTACAGAGAAAGTACGACAACTGGATTCAATAATTTCACTTTTAGGTTAGTTTTTTGAATTTCTATTAAAACAACTTGATACTTTTTGACTATTTATAAAAAATTGCAATATTTTTCATGGTGTATCTACTTTTCAGGAAGTATCAACAACAAGGTGACAAACTTTAAAATTGTGGAAACAGTAAATAAATTAAAACTCTTGAAGAAAATGAAATGTTTACTTGTGAAACACATTATTAGAAAATATATCTTCAATGACAGGAATTCTTATCAGTTCAAACATTATAGATTTAACAATTACTTTGAAGGGTCTATACATTGGATATGTGTATGGATAGCTAAATTTAATAATATGCTATCTTAGTATTTTATTATGGTTTTTGACTTTTATGACTGAGTGTGTTAACTTGAAAAGTCTTTGGTGAGTATTATACTGTTACATTATTTATTGTATTTAGTCTTTTCAGATGCAAGTATGAATAATTAATAATAATCTTTATTGAAATAAGGTAAGAGTTACAAAAACCTATGAAGCCTCTGAAACCCAAACTGGGTAAAAACCTGTATGTCAGATTTCAGCGTCTTCTCCCAATTCATTACATTATATTTTTTATACCAATTAAGATTTTTAATGAACATGATAATTTTGAGCATGCAGAAATTAAAATAGTACTTTACTACAATAGTAATTAAAATTGAAAGGTCTAAAAATCACAGACAGTGGCATACTCCGGTGAAACAACATCCACATTCAGCAACAGTTTCCATTTTGGATAATTTTTATATTTCGGCTAGAAGAAACAAAATAAACGAATTTTATGGTGTGAAAAACATGTCCCAACACCGGGAAGCCTGCACAATGAGCTGAAGGAAACAATTTAATTTATGGGATGCCGTGAAACCCTTAAATTTTTGTTTACACAAGAACAGATGTCAGTTTCAAAACAAACAAAATTAACTGTCTTTTGCTTACAGAAAAATATGGTATTGCGGTATGGAGTCACAGATTCATGAGAACAATACATCAAAAGAGACTAGAAGGTTAAAAGATTATTTACCTTGATGAGACATATGGATAACAGGACTATAAAGTTGAAAAATCATAACAAGGACCTTCCACAAGTGGTGTCACTTGTCATATATTGTCAGAAAAAATATATTATTGTGCATGCAGGATCAGAGGGTTTGCGCCAGGTGCATTATTGGTATTCAGCACAAAATCCAAATCGGTTGATTACCATGATGATATGAATACTACCAACTTTATGAAATGGCTTGAGAAAATATACCAAATCTCACTAAACCTAGTGTACTTATTTGTGATGGGCAATGCAAGTTACCAAGTGAAACAAGTGAACAAACTCCCTACTATGTTTGATTCTAAAGGTTAAATCTAAATCTGATCTGAATCTGATTCTAAATCTCCGAATATGGCTTCAAGAGAACAATATTCATTTTGCAGAATATCATACCAAAGTTGCGTAAATATGTTTAGTGAAAGAATAAACCTGCAGCTGTTTGTGAAGCAGAAGTACCTCTAAAAAATACAGTCATATCCACAACTACGAAATTTTGTTGCTGCCACCCTATCATTGCGACCTCAATGCAATTGAGCTTGTATGCAGTCAGGCTAAGAGAAAAGTAGCAAGCAAAACTATAGGATTACCAGGGTTTAAAATACAAAATTTAATAAAATAATGTTTTCTGAACTGCTGATGACTGGAAGTACTCTGATCATGAACTAAATGTTGAACATCAGTACGAATTAACGGAACGAATTGTTGAAAACGAGCTTGAACAATTCATAATAAATATTGGGTACAGTAGCAGTAGCAGCGAAGAAAGCAATTAGGCTGGTTCAATATTATCAGGAGTACAGTTCTTGGAATCCGATTTCGACTATGACTCATATCCCCTATGTTTCGTTTTGACTTTATTGTGTCGTCACATCAGTGGTATCTATTCCATTAAAATTATAGTAATAAATTTTTGTTTAAATCCACCCACATATACCACCATATCCACCTACATAAAGCCGTGCCAGGAAAGATAAGCAGTGAACTGTGTAGAAGTTAAAAAATGCTAAGCTAGTTTCGGTAAGTTCTTTTGATTATGACCATCTTCAAGGCGAAACCAAACTTGCTTACCCACCATTGCAATACGCGAATACATAATAGCGGTTTAACAGGTCTTAAGAAATACCAGGGGTAAAAAGGTTATTATGGTCTAAGGGGTTTATTATCGTCTGATGAAAAATATTTTACTTCTAACTACAATAATACATGTCTAATCTATCTATAGGTATATGTAAAAATCAATTGCTGTGCGCTAGTCTCGCAAAAACTAAAAAATTGCTCGACCAATTGTGATGAATCTTTGGTAAGTTGTTGTGTGCACGCCAGAGATGAATCCTACAAAAAATAAAAAGGCATTGCAACGCATGGCGGGGCATTAACTAGTTATTATATAAATATGAAATACTGATACATAATATTTATTTAATAATAAATAGTATCAACTCTGTTTAAGCAGTGTATAGCCAGGGTAGATAGCTCTTGATTTTTTTTAATTGCCGCCATTATTCTTGGACAGCTTTCGTTGGTCAGAGTTTAACACAATTTTTTTGAGGTTTAATGTATAAAATCCCGTTGTAACTAAAACATACATTAAATAAAGTCTAAAAACATCAGTGAACAAAACCACTAGTATTAGTAATCAACTCTGATTACTAATTTAACTTCAAGTATCAAAAGAGTTGATTGTCTTTTTATCTTTAAGCTTCAATATTTAAACAAAAATGTTTTGTTACAGAAACTAAGTCCAGGAAGAGCGGTTGCGTGTTCCGAGTGCCTGGGCACTGACAAGAATGGGCTGGGAGCTCCAGAGTTTCTCATCAGCTGCCAACAGTGCAAGACTTTCGCACATCCTACGTGCGTCAACCTAATAGAGCCGATTACTCTACCTGTAATTAAGGTAATGTACTTTTTAGACAGCATTTGGTAAGAAATAGAATAGTAGTGCAAAAATCATCAGTCAATAACTGCAGTTTCCTGTGATTCAACTTCGTTGATGTAACATTTATGAATGAGCATTCAAATTCTTACTAATCTATTCATCTGAAGGACTAAATAAACAATATTGTTCAGTTAAAAAGTTTGACTGATTCTAGAATTGTTAGTCTTTACGTTTTTATAATCCTTCAGATTACACATTTTTCTTATTTTGTCAAAGGTCTAAAATATACATCCACTAGTTCACGATCCATACTCCACTAGTGAGTGTGTGTTAAAAGTATTAAACATTAGTCTGAACAGTTTCCCCCTCATCTTTACTCATTCAGTTTCAACCAATTTTGATTACTTTTTTGATCTCAAACAGAGAATATGTTCATGTGGCAAGTTCTTTTATGTAGCAGGTTCAGTGATCCATTATATAACCGTTGTGTCGCGCAGTTCTCGCGCTGGTCGTGCGGCGCGTGCGCGTGGTGCGAGGAGTGCGGCTCGCGCGGCGCGGGCTGGGCGGCCCGCTGCGCCGGCTGCGCGCGCGCCGCGCACCCCGCCTGCGCGCCGCCGCCCTACCGCTGCGGCGCCTGCCGCGTCGCCGCGCCCAAGCGGTGAGCCCCGCACTTGCACGACCACGCACTTGCCGAGGTATCGCGGCTCCCACTAACCGAAGTGTTCTGCTCCAGGTCGTCGATGCCGCGCAGCCGCAAGCCGCGCACGCCGGCGCGCCCGGCGGACTCCGACGACGAGCCGTCCGACGGTAACGCCCCGCCGCGCCCCGCGCGCCCCCCGCGCGCGCCCCACACGCTCACCGAACAGAGAATGTCGAGAGAGAAGCAAAAGTTTTTCAGATTCTCCGCGTTCAATCTAGTGAAGCGGCGCCGGCGCCGCTCGTCGTCCGGCTCGTGGGAGGGCTGGGGCGGCGTGCGCGTCACGCGCGTGCAGCGCCTCGAGCTGCGCCTCGAGCGCCGGCCCAGCCCGCCCGCGCCCGGCGCGGCCTCGCCCGGGCCCCGCGAGCCCAGCGAGCCGCCGTCCTCCTCGCGCTCCACGCCCTCGCCCGCGTCCCTGGCGTCGCCGCCGTCTCCGGACTCCGGCGCGTCCGGCGAGGACTCCGCCGCGTCCTCCAGCGACAGCGAGGAGCCCGCGCCCGCGTACGTGTCCACCGTGTTTGAACGTCTGGCCGCCGACTGCGCGCCCGGCGGCGTCTGGGGCTTCGCAGCCGAAGCACAAAAACAGAAACAATTGGAAGTCGAACCCAAAAATCATAAGCGACTGGACATTGAAGCTCAGAAACTTAGAAGACTCGAAATAGAGCCATATGAACATAGACGACTCGAGGTCGAACCGCGGAAACAAAAGAGACTCGACGCAGAGTCTCAAAAATTCAAAAGACTGGAAATTGAGCCCAAACTTAGTAGATTAGAATGTGAGCCCAAACTGAGCCGATTAGAATGTGAGCCCAAACTGAGCCGATTAGAATGCGCGCCCAAACTGAGCCGATTTGAATGTGAGACCAAATTGAGCCGATTAGAATGCGCGCCCAAACTGAGCCGATTAGAATGTGAGCCCAAACTGAGCCGATTAGAATGTGAGCCCAAACTAAGCCGATTAGAATGTGAGCCCAAACTGAGCCGATTAGAATGTGAGCCCAAAATGAGCCGATTAGAATGCGCGCCCAAACTGAGCCGAGTAGATTGCGAGCCCAAACCGAGAAGAGTCGAGGCCGACCCGATACAAAGAAGGTTAGAGCCCGAGCTACCACGGCCCGAGCCCGAGACGCACCACGTCGTGCGGCGCCGCAGTCGCTGCGGAGAGAGACTGCTGACGACGTTGTTCGACGGGCTGTCGGAGTTCTACTCGGTGCGCACGGCGTCGCGGTCGGTGTCGCGCGCGCGACCAGCGCGGGGCGAGCGCTCCGAGCGCTCGGAGCGCTCCGAGCCGCGCGACGAGGACCGCGCCGTGCTCAAGGAGACCCGCAGCACGTTCCGACGGTACCAGGCGTCGCTGCGGAAGGCGCGCAGCCGCACGCGCGAGCCGTCGCCGGAGCCCTCGGAGGAGGAAGTGATGACGCGCTCCCGGAGCCGCAGTAGGTCTCGCGCGCCTCGGCCGGGCGCTCGGCTGTCGGCGTCGGCGCTGGTTAGGTCGGCGGCCGCGCAGAGGTCGGGCGCGGGCGCGGCCGACGCGCACAAACTGTCCCGCGGGCTCGCGCTGGCGGGCCCGGCGACGAGCCCGGCCATCAATCAGACGGGTAAGATCGGTTTGAGGTGCGGTGAAAGTGTCTGGTGGATCTGACCGTCTCGCTCGCTCTGATTGCTGGCCGGCGCTCCGCTCGCAAGTCGTTTCGTTTCTCTCTCGAATCTCTGTTCGGGTCGGGTGAGTGAGCCGCGCGCTCTTTGTTAGCTTCTCATTCGGACACCGAGCGCCGATGACAAAACATTTGTTACTCGGTTTCGGCAGTATCCACACATGCACTTTCGCTTGCGCCTCTGCAGGCGTGAAGGACGGAGCTCCGAGCACTCGCACGTCAGTGCGGCTGTTCGGGAAATACTTGCTTTGTTATGTTTTACTTGCCGTATTATTTTTATTTACAATTTATTTTCATTTAGGTCATTTTGTTACCTTATATGATTTTGTAATCCATTCACCAGGTATTTTCATTTAACTTTCATTCTAATTGCATTAAATAGTTTCACGAAGATCCTGGTAAATATTATAAATTTCGAAATTTGACTGATGATGATGTGTATACAAATTTGATAAAATCGCAGTTAAAAAAAAGATTAAATATTGGGATTTTTTTGAAGTCTCGTGACCTGAACAGCTCATATGAGATGAAGTGCAGGCAGTAGCTATCTGGTTACAATTGCAGAGGGCAAACGTCTGCCGGCGGGCGTGACGGAGAGCGATGCTGAGCTGTTCAACGCAGCGATCACGGCAGCCGGCGGGAGCGCGCTCGGCGCTGTGGGTGCCGTGCTCCCCGCGCCGCCCGCTGCGGCCGCGCCGCACGCGCCGAGCACGCCAGCCGCGCCGAGCACGCCAGCCGCGCCGCCCGCGCCGGGCACGCCGGCCGCGCCCAACACGCCGGCCGCACCGCACGCGCCGGCTCGCTGCCCCTCTGCCATCGAGTTTGGCCAGTGGGAGATCGACACCTGGTACTCCAGCCCCTTCCCACAGGAATATGCAAGGTAGCTTCAGAATTATCATGTGTGCTTTATAAATTTTGTCTATCAACTGTTGGAACTCAATTTCTAGTATTACGTAATGGAGCAAAATACTAGCAGTTTACAGGTAATTGTCGAAATTGTGTATCCAGATTCCAGCGCAGTAAAATATTCAAGCCCCTAACATAGTTCAGCATACTAAAATTATATTCTGTATAGGAAAGTCCAATACAGCACTGATGCATAAAACTGTGTTCTGTATGGTGCCAATATGATTTAATCACATTCCCCCACCCATTAAAAAATTAAATGTGAATTTATTTAAAATGGAATTAAAAGACTTTCATCTGCAAAAAATACTATTACAATATTTCCGAGTTTCTTACAGTTGGAATAATTTATCAGATATTTTATTTGTTTATCAAAGTCAAATCATTTATTTCAATAACAGAAAAAAAAATTACGACATAAAGCGCGGGTAAGGAATTTAAAGCTTCAGTAATGTTAAGAGAATATTAGCAAAAAAGTTTTCGAATTCCTAAGCTATTTCTACATCTGAGTTGATGGGTCCATGTGCAGTCTCGTAAATTAAATTCAGTATTACACTGTCTTTTCCTACCTGTTTCATTATTTGCCAGGTAGTTTTTATTATATCATCAGCAGATTTTATTTTATTGTTAAAATAAAGAGCTTTAGCTAGGTTTGCACATACTTTTAAAAGTTTTTGAATATTTTGCAACATATTGACGAGAGCTTACCATAAAGTTCAAAAGCTTACCATAAAGTTCAAAAGTTTACCATAAAGTTCAAATAGTTTTTCCCAGCTTTTACGAATACCTGGAGTCGCCCAATTACTTAATTAAAACTTTGTTTAAATACTTTTAGTCTTTAGTGGAAAAGTGTCATTAAATTGCGTGTTTAATAGTGAAAAGAACTTGGCGTAGAACTCGTTTGGGTTACCTATATTATTAAAACTCTGATCACATAATGGATCGGCTAAAGAATTATTTAATTTCTCTAAATTTTTACACGTAAACCTATATGAATTTTTTGTAAAGGCATGTAGGAGCAAAATGTTATTGTCTGTCCACTGTGATCAGATGGCAACTTATTTACAATTTGTTTGTGTAAGTAATCACAATTACAAAAAATATTATCTATACAAGTGGCAGAAGAAGCTGTCACTCTGGTTTGTTCAATAAAAAACGTTTGACAAATCAAATGACCCATGAAGACTTAATAATGACAGTATTCGAGTTATCTATATACAGGGTGACAGGGAAATTCGACCCATTCCTTGAAAGGGGTTATACTATAGGTTATTAGCAACAAATTTATTGTAAAGATTATGTATGTTTTGGGCAAGTATATTTTTTTTTTAATGATCACTCGTTTTTCAGCCTTCAGAAAAGTATACATTTAATGTTTAGAGTGAAGTAGTTTTTTCATAATTAATTGCTTTTGGTACCAAACAAAAAATTCGAAGAATCGTCATAGCTCGGTTACCATCCAGTTTTGACTCCTAGTTAACTGGACTTAATTTGTTGCTACTAACCTATAGTATAAACCCCGTTTCAAGGAATAGGTCGAATTTCCCTGTCACCCTGTATATAAAAATGAATCCCTATTTCCCTTGGTCACGCCATAACTTGAGAACGACATTACCGATTTCATTCATCTTTTCTTTAATAGGGTTCTAATACTTTGTAGAAGGTTCATAGGGAAAAACAAAATTAAGAAAGTTGCGAGATTTATGCGGGTAAAACCGCTGGGCGCATCTAGTTTTCAAATAAATTAAGAGCGGGTAGTAACCAAAATTGCCTATCTTCAATTTAATTTTTCATGAAATTCATAAGACTTAGGTATAAAATAAAAATATTATGAGTAACTACATGATATTTTGAAACTTTTTGTGGAACAGAAACACAATACGTTAAAATTTTCTCGATAAAATATCATTACGAAGTTACCCCTAATTTTCACGTTTTTTCAATTTGTACTTAATATGCTAATGACTAATAGGATAATTTTTTAATGATTATCTGTATCAAGACAAGGCGAAAAAAATTGTGCAGGCATTTTTTGAAATTCCTTTTATTTTTGATATTATTACGACTAGAAGCTTTAAGCACTTACGACGTTTTTAGTTCGTGGAAGAAGTCATCTTCCGTCGCACGTTGCGGGAACTTCAAGCATATTTTTGTTTCACAAATCAGTCGCCGTCGCTCTGTTGAGACGAGAGGACTGCGCTTGAATTTTCTGCTGCTCTGCGATTTAATTTATTTGCGTAAATAATATTTTCGTAATTTATCACATTGTTGGAATGAAACTGTGAAATACAAAACATGAAAAAATCACTAAAACCACTTCCGAAACGATTATTAAAATCGTTAAGAATTGATAAACTAAATAAAAACCGCGGCTAAACTATAAAATTAAAATATTATAATAATTCAATGTTAATATTTGAAAACTCAAGATGACATTTGACAGATTTTTGACTGGTATAGTACAACTAGCGCCATTGTTCTCCACTCCAGTCAATTTTCTTGCCGAGAAAATTTACTACATAGAGTTCGTGCTGGAGATTTTAGATCTTATTACTATTAAATAAAGAACCAAATTCGTTTACTCCCACTTTCGTTGACAAACTTCGTGTAAGGGTAACCTTAGACGACCCATTTCGAGCGACTTTTGACCAAAACCCCCGAATCAAGTTGTAACTCAAAATTTAACATATGGGTAGGTTATTGGTATAATAATATTATTGGAGTTTACAAAATAAATAAATCGTAAAACTAAAATAGGGTTTATTGCGGACACAAGTACGAAACGGTGTGCACGGGACATGACAGTTTTCATACGGATAGTGTTCTCCTGACTAGATCCCTTCTTATGGTGGGGATGAGTAAAGATTGTGACGGATCACATTGTTTGTGACTGCCAGCTTGCTTTTCAAAGCTAAAGTTTCAACAGTTACAAAAGAGGAACCTAATAAACATTCGACTTTCTTTGGCACCCATATAAATACCCAACATATAATAACCCAATTATTTTGTCGGTAAAGCCGAATAATGTACCCTAGTTATTTGTTCTGAAATTGGCCTGTTTTTCACAAATGTTTTCGGCGAGGACTTTTTTCTACTCGTGATCCGCGCAGGATAGGTTTTCATGACACATGCCATTTGACTTTGCACAATACAGTGCAAAATCCACCATACCAATATTATTTTTTACTTGGTAACACTGTTGCTAATTGAATTTGCACGATCCTGCAATGCAATATCCACGATATACCATTATATTTTTTTACTTAGTTAACACTGGTTTCCACGAAGACGTCGTGACGTCCAACTTGTACAAGGCCCTAAATAAAATTTGGTTACATTGGAATTTGAACTTTGTCACGCCAGCATTGAGTTTCTAGTTCCAAAACATGACTATGATCTAAGATTATGAATTCAAGCTTAGCGTATAGTATAGGCAAAATAAACAGATGTACAGGTACGTGATGCGATTATAATTATACGCTTTTATAACGTCAAAAAAGCAATTTTATCGAAATTGTTTTCACCATCATGTAGGTAGTATCATGAGTATGTAGTATTATAGTACTTTGATGGAAGTGCTTTGCTTTTTAGAGTTCGGTACCTCAAAAGAAAAAATCGAAACCCTTATGGGATCACTTTGTTATCCATCTATCTGACCGCTTATCTCAGGAATGCGTGGGAGTATCAAGCTGAAATTGATGATATCAAATACTTAGATAAACGGTCTTTTGGAGCTGTAAAAAAAACGAGCTTCTAAAACGTTGACTTAGTATCTTGGCATAAATTGCCATTCATTTCGCATATCTTGCCACTCGCAAATAAATTAAAACCCATAAGATACATGTCGTTGACCTAGAATCATGAAATTTGACAAGAAGCAAGGTACAGGAATAGGTACAGGAATAGGTACAGGAAAGTATCTGAAAATTATTCAATTGTAGTTATGTTACATAATGTATGGAACAATATTTTTTCAACTACAACGTTAGGTTTGTCTTTCAATTCGGAATCGAAAATTTATAGGCCGTATCTTGAAGTAACATTTAGTCTTTATTTCATTTAAGTCAGTCTAATCTCCAATCTAACATTCCACCAGCATCGGTAACAGATTCACGGACATAAAATATTATTTAATAATATACCTACTTGTACACATAGGTAAATTGAATAAAAGAGTTTCATCTGATTATTTTGCGTATACACACTACACACAAAATTCAAATTCAATGCCTAAATATACGCCGGGCAAAAAGTTTCTGCTGGCGGGAAGGGATTGTGTTTTGTTTTTGTCGTGTTTGATGAGAGGGGTAGGGAAAGAGGCGCGGGTGAAACTTGATTTTTTTCTGTCTTACTGCGCCCTCTTAATATTAAAATCTCCACATTATGATTATTGACTTACTACTAGTACTAAGTTTCTTTAACACATCTTCTATTACAGAATCAAACACAGATAGATTCTGGTAACTCCCAGGTCTGTATACGCATACTATAACATGCTTATCAAGCTCAGCACATGACAATTTAATGGTGTGTTCAACAGACAATCCAATGAGGTCTTTCGTCCTTTCGATTTAATTTAATTTTTAACTAATATTAATGACCCGTCGTATGTACTTACGAGTCGTTACGTATGTATCACACGTTTTTGGGCTGAAATGGCTTACTACACTAATCATTTTCATAATTCATTGACATTACTTGATGATCTTTTAACCAATGTTCTGTTAAACAAATGACACCAAACTTAGTATTTTTCAAAAACAATTCTTCTTCCAGTAATTTGGAACCTTAGATATTGAGAACCTTGGATATATTGATTAAATTATTTTAAAGTATGTTGCACTCCCTTTGGTATTTTATTATTATGAGTTATATTGCCAGTAGATAACTTTTTTATTATTCACAAATACTATCTTATACTTCAATAATTAATAATGTTATATTAAACTGTTTGTTTTTCATTTTATACTACTTTTGGTTCTTGTCTTTAATGTTATTTTTATATGTATTTAAGATTTGTACAACAGATACCTGGTAGAATATGACAGAAACTCACTATGTATATTTATCTAGTTATAGTACACTAATTATTGCAAAAAAAAAAACATATATTAGTAATAACAGTTCGACTTTAATTGACCCTGACGTAATTCTTCGTTGCAGGCTACCCAAACTGTTCCTGTGCGAATTCTGCTTGAAGTACGCGAAGAGTCGCGCGGTGCTGTTCCGGCACTTGGACAAGTGCCTGTGGCGCCACCCGCCCGCCACGGAGATCTACCGCTGCGGAGACATCTCCGTGTTCGAGGTCGACGGCAATGCCAACAAGATCTACTGCCAGAACCTCTGCCTCCTCGCCAAACTTTTCCTCGACCACAAAACCCTGTACTACGACGTCGAGCCCTTCCTATTCTACGTGCTCACCAAAAATGACAGCAAAGGATGCCACCTAGTCGGCTACTTCTCCAAAGAAAAACATTGTCAGCAGAAATATAATGTTTCCTGTATCATGACGATGCCGCAGTACCAGAGGCAGGGCTACGGGAGGTTTCTCATCCATTTTAGTGAGTGGTGGAATCCTTATTACATGTTGAGATTATTAATATTTAATTTTAACTGTTTGTATTAAAATGGCTTTTAACATATTTATCTTTCTTCGCAGGTTATTTACTCTCGAAAGAAGAAGGACAACCTGGCACGCCGGAAAAACCTTTGTCAGACCTGGGCAGAGTTTCCTACCACGCGTATTGGAAGTCTGTCATTCTCGAATTCTTGTATGACCACAAAGATAAACCGTTCACATTTGAAGACATAGCTCACACGGCGGGGATGCATATGAACGACATCGCGGTAACGTTTCAGTTGCTCGGATTCGTCAGGTACATCCCCAATGATGAAACGACCAAACTAGGTTTGTGCATAGACTGGATCAGAGTTGATAATCACATGAACAAAGTCAAAAGTAAACCTCGGCTAGAGATCGATCCTGAATGTCTGAGATGGACCCCTCTGCTAGCGCCTACTGTGAATCCGTTCAGGTCGCCTGAGGAAGCTTCGGGTGACCAGGAAACTGAGAACGATGAAGCAGAATGTAAGACTGAGAGCGAAGACACCGCCACAGAATCAGAAGCTCCCGCGCCCAAAGAAGAGCCTGCCACGAAAGCTAAAGCAGACGTCGAGACTCCTGAACCTCCAGTGGAAGTCACATCATCTGGCAGGAGACGGACGAGACCCCTCAAGTACAGTGAAACTACTTACCAAACCACTCCCACCCTCACTGAGGGCAACCGGAAAAGAAAACGAGAAGTTAGCAGGAAGATTTCCGAAACTAATATGGAAGAAGAGAAACCTAAAGAGGAAGAAACGCCTCGGAGACAGAGAAGTAAAAGCGTCACGAGAAGATCGTCCCGAGTCATACATAACGAAGTCGCAGAGGAGCCAACGCCGACACCGAGAAATAGAAGACAAAGCGTCAAAGAGGCGCCGTACGCCTCCGACAGTCAGGAAAGTCAAGAGAGTATGGACATGGATGCCATCACGCCAGCCGCAATCCCTGTCAAACCTAAGACTAAAAGAAAAATGGCGTGGAAAGGACGCCAGAAGAAGCGACAGAAGGTCACTAAGACTCCTACGACGGTCGCGTCACCGGCAGCTAAGAAAGCCAAACTTGACGAATCTAAGGAACACGTCAATGACTATAAAACTGACGACTCAATGGAGCCCAGTAGTACTGTGCCTGTTGAGGAAAGTAACAGATCTCCTAAGGACAAACTTGAAGAGAAAGCACAAGAGAAAAGCAAGATTTCTGAAGCCAGTTCTGAAGACTCTTCGGGTGAAGCTGATGATGAGATGGATGTAGAGGAAGGTGAAGAAAGGAAGACTGTCACAAGCAAGCCAACGTCACCGCGACATCTTGAAGAGAACAGCACAGACCATCATACAAGTGATATGGAACTTGATAGCATACACATGGACTCCCCGAAATCTGTCGCGGAGAAAGACCAAGTTATCAACGAAGCTAGTGATAAGCCTGATGACGTTCCCACTGACAGTAGAACTGAAGCATCACCACCTAAAGCTGAGGAACAGACCAACACAAAGAGTGATCAGACTGACGACAACAAATTGACTGAGCCTAGAAACAACGAAATGAAATCTCCTTCTAAACCAGCAGTGGAAGATAAGGAAACTATTATCATATCTGAATCTGATGATAATAACAGTCAAAGCTGTCCTCTGCCGTCACCGAAACCTAACTCGGTGGCTCCTGTTCAACAAAACAATGAGAATAAACCCAAAGAGGTTGAAGAGAAAGACAGTCCGTCTAAAGTAATACCGGTTGTATCCACCGAGAATGCACATATTGTTCTCGATCCTAGCGCGAGAGTGCAGGAGGAAGTGAACACCACCAAGCCTGCGGTAGATCTCATTGTACCAAAAATACATCAAATTGAGACGATAGTCGTTGAAGGTGAGTCTGACACCGCAAATTCCCCGCACACAGGCGTATCACCAAAGAAAACCGACACGTCCGTGATTAACGAGTCTCCTAAAGCCAGAAGATCACAAGAGAGTATGAACACCGATATTATTTGCGAACAGAAGCAATGCGAGATGAGAAAAGAAACTGTTATTCAACATCAGAATATGGACGAAACTAAAATTGCTGAGAAAAAGTCGTCACCAAATAAAATAGAAATAATTCAAAATTTAGATAATACACAGAGAGATATATCATGTATGAAGAAGCCGGACCCCGTCAAAATAGATAGTTTTACTGAAATTGATAGAAATAAATCACAAAATCCAATTGTTAGTAGAGAAAGTGACATGCCATTTCGTAACGATATGATGCACTCAAGGAAAGATGAGATTATTGTAACCAGAAATGTTATCGAGCAGACGTCGATGCAAAACTATCAAAATCCCGTGAGTAACTCCATGACGATACATCAGATCAACACGGCTCAGCATTCCTACCTGAATCACAGAGCGAATGTCAGCAAAGAGTCGCAGGCGGTACAAACCGACAAAATACTCTTGAAGACTAGTGAACAGAACCGCGTAATAAACAACACTCTCGACTCCGCTCCAGTCATTAGTAAAACTACAACTAAGTTAGAAGTACCGCATCCGATATCGTCCCCTGTGATAAACCCAGTCATACCCAAAGTGCCTAATGTGACTGATATCAATTTTTTACCTCGATGTCAAAGCGCTAACGCGGCCGTCAACATGGGTTTGGATAGAGCAGATTTAGAAGCTAGTTTCGCCAGTAACGCTATGCAAAACTTAACTGGATCTATGAGTATTGTCCAAACTAATTCTCAAGACTGTAAAAACGATCCTAACTTGAAGCCGAGAGAGAAGAGTAAGCTGCGTGACGTGCGAGTGAACTCCGCTCATAGCAAGCTAGAGAAAACTGACAAGAAAACTAAGAACGACACTCCTAGGAGTACACCTGAACCTAAGATGTTTTTTCCAGAACAGAACACAAATGCTAGGAAACCAGAGACGTCTGTCCCTATAAACGTGATAAACTCAGTGCCGGTCACGAGTAAAGTGGAAACTAAAACAAACGAGGCGCCCAAAAAGCAAGATTTTTTTAAGAAAGAGAAGTCCAACACTTCCAAATGTGACTCAAAAAATCAGTCAGTCAAACATGACAAGAGCTGCACTGCTCAGCTGAACTTGAAAGCTGATCAGAACGATTTGAACAAAATGCTGCCCAAATTTAAGTATGATAATGAATTAGTGCCTAAAGCGGATTACGCTATGAACCAAATTCCTAACTACCACACGACGCACGGACAGTATCAGTGGCCGCCCTGGGACCCCACGCGGATACAGGGCTCGTGGGAACATAATAGATTTTTAGATATGAAAAATATAGTTAGTGATAAGAACTACTTGGACAAGCATCAAGGTTTCAATCTTCCTCATTTAGATCAAGTCCAAAAGTCTCCTCAGAAATTACTTCCTAAGTATGACCAGAAAGAGTTCCACAACATTGCTTACGGCTTGAGCAGTAGTTTATACGCAACGACGGGGTTGCCGCATTTCAAGGAGACCAAGACACCGACGTCCAAAGCGGAGTGTTCACAGAAAAACGAATGTAAGCCTTCAAAACAGTCGAAAACTACGACTGCTTGTCAGACTCAGTGTGAACCGAAAAAATCGCAGTCTCAGAACACGGCGGAGCAGATGAAGCAGATGATGCAGCGACAAGTGAACAAACAGCAGGAAGTGGTGACGAGTTGTGCGGAGTACCGGCAGCAGAGTTCACAGGTGTTGTCATCTCCAAGTTGTAAGACGCCGTTTAATCAGAACGGGCCTTGTGGGCAGGAGAAGGAGATTGAGAAGAAGTCTCGGCAGCACAAGAAGGAGGAGTCTCCTAAGGATACTAGTAAGGAGGAGTTGTGTGAGGCGGTGAGTCCGGCGCTGCAGTCGATGGGCGTGTACACGCCGGACTCGACCAGCAACTCGGTGCACTCGGTGCAGTACCCGGCGTGCGAGCTGGACGTGAGCCAGCTGGGCCTGGAGTCGCCCACCAGCATTGGCTCGGACCTGGCATCGCCGTGCTCCATGATGCACATGCACCCGGCGCCCAGTCCGCAGTACTCCTCCATCCACATCCCGTCCATCATGAGCCAGCCCAACCAGCCGGCTAAGCAGCAGAAGATTAATAATAGGAATAGGTAAGAATAACCTTTTACCATATACCAACGGCGTTAATCAGTCGAAGGACACGGAACGATGTTTTATTGTTATTACGTCTGGGGGCGTTTTGTGTCCCGCAACGTTTATGATTTATCGTTTAAGTACAAAACTACTGTCAACTCTTTATTAAAGAATAAATAATAGTATTATCGTTTTAGATAAGACTGAATGATTTATAGGGGCGTGTCTAAAAAACTGACAAGTTTCTCGATCGCCAAATGTAACGAAAGATCGCATCGACAAGCAGATATTTAAGATGTAGAGTAGAAGTATAATTCTGTTTACTATAGCACAGTGTGTTTACAGGAATAGCAGCGCCAACAGCAACAGCGGCGGCGAGGGCAGCAAGCAGGCTGCCCTGCGCGCCGCCGCCACGCCGCCCGCGCCCGCGCCGCGCCTGCGCGCCACGCCGCCCGCGCACCAGCCGCACGGTCAGTACGCGCGCTGCCTGCCAACCTTACTATCATAATACCAGCCTATTGCTGGCCCGCTGCAGGACGAAGGCCTTTTCTCATATGGAAATGGCGTGTGCAAAAATATTACTATAAACTTACAGAACTCCATAAAATGTGCTGTTCTAGTTATCACTGAAAAATCGTTTATTAAAAAAATTATATTACACGATTCGCCCGAATAGCCCTGTTCGCTCAAATACTTGGTAACACCAAACTTAATTATGACCGTCTTGGGATCTAATAAGTGCAAGCGATTTATTTTTATTTTGGATAAGATTTTAAAGTCAAAGTCAAAGTTCAAGCATGAAAAATTGAGTTCATGTCTTTATAAATCAATTCTAAAGTTATTTCGGTACTCTGCTCACTTGATGGCAATCTGCACTCAAACTCACTATTACATGTTACAACTAAATGTTGGTAAGCAATAAATTCCATTTCCTATTACATTCTACAACTGGCGAAATGTGAGTGTCTTAAACGCCTTAGCCTACCTCTTCTAAGTATGCAGGTGTGATGTTGTTTTATTTTATTTTGTTTTGTTTTCATTTCCTCCTAATTAAAACACACAATTCTTGCTATGATAAATATAGCGAGTTTTTTGGACGCAGCGGCCGGCGGGGCTGTGATGCAGGGCTCGGGCGCGGGCGCGCCGGGCGCCGGCTACCAGGGCGGCTACCTCAGCTTCCAGCAGCAGCAGCAGTACCACGCGGGCGCCTGGCCGCCGTCGTGCTCGCTGGCCAAGCTGCAGCAGATGGCCGAGGCGCCTCAACACCATCCGCCGCACCAGGTAACCGTTGCCCGACACCGCCGGTCTATTCTGTAAAAATCTTACCGTGATGCAGGCGAAATGTATCAATCCTTAGCATAATTATGGTGGAATGACACCTCACTTTACCTAAGTTAATACTGTGAGATTTTTATAAAATAGAACGGCTGCACACTGCAAATATATTCTAATTTGTCATCAGCATTATTTTTTCAAAATGGATCAACCTTGTGCTTAGTAAGCACAGAATGTCTTCGTTTATCTCTCAAACATTCACGAGCACGACTCTCCCCTTTCATCTAAGAGTTGTTATTAAGTACAAACAAGTGTCACAAAGAGAAATCTAACTTATGGAGAACGGCCATTAAAAAAAAATATATATAAATGCATGAAAATAAGAAAGCTTAGTTGGAAATTGGATATGTGGAGAATTTTGGGTTGCTGTAACTCATCTAGCAACAAAAACAAAGAAATAGATATTAGTAAACTAATATAGAAGAAGTTGAAGTGTCATGAAAATATTTCAAACCCGACATGAAGTTGTACTAAAACGTGTACTTAACTATCACATCATCATCATCATACACCTGGACACAAGTATGCTGTCTTGCTCCAACATTTTCATGACACATATTTGTGGTCTTTCAGTATTTCGAATCTAGTTGTTTCCTACAGTACGGGCAGCAGTCGAGCACGCCTCCCGCCGCGCCGGCCGGACACTACCACGCCGCCGCCGCCAAGTATTACCCGCCGCATAACCAGCTCGACTCGCCTAGAAATACCAGGAATACATCAAGTCAGTATTACACGTTATTATTATGAGGCGTGCGTACATAACTGCCGAAATGTGGGTGTACGTCTGCCTAACCCTCCGGGGGTAACAGGCGAGATGTTATGTGTGCTGTTATGAGGCATGCTTGTGTCTCCGTTCATGTGACAAGTGTGTTATGTGTTAATCTAGCTTGGTTTTGGCGGCATACCTAAATGTAATTCTACTGAAAATATTGATTCGTAGCACTTGATTTTTCATTGGATTAAATGATAAATGATTTTGTTTCTGTAAGTAGGTTTTTACAAACACTTACACACGTCAATCATATTTTTTAAACTAGACGAGGTCGGCGTTTCCTATCTGACTACTCTGAGAAGAAAGGCCGAAACAAACTTAGAGGTCACAGTCTCTTTACACACTTTGATATGATGATTTTGTTTGGCCTTTAGTCCAGACTTATTCTTGGTCAGATCATGTAAAGACCATGTAGATTGGTGTCTGAAATAGTCCTTTAAGGAAAGAACCAAACAGATTGAGTGGACCTGTCCAGTCAGTGCATGCATTTGTCAGTAATCGTGCAGCTCAACTGAACTTAAGGAGCTCAACGATTCGACGAACCATACCAAAGATAGGACATTTGGGTAGGCCGCATAAATTACTCAAAACTGCCAGATCATGGTTAGAACTAACAGAAAAAAAAAAAAAAACTAAAAAGGAATGGAATGACCCATATAGTCCTTACATTCACAATAATTTAAATACTTTACAAAGTAAATACTCATGTCATTGTCTAGATAAAAATCATCAATGTCAATATGTATATAAAAATTTAGACATAATCTTGGAGGACCATGTAGATTGGTGTCTGAAATGATCTTTTGAGGAAATAACCACACAGATTAAGTGGACCTGTCCAGTATTGATTGCTTACACTTCAGAAATCTCATGTTTCTAGCTGCAATATCAGTTTGAGGCTTATTTATAAATTCTACTATAACGGGTGATAGAGACATCGATGCGCAACCTGGTTACCATGGATTCAGTAGGTACATGATTCTGAACACCCTGCGTTAAAATGTGTCGTAAGTTATTTAAAAAAATATTGCTGGTCCATACATTTTGACCGCGTAGGTCACTTTGCTATGAAACAGCCGGTTTTTTTTTTGATGATTAACGAAAAAGTTATTTGCTAGGGTGTCTAGAATCATGTGCTGAATTCATGGTTACAGTTTGCACGTCGATGTGGGATGCCACCCTGTATAAAGACATGCTATGGCATGGTTCCACAGTCGGTGCGCTCTGTAGCCACTGTCTTCTAAGAACATGCAAAAGTAATATATGCATCTCCTGTCAAGATATCTTCTTTAATAGAAGTTTATTTTTGTGAGATGCATATGACATTTTTTCTGCTATCATTTGTATGTAACGTGTACTGCAACAAGACATTAATGCAGACTGAACTAAGATGTGTATGACGTCGTGTTGCAGGCAACTTGAGTCCGATGCAGCACATGCAGATGGCGCCGGGCTCGCGCATGTCGCCCAACCTCAACACGCACATCATCGGCGGCTACGGGCTCAACGGGTACCGCGTGCCGCCGCAGCAGCAGTTCAACAACCTGCAGATGATGAACGTGCAGCCCGGCGTGCAGTACGGCGGCGCCGACCCGCGCGCGCAGCAGGGCAACGTGTACGCGTACGGCTACATCAACGCGCCGCCGCCGCCCCTCGCCATGCAGACGCTCAACTCCACCATGCGGCGGTAGCGAAGGTGACGCCGCACGAGCCTTCCCTTCCGCGTGACGCATGCGAGGACGACCCGTAATGTTGACCAAAAACGATTGGAGTGTGTTATGTTTAAGTATAGCATAGTACAAATAAACATTTGCTTTCTGACGTTAAGTGCTAGTTGTATTGTATATAGAGTAATGTTAACCGAGATGAACATGAACACCACTTCTGTTGCCTTACCCTCCCGCACGAGTATCTCGTTATGTTACGGCGGTCTAGTGGCAGCTCTGTTATTGTTTTTGTATCATATGTATGTAAATCACGTTTTATTTTGTCGTTGATATAGAGCAGTACCCGGTAAGCTGAATAAAAGTACAAAATTGCAGATAAAATGTATTTAAATCTGTTTATAATAATAATGACTACGTCACTGAAATGTAGCATAATGATAGTGCAATAAATGTATGTACTCTGATAGTAATCTGCTTTGTTTTGTATCGTGACGACTAAAGTATTGAGCCCCTGTGACAGAACTGTGACATCCGAGGATTCCAGTGTCCATGGCGCGGGCTTCATCCATAAATTAATATATTCTCGATTTCCAAAGAAACAATGTAATATTAAGTCTTTGGTTATGTTGAACAAGTGCAATGTTTTTACTGATCGCAGATTGTATTTCAGATGTAAAGAATCGTTCGGAATTCGTATTTTATATGTATATGGTGTTTACGTTTTAATGTATTTGTGTTGTGTAGCTCGTGTACAGTCGCCGTTGTGTAATTATAATTTACCGTAGGATCCTAGTTTGTCTGAATCTGTTCTAAAGTGCCTCTCACGTCCCGTCTGTCTGCTTGACTTCCGTGTAACATATTGTAAATGTAATGCTTTGGTTTGTAACAAGGCTGTATACATATAGAGCTGATAATCTTAATGTATTTGTAAGATACGGTTTTTAATTTGATCAATGTGATAGTGCGCTAACAAGATTCGAGGAGTGCAGGGCTCGCCTGGGCGACGAGCAGTGGTTACTTACGTAAACAGGCCTAATGGACGGAGGTTTTTTTTTAATATATTTTATATTCTTTTTACACTGGTAGTTTTAACGTTTTATATTTGCGATGATAACTTTGTTTTACCGCTTCGCTTAAGGATTATGTTCGTGTTATCCCAGTAATTTATTGCCAAATGTTATTAACACTTACGGTTACTATAATTACGAGTTTAAGTATTTTTAGTTGTCGTGTTTAGTTTCGTCCTCTTGCACGTCTAGGTAAGCGTCGGCAGCGCGCGGCAGTCGGCCGGCCGGTCGGTCGGTCGTCGCCCCTTGCCGTAAGTTATTTTGTAAGATCTGCTCCTCTAAGGTTATGAATGTTATTTGTTACTAATGTGTAGTATATAAAATATTGTAAATACAATAACAGTAAGAAACATGTAGCAGGTGTTATCACACAAAATATAATTTTGTGAAAAACACTGTAGTTTTATTTTTGAAGAGCCTTTACACAAACAGAATATCATCAGAAAAAAAATATAACGCTAATTTGACGAATTTGAATGAGAGAAGACTTCTTGCCAGAGTCACTATCCATTAATCTGTCTGGGCGTGTCATAAAAAGGGGTGAAGAAGATTTCATTATTTTTTATTTTATTTTGACTATTTGAATGACCTAGGACGTCTGGTTTTTAAGATATTTGTTTAAAATTCGAAAAGGGGATTCTAAGTGATCCGTTTCGGAAGTTTCTTAACGCGGCTTGCGGTAGTAGTTGACTGATAGAAATCGTCAGAAATCGTCGTCGTAACGAAAAAGCGTTATACACCTTCATGCGACTCTGCATTATTTATTAAAATAAGAGTTTTCAAGGGGTGCTAAAGCCGATAGCGATGTTAAAATGAAAATCCAAGATGGCGGCTACAAAACTTCATGGGTGTGGTGTTGTTTTCACGGTTTTCGACGGTGCTAAGCGTAAGGGACAAAATGACAATCCAACATGGCGACATCTTTATGAGAGTTTCTAAAAACTTCTACTAGATGGCTCTGTATTAAAAACGCGCTCTGTCTCTTTCTATTATACACGAGTGTGTGTGTGCGAGTATCAGGTAAGGGACTTCGTTCCTGACGGGGCCAGGGGCCGGGGTTCCCCCGACCACACGTTTTATTTTACGATTAAGCCAAATTTCAGCCAAGTGGAATAGCGTTTTAGAGATTCTCACAACATTTAGTAAAAGTTAGCTGCCGAATAGAAAAACCATAAATAAACCGTAAAATGTGGTGTTTTGTAAAAACAAAACACGGTTTTGGTGGGTATGAACCGTGCTCCAAAAGCGGAAAGGGAAATATACACGCAGGCTTGTACTTATATGCACAACACCAATCGAAACGCGCCCGAATCTCTCTCGCGTTTCGTGAGTGTAACCAGGCTGCGGTTGCAGCTTTTCCAAGAATTATGAAAACATCATTAAACAAAATAAAAATATATTTTATTTTTGAAAAATACTTTATTTAAGTACAATTTACATTTCAATTACAAAGTAAGATTTTTAAATGTGTACGCCACAGATATATCCCTTGCGATTTGAATTTGGAAGAGCATTCATTAGCTAGGTCAGTTAAATTAACACAAAATCATAATAATCTAAAATGAATAGGTGTTTTAAGAATCAACAAAATAAAATATATCGAATATCGATATATCTTGTAACTCATACAATACAAACAAGGTACCTATAAGATTAATTAGGTACATAATAATATGTCCTATCATAAATATTTGGTTGGAAATAGTCTTCATAAAACCAATGCCCATTTGGACTAACTAGAATCATTTTCATATGCACTTAAATAGGCTGTTCCTATAATAAAGTTGGTACTACAATAGTTTCCTAACTGGTATATAACATAAAATCACGCCTGTGTTCCCTGAAGGGTTGGGCAGAAGTGTACCTAAAGTCAGCCCCGTACTTTCGCCCACGACGAGGCCCCGGCCTAGGGGCCCTACCCAACCAGCTACCTAATTATGGTTAAAAAACACTTCCTCTCTCCTTAAACATCATCATTACATTTAGTTTCCTTGCTCTTGTTTCATGTTTATTATTGTATATATTATATGTAGATAAGTATGTTTTATGTATGTATGTATTTGTTGTATATGTAAATGGTACACCACTGACTACCTGCATTATTGTCTCTCCTTCTCCCTTGAATCCATCCAAAGGTTGTCTGTAAAAGATCGCTTTTAGCGATAAGACCGCCCATTGTGTCACCCTGTCTAAAATGTCTACATTTATATCTATTATTTTTTATGGTGTACATAATAAAGAGTATTCTATTCTATTCTACCTACCCCGACCAAGTAGTATTGTCTGCCTGAGGGCAGGCGGACAGGGCCGGATTAACCACGTAGCAGGTGTACCATATGCTACAGGCCCCGCTGTCATATCATGGTAATTATAACACCCCTAGGTGCTATGGAATATTATCTATCAATGGTCAAAAGAAATCTGACCTCCGAGGCGGGATGCTAAAACATTTCAAGCTTGATGCGGTCGCTCCTGCATCATAATTTCTCTTTTTTCTTCAGGTTTTCAAAGCAACTTCTATTTCTGTTTTAAATTGTCAACAGAAATATAACCTCTCACAGATGGGGTGCTAAAGTTTTACGATATTGTGTCGCTCGCCATTGCATTTTAGTTACTATTAATTCTTAAAATTTCAGGCATAAGTCGACAAAGTAACTCCTATTACTGTATGAATAGTCAAAGAAATCTAAACCTATCCTAAGTGCAAAAATTTTCGAGGTCACTCTTACAAAATTATTTTAGAATGATCACCATTCAATTACCGCCGGCACCAGCTATGCGAAAAATCAATCATGTAGGTTTTTATAAAAGTTCTTTAATTAGTATTGTTTGAAGAAAAATAGTCGGGTCAAGTAGGTAACATGAGGGTTAAGGAATACGAGGAAATGTACGTCTTTATTTAGTACAGTATGGTGCCATACATAGCACAGACCGTATTATTTCTGATGTTGATTTATTGTAATAGTCTGTTAAAAATTATATTTTTTTGTACTAGTGCATTTTATTTACAAAATTTCTAAAATAGCTTCGGGATGCTGTGGGCGGGCTCAATGTCAAGTGCCTAGGGGCCGTGGGTCTCTAAGTCTGGACCTGCCTAAAGTACACCCACTACTGGAATTGCGTCTCAACGTGTCAATCAACTTATTTTCTTTCTTTCTCAAGATCAAAAAGTCACAAAAATCAATGGTACTAGGTATATGTATCCACATCTTCCAAATGTTATAGATATTCCAGATGTCCCCTACAGTTAAAACATATATCAAACGGTACGAGTCCCTAGAACGCACATAATTATGTGCATAGACATATTGTAGACATACAAAATGTCTACCATACCTATACCATAACTAGGTATGTTACTTCTGTAATTCTGTCTTCTAATGTAAATATACATTAAAAATTATTTCTATTTCGTAGCACACAAACAACATACACTAATAAAAATTCACAAAATATCTATTATCTTAACGCCTGTAAACCTAAGGAGGTAAGCAGCCCTGCACAAAATAGCCCACCTATTTAGTTTAGGTACTACTCTTGCCCATTACGCAAATCGCAACAAATATTGATTAAAATCGCTTCCTACTTCTCCTAATGATTTAATTCAATATAATATACATACAACTACATATTTGCTATAACGAACACATTTATTAGATGATTTTAAGGTAGTTACATAAATAGTTACCTAAAATAATTTATCATAGTAACATTATATACGAATATTATTATAATGTAGGTACTTGTTGCAATAATAAGTCAACAAATAACGTGTTTGTAATGTGGCTAACTTAACTCTTTCAAATATTACTCATATACTTTGAATATCAAACTCAAAATTTCTAATATTGCACACAATATACTAAAAAATAGTCAAAATAATCACAGAAACTTTTGTCTATCTTCTGCTGAAGATTTACAACCACGACGATACTATGGTCTGTTCCAAAAGTATCTAAAGAAAATGTAAACAAATGGATCAGAAAACGTACCTGTGGAAGCCAATTTGTTGTGCCACTTAGTTTTTTTACACTTTCATCGGATACTTTTGAAACAAACATTAGTTAATCTTACCACATACATAATATCAAATCTATTCTCAATAATGACACTTTCCAAAAGCTTATTTTGGTAAAATATAAATCCAAAACTGGTTTATCAACTATCGGCCGTGGGACCGTAGCTTAACATATTAGGTACCAAATAAAGTAGAAAGTTTAACCTCGTGAGGCCGACGCGCCCTTTAAATACCCAAAATAAAGATGGCGACTCAAACCCAGAGCTTTTACGGGATGAGTTCGTATTAAAGCCTGCTAGCCGTTTAAATGGACATATTACGAAATCATTCATATTTTTATTAAATTATGCTAAAATCTTTAGCTATTTCTACCAATTTCCGGACGAAAGAATTGTGAACGGATTGTCATTTATTTTGACAAGTGGCAGTTCATGATAGATGTCAAAATAGTGAAAGTGTGCAGCGTTATGGCAGGTCTCCGTGCACGCGGTGAGTAAATCGCTTTATTTTGTTGCAATCTTTTACATTTTTGTATGTTTTTTTTACATAAAAATTTTGAGAAATCATTATTGAATATAACAATTCATTAATTTTGTGTTTTCCATTGTAAAATTAAAAGATATATGATGCTATAATAATTTGTCTATTCTAACGTACTATCGGTTTTAGTTCTTATAATTATTTTTAATAACAAATTTTGTTTTTCATCATTTCCCTTAACAAATTTTCATTTCTAACGAGATTTGCTATAAAATACCGGTACTGGGGCGGGCAGGCATGCTTTTGGCTTATCCTTGCTGTGTTTTGTTTTTTCAGCTTTGCGTGATCGCGATATTGAGGACGCAATTTTAGATAGGCTATCAGACTCTGAAATAGAGGAAGAAGAGGAAATAGGAGAGTCAGTTAATGTTGATGTACACTCAACCTCCGGTTCGGATTCTTCTAATGATGATATACCTCTCTCGGAGTTATCGTCAAGGCCAAGAGGAAGACCGCGGACTCGAGGCGGATTACCAAGACGATTTCGTCGTGTTCTTACTCGTGGAGGCTCATCAACTCGAAGATTGGAGGATACTCAAATATCAGAAGAATGGACAGAAACTAATTTTATGCCACCATACATTCCGTTTACTCAACCTGCTTATCCAGAAGTTGATCCCAGTAACTTTGCCGATCATTTCGATTATTTCAGGCAATACATTGATCACGATTTAATTATATTGATCGTGGAAAAATCTAATCAGACGCATCTTTTAACATTTGGCAGAAATCTGTACCTCATGGAGTCGGAACTTTACATATATTTAGGTATCACTATGGTTATGGCTGGTATCAATTATCCCAAACTTAGAATGTACTGGGAAAAAAAATATCGAGTCGCCTCGATCGCAGACAATATGCCGCGAGATAGATTTTTCCAGCTGAGAAATTCGCTGAAGTTCGTCTATGACGATGATGTTAGCCGAGAAGAACGTACTAAAGACAAACTATGGAAAGTCCGCCCATTGATTGAAAAGATTGTGAAAGGATGCAAGATGCAATCAAAACAAGAACATCTATCAATAGATGAGATGATTGTACCCTTCACTGGACAATGTGGGATTAAACAGTACGTCCCTGGAAAACCCAATCCAACAGGCTTAAAGGCCTTTGTACTTGCAAATCCTGACGGTATGGTCTGTAATTTAGACATTTATCAAGGACAAACCACATATCCAGAATATGATAATACAAATTTTGGTCTCGGCATGAAAGCTGTACTCAATTTAACAGAAGATTAGTACCCGGTCATAAATTATACTTCGATAGGTATTTTACCACAATTCCACTCGCGAAAGAACTATTGCTGAAAAACTTGCTTTGTGCGGGCACAATAATGAAAAATAGGATTCCAACAGTGGCATGTAATAAGCTAAAACAAGACAGAGAAATGAAAAATGAAGGAAGAGGAACAACACAAGTTTTAGCAAATAGAGAAGGTGATTTGGCTTTGACTAAGTGGTATGACAATAAAGGAGTTACTTTGTTATCAACAATACATGCCAAAGAACCCATGGATTTGTGCAAAAGATGGAGCAAAGTAGAAAGATCCTATTTACAAGTATCAAGACCCATGGTTATTAAAGCTTACAATGAATACATGGGTGGAGTCGACTTAGCCGATAGACTGTTGTCAGTGTGCCCTAATCGGTATCGTACACAAAAATGGACGCAGCGTGTCTTCAGTCATATGGTTGACCTTGCCCTTTCTAACTCGTGGCTCCTCTACAAAAAACACAAAAGAGCAGAACGAGTTCCAGCCAATAAAATTAACCAATTAAGAGATTTCAAACTAGAACTTGGAGAAAACTTGATCGAAGCTTATTCAGCAACAGATGTATCTGGCACTTCGGAAGAAGGTGAGGCTTATGAAGATCGTGAACAGCCTAGAGGTAGAGGACGTCCAAGCTCTTTCAAAATTCCATCGGAAAGATTGAGAAAAAAAGGTGCCAAGCACCTGCCGATTATGTCGGACTCTCAAAGATGCAAACGTTGTCATAGAATGAAAACAAATGTCTTTTGCACTAAGTGCAATGTCCACCTGTGTTTCACCAGACACAGAAATTGTTTTAAGGATTTCCATTCCTAAAAAAAAGGAGAAAAATAAGTCGATTTAATGTAGAGGACCATTTTAAAATTATATTAGAAAAGTTAATAAATAATTGTGTAATAACAATTGAAATTTGATCTCTCAAAAGGTGATTTTTGTAATTTGATTTGATTTGATTATAACTTGATCTCTGAAAAGGTGATTTTTGTAACAGTAGAGACTGATATAAAAATTATGTTGATTATTTCTAAGGAAAAGTGAAAATAAAGAAATTTTGCAAAAAAAAAATATTATTTTACTTACATTAATTTATAGTCATTGCAACCTAAAGGTCATTCTGGCGGACAAATTATTGACTAATTTTTTTATATAAAACGGCATCTATATACTATCATAACTATGCCCTGAAAGTCTCACTTCAAACCAATAACTCTAACATGTCAAATTTTCAACAACAAAACTCGGGACTTAAGCACTATAAAAATTTTGTCCATTTAAATGGACTGTTCGGTTTTAATGCCTAGTGAACCCAATATGTGTCTGGGTCTCACGAGGCTATGTTAAATAATACATTAATTGCATCATAATCAATGCATCCACATTTGATAACACATTATTGGTACTCCACTGGCATAATAGATAAGTGGGTCAGTTTGTGTGACATTATAATAAAGCAGATAATCTCTAGGTCTCTAGGTTATATTTAGCACTAGTTCAGGGCCACGGAATAGAAAAAAAGAAGGAGTCTGCGCCACGCATACTTATCGAAAGTGAAACACCGTACAGTCCGCGAGGTCTAAGCTGAGCTTTGCATTTGTGTGAGGAGCGCGGCGGCTATGCGTCGCGTGAGGGACGCACCACCGCGCCTCAGGCCGATTGCTAAAAAGCAGTATAATAAACCGGTTTAAACCAAGCAAAGGACGTGTCGCGCTCTAGGACGACGTCACACCTACACTACGAGTCACTACGTGCACTCACACAAATGCAAAGCTCAGCTTAGACCTCGGGGTCTGTACCGATCTGTGTGTGTGTACGATCTTACTTGTGATTTATTCCTTGACACTTTTTCTGGGATGTAGAATTATTTTTACACCATTTCACAACACAAGAAGGTATTATTAGGTTGGGAAAAAAGTCTTTTCGCATTATAGTATGTATGAACTTGTAATAAAATCTCTTTGGCTATACTATTTGTATCTGGCTGGTTTTGGTATCATTGAAAGTTTAAATTTTAAAGAACATAATTCCAAATTCAAATTACGAAAATGTGTGATTTTTATTTGTTTTTCGTACTGTCAAGATGAGTGAATCTAATGAAGAAATTCGATACATTTTAAAATTTTACTACAAAAAAGGTAAAAATGCAACGCAAGCCGCGAAAAAAATTTGCGATGTTTATGGACCTAGTGCAGTGTCTGTGAGAGTAGCACAAATTTGGTTTAAGCGTTTTCAATCCGGAAATTTTGATGTCAAAGATGCACGTCGCTCTGGTTACGGATAAAATGGATGCCATTTTTGAAAAAGTTGAGCAAGTTCAGCATATCAGTAGGTAGTTACGACGTAGCTGAAGAACTGGGAATTGACCGCAAAACAGTTTTGGCGCAATTGAAAAAAACTGGGTACACAAAAATGCTCGATATTTGGGTACCTCACGAGCTCACTGAAAGAAACCTAATGAACCGTGTACTCATTTGTGATTCTTTATTACGATGTAATGAAACCGAACCATTTTTTAAAAAGCTGATAACTGGTCATGAAAAGTGGGATCACGTACGACAAGAACGTGCGAAAAAGGTCGTGGTCAAAGGCCGGTCAGGCTTCACAGACTGTGGCGAAACCCGGGTTATCTCGTAACAAGGTGATGCTGTGTGTGTGGTGGGATTGGAAGGACATTATTCATTATGAGCTGTTACCACCCGGCAGGACCATCGATTCTGAACTCTACTGCGAACAACTGATGAGATTAAAGCAAAAAGTTGAGAGAAAGCGGCCGGAATTAATCAACAGAAGGGGTGTGGTTTTTCATCATGATAACGCTAGACCTCACCATCTTTAGCCACTCAGCGAAAATTAAGAGAGTTTGGCTGGGAGGTGTTAATGCATCCGCCGTATAGTCCTGACCTTGCACCTTCCGATTTTCACCTGTTTCGGTCTCTTCAGAATTCTTTAGGCAGTGTCAGGTTAACATCACGAGAGGACTGCCAAAACCACTTGTCGCGGTATTTTGATCAGAAGTCCCAAAATTTCTATAGCAATGGGGTCATGTCCCTACCTACAAGATGGCAACAAGTTAGCGAACAAAATGGTACCTACATACTTTAGTTAAATATAAATAAACTATGTTAAAAAATGTTTTGAATTTTCTTAAAAAATGCGAAGAAACTTTTTCCCCAACCTATTATTTTGTTTTATTAATTGACGTAAACAGTACCTACAACGACGCCGTAGTGCCGCGTAATGGCACCATATGATGTAAATGTGTGCGTGAGGCATGTTTGTACAAACGGTACGGCATACATAAAGTGCTTCATTTTCAATACGCGTGGCGCGAAGTCCTTAATTTTTTCTAATTCGTGTTCAGGGCCAGTATGAGCCAATATTTTATATATTAATGAATTATTAGGTATGAAACCTAATAATTCATTAATATATAAAATATTGGCACATTTGAAATTAGACCTTATTTCTATACAAACAAAGTTACATTTAGATACTTTAAGATTAAACTATAAATATGTACAATAGTATGAGAACATTCAGGCTATCCTTTTTCTAATTATTTAATACGACAGCGATGAAATAAACATCCGGTACAAATACAGCTGCCGTCTTCCTTAAGCTACTGTTTTCTACAACGGTGATGGTGGTCGCAGTGACGTCGTCATGAAATTGATGGCAGTGGGGTTTGACTTTACGGTTTCAATAAAAACTTTTTTACAAAAAAAAAAAAAAAACAACTTAAAAAAAAAATACACATAAAAGTGAAAAAATATTTTAATTTCGGAAGTCAGTGTCTTTGGTTTTGTATTTTGGTTTTATGCCACCGAATACCGGAATTAAAGTAATTTTTCACTATTTAGTGTTTTTTTTTGGAAGTCGGTTGTGTTTTTTGTAAAAAAGTTGTTATTTTTCACTTTCTAGTTGTGGCACCTACCCCACACAAATTCCTATACCACTCCTTGATATGTAAATAACAGTGACAGAAAATTATTAAAACATCATCAATATATTATATGAAGTGGAAAAAATACGCATTATTAAGGATAACTCAAGAACTACTGGTCAGATCTTGAACAAACTTATATGGGATTACATGATAAGCACCAGCTTTAAAATAAAAAAGAATCATCAAAATTGGTTCACCTAGAAAATAGATCTGAGGTAACACACATGAAAAAAAAAAACAGTCGAAGTGAGAACCTCCTCCTTTTTTTGAAGTCGGTTAAAAAAAGTGTCAGTTACGTCATTCATCGGTAAATTGCAGAGGCTATGTGGTGGCCAACACTCTTTTAGGAATCCTTAGCATTATTGCACCAATATGTATGCGCTCAGTATTTGCACAGCTGTTGCATCACTGTCGTATTCGTGTCTAATAGAAAATAGGCTACATTTTGAGACATAGAGAGGCATCATATATTTTTAAATAATTAGTTTATGAAATTCTCCTAAATAATATAATACTATGAACAAACAAACAACAAATTATCACATTAATACCAATCATTGTGCTAATTATTAAAATTTACTCAGACATACAATTTCTCTTTACAAAATAATAATATCTGAAAACATTATTTTAAGATTTCAGTTAGGTATACATTGATTTGGCATTTTATCAGGTCTCATAGTTTAACAGGGTACTGATCATACTTTAAGGAAGTTGAGCAATCTACAGGGTGAAATTGAATTAATGGGCATCCTTTTAAGGGGTCATTGCAATGACCCTTTAAAAGGATGCCCATGAATTCAATTTCATTTTGTAGAAATTATTAAAAAAGGCGTCATTTTTATTTATTGATGATTTCAAACACAATGTGAATTGGTCCTGAATAAATTGAATTGAATACGAACTTGACTGACCTCTGGGCTCCTAACAGGAAAACAATTATTTCATAGTTACACACTGAACATTGCAGAAAATGTAGATAACGATTCTATTTATAAGTCGAACAGTAGGTACAGTCACCCTTAAAAAGATGTGTAAATCGACGAGAATTCATTTAATTGTCTACAATCTTCGTTCCATAATATTGTATGAATATGTAGCCACAAAACGTCATATTACACATTGAGTACTTAAGGTGACCTAGTGAATGTGGGCGGAGCTAAAAGCACTACTCCCGCGCACAGGTAACACGCGGCGGTGGCGCGCCGCGCGCTACACCAAAACGACGACCAAAGAATATGCAGGGGTGCAGAGATACGCACATAGGTCATTTTTGCCTACTATTCCAGAAGGTAATGAATGGAAGATCTACGGCTGACATTTTTATGGATGGATGGATACAAGTTACGCAACAATTTTATGTTTTTACTGGCCTTTTTTTATAAGTGGTTAAAGTAAGATAAGAAAATAAATTTATTTGCTCAAACATGGGTGTACACAAACAAGAATAAAAGCATGCATGTAGGATAAAAAATTTTTGTTTTACTAATTATTATTGTATATGTATTATCGTGCAAATACCTATTATGAATAATTTTTAATAATCAATTTCATGTCAATATCATTAATTTAACGTGAATTAAGCAAACAATAATAAATACAAAAAGCAAAATAGGATACATAAAAATATTAGTTGTTATATTAGTTTTATTTCGTTTAGTTTATTACTCTCGACGTCATGATTTTTCATGTGTTTGTGATAAAAAATATAATAAAGAGCTCATACTTGAATTTTTGGAACGAATATCTTTAACGCGGATTGCATTAAGCGTAAACTGGTAGAAATCGTCACGTAACGAAAAAGCTTTATGCCCCCTCCATGCGACTTTCAAGAGTAGTTTTCATGCATGGTTTTCGAGGGTGCTGAAGCCAATAGTGAAGTCAAAATGAAAGACCAAAATGAAATTGCTGCGAAATTTTTAAAAAATTTCATCATGGATGTCGTTTTCATGGTTTTCGAGGGTGCTGAAGCAAATAGTGAGGTCAAAATTGTTAAAATTTTAATAGTAACATAGGTTACTGAACGTAGCCAGCTCTAAACGTAAATAAAAAAAAAGTAATAATGTCCACCTAGCCCACAATTTAAAAAAATCAGTAAAAAGAAAGCGTGTGACGCGCAATTATAATTCTAAAAAATTTATAAATAATACCGGGGCCCTATGGTCCCGAGATATGCGAAAAGCTTAAATTTAATAATAATAAAAAATAAAATAAAAACTCTTTGCCCCCAACAATTTGCGACTGATGGAGCTAGTGAAGGTAACGAAAACGTTCAGTAGTGCCATCAGGATAGAATTTGGTGTGGATAAATGTGCAGTCATGCATGTAAAGCGAGGGGGATTATGGAATCTGTGGGTACCCAACTTTCGGATTCTATACACCTTAGATCCCTCTCCTCAACCGAAACCTACAAGTATTTGGGTATGTCGGAAGCATTAGGCATCAATGCTGCTGACATACAACAGTCGTTGAGGGAGCGCTTCTTTGGCCGCCTGAATAAAGTGTTAAATAGTCTTTTATTAGGCGGACACAAGGTGCGTTCCTTTAACGGTTGGGTCATGCCGGTTTTGATGTATACTTTCGGCATACTCAAATGGACTCAGACGGAACTTGATGCTCTGGATAGGAAGGTCCGTACATTGCTGAAGGCATATCGGATGCATCACCCACGGTCATCAGTGATGAGACTGTACATCCCGCGGAAGTGTTGGGGTCGAGGTTTCTTAAATGCTAAAACCCTCCACAACCGCGAGATTTGCAGTCTCAGGGAATATTTCCTTCAAACTGACGTGGGGATGCACCGAGATGAGGTCGCAGTGGACAAGGGCCTCACCCCGCTCTCCTTGGCAAAAGAGACCTGGCGCATATCTGCAGTACTAAATGCTAACGATCGTAAGGAAGTATGGCAAGGCAAAGAGCTTCATGGACGCCTTTTCCGGGCCCTCCATGGACCCGATGTAGACTTTTTGGCGTCTGTATCCTGGCTGCGTTTCGGCGACCTCTTCGAGGAAACCGAAGGTTTTGTCTGTGCGATTATGGATGAAGTTATTATGACGAATAATTATCGGAAATACATTGTCAAGGACGGTACGGTTGACATCTGTCGGGCATGCCACCGCCCCGGTGAATCAATCCGACATCGAATCCGAATCCGACTCCGGTTGTTCTCGTCTTGCTAACGGTGAGTACTTGCACAGACACAATCGAGTGGCTAGGATTATCCACTAGCGACTTGCCTTGCAGTACAAACTTGTGAATTCCGAAGTACCATATTACAGGTATGTGCCCGACCCAGTTCTCGAAAATGGTCACACCACATTGTACTGGGATCGATCTATCATCACAGACAGGACTATTGTAGCCAATAAGCCTGATATTGTGATGATAGATCGACGAGAGCGCCGTGCAATGATTGTTGATATCGCTGTCCCTCATGATGAGAATCTCGTGAAAGCTGAGAAAGATAAAAAATTCAAGTATCTTGACTTAGCACACGAGGTTGTCGACATGTGGGACGTGGGCTCTGCAGTCATTGAACCGATAATCGTAACAGTAAATGGCCTAATAGCGGAGAGCGTCGACCAACACCTCAGAAGGCTCTCATTGCGCAGCTGGGTAAAGGGCTTGATTCAGAGAGCAGTACTTCTGGACACGGCTCGCATTGTTAGGAGGTTCCTCTCTCTGGAGCCCTGACCGCCGGTAGCTTGGACCCTGTTCCCGATACCGGTGGGCTACAATTTTTTTATATTTTTATATTTTTTATATTCTAATATTTAAAAATATAATCTATATGTATATAATGAAATAAAGGATAATAATAATAATTTATAATATAATTAATTAATAGTTTAATTTCATCGGCCTCTTGCAATAAATAATAACAAACATGAAAATCCAAGATGGCCACTGCCAAAATGTAAAATGTTTCATCATGGGTGTTGTTTTCATGGTTTTCGAGGGAATTTTTTCATGGAGTAAAATAGATTTGAAAGAGTGACATAGTATAATGCACATATTATATATTATTTCCGGTGGACCAAAATAGGTTTTGAGTTTACCAAATTCCATTTATTAGCTTCTGATTTTATAAAGGTTGCACCTGTAGACGAACGGTTATTTTATCGGACGCACGAGTAAATTTTAAACAGTTGATTAAAAGTGATTTAGATATAGATGGTTTAAACGCAAATATTATATTTGAGCGTTCAATAATACTTTTGGGGGCGCAAAGTGGCAATTGTTAGAGATTTGTTTAAATACATGCCGTTTTAAAAAAAACACAGTCATTTCATTCTAAAATCCAGTAAATTTGAATTTACTATCATAGTCTCGATTGCAGTTCTTGATCTGGTTTGCCTTGGAATTTTTATTTATTTTCACTATAATTCATATTTACTATTTAAATAATTCGATTTGTTTATATTGTAAATTGTTACAATGTAAATAAACAAAAGTATTTATAAATGCACATAAAAAAATAGTCCACAATAAAGCGCTTAAGCGCGTAATCGAATTGGGCCCTCTGCAATGAGCTAGTCTATAAACGCATACTGATACAAAAAGTTCGTAAATATTTGCACTAATATATACGCATAGTCGGTTGATAGCCGGAGAAGAGCAACGAGCAACACAACCCTCCCGTCCCAATGCTACAGCACGACTGCCGCTCGCGCCCGCGTATTGCACCTCTGAGGCTCTATCACAAAACGGGGACATTTTCTTTGCAAATGTTGATTGATTTACATTATGCTGTTATGTTTCTGTAGTACCTCTAACCATCCATTTTTCACTGTAAAAGTATTTCCAAATACCAAAGCCGTTAAGTAGTAGTTAGTTGGGAATATAAGCCAAAAAATTGCGTTTTGGTAAATATATTTTTTAAGGCAAACATATTAGCCGTAGGAAAATATCCTGTAAATGAATCTATAACAAAAACCATGCCATTAATGAGCAGTAGGCTTTATAAAGTGACCATGTTATGGTACTAAACCGGAGTAAGGGCCTCAATTGCAGTTACACAATGATACTTGAGAGTATTATGGAACAAAAATTCTAGGCAATCAAATGAATTCTTGTTGAGTTGAGGCTAACTGTATCTAGATACCATAATTTAATGTAAATCAAAATAATTCTGTTCCTTTTTTGATTTTGTTAGTAACTCAACAATGTTTTTATAATCTTGCTAAAGCTAGGCAAAGAAAAAAACCCAGAAATCCATGTGTGTTGTGGAAAACATACAGGAAAATGGTCTTAAATTGTTGGAAGTTTACAGGAGTTTAAACTCCACAACAAATTATAGACAAGGTGTAAATATATTGCGTGCTATTGTGTGCTTGCTAAATATATTTATGATTTATAGCAGCTGTGTTTGTTGTATCCATCTAATATGAAATCCCTGAAGAATGATCATTTATCAACACTGAACTTGATTGTCCTTATGATAACAAAAATACCTATAATATCCTTTAAACCTGTACATAGATAGGTACAGGCCCGGTGTCCACAGGCTTACGGTCCAAGTGCACCCGGTTCCGCATCAGCTTCAGGCTGTTCTCCGTCACCTTCATGCATCCCCGGACTAAGAGACCTTCCAGCTTTTGACTGTGGACTGCTAGGGCCCTGAAATCAAGTGGAAATATTAAAATTTTAATTGTTGTTTAAATAAAATGACGAAAACAGTTGATGGTTCTTTTTTACACTAGTCTATTACTTTTCTTGCACTTAAAGAGTGTGTGAAAGAAATCTGAGGACAGTCGAACTGTGTAAGTATGTACTTGAATTATAGCTAAAATGGCAAGTTAAAAGACTAGTATAGTTTTACAGATTTTATCCATCTGAAGGTTCAAAAAATAAAAATAAACCATGGCTTTCTATTTACATAGCCATGGTTTATTTTAATTTTTTAGTCTCAATTGAGACTGAATTTTATGTATCAATTTTACTTCAATTCTACATCAATAACTTTTGCACATTCATTAAACATTAAAATGTCTATCTGTTTACAAGAGTCCCACTTTTAGCATCATAAACAAGGTCACATTCACAATATAATATTTCTCGGAATACCATTTTTATTTTATTGTCATTTTGGGATAAGGAAAAAAGCTTATTGAGAAGAACACAAACAAGGATTGCATAGGCTATGAAAAAGAACGAATTGAATTACCAGCTATCTTAGCATAGCATTTTAAGAATAGTATGAACATGTAACTTTATACATACTTGACACCTTTATCTGAGATATCTGTACATCCACTCAGGTTCAGAAGCTTCAGTGATGTGCTGTACCTGGCTAATGCATATAGGCACTTGTCAGACACCTGCTTGTTACCCTCGAGGTTTAGAGTCTTTAGGTGCCGGAACTTTTTCAAAAATATCAGGATGCAGCTCTCCGAGATTGTGACACAGTATGATAAGTCTACATCCTCCAGCAAGCACTGGTGCAGCGCTAGCGCCTCCACGGCTCCAGTCGTCAGCCACGCACATCGCGCCAATTTCAATGTTTGTAAATTATTACAATACAAAATCACCGGCTGCAGACATTTTGCAGACAAGTTTTTACACTGACTCAGGTTCAAATTTATCAATTTTCGGTTCCTTATCAACATTGGTATTAAATCGTTATCAGTAAGAGACGTGCAGCGACTCAAATTTAACACAGTCAGCCTGTTACATGTAATTGCAAGCACCTGAAAAAACATTTTATTCAGTAAATTTTACGGCTCGGAAACGCATTACATTATTTTAAACGGATGACTTACATTAAAAGTATGAGGCGAGAATCCCTTGTTCATCAATTTCAACGATTTTAGCTTCGCAAAGTACATATTTATGATTTGTAAGCAGGTTTTCGAAACACACCGAAAATTAAAACAATCTCTGAGGGTGAGATTCGGTAAAACCTGTGTTACTAATATATCTTCCCAAAACAAATCAAACAACTGTGTATTCCTCTTCATGTTTATTTCGATATATTGTAATTTGTGTGAAAATATATTTTGGATCAAATTCGTCAGTTCGACAATAACAAAAACCTGATAAAAATGGGTCGAAGTTTTAGCATTTAATTTAGTTTTTCCTTTTCGTACCAGATAGGACAGAAAGAGATATATTTGTCAACAAAAGACGGATGCTCAAGATTTAGAATATTATAACATGGAACACTTTGATGGAAGTGACTTTTAAATACGTTTTGTTTTTGCAAATAGATACATTCCTAAGCGTTATTCCTTTGCTTTTTCGTGCCCATGGTACATTTAAAATCCCTTTATTATTTTACATGGTGTACTTATAACAAATTAAGTACAATAGGTACTAGAAAGAAAGTAAATAAACAAGTGTGAAGCGTTTATTGAATTTAATTATATTGTTCGAGGCACGAACGGCGATATATGTCGATATATGTCGTGGAACAAGACAGTTCGTCAGCACAAAAAAAAAATTGCCCGTACAGTGAAATGCTCAAAAGACGATATTAGCCCTCATTTAGAAGCAATAATGATGATTATTAAACCGCACGATCGCGCGACCCTCTAGAGGGCCAGCGGGGCTTGACGGTATGGGCGACATACCAGCCCTACAGAGGACCACCGGGATTCTATCGGTTAAAAACATAAAAACATAAACCCAGGTGATCTTTAAATGGGGTGCTAGGACTCCTGTCCTAGCACCCCATTTAAAGATCACCTGGGTTTCCGTTTCCACCTCCCCGTGTGTCCGTGTACTGGAGTTTCCCGTGGATGTGTCTGGGGGAAAGACCAGTCTCCGGGACGGTGCACCTTGGGGTGCGGGCAATGACTCCCCTTTAGGTACTGTGTGCCTAAGGGGCCTAATTGCCCGTACGCTAATATCCTGTCGGAGGAACGCTCCAACGTGTGTCTCTTTGTTAAGCAGAGACGCACAGCGGCGGAGTAAGAGCGGGCTCGGTGTGCACTAGGTAACTCTGCCGCCGGGCAGGCAGGAAGGAGTCTTCTCCTTCTGCCACCGTTAGTCTCGTAGCCCCGAAGATTGTCAAGGTCATGTCTCTGACTTTTGACGGGGATCGAGGGCCTTGGCTTAACCGCCCGCCACAGCGATTCGATTAGAACATGCTAGCTAGACAAAATTATTTATTGGGGTATTTTGCTTCGTACGGCTATCTTATGATGTTTTAATGCAGTTTCAGCACAATACACCCAAATAAAAGACGGCAGGGTCACGCGCACCAAAAAAAAACAACAAATGGCAATCAATATTTCGTATATTGAGACAGGTAAAAAAATAACAATCCTAAAATTACTAACAACAGCCATAAAATACTCAACTACTTATAACCTAGCTACTAATTACACAAAGGCACATAATGGGACATCATTACTACTCATTAACAATTTTTGTTTCCTTAAATAACATTCAGATCATAAAACTAACTTAGTAGGTATGCAAAAAATCAATATGATTTAACTAATAATAAAGGATACACAACTTAGAAATTTATTCTACATCACTAAATTCTTCTTCTGAAGAATCTTCTACATTATAATCTGACATACTAATATTTTGACAAAAATTACTAAGACTTACACTAGAACTTATATTTACAGTAGGAGGTATTATTAATTCTAAAACCTCAGAAGGAAGCTTACTTGTCGGTTTTTTGTGAACTTCTCTAAGACCATTTATTACAGGATCAGATGTGATTAGCAACATATTAAGTAAATCCCTATTTGTGCTAATACGTGAATGTTTTTGAGTATTGTGCTTTCGGAATCTTCTACAATCTTTATTGCGCGCTTCCTGAGCTTCCTCAGAAAGCTGGCCGATAGGTATAAGAGCCAATTTCACAATATCGACACTGTGCACATGAATTTTGTGTACAGTAACAGGCATGTAATACCACGAATAGAGACTAAGGTCCAATTTTTTTGTGTCCTGTGTGAAAGAATTAAATTTAGCAACATCGATATTGTAACCCAAAGCCAAAGTTCTAAGGATAGTGGCAAACTTCTTAATTAGAGTCACATCTACACCTGTGATATCTGAAGCCTGTTCAGGATTCTCAAAAAACCGACGAGCAGTATTCCCATCATTCGTATTACCGAATCCTGGTTTTGGTTTATCTACAATTTTTTTTTTTTTTTTTTTTTTTTTTTTTTTAATTAAACCCATTTCAGCCTTAAACCTATCTTGGATACAAGCCGAACGTTGCTTCACATTTTCTTTTTCATTTCGTCTCGGACTTGCCATTTTTTAACTTCAAGGCGATAGCTTATGTGAAGCAAACATTCGAAAGAACGTATCCAAGCGTGAAGGGGAGAAGTACCAAAACCAAGATTTTCCTTATTTATTACAAATTCCTTAGATACATCATTCATAAACGAGTTTTTTAACGACAAAAATTTGTGTTAGTTTAAATATTTTGTTTTTTCTCTACCATGACGACTGTTGTACGACTTATATTCTATTTATAATTTGACATGTACCTATAATATTTTCAATGTTTCAACTTGACTAATGAATGTATGTTATTATGACTTTTTATTTTATGTATAATTTGACATGTATAATTTGACTAATCCAAAATATTTTTTTACAATACTTTATTATGGTACCTACAATTTTATACTAATGCAAAGAGTGTAAACTGGGGATAAAGTGTAAAATGTATATTATATTAACGTAAGTCAAAAACAAAGCGCCAAAAATATTGTACCTACACCTTATAGGTATGTTACATTGCTCCTATAATTATTATGACTATGACATCTTTATCTACATGTGACAAACAATAAATGATTTGAATTTGAATTTGAATAAATTTAGGAGTAGCTCCACAAATGTAACATTTTTGTGCTGAAGAAGTTCCAGTCATAGCGTTGCACACTTTACCGTCAATCATCGTGAACAGTAATTCGTGTTTGACAGATATCTGATTACCATCTACATTACCTATTGTTGGTACCAATTGGTTTATTTCCTCCAAAATTTTATTAGTTTCAGTTACAGTGAAATCTGTAGTTTCTTTGGAGAAAATAAACTTAATCGGTCGACAATACATAGTAGAAGATGGTCGGGGATTCTGCCAAACAACGTTACCACTATTATCACGTAATTGAAGCGGTACGAATGAGAACACAAACAAAAACTCATCCGTGTCTTCAGTGTTTGTGAATTTTTGTTTGTAAGTGCTATGACCGGAACTTCCATCGCACCCCCACTTGCTTGTAAGGGAGAATGATGAGACAGGAACTAAAGATTTTAAAACTTCATGCTGTGCAGAAATTAGACGTTCGGCCGTTTTATTTAAAACCGCCTGAAGTCTAATTTCTGCACGCGTTTCGTTTACAAAAATCTGTTCCTCGGGAGGGTAACACTCAATTTTTGCCTGCCTTACACTATACAATGATGGAAATACCTGATGTCCTGCTTTGATGCTCCACTTCCTTGTTTGTTTATAGGAATGGCTAGTAGATTTGGCGTCTACGTAGTATGCCAAAGCCTCGTCTTTTGATAAACATCTTGGACCTTCGTGAACACCCACACTTTTTTTCATTACTTGGCACTTTTCAGGACTGTGACTTGCTTCTTTAATCACTGAAGCCAAGTTCCGATGTCCGAACAATTGTGCCGATATTTTAGCTGCCACTACCAATTCGTTCACATCCCGTGATTGAAGAAGGTCTTCCACGCGCCTCCTTTTCGTTTTTTCACTAGCTTCAGTGAAATCTACTGATGGACGCCCAGGAATCGAAACCTTTCCTGATGATGATGGTGCTGAGTGCAGGACGGATACTTTGAACGTAAAATACCCAGCCAACCACTCAGAGTTCTTAGTCAGGAAGCGATCGCGGTGTTTCCCAGACCTTTCCCATTTTTCTGTCAACTTGGATGCCGATCTTCCAATTATCATTTTGACTTCCCTCGCAGATGCTTCCGTGATATTTGTAAAATCATTTTTCATCGATAGAAAATCATATAATCTACTATTACGGTTCTCTTTGGGATGTTTCTGCCATTCATCAAAAAACTCTATTTTTGAGACTGAGAATTCGTATTCTGAAAAACAGGCAAAAAAACAAAGTTGTACTCAAGTGCGCAAGCTGAAATGACTACAATTTAAAAGCTAATAGTTATAGCTATGATATACATAATTTCTAGCCCGGGTACATGAGGGTACAAGTAGTTGCTAGTCCAATGAATACAGAAAATCGTCAAAAACTAATAAAATTATTTAAACTCAACGTAATAATAAAAAGTGCGGTTAAAGTATATACATTTACTATTTAGAATTAAAAAGTACATACCTTTAGCTTGAAGATCCATCACTAATATTAAAAAAAAAACTTAAACTGGCTGACATATAGTGTTACTTCGGTAAGCGTAGAAATGAACTAAATAAGTAATTTTTTAACCCTTTCCTTTTATACTTCCTTCATTACCTTATCAGTAGTTGACATTAGCGCAAAATAATTCTTGGAATTGGGACAAATGGGGTTCTGGCTAGGTGCTCAGGTAATAAATTCCAGGAAATTCAACAGTGACTTTTGTCCAGCTAGCATGTCCTAATCGAATCGCTGTCCCGGGCCGCGAGGGAGATAACCTCTATAAAAAAATCCTCTAATATCAAGTTTTGGTGCGCGGCGAGGGTATGAATGGCTGAGGAGTAGTGTTATTTCCAACTGTGTAGTTGTAGTTGGCGCATCAGTCGCGAGCGCAACCCCAGCCAGGGTACCAGTGGACCCTCTGGTGGGATTATAAATCTACACTTGCCTAGGGACAGGGGGTGAACCTAGGATGGACGTTTTACATCCGCCACACTCGTGGGAATAAATATGGATAAATTTATTCAAAAGAAACCAACGGAAAGAAGTAGTGGAGAGGAGGGGAGCGATGCGGGGTCGGAGTACGAGGCCGCGTCGGGCGCGAGGGGCTCTTTCAAGAGCCCGGAGCGCGAAGTGCTGGGGGCTGCTGAGAAGAACCGAAGGCTCTTCCAGAAGCGCCCCAAACCAGGGGATGGCCAGGGGTCATCTTCTGATGGCGGGAGGAGCGTCTCCCACAGAAAAATTACTCGGCAGGGTAGAGTTCACGAGCGGGGTACAGGCAGAGCGCGCACCACCGAGGAGGTCAGAGAGCGGAGCCGAGTCAGCCCAGCCGAGCCAACCCAGCCAGCCGAGAGGCCCGCCACGGAAGGGCTCGACCCTGGAGGGGCCAGTCGCACGGCGGAACCGTCTGAGTGAGTCGTCAGGCGGTGAGCCGGACGCCGCTGGCGGCTCCAAGTCGGAGCGACTGGCCAGGCTGGAGGCGGCCGTGGTAGCCGCGCTAAGGGGTGTGGCCTTGAAGAGGATTCAGTCCTCTAAAGACAAGGGCATACCCGCTGCCGCGGCTTCCATTATGGAGGCAGTGGAGGCCATTACATTCGGGCCTCCATTGGACGGGATGTCCGAGATGCGGGCGGAGGTCACCCGCTTGACAGCCGCCATGGAGCTTTTCCGAAAGGAGAACGAGGAGCTCCGAGCGGACCTGGCCGGCCTCCGGGCAGCCGGCCCCGAGAAGAGCCACAGGAGGAGGCGCAGCATGGGAAAGGCCGGCCGGTGCCGGTGCCTGCTGATGACCGGGTACTGACCCTGGTGCGGCGGGAGCTGGCTGCCTTCCAAAGTTGGTTTTCTGCTCTGGAGGCCATTGTCCTCCGCCCCTCGCTAGCGGCGAGCCGGCAGGTCTCGTTTACCGCCGCTGCAGCCAAGCCAGGACCAGCGGGGCGATCAAAAGGGGGGCACGTGCCGGAACCTGCGGGGCCGCCCCCGGCGAGACGGCTGCCCCCCCCACCTCCTAATGCTCCTCCGGCTGAAGCCGAGTGGCAAGTAGCCGGAGAAAAGAGGATGAAGGCGGGTAAGGTATCAAGGGCGGCCAAAAGAAAAGAGAGGCGGCAGCGACGCAAAGAGCGAATTCAAATAAAAAAGAATCATCCAAAGCGGTTCACCAAAAAAAAGTTCTGAGCTAACACAAACAAAAAAAAAATACAGTCGAATTGAGAACCTCCTTCTATTTTTGAAGTCTGTTAAAAATAAATAATAATGAAATTAGTGTTGGTCACTTTCTGGTGATATTGCAGAATTTATAAATTGTTAATTAATATTATTTAAAACGAGAAAATTTAATTTGATTTAAATGCAATACGTAATATGATTTTTGTTTATGTTTGTGGTAATTACCACTTTAATAAATTATTCATTAGTCTTTTAATTAAAAGACTAATGAATAATTTATTAAAGTGTATGAGTATATTTTACTGTTCTATTGTTGATGATGACTGTACTTGGGGTAAAAAGTTGGAAGAACAATCAAAAGTGAATTCCGGCTGTCCACCTCGTCAGGGGTGGACAGATGAACACGCGTTTCCGAGTATCCACCCTAGGGTGGCTGTTTTAGGGTGGCCAAACGGAATAAGCCCTCTATTTTATAGCTAGTTTTTAAAAACGTGGATTACTTTTTCGATTAATATGAACTTTTTTGTTGTGCATTTGGCGCTATCATTTGTAGCGACATCTATGATACCACTTTATCTACGACAAAACTGTACAATGTACCGTACCTACTTATGGGACACAAAACTCAGGGAAAACCAAAGCCCTAGGCGAAGAAATCTCAGATTATTGCCAATGTAATAGGTACATCCATCGCTTTATTAATATTAAAAACTTTACTCTTAAGGCTAGTTTATGATGATAAAACTGTAGCGGCATCTACAACACCACATGCGAGCTACGCGTCACACTGACGTCACGCAAAATCCTGCATCGCGCAAGCAGAGTTTACCGCGCTACTAGCATATATACAACGTCCCGACAACAACCGTCGGGCAGTTGCCCACCAGACAGGACACCCGTTTGGTCGCAGGATCTTCCTTTTTCTATGGAGGTATGAGTGAGCTTTACACCCTGTTCCCTGTTCCTCTTAACTGATAAGACAGGTACCTAGACCAAGCACTCGTGTCGCCGCCAGTATGCGTGTGGATCCCTGTTCACCACATCGCCCTATAAATAAAATAATGACATGTCAGCGGGCGCGAAATAATGTGTTGTAGTGCACACAGTGTAATCATGTACGATCAACAAGACACTGAAAGTGCACTAATTTCCTACTATTAGTGGAGTAACTAGTAATTAACTTAATGCTATATCATTACAGATGCGTTATGTGAATAGAAGATGTTGTACCTAGATATATGTTTTCGATTTTGTTAAATTAATGACCTGTAGTCCATCTATTACACTATACGTGTGTACGTTTATATAATAAGTTACCAAATGATTTCAAAAATTTAAACACTATAATAGTTTTTATAGTGTTCAAGATTTAATTGACCAAAAATGTTAATGTTAGTTACCTACTGACATTAATCTACATGGCCTTCACATGATCTAACCAAGATTATGTCTAGACTTTAAAAGAGACTGTGACCTCTGAGTTTGTTTCGGCGTCACTCAAGGACAACCGCCGGTTGATGTAAGACTATTGCAGGATATGGAAACAAAGATGGACTATAGATGTGGGTAAGACTAGTAAGTAGACTGATTATCTAGGACTATGGAAAGACTATAGCCCATGCCTGACCAATGTTTATATAAAATACTCAGATAAAATGGCAGCGGGTGAGCTGCGCACTCAATTACGGGCCCCGAACACGGTTGCTAGCACATAGTGTCATAGCGATAAGGGGGCAACATGTCCTGAGGCGCTTATGAGGAGTGAAGAGGTATTCCACGGCTATCAGGACAATCCCAGAAGTACGGTTAACATCTTACTGGAATACTTCCTTCCTCTGAGCACGTTTGCTTTTGCGAATCTCCACTCAAGCCGGCCAATATAGGTAAGAATGAGGTGGGATTCTGTTTTTCATCAGTGTTCACTCTGGCCGGTCAATAAAGGCAAGTCCGAGATGAGGAACAAGACTTCTCCCGGGAGATAGGGTCCATGGGGTCGCTACTGCCCAACAGCTCACCACATGCTGCCCTGCATGTTTCTGTATCTCTCTTGGTCTGCCTCCTCACCCTTGACCTGTTCCAGCGAACTAAAATCTTTACCAGCACAGACCTAGAGTTCAGAGCGCGCAAGCCATACCACGATGTCAACTTAGATATACGGCGGTCGGCTATACTACGGGGCAAATGCCTCTTCTTATGCAGAGAAGGCACGAGCATCGATCACCACGCCAGGCCATCTCTTTTAGGTAGGGCACGCCACAATTGCGGCGGTAAGACCCCTCTTTGAGGAGTGGCTTGAGAGGCGCCACGGCGTCCTCACCTTCCGCCTGACGCAGGTCCTCACCGGACATGGCTGTTTCGGGAGGTTCCTGTTTCGGATAAGGCGGGAGGAAACGCCCGGGTGTTACCATTGTGTGGATCGATCGGAGGACACGGTGGAGCATACGGTGGAGGTCTGCCCGGCTTGGGCGGAGCACCGCCGTGTCCTCGTGGCAGCGATCGGCGGCGGCGACCTCTCGCGTCCGGCCCTGGTTCAGGCCATGGTACGGAGCGAGAGGGAATGGGAAGCCGTCACCTCCTTCTGCGAAGCAGTAATGCTCGCGAAGGAGGAGGCGGAGCGCGAAAGGGAGAGGCATTCTCTGCGCCCTCGCGCCCCTAGCCACCGCAGGAGGAGGAGACACGCTGGGCGTCGGGAGTCGATTGCCGACTCCCGGCCACCGTAGGCGCGGGCTTGCGGACGGTGAGCAATGGGCAGCTCGCAGTCCGGTAAGGACCAGGCCCGGGTCGACGGCGCGTCGTGTTCCACGCGCGCCTCAAAGAGATGTCAGCAAAATTGACGGGGTCCGATAGGACCGATGCCTGCCGGGGCTGCGGATTGTTCGAAAGAGTTACCGTGGCCCTGGCGCACAGGCAACTGAAGGAACACGGGTGGGTTTTAGTCAGTAAGAGTCTGACACGCCCTTCCGCTCCGCCCAGAGCGGGAGAGGTCATTTGATGATTTCCCACCCAAAAAAAAAAAAAAGGCCATCTTTTAGGTAGGGCACGCTATGATTGCGGCGGTAAGTCCCCTCTTTGAGGAGTGGATGGAGACGCGCTACGGCGTCCTCACCTTCCGCCTGACGTAGGCCCTCACCGGACATGGCTGTTTCGGGAGGTTCCTGTTTCGGATAAGGCGGTAGGAAACGCCCGGGTGTTATCATCATGTGGATCGACTGGAGGACATGGTGGAGCATACGGTGAAAATGGAGCGCGTGAGGGAGAGGCAATCGCTTCGCCCTCGCGCCCCTAGTCGCCGCAGGAGGAGACACCCCGGGCGTCGGAATAGAAAATAAATTCGGAAATAAACTAATACCAAATGGTATTAGCTCTTGGTATTGGATGGGAATAGAGCCGTTTTGTGTAGGTGCTGTAGGTGCCACCGGAAAGATCCGTAGGTAGGCACCTGGGCGTGTTGTGGAGACCTGCAGTGCTCGTTTTTTCCTTGTATGAGGACAGTCCTTTGTCCTGTAGTGGCTCAATTAGAGGCTTCGCAACTTTGAATGTGACATAATTAAACGTGAAGAAGGATATGGCAATGCCGGTTCTAGGAACAACGCCAAACTTAACCACATCTTGTTGCATGGGCATTAATAACACAGGCCTGCAAAATGAGGGTCATAACTTCCTCTCAGGAATTTGATAGCTGATTCTAGGGTATTTTGGTGCGTTGATTACGAATATGTACTTAGTTTTTCTCCATCACCTCCAGATTTTTCAAAAAAGGTACAGATAGAAAATAGGAAAAAAACACAAGTTGTTACATAAAAAAAAAAAAAAAAAAAAAGTACATTACTTTTTACTTAAAAAACTACTAATATATAATAACAACTTATTACTAGTCTAAATTACATGTAAATTTTATTTGTGGAACCTGGTTCTTTTTTTCTGGAAGCTTCGGTTGTGCGATTTCCGCTTAAATTTTTGGTTTGGATCGTCGCACTTCAATAACCAACAATAGTCCGCCATCATGCTAGTATTCCATCTTTCTTGATACCGCACTTCAAGCTTTTTCAAATCTTGGTGAAATCTTTCGCGTTGTTCTTCGCTAACGGCTCCTAGATTTTCTGGGAAGTAATCAATGTGCGAATTTAAGAAATGAAGTTTAATGCTCATATTACAACCCATTACACCAAAATGTGTAATCATTTTGGTCATTATTTCTTTGTAGTCGGAGCTTTTATTGTTCCCCAAAAAGTTTTTCACCACTTCCTTAAATGACTGCCATGCTTGTAACTCGATATCATTAATCTCTTGTCAAGTCGTTCAAATGTGCCTGTGAAAAGAGCTTACATTCGTTAGAATCTACGTGAAATTCAGGATCAGATTGGTATACATCCTGTTCATCTGTATCACCGTCAGAATCTTCAATTTGTGTAGCTGAAAACGGGGGCTGCACCATGTTTAAATCGCCAAAAATTGTAGGCGTAACTGATGACATATTTGGATAGTTTATGTCCCTTTTATTTTTAGAATTGTATCCAGTTATGTCACAACAGCAAAAGTAGCAATCTTTAAATGTGGTCTTTAGGCTCTCTCCATAGCGTAGGCGAAACGATTTTGAAGCTATTTTTCTGTCTTTTTGACCACTTGCGAAGTTCTAATAAACAAGTCGTACAAATTTTATGAGGTGTCCAAGTTTTGTCTTGGTTACTTAAATCGTATCCAAAATAACTTTTGTAAATATTTTTCACAAAGTCTGTAATGCTGTTTCGTTGTTTTATAACCATAAATTTCCCGCAAATATAACAAAAACAATTCGGATAATTTAAACAACTTCGCGATGACATTTTAAAGTTTACGTTGCAAGATGCGCACTTCAACTGTTAATTTTCTAAATCAGTGCGGGTACTTATATAAAAACCCTTTGGTTTATCTTTATTACACCCTTTTCTAAATATTCATAACTATTAGGTAATAACTATTAGGTAATACCTAATCATTATGTATTAATAAGCTTATTACTAAATTAAGTCAAAATGAACCGTTTTCGACATGGTTAATGCGAATTACTTATACTCATTATGTAGTAATTAACAAATTACTGATTTCGATTAATTTCTATGTCCCCTTACACTAATTAAATGCAATAAAAATTAAGCTGAAGTAATTTAATGACGTTTTATACATTTTTAAATGTAGGCGCTCCGACATTTTTCAGCAACATCTTAAATATTCAATATCAAAAAAACCTGACGTAATGGATTTTTTTTATTATTTTTCACGTAATCAGCACATCTGAAACTATAGAAAACGTTACTCAGATTTCAAAGAGGAAAACCATTGCAGACCTGTGTAATTAATTTAATAAAATACAGCAATTTATGCAGTGTAATTAAATTTAATGTATCTACTTATCGCCATTCTATCAACTCTTGGGTATACGCAGATAGTGAAACTTACTAGGTACATACTGTAAAAACCCGACTATCCGGACTTCAGTTGAACAGGTGTTCAATTCTCCGGATTGCTGAGCGGGCTCTAGCATTCAAGACATTTCCAGTTCCTAGAAAGTTCAGGAATTCGGGTGCTCGTCATGAAAATTCATGATTAGAATGCCATTAACGTGTATCTATATAGTATTTAGTAATCTAGATCAGGGGTACCCAACCAGTGAGACGCGACGACACCTAAAAATTTGTTTTTTCTTTTTATGCTCTTGCTAGCCCAGACATTAATTACGAGGAAGTATCGCATAGTTGCGTCCCAAAGCTCAGGTATGCGGGTGCGCACGGAAATGATTTTACGCAGCAACACCACACTTGCACTACCCCTTGAAACTTTAATTCATATCTCAAAGATTGTGCCAGCGATTGTACTAAGTATAATACTTAGTACAGTATATATATACACGTATGTATAGACACGTTTATGATTTAGCGTAATTTATATACTGGGAACGTTTGCGAGAACCAATCTTTTGTTCCGTGTCCTCTTAGTGAAGCGCGTGTGTGACCGTAAGTGCCTAGATATTATAATAGTCTGTAATTTTTTCAATGTATCAGATAAAAATAAGTCATTTATGTATTATGTCCCTATGATTTACTGTAGATTTACTTTATATTCTATGTAGCCTTGGAACGTAAAAGAATAATACGCAACGATGGCGCCATTAAAATATGGACCTACCGTTACCTACCTCATTCAAAAACGTGTTAAGCCTAATTTAGAAAGGAGAGCATCGATTTGTACCTTTGTTAAATTTTTATAAGAGGCTGAGTTTTTGCGAAGATTTGCAGCAGATCATAAAAATTATTGCAAATTGAAAAAACGAAGACTATATAAAAATAAAAAATAAATATAATATTTTAATTTATGGTTAAAAAACACTTCCTCTCTCCTTAAACATCATCATTTCATTTAGATTCCTTGCTCTTGTTTCATGTTTATTATTGTATATATTATATGTAGATAAGTATATGTTTTATGTATGTATGTATTTGTTGTATATGTAAATGGTACACCACTGACTACCTGCATTATTGTCTCTCCTTCTCCTTTGAATCCATCCAAAGGTTGTCTGTAAAAGATCGCTTTTAGCGATAAGACCTCCCATTGTGTCACCCTGTGTAAAATGTCTATATTTATATCTGTATTTTTTATGGTGTACATAATAAAGAGTATTCTATTCTATTCTATAATATTGACTGGTCAATTATCATTCTCTTGCTCTTACCTATGCTAATTTATTTGGGGTTAGCACCACGTATCTTTTTTCTTGCACACTTCTCTGTTAGTTATCTTTTCATTAGTCACCCCCTTTCTAGCTATATCATCTTTCGTATCGTCCAACTATCGTTTCTTACGTCTTTTTAGCTTAAAACCGTGCATTTTGGAGGTCAAAGGCAAAATCTAAGTCCAACAGTGGGGTGTTACAGACCACTGGTAACTTATTTTCCCAATCCAGATGCCACTATGGGTGTACATAGCGTTCGGGCTCCTGGGGTGCGTAGGCGCATTGCTGTGGTGCCTGGAGCGGCGCGAGCGCAACAAGTTCCGCGGCCTGCCCACCTACCCGCTGCTGCCGTTTATTGGCAATGTACACCAGGTGTTAGGGGATGGGAGGCGTGAGTAGTGTTTGGGAAAAATGTTATGTTGAATTTTATTGCGTAAGCTGTGTCCCTGATGGAATTTCCCATCGGAAAAAATTACGAACTTCCATACAAACTATCTTCCCTTGTGTAACACCTTTTAGGGATGAATTTTCAAAAAGTGTTTTTGCTCCCCTCTAAAAGGAACTCTAATGCAGTTTAAGCTGAGCGTTGTTTGTCAGTGAATTTAAGATTTTTATTATGTAAATAGTTTTGCATAGATTAAGGTTTTTAGACTCTGAATTAAAGCCATTGCTAACGTCAATTAATAAGAATGGGTTACAAAATATTTAATCATCATTCAGTTGATACTAACGTTGGCGTTTTTATTTTTTTCTTTCATCTATGAATGAAGTTGAAACGATAAAACAATTCGTTCCTTGGTCTACTAAATGAATTATGAAACTTGTACCTACCTTAGATTTTTATTTGTTCCACAGTTTTGTTCCAACATTTAGATAGGATAGCAGAAATATGTGAGAACTCCATGTTACCTTTCGTGCTGTGGTTGGGACCCTGCTCTATCTTGGGTAAGTCTCTCTATCTTCTTGAATGTGAGATTGTCCAATTATTATATACATACCTCTAGTATAAGGCCCCAATATTGTAAATATCAATTAATCAATTATTTCAATACTTAGTCAATTTTAATTGGGTGACTTTTCATGTGACTAGAGGGCTTTTTTTTTTTTTTTTTTTTTTTTTTTTTTTTGGGTGGGAAATCATCAAATGACCTCTCCCGCTCTGGGCGGAGCGGAAGGGCGTGTCAGACTCTTACTGACTAAAACCCACCCGTGTTCCTTCAGTTGCCTGTGCGCCAGGGCCACGGTAACTCTTTCGAACAATCCGCAGCCCCGGCAGGCATCGGTCCTATCGGACCCCGTCAATTTTGCTGGCATCTCTTTGAGGCGCGCGTGGAACACGACGCGCCGTCGACCCGGGCCTAGTCCTTACCGGACGGCGAGCTGCCCATTGCTCGCCGTCCGCAAGCCCGCGCCTACGGTGGCCGGGAGTCGGCAATCGACTCCCGACGCCCAGGGTGTCTCCTCCTCCTGCGGCGGCTAGGGGCGCGAGGGCGCAGAGATTGCCTCTCCCTTTCGCGCTCCGCCTCCTCCTTCGCGAGCATTACTGCTTCGCAGAAGGAGGTGACGGCTCCCCATTCCCTCTCGCTCCGTACCATGGCCTGAACCAGGGCCGGACGCGAGAGGTCGCCGCCGCCGATCGCCGCCACGAGGACACGGCGGTGCTCCGCCCAAGCCGGGCAGACCTCCACCGTATGCTCCACCGTGTCCTCCGGTCGATCCACGCAATGATAACACCCGGGCGTTTCCTCCCGCCTTATACGAAACAGGAACCTCCCGAAACAGCCATGTCCGGTGAGGACCTGCGTCAGGCGGAAGGTGAGGACGCCGTGGCGCCTCTCAAGCCACTCCTCAAAGAGGGGTCTTACCGCCGCAATTGTGGCGTGCCCTGTGACTAGAGGGCTGGGCCTGGCAGGGCCATTCAACGTTTATTTTTTCCATTGACAGCAATGCGGATGATTTTTTTGTTATGCCAAATGAGCTTGTCCCCTTTTTTGCACATGTGTGAGCACTATGTATCTACTATAAAGCTACCATTTACTAGGATCGTCTTTCATTGACTCGAATGTGCCCTGGCGGCTGTGAGTGTGTCATGCTCACTCAAATGTCTCGCTGGTGGTGGCGTGTGTGTTGGATCATTAAGTTCCCTTCAAAATGGTTGAGCTGAATGGTGCTGATCCATATGTCATGTTCGTGAACGGGCGCCGTCAGTGGGGACTGGTCATCTCTTAGCTGCTACGGCTTATTTTAATTTGAATTGCGTTTTTTTTTTTTTGTTTGTAATGTTTTTATTACGGACGCTTTTAACGTGCACGGCTTTTTACATCGTTCTCACATGTAAAATTTCAACATGAATGATGTAAGCATTTTTTTTTGTAATATGATGTTGATTTAAAAGAGTATGCGTGGAGTTTCTGCCCGTTCTTCTCCATAGGTACTTACTACGCTTTGGAATGGGCAACTAGCTTCATTTTTCTGACTGACCGACCCCTTGACAATTCAAAAGTGTCATAGGTTTATTTGAAACTAGCTACGCCCCGCGGTTTCACCCGCAGAAATCTCGATCCCGTGGGAATGTCGGGATAAAAAGTATCCTATGTCCTAATCCAGGTCATAGTCTACCCATGTGCCAAATTTTATCCAAATCCGTTCAGCCGTTTTAGCGTGATTGATTAACAAACATCCAAACATCCACACTTTCACATTTATAATATTAGTAGGATTATTATATTATTATTATTATTATTACTAGCTTTTGCCCGCGGCTTCGCTCGCGTTAATTTAGACTTTGACTATTAATTCGGATTATATAATTCAATCATGATTCGAAAGACACGTGGCGCCATCTATTATCATAAGAACGTTATTGTTATTTTCCTCGGGAACAGTACTTTTTTGCGGGTTGAAAACTACCCTATGTCCGTCTCTGTACACCTGACTACGTATATGCAAAATTTCAGGATGATCGGTTCAGTGGTTTAGGCGTGAAAAGGTAACAAACAAACAAACAAACTTACTTTCGCATTTATAATATTAGTTAGGATTAGGATTAGGATAGTTAGGATTAGGATTATATATTATATAGTAGGATAAATGCTTTGAGTTTGAGTTTATATACGTACTTGCAAATAATATCATATTATTTAGTGTTAGCTTGTAAAATATATTTAAGTTTATTTCAGTGTAAATAAAGATTTCATATTATCAACTATTCAATTTCAATAGTCTAGATTAATTTTACTCTGTACTTTGATATTACTTTTTCTGCAGTGACTCAAGACCCGGATGACGTAAAGACGATAACCAACGCGTTCATTGAGAAGCCGTACTACTACGGCTTCGCGAGAGTCTGGCTCGGAGATGGACTGGTCACCGCACCTGGTAAGCAAAAGCATAAGCACTTGTTAAGCATGACTCATGCTGCATGAGTACCGGTTTCCGAGATGCATCAATATAAAGCCTGCAGACTTATTGCTTGCTACTACTTGGAAATAAGTCAGCAGCCTCTCAAATAAGGTCAGGCTGGCAGGACTTTGCACTTCACCATTTTTGAGGATGTTAAGTACATGATACTACATCAGTCAATCAGTTTGACATATTAATATCAATTTTTGAAAGAGACAGGAATCAGTAAGTGACGGCACTCTACAAATCCGAACTTTCTCAAAAACTTAATGAGCTTATAACTCGAGTTTCGCTTTGGTCCTGCGGTGGGACCAGCGGGGTAATTACGTAACACACTAACAGTAGGAATGGGTTTCGTTTTGACAGTTCAACAACATTCATTGCGTTATTTACGTTGTTGAGCAGACAAATTTTTCGAACTTAAGAAGCAATGGATTAGCAATAAGTTTCAAAATGATTCAAATTGTGATAGATAGTGTATTACGTAATTAGGGTGCTGGGCTTGAAATACCGGTACTTTTGGAAACCGGTACCATTGACCTTGGTATGATACCGGTACCAGACATTACCTGTACTATTGGCATTTCTAATCAGTATCGGTACTGTACCGGTACCAAAACCGATACCAAACAAATATTTTCATAAGATAAAGTGAGAAAACAGATACATTTTATATAGTAAGTAAAAAAGATAGTTAATAGGCATTAGAACAATAGCTTCAAGCTTGCCAACCGTACGAGGTTCCTCGTACAAATATGAGATTTGTGGTACGCGCTGGGTACCCTTCTGGAACCGGTACCCAGGTACCGAAATGGCAAGAATAGTACCGGTACAGAATCTGTACTTTTGGTACCGGTTCCAAGCCCTGGGTGGGACAAATACAGGAAGCTACATTATTATTTATAACCGACTTCAAAAAAAGGAGGTGGTTCTCAATTCAACTGTTTTTTTTTTAACTGTGTGTTACTTCAGAACTTTGTTCTAGCTGAACCGATTTTGATGATTATTTTTTTATTTGAGAGCTAGTACTTCTCATGTTGTCTCACGTGGCCATATAAATTTGATCAAGATCTGACCAGTAGTTTTTGAGTGATCCTTAATAATGCATTTTATTTTTCCGCTAAGCATGTAGATGTTTTAATATTGTCCAGTCACTGTTATTTACATATCAAGTAGTGTTATACGAATTTGTGTGGGGCAGGTTCACAACTAAAAAGTGAAAAATAAATTCTTTTTTTACAAAAAAAAAACAACTGACTTCCAAAAAAAAAGACTAAAAAATGTTAAATTACTTTAGTTTCGGAAGTCGGTGGCAAAGAACTAAAATACAAATCCAAAGACACCGACTTCCAAAATTAAAGTTATTTTTCACTATTTAGTGTTTTTTTTTTTTTGTATAAACCTTTTTAAGAATACTGACTTGTTCATTGTTGCGGTTCACAGGTTACATATGGAAGCACAATATCAAGACGTTAGCGGGAACGTTCACCAGCTCAGTAGTAGACGGGTACCTTGGCGTGTTCAATGCGCAAGCGCACAATCTGGTGGAGAATCTGAAGACTGAAGTGGGGAGGGAACCCTTTGATATCATACACAAGTACTTGGCTCTCACTACACTGGAGACTATTTGCCGTAAGTTGGTGGGAATTTTCTCGTTTTACAAAAAATCTAAAAAAAAACACAGTAATAATTTTTCTTTTTGAACCTAAAGTATGATTGTATCTATAGTATAGGAATTATCATAAACTGATCGAAAAAAGCTTGACTTTTCACTCCTTCTTGGAGCTCCTTTCAGTCGAAAGAGAAAATTTGCCTATACCAAACACGTAATCTCACATGAATATTGGCTCGGGTACTTAAACACCTCCATGTTTAAGTAACACGGTGGTTTTTAAGTAGTGTAGCGGTGTGGTGGCAAAATTGGAATCAACTCCTCTTCAGACCTATATTCATGTAAGATTACGTGTTACCAGCACAGAAGAACTTTGATATTTTTCCGAAGAAACTCAATGGTGAACATTATATCCACCAGAAACAGCCCTGGGAGTATCAAAGATTTCGGAGAGCATAGTGACGACAGAGTACTACGAAGCCTTCAACCGCTGCCTGGAGCTGATCATGAACAGAGCCCTCAACGTGCTTATGCACCCTGACGTCATCTACAGGCTCACTCCTGCGCACAGGGAGATGACCAAGTGCGTCGCTGTTTTACATCATGTTTCTGATACTGTAAGTGGAATGCATCATATAGATAGACAAACACTTTGTCCTTCAGACTTCTTTCTACTCTTTTTGGTTTCAACCAAAAGAAGGACATAGGCCTCCCCAAATTTCAACTTTCTTTTATACTGGGTAGTTATTAGGTTGGTCCTAAACCGAGGGCCTATAGTGGGAGTCGCGGGAATCCGCTAATCGCCTACTATGCCCATATTTTGATATTCAGTTAACTCATAATCAAAGACACAATGGCATTGTAAGAAGGTATTTATTAGTATTTTATTACAACAGGTGATGAAAAAGAGAAAACTTGAACGAAAGAACACAAAGAAAAGTAACATTGGGGATAACAATAGTGGTAAGAATAAGGTACCCAATTTATTATTTACTCATAGTTTAAGATAGGTAATTAAATGCTAAATTATGAAAATATGTCCTTACATGTGTAAAATTTTAGATTAAAGCCCGTTTGCACCACGAATCACTAATACGTTTAGCGCTCAACGAATTTAAATCTTCATTCTATTTCCGTCAATCTTTTGAAATGATAAATGATTTTATTTCTGTAAGTAGGTTTGTACTAACACTTTTAAAACTCAATCATATTTTAAAAACTAGATGAGGTCGGCGTTTCCTATCTGCCTACTCTGAGAAGAAAGGCCAAAACAAACTCAGAGGTCACAGTCTCTTTTAAAGTCCAGACATAATCTTGGTCAGATCATGTGGAGACCGTGTAGATTTTTGTCTGAAATGGTCTTTTTAGGAAAAACCACACATACTGAGTGGACCTGTCCAGTCAGTGCACGCATTTGCCAGTAATCGAACAGCTCAACTCAAAACTTAAGGAGCTCAACGAAGATGACAGAGACAGATGTATGTTTTAAATATTAAATGATTACATTAAATGATTTGTAGTGCAAGCAGGCCTATCTATTATTCGTGTTAACACATTAACCTTCGATCATTTAAACTTCATATTTCAAGATGTTAAGGACGGACCAAAGTTGAAAGCCTTCCTGGACATCCTAATGGAGTTGAGCGAGACTGACCCGAGCCTGACGGAGCAGCAGATCAAGTCGGAGGTGGACACCATCATCGTCGGGGGGCAGGAGACCGTCGCCTCCACCTTGTTCTACGCGCTGCTGATGATCGGGTGCAAGCCGAGGATACAAGAGAAGTTGTATGCAGAGTGAGTATAACTGTATAGAATTTCTGCAATCTGCTCCTTTATTTATAAACGTCGCTTAAAGTTTAGAGACATTTAAATGTCAAAAATGTGGGGTTTATTTATGAAATTTGCTAGATAAGTAACGATTAACGTCTTTTTAACCATACATTGTTTGACAACATTTATGTATAAACCCCTGATGTATTTTCTGAAAGGTAGGGACGGATGTTAGTTACAAGCATCTAGATCTCCTTTGAAGAACTACGGTCAGAAAGTGTTTTGGCCTCAGGCTAAAGGCTGAGTCGACTCACGAGTCACAGTTCACTTGAAGCTAGACCAAATTGTATATTATAGCAGTTTGTCCGCTTAACAAGTTCTCGGTTGATGTAAAATGACGTAAGTTGACAAAATCTTATACAACAACAACAAACAAATTTGGCGGGCTACAGCTGAGGATTCACCTAAACACGATTCTCCAGGTTGAAGACTATATTCGGTGACAGCAAGCGTACAGTGAACAAGAACGACCTGGCTCGGATGGAGTACTGCGAGGCGATCATCAACGAGACCCTGCGGCTGTACCCACCCATCCCCGGCATCTTGCGCTATGCTGATAAAGACCTGCCTCTTAGTAAGTTCAACATTAGAACCAAGTTTCTTTTCAGAAACTTGGTTTTTGTCGACCAATCTTTCGATTGGTCGACAAAAATATTTACTAACATGCTTTCAAATCACATGTAATTGCTGTAATTTGTTAACCGGTAATAACAATCAAATAACTTGGCTTGATTCAATTCAAAAGGTTTTCAGTATGGAGGGAATGTGCGAAAGTTTACAAAAAAACATATATCCTGAGCTAGTAAACTTAGTCGGATTGAATGAATTTATGTTCCTTGTTTGTATCTAAACTATAATATTATAAAGAGAAAAGATTTGATTTTTTGTATGTTTGTTTGTTACGCTTTCATGCTAAAATGGCTGAACGGATATGGATGGAATTTGGCACATGGGTAGACCATGACCTGGATTAGGACATAGATATATACTTTTTATCCCGATATTAACAGGGGATTGCGACCTATGCGGGTGACACCGCGGCGCGCAGCGAGTTTACAATAAGGTGCCAGTTGATAATAACAAACGTAGAGTGCTAAGAGGATTTTTTGGCGCCTAAATGACATTGACAGGGGGGCGGTGTTGGTAATAATTTGTGAGATTGTCACATAAATTATATTGACAAAACAATAGGGCGGCGTTAGTTCCGGTTTTCGCCACGCGCCATACAAACTCTACAAGGTTACAACGCCACAGCGTTGTACTGTCTGTAACTTAGTTATCACTTTCTATAGAATATAAGTTATCTAAGGTAACCAAAAAGATCTCCATCCAAAGAAGATATCCATTGTTACAGAATCCTTTACAATTCCGAAGGGTACAGCCTGTGGTATAAACTCGTGGGGCGCTGGCCGGTCAGTCCGGATGTGGGGAGCTGACGCGAAGGTCTACAGACCAGAGCGTTGGTTAGAGGACCAGCCCCCGGGCACGCCTGCTGCCTTCCTCGCTTTTAGTTATGGGAGACGAGCTTGTATTGGTGAGTTGACACCTGTACCGTGCAAATTAGTGGGGGATGATTTGGATTAATTCAAAATGGCATGTATTTAATCGAACCTCAAATAATCCCCATTTTGCTTTCCTAAAAATATGAATGATCACTCTAATATAATGAATGCGCCTCTTTTTGTGAACCTCAAATTATTCCCATTTTGATGTCCTAATAGTATTCAATAGCCAAGTAACTGTGACCAACCTGGATGTGCTGGGCTCGCTCACGGTTGGGCACGGTTCTAACCTAAACCATTTGGTCGGGGTACCCTAGCTTAGTTACTTGTCACCGTTTTGAAAGCTCTCAAAACAGTGAAGGAAAACATCGTGAGGACACTGGTATGTCCTAGAACCAAAAATTCAAAGACATGTGACAACTACCAATCCGCACTGGGCCCGCGTGGTGGATTAAGGCCCACTCCTTCTCACAGAGAGGAGGCCTGTACCCCAACAGTGGGAAAGTTATAGGCTGATTATGTGGTTTGTCACAGTTGTAACTTAACCTAACCCGTTTTACTCGGGGTACCCCAGCTTCGTTACTGAGACCAACTGTGGGTAATGACCAGAAAGTTAAAAAGAGGCTCATATAATAAAACTAAGCGTATATCATTAGAAGCCCCAAACATTTTTAGTTAGAAGCCTAATAAGTCTTTAGAGAGATCAATTAAATATTTCTCTACCAAAACAGTCCCCAAGAGGGGGGTAATACGTTGAGGTAAATTGGGCTAGGCAGTTAGCCTGGTTGACTTAGCTAATTTTACCCACTCCCTCTCACAGAGAGGAGGTCTGTGTCCCAGCCTCCCAGCAGTGGGAACATTTTGGGCTATTATGCTATGTGCTATTCTTATTTGTTCTTGGCAATACGAGACAAGAATGGAAGTGAGGGCAAAACAAAGAAACACAATAAAAGAACATTAAATACATGTTGCTTATTAAGATGATAATGGTTTAATTAAAGATTTTAATAATCAATGTCCTGGTATGGTCAGGGTCAATATGTAGGTAGAAACATAATGTGACAATAAAGTTGTTATTGTTTGCAACGTTTTTTTTTTTTTTTTTTTTTTTTCCCTTTGTTATTAAGAACAGAATTCTTAATAAATTAATTACAATCTAGCCTAAAAAGACTAATAAGTAATTTAACTCTAACTTAATATGCTACGTTATAAATAATGTTAATACTAAGAATAGTGTCTATTTGCACTTTTACACAAGTCCGTAGCACTTTCTTAGAGTCTGATATATTATATTGAAACACTATGTTCATGTGTTATATGTATAGCACAACAATGTTACTATTATTCACTCACTTTGTTAGTACTTACTTACACTACATTAATTCAAATGGTTTAGTTCTTTTTAGCCTACGCACTAAGTCTGTGTTGTCTAGCAGCTGGATAGCCTCAACATTCACATGTCGGTGTAGTCTGTGTTCGTGGGCTTCAGCAAATTTTTTGATGATTGTGGTGACGAATTCCATTTTAAGGTCACGGTGAAGGTCGTCGTTTCTTATGTACCAGGGTGCATTCACAGCATCCCTGAGTACTTTATTTTGGAATTGTTGGATAATTTTGATGTTGCTTGGTTTAGTACAGCCCCAAAGTTGGATACCATACGTCCAAATTGGCATCAGTATATGCTTGTATATGGTTATTTTATTATGTATTGATAGACAGGATTTCCTTCCAAGTAACCAATACATACTTTTATAACGTATGTCGAGTTCCTGTCTTTTCTTTTTGACATGAGCTTTCCAACGCAACTTGGTATCGAGAGTCATGCCAAGGTATTTGGCTGTATTAGCGTAAGGCACTTGCATGCCATTTATATAGATTGGGTGATAGTCCAGGTGTTTGTTTGTGAAGTCAATGTGAATTGATTTAGATTCATTCAGTTTGATCTTCCATTTTTGTGTCCAGTCATAAACTTTGTTCACAGCTAGTTGAACTTTTTCTACTGCTTCTCTGTGGGTTGAACCGGTAGCCATAATTGCAGTATCATCTGCAAAGGTCGCAATGGTGTTGTTTTCCAGTTCTGGAATGTCACATGTGTATAACAAGTACAAAATCGGGCCTAGCACACTTCCTTGTGGTACCCCAGCTTTTATATGTTTTAGTTCGGAATATGCATCCTCTTGCCGTATTCTGAACATTCTATTACTTATATACGACTCTAGTATATCTGCAAATTCTGGGAGCATGCGCCTGAGTTTGAATATTAGACCCTTATGCCAAACTTTATCAAAAGCTTGCGCCACATCTAAAAATACAGTGGCGCAGACTTCTTTATTTTCTAGTGTTTTTTCAATGATATTAGTTATTCTATGAACCTGGTCTATTGTAGAGTGTTTCTCCCTAAAGCCAAATTGATGATTTGGAATAAGGTCTTTATCTTCTATTACTGGTTTTAATCGCTTCAATAATAGTTTTTCGAATAACTTTGATAGCACGGGCAACAGAGAAATAGGTCTGTATGATGATGCTTCATGTGGTGGTTTCCCAGGCTTCGCAATCATAATGACTTCAGCGACCTTCCATGGCGCAGGTACGTGTTTTAAAATAAATGCAGCATTAATAAGTTTGGTCAGCTTAACTACAGCCTTACGCGGGAGGTGTTTTAGAATCTCACCTGTAATGAGGTCGTAACCCGGAGACTTTTTGGCACTAATGTTATTTTGAATTTCTCTCATTACTTCTTTAGGAGTCACAAGCTTAATTCTCTGGTTTTCTGCTAAGTTTTCACTCTCGAGTAATTCTACCAGGTTTTCATTGGGCTTAAAAGTTTCTTCTAGGTGCTGAGCAAACCTTACAGCTTTCTGATCATTGCTTATGGCCCATTTTCCATCGCTATCTCTGATGGGCGGTATTTGTTTAATTGGCCTTTTTAGATTTTTTGTTGCCTTCCAGAGGGAGTAATCTGTTGATTTGTCATTGGTTAGCTGCAGAAGGTTGGTGTTCAGAGCTGTATCCTCAAATTGTAGAATTTTTCTCTTTAATTTTTTAGTTAAATTATTTAGTGATGTTTTATCTCGCGGGCATCGTGTTTGCTGCCACTGTTTCCTTTGTTTCCTTTTCTCAGTAAGTAAATCCACAATTTCCTTAGGATAGGTAAATCCCTTATATTTACGTTTTAATTGTGGTGTGTTGTTCCACGCACATTGTTGTATATTGACAATATACTTGTTTACTTCTGAGTCAAGCTGATCTTGCTTTTTTATCGGAGTTTTAAGGTCGATAATATTTTCTAGATCAAGAGAAAAGCTTTCCCAATCTGTGAACTTATTAACCAGGGTTAAGTGGCTTTCTTTAAGTAGGATTTTTAGACTTAGCATTAGTATAAGCGAAGAGTGGTCCGAGTTCATATGAAAACCTTCCTCCACGCTGACATAATTGGCGGATATGTTTTTGCATATGAAAAAATCTATAAGATCCGGTATTTTCTGGTGGTCAGTGGGCCAGTATGTTGGTTTTCCTGTACTCATAACTTCAGAACCGGTATCTTTTACTGCGCTTAAGAGCTGCCTTCCCTTAGTCGTTGTAAGTCTTGATCCCCAATGCGTATGCTTAGCATTAAAATCGCCGCCTAGGATAAATCTCTGGCCTAACAATTCAAAGAGATGTAAATACCGCTCTTTTCTTATCATGTGCCGTGGGGGACAGTAAATGGCTGCAATGGACATGGAACAAGATTTGTTTTTAACAGATACTGCCACGGCTTGGATGTCTTGTTCTTCATATTTACATTGCACGTAGTGACTTATGGTGTGTTTGATTATAACCGCGCTGCCTCCCCTGGCAGAGTTGTCAGGGTGCAGCGAATTGTATACCATGTATCCTCTAAATTTCACAAAAGATTCTTTAGTGAAGTGCGTTTCGGAGACCAAACACACGTCAATGTTTTCTGTGTCCAGGACCGCCTGCAACTCATTTTGATGTTTGAGGAGCCCATTAGAGTTCCACGCCATTATTTTAAGGGTGTTATTCATTTTTGATGACTTAAAACAGCTGTTTTAGTGCTGGACTCTAGTTTCTCTAATCTCTTGTCAAATGAAGTAATACATTTTAAAATCTGGTTAATCTTATCCTCTAGGTTTGCAGGCTGAGATCTTGATTTTGCAGCTTCCGCATAGGAACCAGTCTTGTTTACTTGCATGGGTTTTGCAAATGACTGGAGACTCGTTTTCTGTGCCTGTGTTTGTGTGTTGTTTCTGTCTGAATTTCTTAGTTGCAAAGACTGTTGGATAGTTGGTGCCACAATTTTCTTTTTAATATTTTTGTTCTTCAAAATCTGCATCTGTTTAGCTACTTCACACCCTCTATAGTTGGCAGGGTGAGGCCGACCACAGTGAACACATTTTGGCTTCTCTTGCGGAGATTTCGTACAGTTGGCTGTAAGGTGTTTGCCAGTGCATTTTACACACCTGGGCTCTTTTCTGCAGTATTTATGAGTATGCCCATATGCCTGGCACCTCTTGCATTGGGGAATTAATTTGGGATGTTTGAGTGGGTGTATTTCAATTTTACACCCTAAAATGTATTTTATGCCATAGATTTTATTGACATCTTCTTCATTATTAAATGATAAGACGAACATGTTGAGTGGTTCTTTACTCTTCCAGCTCAATTTGCTGTCTACTTTTTCAATTTTCAGACCTTGTGTTGTTAGGTCGTCTTTGATTCGATCAGGTTGGCAAGAAGAATGTAACTTCTTCACAACAACTCTAATTGGTCTAGCCTGCTTATCCTCGTACGAGTGCCAATGGTGATCTTTTTCTGCTAAAAGCCGGGAAATTACTCTATATGAGTCCTCTGTTTTGGCGTTAATTTTCACACAATCGCCATTTAACATATTTGCAGTAAATGATTCCGCTGGTGTAGTTTCAATTAGAGAGTCATAGAACTTTTGGTAGTTCTTAACTTCGTCTATTATGATTGGCGGTGGCGGGGGCACTTTTTTTACGGGAGTCTCTTTCTCAGTTTTTCGGAGATTTTCCTGTTGGGCACTTGTTCCGGGTTGTTGCTTTGGAGATTGCGAGGCAACGTTTATTTAATTATTATAATCATGGAAAACATGTTTTAGAAGTAAATGGTGATACTTAAACCGACAATGACAATGTAAATTATTGTGAATAGCGGATCATTTCCTTAGCTGCCCAAGCCGTTAATAATGTAGAAATAGAAAATAGTAAATATATTACTGTCCAGGTAATACAGTAAGCAGGTTCACAGGTTTACAGCATATTGAGACATGAGAAGCTTAAAATACTACCTACAGCTAGGTTACAATATATTATTTGCCAGTGAGTTCAAATCACTAGTTCTTAGCAAATTAAAGGAGTGGACGCCCTTGATTCTAGAGGTAAGTGTAATTAACGTTGACGAAGCAGAAGGTGTTGCCTTTATAAAGATCGTTGAGGCACAGTGATTATGGCCCCAACTTTAGGTCGTACCCGAGCGTAGGCCGTCAGTACGAACCCAGGCAGGTGCGTTACTTTGTGTAATTTATTACATCGTGAGGAAATGTCCAGGATGTCTTAGAACCAATACTTCGAAGACATACCAACCCACACTTGGCCCGCGCGGTGGATTACAGCACACTTCCTGTCACAGGTTTGGCCTGGGACTAGGGTTACCACCCGTACCTACTCTAAAATAGAGTATTGTCCTCTTTTTCGTGTAGGTGTACTTTATGATCTATGACACCAATAAAGTACGCTAAAATACTCTATTTATGTAACTCTGACTGTTACTAACTTTTGTCCTTTATGAACGTAAAGTGAAGAGACGAAAGGAACAAAGCTTCCTTAAACTTGATTAAAAATAAGCTAAATGATAAATGATTTTATTTATGTAAGTAGTTTTGAACAAACACTTTTACACGTCAATCATATTTTAAAAACTAGATGCGGTCGGCGTTTCCTATCTGACTGCTCTGAGAAGAAAGGCCGAAACAAACTCAGAGGTCACAGTCTCTTTTTAAGTCCAGACATAATCTTGGTCAGATAATGTGAAGACCATGTAGATTTGTGTCTGAAATGGTCTTTTGAGGAAAAACCACACAGACTGAGTGGACCTGTCTAGCCAGTTTACGCATTTATCAGTAATCGTGCAGCTCAACTCAGAACTTAAGGAGATCAACGATTCAGCTGATCAAATGTTTCAATTTAAATTTTGATTGCAAAGAGGCTGTAACTATCTTCAAGAAAGACAAATATTTGTTGAATGTTGCGAAAAGTAACAAAAAGTGTGTTTTAAAGATAAATAAGTAAAAAATAAATAAGTACTCTTTTTTTAAGCTGTGTACTTTATTTTCGTTCTACCGAAATGAAAACTACTTTATTCGTCCCAAAAAAAGGTGGTAACCCTACCTGGGACCCAGCAGTGGGAACATTTTAGGCTGATTATGCTATGCAAATGCTATGTAAGGATCGTAGCAGGTGGCGTTCTGTAGTTTCCGTCTATATCCACAGGAAAAAGGTGTGCCCTTATGTATGATATTTCTTTAAGTTTCTGATAAACTTTCCACATCTTATTCATCAGGTAAAAAGTACGCAATGGCGATACTGAAGACGGTGCTGGCCCACTGCGTGAGGGAGCTGGAGTTTGTGTCAGAGGCTGACAACCTGCAGTTGAAGGTGGACATTGTACTACGGGCCGTGTCTGGACATCTGATACAAGTGAGGCTACGGGAACAGAAGAAGTAACCCTTGATACCGATACCGGGATCGATTGATATGAAAATGAAATTGATAAATATATATGTGTAGTTCTGAGTTGTGATATTATAGTTGTAGAAAATTGTGTTTATAATTTAATTTAATTTGTTTTTGATTATACCCTCCCGCCATGAAAACACTTTGGAAAGTTATGGATTTAGTTTATTCATGGCAAAGTGTGCCATGAATATTTTTTAAACGGTCTATCATAACATTTTTAGGGTTCCGTACCTCAAACGGAACCCTTTTAGGATCACTTCGTTGTCCGTCCGTCCGTCCGTCTATCTGTCTGTGAAGACCCTTTTTCTTAGGAACGCGTGGAGGTATCAAGTTGAAATTAATTTCAAATTCGTAGGTCTACAGTGGTACAAATAGAGCTCAAAATAAAAAATCAAGCTTCAAGCAAGCTAAAAGCAAGCTAAGCTACAAAAACAGAAAAATACAAAAATACGGTCATTTATGCGACATATTTTGATACTCGCAAATAAATAAAAAGGGGTAGGTACCTCTCGTTGACCTAGAATCATGAAGTTTAGCAAAAAGCAAGGTCTCACAGTAGAAGTAAAGGAAGAAGTCCGAAAATCGTTAATTCGTAGTTTTATCACGCATTTTTACGATTATTAACTTACATTTCCAGTTGGAGAATTGACCTTGACGTATGTCCATGTATGGGAGAACATGTTTTTCAACTACAAAGTTAAGTTTGTTGTTGGGATAAATTCATCCCAACTACGGAACCCCTCCATTGTGCGTGGTCCGACACGCACTTGGCCGGTTTTTTTATAAAAAAAATTATAAATTAAAATCTTTTTTTTTTGGTATCTTTTAGTCAAGTCACATAAATTTTCATTAGTATTAATAAACAACGTAAGTAATTCTAGTGATATAAAAAATAATCCTAATTTCTTATCGCGTTCATTATCAAAAGTCGTTATCTGCGTTTGTCCTCATACAAATAAATAACCATTACATATTTATGTTTAGCTTCGGAAATGTACAGTGTACAGAGTAACAGAATATGTGCCGTCAAACGGGGTGAATAGGAACACAGGAGTGAATCGGAACGAAACTTTAGAAGGGATTGTAACATTGAAATAATATAGTTTGTTGCCAAAAAGAACTCTAATGTGTTTACTGGATTATATTAACGATTAAGTGCCCTTGTTGGCAACAAATTATATCATTTTATATAATTAAAATCCCTTTTAAAGTTTCGTGCTGATTCACCCCTGCGTTCCTATTCACCCCGTTTGACGGTACCGAAAAGTATATGAGCTTCGGGAATCATCGTATATCTTTGGAAATACGAACGCGCGATGATGAGATGTAGTATACACCTATTACAAGGTACTTGATTGTTTACTATTACTATGATTACAAAATTATAGATTAACAACTCTATGTACGTCCAAGAAACTTTTTAAATCTTTTGAGTGACAGATGACATTCTGCGACCGGAGTAAGTTATCCGACAGAGAGAAAACTTCAGACAAACGCGCAATGATACATGCCAGTAGCGAAGGGTAAATGTAAGAGGTAAGCCGGAGTACATTCTTTAATGTGATTATATTATTTGTCTATAGAATACTGACTGTGCCATTTTTCAAAGGGAAGCCGGTAGGAATCGAGTTGTTTGGAACCTTCGCCACTGGTAGGTGTACTACTAAAAAGCGCGGTGGTACAAAACTTAGGCACGCATACTTTTCTTTGGAAACCTGTATTTATTTTTAGCTTCTACATCGAACAGGAAATTCAAGACGTAGCCATCATTAAGATAGCAACAGTGTGTGCGTGCGATCCTTTAACCTTTCCTAATCCTGCTAATTGACAGCGGCCATTGTAGCGATCGTTAGCCCCGGGACGCACGAACTTCTGCACCCTAATGACGTAGCTTCGATTGCACACAGTTTTTCGGTAGTCTGCCCTAAGATTAAAGTCACTTAACTGGCTTTAGCGAGCAGGGTATGTTTCAACAAAATGCTGGAGAGAAAATGTGGTATCATTATTATTACTTTTGACAGGGACGGGGCTGTAATACACCACGTGGACCCAGTGCGGGTTGGTAGATGTCACGATCGTGTCGAAATTTTGGTTCTATGATATGGCTGGTTTCAATACGATATTTTTCTACAACGTTTTGAGAACAGTGGTGGTGGAATAAATAACAGATTCAGATTAATTTATTTGCCAGCAATGTAGGTACAGGTATAAGAATATGGTACATCGTAAATTGCCTGTCTGGAATACATCCCACAACCTACGACACGTAAATCGGGGCCGAAACCACTGGGCCACCACTGCTCTACTCAAGTTGGTCCAAATAATTAATTAATTAATTAATCTTGTTTTTTTTTTTAAATAAGCATTTTCTAGAACATCTCAAATTTTGATATTGAAACATCCTATATTATCAAAACACACAAAACTTATCACAACAAACATAAACACCGCCTGTATTTCCTGAAGGGCTAAGCAGAGGTGTATGTACCAGTGCCAGAGGTGTGTTAAAGTCTCATTAGGGGCGAGATATTGGCCAAAACATTTATGGAATGTATAATATTTTTAACTCAAATTACTTTTACAGATTGACAAGATATTTTCACAAACTAATTTGGCTCATCCTAGGAGTTCAGAAAGAGGGTTGGGCCCAAAACACAGCCTTGGGGGATGCCGTAGAAAACCGAGAGATTAGTGCTTACATGACTACCTATTCGAACTTACTTCACCGCTAAATTTTACAAACATCCACGATTATTTTTCCCCAAAACCGAAATTAGGTCGGAAATCATTCTATGTATATTAGTTACCTCGTATCCCACGCCAATAATCACGAACACTGGCTCGAAAGGCTTATTCCTAAATGTCCAACCCTGTTCCTTTCCATACTTTTCAAGGAACTTGACCATTATCATTATTGCATGTGCATTTAATCCTATATCAATATGGTTTAGCCATGGTCTAAAAAAACAAGGTCTGGCACTCCGAGAGTGACACAAGCTTACGTCACTATCCAGTTGCCACATTATTGCAACAAAACAAGAAGTATGGAAACATTTTCAGTCACCATTCTGTTAAAAAATATATATCAAGCATTTAAATTGTCGTTTTGTTTTTCTAATCAAACGAAACAATTCAATTTAAACTTATACCGACGTAATTGTTAGTTAAAACCTCATTGATTTATCGGATTCGCACAGGTAATAAAGGTGGTTGGGGAGTTATTATGACACACTACGGGTAACACAGCGGTGATGACGTAAGCTTGTGTCACCCACGTGACCACTATGTCTCGGAATGCTATACCTGGCGAAGTATATTATTATACCATGGGTTTAGCCAAGAAATATCTGTCTCTTGTCACTGAGCATGCATCGAATGCATCGTAAAAAGTTCATGCAGTAACATTGCAACCAATGTTTTGCTATCTTTCGACAATCTCTCGCAACCAGCTAGATTGTCAGCATTAACATGCACACCGGAATGTTCTGTTAGTTCAACTAGTCCTGGAGCAGGTTCACGATGCTGTAATGTCGAAATTAAATTGCAATGTTTATATGAGACTAGCTTTTGCCCGCGGCTTCGCTTACGTTAATTTAGACTGACTATCAATTCGGGTTATAATTCAATCATGATTCGAAAGACACGTGGCGCCATCTATTATCATAAGGACGTTATTGTTGTTTTCCTCGGGAACAGTACTTTTTTGCGGGATGAAAGGTACCCTATGTCCGTTTCTGTACCCCTGACAACGTATATGCAAAATTTCAGGATGATCGGTTCAGTGGTTTAGGCGTGAAAAGGTAACAAACAAACAAACAAAATTACTTTCGCATTTATAATATTAGTTAGATTGGCGCAAAATTCTTTTAACACACGTTACTGTATAATTAGTAATAATTGTACTGAAAAGGTTTTTATAATGTTGTAGCATTCTTGCAAACTAGACATTCTAAGACCGTTTCTGAATTGAGAATTTAGAGTTGCGAACTCGATAAACTCTACTTTGGTAATTCCTTTAATATAGCCCGCTAAACTATAAATTATTTACGATTCTTTTTTTAATTTCGCCGGCTTTTATCTTAAGCAATACTAAAGTAGGGTTGGACCAGTTCTCAACTCCAAATCCTCAATTCAGGACTGGTGTTAGTTATGTCTATAAACCTAATGCAGGCCATAGACGTAACGATATACTTGCGCAAAATTGTACTTGTACATGGGATGAATTAGCACAAGTATCCGAGCTTTTCGGTGTCACGCAGACTTGTGTATTTCTAAACTTGCGCAAGTTTATCGTAAAGTGTATGGCTGCCATTATGAGTATACATTTGATAATCTGCACTTCTGCTTGTTCGCTTGTAAATTTTACCCACACTAATGTAACGATAATGCGCTCGTCACCACAGCACGTGTGCTTCATCCCCAATAGCACGTGTAATGTAGTCCCCAACTAGACGGGACTAACTAGCTGAATCCAGCCGTTAGTCTAATTTATTAGCGCCCTATTTGTTTCAGTCTGCCTGTGTTAGGAGCTAATCACGCCGCGGTTTGTTTTCTATTGTGAAACTAGATATTTAAGTATTTTTGTATTAAGCAAATTGTCAACCTATCAATTTCTTTTGCTATAGCCGTTTGTAAACTGTCAAGGAATGACAGTTGTGATTTGAATTATCGTACAGTTTAAGTTGGTACTCGATTTGCTTAACAAATAATTTCCTTATGACTTTTCATATGTGCTACGCTAAGTTTACAGCTGTGTCGGTAATCCATGGATTGTTAGGCAGGTGTAAGTATATGAAAATACGTAACGTATTGTTGAACTTAGGCGGAAACAGGAAGTACCTACCTGTTGGAAAGGGATTCCCTCTGGACGAGGAAAAGATAAAATGTAAGAAGAGTTACTTATAGTACATTTATCATTATCCCCGTAACGAGTACCAATACATTGAGCCGCTTGTACACTACTCAGAATTGACGGAATATTACCGGTTGTCGAATAAAAAATGACACATTTTCAATTATTAATTTGCCTTGCTCCGGACAGTAAATAGCTGTCGGTAGAACTGATAAAATGATCAGGTTTTGGATTCATGAACAGCGTTAAGAGGACTCCTCCGATAATATTGATTGATGTCCGAGCTATGCTGATGTTTATATATAATAACTAATACTCTTGTAAAAAACAGGTAGGTAGATATGAAATACTTTAAATATTTTGTAGTAAGGAAAATCATAAAAGCTCTCTTCCTCTCCTACTTATTTAAAATTTTGCTGCGCCTGGCAGGGTCCATGATTGTTTATATTTATGAATACTTAACACCTGTATGTGTAAATAATTGATTGCAATTGTTAAAGATTAATTGAATTTCTTCATAAATTTTCCGGATAATCACGTGACATTTGCTTGAAAGTTGAACCGCCTCTGACAGTAAAATTTCATGGACCAACTGTAAAAGCGGCTTCTCTGTTTTAAGGCTTCCTTCTATACCTCAAAAAGAAAAAACCGAACCCTTATAGGATCACTTCGTTGTCCGTCTGTCTGTCAATACCCTTTTTCTCAGGTACACATGGAGGTATCAAGTTGAAATGAATACCAAATACGTAGGTCTACGGTCTCTTGGAACTCTAAAAATCTCAAGCTTTTAAGGCAACGCCATAAAATAAAAATGCGACATATTTTGACGCTCGCAAATAAATCAAAACCTCTAAGGTACTTCCCGTTGACCTAGAATCATGAAATTCAGCAAGAAGCACGGTCTCACAGCACAAGTAAAGGAAAATCTCCCGAGTCCGTAATTTGCAGCTTTATCACATCAAATATATATTTTTTGCAATTACGAACTTATATTTGCAGTTGGAGAATTGAACGTGACGTATATCGATCTATGGGAGATTTTTTTTTCAACTAAGTATAAAGTAAAGTTTGTTCTTGGGATAAATTTATCCTAACTACGGAACCCTTCAGTGTGCGTGTTCCGGTGTGCTGGTTTTTTTTTCGGAAAACACTTTTTATTTAATAAATGCCTTATTTACCTAGGTACCTACTTAAAAAACGTAATAACTCATCCATAACATACAGAACCGATCTGATCGATCAATCACGGTTAAGTTAAACTCGGTTTTAAGAGCCGCCGCCAAAGAGCTCAGTTAATGAGCCGTTAAATTGGCTACAGTTGTAGCCTGAACCTGCGACATATAGAACGCGATAGCCACAGATGTTACTGACTATGCTGGGTATATACAGAATCAAATTAAATTAGCTAGCGAAACTCCGCAGACATGATTTGTATCGATATCTAAATACGATAAAATTAAAAAGATTTGGTGTTTTTTTTTCTAGAGGTCAACGACCGTTTGTAGTTTTATTACATGAAGTATGAGTTGAAAATTTGCGTGGTCATACATACAAATAAAAATATACGCCTCGACTTGAGAACTTCCTCCTTGTTGTCTTCGGTTAAAAATGTTTTAACGTATTAAGATATCGATACCAATCACGTCTGTGAAGTTTACACAAAAAAAACTGACTTTTTAAACTGATATTTCAAGTGATTTCGCTAACTGCGGTCGAAGATCGCACGAAAAAAAATCATCAAATTAATTAATTTTTATTTTATCACATTTAGATATCGATACCCATCACGTCTGTGGAGTTGCGCTGGCTAATTTAATTTGACCCTGTATAGATAGATAGATAAAGTTTAATTGCTATATTGTGAATGTTCGAACGGTGTAGGACTTGTAGACTTATATATGCTTGGACTTGTTGACCATTTTCTATTTTGTTTAGTACCTGGTAGTCCTGGTACTTGTTGACAGGCCAACACTTTCCATCCATAGCTATTAACACTGCAATTTTAAAAAAAATTAAATAAAAAGCCAATTATTGTAAAAACAGTAACCGTGAAGTGTTTCGCCGACTCTTCTCCATCGGAAACAACCAATGGGGGCTATCGTTTTTGCGCTCAACATTGGCGCCACTGGTGAGTAAGGTCCAGTCAGTACTTTTATTTGATGTTTTGGATATGTTGAAGTACCCATACATTCATATTATGTTTACTTTATTACATTTTAAAACTTCAAATGAATATTTAGATTATAATGATCCTAAAATTGGCAAGCATGAAGCAGACAAATATTATTCTTCCTTTAAGTGCCACCGGTTTAGATCCTAACTTTTTACTTAAAATCTTAAGCCATAATTCATCAGGAATGGCACAACCATTACTAATAATAATTATGAATCATTCGTTAAAATCCGTGATAAAAGATCCCGCAAACAGTGAACGTTCAGTACATTTGACATCTAGAGACCTTACTCTACACTAGCGCCTCTAGCGGCGAATTTAAGCGCGACAGCCCTCATTGGAAACGTATAGCTTCTGATGTCTCATAAGTGCCCACGTAGATTTATAATGTGAAATAAAATATTTTGAATTTGAACTTGAACCAATAGCGATCTGGTTAGTAACTAGTAGGTACCGTCAAACGGGGTGAATAGGGGTGCAGGGGTGAATCGGGATGAAACTTTAAAAGGAATTTTAATATTGAAATAATATAGTTTGTTGCTAACAAGGGCACGTAATCGTTAAATATAATACAGTAAACACATTATAGTCCTTTTTGTCTACAAACGATATTATTTCAATGTTAAAATCCCTTTTAAAGTTTCGTCTCGATTCACCCCTGCATCCCTATTCCCCGTTATACGGTACCTACATTTTAAAGTATCCACACAATATGTAGGAAGACTTTTGTATGAGTCATGATATCAAAATCTGACCCTGGGTTTATGCTACCGTATAAATAATCCCTTGGGCTTTTACCCATGGATAGAGAGCTGGTAATCTTTTCTACAAGCTTATACTAAAATGCCCTGACATGTAGGGGAAGGAAAGGCAGAACGGATCACTTAAGCAAGAGCTAATGTAGAAAAAGTCTGTTCGTTTTATTAAACATTTTCGAGAGGAAAACTTATTCATGAACAACATTTACTCTAAGCTACTTATTAATTTGTCTTAAAATTTTAAGTCATAGATAATTAAGATATTAAATGATTTGTAAAAGGTTAAATTGGTCCGTTTTAACTTCATAATTGAGGCACAACGGACCCACAGGAGGGCAGAATGGACGCGCTTAAAAAAAGCTATTAGAATATTTTATTCACAGATAAACACTGCCTCATCATCTTCAACACTGCCAACGCAAGCATAACGTACCCACAAACAAAAAAAAAATACATTGAGTCTATCCCCCACTTGATACAAAAAAAACAAGTTTTCATCGTTACATAAAACTGTCCTTTTTCTGTTATTAAATCTCTTTAATCACTATTCCTTCATGTTTTCCATTTGTTTAATGTTTTTGGTTCACTGATGTCACCTAATGAACTATTTTTGTTTCTCTTTAAATCTCTTCATATTTCTCCGGTCCGTTTTTCCTTTTCAACCACATTGACTCTTAATTATCGTCCACATAGTTTGATATTAGTTCAATTATAAGTCAGTTTGTATATAGAGACCACCAGAACATAAGCAAACTGTAGGTCAATAGAAAATCGTCAATTTTACACCAGAATATGAAAAAATAAACTTTCCTTGCTAAAACAGTGCCAACGTGGTCGGCGGCGTTGAGTACGCTGACCAAGATGTGGAGCAGAAAGAGCTTCGTCATGACACAACTCATTCAGAGATGACGTTATTCCTTTCAACATTTGAAGGTGTACCTTCGTACCTGCAGGATCCGTCTTACCTTCATTTTCCCTATTTAGGTACAGTTACCCTACTAACTATTACACATCTAATTCAATAGCTAAGGTTATGTAGGGTGTCGGTCTAACCATATTTGCGTTTGGAAAATACTTGGAAACGATGAATTTGCGGTAGGTACAGTCGCCATTAAGTCAAGCTACAAGAAACTGTTAAATTTCTCCAAACCATTTTAACTATTAAAATGTTGGTGGTTAAGAGGGCGCACTCCGGTCCACTAGTGCCACTCCTTTAAAAAATATTATCTCGTGACTGAGAAGGAATTTTGAATAACGGCTCAATAAGCACCCTCGGTCTGTGTGTCTAGAATTTTCTAATAACTTTTAAAAACTTTCAAATTGAGACACGAAGCAACAAAATTCAATCTAAAGAAAAGCGGCCACATTCCTCTAGACCGTATTTTGTTGCTTCGTGTCTCAATATGAAAGTTTACAAAACGTATTAGAAAATTTTAGACGCACTTAGGGTGCTGATTGAACGCGGATTGTTCGAAAGAGTTACCGTGGCCCTGGCGCACAGGCAACTGAAGGAACAAGGGTGGGTTTTAGTCAGTAAGAGTCTGACACGCCCTTCTGCTCCGCCTAGAGTGGGTGAGGTCATTTGATGAGGACCCACCCAAAAAAAAGGGTGCTGATTGAGCCGTTATTCAAAATTCCTTCTCAGTCACGAGAAAATATTTTTTAAAGGAGTGGGGCTAATGGACCGGTGTGCGCCCGCTTAAGTTCAAAACCGAATGAGAAAATCTGTCGGTTTGTGGTAGCTTGATATGCTGGCAACTGTACCTAGTACCGCAAATTCATCGTTCGTAAAATCGACTGCATTCAAAATGCAGGGCGGGTATGTAATTACTTAAATGTAGGGCTATTATGTGGCGGGGCACTCATTATGCTAACTGTCGACGTGACAAGTATTTTGTATTTAATCATGTTTTAATACAAATATCTAATATGGGAAGTAGATGTTCTGCTCCAGATCCCAGGCTACCTATCTGTCAAATCCGGTCGGTCCAGTGATTTAGGCGTGAAAAAGTAGCAGACATACAGACAGAGTTACTTTCGCATTTATATACAATATTAGTATGGATTGGTTGGCAAATTAAATAGGAATAATATTCAGTTGTAAGTATAATAAATGGATGACTAACTCGAGTGAAAATGGGTAACTGGGCGAGTCACTAACTGGAAGAGATGATCGTAGTTTTAGAGCTTAATCTTGATGGAAAAACTAAGACAATAAATGTAGAATGTTCTAATCTGGCACAAATCTAGACTCCTGTGGGGTAATTGCGTAACACACTAACAGTAGCAATGGCTTTCATTTTGACGGCTCAACAACATTCATTGCGTTATTTACGTTGTTGAGCAGACAATTTTTTCGAACTTATGAAGCAATGGATTAGCAATATTTTTCAAAATGGTTCTGATTGTGATTGAAATTATATTACGCAATTAGTGGTAGCTACTGAGTTTTTTTAAAGAACAACCGAAATGCACATTGCCCAAACTAATAATCCACCCCATAACTCCAAGTGTGGCAATCACGTTTATGGCAAATTTTTAATACAAGTAAACTAGCAACGAGTTCCTGCTTCGCACGGTGTTTACGACATGACAAAACATCGAGATTTCTTTATAAGTAAGTTTAAAATGATGATGTCTTGACTGGCGAAAACAGGTCACGACTGTTAGTAAAAAAGTCACCGGTACGTTGCGGTCGCTCTATCGGTTGAAACACCTTCTCCCATCATACATAAAGGCAATGCTTGTACAGTCCCTAATCTTTCCCATAATTGACTATGGTGATGTGTGTTACTATGACCTGAATGCTGATCTCCTCAATAAACTTGACCGCCTTCTAAATAACTGCATTCGATTCGTTTTCAATCTTCGTAAGTACAATCATGTGTCCGCGCACCGGTTGCTTTTAAAATGGTTACCCATTCATCAGCGCAGAGAGTTGAGGGCTCTGTCTATGTTGTTTTCTATTCTTGACAAACCTACTTCTCCTTCTTACCTCACTTCACATGTTCAATACTTATGCTCCGCGCATAGTAAAAATCTTCGTTCCACCAACAATCGTCTTCTACGATGTCCTTCTCACCGCTCTGGTTTCGTTCACTCTTCTTTCTTTGTCCAGGCGGTTTTTCTTTGGAATGCGCTCCCTCTGAACATTAGGACGGCAACCAGTCGGTTATCTTTTAAAGTGAAGGCACGTGAACATATTCGTAAGAAGTTGGCAGAATCATCCCAGCGCTGATTTGCTGGATTCGTTTTCTCCTCTTCCTATCGTTATTTCTCTTGACTAAGTTTATTTTCGTTATATGTATGTATGTATGTATCTATGTATTAGTATTTATTATTTTTCAAGTTATCTATCCCTTATGTTGCACCTGCCATGTTTTGTCTCTGCATCACCCTAAGGTTGACTGGTAGAAAATGCCTCAGGCATTAAGTTCGCCTTTGTATAGTTTTTCCTTTTTTTACTTGTGCATAATGTTTTAATAAATAAATAAAATGAATGTATTATACACATCAACCTTCTGGAATAAATTCTCCAAATGATGGTGCAAACCGCATTAAAATCCGTTGCACAATTTAGTAAAACAACGCGGTCATACAGACAGACCTCCGAAAAGCGACTATAGTTGAAAATAACCACTCAACTACCATTTAATTATCCAAATAAAGACTTGATAAGTCACAATAAAACTTTAGAAAATAGTTAAAGAAAGTCAAATTATTTATTCGCACCTATTGCAAACTTTCTCAAGCGATTAATTTGTAACATGTTATCATAGGTAACTTTATCATTCAGCTTGCTTAAATATGAATGATTCAGTAGGCTTTAACTTGGCTGATTATATAGCTAAATTGACTATTAATTACAGTACAAGACTTAAATCATTAGTTAGTTAGAAATTGTCGTAACTTCGAAGTGACTTAGTGACTGTGGGTTTATAAAAACATAGAAAATAGTAATTATTTGATTTTCCGATAATTACATTACTTTTACAATATTTAACACAACTAACTATTGACACTAGCTAACTATACAAATAAATATAAAAATAAAAGGACACTTAGGCATCGTACTCGTCCGCATTGCTGTCATCCGGAAACGTGCCCAGAAGACTGGCAGCAAAACAATTATTAATTAACTGTAATTATTTTTCATTATAGGTATCTACTAGTAAAATTAATCTGTTAGGTACATGCAAAGTTAGTGTGTTTAAAGTGCTTTTTAGCTCAATAGAAATAATTATTACATTTTAATAACCTTATCGGCAATTATATTTTCGAGCCGTTTGGGGGTGAAACCCTCGGGCCGTGGGGTCCGAGTGCTCATGGTTTGGTCAACGAAACCTCCAAACGGCTGTTTGACACTTCCCGTGACTCAAGGGCTGGCTTTTACCTAGGCCAGAGGCATTGCCATACAACGTGGCAATGCCGCCAGTCTCTTGGGTACGTTACCAGTCGACAGCGATGCGGAGGAATTTTTTGACGCCATAGTTTAGTTTTTTAATAGTTTTAGTTAGGTTAGATTATTATATTTTAATTTTAATGGTTTGTTAGCTAATTAGATGTAAGTTGTTATTCATGTACATAATTATCATTTTAATTCTAAAAAAAGTTAGTTTACTCAATAGAAAAGATCTACGAAGAAGTTACGATCATGACTCTACCGTCCTTATCCCAAATGATTAGGTATTTTCAGAAAATGTATATATATTTTACGTTAAAATACGTAGACTATCTCATAAAAACTCCGCCTCGTGTTCTAAAGACTGTAGCCTGTAAAACAAAGAATAAGATTTAGAAATAAAAATAAAAGTAATAACAATAATAACACATTTCAACTTTCCCGAAGTTCAACATTAAAAGAAAAAGATTCTTTGTACAACTTATAATATTTCTTTCAACTAACTTTGCTCTCTTACTGTATAATTTTCTTTATTTTTGCCAATTAGAAAAAGGGTCCGATATTAAGAGTTAAATACACCCAATGACCTTTTATACTATATAAAAGTTTGTTACAGATAGCTCAGTTAAAATATTGTTTATGGTTATCCGCCGAGTTTCGTCGATCTTTTTAAAGCACCTGATTTTAAGCGCCTTTTAAGATGGTTATATTCAATTTGATGTGTCTGGAAGTTTTTAGAGCAAACCCAAACTCAAAACATTTGTTTCAATTAAAGCATTTGCACTTTTGAATTGTCAACGAGTCGGTCAGTCAGAAATATGACGCTAGTTGCCCATTCTAAAGCGTAGTAGGTACCTACGGAGAACAGGTAATAAACTCCATGGACACTCTTTAAAATTTTATTGTTAGAAAAATATTAGTTACATCATTAATGTTGAACTCATATCTGAGAACGATGTAACAAAAGACGTAAACGTTGAAAGCCTCCAGAGTACAGCAAATAGAAACAAAAAAAAGAACAATCCAAAGATAAAATAATTAAAATAAGCCGTGGCAGCTGAGAGATGACCAGTCCCAACTAACGATGGCTGTTCACGAACATGACGCACGGATCAGTAACATTCAGCTCAACCATTTTGAAGGGAGCTAAATGATCCAACACACGAACCACCATCAGCGAGACATTTGAGTGAGCAGAACATACTATCAGCCGCCAGGACACATACAAGTCAATGATAGACATATTACCCGGTAAATGGTAGCTCTATAGTACATAGTGTTCACACCTGTGCTATGCAATTATGTAATACAAATGAGATTGAGTTTATACAATGCCAAGATAGTCTTACAATCTTCAGCAGCTCCAACAGTATTATCAAGTGTTAATCAATTAGTTGTGGTTATGGAGCAGGACCAGCAATGAGCCAGGCATTAGTAATGTAATTTCCTAACTTATAATATGCTTGCCTGCATAGTGTGTGTTTTATACAAGATTTGAAATTCGTCTTATTCTGTTGAAGTATGAGGGGAGGTATTTTATTGTGACACTAGCTGCGCCCCGTGGTTTCATGCGCAGCGGTATGAAACATACTTTACAACCTATTCTCAGACTTACCAAAAATACACAAAAAAAAACATAAAAATCGGTCTAGCCGTTTCGGAGGAGTTCGATAACAAACACTGTGACACGAGATTTTTATATATTAGATTTTAAACATTACCCCATGAAACATGAGTCTACTTAACCAGTCTGAAACCTTGTTGAACATTTAACAATCTTCTCGTATAAACAAAACAGTTGTACAAAAATTCTATATAGATCAAAGTCAATGACACTTGAATTACGTCACGTCATCGACTCACCTTACAAAAGCAATGATTATAACTTTTCAACCCCTTTCCAAACTTCGAATTCAACAACATACCGGCAGCTTTATGCAGAATATTAAAGCAGATTTACGTTATACCGTTATTAGCCTCAGTATTTGACAAGGCGTGGCCACAAGCAGTCTGATTTCAGGCGAGCACTATTTAATTCTAAAAACTCAATTCTTTATTGCGTTTATTGTCAAATAAGGCATCATAATGATGAAGACTATTCGGAAGTTTGGTCTGGAGTACTGTGATGTGGAGACAATGCTGTGGAACGTGTCTGTGATGATGAGAGCCCTGATCCTGAATATTGATGGGAGGAATAAGAAGCGTAAGCTGATGCATTATTAATTGATGTTATTAATGAAGTTCATGGTGACTTTATACCTGTATTTAGTTTAAACGAAGAAATATCTGCCAATTGAGTAGATGCCATTAAAAAATCTCAATTTTTTATGTGTTATTGCGAATGCTTGCAATACCATTGCTTTTTACAAGCTTTATATTAAGGGGATGCGCTAAGATCGCCCGCGAAATTCAAATTTAATTACGTTTTTTGCAATTTGCAGGTCAGTGTCAGGTTGTATGTTGATTAAAATATGATTCGCGACCGAAACAAATATGACTTTACAGAATTGTAATCATTAGAATCAGCAATACAACTCCTTAATTTAGAATTGGCCTCGAATGTCATAATTTCATGAAATAGTCATTAAATGGGGTAATATGAACTTAGAGACATGTATTGATGATTTTTATGATTATAATTTTATAAATAAATATTTGTTACGAACGTGAATCTTATCTAGATCAACATACAACCTAATACTGACATGCAAATTGCAAGAAACGAAAGAAAATTTGAATTTCGCGAACTACCCTGGCTTGCTTCGTTCGTGTTTCCAGTTATTTCTTTTGTCATCCATTTTTCAAGCACTTCCTCTTATCCGATTGAGCTGAAACTTGACATACTTATAAAACATCGGTGACAACGTAAAAATATGATACCATGAAGCTGATTTGATGATGGAGCCCGAAGGTGGCCATAGGGACTCCTCAACTAATTAAGATAGAGTCGTTGTGTTTGAACTCGTTGGTTTTATCTTGACAAGTACTATAGCCCAAGATGGTGTCCGGGGTGTGATGATGGAGCCGGAAGGTGGTCATAGGAACTCCTCAATCAAACAAGATAGCACAATCGTGTTTAGACTCATTGGATATGTATTGACAAGTGCTATTACACTAGGCGGTGTCCAAGGTCTGATGATGGAGCCGAAAAGTGGTCACGGGCACTCCTCAAGTAAACCAGATAGCCCCGTCGTGTTTGTATTCATTAGATTTGTCTGGACACTTGTCCAGACAAATCTAATGAATTACACTAGGTGTAGTCTAGGGCCTCATGAGGGATCCTGAAGATCGCCATAGGAACTCCTCAACTTATGGCCATTTGGATACGTTTTGACGAGTAGGTATATGAGCCCATGGTCCAGGATCTGATGATGGAGCTGAAACCTCGCCATAGGAACTCCTCAACAAAAAAAAGTACTTTGCCTCTTTGTGTTTAGAATCATTGGTTATAGTCTTGTATTGGTTGGTATAGTCCAGGGTCTGACGATGGAGCTGGATGGTGGTTATGGGAACTCCTTAACCAAACAAAATAGAACCATCGTGTTTGGACTCATTTGATATGTATGAACAAGTGCTATTACGCTAGGTGGTGTCCAGGGTATGACGATGGAGCCAAAAAATGGCCACAGGAACTCCTCAACTTTACGAGATAGCCCTGTTATGTTCGGCTCGTTGAATTTGTCTTTATATGTACCTTACAAGTGAAGGCGATAGAACAAATATTTAAACAAGCTTTTAGTGAGCTAGAAAGTACAAAATAAAACTTACGTAAACCTTAATATTTTCTTAAAAGCTTGAGGCGTTACCGTCCTTCTTACATGTAAAGGTAAGCCTCAATCTTTTAAGAAAATATTTAAGTTCTATGTTTACGTAAGTTTTATTTAGTACTTTTTTTGTTAATTAAAAGCTTGTTTTTAAAAAGATTTTTATAAATATTTTATTTAAAAACTTATTGCCTATTGTGAGTGGTTGACCAAATGAAAACTCAATCATTCGCAGCTATGACAATAATCCTATCAATTATAAAGTAGGCTTCTAAGGCACAGGCGACGACTATTACGACAGTAACCCAAATTAAGAAGCAAAAGGGTAGGGCAAAGGGTGGGTTGACTCCTAAATGTAGTAGGTAGTAATGTGCAAATCATTAATTAAGAAGGGAGTCTCGCTTCCAAAGTATGAAGATATCATTTAAGCCTTTTTTCAAAATTGGCTTTTAATTTCTTTTATCCCCGGTTTTTGAAAGACTTTATCTGTTGTTAAATCTCATTCCAATGTTTTGATTGGCTTTGCTTATTTTGATCAGGTAAACAGGGTTCACACAAGTACAATAGATTCTTAGTGGGGCGGCCGATGTAAACTAACAATTCCATCAATTTCCAGCAATTCCAATAATCTTCTACATCCTGGCTGTGTCAGTGTGCCTGGGCTACTTCTACGTGTACCTCGTGTCGATGAGCTGGTTCGTGTTCATTCGGTGCCCGGCCACCGGTGACCTGCTGGCGGCCATCGTTGTCTTCTCTCTGGGGGTCTCCAGCGAGATCGGGACTGTTAAACTGATCTATATGTTCTTGCATTTGTAAGTATCTACTGGAAATGTTCTGTGTTCTATATGTGTGAGTACTATGTATTATAAAGCTACCATTTACTGGGTACGTCTTTCATTGACTTAAATGTGCCCTTCCAGTTGAGAGTAGGTATGTCATGCTCACTCAAATGTCTCGCTGATGGTGGCGCATGTGTTGGATCATTCGTTTCCCTTCAAAATGGTTGAGCTGAATAGTGCCGATCCATACGACACGTTCGTTACCGGGTGCCGTCAGTTGGGACTGCTCATCTCTTAGCTGCCATGGCTTACTTTAACTACTTACTTATTTTATTCTTGAATTGTTTATTTTTTACTGTATAGATACTACGCTTCGGAATTGGCAACTAACTTCATTTTTTTAACTGACCGACTCCTTCACACTTCCAAAGTGTCTGTATCTGGCCTAATTTAAATAAATGCTTTGGGTTTGAATTTTTTTCTTGAGTGATGACGACTCGGCAAACGTAGGGAGCGAAAATCTTCGTCGGGTGGCTGCTGATAGCTGGATGAGAGCATATTTCCTGCAGTGGATTGCTACAAGTTGATGATGACGATCCAGATGAAGTATTGGATCTCTGGTGAAGTGACTATCTTCGCAAGGTGGCTGGTAGCAACTAGATGAGAGAGGCTCGTATTACCATGGGCTAGTCAGTCTATATAAACACGAAATAAAAACAGTTTCACACTTCTATGAGAGTAAATAAGGCCATCAATAATCTTACAAATAATATAAGACTGGTTAATCCTGTTCATTTGTTTTAGTCATTGCTAGAGTGTTAGAAGAATGTTTGGCTCTTCAATGACATTGACAGGGGGCGTTGTTGGTAAACATTTATGAAATTGTCACAGACATTGTATTACCAAAACAAGATGGCGCCGTTAGTTCCAATTTTGGCCACGCGCCAAAAGAAACTTGAAGCGTTGCGCACATTCCTTTTTTAACTTTTTCGTTCTTTCCTTATTGCCAGCGACAAAGTCAGAGAGATAGTGTCAGAATGCCTGGCATGCGACTCCTCCGTGGTGGCAGGCAGTAGATTCTCGAAAAATCTACTGAGTACCCTGAGGCAGGTCAAGAAGAGGGCCATGGTGTTCTGGGTGGTCATCATTGGAAACGGCGTGGTATACATCATCAAACCTTTTATATTGCCTGGACGACATTTCACTGAAGACATGTTTATTCTCTTTGGTAAGATGATAATCTACTCTTATTTTATTCATTCATTCACTGGCAGACAACTGATAGCCTAAGCCGCTGTGTCTAGAAGCATGACATTTTGCGCAAGAGTTACTTTTATAACGCAACGAAAAACCATCTCTAAAAGGGGGAAAGTCTCTTAAATAGGGGATGAAAGTTGGAATAGAAGTTCGTCATTTTTGCTCATGCGAAATGTCATCGGGCACACGGCTTGTATTATTAGATGCAACAGAGTAGGTTAGGTAGGTGTAGTCGACAGCCCGTCGCGAATCGCTGGTAACACTTTGACCTGGCAGTAAGGAGTTCCACTAAGAGGCCTGCTTATACTGCTTTTTTTAACTGACGTGCGGCCTACCGTACCAATACAGTAGGTAACTATATCTTCATCATTAATTCTAATTCATTCATTTTAATTCATTATTGTCTCTCCTTTCTCCTTCCTTCCGTTTAAACCATCCAAAGGTTGTCTGTAAAAGATCGCTTTTACCGATAATACCACCTATTGTATCACCCTATGTAAAATTTCTACATTTATATCTGTAATTTTGATGGTGTACATGGTAAAGAGTATTCTATTCTATTCTGTTTTATTCTCTAAACAAACATTTAACTAGTGTTCATAGGTGCATTTCCAAACAATCTTCAACCCTATAACTACTTGCATTCGGAAAATTCGTCACCAACAGCTGCTTAGTTAAATTCTGACACCTCTTACTGTGCTGATGATATAATTGACCGAGCGAGCGCGAAGCGTCTCCGTTTCAGCTTGGGCAAAAATGTCAAATGGGCAAATGTGTGGGCTTTCGTGTGTCCGGATGTCCGGCTGTTCTCCTCTTCAGGTCGAATTTCTCAACCGATTCTCGTGTAATTTGGGAGCAGGTTCGATACATATATGGTATTCTTTTTTTCCATTCAGTTATCCGAAATTTTTCAAAATGGCGTTGATGTGAGGGTTGTAATCGTATTAAAAAAAGTCTGCCATTTCGCGCGCTTTTTGTTTTAAGGTGCGTAGTGAACATTTATTCAGTTTTAAGCTATGCAAAGACTATAACTACGGATGGTATTTAATACGAGGGTTGTTTGTATCGGTTGTATTACTACTGACATGTGGCCCGTAGTAACGCTCCTGCTAAGTATATTTGTGTTAATGCTAATACTGAATGTCGGAGCCAAACTACGCCTTAATTATGGCGTCAGATTAGCCCATAAATACGATTGACATTAATGTGGTTCAGCTCCAAAAGTTATTTCTACAAAATAAATGCGTTAATTGCGTTAAACATGGAGGTAGAAGCTGTTGCAGTACCTTGTGGCGGTAATATAGTGATGCTCTGTGCTTTGTGGTCTTTGCTCGGTGCGTGCGGCGGCGCATAGAAAGAGACAGACAGCGCTAATATAGCCAACGCTGTTTGATGCGTTATTTCACCGTGCCAAAACCCTTTGATGTGACGAAATTACCGCCACCCGAGTTTTTAGCTTAAATTCCAAGACATTAACAATGACACATCTCAATTAACGTATTAAATATTTAAAAATCTGCGCAATGTCTTATTCAACGCGTTAATTTACGCGTCACGAGTCACGACGCGAGGGTGGCGGAAGCATAATTATAATTAAAATACATACTAAGATTTTTGTAATTGAATTCTTTCTTTTCTTTCTTTCTTATTTTTTTCTTTCTTTTTCTTTTTTTCTTTTTCTTTCTTTTTTTAATTCTTCCTTTTTTCTTTTTCTTTCTTTTTTAATTTTTCTTCATGTTTTTTTTTTTTGTTTTTAATTTTTTTCTTTTTTTTTAACTCTTCCTTTAAACAAGTCGGTTTCAAGCTGAACGGATCCGGGAATGCGAACGGGCTGCGGAACCGGATTATACGTAACGTTTCCGGCAACAGAGCCAGTACTCTAATATCAACGATGTGTGGTATCCGGCTGGAGAAATCGATATTTTGTACTAAAATATTTGTAAAGTTGTAGAAAGGTCCCGCCAAAATTGTTTGAATTCTCAAATAATCACAGCTTTCTCAAAATATGTATGTATATATTTATATATATTGTATATTTTATTTATATTTTTTTTACCATAATTATTCTACTATAGAGGTATGAGGATCAGGGTGTAAAGTTAATTCATACCTCCATAGAAAAGGGAGAATCCTCCGACCAAACGGGCAGGTGCCCACCAGACACAACACCCGTTTGGTCGGAGGATTCTCCCTTTTGTATGGAGGTATGAGTGAACTTTACACCCTGTTCCTCATACTTCTATACTACCTACCTATTACCATCTAATATTTTGCATACTAGGTACTGGATTCGATTTACGTATTGGTTTTATTTGAAATTGATAATAATTTATTTTAATCATTAATTGTCTAATAATGAATTAACTAGTTACCTATTGACAAATGTAATAGAATATTCCGTAAGTACTTAATTCTAGTATTGCGAATGTAAATAACTTTTAAGTCATGAATAAATAATTTAATTAACAAAAAAGTTACGTTCTGTTCATTTACCTTTATACCTAATCATTAAAAAGGAAGGTTCTAAATCAAAATTACAATTTATTCATAACCAATATTGTCACTCAACGAGGTTCTACAGGAAGACGATAATGACGTCACGCGTCATCAACAAGATTTCATAAACCATAATAACCGTTAGTCTAGTACTAACTGAACGATAGTCTCGCGGAGTCACGCACGGCCATTCCGTATCTCGCTCCGGTCGGACGGAAATAACGTTGCCGCTCCGACCGTGCGGAGCGGTACGGCAACGCCGCAAAAACGTGTTGAACGAATGGCAGCGCGCCATACGCGCACCAACGCTCAGTTACCGCACGTGTCCGCTTACCGGAATAAACTATCGACAATGTTCAACACGGAAAAATTAATACACGAAGTTAAAATACGTGATAATTTGTGGAATTGTAATTCTAAGCTCTATTTGGATCGAGTGACCAGAAAAAATGCGTGGGAGGAGATAGCTCAAGTATTCTATCGCGATTGGGAAGATTTCACGCCTGCAGAACAGCGAGAGAAAGGTAAGCTAGTTTCTTCTCTGTCTAACATTTAAGTTGGCCGCGGTCGGTGCGGTTTTGTTTTACGGAATTTCTAACAGGAGTTGTTAACATAAAATAATGTTTTTATGCAATAATCACTAAATTAATGAGGTTTTGTACAGTATATGCTTCAATAATATAACACTTTTTATGTCATTAAGATTTTTTTATGGATAACTTAAATGCGGTTAAAGAAGTGATGTAAAAAAAAACACAAACAAATTACGTATAAACGATTATAAAAATATGACTGTATTTTGTTTTTTTTTGTAATTAGCTGTAGGTATAGTCACACAATAAATTACAAATGAAAGGTCTACGTTCTAGCTTTTCTACAATTAATTTTTCTTTGCCATTGCCAACGCGCCGTTTAGGGTTGCCAGATAAAAAGTAAACAAAACGTAGGCACCTATTTTCCGGGAACATTTTACTTCCTGATTCTTTCGCAATGCCTAGATGTATTTACTTATTTATATGAGTTTCATATTAGTCACAAATCTTGTAAGCTTAGGTATGTGCCTCTGGCAACCTTGTGCAACTCGCCATGCTAGAGTTGGCGACATCTAGGTAACGCTAGGTTTTTGCTTTGACGAATATGAAATATCCTCGCTAATTTATTATCAAATAATGATGCCATAATATAAATATGGATTCTAAGCAGTTGACTGCTGTAAAATATACATATCAACGTAAATATGTACAAAGTACAATGATTTAAAATTGTTTTTCTTTCTGTTTCAGTGGAGACTTTAATGAGAAAATGGCGCAACGTAAGAGATTACTATATTAAAGAGAAGAAGATAGGCGTAAAGAGCAAGTTGTCAGGAGTAAAGAAGAAAAAGAAGAAGTATAACTACTATGATTGTTTGTCTTTCTTAGATGCCGTTCTCAAGCAAAAACGGAGAGCCAAAGACAACAGTAGCGGCGATGAAATGATCGAAGAGTATTTAGAAGACACACTTACCGATGGTATGATATCATACGAACAATATCCACATTGTGAAGAAGAAGATTCTAATGAATCATCATCATCTATTGATATTTCTCAAACCATTAAACAGGAAAAAGAAGAAACCATGACTTCTAAACACATGCCGCCGTTCGAAACCCATATGATGGCACCCGCAGACAGATCACAAGAACACGATAATGCTAAGGCGAATAAGAATTTCTTGTTGTCATTACTTCCAGATGTCACATCCCTGGACGGGAGACAGAATATGAGATTTCGTCTAGGTGTCCTGAATCTCCTAAATGACATAAAATTTGAACTGAAATGACCGCAGCCAATTATCTAGTTTCCAAAATCCACTTAGTAGTACTCCGCTAATTAGAAATTGTTACTGTGAGGTTCCCCAGTTCATTTGCTTAATCCTAATGAGTCTCGTTCCTGTGTGCCTAAAATGTTGGTCCAGTGCGGTTTTCGTTCCGCTTCGTTGCGTCCTGTATGGCTAATTCAGAACCAAAATTAAATGATTTTAGTAATCGGTTTGTGAGAGTCTTAAAGCGAATGTGTGAATAAGTGAGTGAATGACAAAAACACATAATTACTGTTAAACTATATTTAATTAAAATTTAATAAGTTTGTTTATTTTGTGTTTCATTTACATTTTCTTACAAAAATGTTTTTTACAGATGTCATAATAAAATTCCCTGGCTAATTAGACTTTTAAGTCTATTTAAACAGAGAAATTGAATTCAAAAAGAAAAAAAGGGATCCGTACGTCCTAATGAAAAAAAACGGAACCCTTATGGGATCACTCCTGTGTCTGTCCGTCTGTCACAGCCAATTTTCTTCGAATCTACTGGACTAATTATGTTGAAATTTGGTACACGTATAAATTTCTGTGATGGGTCACAGAAATTTATTAAAAACAAATGTTTTGCAAAATATCCTGCCTGACATATCAAATGAAAGGGCTTGTCATAACGGTTTCAAATTATGTTTTCGTATAATTTTAAAATAATTTTTTTTGAAGTTATTTAAGAAAATATATGCCCAAGCCCCTAACTCTACGAGGTCAAACTCTACAAACCTTACATCTTGGTTAAAATGTAGGGCTTGGCCGTTCCATTAAACTATTGCATGACACAACATTAAAGACCAGTGACTTAATTTCTTAACATAGGAGTGTCTGTGCGACGGCCGCGAAACGGGCAAGCCGTACATTTTGACCAAGATGTAAGGTTTGTAGAGTTAAGTCTTCTAGAGCTAGAGGCTTGACTCTACATTAGATCTGATAACTTTTTAACAGTGAAAGCGTTATGTAAGCCTTGGCAATCTACTTTACATAAAACGCTTTTGGTGGATAACATATTCATCGTACGGAACCCTCTCCACGCGAGTTCAACTCGCACTTGTTCAGTTTTTTTATTCTAAAGTTACCTTATATCGATTGAGAATCTGCTTTTGACTAACTTCATATTTGGCAGTAAATATTCATTAACTCAATGCACGATCGAACCTGCGGGTTAGTTACGTAACACACTAACAGTAGGAATAGATTTCTTTTTGACAGTTCAAAAACATTCATTGCGTTATATACGTTGTTGAGTAGACAAACTTTTCGAACATATGAAGCAATGGATTAGCAATATCCTTCAAAATTATATCAGCTTGTTATTGATAGTGTGTTACGGAATTAGGGCGCAGGTTGACTAAAACGTAATTCTTTATTCACAGGTTTAGAGCCAATGCATGAGAATCCAAACTATCAAATAGCAACCATGCTGTTTACTGCAGGAGTCGTCTTCACCTGTTACGTTCCAGCCAACATCACAGCATTTCTCATAGTTGTCACTGGCTATATCGAGGCCCAAATGTTGTCATTAACTGATGAACTACTACATCTCTGGGAAGACGCCGAAGAACATTATTGTAGAACCAAACAGGCTGTTAGTATTTTAGACAATAACACAAATGAATTTGATCTTAAAAATAAAGCTATGAATGATTACGTAGAGGAACATCTCAAGGAAATAATAAGGATACACGGAAGAAATATCAATTTATTAAACCAAGTTGAGAAGGTATTCAGTGGAGCTATTGCCTTAGAATTCTTTCTTCTAGTAATTGGTCTAATAGCAGAATTACTAGGGGGGCTAGAAAACACATATTTGGAGATACCATTCGCTCTGATGCAAGTTGGTATGGATTGTTTGACAGGACAGCGCGTCATGGATGCAAGCGTCAAGTTCGAGAGAGCTGTTTACAATAGTAAATGGGAGAACTACAATATATGTAACAAGAAGATCATACTGATGATGCTCCAGAGTTCTCAGAAGACGATGAAACTGTCTGCTGGCGGCATCATAATGTTGAGTTCCAGCTGCTTTATGCAGGTCATCAGGTCCATATACTCAGCGTATACAACGCTGAGGTCGACAATGAATTAGATACATATAAAATTAAGCGAATAGATTACGAACGAGACTTTTCAAAATAGATTCTTGGATAGATTCTTTTTAGAATAGATTCTTCCAGTAGCAAGGAGATAAAAATACTTATGCTTTCATAGACTGATACTCATTATAATATATCATAGCTTTAAATGATATTAGCTTTAGAGAATTGTAGATATCTTAAATTATCTATTCATCTGTAACTGAAACTAGCTTAATTCCTAAAATAATAGGAATTAACTTGTCGATGAAAATATATCTGAAGTACGGGATATATCTAACACAAATAAAATGCAACATCAAGGAAAGGACAAATTAATTCACGATAACTGTGTGACTGACTAATCGATCAACAGTCACTTAATAACTATAAAATACAAACAGAACTCGCAGATTGGAAAATAAATTAAGTTTGTGAATCACAATTGATACATTAAGAATAGATGGTAATTACGAGAAACGAGTCATTACAATATTTGTATAAGTTCGATAGCTATATGCAGTTTGAGTATTGCTGATAAAGGATTTCTTCAAGATTGAGAGATCGTTTTGGGGATTCTAACATTCCTGCCTTATACAAAGATCGAGTAACTATACATAACAATATAGTGTCGACTGCTTCTGGTATAAGGTTCAGAGAATCGAGGTTGGTGAAGTTCGGAGGATCTGAATTTATGGTCAGAATGAGGGAGTCAATTCGAAAGTTTGGCTTGGAGTACCTCGAGCTACCGGACATGGTGTCAAACATATCTGCCATGTTAAGGGTGCTGACGCTTAATATTGATAGCCGGAATAAGAAACGTATGTATACTTTATATTTGAACTCTTTTTGGCTTATTACACTTTGTGAATAGAAATCTTCACTACTATTGTAGACAACCAACTGATTGCTGAAGATTTCATTTCAGCATTGATATTTTTTATTGAATAATACATTGAAAACGATCCTTTGTTACGCGTTCCACTAGGAATTTCGAGAGCCCATGAATTAAACTTATTTTCTAGATTCGCGTCATTTCTTTCCTGCTATAGTCATTTATTATATAATGTTTCTTGCAGCTATCCCAATAATCTGCTACATTATAATGACAATCTCGTGCATCGACTACATCTACGTGTACGTTTTCTGTGGCATCTGGTTTACGCTCTGGCACTGCTACCAGACCGGCGACCTGGTAGAAGCCATGGTCGCCTTCTCTCTGAACTGCACCAGCGAGGTTGCAGTCATAAAGCTGGTCTACATGATATTTTATAAGTAAGAAACGATTTTTTGTTTAGGTTCTGAAATTGATTTTCAAAATAGGCACAGTTTCCAGAATGTTGTATTTTTTCAATGAGTTGCTCGGTGGCTTCAGCTCATAATTCATAATGAATAAGTAAATTTACGAAACATCCTGTGGGAATAGAAGATTTCCTTTGAAACTGACGCCTAATGCCTACCCGCATGGATAGGTTACTTGATGCCTTCAAGTATATCGCATGATTGTGCATGTAAATACGGTTATTCAATTTCGAGCATTTACATGTTATTAGCACCTATAACTTGTATGTGTGGTTTAAACTGTAAATATAAGTAAAAAATATAGCTAATTTCATCTTAATTTTCAGACAAAAATTCCAAAACCTAATAGACATACTTCTATATTGTGATTCACGAACAGTCAAAGGCAGCAGATTATCAAAAAACTTGAGGAAAGCTCTCAGGAACGTTAAAATGCGTGCGATCATCTATTGGGTAGTGCTTCACGTAAATGGTGTGGTGTACGTGATCCAACCCATCGTCCTTCCTGGACGGCATCTGTCCGTGGATGCGTATATAATACTCGGTAAGTGCTATAATTATACAGAAACCTATATTTTATTTGGAACGGTGATTTTGTGGTCTTATCTTTTTCAAATGTTCATGTGCCAGTTCACGTTGATAAGTTCATAGTCCACCCAATCATGTACAATCCTACTATACTACATAATATAATATAATATATGATAAATATAATATACAGAGTTGGAGTCAATGTTACACACGTTACAACAAACAAGCAGAGAGGCAGGATTAGAAATTAACCTGATCAAAACAAAACTCATGACAAATGCCGCACAAAACTCTAAATGTCTTGAAAACACACAAGTAGAGTACGTTGAGAGCTGTATCTTCTTAAACAAACAAATTTGCTTCCAAAAACTAAACAACGATGCAGAAGTAGATCAGATAGAATAAAATAAAATAATAATAATAATAAATGAAATGAAATGAAATGTTTGAAAAATGTCTGAAATGTTCAGTAGTGCCATCAGAATGGAATTTGGTGTGGACAAATGTGCGGTCATGCATGTAAAGCGAGGGGAGATTGTGGAATCCGTCGGAACCCAACTCTCGGATTCCATAAACCTTAGAACCCTCTCTGCATCCGAAACCTATAAGTATTACTACTATAGGTATGTCGGAAGCATTGGGCATCAATGGTACTGACATGAAGCAATCGTTAAGGGAACGCTTCTTTGGCCGTCTGAAAAAAGTATTTAATAGTCTTCTATCAGGCGGAAACAAGGTACGCGCCTTTAACGGTTGGGTCATGCCGGTTTTGATGTACTCTTTTGGCATACTCAAATGGACTCAGACCGAACTCAACGCCCTGGATAGGAAGGTCCGTACACTGCTGACTGCAAATCGAATGCATCATCCACGGTCATCGGTAATGAGGCTGTATATCCCACGAAAATGTGGAGGTCGAGGCTTTTTAAATGCTAAAAACCTCCACAATCGCGAGATATGCAGTCTCAGGGAATATTTCTTAGAGGCCGACGTGGGGATGCATCGAGATGTGGTCAAAGTGGACAAGGGCCTCACCCCGCTCTCCTTGGCTAAAGAGAACTGGCGCAAGCCAGTAGTGCTTGACACTAATGATCGCATGGAAGTATGGCAGAGTAAGGAGCTTCACGGACGCTTTTTTCGGGCCCTACATGGACCCGATATAGATCAACTAGCGTCCGTAGCCTGGCTGCGTTTAGGTGATCTCTTTGGAGAAACCGAAGGTTTTGTCTGTGCAATTATGGACGAAGTTATGATGACAAACAACTACTGGAGATTTATTGTGAAAGACGGCACGGTTGACATTTGTCGGGCATGCCACCGTGCAGGTGAATCAATCAGACACATTATCTCCGGATGTTCTAGTCTAGCTAACGAAGAATACTTGCATAGACACAACCTTGTAGCCAGGATTATCCATCAGCAACTTGCTCTCAAATACAGCCTTGTAGAATCGGAAGTGCCGTACTACAGGTATGTGCCCGACCCAGTTCTCGAAAATGGAAATATCACATTGTACTGGGATCGATCCATCATCACTGACAGGACTATTGTTGCCAATAAGCCTGATATAGTGGTGGTGGATCGATTAGAGCGGCGTGCAATGATTGTTGACATAACGGTCCCACATGACGGGAACCTCGTGAAAGCCGAGAAAGATAAACAAATCAAATATCTTGACTTGGCTCGTGAGGTTGTCGACATGTGGGATGTGGACTCAGCGATCATTGTACCGATAGTCGTGACAGCCAATGGATTAATAGCCAAGAGCCTCGACCAACACCTAAGGAGGCTCTCGTTGGGTAGCTGGATCAAGGGCTTGATTCAGAAGGCGGTACTTTTGGACACGGCCCGCATTGTTAGGAGGTTTCTCTCTCTGGAGCCCTGACCGCCGGTAGCTTGGACCCTGTTCCCGATACCGGTGGGCCACTATTTTTTATATTTTTAAATGTTTTTATATTTTTATATTCTAATATTTAAAAATATAATTTATATGTATATATATGAAATAAAGGAAATAATAATAATCTTTATGGAAATAAGGTAAGAGTTACAAAACCTATGAAGCCTCTGAAACCCAAACTAGGTAAAAACCTGTATGTCAGATTTCAGCGCCTTCTCCTAATTCATTACAATATATTTTAACAAATAATAATAATAACATCGTAAAAATAAAATAACAATAACAACATCGTAAAAATTTTGGAGCCTAAAGGAAATTCTAAAAAGTAAGATGCCGATGAAAATCAAGAGCAAAGTCATGGACTGGACTCATGTTTTTTAACAAACGTTAACCTACGCCTGTCAAACGTGAAAGTTCACCAAAAAAGTTAAAAATAAAATCACGACCTGCTAGCGAAGCATGGAGAGAAGTGTTGCAAAAATCAGGAAGTATCAAAAAATCCGTCACACTGCTATTAAATTAACATTAACATAATAATTTAATATTTAATTTAATTTTAATATATGTGTATACAATATAATAATAATTATATATGTGAAAGTTTTTATGTTTGAATGTTTGTTACTCAATCACGCAATAACGCCTGAACGGATTTGGATGAAATTTGGCACACAGATACTTGAATTAACACATAGAACAATTTTTTTTTCCAATATTCCCACGGGATCTGAGACTTATGCGGGTGAAACCGCGAGACGCTGCTAGTACATAATAATAGAAAGACTAAATACGATTTTTTTTAAAGTAAATCCATAAATTTTCTACCTTTTAGGTCTGGAGCCGATGTTTGAATCTCCTAACTTCGAGATAGCCTCTGCAATGATGGGAACCGCTGTGATATTCATTTGCTACACAGTGGCAAACGTATCTGGCTTCCTCATCCTCATCATTGGGTATACAGAAGCTCAAATGTTGGCTTTAAGCGAAGAAATGACACAACTGTGGAAAGACGCTAATGACCATTATCAAGAAACGATGAAAGAATTGAGTAATTTTGAATCGGTTTATTTACAAAATAAAGTATTCAATAATGTAAAAGAAACAGAAATTCTTAATGAGTATGTAAAGAAACACCTCATAGATATAATAGAAAGACACGCAGGCAATGTGAATCTTTTACAAGAAATTGAAGGTGTGATGAGAGGTCCAAATGCGGTTGGATTTTTGTTTCTAATCGTAGGACTTATAGCAGAATTACTTGGTGGGCTAAAGAATACAATATTGCAGCTTCCTTTCACATTAGTCCAACTGGGAGTGGATTGTTATTTGGGACAGAAGATAATGGATGCAAATATAAAATTCGAAAGTGCAGTATACGATTGTAAATGGGAGAACTTTGATCAATGCAACAAGAAGATGGTGTTGGTGATGCTTCAAAATTCGCAGAAGACGATGACGTTGTCTGCAGGTGGAATGGCGACTTTAAGTTTTAGTTGTTTTATGAACATCATTAGATCGACATATTCTGCTTACACTACATTAAGGTCTATGATTTAGACAGCAGCCATTGCTTACCGCCATTGTATAACTTTTCTAGTAAATATACAGTGTTAAGTCCAGAAGTAACATTTTATTGATTGACCTGTATTCGATTAGTCCAGTAATTCGAACTGCGGTTTATTTCAGGTGGTAAGACACCTGTCCTACCACTGACGAGGACGGGACTAGGTATCAACGATTTTCTAGCTCAAGAAACGTACAAGAGATTATAAGTACATAATAAAGAGTATTCTATTCTATTCTATTCTATTATAAGTCCCGTGTAAATAAAAGAGATACATATATTAATAGTTGATCGCTGATTGTTTATACCGCCGGCGAGTACTCGTTTGTCGCAGCAACAAGAGCTATCAAAGAGAGTATTCGACAACGCTCAGCGACGCTCGCTTGGCGGGCAGAACATTCGCTGAGCGTCTTACGCTTGGTAAACTCAAACTCAAACTCAAAGCATTTATTTCAAATAAACCAATTACAGGCACTTTTGAATTGTCAAGGGGTCGTTCAGTCAGAAAGATGAAGCTAGTTGCCCATTCCAAAGCAAGCAAGCATACAAGCTGGTACATACGCATACCAGCAAGTAATCGTTCGTCTCCGTCGGGCTCTCGCTGCTCGTTGCTCACCAACTCGTTTTTTGTTGCTAGCTGTACTCACTTCCCGTTCATTGCCGACGACGGTGGGACAGGTGCCAGGATTCTGTATTGACCCTCATAAACATCATCATACAGCTTCAAGTCCTGTTTTGTGCAAATGCTTTGTTAATTACGAGAAGTTTAAATTCAAATAAAATAATATATTGTTACCAATTTTCCTAAATATTCCTTTATAACGTTATAACACATCTTTTTAGAAATGCAGACTAAATGACTAATATTGTATCTAAAAGTGTAAGTCGTTAAGGTAGGTTTATTAAACCAGCGGGGTAATTACGTAACACACTAACAGTAGGAATGGGTTTCATTTTGACAGTTCAACAACATTCATTGCGTTATTTACGTTGTTGAGCAGACAAATTTTTCGAACCTATGAAGCAATGGATTAGCAATAGGCTTCAAAATGATTCAGATTGTGATAGATAGTGTGTTACGTAATTAGGGTGCTGGTTGGGTTACAAATGCAAAAGTGAATTTCTCGAGTTCTTTCTAAACCTGACCCTGGGCAGGCTTCGCAGTGACGTATAACGCGGACTACTGTAAATATAGTAGTCAATAGTCTAAACAATCGAAGTCATGCTCGCTGTACCGTCAACACCCGGTGTAGCGAGAGCCACGTATTTTATTATAGCACACTGGAATCTTTCTCTCTCTCTCATTTTCAACCCATATCCGTATTCCGTAGATGAACACAATTTTAAATATATCCATGCGCACGTGCGTGCACTCCATTATTGCACTTTACCGGTCTTGAGCTAGAAAAAATATGATAAATGATAATGATAAATGATTTTATTTCTGTAAGTAGGTTTGTACAAACACTTCCACACGTCGCGTCGATCATAATTTAAAAACTTGATGAGGTTGGCTATGGATTGCATTGAAAATTTGGTGTATATGCAGATGCACAGAATTTTCACTCCAATCCATATTTTTCGGTGTAGCGTTTAGTCATCTTTAAAATATACCAAGAATGTCAAAAATGTCGGGCTTCCGCAAGTTTGGCCTGCAACACTGCGACTTTCCGTCTTTCATGGAAAACGTAGCATTCTATACGAAGGCTGTAAGCTCTGAAAATTGTTACGCGGGATAAGAAATGTACGTATTAATTATTCTATTTAGTAAATTAATTTAATGACATAGTTATAACCTATGAAGGCAAAAGGGGGTGACCCTGTTGGCAGTAACCGGGTAACCGGTCACGAATTCAAAAACCTGCTACAGAAAATGTCGAAATGGATACGCCTAATCTGAGGATGACACCCACGCTAAGGCGGGCCGTAGACGATCAATTATATCACGAATTGCGTAATGTTTTTGACCATTCGGGTTAATATTGAAGATTGCTCAAGGATTGAACAAAAGTTTGAGCGAGTTAATATTCATTGCAACATATTTTTTAACTGCACCGTGTAGGATCAGTATTGCGCAATATTTTTAAGCCTGACTGGAAGATTGACATGGTCACAGAATATATTAGGCAAGTCTTGCTCACGTGAAAACATGTACGTAATTGATCGTTTGAGTGCAAGGGGTGATCAAATCAAATCAAATTATTTATTTGCTTAATACAGGTAGGCATAAACAGATGTTATGAATAAATAAAAGTACTCTGTATCATTACCTAATAAGGTGTGTAAATATTTATATTATTGTCTGAACTAATCAAATAATTATTAAAATAACATTACAAAGTTATTATACTCAAAAAATTAAATAAATTTTGAATACTACAAATGTCAAAGGTTTAAAAATTAAAAATAAAAAAGCACGTGTGGCACTCGGGGACTGCCGCGGTAAAGCTATTGCATAGCATTTTTTATCAACTTATGCAATTATAATTATTTATTTATTTTTTATTTATGCAGTTTTTTTTTTCTTTGATATTAATTCAAGTACAGTCGTACCATATACATACACGTTAAGCGAACGCTCGGCCGAGCTACATGGTAGGCGGAGTGGGGGGTGTTAGGTTTTATTTTCGTTACGGAATTTCTTGATTCGGTCGCGCGATAAAAGCTATGCAATAGCTTAAAATTGTCAGATGAATTACAATACACGCCATAGACATAACAATCAAATAAATTTAATTAAAATATTGGTCCAAATTAAAATAAGATTATACAGATGGCAAATTAAATTGTTAGGTAATTGGTTTGGTTGTTGTAATTTAATTGTTCAATATTATTGCACAATAAAAGTATTGCACAAAATTATTTAAGGTGTAGGACCGCCACATTCACTTCCAACGAAACATTCACTTCCATGTTCATTATGATTATTCGCCAATCAATATTGAGAAATATTTATTCCTATACTAGCAAGCCGCAACTGCTTCGCACAGTTTTTAAGACTCCACTCAACTTAACTCAAAGCATTTATTTCAAATAAACCAAATACAGGTACTTTTGAATTATCAAGAGGTCGGTCAGTCAGAAAGATGAAGCTAGTTGCCCATTCCAAAGCGTGGTAGGTACTAAACAAACACCGAGTTTTCTTTAATATGCGTAAGTTTAATATAAATGTATTATGAACATTAACCTTCCGGAATAAATTCTGTAATTGATGGTGAAAAACCGCATCAAAATCCGTGGCGTGTTTTAAAAGAACAACGCGGTCACACAGACAGACTAACACTCGACGTCGACTTTAATTTATAATATGTGTAGATATAATAACATAATATGTATAGATAGATAATGCTTCTACCTATATGTAGAAGCATTATCTCATCATTGATTTGAGTAAGTTTAAACAAGTTACAATTCTTCCAGCTGTCCTTCGTCTTCTACTTTCTCACCGTCTTCTGTGGCGCTTGTTACTTCTACGTTTAGTTGGTGTGCATGATCTGATTCATCTTCTGTCGCTGTCCCGACACCGGCGACGTGTTGGCAGTTCTCATCGTCTTCTCTCAGGGCATCGCCAGCTAGGTCAGCACTGTGAAGTTTCTGTACATTTTGATTAACTTGTGACTGTTTTTTAACTGTACTCTCGGGCCAAACTGAAACGCGATTCGCTGGCACTGATTAAGTCAACTAACTTGTATGGAGGTGTTAAAACTGACATGAATAGTCGCGTGACTTCCTTATCATTAAAACAAACGACGCGCACAGTAACATCCGGCATCCCGCACGGGTTTAGTCTCAGTGTGGCCAGAGCCTAAGGTTTATGCGATTTGTAGTTAAAGAGTTGAGTTGTTTGCACGAATTCCTTTACACTTTACGAAACATTGTCATTTCTTCATCAGTAGCAAAAAGTGTTCGATTCGAAGCTTTTTTCACAGATTTTTTAAGTTTGCTATGCTTGTCTAACGATTTGTCATAATTAAACATTAAACATAAACAGTCTTATTTATAAACGTCTCTTAAATTTTAATCAATTGCTAAGCAACTGATTAGCAAAATTCTTATTTATAAACGCTATTTAGCGCTAAGAGGTCGCTAAGCAATTGATTAGTAGCTGTCAAAATTAAACACCACCGGTGCACTGTTAAGAGGATGCTAAGAGGCAAGATGGCGGATTTTATATGAATCAGCTGATGGATTTAATACGATTATTGTGGGCTTCTAGGTTATTTTGTTCCTAATATCGAGTTGTGCCTTAGCAAATATGGAATTCGACAATCTTTTCCGGGATTTCAGAACGACGCAAAAAATTAAATAATTTTGAGACACCGGCGGGAAGTAGACGGAGGAATACCTACAAACTTCGTTTAAATCCACTACGATAATGATTGCCTATTACATATTCTTCATTCGAAGTACACATGAAAGGCTTTATAGGGAAAGCTCAGTCAGGAGGAGGCTCAGTAGGTGCTCAGGAGGTTTGAATTAGTTCTTAAGGAAGCTCATGGGAGATTGTGATTATCCAATGTGTTATCCCATGTGCCCCTCATCTTATGACGCCAGTTTTAATGCCCAGAACTAAAGAAAATCCGCGTTGTGGCAGTCACACACAAAAACAAGAGACAATTTGTAAAAACAATTTATTTTGATACATATTAAAGCTACATTTTTGTTATAAATTCATTATTTTTGATTTCCAATATTCTCCGTCCAAAGATATCGACCGTGCCATTCTTTCTTATGCCACTCTCATTCCTTCTTTATTTTTACGTAGCATGTTTTCATCCATCGCCGTCTATGCGAATAGTTGAATAGTATTGGTGCTAGGTGCGTGTGACTTTCATAGCAGCAGTCAAACTTGTTCCTGTAAATAACCATAATAATTGTTGTTAAAAGACACTGAAACCCCGGTGCAAAAGCAATAGGAAGTAATATAAAATAGACACAAGTACCTACATACACTTCTAAAAGAGCATATTCGTGTTAAAGGGCTTATAGGACATGAAAATACATAGCTATTATCGGCTATTGCTTTAACATTCATTTGGTCAGTTTACATTAGCAAGTAGACATAAATTCAAAGATAAATACCTTTACCTGTTTACTCCAATTATTTGGAGCTTATTATTTTTATTGCTACCATCGCGAACATAATGAAATAAACCAAATCAATCATTTTATTCCTGTTCAAATTTTCCGATAACATTTTTGACTTTTGTCTGTCAACGTCACGAGTAGTCACGACAGATAAAAAAATCGTGGGTTTGATAAATTTATTCTTAAAATTCTGTTTTTGAGTCGACTATTTTGAATATAATCTGTGCAAAACGCATAATTTCACCTCTATTTCGTGTCGCAATTAATCACCAGCTAACTAGCGTTTATAAATAAAGAAAAGTTAATCATTGATTAAGAGCTAACTAACAGTCTTATTTATAAACGTCTCTTAAATTTTTATCAATTGCTAAGCAACTGATTAGCAATTTTTTTATTTATAAACGCTATTTAGCGCTAAGAGGTCGCTAAGCAATTGATTAGTAGCTGTCAAAATTAAACACCACCGGTACACTGTTAAGAGGATGCTAAGAGGCAAGATGGCGGATTTTATATGAATCAGCTGATGGATTTATTACGATTATTGTGGGCTTCTAGGTTATTTTGTTCCTAATATCGAGTTGTGCCTTAGCAAATATTGAATTCGACCATCTTTTACGGGATTTCAGAATGACGCAAAGAATTAAATAATTTTGAGACGCCGGCGGGAGGCACACGGAGGAATACTTACAAACTTCGTTTAAATCCACTACGAGAATGATTACCTATTACATATTCTTCATTCGAAGTACACATAATGAAAGGATTTATAGGGAAAGCTCAGTCAAGACGAGGCTCAGTAGGTTTGAAGAGAATGAGTTCGTGAGGAAGCTCATGGGAGATTGTGATTATCCAATGTGTTATCCCATGTGCCCCTCATCTTATGACGCCAGGTTTAATGCCCAGAACTAAAGAAAAGCCACGTTGTGGCAGTTATACACAAAAACAAGAGACAATTTGTAGAAACAATTTATTTTGATACATAATAAAGCTACATTTTTGTTATAAATTGATTATTTTTGATTTCCAATATTCTTCGTCCAAAGACATGGACCGTGCCATTCTTTCTTATGCCACTCTCATTCGTAATTTTTTTACGTAGCATGTTTTTATCCATCGCCGTCTATGCGAATAGTTGAATAGTATTGGTGCTAGGTGCGAGTGACTTTCATAGCAGCAGTCAAACTTGTTCCTGTAAACAACCATAATAATTGTTGTTAAAAGACACTGAAACCTCTGTTCAAAAGCAATAGGAAGTAATATAAAATAGACACAAGTACCTACATACACTTCTAGAAGAGTATATTCGTGTTAAAAGGCTTATAGGATATGAAAATACATAGCTATTATCGGCTATTGCTGGGCTATTGCTTTAACATTCATTTGGTCAGTTTACATTAGCAAGTAGACATAAATTCAGAGATAATTACCTTTACCTGTATACTCCAATTTTTCGGAGCGTATTATTTTTATTGCTATCATCGCGAACATAATGAAATAAACCTTATAAATCATTTTATTCCTGTTCAAATTTTCCGATATTTTTTTTGACTTTTGTCTGTTAACGTCACCAGTTGTCACGACAGATACAAAAATCGTGGGTTTGACAAATTTATACTTAAAAATCTGTTTTTGAATCGACTATTTTGAACATAATCTGTGCCAAACGCATACTTTCACCTCTATTTCGTTTCGCAACTAATCACCTGCTAACTAGCGTTTATAAATAAAGAAAACTTAATCATTGATTAAGAGCTAACCAATTAGTTAGCTAGTCAGTGGCTAATCAGTCATTAGCGAGATTTTTATAAATAAGGCTGTTATTAGTTAGCTAGTCAGTGGCTAATCAGTCATTAGCGAGATTTTTATAAATAAGGCTGTTAATACTTTAGCAACCACAAAGAACTGTTTTCAGTAAGGATGTCAGAAAAATGGTGGCGGAATGTCTCTTCGGTGACTCTCAAGCGGTACCTGGAACCAGGTTCTCGGTAAACCTGCTGCGAACCCTCAGAGAGGCGAAGAAAAGCGCCGTGCTGTTCTGGATAATCGTCATTGGGAACGGCGTGACGTATGTGATCAAACCCATTCTGCTGCCTGGCTGCCTGCCAGGCAGCAGAATGGGTTTGATTTCATGGATGACGTGCTGGTTCTTTATGGTAAGCACCATCAGCCTTTCCGTGATCCTGGGTCATTTTGGTTGGCTCAGGTTGGTACAACGGCCTTTTGTATACATTGCTATCAGCAGTTATAACGGTGATGCTTCCTCCCCTAATGTGACTTATGAATGCCTTATTAGTGTTTTCTAAGTAAGCTGACAGTGTCCCCATAACATTATCCAAAATGTCAACAGTTATTGTATATATTACTGCTTTGTAATTCAAGTCCTTCAGTAACCCCAGTCATTATATATATATGTCGGAAATACGTTAAATCAATCGTGTTAAATATCAGATGATATTTGGGGCTGGCTGACCTGAGGGTACACTAGCGAGAATTGTAAATAAAACAACTGTGTACTGATCTGACTCGATAGCTCATTTATAAAAAAAAAAACCTTTTTGCTTATATACAATTCGCGGTAACGAAACCATAGCGACTTCTAAATCGACGTCAACGCCATCTATCGAGCACGCCGGAAACTGTACAAATAGTTAAGTCGTAAACATACCGCCCACCAAGGACGTTACTGACGGAATGTCCTTCTAAACTGAACTAAAGTGACACATTGCGAAAGCAAGTTGAACTAAACATTTGTACTACATGAGAGAATAATTTTAACTAAAATGGACAAGCTATGGTTCATATAACTGAAACACTCAATTAGTAACGGCTAAAAAGAATGTTACAATAACTTAAATCTAAACATGAATTATTCTAGGTTGTAAAGAAGATGTACTTAAAACAAATTTATATAAAATTGTAAACAGTGTAAAGAAAAACTTAAAATAAAATATGTGTATTTGATTTTTAACAGTTGATCTAAAGTTAACAAGCGTAAAAATGGTTGTATAAATTGATTCTAACAAGATAAAAAGTGTAAATTAGTTGTAAAAAAAACATGCTTAAATAAAATAGGTAAAAAATAAATACAATACAACTATCTTATTCGACTACTGGTAAAATACATATTTTGGAGGTTGGCCTTTTGATTGTTGAGGATTTGGTGCGTAACGTGACGACACGGGTGATGTCATCATCCCCGGGATGTTTTTGTACTATTCTACCCATCAACCAACGACTTGGCGGCAAGTCGTCTTCCTTAACTAGAACAATGTCTCCAATTTTTGGCTCAGCCACTTGGGAAGACCATTTGTAACGATTCATCAAAGTAACGAGATATTCTTGAGACCAGCGTCTCCAAAACGACTGAAGCATTCGTTGAATGAATTGCCAGCGTGATAGATAATTAATATTTGAATCTTCGTACTTGTTATCTGGTACATTCACTAAGGGCTCTCCAATCAGAAAATGTCCCGGTGTTAATGGCAACGGTTCACCAGGATCATCAACCTTAATCGTACTCATAGGTCGCGAGTTCAAGCACGCTTCTATTTGACTGAGGAGTGTCGTCAATTCTTCAAATGTGAGAGTCGCTTCACCGATCACTCGTTTCAAATGGAACTTTGTGGACTTCACTCCTGCCTCCCAAAGTCCGCCAAAGTTGGGACTGTGAGGAGGAATGAAGTGCCACTCAGTACCATTCGCTTCGAGATGTTCGGCTATGGACGATTGGATAGCTGTCAACTGCTGCAACTCCCTGGAGGCACCTACAAACGTGGTGCCATTGTCACTCCACAGTTTGGCACAATGACCTCGTCTCGAGACGAAACGTCTAAACGCCGCTAAAAAGGCTTGAGTGCTCATGTCACTCACTGCTTCTAAATGCAGTGCACGAGTGACCATGCATACAAATAGGCATATATAGCCTTTGTATGAACGGTGGCCACGACCTTTCGTTGTCCTCACATTAATTGGACCAGCATAATCAACTCCGCTATGAAAAAATGGTCGAGCTGGGGTGCACCGAACAGCTGGTAGTGAACCCATGAACTGATTTTTAGTACTGGCTCTTTGCCTGGCACATGTCACACTTAATGACATGGTGTTTGACCATATTTCTGATCCCTACAATCCAGTAGGCTGTCCTCAAATAATTGATCATAAGCTGAGGACCCCCGTGAAGGGTTTTATGATGTGCGTCCGCTATGATTAGCCGAGTTAGATGACTGGAGTGAGGCAGGACTATCGGATGTTTCATTTGTTCGCTTAGCTCTGATTTCTCCAGTCTACCTCTAACTCTCATAACGTCCTTTTCATCGAGGTAGGGGCAGAGTGATCTTAATGGACTTGTTTTTGACTGTATATAGCCTTTATCCTTAAGTTCCTTATATTCTGTTGTAAATATTTCTTTCTGTGTTTTCCTAATACAACATTCAAATGCAGCATCTAATTCTGTTTTTTGTAAATATCCTTTCCTGTATATTTTGTTCTCCTTTAAAAATCTTCGGCAGTATGCAACAATCCTGACCAATCTTTGTAACTGAGAAAATTGATCGAAGAAGGTACAGTTTGGAATGATAGCTACATGTGCCGTTGCTGACTCTTCTAAATCTGTATTGATACAATTATTTGGCCTATTGTAAATTACGTTTTGTAATTTAAGAAACGATGGTCCAGAAAACCATAAATCGTTTTCTAGCAGTGAACTGGGAAGTATCCCTCTAGAGGCGCAGTCTGCTGGATTATCTTTAGTCGGGACGTGAAACCATTGCGACGCTTTCATCGAGGTCAATATTTCAGACGTCCTATTGGCCACAAACGTCTTCCATTTACTTGGGTGGCTATTTATCCAGGCCAAAACCACAGTGGAATCCGTCCAAGCCTTGACCTTGTCTTTGGAGACATTCAAGACTTCAGATGTTTGAGACAGTATCTGTGACAGCAAGACTGCTCCGCAGAGCTCTAACCGCGGAATACTTATCTGCTTTACTGGTGCAACCCTAGTCTTAGCAACTAGCAACAACACTTGAACATTGCCATCTGCGTCTACAATCCGCAAGTAAATCGCAGCTGAGTACGCTGTTTTGGAGGCGTCACTAAAACCGTGAAGTTCCAGATAGTCGTTTGACTTGGTGCCAAGCCAACGAGGAATCCGAACCTTGGTGAGTAGTAACAATTCCTCACGATATGATCTCCATTCGTTTATTAAGTTGTTGGTTAGCTCCTCATCCCAACCAACACCTGCAAGCCACAATTTCTGGATAAATACTTTCGCTAAAACCACACTAGGGGCTAACCAGCCTAATGGATCAAAAAGTCGTGCTATCACAGAAATAATGGATCTTTTAGTTACAGGTGCGGTCGTCGGCGGCGGGAGGTTCACCGTGTACTGGAAGGTGTCTGCGGTGCGGTTCCAGGTAAGTCCTAGAATTTTTATGGTACTATCTAATTTTATTTCTACTTCCTTTTCTTTGTGTTCTGGTTTCTTTGATTTGTTGCACTCTATTGTTTGTTTTATGTCCTGTATGATTTTGTGCTTATTTGTGTTGTTCATGTTGTCCTTGTTCATGTTGTCCTTTTTCCTAATTTGATCTATTTGTCCTTTCAATGTATTACTTTCTATTTCCTGTATCCTGTCTACTATTTCTTGGTTGTTATTGTTCCATTTTTGAAGCGTGAATCCACCCTTTCCTAATAACGCTGTCATTTGCCTGTAGATTTCAAGGCCTGCTTCTACGCTATTACAACCGGTCATCAAGTCGTCCATGTAGAAGCAGTTCAGAACCATATCGACAGCAAGATTGTACCTTTTACCTTCATCGTAGGCGACTTGATTTAGGGTTCTGACTGCTTGGTATGGTGCCGATGCCGTACCAAAGGTAACCGTCACCAGCTCGTAGTCCTTGATTTCGGTTTCAGGATTATCTCGCCATAATATGCGCTGAAACATTGCGTCTTCTTCCGAAATTCTGACCTGGCGGTACATTTTGACGATGTCCGCTACCAGTGCTATGGGATGAAGTCTCTACCTTAACACTGTGTGTCTTAAATCAGACTGCAATGTAGGTCCCACCATCAACGTATCATTCAGTGAGATTCCATTGTTGTTCTTCTCGGACGCGTTGATGACAACTCGTACCTTCGAGGTAATTTTGTCTTCCCGGATCACAGCATGGTGAGGTAAGTATACCGCCATTTCCTTATTCTTATCATTCTTGTCTATCTGCCTCATGTGTCCTAGTTGTAAATATTCTTCTATTACCTGCGTGTACTTTTCCTTTAGATCTGTATTTCTTTCTAGCCTTTTTTCTAATGACTTAAACCTTTTTTCAGCGATAGCACGAGAGCTTCCACCTTTACAAGAAGGATTTTCATCGCGGAAAGGTAGTCTCACTACGTACCTTCCACTGCTATCCCTTACTGTAGTTTTAGTATAAAACTCTTCACACTTCTTTTCTTCAGGTGTAAGTATTTTCGTTGAACTATTTTGCTCTTCAATTTCCCAAAATGTTCTTAATATTTCGTCTTCATTAACTTGTGCATGCAACACATTAAATTTAGGTGAACTTTTAGATGTGTCCCTACTAACTGCACCGGACAGGATCCACCCTAAGGTAGTGCTCTGAGCAATAAGAGTGCCTGAAGGACTCTTAACTATGCCTGCCTCAATAATGCAGCTGTAAGCATCAGCGCCCAGTAAAACATCTATTTTATTGGGAGTGTAGAACTCTGGATCTGCAAGCTGCAGCGTGTTAACTCTTAACCAATCTAAGGTAGTGTCGACTCTACACTCAGGTAAGTACGATGTAATTTTATTTAGTACGTAAGCGTTAACTTTAAGATTATAATTTGAATCTACCCGTGATTGGATATTCAAATTTACCATGTACGTTGCCATGGTTGAACTATTACCACCCAGGCCTGAAATAGTTCTTTGAATAGGGATTTTTTTCAGGTTGAGTAGCTGAACTACAGCCTCTGTTACAAAACATGCCTGCGAACCCTGATCGATCAAGGCTCGGACAACCTGAAATTCACCAGAGCGTGACTCGGCTTTTATTAGCGCTGTGGCTAATAAAACCTGTCTGGGCTTGGGAATATTACCTGTCGACAGGCACGAAACTATCGGACTAGTATTAGGTGAACTAACACTGTCGATAGCCGATGACGTCGAAGGTTGGTCCCTTTTAACCAACTCCTGACCTATATGCAACAGCGAATGATGGCGCTTTTGACAAACCTTACATGTGGTAGGTTTTCTACATTCAGAAACAATGTGATTGCCGCCTAAACAGTTGAAGCAAATTTTATGTTTTGCTACAAAATCACGTCTAACTTCAACTGACTGCTTTGAGAATTTCTTGCAGAAACAAAGTTTATGTCCTTCTGAGCAGAATTCACATTGTATTGATGAACTCGTAGCCAACATTGCCTTTGGAGTATGAGAAAATGAACCTTTACTCTTGTTGTTGCCCTGATGAACTGGTGCCCTTTTAGGCTCTAAACACTCTAACGCACGAAACCGATTTTCTATAAAAGTTTTAAATTGGTTGAAAGTTGGTAAGTTATTGTTGGAGTCATTGTTGCAAATACTAAGCTCCCATTGTTTACGCGTCTCGTTGTCTAATTTAAATGCAACAATGTGTATGACAATGACATCCCATGTACTCACGTTTATCTCCAAATTACTCAACGCATTAAGACAATCGCACGTGGTATCAAGCAACTCCTTCAAAGCTGTACATCATTCCATCTGCATACGTTTTTGACCAAACAACCTCCTAAGAATACAATTTGTTAAGTATTTTTTATTGCTATAACGCTTCTGTAACTGAGTCCAGCACTGAATATAATTGGCCTCAGTTATAGGAGTATGACGTATTAATTGCTCTGCTTCGCCAGAAAGGTGACCTTTTAAATAATGTAGCCTTTGCACATTATCTAAAGTATCATTTTTGTGTACTAATGATGTAAAAAGATCATGGAATGTTGTCCATTCATCATATTTTCCTGAGAATATTGGAATGGATATTTTGGGCAACTTAACAAAAGAACTATTTGATTTATTTGTACTTGTTGAAGCATTATCAGTTTGATGTACATAATCCTTAGCTGGTCGAATTTTATTAAGAGCTGTTTTCATGAAACTTTTATAAATAACATAAGTGTCCTCTGTCGCATCATAGATATCAACCAGTTTCTGTACTATATCTTCTGCTTTATAACGTTCATATAATTTAGTGTTATTTTCTTTAAACAATGCCCAATCCTTTTCCAATAATTCTTGCCTTGTTTCTATGTATTCTAGCGTTAATCTATCTTTGCCACATTTTTTAAAATTTGTCAATCCCTTTGTGATAACATTCTGTTGATCTTTTAAAACATTAATTAATCCATCCATTTTTATAATTAATTAATGTACTTAATGAATAAATGAAATGCGTTTAAATTGATTTTAACTTGATCAAAATTTGATAAACAACAAATGCATAAGTTGATAAAGTCAATGTAATATACAAATGAATAACAACTTTCTCAAAAGAGATAAAATATGCAAAATTTCTGAGTGTTACAAACTTTAACAGCAAACTTAGAAGTTAATAACAGCCGACAAATTTTTTCTAAGTTGTACAATTTTATCCAACAAAATAATACAAGTCCCAAATCACTACTTAAAATTTTACAAGTGTTTTGGTAACACAAAATCTGGTGGAAATCGGTTATAGGTTCCCCGTTCCCCCGTTTTCTTTAAAATATTCTAAGTCCTAATTCTAACATGCACACAAATTGGTAATATAAACGAAAGTTTTCTAAGTTTAAAATTGTTCTTAAAATTTTATAAGTCCAAGATTACGAAATAATTCTCTAAGTCAAAACTTCTTCACTATTTCCTAAAGTTTATCTTCTCGTTGGAATAGGGTTCAAAATCGCTTGACTTGTCCTGTTTGTCCAATTCGTGGACAAGATAAATAAATAAAATGTACTCACAAAACTGCACTTCACACAAACACCGTTTTCAACCTGCAAGTGGCGCCCGCTTTTTTTTTTTTTTTTTTTTGGGTGGGAAATCATCAAATGACCTCTCCCGCTCTGGGCGGAGCGGAAGGGCGTGTCAGACTCTTACTGACTAAAACCCACTCGTGTTCCTTCAGTTGCCTGTGCGCCAGGGCCACGGTAACTCTTTCGAACAATCCGCGACCCCGGCAGGCATCGGTCCTATCGGACCCCGTCAATGGTGCTGACATCTCTTTGAGGCGCGCGGGGAACACGACGCGCCGTCGACCCGGGCCTGGTCCTTACCGGACGGCGAGCTGCCCATTGCTCGCCGTCCGCAAGCCCGCGCCTACGGTGGCCGGGAGTCGGCAATCGACTCCCGACGCCCAGGGTGTCTCCTCCTGCGGCGGCTAGGGGCGCGAGGGCGTAGAGATTGCCTCTCCCGCTCGCGCTCCGCCTCCTCCTTCGCGAGCATTACTGCTTCGCAGAAGGAGGTGACGGCTTCCCATTCCCTCTCGCTCCGTACCATGGCCTGAACCAGGGCCGGACGCGAGAGGTCGCCGCCGCCGATCGCCGCCACTAGGACACGGCGGTGCTCCGCCCAAGCCGGGCAGACCTCCACCGTATGCTCCACCGTGTCCTCCGGTCGATCCACGCAATGATAACACCCGGGCGTTTCCTCCCGCCTTATCCGAAACAGGAACCTCCCGAAACAGCCATGTCCGGTGAGGACCTGCGTCAGGCGGAAGGTGAGGACGCCGTGGCGCCTCTCAAGCCACTCCTCAAAGAGGGGTCTTACCGCCGCAATTGTGGCGTGCCCTGCGCTGGGTTGCGACAGTCGCACTCTCCATGCCGCCATGAGATCACGCCGGAGCTCTGTCCGCTGTGCCGTGATTTCTCGCGGCAGCGGAGTTACGCCCCGGCGTTTTGCCTCCTCGCGCCACTCCCAAACGTGCGCGAGGACCTTTGCCTCCAGATCCCACGGCGGCAATCCGGCTCGCCACCTCGCAGGAGACCGTGCGGTATCCCCGTACCATCCGGATGGCCATGACCCTTTGGGACGCTTTCAACCGGCGGGCTGGCCGAAGCCTTAGCGAACGCGCCCACACCGGTGCCCCGTAAAGGGCCATGGACCGCACGACCCCCGCGTAGAGCCTCCGGCAGGAGGCGTTTGGCCCCCCCAGATTGGGCAAGAGCCGCTTCAAAGCAGCCCCGGCCCGCTGCAGTCTGGGAGCCAAACGTCGGAAGTGCTCGACGAAGTTCCACCGGCTGTCGAGGACGAGTCCCAGGTACTTCATCGTCGACGCCAATGTGAACCCCTCCTACCGTTATTTGGGAACCCGACAGTGGCGCGTTCCGAGGACCATGAAAACACATGGCCTCGGACTTGTGCAAGGCCACCTCGAGTCCCAACTGCCGGATCCTCTCAACGACTGTCGCAACCCCGCGTGTCATTAGTTCGGCCGCCGCCTGGTGCGATCTCCCCTGCGCCAGGACCAGCGTGTCGTCAGCGTAGCACACTACGCTGACGCCGCTAGGGAGGTCGGCGCGCAGCACCCAGTCGTAGCCGATGTCCCACAGATGCGGCCCTAGGACCGATCCCTGTGGGACACCGCACGACATCTCTCGCCGGTTCCATTCTCCCTGGTGACCGGGGTAGATAACCGCCCTATCCGTCAAATAGGCCTCGACCACACGACAGAGGTAGGTCGGCATCCGGTGATACCGGAGTGCCTCCCTGATGCAACTCCAGGGCAGGGTATTGAAGGCATTGGCGATGTCTAGAGACACCGCCAAGACGACCCCACCCCGGGCCACAGCATCCCCCGTCGTGAGGGCTCGTACGCGCATGATGGCATCCACCGTGGAGCGCCCCCTGCGGAAACCAAACTGGCTGTCCGCCAAATCCGGCCCCACCCGCACCAGCTGCCCGACGAGGCGGTCTGCAATGACTCTTTCAAAGAGCTTGCCCACCTCGTCGAGCAGCACAATGGGCCGGTAAGCGGACGGAGAGTCCGCAGGGCGCCCCGGTTTCTTAATGAGGACCAGTTTCCCCGTCTTCCAATGAAGTGGGAACTGGCCCTCCTCCAAGCATGCGCTTAGGAGCCCTCTTAGTCGAGGCCCGAGAGCCTCCAAGGCCAGGACCCAGGCTTTTCCAGGTAAGCCGTCGGGTCCTGGGGCGGTATTCTTGCCACTCAGCCTACGTACCGCCACTCTCAACTCTACCTCGGTCACCTCAGGAGCAACGTCGTCATCGTCGGGTCTGTGGTCCGCAGTTGGCACCGCAGGAGGCGGAGCCATGGGCGGGGGAGTATGCTCCCCCCGCGAGGGGAACAGAGCGCTCACCACGCCCTCCACGAGCTGGGGCCGGAGACTCTGCGTCAGCGGGGGAGCCCATGGGCGGAGTTTCTCCCGCACCACCTTATATGGGCGCACCCACGGGTCCCTGTTCAGAGTCCCCAGCGACTCCTCACGGGCCAGTCCCCTGGCCCGCAGGATCTCCGCTCGGAGGGCGATCTTCGCCGCTCTGTAACCCTCGTACAGCTCCGCCTGAATGGCTTCCGTATCCGGAGGGCGGATACGGAGCCTGCGGTGCCTGGTGTACAGGCGCCGCGCGGCAACGCACGCCTCGCGCAGAGACGTTAGTTCCGGCGACCACCAGTACACCTGGCGCCAGGCGCGTCCGGGCTGGACCCGGGGCATTGCCATGTCACACACTTCTGACATGGCCTCCCGGAACCACTCTGCCTCGTCGTTGATGTCAGCAGGCCTGTCCGGTGATGACACCCAGGCCTGCACGATCGAGGCTTCCAGGAGGAGCTCCCGGTCCAGCTTCTTCAGCGCCCACCGCGGACCACTCGGGGCCTGTCGGACCAGCGCGCTCGAGGTTTGGGCGGAGACGTCAAACCGGATGTACCGGTGGTCGGAGTACGTCTCCACCCCCTCCATGACAAGTGGCGCCCGCTGTGGCCGCTATCTGAACTGCGCGTGACGTCAGCTATGACGTCGCGTGATGGCTGTACCTGCGTCACCTTGCTGTCATCTAGTGAAGTGTTGATCTGAGAGTGGCGCCCTCTGTGGCCACTCCTTGAACTAGTCCGCCAATGCTGACTCAGCTCACCGCTAAAGCTGGGTGAAGCTGTCGCCGCTAGTGCGGAAGAACGTGTACCTTGCTGCAGCGATCCACTGCAAGTACACGGGATGGGGAAGTGGGCCAACGGTGGCCCCACTTCTTTCAAAAAGTGTCCTCTTGACCCGGCTCGTAGGACCAATGTTAAATATCAGATGATATTTGGGGCTGGCTGACCTGAGGGTACACTAGCGAGAATTGTAAATAAAACAACTGTGTACTGATCTGACTCGATAGCTCATTTATAAAAAAAAAACCTTTTTGCTTATATACTATTCGCGGTAACGAAACCATAGCGACTTCTAAATCGACGTCAACGCCATCTATCGAGCACGCCGGAAACTTTACAAATAGTTAAGTCGTAAACAATCGTTTGACTTTGACTAATCCGGACGCCAGCGCCACCAGGTGGCGCTCGACAGAGTCTATAACATAACGCATGACCGAGTTAAAGAAACAGTTTGTTGTTGGCGGTTAAGTAGTGAACACGTTTGGGAACTGTCGCGCGTTCCGTATAGTTGTGTCGTGTACCTACAGTGTGCGAATTGCTAGTGTGATTAGTTTGATCGTAAATTATAATTTGATTTGAATGCAAACGGGTTTTCTATTGCGCAATAACCAACACTACCCATAGTACGCCCACAGCAGTTAAAATATTATTGATAATAACGAGAGACACATACCTTTTCCGTCATATATTACTGCTTTGTCATTCAAGTCCATCTGTAACTCCAGTCATTATTATATATGTCGCAGCCATCTGATTAAATTAGCCAGCTAATTAGACGCCTAGGCCTTTCATTAAACGCCGGCATCCAATTAGATGCATAGGCCGATAGTTAATTGAACTAGCATCATTCAACGTTTAAAAACTTGACTTATTAAAAGTCAGCCCTATGAAGATGACTGACCAAGACTCAGCCAAATGATTAAAACTAACCTTCTCTTTTTTTTTCCTATCCAAACACAAATCCATCAATATTCAATTTAACTAAATGACTACACGACATTCAGCCATCTGATTAAACGTTGCGCACAATGACTTGGCTAGCTGTTCTTCAGCTATTTAATTGGATGCCGGCGTTTAATGAACGGCCTAGGCGTCTAATTAGCTTGCTAATTTAACCAGATAGCTGCGGCATATATATTACTGCTTTGTAATTCAAGTCCATCTGTAACCCCAGTCTTTCATTCTAACGTCTACATCTGCGATTCAAGCTTTTGCTAATATAGGGAGGGACTGATATGACTGCTTTAGCTTCTCGAACGTAGGCATAACGTAAATTAGTCAAGAGTCAGCTTAAATATCATGACAGCGATATATCAACTCTACATAACAATAGACACGTGGATATAATGGATTATATTGTTTCCTGGTATTGTTGTTTCTGTTCTTACAAGCTTTATTATGACCCTAAAAGCTTATCAAAGCTTGAAATAAATCTTCTGGGAAGCTTCTTAAACAAGTTATCTTGAGTCCTTTGCTTTCCTTTGAATGACAAAAAACATCTCAGCATACATTACAATAAACAAAGTCGTGTTTGTTAGCATAATATTCCACGAAATGCTTTGACTATTAAAATGAGTGTATCACAAAACGGACAAAACAAATGACACAGCCGGAAGACAACGCCTTAAGCTATTTTCGATTTTCCTGTTTACTATTTAAAACAATATCTTCTTTTGTTAAAATAAATATCTGGAACTTTTAATGAAATAATTCTGAGATTAATTAAAGTTGACATAAGGATACTGTTACTCTAATTTAATTTATTTGATTTTGATTTTATTTATTTGTTTTGGAACCGGTGTTTGAGAGATCCAACTAAAAATTTCATTTGTTTTGATGGCAGCCTCGGACTCTCTGATCTACTAACTATCTGCGAACATCTCCATCAGACTGTTCATCATTACTGGTTACGTTCAGGCTTAAATGTTGGCGCTAAGCGAAGAACTGAAACACGTATGGGATGATGCTGAAGAACATTTCTGCTGTAACTGTTGAACTGGGCCAGATGATATTGAAAATGATGAAGAAGATGAAACTGTGGATGGTCTCAACGATAAAGCCATAGATGGTATAGTCAATAATTACGCCAAAGACCAACTGAAAGATATACAAAACGCCATGCTATCAATATAAACTTACTGAGGCAAATCGAGGGAACATTTAGAGGAGCTATTGCGATAGAATTCTGTCTCCTAGTCGTTGCCTTTATAGCAGAATTGCTTGGAGGCTAAGGTACCTTTTGCATTGATGCAAGTTGGGCTGGACTGTTTAATAGGCCAAAGGGTAATGGACGCAGGTGCACTGTTTGTAGATGCTTTGTATGACTGTAAATGGGAGCGATTCAGTAAGAGGAACATGAATACTGCTCTTATTATGGTCGTGAATGCACAGAAATCTATGATGGTGTTTGCTGGTGGAGTCACCACGCTAAGCTAAGTCAGCTTCATGACAATTATCAAGTCTATTTACTCTACTTACTCCACTTGAGCTAGTGCTACTATGGATTATGAAATGTAAGGCAGATATTGAGTTTTTTTTTTTTAACTTTATTAGTGTTTCTATTTACATCTTATGCATGAACCTATTAATTGAAAAACATGATAATAACAATTACTGGCACACAAAATTGAATCGTGACTACTAAATTTATTAATATTTTTTTTTAAACTACATAGTTTATTAGTGGAGATAATACGAGTACTCTTTTTTAAACAGATATTTAAAACTGAGCAATGTTCTAGCTCTAATATAATTGAAGCCATGGTACAGGATGGGTTTAAATAATCAATCTAACTTTTAATTCTACATATGTATAACACACTCTTATTAACTGCATAGTTAATAGGAATTAAACAAACTAGTGTAATTAAATTAAAAGCTGCCTGCTTAATTAAAGGCACATGCTTATTCTTTTAAACCTTATCACACTTTAAATTATGATAATCAATAAATTAAATATTTTAAACTTAGTTTATCAATAAATGATAAATGATTTTATTTCTGTAAGTAGGTTTGAATAAACACTTTTACACGTCAATCATATTTTAAAAACTAGATGAGGTCGGCGTTTCCTATCTGACTACTCTGAGAAGAAAGGCCGAAACAAACTCAGAGGTCACAGTCTCTTTTAAAGTCCAGACATAATCTTGGTCAGATCATGGGAAGACCATGTAGATTTGTGTCTGAAATGGTCTTTTGAGAAAAAACCACACAGATTGAGTGGACCTGTCCAGTCACTGCACGCATTTGTCAGTAATCGTGCAGCTCAACTCAGAACTTAAGGAGCTCAACGATTCGACGAACAATACTAAAGAAAAGACATTTGGGTAGGCCACAAAAATTACTCAAACTGCCAGACCATGATTAAAATTAACTGAGGAGAAAATAACACCGACTTTAGAATTTTCTACTGAACCCCAACTACATAATTCAACCTACTGTTTATCATGTTTGTAATCATAGTGTGCTGTGGGACATGTATTGACATGTTTGCAGCAACTAAAAACTGAAATGTGTACTTACCACAAAATGACGTAGGATAATTGATGGTGCGTATGTGTTTCTTATTTATTAGGACAATGCTTTTCCTTTAGAGTTCGCTTTATTTAAGATGTGGCTACTGACCTTTATTAATTAATAACAAAAAAAAATTATACTTACCAGTGTATTAGGAATTTCTTAGTAACAGCCCGGAGTTTGGAAGTTGCCCCGTGTCTCGGAAAGCACGTTAAGCCATTGGTCCTGCACCTAATCTCTCTCTGGCCGTGTCGGATTGCCGTCCCATTGTACTATGAGAGTGAGGAAGAGGTAGTGCACCTGTGTCTGCGCATACATTTGTGCACTCTAAAATCTCCCGTGCCAAAAGCTAGTCTCCGTTGGAATTGGCCGCCATGGCCGAAATATAGTCTAGAGGACTATTATTTCACCTAAGTATTTAAATGGCTTTGTAGCTGGGAAATTGACCTCCATTGGCCATTAGATGGCGCGTAAAACGTGAACAGCAAGAGCTTGTCTCAACATGGAGAGTCTTAGGGCCGGAGCACATCTGGCGAGGCGCAGTTTACTTTGCTGCCATTTAATGAATATAAAAAATCAAGTGTTGTAATCTAGTGATTTTTAATCACGATGCTCTCGGGAAAGACAGCATCGAACAGAGCGACTAGAAGCGACAGGTAGCGTGCAGTAATGCGACTGCGCCAGTATGCACGCTGACGAGCGATAATGCGTACTGACGAACGAGTATGCCCGCTACCCTGTAGAAAACTAAAAACTTCATGGACATGCTCTGCGCTGCGCCATCACGCCACCGCCTCGACAGATATACGGCCCTAATTTATCTAGATTATTACGTCATGTTCTAAGTAAGCGTATAGCTTCTAACATTAAAAAACTCCGCAGCATCTGGTGACATTTTAAATTACATTACTAGAAATGAATACCTAGTGCTTTCATTACTAAGGTTGCAATAGAATGTACTTTTACACCTAAATGATAAATGATTTTATTTCTGTAAGTAGCTTTGTACAAACACTTTTACACGTCAATCATATTTTTTTAACTAGATGAGGTCGGCGTTTCCCATCTGACTACTCTGAGAAGAAAGGCCGAAACAAACTCAGAGGTCACAGTCTGTTTTAAAGTTCAGACATAATCTTGGTCAGATCATGTGAAGACCATGTAGATTGGTATCTGAAATGGTCTTTTGAGGAAAGAACCACACAGATTGAGTGGACCTGTCCAGTCAGTGCACGCATTTGACAGTAATCGTGCAGCTCAACTCAGGAAGTCAGGACTTAAGGAATGTGAATAAAAATAAGGAATTTGACTTAAGGAATGTGAATGTGAATATGAATCAGATAAAAGTTACAACCTTAAGAAATTTTAATTAGCTGGGAGTTGTTGTAAAAATTGGTACAGCATGGTCGCTGTACCACTAGTAGGTATGTCTCTGAACTACTGAAAATTAACCTTTCCCTTTAAACAGGTAGAGATAGTATCTGTTTGTTTGTATGTCACCAGTAATCGTACTAACAGTAGTCCGCTTACTGGTGGTATATTATTAGCTACAGCAGACGAAACGCTCTCACAAAAACATACAGAGCGGAGGCGAACTATACCCGAAAAATATAGGAGGATGATAAACGGCTGAAAATAATGCTACTTATCTTTAAGATAAGTTAACGGGAACTAATCTGCAGATGGTGAAACTGGTCAAAAATTGTGGGCTGGATTCAGAAGACCAGGGAATACTTGGTATAACGAATTGTTTGTAACCTAAATCCAGCGGTAACTACTACTACTATTACTGGAAATTATATTTTAATGTCTCATAATACTTCAAAAACTTGGTCAACCTATGTTAAACAAATGAGGTCGTTATAAAAATGACAAAAAACATACATTAAGTTTGATGCATTCGGGAAAATATGTCACTATGCAGGTGTGAATACTTATCACCTGTACCCGAAGACATGATTACAGTGCTTAGCACCAAACCGTGCTATTATGCCTATGACTAAGTATAAAAGGGCTAATATTTTTTCAATACTTTCTAAGTACGTTGCATAAGTTGCTGGACTAGCTTATCCAAAAGTAAACAGTTAAAGAATCTTCTCGTGAAAAATATTTTTGGGAATGTTGACCCTACGTGAAATTGAGCATGAAATCCGCAAGTTTGGCTTGGAGTACTGTGACCTGCCGACCATGTTGGAGAATGTCTCCATCCTGCTGAGGGTCCTCACTGTCAATATAGACAGCAAGTATCACAAAGGTAAGAATGCATTTTTCGAAAAAGATATTCGAAGATTCTTTTTTAACAATAGTTGTTTTATATCTTGTTTAATTTAGAGGTGATTTCACTTATAAATTTAGTACAGTTACCATATCTGCATGAAGAGTCAGTGTTGGTGAGTTTCCAAGAACAACAAAAAAGTCTGTAGTTCTTTTGTTTTATGGCAGCAACGCATTTCACATTTAAATTAAACAAGCTAAAGCTATAAAAGAACCGATGTTGAAAAAGAATCTTCAGATACCTTTTGAAAAGGGCAATATTTTTACCGACGAAAAAAAAAGAGGTCTCAAGTCATTGCGTATATTTTTTATAAAATATGTATTGAATATGATATTCCTGAACCGTTTTATTTCCGACGGTACTTGATTCTGCCAGTTTAAAGCCCAACCTACTTCACTCATCAGCTGTATTGCCTCTATTCTGTCCCACAGGCATAACAATCTACTCCTATATCCTAACCGCTGTGACCGCCGTCTGCTTCTACTATGTGTTCCTGTTCTCCATGTCCTGGTTCGTCTTCTGGCGCTGCCGCATGACCGGCGAGCTGGTCGGTGCCATGGTGGTGCTGTCTCTCGGGATCTCCAGCGAAATCGGGCCCTTCAAACTGTTTTATATGTGTTTTTATATGTGAGATGATGTTTTAATATTATTTTCACGATTTTCTTCTTATTCTCAGGTGTAGGCTCGAGTTGTAAGAGTTGCTTATCAGCATGCACATATAAGCTTGTCCGTAAGGAGGGCTGTCTTACAAAGAACGTACTTTAGTGAAAGAATCGTGGAGGTTCTTTAATGTACCATGTAACGACATCTGTACGAAACAGTATCTGCACCCGTCCGGTTTGGATAATCCTCGTTTTGCTATCGGAGTAACAACACACCTCGTCCCCTAAAATTTTACATAAGGCGCTCAGAAGACGGCGATTATTTTATCCGTGAATTACCGCAAGAGACATAATTTGGCAAGAATCGGCGACACGGTTGTTTTGTACTCCGCGTGCGTTATTGCACAGATTTCCATAAGTTCTATCGTCGCGAAAAACATTTTCCACCGCCTGCTCAGCGTCTAAAGGTTAATTTTTTGACACGACTGCTACCTTTCAGGGATAAAACTCAAAAAATTGCGGACGGCTTTCTGGAGTGTGATGCGAATACGATCAAAGGCACCCGCTTTTACAGTAACCTGATAACGCGTTTGAGGAGTGTGAAGAAGCGCGCCATGCTGTACTGGGTAGTGGTGGCCGGAAATGGAGTCCTGTACGTCATGAAACCAGTCGCCATGCGTGGAAGAAATCTTCCTGAGAACTATTTTATAATCTATGGTAAATGGTGTTATTGTTGGAAACGTTGGCGTATAGGCCGACTGCCCAAGGAATGTTCATGACATTCACTATTTTGTAAATCATTTGTTTATTCTACCATATTTTCTATGCTATTTTGTTGCTATTCATTGCAATATTAAAACCAAAACTGAGCAGTATTGAGCCACGCTGCATGATGGCAGATTTCTTTTCTTTTAACTTATCATCATTAAACGTTAGTCCTTCACACCGCCCTTACAAACATGATGCAAGCAGTCTTTACACTAATGAACCACATATTTGCAGGACTAGAACCCATGTTCGACACACCGAACTACCAGATCGCATATTTCATGATGATCGCCGGTGTCTTCTTCATCTGCTACGTCCCAGCCACCGTGACCGCCTTCCTAATCGTGATCACAGGCTACGCAGAGGCCCAGATGCTAGCTTTGAGCGAGGAAATGCTACAGCTATGGCCAGATGCCATCAAACATGCAGAATCTAAGATAGACCTATCATCTTCTGACGAATTAAACGTTTACGACACAGAAGCGAAAGTAATCATGAATCAGTTTGTGGAGAGACGTCTAAAAGAGATCATCGGTCGTCACGCAAATGTGATCAATCTGCTGAATCAAGTAGAGATTGTGTTTCGACAGGCTATTGCAATGGGATTCGTGTTGTTGGTTCTTGGACTGTTGTCTGAGTTGCTCGGGAAGCTGGAGAATACGTTCCTGCAGTTGCCTTTTGCTTTGATGCAGGTAAGGAAAATCTACGCAGTCTGCGTCTGCGCGAAAACCCGATACTGACATTATGTTCAGAATAACTTACTGAACAGACAGCTGTGCTGCTGGGGAGTTTGGTGCGCAATTTCTTCTTCCCAGTTAAAGCACTAAGAAGGAAGTGGTGAAAGGCGGGCATTTTGGGGGACTGTCTTATGTAATTTTGACGTTCAAAACGTGTTGATTCTCATACTAGTTTGAATAAATGACTTGTTTTATTTTGATTTTGAATAGTATGGGCAGCGACATCCTAGTGAAGGCCTACACCATATAACAACTAGTGTACATAATAACTGCTCATGACGGTTAATTTCAACCATGTGCTAAAAAATTAAGTTGGATTTCTTTTTCTCTCGCATCGGCAAGTTATCTTAATATCACACGCCGAGGTGGCAGTACCGGGGCTGACTGCTCAGGGTCCAGCACTAACCGTTGAAACTATTCCAACGCACATGCATCTTTAACTGATGCTGTCATTACAGGTATCCATGGACTGTTTCGCGGGCCAGCGAGTAATGGACGCGAGCATGACATTTGAGTCTTCAGTATACGACTGCAAATGGGAGAACTTCGACAAAGCCAACATGAAGCTTGTCCTGGTGATGCTACAGAATGCTCAGAAGACGATGACGTTGTCTGCTGGAGGGGTCAGGACCCTCAGTTTCACTGCTCTGATGTCAGTCTTCAGGGGTATCTACTCTGCTTACACTGCTCTTAGGTCTACGATGAAGTAGCTGTTATAAGCAAGATTAGGAAGCACGGTAGATAATACAGTGTAAGAGGTACAGTGAAACCAGAAAAGGTATGCGCTTCGGTAATTTTCGTGTTTTCGAATCCCTCACAGTTTTCGTATTTCCGAAGACGGACGATGATTCTCGAAGTGCATTTTTTTCTTGGGATATATGTAATAGTATTTAGATAGCATGTCGTATAGTTGTATTGATTAGAGAAATATAATGTTGTTTGATATAAATAAAATCTTGATGTTTTGGTTTATTTGGTTACCTTTGCGACACCATTCCTTTTTTCCTCATTTTATTGTCATTACTTTCGGACTTACTTTTTGCTTTTTAAAATACCTCAGAAATGGATCAAGCCGTTTTTTTATTTGGAACGTTATTCCGAAAATATTAAGTTCTAATTACCAAAACTGACGCTAAACTCAAGTCTAAGTAGTCAATTTGGCATTAAGAATTTTTCCTTAATCGAAATAAGGTTCAACATACTGGCTCGATGGTTTCGGTTTGGACTAAAAGTAAAACTCATTTTGTAATAGAACGGAATAAATTCATGAAGAAAAAATATTGCGCGCGCAGCACTGTACACGAGATAGAAGTGAAACTTCTTCAAAAATAAAGAAGAGAGATTTAGTGTGAGAGATAGTTATAATCTTCTTTCTCTCTCACGCGACGAAAGGTGCCTAAATGTCACGTGACGCGTGAAATTTCACTCTCAATTTTCGTCCAATTATCGAATCGCCGCCTAAAAAGAATCACTTTAGAAATACTTTCCTCTATTTACCTAACGTCAGTCTACAAACCTACTCGTACAATCAATAAAAAGTAATCACGAATCGCTGGCAACTGTAAAGCTAAACTACACGAGCCATAACCTCGATTAGATCATAAACGAGAACTTTAGAATCGATTATACAAACAATTGTATGGATGGATTTACTAGGCTTGCCAGATGGCCAGGAAATTCGGGAATGTCCCGGAATTTGGCCTCTTGTCCCGTTTCCAGTAATTAGGCTTTACCGTCCCGGATTTTTTTCACAAAGTTATGATTATAACTAGAGTTGCCAGTACGTAATATTTATAATAGCCTGCTGAATAGTTTTATAGAACTGCAGACTCGGATTAATTTTGACGTGTCTTGCTCAGAAGTTTTACCAGTTTTGCAACGCCCCTGACAAATGGCAAAATCCAGTAAAACATATTTAAAAAAAGGCTAATCGGTTCAGCGGTCTAGCTGTTATCAAGTGATGTGCTTACCAAACTAACGAACAGCATTTAATTTCTTTTAGATAGCTGTAAATAAAAGATAAAGGGTTTTAGAGATCGAACAAAAGGGCACGATCTTTTAAAAAAAATATCACCTACATTAGGAAACAAATAGGTGGAGAGCGCCGAAGTTGAGAATACACCTTGTTGGTAGTCGAGACGCCCCCGCAAGGGGGCGTGGCGAGCGGAACCGGGGCTTCGCCCCTCGGCCGTGGAGTCGATGCGGCGGCCGGTAAACACGGGCCTCTCGTTGTGTTGGCCTATTGTCGGCCTGTAGGAATATTGAGCGTGCGACGGTCCCGCACGCTCATGTGAATAGTTGCTATGCGTGTATCTGTAGGCGCGCCGCGACGCTAATAGATAGCGTCGCTTTCTTCACGACACCTCGGCGGTCTGTCCCCGCCAGGTGAGACCCCCAGTTACCTGGGGGAGGCCCGACGAAGACGACCAGCGACAAAGGTGCCGACAAAGTTGAGAATAGTCTCTTGTGGAAATCGCGACGCCCCCGCAAGGGGGCGTCGCGATATATATATATATTATATTTAATATTATAAATGTGAAAGTAAGTTTGTTTGTTTGTTTGTTACCTTTTCACGCCTAAACCACTGAACCGATCATCCTGAAATTTTGCATATAAGTTGTATGGGACGGACATAGGGTACCTTTCATCCCGCAAAAAAGAACTGTTCCCGAGGAAAACAACAATAACGTTCTTATGATAATAGATGGCGCCACGTGTCTTTCGAATCATGATTGAATTATAACCCGAATTGATAGTCAAAGTCTAAATTAACGCGAGCGTAGCCGCCGGCAAAAGCTGGTAATATATAAAGTTAAAAACTCGCGAACTCGCGTGGAGAGGGTTCCGTACAATGAATATGTTATGTTACCCACCAAAAAGATTTCATGTGAAGTAGGTTGCCATGACTCAAATAACACTTTCACTGTTAAATAGAATAAACCATTTGAGTTAGAATCACTTTAGAAATACTGTAGTGTATAAATAGTGAATGAATAATGTGTAAAGAAAGTGTTTTTTTTTTATTATTAATTTATCAGACTCTAAGAAAGTGCTACGGAATTGTGTGAAAGCGCAAATTGACATTATTCTTAGTTATAACGTAAACTATCACATAAAATAATAAGTTAAAGTTAAGTTGCTTATTAGTCTATTAGGCTAGATTGTAGTAAATTATTAAAAACTTTAGTTCTTATTAATAAAGGAAAAAAAAACTGTTAAATAGTTTTTGCAGTATAAGATATATCGGTGACACGTCAGGGGGTCGAACATTGACGTGATATAGCAAAAAAACAAACACTTTATGGCTCGTGCACACTGGCGCGACGCGACGCCCGACACAAAGGCACCGCGTGTCGCGCGACGATCGGCGCCTTTGTTTAGTGCTGTCGCGTCGCACCTGTCTCTGTGGGAGCCCTTATTAACCGCAAGAACTCGTAGTACTACTGTATAAAATCACACAAAAAGGTAAAAAGAAGTAAAAATATGTTGTAAAACAGCGAGGTCGAGCCGCACCCTAATTACGTAACACACTATCTATCACAATCTGATCATTTTGAAGCCTGTTGCTAATACATTGCTTTATAAGTTCGAAAAATTTGTCTGCTCTACAACGTAAATAACGCAATGAATGTTGTTGAACTGTCAAAATGAAACCCATTCCTGCTGTTGGTGTTTTACGTAATTACCCCGCTGGTGATTTGATAGGTAAATTTTAACAAAAGAATTATAATTAATATGACGCGATGAGTAGGTTCAATTGCAATCTCACCTAAGACTCGCGGCGCAATTAACGCAGATATATGAAAGTTGGATTCGTATTTTTTTGGTATATTAAGTATTCAGACAAGTAACTTATGCGGAATTAATAAGTAGGTAAAAGATAAATTTAAAACTAAGGTATTTTGAATTTAAGGTAGATGTTAAACGAAAGTAAGTTCCTGACGAAAGTTGCACTCCTGCAGGCGTAGCATGACGCTTTCTATTTCTTGGAAGACAAGACATAGCTATTTCTATACAAAGTGACATTTCGTTTCTCTATTTTTGACATCGCACCGTAAAAATCCTTCTACAATCTGTCATTTTGTCTTTCGTTTCTACCGATCGCTGTCTAGGTCCTTTTATATGTAGACTATTTCAGAAGAAAGTTTTCTATCCCAAACGTCAAAATCACACTGACAACTGACAGTTGTCTAAGGTAGTGAAGACAATTTGATTTTGTAATCGCCATGCTAAAGACGGTAGAAAACTTTTTACTCAACGGCCCCGAAGTATAAAAATGGAATGGAAAAATGGAATTTTTCACATTTTGTATGGCAAATGTGAAAAATTATTACCTACATGTTTAGTTTTAGGGGTTTAAGGGCTTCATGAAGGGGTTCGAAATTTTTGCGATAGGACACACCATTTTCGAGATATAAGCAAAATAAAAGAAAAACGTGAATAAACTACTGAATTTCGTAAAAAGTGCGGTTGACTCTTTCTACTTTGCTGCCGTCGTACTGTCTTTACGAAACGTCATTTTTCTCTATTCTTCCGTCGACAAAACTCGTTTCTATAATGGTCATGCTACGCGTGCTGGACTGGTTAACGCTGATACGCATGTTGTAGCGTCGGTGTAAACTCCCCGGATAGCCTCAGGGGTGACGTGGCATACCGCTCCCGACAGCGCCTATCAGCGTCGGGCGATGCCGGTGGTGCAAGAGGCGTAGTCTGTATTCCAGTAGCCGGTACTTGGATCCATAATTTGGCCTTTTTGACTGGTCTTAAAACATAAAATAAAAAATTCCGAATCTGAGAAAAAACTGCACCAGACATGCGCAAAAAATGTAAGTAATGCTTTATTGCATCCTTCTCAGTTCACTGGGTTAAACGTAACAAAATAACTGTTCATATGGTTTTTACTAGCAACCATTTTCAGAAGATTTCTACCACATAATCTTAATAATCAATTTTAAAAGTGTCTTCTTTAGAATAAATCAATCGACCGATTCCTATGTAATATTTTTCTAATATTTTGCTACGGCCCGACTCCGTTACCCTACAATTGTCCCGGAAATGATAAGCCTGTATCTGGCAACCCTAATCGCAGCATCATCGATACAAACAGACATACAAACAGGAATACCAAACTATAGTATTTACTCGATACGAGGTTTAGTCGATAATATAAGTTAGATGCAGAAGGTCAAAACAAGAGACAAATACTGTTCATGGACCTCACGCCTGGACCAACAAAATAAAGTCCAAATATAATTCCTAAACATCCATCCATACTTCCATACTAATCCTACTTCCTATTCCTACTTTCCTACTAATATTATAAATGTGAAAGTTTGTGAGGGTGGATGTATGGATGGATGGATGTTTGTTACTCTTTCACGCAAAAACTATTAAACGGATTTGGATGGAATTTGGAACACAGATAGTTTATAATCTGGATTAACATGTAGGGTACTTTTTATTCCGGTAGTACGTTCCCGTGGGATAATTTCCGACCTCCACGCGGGTGAAGCCGCGGGCAAAAGCTATTATTATAAATGCGAAAGTAACTCTGTCCGCCTGTCTGTCTGTAAACTCAAAGCATTTATTTCAAATAAACCAATTACAGGCACTTTTGAATTGTCAAGGGGTCGGCCAGTCAGAAAGATGAAGCTAGTTGCCCATTCCAAAGCGTAGTAAGTAACTATGGAGAAGAACGGACAAGAAACTTCACGGATACTCTTTTAAATCAAAATATGGTAACAAAATATTGGTTACATCATTCATGTTGAAATTATGAATGTGAGAACAATGCAGAACGTTAAAAGCGTCCGTATTACAAATATAAAAACAATTCAAATATTAAATTAAATTAACAATCTTTTCATTTCTCATACTCGGAAAGTAGTGTTTGTTTGATCCGAGTAGCGGGTGGAAAACGCTGCTCCCCGTCTTAGGGCGGGAAAAACTCATAGTAATTGCTTCCCTCTCTAGGGCGGGAATGAATTTTGAAAATAGAACTAAATTTAGTTAGGTGGTCGGCTACGAAAGTTTTTACATAATTAAGTAAAATATCGATTAAAAGAAATGCCGGGGGCTTTAAGAGTGTATAAACAGCAAGTGTGAATTAAAAAAATACCTATTAAAGGGGATGCGCTAAGGTAGCCCGCGAAATTCAAATTTACTTACGTTTTTTGCAATTTGCAGTGACCAAAACATAACTGACGCAGAGCTGCAATTTGCAAAAACCCAATGAATATTTGAATTTGGCGAGCTACAACTGTGGATCCACCTTAAGCGGTACGGCCCACGGCGGTAACGCGGTGTGTTCCATATTTAAAATTTAAAAAAAAACTATATATTTTGGCGGGATACTAACTCTGTAAGCTTTCCTAACTTTGTTTTCTTCGTACTAAAGAAACTAAACGTGACATTGACTGAATGCACAAAGAGTGCGAAGCCACAAGAAAAAAAAACTGTATGCTGTACCGAAATTCAAAATATTAGTTTAAGAGACTAATATTTGATTAAAAATGAGTCTCATGCATTAATTTTTAATAAACATTTTTGAAAAACTACTGTTTTTACTTTCCTTAAAATTGAAATGAAAAGTAGAGTGTTTAACACGGGTGAAAGTCATCAATTCCTACTCGGACTATAGCCGCCCTCGCTGCGCTCGGGCGTCTAAATACTTCGTATGGGAATTGATTCCTTTCGACCTTTGTATAACAATTTACTATTTCACGCCTTAAGGTTGCACTATTCGACGGCCCGAACTCGTTGGTGGGTGTTGCTAATATGCATGCTATTTAGTTTATTTATTTATTAATTTAGTTTTATTTATTTATTTACTGAAATACTTAAACGATGATTTATAACGAAAACGAGCGTAAAATTTCATAAACAGGCCTTTGGGCGTATAGATATTATGAAAAAACTATAAGACGTATTTATTCAAAATAAAGTTATTTAAATTCTTGAATAAATTGCTTATCTTTGTATGGTAACAATTTTGCAATTTAATTACTCCGAGAGTTATTTATTTATGCCCAAAGATGCGTTAAAATATGGAGGTTTCGACGCTCAAAACATTTAAAACAATTTTTTTTTCGTTCAGCGCTAGATAATGACGAGATTAGTAGATATAATGTTTGATTTTTAATGTACACTCTCAAACAGAGAAATAAACTCCATAAGAGGTTAGTATGAAAGAATGACTGACTAGTGTAACCTTAACGGCTGAACGGATTTCGATGAAATTTGCACCAAGGTAGACCTGGACCTAAGTTAGGATACTTTTCCCGGTAGTAGATTCCCGTGGGATAATTTTCGAGCTCCACGTGGGTGAAGTTGCGGGTAAAAGCTAGTTTCTTAGATATGAACAAAACATTTTTATAAGTGCAAAGTGAAAAATACTTGTACCTACAAAACTTTAATATTATCATGAATATACGCATGGTATAATAATATACTTCGCCAGGTATAGCATTCCGAGACACAGTGGTCACGTGGGTGACACAAGCCTACGTCATGACTGCTGTGTTACCAGTAGTGTGTCATAATAACTCCCCAACCGCCTTTATTACCTGTGCGAATCCGATAAATCAATGAGGTTTTATAACTAACAATTACGTCGGTATAAGTTTAAATTGAATTGTTTCGTTTGATTAGAAAAACAAAACGACACTTTAAATGCTTGATATATATTTTTCAACAGAATGGTGACTGAAAATGTTTCCATACTTCTTGTTTTGTTGCAAAAAAGTGGCAACTGGATTGTGACGTAAGCTTGTGTCACTCTCGGAGTGCCAGATCTTGTTTTTTTAGACCATGAATGTACGTAGGTATCCGTTTTACAACATCTCATTCAATGAATGCTGATCAAGTTCTACTTGCATCGTCAGCAGAACAGTGATGGATGAAACATATAAAATGAAGGGGCTGAATATAAATGAAAATGCAAAAAAGAGAAGAATATGTGTCGGTATGTGATGAGAAAATAAATGATAAGAGTGTGGAGCAAGTAAATGAGTTTGTTTACAAGAGATGGATATATTGATGAAGATGTGGACAGGAGAGTTAATGCGGGTAATAAAGTGAATAGTACTATACATGTGGTTTTGACCAATTCACAATAGCGTGCTGGTGCCTACGCTTGTGTGGAAGTGAATGTTGAGTGTGGCAAAAGAGGCATGAAAGTAGAATAAATACTATGGAAATGCGTACCTTCTGAAGCATGTGTGGTGTGAGAAATGATGTGATAAGGCAACGTTGCCGCTTAAAAGGGATGTAGTGACAACAATTTAAAACAGTATGTTTAGATGGTTCGGTCATGTTGAGAGGATGAATGAAAGGCGACTAACAAGGCAGATGTGAGTGGAAACGCCGAGAGGGGACGACCTAGAAGGACTTATAGTGACCTTATTGGTGATGTTCTTCAGAAAGGTCAGGTGCGTAATACTTGCAACCGGCGTGCGTGTATGACCAGATGTATGAACGTAAACGAAGCAAAAGGAGTATGTAAGGATCGTAACAGGAGGTCTACTCTCTAAGTCCTTAACCGAAGGTAGTTGTTCAACACAAGTGTCCAATTCAACTTTTCGGATGGTCAAAAACTCGCTGGGAATAGGTACAATTGGCCCTGAACTAATCTTATACCCGTAGGCGACTCGGAGTTAGTTCCTGCCTACCACACATGGGAAGAAGGCGTGAGTTTATGTATGTATGATTGTCATTCAGTGAAGAGCCAGAGAACTCGGAGATAATCGAGCTAGACTGAGAGTATTGATGTTCTGTAACACAACTTTATTATTTCGTTGGGTATTTAGCTTTGTGCCAGTGCACAGGGGCCAGAGATTTTGTTGATATCACTGCATAAAACGTTACTGGTCTCGTACAAACTCTTCTAACACATCGGAAATACGAAATACGTTTTGAGAATATATAAAGTTTATGCATGATGAGCAGGGGCTGAGGTCAGAAGCAAAGAATTAAATATAATATGATGAAACTATTTATTTTAAATTCATTCAATAAAAATCTTCAAATCATTCATTAATTCATTCATTCACTGACAGATAACGCACAGTTTAAGCCTCATATAACAAAATTGAGTACAAAAGAAGGATTTTTGAAAATTCACTCCCTAAAGGGGTTTAACAAGGGAAGAAAGTTTGTATAGAAGTTCGTCATTTTGGCCGATGGGAAATTCCATGGGGTAATCTCATAAAACATAAAATTACATATTTAAATAAACATCACGTGTTCAAGTATTTCTGTCCCTCCTTCAAAATCCACCGTCATTCTACATTTTTAAATAACTTCCACAAATTTCACAAGCGCGTATATTCACTTGTGTCACTTACACCTTAGCATTCATCTCTTTCACAAAGTTCCATTCCTACGAGCATAACTAAAAGAAAGAAAGAAAGAAAAATAGTTTATTCTGCACAAACAAAACGCACCTTACAAATGAACGACATTAATTTAATAGACACATACAAAATAGCCAAAAGCCTCGCATTCAAGCTATAAAAGTTTGTTAATTTTGTCTATTGCTTGATGCTAAAGCCAGGGACCAAAGACAATACACATTGCTCTGTGTGGTGACTGTCGGACTGATGCGACACTGGCAAATGACAACAAACAAAATAAATAAACATTCATAATAAAAAATAAAACTGCATAAAATAAAACTGCATAATTACACATTTTGAAAATGTTAAAACATTAACAAAATAAATACACATTGTAATTTCCTATGCAGTATATACCTTCTCTATCAATTCTGTATTAACTAGTATGACGTAGGCGTATTTTCAAACAATTGGCTACCCTATAATTACTTGCATTCGGAAAATTCGTCACCACCAGCTGCCTATTAAGGCTCTGACACCTCTTACTGTGCTGACGACATAATTACTAACTGCGGGTGGTATTTAATGCGAGGGATAGTCTGTTCTGCTCCATACATACATAATAGCAGCCTGCATTTGTCCCACAGCAGGGCCAGGACTTTTTTCTGATTGATAATGAATCATCAAACTGGAGCATTGCTTGAAAATAAAAAATACTGAAGGAATAAATAATTTATAGTTATATTTTTATTTATAAATATGGGTACAGCTCAGCTTATATGTCCTAAACAAAAACACAATGAACAAAGGAAAAAAAAACTGAAGGAATCTTCAGTACTTTTTAGGGTTCCGTACCCAAAGGGTAAAAACGGGACCCTATTACTAAGACTTCGCTGTCTGTCCGTCCTTCGGTCTGTCACCAGGCTGTATCTCAAGAACCGCGATAGCTAGACAATTGAAATTTTCACAAATTATGTGTTTCTATTGCCGCTATAACAACAAATACTAAAAACAAAATAAAATAAATATTTAAGGGGGGCTCCCATACAACAAACGCGATTTTTTGCCTATTTTTGCTCGATATCAATAAATGGTAACAGGTAGGCACCTCATTTGTGTACCTACTGTTGTTTACCTAGTCAATGGTACGGAACCCTTCGTGCGTGAGTCCGACTCGCACTTGGCCGGTTTTTTTTATTTTACAAATATGCCTTGTCTTTAGGTAGATACTTCTGATTCAAATCATGACTCAAGGTACCAGAATTACCTAAAGGATGAAAATGATAGGCTGATTATGTAACTTTACATTTATGTAGCACAATTTACTTACAAAACTACAAACCTTACCATTACTAAAACACCCCAAAAAGGCGTTAAGAGCAAGCGTAGGTATTTTATTTTGACCAGTTTAACTAATTCGTTTGTTTAGTTTTATTTGGTGTATACTAAAGTGTTATATCTAATCTCACTCACAGACAGACAACGCTCAGCCTAAAAGCATACAATTTTGCACAAAAGTTCCTTATATAGCGAAAGTGAACACTGAGGAAGAATTTTCGAAAATGTATCCCCAAGGGATTAACGACTACGGACGGAAGTTCGTCATATTTGAATTTAGAAACAGGGAAGCTCATACTGAGACCATAATTATAATCATAATCATATATTACATGATCTTAAAAACATAGATTGTCTCATCACATTCGACCACATGGGCGTACAAATGCTAAGTAGATTACATTGATGATAAATTATTAATATTAATAATAACAATATTTTTAATAATTATTGTTCAAATTCAAAAAGGGATGTCAGTTAGAAATAAAATAATATAAAAAATAATTGAATTAAATGAATATGTCAAAGTGTCATTTAAGTTGACATTCAAATTATAGTAGCATTTATTACGTAAAAATTCTTTAAATTGCTTCTTAAAACCAGCCAAATCTAACTCCCTAATAGATATTTTATTTTATTGTGATTTTGCGGGGCTCTGTGTTTATAAGTCAAATTAGTCGTATCATTGTTTTTTGGAAACTCATCCCCTAATGGTCCTGAGAAATTGCTGATCGGAAACCCCATCGGGCACACCACGCCTTGTAAATAAATAACTTTTGTTTACGAAATATTTGTATGGAGGGGCGACGAAATGCATACCCCGTTTACGTAATGACAACACGATGGTGGTGTTATTAATTATTATTTACGCGATAATTAGAACACTGAAGACTTAATTGTTTATTCTGAAACACTGTCGTTGTCGTGAAGGAGCCCAATGCGGTAGTAACATTGAGTGAAAACTTTCCGTACAGAGAACTTGCTAGATTCTCAGTTTCTTATTAAAAAAGTTGTTCAACTTTTTCTGTGTTAATTTAATTATTCTATGCTGGAAAAACGTTCTTAAAATCGTGATATTAATATTGATGTTTATAGAAGTTTTGAACAACAGATTTGATGATTATTACTTTATCTAGAAACAATTAGCATTTTGACCATTATTTTGTAATTAATTAGATTACCACTTTTTACTTTAAAAAAAAAATATCATATATTTCAGTATAGCTAAGTCTTTTTGCTTTCTCGACACATAGGACCCGACACTTAAGACTCCAGAATTACTTAAAACCTAAACCAGTTTTAAGTAATGCTTGAGTCGTGATTGAGGTTCTGTAATACGGGACATAGAGTGCGCGCAGACGCAATTTAAATAGTATTGAATTCGTTTATTGATTTGTTGTTCGAAAGCTGTCACCGTATTGTGTATATTTAAGTACCTACCTGTTCGTAATCCTTAAAACATGTGGCGCCAAATTCGTAAGTTTGGTCTGGAGTATTGTGATCTGCCTACAATGTTGTGGAACATCTCCGTCTTTCTTAAAGTACTCACTCTCAATATATACGGCAAGAACAAGACAGGTAAAACTATTTAAAATACTACAATGCCAAAAAAATATAATTTTTTAATTTTTAATTTTAGTTGGGTTTGTTCTTGACTCTAGTCTAGGTCAGAGATGACAGACTATTATAAAAATTAATCTATATACAGGATGTTTGGAAGCTGAATGCAAAGCCTTAAGGGGGTGAACGTTAACACCATTTAGAGCATTTTGAACCATACATTTCTTAGACGAAGTCGGTTCTATTTTCGTTTTTGACTACTACTTCTAGGTTTTTTTGGGTAAAAGTATAGCAGTTAAAAATAAAAATAAAACCGACTTGGTCTCAGACATGTATGGCTCAAAATGCTCTAAATGGTGTCAACTATCACTCCCTTAAGGCTTTGCACCCAGCTTCCAAACACCCTGTATATCTACATAACCTAATATTAAAATTACAACCACTTCTAAGAAATTGGATTAGGTAAGACGATATGCTGACTCACGTTTCTGACGCTCCAGCTTAGTAGAAGCTTAAATCACCACGGATTAACACCCACACATGGATTGTGATATTAATACCCACACACGGATTGTGATATTAACACCCACACACGGATTGTGATATTAACACACACACACGAATTGTGATATCTTCATAGCATAAGTTTGTTAAAGTTATTGCTAAAGTTAGGTTAAGTTGTTAAGGAACTAGAGTTACCGACATAGCCTAAAGAGTAAGCAAGCTGCAGTGGCAGCGGGCTAGCCATGTTAGTGGAAGGACCGATGGCCGGTGGAGCAAACGAGACCTGGAGTGGAGACGAGTATCGGCAACCGTAGTTTGGGACGCCCTCCAGCTGGATGGACAGACGACCTCATAAAGATGGCTGGGACGGACTGGTAGCGGAAGGCGGACCCACCATGTTTATTTTTTGTATGTGTTAATTATCAAAGGACTTCTCTCGCTCTGGGCGGAGCGGGAGGGCATCTCACACTTTTACTGACTAAAACCAACCCGTGTTCCTTCAGTTGCCTGTGTGCCAGGGCCACGGTAACTGTTTCGAACAATCTGCGACCCTGACAGGCATCGGCCCTAGCGGACCCCGTCAATTGGGGCTGACATCTCTTTGAGGCGCGCGTGGAACACAACGCGCCGTCGACCGGGCCTGGTCCTTACCGGACGGCGAGCTAAGGCGGACACCCCTAAAATTGCACACACTTTCTATACTAAACTAAAAAGTTCTTTTGCCTCTCCATCTCCAGGAATCCCCTTCATCTTGTACATCATAATGATAATGGCAATGCTGTGCTACTTCTACGTGTACTTGTTCTCCATGCTGTGGTTCGTGTTCGTGAGGAGTCGGGAGACGGGTGACATGGCGGCGGCCATGGTGGTGCTCTCTCTGGGCGTCTCCAGCGAGATCGGGACCCTGAAGCTGTTGTATATGTTGTTGTATAAGTGAGTTGATGGAATAATCACAATGTTAGGGCTGAAAAGTATTTGTGCATCTTTTTAACATTGAAGTAGTATTCTTAACTTTGTGGGATTCATTCAACTTTTGGAACTTGGAAGTTGGCGGTTTGATACCCCAGTGCCTCGGAAAGCACGTTAAGCCGTTGGTCCTGCGCCTCATATCTCTCCAGTCGTGTCGAATTGCCGTCCCATTGGACTATGAGAGTAAGGGAAGAGAGAGTGCACCTGTGTCTGCGCATACACTTGTGCACTATAATATCTCCCGCGCCGAAGGCTAGTCTCCGTTGAGATTGGCCGCCATGGCCGAAATTCGGGGTAGAGGACGCAATGTATATACAAAAGGAAACCGTGACTGACTGACTGATCTATCAACACATAGCTCAAATCACTGAACGGATTGGGCTGAAATTTTACACACAGATAGGTATTATAACGAAGGTATCCGCTAAGAAGGGGTTTTTGGAAATTCGACCTTTAAGGGGAACAAACAAAATCTCCCTTTTCACAAAGGGGGATTTTGTTTGTATGAAAAATCCAGTTCCTTGAGTTAATAAACTTGAAACTTCGCACGAATACATGTCTAAGTAAATTATAAACATTGTAAATTTTTATTTTTGTAAACTAGCTTTTAAAGGGGGATTAGGGTTGTCAAAGTTATGGAAGAATTTTAACACGCGATCCGATTAATTCGAAACTCAGTCAAAGGATAACGTGTATCAGGGTCTTTCGAAAATCATCCCTTGAAGGGGCACTGGGGCATTTTTGAAGGTGAGGATTTTACTGCATGGCTTGATTAACTCAAAAATTGGTATGAATAATCTTTAGTTTAAGATTTGGAAACAACCCAAACGACTTTTTAAAATTCCATCCCTGTGGGGGGGAAAAGAGGGGATACAGTTTATATGAAAAATCTTATTCCTTTGGTTTAATTTGAAATTCGGCAATATTTTCCTCAGTAAAGAATAAAGATTAGCACTTTTAGTTTTTTACAACCACACCTCAGAGAGGATTTAGGATTAGGATTTTTGTATCAAAATTAGTAAGTAAAGGCGCTGTCAGATTAACTGCAAATTCGGTATTAATAATTAAAACAAAAATATAAAAAGTTCGTCATTCAGGTTTTCTCAAAAATCGGTAAAAGGGTAATAACAATCAGAAAAGGGTAATACAGTTTGCATTTTATTGCTTCAATTAACTCGCAAATGGATGTAAATAATGTTAAATCATACAATGGAAACGTACCAAACGCTTTTTAGGGTTCCGTATCCAAAGGGTGCTAACGGAACCCTATTACTAAGCCTCCGCTGTCCGTCCGTCTGTCTGCCAGCGGTCTGTATCACATGAACCGTAATGGTAGACACTTGAAAATTTCACAAGTGTGTATTTCTATTGCCGCTATAACAACAAATAATAAAAATAAAAATAAAGTTAAAAATTAAAGGGGGTAAGAAAGAAAGATATATAAGAAACGGTAAAAAAAATATGTAGTGTTAAATATTGTACGATGGTACGCAACTCTTCGTGTGCGAGTCTGACTCGCACTAGGCCGATTTTTAAAACAAGCCCTGTCATTCGGAAAAGGGAAGATACTGTTTATTTGAAAAATCTTATTCCACTGATCTGTTAACTGAAAAATTGGCCCGAATACTTATTTATCTAAATCTAAACTGATAAAATAAAGCGTGATTATGCATGATAGGCTGAGGAATGATGTCATAAGGCAACGGTGCGGTTTAAAAGAAGATGTAGTGAGAAAAATTGAAAAGGGTATGCTTAGATGGTTTGGTCATGTTGAGAGGATGAATGAAAGGCGACTAATAAAAGGTATTTACAAGGCAGATGTGAGTGGAAACGCCAGGAGGGGACGCCCTAGGAGGACATATCAATATATGTCCTCCTAGGGCGTCCCCTCCTGGCGTTTCCACCAATCACCAATAGGATCAATACCCTATTGGTGATGTTCTTCAGAAAGGTCAGGTGCGTACTACTCGCAGCCGGCTCGTGTATGACCAGATGTATGAACGTAAACGAGGCAAAAGGAGTATGCAAGGATCGTAGCAGGTGACGTTCTGCAGTTTCTGCCTACCCCCATGGGAAGACGTAAAAGAGTTTTCGGTTGTAACGCGCTAATCTATGGATCTATCGGTCGGATTCAAAAATTTCTCTTTGCATTTGTAAGCCTAATTTTTGAGGAAGGTTTTAGGCTATTTAAATTCACGCTACGACCCTTAGGAGCCGAGCAAAGGGAAAAAAGGTAGAAATAATACTAACCGAAAATGAAGTAATAGCGCGGGCGGGTGATGCGATGCGACAGGGCGGGTCGGGGGAACAAGAAATTTCACGCGGACGAAGTCGCCTGCAGAATTATTATATAAAGCCATAGCCACAGCCACATATCAAATTTTTGCGACAATTGCATTCGTAAAGACAGCTTCAAATAAGACGTCTACATACTTATGTAGCATTTAATAAAAAAAAAACTTGTTTCCAGTGACAAAATCCGGAGTCTAACGGATGCCTTCCTCGAATTCGACTCCCGTATGATCCCGGGCAGCCGGCGGGCTACCAACCTGCTGAGGTACATGCGAGACGTCAAGAAACGCGCCATCTTCTACTGGCTGGTACTCATGGTAAACGCAACCGTCTACGTGTTCGCCCCCTTGCTTAGTCCCGGCAGACATTTGACGGAGGATTTGTTAGTTATTTATGGTAATTGATTCATTATTGTGCATTTCATCATCCTCGATCATATATTTACTAATTTTACGACCGATTCAATTAGTTTTGTTAATTTGTTTATTTTTGAACTCAAAATTATTACTGCTGTTTTTTTTTACAGGTTTGTTCCTAGTTTAGGTAGAATTAAATTATAATATACCTTTAGTTTAAGGCCCTAATATTGTAAGCATTTTTGTACAGTCACCAAAAGAGATAAGTAATCAGGGTCGTCGATATAGTTGAAGTTTAGTAAGAAACCGCTGATTGTTTTCGAATGAAATTTTATTTGATAACTGACCTGTTTGTTTTCTATTAAGTAAATTAAATTTTATTCGAAATCATTCGTCGGTTTCTTACTAAACTTCAACTCTATCGACGACCCTGGTTACTTATCACTTTCGGTGACTGTACATCCAATGTGCATCAATTATTTCAATAAACAATTTCAGTTCCTTCTTGTGAAACGTATCTTTTTCTAATGTTTTGAACAGTTAGGTTAATTAAACGATTACCTTGTCTGTTATTAGGACCATGCAAATTACAGTCTTCGAAAAACAAAGTAATATTGTAAAAATATGTCCTATGCCCACAGGATTGGAACCGATGTTCGAGTCACCGAACTATGAAATCGCGTCGATCGCAATGGGTGGCTGCGTGTATATAATATGCTACATTTCGGCCAACGTAACCATTTACCTGATAGTCACTATTGGTTACGCAGAGTCCCAGATGTTGACTTTAAGTGATGAGGTAACTCACATATGGAACGATGCTGAAGAGCATTATAGATCTATAGCTGAATTCGAAAATGACAATTTTCTTACAAATGATGATATGAAGAACCGAATAATTAACGACAACGTCTGCAAAAACCTCAAAGACATTATAATACGCCATGCAATCATCAAAACACTTTTAAATCAAGTGGAAGACGTATGTAGAGGACCTATTGCTATAGGATTAACTTTGCTAGTGATCAGTTTGATATCAGAACTGCTTGGAGGATTAGAAAACACGATACTGCAGCTACCATTCGCGTTTATTCAAGTTGGGATAGACTGTTTCATGGGTCAGAGGGTAATGGACGCAGGCCTAGTGTTCGAGCAGGCTGTGTATGACTGCAAATGGGAGAATTTTGACAAGAATAACATGAAGATGGTGTTGGTGATGCTGCAGGTGTCGCAGAAGACCACGGCTATATCGGGGGGTGGAATTACTACGATGAGCTTCAGGACTATGATGGCGGCTATGAGGGCTACCTATTCTGCTTACACTACTCTTAGGTCTTTTATAAAATAAGGTAGAACCTTTATAGCAAATACATTTAAAATAAATTAGAAACCCCGACAAACAAAAACCTTTAAAAACGGCTAAACAGATTTTCTTTTTTTTTAGCTGGGCACACTCGATCAAGTCACCTTTTAAACGAAACAAAAAACAACGGGAGATACGATGACGCAGACAGACATACAGATACACACAACTTATTTACAACCCTCTTTTTCTGTCGGGGGTTAAATATTAATATTAGATTATTAGATGAAAATAATGTTAGCAGTTAAGAAACAAACTAAATGTTAAAACTTATTAAACCGATACAAAATTAAGTTCTGTTCTGTTCATCTCTTTTTTCTTTGGTTCGTTCCGTCACGTCTTGTGATTTTCAGTGAAGCGTTCACGCTCTTGTAGACTGTAGATTTGTAGACCATTTTCTATTTTATTAAGTACCTGGTATTTGTTGGCAGGCCTACACTGTCCCCCCCATACCTATTAACACTGTAATTTGAAAACATTGTAAAAGCCAATTATTTTTAAAAGAGTAACCGTGGAGTTTCTTGCCGGCTCTTCTCCATAGGAAACGACCAATTGGAACCGTGCACCTAGCTTCTGACGTTTCATAAGTGCCCATGTAGGTTTATGTCAAATAAAATATTTTGATTTGATTTCAAACAGTAAGTACTTAGTACAAATTTTTAAGACGTATATGCAGTACAACAAATACATACACTTTATATTGAACAATTTGTAATTTTTTACTAAAGCACTTTCTTAAAAAAATTTAAGCCAGAAAGTACTTAAGAATTGTTGGAAATGCAGTCGAAAAATAACACAGTGGGTTAAAAGATCAAAAATTCTCAGTAGGACCATGTTCAAAGGAGGATTGAACAGGCGGTGTCGATGATGGAGGATGGAGGGTGCCATATCAATATTTGAGCTGACTCTGATCCACAGAGACCGAATGACTGAACGGCTGAACGAGGGGTGGATCACAATGGACTCATTCAGACTGTAATGAATGGACTTTTTTATGATTCATTTTGTATATGAATTTCGGCACTGGAGTTTTTTCGTTTGCGCTGGAAAGTACTTTTGAGTTCTTTGTTTTTTTCTTTACAGTTTCGCATTTACCTACAGATAATTCAACGTAGGAAGTCTAGTCCTTGCTGATACTTAAATACCTAAGGCCCACTTGCGCGTTCATGGGTAAATTAATAATTAAATCTAAATAACTCGGAGTTAACAGCTAACTCAGGGTTAATCAAATAATTCATTTTGCGCCACCAAGAGTTAGAGGTAAACCTAGAGTTCAACTTGTCACAAAACTCTGGGTTAGTGTTAATAATTTAAAAATAGATTGACCTTATGAGGTACTGCTGATAACTTATTTTGTATATTATATTGTTCGACGTTGTAGTACGTGAAAATTCGGTACTATATTAGCAGGCAATATATTCATGAACTCATATAAAAATAAATACAAATTATAAAAAAAACTTAAAACTGAACACTCAGCTTGATACACGATAACCAATTTGGTTTCGAGTCAGGTCTCTCTACTGAAACGGCTATACTGTGTCTGAAGCAAACTATCAAGTACTACACGGATAAAAATACGCCTATTTTGGGGTGTTTTCTTGATTTATCGAAAGTGTTTGATCTGGTTTCCTACGATATTCTATGGCAAAAATTACACCGAGCAACGATGCCCGAGGAACGAATCCATACTTTTAAATATTGGTATGGGAACCAGATCAACGTTGTTCGGTGGTCAGGGGCGTATTCGATGCTATACAGGTTGGGGTGCGGCGTGAGGCAGCGGGGACTGACATCGCCGAAACTTTTTAAACTTTTATGTGGACGCGCTTGTGGAGGAGCTCAGCGGCACACATGTCGGATGCCATACCGATGGAGTTTGCCTTAATAATATTAGTTACGCGGACGACATGGTGCTGCTGAATGCTTCTGTAGGTGGACTGTCGCAGCTGCTTGACATTTGCAAAAAATATGCTGGACAACTCGGGTTGGTATACAACATAAATAAAAGTGAGTGGATGATCTTTCAGGCTCGGGGAAGGTCCCTAAGTCAAACATCTAAAGTTAGACTGACTGGCTACCCCCTTAGTAGGGTAGAACAGTTTAAATATCTTGGGCATTTGCTAACCCCGGATCTGAAAGACGATAATGACATAGAAAGGTAGCGTAGAGCGTTGTCTGTTCGTGCGAATATGATAGCACGCAGATTTGCTCGTTGTTCAAGAGACGTCAAGATCACCCTGTTCAGGGCATTTTGCACGTCCTTTTACACGAGCAGTCTGTGGGTGAATTATACGTAAAAGCAGTACGGCGCTCTAAGCGTCCAATACAATAATGCATTCAGGGTGCTGTTTGCACTTAGGTAGGGCACGCGATCGACGCGACTATCCTCAACGACTATCAAAACACGAAAGAAGCGAGGGAAGCGAGCCCAATTCCACTACCGAGAAGAGCGCGCTGACTTAAGCAATGATAAAGTTTGATAAGTTATCTTTAAGTTTCCCGAATAGAATAAAAATAAAATGAGCAAAAATAACATGAGTGGCTTGTGGTAATGTGGGGCAATTTACTAGTGGAATAACATGAGTAATGTGGGACAATTTACTAGTGGAATAACATGGGTAATGTGGGGCAATTTACTAGTGGAATAACATGGGTAATGTGAGGCAATTTACTAGTGGAATAACATGAGTGTCTTGTGGTAATGTGATGCAATTTACTAGTGGAATAACATGTGGGTCTTGTGATTATATGGGGCAATTAAGTGACTCTTCTGGTAAAATATTTTTTTGCAACCCACAAACCTACATATCGCCCCTGCTGAGATATCGTCTCACATAATATTCATTTCTTCTCTATGACAGTGATAATATTGTAAAAATATTTTCTGGAATAGAATAGAATATTTATTTGCTCAGAATGTAGATATTTACAATAAGGTGGTTATCATAATATTAAGGAATCCTGGTACATTCTACCCTTTTGGCATGCACACCTTGATGCAGTTCATCATCAAACATATAAACATTGACACACAACTAAAATTTATCAGCTAGAAAATCTGATACGGAGTAGTAACATTTATTTATTAGAAGTACAGTTAGTTTATTTTTTAAAGTTCTTACTGGTTCCTCTTTTATGGAATCAGGAATGTGGTTAAAAATAGTCGATGCCATACCAAAAACACTTTTCTTCAACAAAGCAGTCCTATCCGTAACCTATGCGTAACAAGTTTTGGTATTGAGATCGCAAAGTTACATCTCGGTATCTGCTTTCCGATAAAGTTATAAATAGATGTCGATTACATGTAACAAAAATAGCAATTTCTGAAATGTAACGGCACAGAAATGTCAATAAATTATGACTTAAAAAAATTGGAACACAGCTGTTATTAACTTTCAAACCAAATATTGCTCGTAGGCAGCGTTTTTGGGCCTTAAAAATACTCTCTCTTTCGGTACAATTGCCCCAATATATAATACCAAACCTTAAAATGGAAACGATAAGACTATGATATGCTAGTAATACTGTTTTGGTATCAACTGTTTTTTAAAGATTATAAAGTGCATATGCAGATGCGCTAAGTTTTTTTTTTAGTTTGTTTTTTTCAGGCTTCTGCCTGTGCCTTCCATGTCATTCCTGGAGTGGTTTTATTTTCAAGGTTTCTTTTAAAATAATATTATATAACAATGCCTAGTAAGACATCTGAAAGTTGCTGAACAATTTGTAAATATAGGTCTTGTACTAACGAACCTATCGGACTCAAAGAGTATTCCACAAATGCGGTCCGAACTGTGAGCCTTTGTAAAGTCTAATCTCCTTCGCTTGATTTGAAACTGGCTGAATAGGGCGGCGGAGTAGTTTCTGCTATCTCTGAATTCAAGGGTACAGGGTTCTTTTCAGTCATATTGCATGTAATTCATCAAGAAATAAGAAATAATAATTATACTTTGCTTTTAATACATGTCATGTTGGTGTTACACCAGTATCAATGGTATTGAAAGGATAATTATTTCCAATAGAGTACAAAGGATTAGGGACTATTATTTCGGGTATATTCTACTCTTGATCAAGCATGGTTTTAATGAAATGAACATTAGTAATGCTAGATGCTTTAGATACTCATGGGACATTTGTAGTTTAATTGATTATTGCAATTGCTTCTTTGGTGTGTTTGTACTATATTTTACTAGAAACTAAAGACAGGACATTGCAGGATATTGAGCTTGAGTTTATGGATATCAAGTTGCCTAAAGATGATAATGGTTTTGAGATGAGTACGGTAGCCAATCGTTATTTGTTAGTTAGTAAGTAGGAAATTTTTGTTTGTTATTTCGACCAAGTAAAATATATTGGGATATATACATTACCTAATATTTGCTTCGTGTGTGGGACGTATTGAATGTCTTGACGTATTGTGTGTCCTTAGTAATCGTAGGAATCCTTAGGTCATAACTAGTGCAGATTCAAGACTAGTCGAGAAATGGAGGGATGTTATAATAGTTTACATTGATTGAGTTAAAAAAACATGAAAAAGTGAAGTTAAGATTTTTTGTGATAGGAAACAACATTCTAGTCTAGATAGTAGAAATGAAACGCATGTGTGTCCCTTATCCAACAATTTTAACGCTGGCATAATAATTCTCCTGGCTTGTTCACTTCTTAAAAATTCTAACTGACCTACAAACTTTTCTGATTATAAATAATATTATTCTAGGCCTCTAGGGTCCAAGCTATCAAGTTATCAGCAATAATTTGCAAAAACTAAACAAAACTCTATAGAAATCAGACACTTTAATACGTTTTCCGTCGAAAGGGCTTACAAGACCCTCAGCCAGGGATAACGAAGGGATGTTGGGACCCGGCAGCCCAATTACGGGTTATTAAGCCCCACGAAATTTGATATCTATGCTTGTACTGAGCCATTGATAAATCATTATAGTTGCACTTTACCGTAGACGTCTGTAGACGTATTCTTGCGTAGGTTTTATTTAGATTTTACATACATACATAAACTCACGCCTTCCTCCCACGGGGGTAAGCAGAAACTACAGAACGCAACCTGCTATGATCCTTACCTCCTTATGCCTCGTTTACGTTGGATGTTGTTCATTGTTTAGATTTTATTTGATCGATATAAATTTTTCAGTGATGTTTAGATATCAGACAAAATTTAAAGGTGCAAAAACTTTGTTAATTTTTAACCGACTTCAAAAAAAGGAGGTTCTGTTTTCGACCCTTATGTATGTGTGTTTGTATGTCCGCAATTTTCTCAAAAACTACTGATCGGATTTGGATGGGGTTTTCGTTATTTAGATGCATATTTTTCAGGGACGGCCTTAGTATATAATAATATTAGGATCAGATGAAGATCTTTGGATATACACAATGGAACTCTTCAATAACTAACAGTAAATGACCTGCGATTGTTGCGATCATATATCTATGTATTGTTTACACTATATTCCATAACATAACATCACGCCTGTACGATTTTAGGGGATAAACAGATATTTACAGTACACCCTAATTTTTCAGTAATGTTAAATATTCATAATAAACGGCCGTATTAAATTGTTCTATCTAATCGTAGGATCATATTGAATATGTCACTGAAAATTGGGAAATGAAACAGTAAAAATCAGAATAAATATATATGAAAAAAAGGCTTCGAACAAAAAAAAACACGAAAAAAGGGAAATGAAACATTCTGATTAAGGTATACTTTTTCAGAAATCAATTTGTTTCGAAGAAAAAAGAACCACCTTCGAAAAAACACGAATTCAAAAGTGAAAAATAATATATGAAATAAAATATAAACACATAAAATAATAAACATCGTAATTTGGAAGCAGTTAATAGACATTTACATAGTTATGGCGTTAATGAGGTACCAGGGAAGCCGCGTGTGCAGAAGGAATTATTGCCAAACTTCCTTGTCTTCAACGTAGTCTTTAATCTTATTCCACGGATATATCTCTTGTACCACGGATCCGTTGCCGTGTAAGGTCGAAGGGTATGGTTCATCTCTCATACGTCAGCTGGGACATCAGGTGCTAAATAACTTGTTTATGTGGCGCTATAACGCGCAAAAATCCTAATAGACGAGGCGTACAGTACTACGTCGTCAAGAGACATTTTTTAATTCTGAATCAACTTATCTTTCATCTTAAGTCCTTACCTGATCCTAGTCTCCAGGTCTCATAGTGTAAATTCAAATTATCTGAATGAGTTATGTAAAGAAAAAGCTTAATTAACCTACCGCCTATTTTCAAATAGTTCTTTAAAGAGCAACACAAATCCGTTATGATTGCAATCGAACTTTTAATTCGTCCGAGCGCATTTAACACAGATTATATTTGGTAGAATATATTAAGATTTTTCTCTCAAAAAATCAAGTCCGAATTATTTTTAACTTTTATCGTATTTTATTCATAGTTCCAACGACCGAATTCTTAAAATATTTTTACCCTTTTTATTTTTTCTCTTTGTTATGTATTTCTTGTCTGATTTAATATACCAATAAATTGTACGTGTTTTTGCGGTTTATCAGTGTTTGATTTTTAGCTACCTCACGTAGGGGTTCGACTCCCCGACGTGCTAGCGGCACGTTCTACGTTCCAATAGATATACAGTGATGGGAATGTCAATATTTTCAAATTTATAAAATGTGGTGTACAGGTATATGTAGGTTTTTTATGTATATATTGCCCGGATACACTTCTTTTGAGCTTATAAGACAGTTTCTCTCTCAGTGGCATTCCCCTAAAACATTATACCATATCTCAGTGTCGAACCAACGTAAGCGTGGTAAGCAGATAGCAAGCACTTTGATTTACCACTTTACGAAGGATATAGATGACTTAAGAATACCGACTTAGTTTTGTACATACTTGTTCAATGTGTCCTCCATGTCATGTCTGAGTCTATGTGTAGTTCAAGAAATTTTGTAGTGTTTATTTTTTCTATGTTTATTTGTTCATAATTTATATTGAATGTACTTAATTTTGAAATTGCCATCGCTAAGTGCTGTAACCTACTTTGGCAACTTGTTATAAAAGCGGAGACTATTTATAAGAAATAACTTCCTAGTTTTAGTTCATCTAAATTTGGGTATACAATTTAATTTTTACTACGTGTAAATTATGGAAATCGCTTCTTATTTTGAAAAGTCCTAAGTTTTTGCGAACATACAAAATACTTTCTAAGATATAAAAACAAGGCAGAGTTAGTATATCAATTTCCCGGAATTTGTTAATTTGTCAATTCAGATTATGTGTTAAAGTAGCAATGTTAATCGACTTTTCTCGCTCACCGTGCTTAAGTAATATATTTCCATTAATTTTTACTCTGCAGTATCATATCGTAAGACACTGCTGTGATAAATGATACTCAAACCTTAGTTTCAGTAAACAATTATAAGTTTTGACGAGTTCTACGTAAGTAAAATTGAGTGAACATAATTATAACGCCATCCTAAAAGACAGAACAACCTTCAACAATAATGTTAAAAATTATAATTGAATTAAAGTTAAGAAGTAACGTTTAATGTAGTTAAAAGTTAACTAATTTAATTAATTAATTATCGTCTCAATGGAGGCGTTTCTTTTGAATCTTTAGTCTGCGCCTGTTGATTGTAGTTTTAATTATTTTATTATGAGAGCCTTCGTCGGTAATTTTGTGGTTTGAATTAAAGTGGAACATAGAAATAACGAAAAATAAGTTTGACATACTTTTCAGGTCATAATGTATATTAGAAAATGGTTTCTTAGCTCTCACGTTCAATATTTTTAAGGCTTTGTGAATCCTTATAAGAAATCAGAGTAGTTTTTTTTGGAACGAAGTTCCTCATCGCAAGGTACGGACTTGGCGGCTAAGTGAAAACAAGTGTAAGAATTTTCCGTCACGAGTTTCCGTCACGACCCTTTCTTTATTTGTTTGTTTGGTTGAACGCGCTGATCTCATAAAATACTGGTTGGAATTAAAATAATCTTTTTGTGTTGGATTGTCCATTTATCGAGAAAAGCTTTAGGCTATAAAACATTACGCTACAACCAATAGGAGCGGAGCATAAATGAAAAATGTTGCAAAAACGGGAAAAATTATTCCTTTTCAGAGCTTCCGTTGCGTGCGCTGCGTAAACGGTTGAAGTTACGCAAAAATCATGTATGACGGAATTGTTCCCCTTTAAAAGTTCAAAAAAAGTATGCTACAGCATATATTTATTTTTTAAGGTTGACTCAATATAACCCTTTTTATGGTAATCAAATTAGTTCTATGGATGTTCTAAATATACAACGAAAGGAACTTCGTTCCAACCAAGTGTTCCACGACACTCACGCATTTTTTTGACAGAAGACATTTTGAAACATTTTCTCATTTTTTTCTCATTAAATTCAGATGATTTTTCACTTCTTTGAAGAGTTTAGAATTTTGAAATCATAGGTATTTATTTATTTACACTTCATGTATCCTACAGTAGTGATATGGTACACAGAAGGACTTAATGCCACAAGGCATCCTCTACGAGTCAACCTTAGTTTTCAGGAGTCTGTCAGGCATCCTGCCAGTTATTATTTTGTATCATCATTAGCACTAAACCTCTAAGAGTCTTCATTCGAAATAAAGATTTTAAATTTAAATTAAAATTACACTTCCTTCTTTATTATTTTCTTTCCACATCGTCTTTCACTGACATTAATATTATGCTTTAATATATATATGTATATAAAACCTTTCTTTGATTTCTAGTAGCATAACATGTATTTTCTCTCTCTTTAGTTCATCACAAATACAAGAATACAAGGTAATCAGAGTGAATAGTCGCTCAGGATCAGGTATTATTGTGTTCCACATTTGCTTCACCGCTGGGGACCGCTGAAATCTTTGTGTTTTGGACTACGTGTTACAGAAAGCTGTGGAGTCGAATAGTACTGTTTCTTTTTACAAATTTTGAAATTGTGAATTTATTTTGGGAATGATTATTTTTTCACCTCGCAACCTCGGAAAGATTCTGTTTATCATTTGAAATCTGACTGCAAAACTGCATTTTATCCGTTAGGGTGGAAAGATTTTTTATTTTTTTTTAAATTCTATTCAATAATTTTCTGTACCGCCAGACCATGGAAATTGCTTTAATACTTATTTCGTGTCAGTGCGCTCACCTCATTTTAAGAATAATCGCACTGGCCAGCACGACGATTCCATGAAAAAAAAGACTTTTTAAAATTTTCTTCTTTATTTAATTGACTTTCCATAATTTTTTTTTTTTTATAAAATCGTAAAAATCATAAAATATGAGCGACTCCAGCAGCGACGAAGATATAAATTTAACACCAATCGGTACATAATGCCGAATTGAGTTTTCTTTCGGAAAAATCGCGCGAAACGTACACAAAAACGTACAATTTGTTCAACGAATTGAGACATTCTAAAGGCGCGAAAACGATTTTGGATACTATAATATTAACATACTTCACTGAACTGTCTAAAACAAGGCAATCAAATTCAATATTATCAAATTGTAGCAATTTTACTTTTAATTTTTTAAATAAATAAAACTAATTTAATGTATTATTTAAGCTGTTTTTTTTGCACCTAGCATTATCCTCGCTGTAGTGACGTGTAAAGTTGTGTGTTTCGCTCGGCAGCAAGCTTATTCTTCGTATTGTACCTTTGAAACCCTCGCTACGCTTAGGATTCTTATTTGAACCCCTCGGTTCGCTCGTGGTTCAATCCTAGAATCCTTTGCTTGCTCAGGTTTTAATAAAAGTACTCGCGCGAAAAAACAACTTTGCAGCCTTGCATAGCAAATAACTGTAAGTTTTCTACACTAACATTTTAAAGCTTCTGGAATAATTCCCGGGCCAAAAGTGAGTGAAAGCAACGCTACAATACGATGCTGGTATACCAACCTATTTAACTATATCTTCACAATTCTACTTGAAATTTCAATAGGCTGTAATTCTAGGTTGACATAAAAACGTAAGTTAGAAACAAATACAACTAACTCGGTTTTATACTTACTTCTCCATAGAGATCTACGTTTTGGAATGGGCAAGTAGCTTCAACTTTCTGACTAACTGACCGACTCTTTGACAATTCAAAAGTGCCTGTAAATGGTTTAATTGAAATAAATGCTTTGAGTTATTGATTTTCTTGAACGTAGGTACTGTGGTGTTCTAGATAACATTAAATTAAAGAAGTAACGGTGAAGTTTATTCTTCCAAAAGATTCCAGAATTTTATGATAATTTTCATTGAAAATGTAAAGGGAATTACCGTCTCAAGTTAAATGTTAATGATACCTACTCGTTAACAATTTGGTCTGCCGCAATCAAGGGCTTTGTAGGATTTCCAATTGTAGAATTCTGAATAATAATTTTGAAGGAGCGACTTTGTTTCAGACTTTTATACAATTTATACCCATTTTCACTAAGACTAAGTGACAATTAAATTAATGCCTAAATATAAGCAACGTGTTGGAATTTCAGTGCTCGTGTTCAGCGTCGCAAGTATTTCATTTAGTACCTAAGTGGTACTAAACACCCTGGTGGTGGCGGTGCTGGTGCTGGTGGTAGTGGTGGTACTGGTGCTAGTGGTGGTGATGGTGGTGCTGCTGGTGGTGGTGATGGTGATGGTGGTGCTGGTGCTGGTGGTGATGGTGGTGCTGGTGGTGGTGTTGGTGGTGGTGATGGTGTTGCTGGTGGTGGTGCTGGTGGTGCAGATGGTGGTACTGGTGCTAGTTGTGGTGATGGTGGTGCTGCTGGTGGTGGTGATGGTGATGGTGGTGCTGGTGCTGGTGCTGGTGATGGTGGTGCTGGTGGTGGTGTTGGTGGTGGTGATGGTGTTGCTGGTGATGGTGCTGGTGGTGGAGATGGTGGTGCTAGTGCTGGTGGTGGTGCTGGTGGTGGAGATGGTAATGATGGTGCTGGTGGTGGTGCTGATGTTGTTGCTGGTAGTGGAGAGGGTGATGGTGGTGGTAGTGCTGGTGGTGGTGCTGGTGATGGTGGTGGTGGTGGTGATGGTGGAGGTGGTGGGAGTGGTGTTCCTAAGTGTTAGTGAAAACGGGCATTAGTAGTCTATCTGACAATAATGTCAATACTAATTTATTATTTAAAAACTTCACCGTTTACGTGCATCGTTGATGCAGTGGTCCAACTGCTGAGCATGAGTTCCTGGGTTCGAGTCCCGGGTCGGGCAAAATGTTATTTGGTTTTTCTATCTGGAATTTCTCATAGGTCCACCTCTGCCTAATCCTTCGGGGAATACAGGTGTGATATTATATCATTTTTGTTATTTAAAACTTTTTAGAAAAGTAGAATAGAATAGAATATTCTTTATTATGTACACCATACAAAATAAACCCTTAAAAGATCCTAGACTTTAAAGAGTTAGTAACTACTATCGTACAATTTGCCCCCTCCGCCCCTCCTCCGCTCCGTTGGCCGGGCCGTTGGTTGGGCACCGTTCGTCTCGTAGTTGCAAACGCGACTGGTGAGCGTGGGTTCCTGGGTTCTATTCCCAGGTCGGGCAAAGTGTTATTGCGTTTTCCCATTAGGGATTTCTTAGTAACAGCCCGGAGTTTGGCAGTTGGCGGTGTGATACCCGCGTGCCTTGGTGCTTACGTGTCGCCGTTTGTCCTGCCCCTGATCTCTCTCCGGTCGTGGTGGATCGGACTATGTAAGTGAGGGAAGAGAGAGTGCGCCTGTGTCTGCTCACACACTTGTGCACTGTAATAACTTCCGTGCCGAAGGCCGCCTTGGCTGAAAAACGGTCTGGAGGACTATATACATTTTGTATGTATTGGCACATAATATACCTAATTATAATAGTTGTATCGGTTGTGTGTACCTACGGTAGGTACATAGGAAGATATTACGACTTTAGAACATAGGTAAGCTGTACACAATAGTATTTAAAGTGCAATTAAGAGTACCCCGTTTAGATCACGTGTCTTATAAAACACTTTATTTTTGTTAGAAAAAAACTAAACCTACAGAAGTCGTCTCCATACCTTTCAAATCCTTCACATACTCGTAGTATATTTTGCTGACACTAATGTATTCGCAAAGGTCGCGTGGCCCACCTGATCCCAGATCACACGGGACTGGCCGCGGAATATACGCTGTTGTGCAAAAAATTCGCTGTTCTGCGAAATATAGGTAGCTATGCTGTTCTGCGAAAATTCTAACCCTCTAAATATTTGAATTTTATTACAAGTTTCGCTTTGTCTGTAGATGTGTTTGTTTGGAAATTAGAAAATGTAAGCGAAATTTTTGGGGTTGACTTTGGGGGTTGATGCTTACGTTAATGTTTACTTTCATTGCGGATTTCCTGAATTTCACGCTTATTGTAAATGACTTGAATGTGCCATGAAGGCTGAGAGTATGTTATGCTCACTCAAATGTCTCGTTAGTAGCAGCGTGTGTGTTGGATCATTAAGGTCATGTTCGTGAACGGGGGCCGGCAGTAGGGACTGGCCATCTCTTAGCTGCCACGGCTTATTTTAATTTCTGAATTATTTTTATTAGTTTTTATTACGGACGATTTTAACGTGAACGTCTTTCTACATCGTTCTCACATGTATAATTTCAACATGCATGATGTAAACAATTTTTTGTAACTATGCTCACAAATAAGTATTCGTTGCAGTTCTATACCCGTGAATAGGTATTAAATATCATTAAAGTACTCAGCACGCTAATTGCGTAACACACTATTAATCAGAATGTGAAACATTTTGAAGGATATTGCTAATCCATTGCTGCATATGTTCCAAAAATAAAAAAAAGCTCACAACGTAAATAACGCAATGAATGTTGTTGAACTGTCAAAATGAATGCCATTCCTACTGTTAGTGTGTTACGCAATTACCCCGCAGTTCCACTTCAATAGCTCTGAATACAAACCAAATCTATTTTCTTATAATAAAGCTGAAGAGTTGTTTTTTGTTTGAACGCACTAATCTCTGGAACCGCCAGTCGGATTTGAACAATTATTTTTGCATTTGATAGCCCAATTCTTGAGGAATGCTATAGGCTCAACATCACTCTACGACCCTTAGGAGCTGTGAAAAAAGAATAAAAGTCAGAAACAACGCTAAGCGAAAACGAAGTGTATTAGCGCGGGCGGGCCAAGGGATGCGACGCGGTGGGTCGGGGGTTGAAATTTCACGCTGACGCGCGAAGCCGCGGGCGGAAGCTTGAAGATAATATAATTAAATGGCTAATAATTTTCCAAGCGACTAACAATTTAAAAGGCTGTAGCGGCATCTACAATCGCCACATGCGAGCTACACGTCACAATGACGTCACGCAAGATCCTGCATCGCGCAAGCAGAGTTTACCGCGCAACTAGCATATATACAACATCCCGACATCAACCGTTGGGCAGTTGCCCACCAGACACAACACCCGTCTGGTCGGAGGATCCTCCCTTTTCTATGGAGTATGAGTGAGCTTTACACCCTGTTCCTCATACTTCTATAAGGCGACTAACTATTTGCTACTAAAAAAATAACTTGGCGGCGATTTTATATTTTAGCAATAATTATATTAGATGAGCTTCAAAATTCAAGGAATTATAAAAAATAAATAATGGCTGCTACTTTAAGGTAGCGAACATATTAAACAGGACCAATTGAAATCATAGGCTATACTATAAATAATGACAAGGCGACTAATATTAACAGTGGAATAGGATGCAAGAGCGAGCGAAGCGAGCTCGGGACTTGGGGCACCGACTCGGATAGGTTAGAAGGGGATGGCGGGGTCGTCGTGAAGACCCCGCCATTCCCATACCTGGTTATTTTTTTGAAACCACCCTGGTAGAAGCCTCGCTATGCGGGGCTCCGTTGACTGCGCCTTATTATTATCGCCATTCAGAAATAGGAGGCCTCGCCAAAACAAAAACTCGGTGCCAGTTTAAATTAAAACAAAGCTAACAACTGATTATTAAGCTGCTACTTTCTACTTAAAATTATCCTTCGCTGTAGCTGCCAACCTACTATTTTTGCTACCGGCTTTAATTATTTTTTATTCCCAAATTCAGATTGATTCGTCACCGGGTTAAATACATGCCTAATTAAATGAACATAGTGTTTCCGCACGCGGTGTCAATTTTAACTACTTTCCACTTGGCTGTCGCTCTGACTTGCGATCTATTGTGGTACGGGAGTTGGAATCGCTGAATTTCATCTATTTTAAAACTAATACGTAAACTCAAACTCAAACTCAAAGCATTTATTTCAATTAAACCATTTACAGGCACTTTTGAATTGTCAAAGAGTCGGTCAGTTAGTCAGAAAGTTGAAGCTATTTGTCCATTCCAAAACGTAGATCTCTACGGAGAAGAACGGGCAAGAAACTCCAAAGACAGTCGTTTTAAATCAAGATATTACAAAATCCTGGGTACATTATTCATGTTGCTTCTATATACGAGAACAATGAAAAAAAAATATAAAGAAACAATTCAAAATATAAGATTAATAATAAAAATAAACCGTGGCAGTTAAGAGATGACCAGTCTCAACTGACGGCGCCCGTTCACGAACATGACACATGGATCAGCACCATACAGCTCAACCATTTTATAGGGAACCGAATGATCCAACACACGCGCCACCAACAGTGAGACATTTAAGTGAGCATGACATAGTGTCAACTGCCATGCTGTCAAGTCAACATAATTATATAATAAACGAATCCATGGTACTCACATTTACAAAATTTAAAAAATGCTTCTAAATTATACAGAACTATAGTTTGCTATGTATTTGAGCGATGAATAAAATTTTACTACATAAAAGAAAAGACTCATTAAAAAGTCTATTGAGTTATTCAATAATAAAACATATTTTATAAAAAATAAACAAACATTAAGTTCGCAGTGTCAGAAAAATAAATGGGGGAATAAGAAGGGAGTATCTCTTCCAAACATTAAAATTTTAACTAGTGCGCCCGAGTGGCTGTGGAGCAGGACCAGCATTAAGCCAAGCATTTTTATCTACGATATAGTCATTGAACTTATAATATGCTTGTCTACATAGTTTGCGTTTAATGCATGTTTTAAATTTCTTCTCATTTAGTTGAAGAATATCGAGTGGTATTTTATTATAACATTTTACACAGTACCCCATAAAAGAAGTAAGTACTTTAGATAACCTGAAACGTGGTTGATCTAATTTGTTCCTATTTCTAGTGTTGAAATTATGCCTGTCACTTATCTTACTAAAAATATGTAGATTTTTTCGAACATACATAATGTTTTCATATACGAATATATATTGACAAGGTACCGTCATGGTGTAATTTTTTTTTAAATATAACATCATGTAACATAATATCACGCCTGTATTTTCCGAACGGTTAATCAGAGGTGTAGGTACCTGTAGTACACCTACATTTCGTCTGTATGTTTAAGTCCCATGTAATAGGGCGCGACCCTATTGCCATCAACCGGGCACAGATCCAGACTCCGGGTTGCTACTGAGAAATTCTTGGTGAAAAAAGAACACAATAACACTTTGCCCGACCCGGGAATTGAACCCCGGACCTCTTGCTCAGCAGTGGCGCTTGCGACTACTATAGTATCGAGGCCACCACTAAACTATTACGTTTTATTAATAAACTTAAAAAGGATTTCATTGCCTTGTTGATTAAGTGGCCGTAAGAATGAATGTTGAGCGTGGGGTCCAGAGGGCCTTGACAAATGGCATTAGCTTCGGCGAGATTCTATTTCTACACTCGCTTTCGCTAATAAATAGCATGCATACATAAACTCACGCCTTCTTCTCATGGGGGTAGGCGAAAACGCTTGTCAAAAATTGCCACTTGGCTATGCATCTCCGTGGAAGTAATTGTTCGACGCTGTCGATTCGTTTCATAGAATCGAATGATGTTAACGTTGTTTAGCTAATTTGTATTCGTGGACCTATGATCACGTGACATTTCGATAGCTATGTAAACCTCATAAATTTTATGGCTTTCCTACTAGCATAATAGCTAATTGAATGTTATTTTGTCTAGGCCCTCTGGTTTCAACACCTAGTGATCTGGCTGAATTTGTATTTTAGGCTGGTTAAAGGACTCGCTCCCCCCTATTATAATGTAAATAAGACTTATTACATATCTAGTGCAACGTAGGGTACATGTCTGATTACCTTTGATTTACAACTAATACCTCTAAGGCTTATAATAAATTCTGCTTAATGAATCTGCAATCATTTTGCCGTAAAGAACACATCGTTCCCAGCTACTTAGATAATAATATATGAAAAAAACTTGCCCAAATGCAGTCAGTGGTTTGGTCATGGAAACTTCGTAAAGAAACAATGTATTTTTCAATACACTTCCTCGAAAGCTGGTTCTTATTGCACTACGATTACGTTCAACATGCAATGTATTTCAGACGCGTGCGTTTTTATCATTTACCAACACGTGTGCGGAAATAAAAATTGCCACAGATATCTGTACCTATACATAGTCTAAATTGGTTCAATGCCTAGAGTCGGCGGAGATGGTTTTTTTTAAATTTCGGCAAAGAGATATGCGTCTTTACGGCGTTAATATTTTTTGAATAAGTATTTAAATTATGTTTATAAATAGAATAACATCAAAAACCATGATTAATACAAAAAAATATACGTTTATGAACAAATTAACATTTATTTGTGTTCTAAACTCAAAAATATTTGAATTTTCTATTTTTCATATTAGGCTGTTTAGCGGCTTTTTACCTTTGCCTCTCCTTTAACCTGCGAAGGTAAAGCGTGGGAAAAAAGCAAATTCAGTCTTATTTATTTAATGACAAAAATATTTTTCGTTCTTTTATTTTATTTCTTCAAAAGTATATTGAAAAACGTCGTTTGATACACGTGGACATTTGTTATTGCAGTTCTCGGCTCCATAACACCCTCGCCTACGGCTCGTGTGTGTATTCCGCCTCGAATACAATAACAAAATTTCTCCACTTCTATCAAAATGTACTATTCTTTTCTTTGTCCGTCCCTTTTTCCTTCCTGCTTATCATCATAAAGTTTGTTATACATAATCTCACGCCTTCTTCCCATGGGGGTAGGCAGAAACTATAGAACGCTACCTGCTACGACCCTTACATTATTTGCTTCGTCTACGTTCATACATATGGTCATACACGCACGCTGGTTGCAAGTACTACGTACTTGACTTTTCTGAAGAAAATCACTAATAAGGTCACTGGGTATATTCCTCCTAGGGTGCCTTGAAATTTGCCTTCTAAATACCGGTTTTTAGTCGCCTTTCATTCATCCTCTCAATATGACCAAAGCATCTAAGCCTACCCTTTACAACTTTGTCACTATATCTTCTTTTAAACCGCAACGTTGCCTTCACATCATTCTATTTAAAACTTGTTATTTCTTACGGTATTTATCTGAGTCCTTGCGAGCACGTTAAGTGGCACCTAACATTTTTACTGACCCACGGTGGCCACCGCAAAGATTTGTTTATGGTTTCGTATTTGAAATAACGTAAATTACATATTTAATTTACGGATTATTCAAATGTTAAATAATAAAATGTTTGATTCCGCCATACTCGAGAGTAAAACGCCACAGGCATGGACCAGAGGTGTGGTGGTACTCTTCTTTAAGAAGGGTGACAATGCCCTGCTTAAGAATCATAGGTCCACTTCTGAGCCATATCTACAAGCTGTTTTCAAGAGTCATCAGTCATCACGAACCGTCTCGCACGCGGGTTCGACGATTTCCAGCCTCCCGAACAAGCTGGATTCCGTAAAGCTTTAGCACCGTCGACCACATACATACGCTGCAGCAGGTTAATACAGAAGACCGAAGTGTATAACCTGCCTCTCTGCTTAGCGTTTGTAGACTACGAGATAACCTTCTGTTCGATTGAGACATGGGCTGTACTGCAGTCTCTCTAACGGTGCCAGATTGACTATCGGTACATCGAGGTGCTGAAGTGTTTGTATGAAAATGCTACTGTGTCAGTTCGACTCCAGGACCAGACCTCGAAAACTTTCCTTCTGCAGCGAGGGTCAACCCTCGCTGCAGAAGGAAAGTTGAGACAGGGAGAGGTAATCTCTCCGAAACTGCTCACCGTATTCAAGGTTCTGGACTGGAGAGGGGTTGGCATCAACATCAATGGCGAGTATATCACTTAATTTCTGTTTGCCGACAATATAGTAGCCATGGCTAAGACTATGGAGAACCTCAGTACAATGCTCGATGACCTTAGTAGAGCTTCCGAAAGATTAGGTCTTAAAATGAACATGGTCGAAACGAAGGTCATGTCAGATGTCCATGTAACACCCACCCTCTTGAAGATCGGTGACTCTACACTCGAAGTAGTGAACGATTATGTTTACTTAGGAAAAACTGTACAGTTAGGTAGGTCCAACTTTGAGAAAGGGGTCAATCGTCGAATCCGAATCGGCTGGGCTGCGTTCGGGAAGGTACGTAATATCTTCTCGTCCTACATACCGCAGTGTCTAAAGATGAAAGTCTTTGACCAGTGCCTGTTGCCAGTGATGACCTACGGCACTGAAGCGTGGTCGCTCACAATGGCCTTCATTAGAAGGCTGAAAGTCACCCAAAGGGCAATGGAGACGGCTATGATTGGAGTTTCCCTACGTGATCGAATCAGAAATGAAGAGATCCGGAAGAGAACCAAGGTAACCGACATAGCCCGAAGAATTGCCAAACTTAAGTGGCAGTAGGCAGGGCACATTGCTCGCAGAACGGATGGCCGATGGGACCAAAAGGTTCTGGAGTGGCGACCGCGTACCGGAAGACGTAGCGAACGTAGTGAAGGCCGCAGGTATCCGCTGGATGCGAGAAGTACAAACCGGTTGAAGTGGTGGTGCTTGGGGGAGGCCTATGTCCAGCAGTGGACGTCTATCAGCTGAAATGATGACGATGATGATGATGAGATAATAAAAGCTCGCATTTGAGCAAAAAAGCTCAAAAATACTTAACATTTGGCGTTGTTTCTTTTCGACATTTTTTTTTTTGTAGTTCGTAATAGGTTCGAGAAATGGGAACTTTCAATTGAAGTGAAATTTACGCTTTTGTAAAAAACCGAAGTTGTGTTCGTTAGGTTTTTTTCGAAGTTCATCAGATTTTGAAAACTTCGTCCTAACACATGAGAGGTGGACTCACACGCATAATTTTCACACATTTGAAAGTTTAAAACGATGCACGTCTAACATAATATCAAAACTATTGCCCAACTCCCGAACTAGCGTAATTGTACAGTACAGAGCGCCTCACTTTGAGCAATTTGCTAGCGTGCCCTCAACCACCGCCCCCCCACCCCCTCCGCATGGGATTGCATCGTGGCCAGGACTTAATTGAGCGTATAATGGCGTATATCTCCTAAAACACATTGGACGTAAACGGACGTCGGGTTTAAATGTTTATAAATGAAACAAATGGACAGCGGCATTCGAGGGTTGGGTATTTTGGTAAACAAATTAGGAGGGTTAAAATGCAAGGGATGACTATTGTATGTGTTAGCACTGCTGAGACCTGAACATCTGAGTAAGTAGATACAAAACGTGACTTGAGTTCCATATGATCAGTAAATATACCTAAAGCCTTACAAACTAAATGGTTATTGTAGTAACATAAGTTTGTACTTACTTGATTAATTTCAATATAAAAAACCTACGTGATAAACATTTAAATCACCTTGTCACCAAAATTTTTTTCATTCCTCTTAGTGTTTACAGGCCCCTAGTACAGTGCGCTACAAAAAGATGTATACACGGACCAGGAACCGGTTTTGGTTTCCGCACTTAGTCCTTCAAGTGGACCATTGTGCGTGGGCCATGGCGGCCGTCGGTGGTTATTCCAATCAGCCCACCTCCCTCCAGAAGTTGATGATGTCTCCTGGTCTGTTGAGAGTATCTGTGTAGGATCTGGGTGCCCCGAGGGTTTGTGACCTAATCTGGGTGACGCCTGTGCATTCGAAGAGCATATGCGCTACGGTTTCCACGGTTTTACGGTTTTTTCGGCCTCCATGCAAGCCCTGCACAGAGGACTGTCCGTTATGCCTATTGTGTGAAAGTGTTTGTTTAGCGAGCAGTGTCCCGTGATGGTCCCCGTCACCAGGCGCAGGCCGTCTTAGATCCGTCGGTGTATACTCTCAGCTCTTTCGGGCCTGAGTGGTCACAACGTTCTTCTGTAAGTGTTATGTTATAATGCCTTTGAAAGTAGTGTAGTTTCGGGGCTTTGTCGCAGGGTGATGCCATCATCGGTTGTCGTGTGATCGCAGTTTCCTTGATGCGTATGTGCTTGACTCTACAGTCTTTCCTTAGGGTCCCTGATATATGCAGCCTAAAGGTAGCCAGGGCGGCCTCCTCTTGCACGATGAGGTGCAGAGGTGGTAGTGCAAGCATCGCCTATAGGGCCGCAGTGGGTGTGGTTCTCATGCAGCCAGTGATTGCTACACAAGCAAACCGTTGTAGTTTTTCAAGGTCTCTCTGGGCTGTGCTCAATCTGCAAAGCCACTGACGTGTCATTTGTTTTTAGTTTTTTTATTTGATATTCAAATAGTTCGAATGTTCATAACGAATGTTGCTTAGGATTTTTATAGGTTGTGGGTTGTCACTAACTGGGTATTCACGCGTAATTAACATCCCATGATTTGATTTTGAGCATTGCGTTACATACTGTGCCAGCTCGACGCACTGCCTAAGGAGCATTCGCTTTAGTAACCGCTTGAACTGTGATTATTTGTACTCGTACATGTACATCGATTCAGATGCAATGCTCGATTTTCCGCACTCACTTCTGCAATGTTACGAATTGAGTAAATAAAAAAAAAGAAAATACATTTATTTGCGGTAAACATGACGCAAAGAAAAAACACAAAAACACAAAAAATAACGAGTTTAGGAAAAATATGCGTCACATTCACGCAAAACGGCAATCGCTCAGCATAATGCTACGACCCTATGCGAGACAGAGCCCCAGCCCTGGTTTGCAGCGATAGCCGGCGCTGACGTGATGACGTCAACCAGTGCAGCATACGAAAATTCGCACTTTAATGTTCGCCTGTAATAGTATATACAAAATAAGTGATAGACATAATTTTAATACTAGAAATAAAGATAAAATAGGTCAACCATTTTTCTGATTATCTTTTATGGGGCACTGTGTTAAATGTTACAACAAAATACCTTGTGATATACTGCAATTAGATGAAAGAAAATTTAAAACTCTTATTAAAAGTACACTTTGTAAACAAGCATATGCAAAAATTAGAGGATTATATTCTAGATAAGAATACTTGGAAACATCTGGTCCTGCTCCATAGAACAATCTAGAGTCTAGACAAAATTAAACTGGTTTCTAATTTAATTGTATAATTTTTATGATATTGATTTTACATTCTGTAATTACTTTAACTCACACACAAAATTATAAATTGTAAAAATATTTGAAACATCATCTCCTTTTACAATATTTGTAAATATGTGAGACCATGTATCTATCACTTAATTAATTTACCTGTCATTGCTTTATATTTAATTCTTTTTACCTATTGTGGTATAGTAATTTTATTGTAGGTGCATCGCTTCACATATAATATTAATGTATGTAGTGTGGGAATCTCTTGCAAAACGCCAAATCGTTCCAAACAACGTTTATTTTAATAAAACACCTTTACACCTTTGCAACACGTCTTTCATTAATTCTCTCTCTCGTCATCTTTTTTCTTACTTCCCCTTTCACTCGTTCAGTTCACTCGTTCAGAAATATATTTTGCTATGGTTTAAAAATGCTTAGCCACACAGCCTATTAAGTTTGCAAATCTTAAATTAATCCTACATGTATACAAAATATTGTAAAACATTTTACAAGAGTAACGGTGGAGTTTCTTGTACATTCTTCTCCATACCAAAAATAACTACCTTTTAGAGGGGCAACTAGAATCATTTTTTTTGTTGTAAATTTTGGCGTTCAAAAGTGGCTTTTATGTGGTTATTTGAAATAAATAATTTGACTTTGACTTTGCCGGGACGCATTCAATAATGAAGTACTCGAATCTGAACTATTATATTGCAAGCAAATGCGCCCGGTGAGTTTTTACCATAAGATGTAATCGTTGTCATGACAATAATAATATGGTAGTCTGACGCGTTAGAGTAAATGGCAATTGTTTCTGACATCGCATTTTCAACTAAATACTTATTGCTAACACCTCTTTTAGAAGTTGAACGTTTGATTTGAATGAACTTTTATATTTATTTACCTTGAGTTATTGAATGATTACTGTATACATATTTGTGAGATTTATGTAGATTACCTGGTTTTGGTCATAGGGTCTGATGTTTTGGGACAAAATATTTACTTTGTTTTGGTAAAGTAAATTGCATACTATGCGTTGTACCTGTACGGTGGATATAATGTTATGGAACAATGGTTGTATATATCATTTTGGGGCTGACTGTACCAAGAAGTGAATAATAGCCTCATCGTTCTACACAAGAACAATCTTTTAGAACCGTACGAACTATATGAAAAGTAAAGCTCCACAATATTGTATCAAAAATTCCTGCAATTCATGGAATATACTAAATAAACGGAGCTTACGAAAGCAGGCCAAAATGAAATATATTTTCTGTTCAAAACTTACAAAGTGATATATTTTGCGGGTTGCCTGAAACTGTTATTTGTCGTTGGCTTGTTATTGTTAAGTATATAAACAAGTTGGATACTTTTCTTGGAACTACCCAAGTGGTGTGCTCAACTGAAGACTATAAAATGTAAGTAACATAATATGACCGATATTTCCAGCAGAGTTAACATGACACACGCGACAATTACTCACTCTCGCCCTAATTGCGTAAAACACTATCAATCAGAATCTGAATCAGTTTGAAGGATATTGCTAACCCATTGCTTCATATGTTTGAAAAAATTGTCTACGCAACAACGTCAATAATGCAATGAATGCTGTTGAACTGTCAAAATGAAAGCCGTTCCTACTGTTAGTGTGTTACGCCATTACCCCGCTGGTACTTCATCATGGGGCATGAGTCGCTATCTAGCTATAAAAATATAGATATATAAACAAACCAATTATACCAGCCCCTTACCGTCCCACTGCAGGGCAAACGCCTCGTCTCATAATAAAAACTTTTTTACAAAATACAAACAGTTTGGGTTTAGGCCCAAGCTTTCCACTGAAAGCGCAATTCTTGGTCTCAAGCAGACTGTCCGATATTACACGGATAGAAATACCCCCATTTATGCCTGCTTCTTTGACCTTTCCAAGGCTTTTGACCTTGTGGCCTATGATGTCCTGTGGGGGAAGTTGAGGGAAGCGGGCATATCAATCGAACTCCTGAACATCTTTAAATATTGGTACACAAATCAGCTTAATTGTGTTCGATGGGCTGGGTCTCTGTCCGAAACGTATAGATTGGAGTGCGGGGTGAGACAGGGTGGCTTGACCTCGCCAAAGCTCTTCAACCTGTACATAAACGGGCTGATCGCCGGGCTTAGCAGTATGCGTGTCGGATGCTGGATTGACAACGTTTGTGTAAATAACTTAAGTTATGCAGACGACATGGTGCTGCTGGGCCCGACGGCCGGCTCGATCAGGGAGCTGTTACGTGTGTGTGAGCGATATGTCGCGGATCATGGGCTTGTATACAATGTCAAAAAAAGTGTTTACATGGTTTTTGGGGCCTCCGGTAGACGTGTACACAGCGACCCGGTTGTAATGCTGAACGGGCTGCCACTCAAAAGAGTTGACAAATTTAAATACCTGGGACACTTTCTAACCGGAGATCTCAAAGACGATGACAATATAGATCGTGAGCGCAGGGCGCTAGCGGTCAGGGCCAACATGCTGATACACAGGTTCGCTCGTAGTAGTATTGAGGTAAAGATTACGCTGTTTAAAGCGTATTGCCAATCTTTTTACACGAGCGGCCTGTGGGTAAGGCATACTAAGAGAGCGCTAGACGCCCTGCGTATTCAATATAACAACTGCTTCAGGATGCTGTTGGGACTGCCGCGCTATTGTAGTGCGTCCGGTATGTTCGCTTTTGCGCATACCGATGATTTTTACGCCATAATGCGCAAAAAAACAAATTCAATCTTGTCAATGGCGCGGTCTAGTTCTAACAGCATCCTAGGTATGTTGTCAGAAAAGTACGACGCACCTTGGCTGTCGCACGCTGTGGAGGTGCTGGTCAGAAGACCCCACAGCTAACCTTACAATTTTATTTGGTTTTTGTCTTTGTGTTTGTTTACTAACAATAGTTTTTAAGAACAATGTTATTAACAATTGGGATTAGTTGCCATCAATAAACAAATATTTAATTTAATTTAATTTAAAATTTAATTATCGCAAAATAATTCTTGGAATTGGGACAAATGGGGTTCTGGCTAGGTGCTCAGGTAATAAATTCCAGGAAATTCAACAGTGACTTTTGTCCAGCTAGCATGTCCTAATCGAATCGCTGTCCCGGGCCGCGAGGGAGATAACCTCTATAAAAAAATCCTCTAATATCAAGTTTTGGTGCGCGGCGAGGGTATGAATGGCTGAGGAGTAGTGTCATTTACAACTGTGTAGTTGTAGTTGACGCATCAGTCGCGAGAGCACCCCCAGCCAGGGTACCAGTGGACCCTCTGGTTGGATTATAAATCTACACTTGCCTAGGGACAGGGGGTGAACCTAGGATGGACGTTTTACATCCGCCACACTCGTGGGAATAAATATGGATAAATTTATTCAAAAGAAACCAACGGAAAGAAGTAGTGGAGAGGAGGGGAGCGATGCGGGGTCGGAGTACGAGGCCGCGTCGGGCGCGAGGGGCTCTTTCAAGAGCCCGGAGCGCGAAGTGCTGGGGGCTGCTGAGAAGAACCAAAGGCTCTTCCAGAAGCGCCCCAAACCAGGGGATGGCCAGGGGTCATCTTCTTGTGGCGGGAGGAGCGTCTCCCACAGAAAAATTACTCGGCAGGGTGGAGTTCACGAGCGGGGTACAGGCAGAGGGCGCACCACCGAGGAGGTCAGCGAGCAGAGCCGAGTCAGCCCAGCCGAGCCAACCCAGCCAGCCGAGAGGCCCACCACGGAAGGGCTCGACCCTGGAGGGGCACGACCCTGGAGGGGCCAGTCGCACGGCGGAACCGTCTGAGTGAGTCGTCAGGCGGTGAGCCGGACGCCGCTGGCGGCTCCATGTCGGAGCGACTGGCCAGGCTGGAGGCGGCCGTGGTAGCCGCGCTAAGGGGTGTGGCCTTGAAGAGGATTCAGTCCTCTAAAGACAAGGGCATACCCGCTGCCGCGGCTTCCATTATGGAGGCAGTGGAGGCCATTACATTCGGGCCTCCATTGGACGGGATGTCCGAGATTCGGGCGGAGGTCACCCGCTTGACAGCCGCCATGGAGCTTTTCCGAAAGGAGAACGAGGAGCTCCGAGCTGACCTGGCCGGCCTCCGGGCAGCCGGCCCCGGGAAGAGCCACAGGAGGAGGCGCAGCATGGGAAAGGCCGGCCGGTGCCGGTGCCTGCTGATGACCGGGTACTGACCCTGGTGCGGCGGGAGCTGGCTGCCTTCCAAAGTTGGTTTTCCGCTCTGGAGGCCATTGTCCTCCGCCCCTCGCTAGCGGCGAGCCGGCAGGTCTCGTTTACCGCCGCTGCAGCCAAGCCAGGACCAGCGGGGCGATCAAAAGGGGGGCACGTGCCGGAACCTGCGGGGCCGCCCCCGGCGAGACGGCTGCCCCCCCCACCTCCTAATGCTCCTCCGGCTGAAGCCGAGTGGCAAGTAGCCGGAGAAAAGAGGATGAAGGCGGGTAAGGTATCAAGGGCGGCCAAAAGAAAAGAGAGGCGGCAGCGACTCAAAGAGCGAATTCAAATAAAAAAGAATCATCCAAAGCGGTTCACCAAAAAAAAGTTCTCAGCTAACACAAACAAAAAAAAAATACAGTCGAATTGAGAACCTCCTTCTAGGTGAAAAGCGCGGGAAACTGCAAACTTGGCGGACGCGGTCTTTTTGAGATAAACTTTAAAATATAAAAAAAAAAAACTGTAATATAAGATCAGTAGTCGTAGTTTTAGTGTTTTATGTTCTTTTATTTGTAATTTTATTTTAGTTTTGGTTAGTTTCTTCGGTAGTGGTAAGTTTTTATTAATTTTATTTAGTTAGCGCGAGATGAATGAACCGCCTGACCCGGGGGACTTTGTGCCCCCGGCAGGTAATTTTGTTACAATATCCAACGAATCGGGCATGGATACCGATGGGTCGTCTTCGGCTCGTCATTTAAAAAGAAGTCGTGTGCATGTTTGCAAACACTGCAATAAACGCCGCCGTACCCGTAAAAACCACGGTTCAGTGTCTTCGGGTTGTGGTTGTACGGAATCAACACTAGCTACTGCATTGGAGCCTAACTGCCCCGAAATAATTGTTTCCACCGATGTGCCTAATAATAAAATACTTGATGTTCCTGCACCGTCCTTAGTTGTTCCCACTCAGATAGGTAGAAAATCTTACGAAAAAACTGCCAGCGCGCCTTTTGTTATTCATGTCCAAAAAACCACTTTTTCACCAGATGATGGAACGACATTGCACCCAATCACATTTGGCAAGTTCTTAAAGCTCAACGCCTTCCAAAACATAATAAAAGGTAGCGTCAAAAAAATCGGACGCAATAAAATATCTTTATCTTTTTCCAATTTCCTTGACGCAAATTCATTTATTACTAACAATAGTCTTGAAACCTATAATTATAAAGCTTTTATACCTACTTTTAATGTTACTAGAATGGGTTTAGTGCGTGGTGTTCCTGTGGAATGGTCTCCGGAGGAAGTTATTGATAATACAACAGCACCAATTGGTTGCGGCCCAATTTTAAAAGTCAGACGCCTAAATTTTAAAACCATTGTTGATGGTACAACTCTTTGGAAACCATCCTAATCCGTAGTTGTTACGTTTGATGGGCAGGTTCTACCAAAGAGAATTTTCATGTGCTATAATGCATTACCATGCATGCATGATTTATATATTTTGCCTACTGTACAGTGCTTCAGTTGCTGTCGTTTTGGTCACACTAAAATTCAATGCAGGTCGAAACCTCGTTGTTATAAATGTGGCCAAGGCCACACTGGAGACAGTTGTGAAAGAGAACAGGAAAGTGCATCTTGCTGCCTTTGCTCTGGGTTTCACTATGCTACTAGTAAGTCTTGCCCAGAATTTTCTAGACAAAAATTAATTAAAACATACATGGCACAAAGTTCTGTATCTTACGCTGAAGCAATAAAAGTATATCCGCCAGTAACTAAATCATATGCTGATACACTTTTATCCTCTCCTTCCAAAAAATTTGCAGATTCTCCATCTATCCCTTTAGCTAATAGAATGCCTGCTTCAAGTAGTTATAAAAAGACTGTCTTTCTCAAACCACGCTCTCCTCCCAAATCTATACAAGGTTATAATAAAGAGGCTCACAATGCCATTATTAAAGATTTTGAAATTCCCCAACCATCTAATGGTTGTGCTTTTTCTAATAATCATATTAATGAAACAAAAGACACAAATTTTTCCATAAACGATTTTCTTTCCGCATTACACAATCTTCTCTCTCAGTTCAACAGTTCACCGTCCAACGTTGCCCCTTCTTTTAATGTTTCTCACTCCATCCATAATGGACAACATATCCAAAATAATCCAGTGCAACTGCCGCAGTCTAATAAACAAAAAGAGTGATGTTATATATCTTTTAAACAAACATGAGCCATTTGCCTTTGCTTTAGCAGAGACTTGGCTCAAATCTAATCATATTTTTAAAATTAACGGTTATTTAACCATTAGAGAGGATAGATCTGATGGGTATGGTGAAGTAGCTATACTTATCAAGAATTCTATCCCTTTCTCTATCATTACCTTACCTCCTCACAGTGAGGAAATTTCAATTGTAGCTATTCAGGTGCATCATACTTGTCTTATTTCTATTTACATTCCTCACCCTTCTTCTTCTGTTCTTCAAGAAATGAATAATCTCTTTTCCTTTCTTCCAAAGCCATTCTTAATATTGGGGGACTTTAATTGCCATCACCAATCATGGGGTTGTTCCACTTCTAATTGTTATGGGGATGAATTACTAGATATAATAGACTTACATAACTTATGCATCTTGAACTCGGGAGCTGCCACACGCCGTTCAGATCCCAATCAGAACCAAAGCGCAATCGACCTTTCTATCTGTTCTCCAAACTTAGCCTCTTCATTAACTTGGCATACTCTAACCTCTACTTATGGTAGTGACCATTTTCCAATAGTTATTTCTTATCCTCTTTCCAAATCAAATACACCATTAAGGAGATCATGCTTAAAACATAAACTTCCTAATAGAAATAGTAATAACTGGGACAAATTTAGAAACATTGTCGACAGAAACCTTTGCTCCTTGCCTGTTATTTCTGATGGCAATGAAAATAGTTGTGCTGAAGCTTTAGCACTCATCTTAATAGCAGCGGCCGATGAAGTTTTTCCTGTAAAAAATAACAATATTACTAAAATTCCCTCGCCTCCATGGTGGGACTCAGAGTGCACAGCATTGATTAACAAACGTAAAGAGGCTGAACACAATTATAATCTTAATATGTCTGATGTTAATTTTGAAATCGTTACTAACTTAATAAGCGAAACTTATAAAGTTTTTAAGACGAAAAAATTTGAATCTTGGCGTACATTTTGCTCATCAATTTCACCGAATACTCACCCTACGATAGTCTGGCGCAATATTCTTAGATTTAGGTCCATTTATAACAACCCTTCTCCAATACCCGATTCTTTAGCCAGTGAGTTTTTAGATAAATTAGCTCCTCCTTTTGTTCCTGAGGGTATTAACCTTAACCTGTCTCTTGTATCCACTATCCAAGACACCCGTACAACGCTAGATCTTCCATTCACTCTCACTGAATTAAAAGGTGTTATTCATAAAACTAAGGATTCTGCACCAGGCATTGATGGCATCCCGTATTCCTTTTTTGCTAACTTAAATGATGACGTCCTCAGTTATTATTTGGAGCTTATTAATTCTATTATGAATACGGGAAACATCCCTATTGAATGGAAACGTCAAATGGTGTTACCATTCCTTAAACCAAATAAAATTACATCTGATGTTTCTTCATACCGTCCCATAGTTTTGTCTTCAATTCTGATGAAATTAGCGGAACACTTAATTAAAAACCGCTTAGAATGGTATGTTGAAAGTAAGGGTCTTTTGGCAGAAACACAATATGATTTTAGAAAAGGTAAAAGTACAACTGACTGTTTAAGTATTTTCACGTCCGATATTCGGTTATCCTTCTCTAATAACCAATCCACCGTTGCAGTTTTCCTTGATATTAATGCAGCTTATGATAATGTTGTATTATCAGTTTTACAAAATAAATTAATAGCCTTACAAGTCCCATTGATTTTGTCAAATTTCATTATTAATACCCTGAGTGAACGCTCTGTTAACATGTTAATAGGAGATCATGAGGTAACTCGTCTTGTATGGAGAGGTCTCCCACAGGGTTCCGTGCTGAGTCCCCTTCTATACAATATTTACACTTTTGATTTAGACTCGTCCTTAACTAACCATGTTAAGGTTATTCAATATGCCGACGATTTATTATTGTATTCTTCAAGCCAATCTGTTGAACAAGCTACCTTTGCTATCAATTCTGCTTTATCTACTTTGGAGTCATGGTTACATCTAAACGGTTTGGATGTATCCACGTCTAAAAGTGCAGCTGTTTTAATCACCCGGAAGAGAAATATTCCCCTATTAAATCTCTTTTATAAGGAAATACCTATTCCAGTTAAAGATAAATTCAGATACTTAGGTATAATAATCGATTGTAAATTAAGTAGTGTTCCTCATTGCGATTATATTGTTAACAAATGTGAAAATCACCTTAACATGCTTAGATGCCTCTCCGGCGTGTGGTGGGGTGCACACCCCTTTTCTTTGAAACTCGTTTACAACGCAATCATCAGAAGCACTCTGGATTATGGATTGTTCGTTCTGGAACCTGCTAGTGTTATGGCTTTTAAAAAATTGGATCGGATCCAGTCTAAGGCATTACGCATTATTTCGGGTGCCATGAAGTCTAGTCCCATTAATGCACTCCAAGTTGAATGCGGCGAAGCTCCTTTATATCTTAGAAGACAATTCCTTTCTGACAAATATTTGTTCCGGATTATTCAGATCTCAACTCATCCTCTCATTCCTAAACTGGACTCTTTAGTGTTGCACATTGAATCTTCTAATTACTGGTCCCATAAACGTACTCCCTGTTTAGTCGTCAGCTATAAAAAAATCCTTTCACTTTCTTCTCCTATTCACCGTTCCAATAAACTTCCCCTATTCAGCAGTAGTTATGAGAGTTTACAATTCAGTCCTATCATTAAATATAACTGTGTAAGTAAAACAGATGCCGATTGCCATTTAAATTTTAATCACTTTTTAGCTGAACACTTAGAGTGCCACCATATATTTACGGATGCTGCCAAGCGTTCTCCGACGGGTTGTGTTGGAATAGGTACTTACCATTCTCAATACAACATCGTACAAAAAATAAAACTGCCTCCGGAGACTTCTGTTTTTACGGGGGAATGTTTCGGCATTTTAAAAGCCATAGAATATATTCGTGTTTTAAAGCTTAAAAAATCCATTATCTTTACTGATTCTCAAAGTGCTCTTCTAGCCATCAACAAATCCCCTTTCGAACACAAATCGCAGTTGCCTATAATTTATTTAATAACAGAATTTGCGTTCAGAACCATATCTGAGGGTAATACACTGCAATTTGCGTGGATCCCGGCGCATGCTAGAATCCATGGGAATGAAGTGGCTGATACACTCGCCGGTGATGCGGTGCAGTGCGGGGACTTAGTTCCGTATACAAATTTTTGCTGTGATCTCGTGACGTTACCAAAGACTTTTCTTCGGGACACCTGGAAGGTAGCTTGGGATATCGGAAGCAAATCGAAGGGTCGTTATTTTTCACTTATTCAACCCGACGTTCCGGAAAAACCGTGGTTTGGCAGGGCAAAGTTCGGCAAGATGGAGACCTCCATTCTAATACGGATGAGACTGGGACATGTCTGCTCTCCAGCCCATCTTGCCAAACTTCATATTATCGACGACCCCATTTGCCTGTGTGGCGCAGACGTTGGCGACTTAAATCACATATTTTTCTCCTGTCGTTTATATGACCGTTTATCCTTTCTCACTGACCTCTTGTCTCTCCGTACTCCTTTTCCTACCTCAATACTTTCTTTACTTTGTACAAATAGCTTTCCTGTATATAAATGCATAGTCTCATTCATTATTTTAAATAGTATTAAGTTGTAATTTTTCGTCATTGTATTTAGTTCATTATTCAATATGATATCACTGTAATTAATACTGATCCTATAGATTTAACCGTCCTATCCTAAATCCCGTTATAATTTTTACTAGTAATATTTTCGTTTCCCTAACTTTGTTTTCATCATTTAGAAGAAGTTTTTTCAAACGTGACATTGGCTGAATGCACAAACCGTGCGAAGCCACAAGATAAAAAAAAAAAAGAAAAAAAAAAACAAAAGTGAATTCCGGCTGTCCACCTCGTCAGGGCTGGACAGATGAACACGCGTTTCCGAGTATCCACCCTAGGGTGGCTGTTTTAGGGTGGCCAAACGGAATAAGCCCTCTATTTTATAGCTAGTTTTTAAAAACGTGGATTACTTTTTCGATTAATATGAACTTTTTTGTTGTGCATTTGGCGCTATCATTTGTAGCGACATCTATGATACCACTTTATCTACGACAAAACTGTACAATGCACCGTACCTACTTATGGGACACAAAACTCAGGGAAAACCAAAGCCCTAGGCGAAGAAATCTCAGATTATTGCCAAAGTAATAGGTACATCCATCGCTTTGTTAATATTAAAAACTTTACTCTTAAGGCTAGTTTATGATGATAAAACTGTAGCGGCATCTACAACGCCAAATGCGAGCTACGCGTCACACTGACGTCACGCAAAATCCTGCATCGCGCAAGCAGTTTACCGCGCTACTAGCATATATACAACGTCCCGACATCAACCGTCGGGCAGTTGCCCACCAGACACGACACCCGTTTGGTCGCAGGATCTTCCTTTTTCTATGGAGGTATGAGTGAGCTTTACACCCTGTTCCCTGTTCCTCTTAACTGATAAGACAGGTACCTAGACCAAGCACTCGTGTCGCCGCCAGTATGCGTGTGGATCCCTGTTCACCACATCGCCCTATAAATAAAATAATGACATGTCAGCGGGCGCGAAATAATGTGTTGTAGTGCACACAGTGTAATCATGTACGATCAACAAGACACTGAAAGTGCACTAATTTCCTACTATTAGTGGAGTAACTAGTAATTAACTTAATGCTATATCATTAGAGATGCGTTATGTGAATAGAAGATGTTGTACCTAGGTATATGTTTTCGATTTTGTTAAATTAATGACCTGTAGTCCATCTATTACACTATACGTGTGTACGTTTATATAATAAGTTACCAAATGATTTCAAAAATTTAAACACTATAATAGTTTTTATAGTGTTCAAGATTTAATTGACCAAAAATGTTAATGTTAGTTACCTACTGACATTAATCTACATGGCCTTCACATGATCTAACCAAGATTATGTCTAGACTTTAAAAGAGACTGTGACCTATGACTTTGTTTCGGCGTCACTCAAGGATAACCGCCGGTTGATGTAAGACTATTGCAGGATATGGAAACAAAGATGGACTATAGATGTGGGTAAGACTAGTAAGTAGACTGATTATCTAGGACTATGGAAAGACTATAGCCCATGCCTGACCAATGTTTATATAAAATACTCAGATAAAATGGCAGCGGGTGAGCTGCGCACTCAATTACGGGCCCCGAACACGGTTGCTAGCACATAGTGTCATAGCGATAAGGGGGCAACATGTCCTGAGGCGCTTATGAGGAGTGAAGAGGTATTCCACGGCTATCAGGACAATCCCAGAAGTACGGTTAAAATCTTACTGGAATACTTCCTTCCTCTGAGCACGTTTGCTTTTGCGAATCTCCACTCAAGCCGGCCAATATAGGTAAGAATGAGGTGGGATTCTGTTTTTCATCAGTGTTCACTCTGGCCGGTCAATAAAGGCAAGCCCGAGATGAGGAACAAGACTTCTCCCGGGAGATAGGGTCCATGGGGTCGCTACTGCCCAACAGCTCACCACATGCTGCCCTGCATGTTTCTGTATCTCTCTTGGTCTGCCTCCTCACCCTAGACCTGTTCCAGCGAACTAAAATCTTTACCAGCACAGTCCTAGAGTTCAGAGCGCGCAACCCATACCACGATGTCAACGTAGATATACGGCGGTCGGCTATACTACGGGGCAAATACCTCTTCTTATGCAGAGAACGCACGAGCATCGATCACCACGCCAGGCCATCTTTTAGTTAGGGCACGCCACGATTGCGGCGGTAAGTCCCCTCTTTGAGGAGTGGCTTGAGAGGCGCTACGGCGTCCGCACCTTCCGCCTGACGCAGGTCCTCACCGGACATGGCTGTTTCGGGAGGTTCCTGTTTCGGATAAGGCGGGAGGAAACGCCCGGGTGTTATCATCGTGTGGATCGACCGGAAGACACGATGGAGGATACGGTGGAGATCGGCCCTGCATGGGCGGAGCACCACCGTATCCTCGTGGCGGCAATCGGCGGCGGCGATCTCTCGCGTCCGGCCCTGGTTCAGGCCATGGTACAGAGCGAGAGGGAATGGGAAGCCGTCACCTCCTTCTGCGAAGCAGTAATGCTCGCGAAGGAGGAAGCGGAGCGCGTGAGGGAGAGGTAATCGTTGCACCCCCACGCCCCTAGTGGCCGCAGGAGGAGACACCCTGGGCATCGGGAGTCGATTGCCGACTCCCGGCCACTTTAGGCGCGGGCTTGCGGACGGTGAGCAATGGGCAGCTCGCCGTGCGGCAAGGCCTAGGCCTGGGTCGACGGCGCGTCGTGTTCCACGCGCGCCTCATAGAGATGTCAGCATCATTGACGGGGTCACGGATTGTTCGAAAGAGTTACCGTGGCCCTGGCGCACAGGCAACTGAAGGAACACGGGTGGGTTTTAATCAGTAAGAGTCTGACACGCCCTTCCGCTCCGCCCAGAGCGGGAGAGGTTATTTGATGATTTCTCACCCAAAAAAAAAGGTCTTCTTTTAGGTACCTACCTATGCCAAACCCGAATTACGAGGTACCTAAACATTTGTATTTTAAAACATTTTATTATCTTTTCTCGCTGCATTATGTACGTAACACATATAAGCATGAAGCTACTTGAGCCATTTAAGTGTTCGTCTATTTTAAGTCGACCTTGCGTGTGTGGCGAAACTCATATTTGCAGCAGGTGTGATAGATCTTATGTCAGTCAACGGAAAAATAACTATGAAACTACCTTTAGTAGTAAGATTATTGGTAATCAACTAATCGCCTGCTTCAGTCTGATGCATTATTCATGATGTGACGAGTATGGCGGGCTTGCGGGGTTGCGGCTGCGGACCGATAGGTATCTGGCCTTGCACTTGTAGGACCCTCGTGAGTAGGTAGAGGTGTACCTATCTAATGTCATCTGAGTACAGGTGAATACTAATGTTCGTTCAGTTAGCAACCAAGCCTTTCTTTTTCTACCAATGCCTGAAAAAGCCGAAAAAGACTGCCTATTACATAGTATCCAGCGTCTCTATTTCAGTGTCGATATTTTCTGTGGTCTTCGAATCCTTGGGAACAAACAACATGATAAGTTTTCCCCGCCCTTTTCTAGTACTTTTTAATAATTAAATTTATTTACTGACACACAACGCACAACCTTAACCGCTAGGTCTAGAAGCATGAAATTTTGCGCTAGAGTTCCTTAGGTTATTATAGGCTGTCTCGTTGGTCTAATGGTCTAAAAGCGTTACTGCTGAGCATGAGGTCCCGGGTTCGATTCCCAGGTCAGGCGAAGTGTTACTGGGTTTTTTCAAGGAGGAGTTTTGAGGAGTTAAAAAGGGGATGAAACTTTGTGGTGAAGTTCCTCATTTTGCTGATGGGAAATCCCATCGGGCACACGACTTGCATTTTATAAAGGCCATTTTCTTTGTGTGTGTACGCATGGAAGTTACTCGCGTTTTGTGATCTATTCCCATCCAATACCAAGAGCTAATACCATTTGGTATTAGTTTATTTCCGAATTTATTTTCTATTCCCAACGAGTACCACATTTTTTAAAATAAAAAATCTATTACTAACGAATACCAAAGCGTGACTTTTTGTACACTCAGCTACACAAAGTTTTATTGAAATTGCGTTTTACCGAAATTTAGGGTAATCTAAATTTAGTTAGTTAGGGTTAATAAGCTGGTCGACGGAGCCCCGCTTAGCGGGGCTCCTATTTCTGTCTAAAGGGTTTAAAGGAACCTAACCAACCGAACCTCGGGATGCCACTGACGTCGACCGTCTAGGGTTAGGATTTTCGGGAACATTTATTATGTTTTCGGAAACTTAGTTGGTCACTCAAAGCATTTTAATTTTACTGAACCTGACTGTATCTGATTTCTTCAAACTTGTTTAGGTATTTGTTTTAAAATGTGGTACTCGTTGGGAATAGAAAATAAATTCGGAAATAAACTAATACCAAATGGTATTAGCTCTTGGTATTGGATGGGAATAGAGCCGTTCTGTGTAGGTGCTGTAGGTGCCACCGGAAAGATCCGTAGGTAGGCACCTGGGCGTGTTGTGGAGACCTGCAGTGCTCGCTTTTTCCTTGTATGAGGACAGTCCTTTGTCCTGTAGTGGCTCAATTAGAGGCTTCTAAACTTTGAATGTGACATAATTAAACATGAAGAAGGATACGGCAATGCCGGTTCTAGGAACAACGCAAAACCTAAACCACATCTTGTCGCATGGGCATTAATAATTAATTTAATAAAATACAGCAATTTATGCAGTGTTATTAAATTTAATGTATCTACTTATCGCCATTCTATTAACTCTTGGGTATACGCAGATAGTGAAACTTACTAGGTACATACTGTAAAAACCCGACTATCCGGACTTCAGTTGAACAGGTGTTCAATTCTCCGGATTGCTGAGCGGGCTCTAGCATTCAAGACATTTCCAGTTCCTAGAAAGTTCAGGAATTCGGGTGCTCGTCATGAAAATTCATGATTAGAATGCCATTAACGTGTACCTATATAGTATTTAGTAATCTAGATGAGGGGTACCCAACCAGTGAGACGCGACGACACCTAAAAATTTTTTTTTTCTTTTTATGCTCTTGCTAGCCCAGACATTAATTACGAGGAAGTATCGCATAGTAGCGTCCTAAAGCTCAGGTATGCGGGTGCGCACGGAAATGATTTTTCATTTCTCATACACGGAAAGTAGTGTTTGTTTGATCCGAGTAGCGGGTGGAAGACGCTGCTCCCCGTCTTAGGGCGGGAAAAACTCATAGTAATTGCTTCCCTCTCTAGGGCGGGAATGAATTTTAAAAATAGAACTAAATTTGGTTAGGTAGTCGGCTACGAAATTTTTTACATAATTAAGTAAAATATCGATTAAAAGAAATGCCGGAGGCTTTAAGAGTGTATAAACAGCCAGTGTGAATTAAAAAAATACCTATTAAGGGGGATGCGCTAAGGTAGCCCGCGAAATTCAATTTTACGTACGTTTTTTGCCACTTGCAGTGATCAAAAACATAACTGACGCATAGTTGCAATTTGCAAAAAACCAAAGAATATTTGAATTTGGCGGGCTACAACTGTGGATCCACCTTAAGCGGGACGGCCCACGGCGGTGACGCGGTGTGTTCCATATTTAAAATTTAAAAAAGACTATATATTTTGGCGGGATACTAACTCTGTAAGCTTTAATTTCTAACTTTGTTTTCTTCGTACTAAAGAAACTAAACGTGACATTGACTGAATGCACAAAGTGCGAAGCCACAAGAAAAAAAAAAACTGTATGCTGTACCGAAATTCAAAATATCAGTTTAGAGACTAATATTTGATTAAAAATGAGTCTCATGCATTCATTATTAAAAGACATTTTAGAAAAACTACTGTTTTTACTTTCCTTAAATTCGAAATGAAAAGTAGAGTGTTTAACACGGGTGAAAGTAATCAATTCCTACTCGGACTATAGCCGCCCTCGCTACGCTCGGGCGTCTAAATACCTCGTATGGGAATTGATTCCTTTCGACCCTTGTATAACAATCTACTATTACGCAGCAGCACCACACTTGCACTACCCCTTGAAACTTTAATTCGTAGCTCAAAGATTGTGCCAGCGATTGTGCTAAGTATAATACTTAGTACAGTATAGACATGCACGTACGTATAGGCACGTTTACGATTTAGCGTAATTTATATACTGGGAACGTTTGCGAGAACCAATCTTTTGTTCCGTGTCCTCTTAGTGAAGCGCGTGTGTGACCGTAAGTGCCTAGTACTATATTATAATAGTCTGTAATTTTTTCAATGTATCAGATAAAAATAACTCATTTATGTATTATGTCCCTATGATTTACTGTAGATTTACTTTATATTCTATGTAGCCTTGGATTGTAAAAGAATAATATGAATAATACGCACCGATGGCGCAATTATAATATGGACCTACAGTTACCTACCTCATTCAAAAACGCGTGAAGCCTAATTTAGAACGGAGAGCATCGATTTTTACCTTTGTTATATTTTTATAAGAGGCTGTCCTAACGGTTTTTGCGCAGATTTGCAGCAGATCATAAAAATTATTGCAAATTGAAAAACGAAGACGATATAAAAAAAAAAATATATAATATTTTAATTTATGGTTAAAAACACTTCCTCTCTCCTTAAACATCATCATTACATTTAGTTTCCTTTCTCTTGTTTCATGTTATTATATGTAGATAAGTATATGTTTTATGTATCTATGTATTTGTTGTATATGTAAATGGTACACCACTGACTACCTGCATTATTGTCTCTCCTTCTCCTTTGAATCCATCCAAAGGTTGTCTGTAAAAGATCGCTTTTAGCGATAAGACCTCCCATTGTGTCACCCTGTGTAAAATGTCTATATTTATATCTGTAATTTTTATGGTGTACATAATAAAGAGTATTCTATTCTATTCTATAATATTGACTGGTCAATTATCATTCCCTTGCTCTTACCTATGCTAATTTATTTGGGGTTAGCACCACGTATCTTTTTTCTTGCACACTTCTCTGTTAGTTATCTTTTCATTAGTCACCCCCTTTCTAGCTATATCATCTTTCGTATCGTCCAACTATCGTTTCTTACGTCTTTTTAGCTCAAAACCGTGCATTTTGGAGGTCAAAGGCAAAATCTAAATCCAACAGTGGGGTGTTACAGACCACTGGTAACCTATTTTCCCAATCCAGATGCCACTATGGGTGTACATAGCGTGCGGGCTCCTGGGGTGCGTAGGCGCATTGCTGTGGTGCCTGGAGCGGCGCGAGCGCAACAAGTTCCGCGGCCTGCCCACCTACCCGCTGCTGCCGTTTATTGGCAATGTACACCAGGTGTTAGGGGATGGGAGGCGTGAGTAGTGTTTGGGAAAAATGTTATGTTGAATTTTATTGCGTAAGCTGTGTCCCTGATGGAATTTCCCATCGGAAAAAATTACGAACTTCCATACAAACTATCTTCCCTTGTGTAACCCCTTTTAGGGATGAATTTTCAAAAAGTGTTTGTGCTCCCCTCTAAAAGGAACTCTAATGCAGTTTAAGCTGAGCGTTGTTTGTCAGTGAATTTAAGATTTTTATTATGTAAATAGTTTTGCATAGATTAAGGTTTTTAGACTCTGAATTAAAGCCATTGCTAACGTCAATTAATAAGAATGGGTTACAAAATATTTAATCATCATTCAGTTGATACTAACGTTGGCGTTTTTATTTTTTTCTTTCATCTATGAATGAAGTTGAAACGATAAAACAATTCGTTCCTTGGTCTACTAAATGAATTATGAAACTTGTACCTACCTTAGATTTTTATTTGTTCCACAGTTTTGTTCCAACATTTAGATAGGATAGCAGAAATATGTGAGAACTCCATGTTACCTTTCGTGCTGTGGTTGGGACCCTGCTCTATCTTGGGTAAGTCTCTCTATCTTCTTGAATGTGAGATTGTCCAATTATTATATACCTACCTCTAGTACAAGGCCCTAATATTGTAAATACAATTAATCAATTATTTCAATACTTAGTTAATTTTAATTGGGCGACTTTTCATGTGACTAGAGGGCTGGCACGGCCATTCAACGTTTATTTTTTCCATTGACAGCAATGCGGATGATTTTTTGTTATGCCAAATGAGCTCGTCCCCTTTTTTGCACATGTGTGAGCACTATGTATCTACTATAAAGCTACCATTTACTAGGATCCTCTTTCATTGACTTGAATGTGCCCTGGCGGCTGAGAGTATGTCATGCTCACTCTAATGTGTCGCTGGTGGTGGCGTGTGTGTTGGATCATTAAGTTCCCTTCAAAATGGTTGAGCTGAATGGTGCTGATTCATATGTCATGTTCGTGAACGGGCGCCGTCAGTAGGGACTGGTCATCTCTTAGCTGCTACGGCTTATTTTAATTTGAATTGTATTTTTTTGTTTTTAATGTTTTTATTACGGACGCTTTTAACGTGCACGTCTTTTTACATCGTTCTCACATGTATAATTTTAAGATGAATGACGTAAGCAATTTTTTTTGTAATTTTATGTTGGTTTAAAAGAGTCTCCGTGGAGTTTCTGCCCGTTCTTCTCCATAGGTACCTACTACGCTTTGGAATGGGCAACTAGCTTCATCTTTCTGACTGACCGACCGCTTGACCATTCAAAAGTGCCTGTAATTGGTTTATTTGAAATAAATGCTTTGAGTTTGATTTTGAGTTTATATACGTACTTGTAAATAATATTATATTATTTAGTGTTAGCTTGTATAATATATTTAACTTTATTTCAGTGTAAATAAAGATTTCATATTATCAACTATTCAATTTCAATAGTCTAGATTAATTTTACCCTGTACTTTGATACTACTTTTTCTGCAGTGACTCAAGACCCGGATGACGTGAAGACAATAACCAACGCGTTCATTGAGAAGCCGTACTACTACGGCTTCGGGAGAGTCTGGCTCGGAGATGGACTGGTCACCGCACCTGGTAAGGAAAAGCATAAGCATTTGTTAAGCATGACTCATGCTGCATGAGTACAGGTTTCCGAGATGCATCAATATAAAGCCTGCAGACTTGTTGCTTGCTACTATTTGGAAATAAGTCAGCAGCCTTTCAAATAAAGCAAGGCAGGCAGGACTTGGCACTTCACCATTTTTGAGGATGTTAAGTACATGATACTACATCAGTCAATCAGTTTGACATATTAATATCAATATCAATTTTGGAAAGAGACAGGAATCAGTAAGTGACGGCACTTTACAAATCCGAACTTTTTCAAAAACTCAATGAGCTTAAAACTCGAGTTTCACCTTGGTCCTGCGGTGGTACCAGCGGGGTAATTACGTAACACACTAGTAGGAATGGGTTTCATTTTGACAGTTCAACAACATTCATTGCGTTATTTACGCTGTTGAGCAGACAAATTTTTCGAACTTAAGAAGCAATGGATTAGCAATAGGCTTCAAAATGATTCAGATTGTGGTAGATAGTGTGTTACGTAATTAGGGTGCTGGGCTTGAAATACCGGTACTTTTGGGAACTGTTACCATTGGCCTTGGTATGATACCGGTACCAGACATATTACCTGTACTATTGGTATTTCTAATCAGTATCGGTACTGTACCGGTACCAAAACCGATACCAAACAAATATTTTCATAAGATAAAATGAGAAAACAGATACATTGTATATAGTAAGTAAAAAGGATAGTTAATAGGCATTAGAACAATAGCTTCAAGGTTGCCAACCGTACGAGGTTCCTCGTACAAATATGAGATTTGTGGTACGCGCTGGGTACCCTTCTGGAACCGGTACCCAGGTACCGAAATGGCAAGAATAGTACCGGTACAGAATCTGTACTTTTGGTACCGGTTCCAAGCCCTGGGTGGGACAAATACAGGAAGCTACATTATTATTTATAACCGACTTCAAAAAAAGGAGGTGGTTCTCAATTCAACTGTTTTTTTTTTTAACTGTGTGTTACTTCAGAACTTTGTTCTAGCTGAACCGATTTTGATGATTCTTTTTTTATTTGAGAGCTGGTACTTCTCATGTTGTCTCACGTGGCCATATAAATTTGATCAAGATCTGACCAGTAGTTTTTGAGTGATCCTTAATAATGCATTTTATTTTTCCGCTAAGCATGTAGATGTTTTAATATTGTCCAGTCACTGTTATTTACATATCAAGTAGTGTTATACGAATTTGTGTGGGGCAGGTTCACAACTAAAAAGTGAAAAATAAATTCTTTTTTTACAAAAAAAAAACAACTGACTTCCAAAAAAAAAGACTAAAAAATGAAAAATTACTTTAGTTTCGGAAGTCGGTGGCAAAGAACGAAAATACAAATCCAAAGACACCGACTTCCAAAATTAAAGTTATTTTTCACTATTTAGTGTTTTTTTTTGTATAAACCCTTTTAAGAATACTGACTTGTTCATTGTTGCGGTTCACAGGTTACATATGGAAGCACAATATCAAGACGTTAGCGGGAACGTTCACCAGCTCAGTAGTAGACGGGTACCTTGGCGTGTTCAATGCGCAAGCGCACAAGCTGGTGGAGAATCTGAAGACTGAAGTGGGGAGGGAACCCTTTGATATCATACACAAGTACTTGGCTCTCACTACACTGGAGACTATTTGCCGTAAGTTGGTGGGAATTTTCTCGTTTTACAAAAAATCTAAAAAAAAACACAGTAATAATTTTTATTTTTGAACCTAAAGTATGATTGTATCTATAGTATAGGAATTATCATACTGATCGAAAAAAAGCTTGACTAATTTACCTATACCAAACACGTAATCTCACATTAATATTGCCTCCGGTACTTAAACACCTCCATGTTTAAGTGAAACGGTGGTTTTTAAGTAGTGGAGCGGTGTGGTGGCAAAATTGGAATCAACTCCTCTTCAGACCTATATTCATGTAAGATTACGTGTTACCAGCACAGAAGAACTTTGATATTTTTCCGAAGAAACTCAATGGTGAACGTTATATCCATCAGAAACAGCCCTGGGAGTATCAAAGATTTCGGAGAGCATAGTGACGACAGAGTACTACGAAGCCTTCAACCGCTGCCTGGAGCTGATCATGAACAGAGCCCTCAACGTGCTTATGCACCCTGACGTCATCTACAGGCTCACTCCTGCGCACAGGGAGATGACCAAGTGTGTCGCTGTTTTACATCATGTTTCTGATACTGTAAGTGGAATGGATCATATAGATAGACAAACACTTTGTCCTTCAGACTTCTTTCTACTCTTTTTGGTTTCAACCGAAAGAAGTCCACTGCTGGACATAGGCCTCCCCAAATTTCAATTTTCTTTTATACTGGGTAGTTATTAAGTTGGTCCTAAACCGAGGGCCTATAGTGGGAGTCACGAGAATCCGCTAATCGCCTACTATGCCCATATTTTGATATTCAGTTAAATCATAATCAAAGACACAATGGAATTGTAAGAAGGTATTTATTAGTATTTTATTGCAACAGGTGATGAAAAAGAGAAAACTTGAACGAAAGAACTCAAAGAAAAGTATCATTGGGGACAACAATAGTGGTAAGAATAAGGTACCCAATTTATTATTTACTCATAGTTTAAGATAGGTACCTAAATGCTAAATTATGAAAATATGTCCTTACATGTGTAAAATTTTAGATTAAAGCCCGTTTGAACCACGAATCACTAATACGTTTAGCGCTCAACGAATTTTAATCTTCATTCTATTTCCGTCAATCGTTTGAAATGATAAATGTTTTTATTTCTGTAAGTAGGTTTTTACAAACATTTTTACACGTCAATCATATTTTATAAACTAGATGAGGTCGGCGTTTCCTATCTGCTTACTCTGAGAAGAAAGGCCGAAACAAACTCAGAGGTCACAGTCTCTTTTAAAGTCCAGACATAATCTTGGTCAAATCATGTGAAAACCATGTAGATTTTTGTCTGAAATGGTCTTTTGAGGAAAAACCACACGGACTGAGTGGACCTGTCCAGTCAGGGCATCAGGGGTCTAGTCATTTGCCAGTAATCTTGCAGCTCAACTCAAAACTTAAGGAGCTGAACGAAGACGACAGAGACAGAGAGATGTATTAAATGATTACATATGATTTGTAGTGCAAGCAGGCCTAACTATTATTCGTGTTAACACATTAACCTTCGATCAGTTAAACTTCATATTTCAAGATGTTAAGGACGGACCAAAGTTCAAAGCCTTCCTGGACATCCTAATGGAGTTGAGCGAGACTGACCCGAGCCTGACGGAGCAGCAGATCAAGTCGGAGGTGGATACCATCATCGTGGGGGGGCAGGAGACCGTCGCCTCCACTTTGTTCTACGCGCTGCTGATGATCGGGTGCAAGCCGAGGATACAGGAGAAGTTGTATGCAGAGTGAGTATAACTGTATAGAATTCCTGCAATCTGCTCCTTTATTTATAAACGTTGCTTAAAGTTTAGAGACGTTTATGTGTCAAAAATGTGGGGTTTATTCATGAAATTTGCTAGATAAGTAACGATTAACGTATTTTTAACCATACATTGTTTGACAACATTTATGTATAAACCCCTGATGTATTTTCTGAAAGGTAGGGAAGGATGTTAGTTACAAGCATCTAGATCTCCTTTGAAGAACTACGGTCAGAAGGTGTTTTGGCCTCAGGCTAAAGGCTGAGTCGACTCACGAGTCACAATTCACTTGAAGCTAGAACAAAATTTTGTATTATAGCAGATTGTCCGCTTAACAAGTTCTCGGTAGATGTAAAATGACGTAAGTTGACGAAATCTTATTTTAAGGTGAATCCTCAGATGTAGCTGTAAAATGCGATTCGCGACTGTAGGAATGATATGTTTACTGAATAATAATCATCAATTTCATATCAATCGTCAAACTTTGGAAATTTATTCCACCTAAAAAATTTTCAGAATATTTCGTACGAAAATTCTTCTTCTTCATTTCTACAGTCTCGAATCGGATTTTGATTAACATACGACGTAAAACAGAGTTGCAATTTGAAAAAAAAAACAAAGAAAATTTGAATTTGGCGGGCTACAGCTGAGGATTCACCTAAACACGATTCTCCAGGTTGAAGACTATATTCGGTGACAGCAAGCGTACGGTGAACAAGAACGACCTGGCTCGGATGGAGTACTGCGAGGCGATCATCAACGAGACGCTGCGGCTGTACCCGCCTGTCCCCGGCATCTTGCGCTATGCTGATAAAGACCTGCCTCTTAGTAAGTTCAACATTAGAACCAAGTTTCTGAAAGATTGGTCGACAAAAATATTTACTAACATGCTTTCAAATCATATGTAATTGCTGTAATTTGTTAACCGGTAATAACAATCAAATAACTTGGCTTGATTCAATTCAAAAGGTTTTCAGTATGGAGGGAATGTGCGAAATTTTACAAAAAAACATATATCCTGAGCTAGTAAACTTAGTCGGATTGAATGAATTTATGTTCATTGTTTGTATCTAAACTAATATTATAAAGAGAAAAGATTTGATTTTTTGTATCTTTGTTTGTTACGCTTTCACGCTAAAATGGCTGAACGGATATGGATGGAATTTGGCACATGGGTAGACCATGACCTGGATTAGGACATAGATATATACTTTTTATCTCGATATTAACAGGGGATTGGGACCTATGCGGGTGACACCGCGGCGCGCAGCGAGTTTACAATAAGGTGCCAGTTGATAATAACAAACGTAAAGTGCTAAGAGGATTTTTTGGCGCCTAAATGACATTGACAGGGGGGCGGTGTTGGTAATAATTTGTGAGATTGTCACATAAACTATATTGACAAAACAATAGGGCGGCGTTAGTTCCGTTTTTCGCCACGCGCCATACAAACTCTACTAGGTTACAACGCCACAGCGTTGTACTGTCTGTAACTTGCTTTTTATTCTTTATTTGATTAATTTAAATTTAATTGAGTACATGAATAACAACTTATATCTAATTAATTAACCTAACCTAACTAAAACTATTAACAAACTAAAAAATGGCGTCAAAAAATTCCTCCGCATCGCTGTCGACTGGTAATGTACCCAAGAGACTGGCGGCATTGCCACGTTGTATGGCAATGCTTAGCCTCTGGCCTAGGAAAAAGCCAGCCCTTGGGTCACGGGAAGTGTCAAACAGGCGTTTGGAGATTTCCTTAAATAAAATATGGGCACTCGGACCCCACGGCCCGAGGGTTTCAACCCCAAACGGCTCGAAAATATAATTACCGACAAGGTTGTTATACTTACGCCGCTTGAGGTTTTCTGCAGCCGCAGCAGCGGCGCCAGCACAGCACGCCGAGACAGGAAGATGGGATGGCGCAAGAGTATCGACACATGTTGCGTCCCACACTAAAGGCCTACCCACCTTCCATGGAAATAAAGACATGCCGTCCGGTCTCTTGCCATCGTCGCGTGCCAAGCCATTAGGTTCTAATACAGCTGGAACGCCGACGGTGACAAGAGCTCGTCGGATAATGTCATTAATGTTCGCGTGCCGCGGTATGCGACCCGCACTACGGCTGCAAGACAGACCGTGGTGTCCGAGGCTGTTGACTACTTCTCCACAGTGACAGCGATGAGGAGAACAAAAAGGAGCTCCTAGACGCAGGGAAGCAGCGAGGCGGAAGGTAGTGTCGTCGAATAAAGTTCCTATGTTCGACGACGGTAGTGCATGAAGCCAAAGACCCGACTCCCACTTACCCACAGCCAGTAGGCGCGCACGCTCCACAGTAGTAGCAGACGTGTCAATTAAATTATTCTGTACTACTCTGCAGAGTGGCTCATCCCACCGTCTCTGGGAAGATGGATTGTCGGGTGGATCTGAATTCGGGCAAGCGAGACGCCAGGCATCTATAGCCTCGGTGAAACATGGCACATCAAAATCAATCAGTGTGGATGCTAGGATTTTCCTGATTAATTTCTCAGTGCCGTAAACCGAGGATATGTAAGCCGGTAAACTAATACTAGCAATTTTGCGGACGCCGAGGCCTCCCATACGAATGGGAAGAGTAGCTTGTGTCCAAGCTCGGTCGTCCATGGCCACATTTAAAATCGAAGTTAATGTATGTCGGATAATTTGGTCCATTTTGTCTAAAAGGTGAGTGTGCTTCCATAAATAGGAAGCGCGAAGGAAATATGTTAATTTAGGGCCGAAACAGCAGTAACGGATTAAGGTTATGGCCGAATGCATGTTAATTTGGAACAATTTTTCCGAAACGTCATTGAATTTTTTTATTTTTTCCTCAATAAAAAAGGAAAAGGAATTATCAAAGATTGGACACCCAAGGAGACGAAGAGAGCTTTTTTCAATAATTTTTATTTCTGCAGCTATCGCGTTAAATTTGGAAAGTGTCAGATGTCTGTCAGTACTGTCCGCTAAATATAGTTCACATTTCGAAAAGTTGAGATCAAGGCCAATAGAATGAAGTTCATTTTTTAAGAATTGAAGGTCATTTAAAACAGTTTCTACATCGCCTCCTAAGGTTCCATCATCAAGATACCAAACGTTAAATTTGGAATTTAGCTGTCGAATAATAGGGTGAATGGCTAAACTAAAGATCACTGGCCCGAGGGGATCACCTTGTTGACAGCCAACAGAAGATTCCAGAAGGTTGTCCCGATACAGTAATTTAGACGGGTGTCTGTAACATTGCCAGAGGAAACTAAAAATTTGGGGTATTTCTTTTTTAGTTTCTGCCAGCAAGGTGTCCCTATTAACAGAATTGAATGCATTCTTTATGTCAACCTTCAAGATGACCTCTCCTTTGCCAGAATTTAGATAGGTCGACAAGGCGTGTACGGCAGCCTCGCAGCCCCCTTTGGAGCCATAACCTAGCTGCAGGGGCTGAAATTTTTTCGAAACAAACTCACCATAAAATTTACAGCAAATCTTGGCTGCCATACGACGGTAAGTTGTTCCCACGGCAATGGGACGAATGCCGCCATCCCTTTTACGCAGGGCGCATAAATTGGCCCCGTAAAGAACGTCGATGACGGCTTCGTTCACCTTGCCGGAGAGCATTAGGTTAACCAGAGCCGTAAGCTCCTTCAAAAGCAACTCACCAGCAGCCCCGGCGCCTAAACAAATAAGGTCCTTAAGGTGCTGAGGACTCAGGCCGTCTAGGCCGCCGGCGGAGCCGCTGCGGAAGGAGTTAACGGCTGTGATTAACTCCCGACCTGTAATGGTGAGAGAGTGGTTATCCAGATTAGGGGGGTCGGGGAAGGAAAGGCCATCCGCTGGGGCAGGGTGTTTGCTCTCCAGCGCTGCGAGCGTTTCGGGAGAACAAGGAGCCACCACATCACTGCTAAAAAGAATCCTGGCTGCACCGCTTATGTCACCGTCCCCTAACTTCGATTCTACGAGATGGGATATACCCCTTGAAGAGGTATATCTCTGTGTCTGTAATTTTGAATCTAAATTGTGAGCCGAAATATGACAGTTTTCTTTAATTTGCGCGGTTAATGTCTGTTTAGTTGCCAAATTCTTTTGTACATGTAGGATTCTGTAAGGGAAGGTGAGCAGCTGTTCCCAAGCACTTTGCTGTAACTTAGTTATTACTTTCTATAGAATATAAGTTATCTAAGGTAACCAAAAAGATCTCCATCCAAAGAAGATATCCATTGTTACAGAATCCTTCACAATTCCGAAGGGTACAGCCTGTGGTATAAACTCGTGGGGCGCTGGCCGGTCAGTCCGGATGTGGGGAGCTGACGCGAAGGTCTACAGACCAGAGCGCTGGTTAGAGGACCAGCCCCCGGGCACGCCTGCTGCCTTCCTCGCTTTTAGTTATGGGAGACGAGCTTGTATTGGTGAGTTGACACGTGTACCGCGCAAATTAGTGGGGGATCATTTAGAGTAATTCAAAATGGCATGTATTTAATCGAACCTTCAAATAATTCCCATTTTGCTTTAGTAAAAATATGAATGATCACTCTAATATAATGAATGCGCCTCTTTTTGTGAACCTCAAATTATTCCCATTTTGATGTCCTAATAGTACTCAATAGCCAAGTAACTGTGACCAACCTGGATGTGCTCGGCTCGCTCACGGTTGGGCACGGTTCTAACCTAAACCATTTGGTCGGGGTGCCCTAGCTTAGTTACTTGTCATCGTTTTGAAAGCTCTCAAAACAGTGAAGGAAAACATCGTGAGGACACCGGTATGTCCTACAACCAAAAATTCGAAGACATGTGACAACTACCAATCCGCACTGGGCCCGCGTGGTGGATTAAGGCCCGCTCCCTCTCACAGAGAGGAGGCCTGTATCACAACAGTGGGAAAGTTATAGGCTGATTATGTGGTTTGTCACAGTTGTAACTTAACCTAACCCGTTTGGTCGGGGTACCCTAGCTTCGTTACTGAGACCAACTGTACGAAATGACCAGAAAGTTAAAAAGAGGCTCATATAATAAAAATAAGCATAGATCATTAGAAGCCCCAAACATTTTTAGTTAGAAGGTTAATAAGTCTTTAGAGAGATCAATTAAATATTTCTCTACCAAAACAGTCCCCACGAGGGGTAATACGTTGGGGTAAATTGGGCTAGGCCGTTAGCCGCCCTGACTTAGCTAATTTTACCCAGTCCCTCTCACAGAGAGGAGGTCTGTGTCCCAGCCTCCCAGCAGTGGGAACATTTTGGGCTATTATGCTATGTGCTATTCTTATTTGTTCTTGGCAATACGAGACAAGAATGGAAGTGAGGACAAAACAAAGAAACACAATAAAAGAACATTAAATACATATTGCTTATTAGGATGATAATGGTTTAATTAAAGATTTTAATAATTAATGTCCTGGTATGGTCAGGGTCCACATGAAGGTAGACACATAATGTGACAATAAAGTTGTTATTGTTTGCAACGTTTATTTAATTATTATAATCATGGAAAACATGTTTTAGAAGTAAATGGTGATACTTAAACCGACAATGACAATGTAATTTATTGTGAATAGCGGATCATTTCCTTAGCTGCCCAAGCCGTTAATAATGTAGAAATAGAAAATAGTAAATATTTTATTGTCCAGGTAATACAGTAAGCAGGTTCACAGGTTTACAGCATATTGAGACGACATGAGAAGCTTAAAATACTACCTACAGCTAGGTTACAATATATTATTTGCCAGTGAGTTCAAATCACTAGTTCTTAGCAAATTAAAGGAGTGGACGCCCTTGATTCTAGAGGTAAGTGTAATTAACGTTGACGAAGCAGAAGGTGTTGCCTTTATAAAGATCGTTGAGGCACAGTGATTATGGCCCCAACTTTAGGTCGTACCCGAGCGTACGCCGTGAGTACGAACCCAGACAGGTGCGTTACTTTGTGTAATTTATTACATCGTGAGGAAATGTCCAGGATGTCTTAGAACCAATATTTCGAAGATATACCAACCCACACTGGGCCCGTGTGGTGGATTACAGCACACTTCCTGTCACAGGTCTGGCCTGGGACTACTGTTACCACCCGTACTCTAAAATAGAGTATTGTCCTCTTTTTCGTGTAGGTGTACTTTATAATTTATGACACCAATAAAGAACGCTAAAATACTCTATTTATGTAACTCTGACTGTTACTAGCTTTTTGTCCCTTATGAATGTAAAGTGGAGAGACGACAGGAACAAAGCTTCATTAAACTTGATTTGAAATAAGCAGATCAAATGTTTAAATTTAAAGTTTTATTGCAAAGAGGCTGTAACTATCTTCAAGAACGACAAATATTTGTTGAATGTTGCGAAAAGTAACAAAAAGTGTGTTTTAAAGATAAATAAGTAAAAAATAAATAAGTACTCTTTTTTAAGCTGTGTACTTTATTTTCGTTCTACCGAAATGAAAACTACTTTATTCGTCCCAAAAAAAGGTGGCTACCCTACCTGAGACCCAGCAGTGGGAACATTTTAGGCTGATTATGCTATGCAAATGCTATGTAAGGATCGAAGCAGGTGGCGTTCTGTAGTTTCCGCCAATCTCCACAGGAAAAAGGCGTGACCTTATGTATGATATTTCTTTAAGTTTCTGATAAACTTTCCCCATCTTATTCATCAGGTAAAAAGTACGCAATGGCGATACTGAAGACGGTGCTGGCCCACTGCGTGAGGGAGCTGGAGTTTGTGTCAGAGGCTGACAACCTGCAGTTGAAGGTGGACATTGCACTACGGCCCGTGTCTGGACATCTGATACAAGTGAGGCTACGGGAACAGAAGAAGTAACCCTTGATACCGATACCGGGATCGATTGATATGAAAATGAAATTGATAAATATATATGTGTAGTTCTGAGTTGTGATATTATAGTTGTAGAAAATTGTGTTTATAATTTAATTTAATTTGTTTTTGATTATACCCTCCCGCCATGCAAACACTTTGGAAAGTTATGGATTTAGTTATTCATGGCAAAGTGTGCCATGAATATTTTTTAAACGGTCTATCACAACATTTTTAGGGTTCCGTACCTCAAACGGAACCCTTTTAGGATCACTTCGTTGTCCGTCCGTCCGTCCGTCTATCTGTCTGTGAAGACCCTTTTTCTTAGGAACGCGTGGAGGTATCAAGTTGAAATTAAATTTCAAATTCGTAGGTCTACAGTGGTACAAATAGAGCTCAAAATAAAAAATCAAGCTTCAAGCAAGCTAAAAGCAAGCTAAGCTACAAAAACACAAAAATACAAAAATACGGTCATTTATGCGACATATTTTGATACTCGCAAATAAATAAAAAGGGGTAGGTACCTCTCGTTGACCTAGAATCATGAAGTTTAGCAAAAAGCAAGGTCTCACAGTAGAAGTAAAGGAAGAAGTCCGAAAATCGTTAATTCGTAGTTTTATCACGCATTTTTACGATTATTAACTTACATTTCCAGTTGGAGAATTGACCTTGACGTATGTCCATGTATGGGAGAACATGTTTTTCAACTACAAAGTTAAGTTTGTTGTTGGGATAAATTCATCCCAACTACGGAACCCCTCCGTTGTGCCTGGTCCGACACGCACTTGGCCGGTTTTTTTATAAAAAAAAAAAAAAATTAAAATCATTTTTTTTTGGCATCTTTAAATCAAGTCACATAAATTTTCATTAGTATTAATAAACAACGTAAGTAATTCTAGTGATATAAAAAATAATCCTAATTTCTTATCGCGTTCATTATCAAAAGTCGTTATCTTCGTTTGTCCCCGTACAAATAAATAACCACTACGTATTTATGTTTAGCTTCGGAAATGTACAGTGTAAAGGCTCCCTCAGACAGGCGCGACGCGACAGCGCTACACAAAGGCGCCGCTCGTCGCGCGACACGCGGTGCCTTTGTGTAGGGCGTCGCGTCGCGCCTGTGTGTACGAGCCTTTAAGAGTAACAGAATATGTACCTACCGAAAAGTATATGAGCTTCGGGAATCATCGTATATCTTTGGAAATACGAACGATGATGAGATGTAATATACACCTATTACAAGGTACTTGATTGTTTACTATTACTATGATTACAAAATTATAGATTAACAACTCTAGGTACGTCCAAGAAACTTTTTAAATCTTTTGAGTGACAGATGACATTCTGCGACCGGAGTAAGTTATCCGACAGAGAGAAAACTTCAGACAAACGCGCAATGATACATGCCAGTAGCGAAGGGTAAATGTAAGAGGTAAGCCGGAGTACATTCTTTAATGTGATTATATTATTTGTCTATAGAATACTGACTGTGCCATTTTTCAAAGGGAAGCCGGTAGGAATCGAGTTGTTTGGAACCTTCGCCACTGATAGGTGCACAACTAGAAAGCGTGGTAGTGCAAAACTTAGGCACGCATACTTTTCTTTGGAAAGCTGTATTTATTTTTAGCTTCTAAATCGAACAGGAAATTCAAGACGTAGCCATCATTAAGATAGCAACAGTGTGTGCGTGCGATCCTTTAACCTTTCCTAATCCTGCTAATTGACAGCGGCCATTGTAGCGATCGTTAGCCCCGGGACGCACGAACTTCTGCACCCTAATGACGTAGCTTCGATTGCACACAGTTTTTCGGTAGTCTGCCCTAAGATTAAAGTCACTTAACTGGCTTTAGCGAGCAGGGTATGTTTCAACAAAATGCTGGAGAGAAAATGTGGTATCATTATTATTACTTTTGACAGGGACGGGGCTGTAATACACCACGTGGACCCAGTGCAGGTTGGTGGATGTCACGATCGTGTCGAAATTTTGGTTCTATGATATGGCTGGTTTCAATACGATATTTTTCTACAACGTTTTGAGAACAGTGGTGGTGGAATAAATAACAGATTCAGATTAATTTATTTGCCAACAATGTAGATACAGGTATAAGAATATGGTACATCACTAAGACTTTCCGCTACATTCTACCTACATAGTAAATTGCCTGTCTGGAATCCATCCCACGACCTACGACACGTAAATCGGGGCCGTAACCACTGGGCCACCACAGCTCTACTGAAATAGGTCCAAATATTTTTTTAATTTTTTTTTTAAATAAGCATTTTGTGGAACATCTCTCATTTTGTTATTGAAACATCCTATATTATCAAAACACACAAAACTTATAACAACAAACATAAATCCCGCCTGTATTTCCTGAAGGGCTAAGCAGAGGTGTATGTACCAGTGCCAGAGGTGTGTTAAAGTCTCATTAGGGGCGAGATATTGGCCAAAACATTTGTGGAATGTATAATATTTTTAACTCAAATTACTTTTACAGATTGACAAGATATTTTCACAAACTAATTTGGCTCATCCTAGGAGTTCAGAAAGAGGGTTGGGCCCAAAACACAGCCTTGGGGGATGCCGTAGAAAACCGAGAGATTAGTGCTTACATGACTACCTATTCGAACTTACTTCACCGCTAAATTTTACAAACATCCACGATTATTTTTCCCCAAAACCGAAATTAGGTCGGAAATCATTCTATGTATATTAGTTACCTCGTATCCCACGCCAATAATCACGAACACTGGCTCGAAAGGCTTATTCCTAAATGTCCAACCCTGTTCTTTTCCATACTTTTCAAGGAACTTGACCATTATCATTATTGCATGTGCATTTAATCCTATATCAATATGGTTTAGCCATGGTCTAAAAAAACAAGGTCTGGCACTCCGAGAGTGACACAAGCTTACGTCACTATCCAGTTGCCACATTATTGCAACAAAACAAGAAGTATGGAAACATTTTCAGTCACCATTCTGTTAAAAAATATATATCAAGCATTTAAATTGTCGTTTTGTTTTTCTAATCAAACGAAACAATTCAATTTAAACTTATACCGACGTAATTGTTAGTTAAAACCTCATTGATTTATCGGATTCGCACAGGTAATAAAGGTGGTTGGGGAGTTATTATGACACACTACTGGTAACACAGCGGTGATGACGTAAGCTTGTGTCACCCACGTGACCACTGTGTCTCGGAATGCTATACCTGGCGAAGTATATTATTATACCATGGGTTTAGCCAAGAAATATCTGTCTCTTGTCACTGAGCATGCATCGAATGCATCGTAAAAAGTTCATGCAGTAACATTGCAACCAATGTTTTGCTATCTTTCGACAATCTCTCGCAACCAGCTAGATTGTCAGCATTAACATGCACACCGGAATGTTCTGTTAGTTCAACTAGTCCTGGAGCAGGTTCACGATGCTGTAATGTCGAAATGAAATTGCAATGTTTATATGAGACTAGCTTTTGCCCGCGGCTTCGCTTACGTTGATTTAGACTGACTATCAATTCGGGTTATAATTCAATCATGATTCGAAAGACACGTGGCGCCATCTATTATCATAAGGACGTTATTGTTGTTTTCCTCGGGAACAGTACTTTTTTGCGGGATGAAAGGTACCCTATGTCCGTTTCTGTACCCCTGACAACGTATATGCAAAATTTCAGGATGATCGGTTCAGTGGTTTAGGCGTGAAAAGGTAACAAACAAACAAACAAAATTACTTTCGCATTTATAATATTAGTTAGATTGGCGCAAAATTCTTTTAACACACGTTACTGTATAATTAGTAATAATTGTACTGAAAAGGTTTTTATAATGTTGTAGCATTCTTGCAAACTAGACATTCTAAGACCGTTTCTGAATTGAGAATTTAGAGTTGCGAACTCGATAAACTCTACTTTGGTAATTCCTTTAATATAGCCCGCTAAACTATAAATTATTTACGATTCTTTTTTTAATTTCGCCGGCTTTTATCTTAAGCAATACTAAAGTAGGGTTGGACCAGTTCTCAACTCCAAATCCTCAATTCAGGACTGGTGTTAGTAATGTCTATAAACCTAATGCAGGCCATAGACGTAACGATATACTTGCGCAAAATTGTACTTGTACATGGGATGAATTAGCACAAGTATCCGAGCTTTTCGGTGTCACGCAGACTTGTGTATTTCTAAACTTGCGCAAGTTTATCGTAAAGCGTATGGCTGCCATTATGAGTATACATTTGATAATCTGCACTTCTGCTTGTTCGCTTGTAAATTTTACCCACACTAATGTAACGATAATGCGCTCGTCACCACAGCACGTGTGCTTCATCCCCAATAGCACGTGTAATGTAGTCCCCAACTAGACGGGACTAACTAGCTGAATCCAGCCGTTAGTCTAATTTATTAGCGCCCTATTTGTTTCAGACTGCCTGTGTTAGGAGCTAATCACGCCGCGGTTTGTTTTCTATTGTGAAACTAGATATTTAAGTATTTTTGTATTAAGCAAATTGTCAACCTATCAATTTCTTTTGCTATAGCCGTTTGTAAACTGTCAAGGAATGACAGTTGTGATTTGAATTATCGTACAGTTTAAGTTGGTACTCGATTTGCTTAACAAATAATTTCCTTATGACTTTTCATATGTGCTACGCTAAGTTTACAGCTGTGTCGGTAATCCATGGATTGTTAGGCAGGTGTAAGTATATGAAAATACGTAACGTATTGTTGAACTTAGGCAGAAACATGAAGTGCCTACCTGTTGTAAAGGAATTCTCTCTGGACGAGGAAAAGATAAAATGTAAGAAGAGTTACTTATAAGTACATTTATCATTATCCCCGTAACGAATATCAATACATTGAGCCGCTTGTGCATTACACAGAATTGACGGAATATTACCGGTTGTCGAATAAAAAGTGATACATTTTTAATTATTAATTTGACTTGCTCCCGACAGTAAATAGCTGTCGGTAGAACTGACAAAATTATCAGGATTTGGATTCATGAACAGCGTCAAAAGGACTCCTCCTATAACATTGATTGATGTCCGAGCTATGCTGATGTTTATATATAATAACCAATACTCTTGTAAAAAACAGATAGGTAGATAGGAAATAATTTAAATATTTTGTAGTAAGGAAAATCATAAAAGCTCTCTTCCTCTCCTACTTATTTAAAATTTTGCTGCGCCTGGCAGGGTCCATGATTGTTTATATTTATGAATACTTAACACCTGTATGTGTAAATTATTGATTGCAATTGATAAAGATTAATTGAATTTCTTCATAAAGTTTCCGGATAATTACGTGACATTTGCTTGAAAATTTAACCGCCTCTGACAGTAAAATTCCATGGACCAACTGTACAAGCGGCTTCTCTGTTTTAAGGCTTCCTTCCATACCTCAAAAAGAAAAAACCGAACCCTTATAGGATCACTTCGTTGTCCGTCTGTCTGTCAATACCCTTTTTCTCAGGAACACATGGAGGTATCGAGTTGAAATGAATATCAAATACGTAGGTCTACGGTATCTTGGAGCTCTAAAAATATCAACATTTTAATACAACGCCATAAAATAAACATGCGACGTATTTTGACGCTCGCAAATAAATCAAAACCTCTAAGGTACTTGCCGTTGACCTAGAATCATGAAATTCAGCAAGAAGCACGGTCTCACAGCACAAGTAAAGGAAAAACTCCCGAGTCCGTAATTTGCAGCTTTATCACATCAAATATATATTTTTTGCAATTACGAACTTATATTTGCAGTTGGAGAATTGAACGTGACGTATATCGATCTATGGGAGATTTTTTTTTTCAACTAAGTATAAAGTAAAGTTTGTTCTTGGGATAAATTTATCCTAACTACGGAACCCTTCAGTGTGCGTGTTCCGGTGTGCTGGTTTTTTTTTCGGAAAACACTTTTTAAGTAATAAATGCCTTATTTACCTAGGTACCTACTTAAAAAACGTAATAACTCATCCATAACATACAGAACCGATCTGATCGATCAATCACGGTTAAGTTAAACTCGGCTTTAAGAGCCGCCGCCAAAGAGCTCAGTTAATGAGCCGTTAAATTGGCTACAGTTGTAGCCTGAACCTGCGACATATAGAACGCGATCGCCACAGATGTTACTGACTATGCTGGGTATATACAGAATCAAATTAAATTAGCTAGCGAAACTCCGCAGACATGATTTGTATCGACATCTAAATACGATAAAATTAAAAAGATTTGGTGTTTTTTTTCTAAAGGTCAACGACCGTTTGTAGTTTTATTACATGAAGTATGAGTTGAAAATTTGCGTGGTCATACATACAAATAAAAATATACGGCTCGACTTGAGAACTTCCTCCTTGTTTTCTTCGGTTAAAAATGTTTTAACGTATTAAGATATCGATACCAATCACGTCTGTGAAGTTTACACAAAACAAACTGACTTTGTAATCTGATATTTCAAGTGAATTCGCTAACTGCGGTCGACGACCGCACGAAAAAAAAACATCAAATTTATTTATTTTTATTTTATCACATTTAGATATCGATACCCATCACGTCTGTGGAGTTTCGCTGGCTAATTTAATTTGACCCTGTATAGATAGATAGATAAAGTTTAATTGCTATATTGTGAATGTTCGAACGGTGTAGGACTTGTAGACTTATATATGCTTGGACTTGTTGACCATTTTCTATTTTGTTTAGTACCTGGTAGTCCTGGTACTTGTTGACAGGCCAACACTTTCCATCCATAGCTATTAACACGGCAATTTTTTAATTTTTTTATTAAATGCCAATTATTGTAAAAACAGTAACCGTGAAGTGTTTCGCCGACTCTTCTCCATCGGAAACAACCAATGGGGGCTATCGTTTTTGCGCTCAACATTGGCGCCACTGGTGAGTAAGGTCCAGTCAGTACTTTTATTTGATGTTTTGGATATGTTGAAGTACCCATACATTCATATTATGTTTACTTTATTACATTTTAAAACTTCAAATGAATATTTAGATTATAATGATCCTAAAATTGGCAAGCATGAAGCAGACAAATATTATTCTTCCTTTAAGTGCCACCAGTTTAGATCCTAACTTTTTATTTAAAATCTTAAGCCATAATTCATCAGGAATGGCACAACCATTACTAATAATAATTATGAATCATTCGTTAAAATCCGTGATAAAAGATCCCGCAAACAGTGAACGTTCAGTACATTTGACATCTAGAGACCTTACTCTACACTAGCGCCTCTAGCGGCGAATTTAAGCGCGACAGCCCTCATTGGAAACGTATAGCTTCTGATGTTTCATAAGTGCCCATGTAGATTTATAATGTGAAATAAAATATTTTGAATTTGAACTTGAACCAATAGCGATCTGGTTAGTAACTAGTAGGTACCGTCAAACGGGGTGAATAGGGGTGCAGGGGTGAATCGCGACGAAACTTTAAAAGGAATTTTAATATTGAAATAATATAGTTTGTTGCTAACAAGGGCACGTAATCGTTAAATATAATACAGTAAACACATTATCGTCCGTTTTGTCTACAAACGATATTATTTCAATGTTAAAATCCCTTTTAAAGTTTCGTCTCGATTCACCCCTACATCCCTATTCCCCGTTATACGGTACCTACATTTTAAAGTATCCACACAATATGTAGGAAGACTTTTGTATGAGTCATGATATCAAAATCTGACCCTGGGTTTATGCTACCGTATAAATAATCCCTTGGGCTTTTACCCATGGATAGAGAGCTGGTAATCTTTTCTACAAGCTTATACTAAAATGCCCTGACATGTAGGGGAAGGAAAGGCAGAACGGATCACTTAAGCAAGAGCTAATGTAGAAAAAAGTCTGTTCGTTTTATTAAACATTTTCGAGAGGAAAACTTATTCATGAACAACATTTACTCTACGCTACTTATTAATTTATCTTAAAATTTTAAGTCATAGATAATTAAGATAATAAATGATTTGTAAAAGGTTAAATTGGTCCGTTTTAACTTCATAATTGAGGCACAACGGACCCACAGGAGGGCAGAATGGACGCGCTTAAAAAAAGCTATTAGAATATTTTATTCACAGATAAACACTGCCTCATCATCTTCAACACTGCCAACGCAAGCATAACGTACCCATAAACAAAAAAAAAAAATACATTGAGTCTATCCCCCACTTGATACAAAAAAAACAAGTTTTCATCGTTACATAAAACTGTCCTTTTTCTGTTATTAAATCTCTTTAATCACTATTCCTTCATGTTTTCCATTTGTTTAATGTTTTTGGTTCACTGATGTCACCTAATGAACTATTTTTGTTTCTCTTCATATTTCTCCGGTCCGTTTTTCCTTTTAAACCACATTGACTCTTAATTATCGTCCACATAGTTTGATATTAGTTCCATTATAAGTCAGTTTGTATATAGAGACCACCAGAACATAAGCAAACTGTAGGTCAATAGAAAATCGTCAATTTTACACCAGAATATGAAAAAATAAACTTTCCTTGCTAAAACAGTGCCAACGTGGTCGGCGGCGTTGAGTACGCTGACCAAGATGTGGAGCAGAAAGAGCTTCGTCATGACACAACTCATTCAGAGATGACGTTATTCCTTTCAACATTTGAAGGTGTACCTTCGTACCTGCAGGATCCGTCTTACCTTCATTTCCCCTATTTAGGTACAGTTACCCTACTAACTATTACACATCTAATTCAGTAGCTAAGGTTATAGAGGGTGTCGGTCTAACCATATTTGCGTTTGGAAAATACTTGGAAACGATGAATTTGCGGTAGGTACAGTCGCCATTAGGTCAAGCTACAAGAAACTGTTAAATTTCTCCAAACCATTTTAACTATTAAAATGTTGGTGGTTAAGAGGGCGCACTCCGGTCCACTAGCGCCACTCCTTTAAAAAATATTATCTCGTGACTGAGAAGGAATTTTGAATAACGGCTCAATAAGCACCCTCGGTCTGTGTGTCTAGAATTTTCTAATAACTTTTAAAAACTTTCAAATTGAGACACGAAGCAACAAAATTCAATCTAAAGAAAAGCGGCCACATTCCTCTAGACAGTATTTTGTTGCTTCGTGTCTCAATATGAAAGTTTACAAAACGTATTAGAAAATTTTAGACGCACTTAGGGTGCTGATTGAACGCGGATTGTTCGAAAGAGTTACCGTGGCCCTGGCGCACAGGCAACTGAAGGAACAAGTGTGGGTTTTAGTCAGTAAGAGTCGACACGCCCTTCTGCTCCGCCTAGAGTGGGTGAGGTCATTTGATGAGGACCCACCCAAAAAAAAAAGGGTGCTGATTGAGCCGTTATTCAAAATTCCTTCTCAGTCACGAGAAAATATTTTTTAAAGGAGTGGGGCTAGTGGACCGGTGTGCGCCCGCTTAAGTTCAAAAACGAATGAGAAAATCTGTCGGTTTGTGGTAGCTTGATATGCTGGCAACTGTACCTAGTACCGCAAATTCATCGTTCGTAAAATCGACTGCATTCAAAATGCAGGGCGGGTATGTAATTACTTAAATGTAGGGCTATTATGTGGCGGGGCAATCATACGCTCACTCATTATGCTAACTGTCGACGTGACAAGTATTTTGTATTTAATCATGTTTTAATACAAATATCTAATATGGGAAGTAGATGTCCTGCGACAGGTCTCAGGCCACCTATCTGTCAAATCCGGTCGGTCCAGTGATTTAGGCGTGAAAAAGTAGCAGACTTATTAGTAGAGAATATTAGTATGGATTGGTTGGAAAATTAAATCGGAATAATATTCAGTTGTAAGTATAATAAATGGATGAATAAATCAAGTGAAAATGGGGGATTGGGCGAGTCACTAACTGGAAGAGATGATCGTAGTTTTAGAGCTTAATGTTGATGGGATAAACTAAAACAATGAATGTAGAATGTCACAAATCTAGACTCATGTGGAGTAATTGCGTAACACACTAACAGGAGCAATGGCTTTCATTTTGACAGCTCAACAATATTCATTGCGTTATTTATTTATTTATTTTATTATTTATGTACACACAGTAAAATAGATACAGATACGGCATATTAGTATTAAGTACAAAGGTACTGCTTATTTCTTAAGAAATTTCTTCCAGCAGACCTGCGAAAGGAGAAATGAAAAAGAAATGTAGACAATAGTGTGTGAGAACAAGAAGAGAAGAATTTGATTCGTGACGTCTTAAACTAGAATATTAAATATATTATATTAATAATATAATACTATAACTAATACTATATTAATATTATATATATATATAATATTATAATATTTATCTTGTTGAGCAGACAGTTTTTTCGAACATATGAAGCAATGGATTAGCAATATCTTTCAAAATGGTTCTGATTGTGATTTAAATTATGTTACGCAATTGGTGTCCTGGTAGCTACTGAGATTTTTTTCAAGAAAAACCAAAGGCACAGTGCCCAAACTAATAATCTACCCCATGACTACAAGTGGGGCAATCACGTTTGTGGCAAATTTTTAATACAAGTAAACTAGCAACCCGCTCCTGCTTCGCACGGCGTTTACGACATGACAAAACATCGAGATTTCTTTATAAGTAAGTTTAAAATAATGATGTCTTGACTGGTGAAAACAGGTCACGACTGTTAGTAAAAAAGTCACCGGTACGTTGCGGTCGCTCAATCGGTTGAAAAACCTTCTCCCATCATACATAAAGGCAATGCTTGTACAGTCCCTAATCTTTCCCATAATTGACTATGGTGATGTGTGTTACTATGACCTGAATACTGACCTCCGCAATAAACTTGACCGCCTTCTAAATAACTGCATTCGATTCGTTTTCAATCTTCGTAATCATGTGTCCGCGCACCGGTTGCTTTTAAAATGGTTACCCATTCGTCAGCGCAGAGAGTTGAGGGCTCTGTCTATGTTGTTTTCTATTCTAGACAAACCTACTTCTCCTTCTGACCTCACTTCACATGTTCAATACTTATGCTCCGCGCATAGTAAAAATCTTCGTTCCACCAACAATCGTCTTCTACGATGTCCTCACCGCTCTGGTTTCGTTCACTCTTCTTTCTTTGTCCAGGCGGTTTTTCTTTGGAATGTGCTCCCTCTGAACATCAGGACGGCAACCAGTCGGTTTACTTTTAAAGTGAAGGCACGTGAACATATTCGTAAAAAGTTGGCAGAATCATCCCAGCGCTGATTTGCTGGATTCGTTTTCTCCTCTTCCTATCGTTATTTCTCTTGACTAAGTTTATTTTCGTTATATGTATGTATGTATGTATCTATGTATTAGTATTTATTATTTTTCAAGTTATCAATCCCTTATGTTGCACCTGCCATGTTCAGTCTCTGCATCGCCCTAAGGTTGACTGGTAGAAAATGCCTTAGGCATTAAGTTCGCCTCTGTATTGTTTTTTTTTTTACTTGTGCATAATGTTTTAATAAATAAATAAAATAAATGTATTATACACATCAACCTTCTGGAATAAATTCTCCAAATGATGGTGAAAACCACATTAAAATCCGTTGCACAATTTAGTAAAACAACGCGGTCACACAGACAGACCTGTAAAGCGACTGTAGTTGAAAATAACCACTCAACCACCATTTAATTATCCAAGTAAAGACTTGACAAGTCACAATAAAACTTTAGAAAATAGTTAAAGAAAGTCAAATTATTTATTCGCACCTATTGCAAACTTTCTCAAGCGATTAATTTGTAACATGTTATCATAGGTAACTTTATCATTCAGCCTGCTTAAATATGAATGATTCAGTAGGTTTTAACTTGGCTGATTATATAGCTAAATTGACTATTAATTACAGTGCAAGACTTAAATCATTAGTTAGTTAGAAATTGTCGTAACTTCGAAGTGACTTAGTGACTGTGGGTTTATAACAACATAGAAAATAGTAATTATTTGATTTTCTGATAATTAAATTACTTTTACAATATTAAACACAACTAACTATTTACACTAGCTAACTATACAAATATATATAAAAACAAAAGGACACTTAGGCGTCGAAGTATTCGTCCGCATTGCTGTCATCCGGAAACGTGCCCAGAAGACTGGCAGCAAAACAATTATTAATTAACTGTAATTATTTTTCATTATAGGTATCTACTAGTAAAATTAATCTGTTAGGTACATGCAAAGTTACTGTGTTTAAAGTGCTTTTTAACTCAATAAAAATAATTAATTAATTTTAATAACCTTATCGGCAATTATATTTTCGAGCCGTTTGGGGGTGAAACCCTCGGACCGTGGGGTCCGAGTGCTCATGGTTTGGTCAACGAAACCTCCAAACGGCTGATTGACACTTCCCGTGAACCAAGGGCTGGCTTTTACCTCGGCCAGAGGCTAAGCATTGCCATACAACGTGGCAATGCCGACAGTCTCTTGGGTACGTTACAAGTCGACAGCGATGCGGAGGAATTTTTTGACGCCATAGTTTAGTTTTTTAATAGTTTTAGTTAGGTTAGATTATTATATTTTTCTTTTAATGGTTTGTTAGTTAATTAATTAAATGTAAGTTGTTATTTATGTACATAATAATCATTTTAATTCTGAAAAATGTTAGTCTACTCAATACAAAAGATATACGAAAAAGTTACGATCATCACTCTACCACCCTTATCCCAAATGATTAGGTATTTTCAGAAAATGTATATATATTTTACGTTAAAATACGTAGACTATCTCATAAAAACTCCGCCTCGTGTTCTAAAGACTGTAACATGTAAAACAAAGAATAAGATTTAGAAATAAAAATAAAACTAATAACAATAATAACACATTTCAACTTTCCCGAAGTTCAACATTAAAAGAAAAAGATTCTTTGTACAACTTATAATATTTCTTTCAACTAACTTTGCTCTCTTACTGTATAATTTTCTTTATTTTTGCCACTTAGAAAAAGGGTCCGATATTAAGAGTTAAATACGCCCAATGACCTTTTATACTATATAAAAGTTTGTTACAGATAGCTCAGTTAAAATATTGTTTATGGTTATCCGCCGAGTTTCGTCGATCTTTTTAAAGCACCTGATTTTAAGCGCCTTTTAAGATGGTTATATTCAATTTTATGTGTCTGGAAGTTTTTAGAGCAAACCCAATCTCAAACTCAAAACATTTGTTTCAATTAGACCATTTACAGTCACTTTTGAATTGTCAAGGAGTCGGTCAGTCAGAAATATGAAGCTATTTGCCCATTCCAAAGCGTAGTAGGTACCTACGGAGAACGGGCAATAAACTCCACGGACACTTTAAAATTTTATTGTTAGAAAAATATTAGTTACATCATTAATGTTGAACGAACGAACGATGTAAAAAAAGACGTATACGTTAAAAGCGTCCAGAGTGAAGCAAATTGAAACAAAAAAAAGAACAATCCAAAGATAAAATAATTAAAATAAGCCGTGGCAGCTGAGAGATGACCAGTCCCAACTGACGGTGGCCGTTCACGAACATGACGCTCGGATCCAGTACCATTCAGCTTAAACATTTTGAAGGAAGCTAAATGATTCAACACACGCGCCACTGTCAGCGAGACATTTTAGTGAGCATGACATACTATCAGCCGCCAGGGCACATTCAAGTCAATTTCATTGACTTGAATGTAAATGGTAGCTCCACCACTGTAAAACCAGGTAAATGGTAGCTCTATAGTACATAGTGCTCACACCTGTGCTATGCAATTATGTAATACAAATGAGATTGAGTTTATACAATGCCAAGATAGTCTTACAATCTTCAGCAGCTCCAACAGTATTCTCAAGTGTTAATCAATTAGTTGTGGTTGTGGAGCAGGACCAGCAATGAGCCAGGCATTAGTAATGTAATTTCCTAACTTATAATATGCTTGCCTGCATAGTGTGTGTTTTATACAAGATTTGAAATTCGTCTTATTCTGTTGAAGTATGAGGGGAGGTATTTTATTGTGACACTAGCTGCGCCCCGTGGTTTCATGCGCAGCGGTATGAAACATACTTTACAACCTATTCTCAGACTTACCAAAAATACACAAAAAAAAAACATAAAAATCGGTCTAGCCGTTTCGGAGGAGTTCGATAACAAACACTGTGACACGAGATTTTTATATATTAGATTTTAAACATTACCCCATGAAACATGAGTCTACTTAACCAGTCTGAAACCTTGTTGAACATTTCACAATCTTCTCGTATAAACAAAACAGTTGTACAAAAATTCTATATAGATCAAAGTCAATGACACTTGAATTACGTCACGTCATCGACTCACCTTACAAAAGCAATGATTATAACTTTTCAACCCCTTTCCAAACTTCGAATTCAACAACATACCGGCAGCTTTATGCAGAATATTAAAGCAGATTTACGTTATACCGTTATTAGCCTCAGTATTTGACAAGGCGTGGCCACAAGCAGTCTGATTTCAGGCGAGCACTATTTAATTCTAAAAACTCAATTCTTTATTGCGTTTATTGTCAAATAAGGCATCATAATGATGAAGACTATTCGGAAGTTTGGTCTGGAGTACTGTGATGTGGAGACAATGCTGTGGAACGTGTCTGTGATGATGAGAGCCCTGATCCTGAATATTGATGGGAGGAATAAGAAGCGTAAGCTGATGCATTATTAATTGATGTTATTAATGAAGTTCATGGTGACTTTATACCTGTATTTAGTTTAAACGAAGAAATATCTGCCAATTGAGTAGATGCCATTAAAAAATCTCAATTTTTTATGTGTTATTGCGAATGCTTGCAATACCATTGCTTTTTACAAGCTTTATATTAAGGGGATGCGCTAAGATCGCCCGCGAAATTCAAATTTAATTACGTTTTTTGCAATTTGCAGGTCAGTGTCAGGTTGTATGTTGATTAAAATATGATTCGCGACCGAAACAAATATGACTTTACAGAATTGTAATCATTAGAATCAGCAATACAACTCCTTAATTTAGAATTGGCCTCGAATGTCATAATTTCATGAAATAGTCATTAAATGGGGTAATATGAACTTAGAGACATGTATTGATGATTTTTATGATTATAATTTTATAAATAAATATTTGTTACGAACGTGAATCTTATCTAGATCAACATACAACCTAATACTGACATGCAAATTGCAAGAAACGAAAGAAAATTTGAATTTCGCGAACTACCCTGGCTTGCTTCGTTCGTGTTTCCAGTTATTTCTTTTGTCATCCATTTTTTAAGCACTTCCTCTTATCCGATTGAGCTGAAACTTGACATACTTATAAAACATCGGTGACAACGTAAAAATATGATACCATGAAGCTGATTTGATGATGGAGCCCGAAGGTGGCCATAGGGACTCCTCAACTAATTAAGATAGAGTCGTTGTGTTTGAACTCGTTGGTTTTATCTTGACAAGTACTATAGCCCAAGATGGTGTCCGGGGTGTGATGATGGAGCCGGAAGGTGGTCATAGGAACTCCTCAATCAAACAAGATAGCACAATCGTGTTTAGACTCATTGGATATGTATTGACAAGTGCTATTACACTAGGCGGTGTCCAAGGTCTGATGATGGAGCCGAAAAGTGGTCACGGGCACTCCTCAAGTAAACCAGATAGCCCCGTCGTGTTTGTATTCATTAGATTTGTCTGGACACTTGTCCAGACAAATCTAATGAATTACACTAGGTGTAGTCTAGGGCCTCATGAGGGATCCTGAAGATCGCCATAGGAACTCCTCAACTTATGGCCATTTGGATACGTTTTGACGAGTAGGTATATGAGCCCATGGTCCAGGATCTGATGATGGAGCTGAAACCTCGCCATAGGAACTCCTCAACAAAAAAAAGTACTTTGCCTCTTTGTGTTTAGAATCATTGGTTATAGTCTTGTATTGGTTGGTATAGTCCAGGGTCTGACGATGGAGCTGGATGGTGGTTATGGGAACTCCTTAACCAAACAAAATAGAACCATCGTGTTTGGACTCATTTGATATGTATGAACAAGTGCTATTACGCTAGGTGGTGTCCAGGGTATGACGATGGAGCCAAAAAATGGCCACAGGAACTCCTCAACTTTACGAGATAGCCCTGTTATGTTCGGCTCGTTGAATTTGTCTTTATATGTACCTTACAAGTGAAGGCGATAGAACAAATATTTAAACAAGCTTTTAGTGAGCTAGAAAGTACAAAATAAAACTTACGTAAACCTTAATATTTTCTTAAAAGCTTGAGGCGTTACCGTCCTTCTTACATGTAAAGGTAAGCCTCAATCTTTTAAGAAAATATTTAAGTTCTATGTTTACGTAAGTTTTATTTAGTACTTTTTTTGTTAATTAAAAGCTTGTTTTTAAAAAGATTTTTATAAATATTTTATTTAAAAACTTATTGCCTATTGTGAGTGGTTGACCAAATGAAAACTCAATCATTCGCAGCTATGACAATAATCCTATCAATTATAAAGTAGGCTTCTAAGGCACAGGCGACGACTATTACGACAGTAACCCAAATTAAGAAGCAAAAGGGTAGGGCAAAGGGTGGGTTGACTCCTAAATGTAGTAGGTAGTAATGTGCAAATCATTAATTAAGAAGGGAGTCTCGCTTCCAAAGTATGAAGATATCATTTAAGCCTTTTTTCAAAATTGGCTTTTAATTTCTTTTATCCCCGGTTTTTGAAAGACTTTATCTGTTGTTAAATCTCATTCCAATGTTTTGATTGGCTTTGCTTATTTTGATCAGGTAAACAGGGTTCACACAAGTACAATAGATTCTTAGTGGGGCGGCCGATGTAAACTAACAATTCCATCAATTTCCAGCAATTCCAATAATCTTCTACATCCTGGCTGTGTCAGTGTGCCTGGGCTACTTCTACGTGTACCTCGTGTCGATGAGCTGGTTCGTGTTCATTCGGTGCCCGGCCACCGGTGACCTGCTGGCGGCCATCGTTGTCTTCTCTCTGGGGGTCTCCAGCGAGATCGGGACTGTTAAACTGATCTATATGTTCTTGCATTTGTAAGTATCTACTGGAAATGTTCTGTGTTCTATATGTGTGAGTACTATGTATTATAAAGCTACCATTTACTGGGTACGTCTTTCATTGACTTAAATGTGCCCTTCCAGTTGAGAGTAGGTATGTCATGCTCACTCAAATGTCTCGCTGATGGTGGCGCATGTGTTGGATCATTCGTTTCCCTTCAAAATGGTTGAGCTGAATAGTGCCGATCCATACGACACGTTCGTTACCGGGTGCCGTCAGTTGGGACTGCTCATCTCTTAGCTGCCATGGCTTACTTTAACTACTTACTTATTTTATTCTTGAATTGTTTATTTTTTACTGTATAGATACTACGCTTCGGAATTGGCAACTAACTTCATTTTTTTAACTGACCGACTCCTTCACACTTCCAAAGTGTCTGTATCTGGCCTAATTTAAATAAATGCTTTGGGTTTGAATTTTTTTCTTGAGTGATGACGACTCGGCAAACGTAGGGAGCGAAAATCTTCGTCGGGTGGCTGCTGATAGCTGGATGAGAGCATATTTCCTGCAGTGGATTGCTACAAGTTGATGATGACGATCCAGATGAAGTATTGGATCTCTGGTGAAGTGACTATCTTCGCAAGGTGGCTGGTAGCAACTAGATGAGAGAGGCTCGTATTACCATGGGCTAGTCAGTCTATATAAACACGAAATAAAAACAGTTTCACACTTCTATGAGAGTAAATAAGGCCATCAATAATCTTACAAATAATATAAGACTGGTTAATCCTGTTCATTTGTTTTAGTCATTGCTAGAGTGTTAGAAGAATGTTTGGCTCTTCAATGACATTGACAGGGGGCGTTGTTGGTAAACATTTATGAAATTGTCACAGACATTGTATTACCAAAACAAGATGGCGCCGTTAGTTCCAATTTTGGCCACGCGCCAAAAGAAACTTGAAGCGTTGCGCACATTCCTTTTTTAACTTTTTCGTTCTTTCCTTATTGCCAGCGACAAAGTCAGAGAGATAGTGTCAGAATGCCTGGCATGCGACTCCTCCGTGGTGGCAGGCAGTAGATTCTCGAAAAATCTACTGAGTACCCTGAGGCAGGTCAAGAAGAGGGCCATGGTGTTCTGGGTGGTCATCATTGGAAACGGCGTGGTATACATCATCAAACCTATTATATTGCCTGGACGACATTTCACTGAAGACATGTTTATTCTCTTTGGTAAGATAATAATCTACTCTTATTTAATTCATTCATTCATTGACAGACAACTGACAGCAAAACCGCTGTGTCTAGAAGCATGACATTTTGCGCAAGAGTTACTTTTATAACGCAAGCGAGCAGGGCAAAATTATTGTTGAAAAACCGTCTGTAAAAGGGGAAAGTCTCTTAAATAGGGGATGAAAGTTGGAATAGAAGTTCGTCATTTTTGCTCATGCGAAATGTCATCGGGCACACGGCTTGTATTATTAGATGCAACAGAGTAGGTTAGGTAGGTGTAGTCGACAGCCCGTCGCGAATCGCTGGTAACACTTTGACCTGGCAGTAAGGAGTTCCACTAAGAGGCCTGCTTTTACTGCTTTTGTTATCACTGACGTGCGGCTTACTGTACCAGTACGTTAGGTAACTATATCTTCATCATTAATTCTAATTCATTCATTTTAATTCATTATTGTCTCTCCTTCTCCCTTTAATCCATCCAAAGGTTGTCTGTAAAAGATCGCTTTTACCGATAATACCACCCATTATATCACCCTATGTAAAATTTCTACATTTATATCTGTAATTTTGATGGTGTACATGGTAAAGAGTATTCTATTCTATTCTGTTTTATTCTCTAAACAAACATTTAACTAGTGTTCATAGGTGCATTTCCAAACAATCTTCAACCCTATAATTACTTGCATTCGGAAAATTCGTCACCAACAGCCGCTTAGTTAAATTCTGACACCTCTTACTGTGCTGATGATATAATTGACCGAGCGAGCGCGAAGCGTCTCCGTTTCAGCTTGTGCAAAAATGCCAAATGGGCAGATGTATGGGCATCCGTATGTCTGGATGTCCGGCTGTTCTCCTCTACAGGTCGCATTTGTCAACCGATTCTCGTGAAATTTTGTGAGCAGGTTTAATTATATGGATCTTTTTTGTCGATTCAGTTTTTCGAAATTTTTCAAAATGGCGGAGATATGAGGATTGAAATCGTATAAAAAAAAATCTGCCATTTCGCGCGCTTTTTGTTTTAAGGTGCGTGGTGAACATTTATTCAGTTTTAAGCTATGCAAAGACTATAACTACGGATGGTATTTAATACGAGGGTTGTTTGTACCGGTTGTGTTACTACTGACATGTGGCCCGTAGTAACGCTCCTGCTAAGTATATTTGTGTTAATGCTAATACTGAATGTCGGAGCCAAACTACGCCTTAATTATGGCGTCAGAATAGCCCATAAATACGATTGACATTAATTTGGTTCAGCTCCAAAGATATTACTACAAAATAAATGCGTTAAGGGGACTACAGGACCTAAATGTAAGTTTTATAATGCCTAAAAGTATATGATCCACTGCACTAAACAAAATCAGAAAAATATATGATATTCTTCAGGATATTTCGTTATTAGATAGTGTGTTGAAAACATAATACAACTAATTTGATACGATAGAAAAAAATCACGAAGATACCTCTAAAAATTTCATATAATGATTAAAAACCATACTACTATGCATTAAATCATTCAGATTTTTTGTCAGATTATTCTACAAGCAACACACTAACGTAATAGTGTTTTCATTTTTTAATCCAATCAATAGATTTTTCGTAAATTGATAATTGCTTCATATTTTGCAATAAATTACCAGCGTTGTGTCATCGCGCATCTCTTTCTTTTCTATAAAGTCCGACAGTGACCGCGCTCTAGCTGTTGTAAGCCTCTTAATTGCGTTAAACATGGAAGTAGAAGCTGCTGCGGTACTTTATGGCAGTAATGTAATGATGCTCTGTGCTTTGTGGTCTTTGCTCGGCGCGTGCGGCGGCGCATAGAAAGAGACAGACAGCGCTAATATAGCCAACGCGGTTTGATGCGTTATTTCACCGTGCCACAACCCTTTGATGTGACGAAAATACCGCCACCCGAGTTTTTAGCTTAAATTCAAAAGACATTAACAATGACACATCTCAATTAACGTATTAAATATTGGCAAATCTGCGTAATGTCTTATTCAACGCGTTAATTTACGCGTCAGGAGTCACGACGCAGGTGTGGCGGATGCAGAATTATAATTATAATACATACTAAGATTTTTGTAATTTAATTTAAAAGCTATTAAGTCTTCCTTTAAATAAGTCGGTTTATAGCTGAACGGATCCAGGAATGCGAACGGGCTGCGGAACCGGATTATACGTAACGTTTCCGGCAACAGAGCCTGTACTCTAATATCAACGATGTGTGGTATCCGGCTGGAGAAATCGATATTTTGTACTAAAATATTTGTAAAGTTGTAGAAAGGTCCCGCCAAAATAGTTATAATTCTCAAATAATCACAGCTTTCTCAAAATATGTATGTATATTTTTTTTACCAAAATTATTCTACTATAGAGGTATGAGGATCAGGGTGTAAAGTTAATTCATACCTCCATAGAAAAGGGAGAATCCTCCGACCAAACGGGCAGTTGCCCACCAGACACGACAACCGTCTGGTCGGAGGATTCTCCCTTTTCTATGGAGGATGAGTGAACTTTACACCCTGTTCCTCATACCTCTATACTACCTATTACTACCTACCTACTACCATCTAATATTTTGCATACTAGGTAGGTACTAGGTACTACTGCGGGGTAATTACGTAACACACTAACAGTAGGAATGGGTTTCATTTTGACAGTTCAACGACATTCATTGCGTTATTTACGTTGTTGAGAAGACAAATTTTTCGAACATATGTAGCAATAGGCTTCAAAATGATTCAGATTGATCACAATCACTACCACTATATATCAAGATAGTGTGTTACGTAATTAGGGTGCAGGATTCGATTTACGTATCGGTTTTATTTGAAATAGATAATAGTTTATTTTAATCATTCATTGTTTAATAATGAATTAGTTACCAATTGACAAATGTAATAGAATATTCAGTAGGTACTTAATTCTAGTATTGCGAATGTAAATAACGTTTAAGTCATGAATAAATAATATAATTAACAAAAAAGTTACGTTCTGTTCATTTACCTTTATACCTAATCATTAAAAATGTAGGTTCTAAATCAAAATTATAATTTATTCATAACCAATATTGTCACTCAACGAGGTTCTACAGGAAGACGATAATGACGTCACGCGTCATCAACAAGATTTCATAAACCATAATAACCGTTAGTCTAGTACTAACTGAACGATAGTCTCGCGGAGTCACGCACGGCCATTCCGTATCTCGCTCCGGTCGGACGGAAATAACGTTGCCGCTCCGACCGTGCGGAGCGGTACGGCAACGCCGCAAAAACGTGTTGAACGAATGGCAGCGCGCCATACGCGCACCAACGCTCAGTTACCGCACGTGTCCGCTTACCGGAATAAACTATCGACAATGTTCAACACGGAAAAATTAATACACGAAGTTAAAATACGTGATAATTTGTGGAATTGTAATTCTAAGCTCTATTTGGATCGAGTTTCCAGAAAAAATGCGTGGGAGGAGATAGCTCAAGTATTCTATCGCGATTGGGAAGATTTCACGCCTGCAGAACAGCGAGAGAAAGGTAAGCTAGTTTCTTCTCTGTCTAACATTTAAGTTGGCCGCGGTCGGTGCGGTTTTGTTTTACGGAATTTCTAACAGGAGTTGTTAACATAAAATAATGTTTTTATGCAATAATCACTAAATTAATGAGGTTTTGTACAGTATATGCTTCAATTATATAACACTTTTTATGTCATTAAGATTTTTTTATGGATAACTTAAATGCGGTTAAAGAAGTGATGTAAAAAAAAAAACAAACAAATTACGTATAAACTATTATAAAAATATGACTGTATTTTGTTTTTTTTTGTAATTAGCTGTAGGTATAGTCACACAATAAATTACAAATGAAAGGTCTACGTTCTAGCTTTTCTACAATTAATTTTTCTTTGCCATTGCCAACGCGCCGTTTAGGGTTGCCAGATAAAAAGTAAACAAAACGTAGGCACCTATTTTCCGGGAACATTTTACTTCCTGATTCTTTCGCAATGCCTAGATGTATTTACTTATTTATATGAGTTTCATATTAGTCACAAATCTTGTAAGCTTAGGTATGTGCCTCTGGCAACCTTGTGCAACTCGCCATGCTAAAGTTGGCGACATCTAGGTAACGCTAGGTTTTTGCTTTGACGAATATGAAAGATCCTCGCTAATTTATTATCAAATAATGATGTCAGAATATAAATATGGATTATAAGCAGTTGACTGCTGTAAAATATACATATCAACGTAAATATGTACAAAGTACAATGATTTAAAATTGTTTTTCTTTTTGTTTCAGTGGAGACTTTAATGAGAAAATGGCGCAACGTAAGAGATTACTATATTAAAGAGAAGAAGATAGGCGCAAAGAGCAAGTTGTCAGGAGTAAAGAAGAAAAAGAAGAAGTATAACTACTATGATTGTTTGTCTTTCTTAGATGCAGTTCTCAAGCAAAAACGGAGAGCCAAAGACAACAGTAGTGGCGATGAAATGATCGAAGAGTATTTAGAAGACACACTTACCGATGGTATGATATCATACGAACAATATCCACATTGTGAAGAAGAAGATTCTAATGAATCATCATCATCTATTGATATTTCTCAAACCATTAAACAGGAAAAAGAAGAAACCATGACTTCTAAACACATGCCGCCGTTCGAAACACATATGATGGCACCCGCAGACAGATCACAAGAAGACGATAATGCTAAGGCGAATAAGAATTTCTTGTTGTCATTACTTCCAGATGTCACATCCCTGGACGGGAGACAGAATATGAGATTTCGTCTAGGTGTCCTGAATCTCCTAAATGACATAAAATTTGAACTGAAATGACCGCAGCCAATTATCTAGTTTCCAAAATCCACTTAATAGTACTCCGCTAATTAGAAATTGTTACTGTGAGGTTCCCCAGTTCATTTGCTTAATCCTAATGAGTCTCGTTCCTGTGTGCCTAAAATGTTGGTCCAGTGCGGTTTTCGTTCCGCTTCGTTGCGTCCTGTTTGGCTAATTCAGAACCAAAATTAAATGATTTTAGTAATCGTTTTGTGTATACAAGTACCTATCAGAGTCTTAAAGCGAATGTGTGAATAAGTGAGTGAATGACAAAAACACATAATTACTGTTAAACTATATTTAATTAAAATTTAATAAGTTTGTTTATTTTGTGTTTCATTTACATTTTCTTAAAAAAATGTTCTTTAGAGATGTCATAATAAAATTCCCTGGCTAATTAGACTGTTAAATCTGACTCTGAATCTGACTTTTGAATTCAATTTCCCTGGCTAATTAGACTTTTAAGTCTGAATAAAATAAAATATAAATTAATAAATTGAATTCAAAAAGCAAAAAAGGGATCCGTACGCCCTAATGAAAAAAAAACGGAATCCTTATGGGATCACTCCTGTGTCTGTCCGTCTATCACAGCCAATTTTCTTCGAATCTACTGGACTGATTATGTTGAAATTTGGTACACGTATAAATTTCTGTGACCCAATTAAAAACTAATGTTTTTGCTAAATATCCCGCCTGACATATCAAATGAAAGGGCTTGTCATGACGGTCTCAAATTATGTTTTTCGTATAATTTTAAAATAAAAAGTTTTGAAGTTATTTAAGAAAATATATGCCCAAGCCCCGCCAAGCCAAGTCCCTAACTCTACGAGGCCAAACTCTACAAACCTTACATCTTGGTTAAAATGTAGGGCTTGGCCGTTCCATTAAACTATTGCATGACATAACATTAAAGACCAGTGACTTAATTTCTTACCATAGGAGTGTCTGTGCGACGGCCGCGAAACGGCCAAGCCGTACATTTTGACCAAGATGTAAGGTTTGTAGAGTTAAGTCTTCTAGAGCTAGAGGCTTGGCTCTACATTAGATCTGATAACTTTTTAACAGTGAAAGCGTTATGTAAGCCTAGGCAATCTACTTTACATAAAGTGTTTTGGTGGATAACATATTCATCGTACGGAACTCTCTCCACGCGAGTTCAACTCGCACTTGTTCAGTTTTTTTATTCTAAAGTTACCTTATATCGATTTAGAATCTGCTTTTGACTAACTTCATATTTGGCAGTAAATGTTCATTAACTCAATGCACGATCTAACCTGCGGGGTAGTTACGTAACACACTAACAGTATGCAGTAGGAATAGGTTTCATTTTGACAGTTCAACAACATTCATTGTGTTATATACGTTGTGGAGTAGACAAATTTTTCGAACATATGAAGCAATGGATTAGCAATATCCTTCAAAATTATATCAGATTGTGATTGATAGTGTGTTACGTAATTAGGGTGCAGGTTGACTAAAACGTAATTCTTTATTCACAGGTTTAGAGCCAATGCATGAGAATCCAAACTATCAAATAGCAACCATGCTGTTTACTGCAGGAGTCGTCTTCACCTGTTACGTTCCAGCCAATATCACAGCATTTCTCATAGTTGTCACTGGCTATATCGAGGCCCAAATGTTGTCATTAACTGATGAACTACTACATCTCTGGGAAGACGCCGAAGAACATTATTGTAGAACCAAACAGGCCGTTAGTATTTTAGACAATAACACAAATGAATTTGATCTTAAAAATAAAGCTATGAATGATTACGTAGAGGAACATCTCAAGGAAATAATAAGGATACACGGAAGAAATATCAATTTATTAAACCAAGTTGAGAAGGTATTCAGTGGAGCTATTGCCTTAGAATTCTTTCTTCTAGTAATTGGTCTTATAGCAGAATTACTAGGGGGGCTAGAAAACACATATTTGGAGATACCATTCGCTCTGATGCAAGTTGGTATGGATTGTTTGACAGGACAGCGCGTCATGGATGCAAGCGTCAAGTTCGAGAGAGCTGTTTACAATAGTAAATGGGAGAACTACAATATATGTAACAAGAAGATCATACTGACGATGCTCCAGAGTTCTCAGAAGACGATGAAACTGTCTGCTGGCGGCATCATAATGTTGAGTTCTAGCTGCTTTATGCAGGTCATCAGGTCCATATACTCAGCGTATACAACGCTGAGGTCGACAATGAATTAGATACATATAAAATTAAGCGAATAGATTACGAACGAGACTTTTCAAAATAGATTCTTAGATAGATTATTTTTAGAATAGATTCTTCCAGTAGCAAGGAGATAAAAATACTTATGCTTTCATAGACTGATACTCATTATAATATATCATAGCTTTAAATGATATAAGCTTTAGAGAATTGTAGATATCTTAAATTATCTATTCATCTGTAACTGAAACTAGCCTAATTCCTAAAATAGTAGGAATTAAGTTGTCGATGAAAATATATCTGAAGTATGGGGTATATCTAACACAAATAAAATGCAACATCAAGGAAAGGACAAATTAATTCACGATAACTGTGTGACTGACTAATCGATCAACAGTCACTTAATAACTATAAAATACAAACAGAACTCGCAGATTGGAAAATAAATTAAGTTTGTGAATCACAATTGATACATTAAGAATAGATGGTAATTACGAGAGACGAGTCATTACAATATTTGTATAAGTTCGATAGCTATATGCAGTTTGAATATTGCTGGATAAAGGATTTCTTCAAGATTGAGAGATCGTTTTGGGGATTCTAACATTCCTGCCTTATACAAAGATCGAGTAACTATACATAACAATATAGTGTCGACTGCTTCTGGTATAAGGTTCAGAGAATCGAGGTTGGTGAAGTTCGGAGGATCTGAATTTATGGTCAGAATGAGGGAGTCAATTCGAAAGTTTGGCTTGGAGTACCTCGAGCTACCGGACATGGTGTCAAACATATCTGCCATGTTAAGGGTGCTGACGCTTAATATTGATAGCCGGAATAAGAAACGTGTGTATACTTTATATTTGAACTCTTTTTGGCTTATTACACTTTGTGAATAGAAATCTTCACTACTATTGTAGACAACCAACTGATTGCTGAAGATTTCATTTCAGCATTGATATTTTTTATTGAATAATACATTGAAAACGATCCTTTGTTACGCGTTCCACTAGGAATTTCGAGAGCCCATGAATTAAACTTATTTTCTAGATTCGCGTCATTTCTTTCCTGATATAGTCATTTATTATATAATGTTTCTTGCAGCTATCCCAATAATCTGCTACATTATAATGACAATCTCGTGCATCGACTACATCTACGTGTACGTTTTCTGTGGCATCTGGTTTACGTTCTGGCACTGCTACCAGACCGGCGACCTGGTAGAAGCCATGGTCGCCTTCTCTCTGAACTGCACCAGCGAGGTTGCAGTCATAAAGCTGGTCTACATGATATTTTATAAGTAAGAAACGATTTTTTGTTTAGGTTCTGAAATTGATTTTCAAAATAGGCACAGTTTTCAGAATGTTGTATTTTTTTAGTGAGTTGGTTGGTGCCTTCAGCCCATAATTCATAATGAATAAGTAAATTTATAAACGTCCTGTGGGAATAGAAGATTCCCTTTGAAACTGACGCCTAATGCCTACCCGCACGGGTAGGTTACTTGATCCCTTCAAGTATATCGCATGATTGTGCATGTAAATACGGTTATTCAATTTCGAGCATTTACATGTTATTAGCACCTATAACTTGTATGTGTGGTTTAAACTGTAAATATAAGTAAAAAATATAGCTAATTTCATCTTAATTTTCAGACAAAAATTCCAAAACCTAATAGACATACTTCTATATTGTGATTCACGAACAGTCAAAGGCAGCAGATTATCAAAAAACTTGAGGAAAGCTCTCAGGAACGTTAAAATGCGTGCGATCATCTATTGGGTGGTGCTACACGTAAATGGTGTGCTGTACGTGATCCAACCCATCGTCCTTCCTGGACGGCATCTGTCCGTGGATGCGTATATAATACTCGGTAAGTGCTATAATTATACAGAAACCTATATTTTATTTGGAACGGTGATTTTGTGGTCGTATCTTTTTCAAATGTTCATGTGCCAGTTCACGTTGATAAGTTCATAGTCCACCCAATCATGTACAATCCTACTATACCACATAATATAATATAATATATGATACATATAATATACAGAGCTGGAGTCAATGTTACACACGTTACAACAAACAAGCAGGGAGGCAGGATTAGAAATTAACCTGATCAAAACAAAACTCATGACAAATGCCGCACAAAACTCTAAATGTCTTGAAAACACACAAGTAGAGTACGTTGAGAGGTGTATCTTCTTAAACAAACAAATTTCCTTCCAAAAACTAAACAACGATGCAGAAGTAGATCAGATAGAATAATAATAACAACATCGTAAAAATTTTGGAGCCTAAAGGAAATTCTAAAAAGTAAGATGCCGACGAAAATCAAGAGCAAAGTCATGGACTGGACTCATGTTTTTTAACAAACGTTAACCTACGCCTGTCAAACGTGGAAGTTCACCAAGAGAGTTAAAAATAAAATCACGACCTGCTAGCGAAGCATGGAGAGAAGTGTTGCAAAAATCAGGAAGTATCAAAAAATCCGTCACACTGCTATTCAATTAACATTAACATAATAATTTAATATTTAATTTAATTTTAATATATGTATATACAATATAATAATAATTATATATGTGAAAGTTTTTATGTTTGAATGTTTGTTACTCAATCACGCAATAACGCCTGAACGGATTTGGATGAATTTTGGCACACAGATACTTGCATTAACACATAGAACAATTGAAACTTATGCAGGTGAAACCGCGAGACGCTGCTAGTACATAATAATAGAAAGACTAAATACGATTTTTTCGAAAGTAAATCCATAAATTGTCTAACTTTTAGGTCTGGAGCCGATGTTTGAATCTCCTAACTTCGAGATAGCCTCTGCAATGATGGGAACCGCTGTGATATTCATTTGCTACACAGTGGCAAACGTATCTGGCTTCCTCATCCTCATAATTGGGTATACAGAAGCTCAAATGTTGGCCTTAAGCGAAGAAATGACACAACTGTGGAAAGACGCTAATGACCATTATCAAGAAACGATGAAAGAATTGAGTAATTTCGAATCGGTTTATTTACAAAATAAAGTATTCAATAATGTAAAAGAAACAGAAATTCTTAATGAGTATGTAAAGAAACATCTCATAGATATAATAGAAAGACACGCAGGCAATGTGAATCTTTTACAAGAAATTGAAGGTGTGATGAGAGGTCCAAATGCGGTTGGATTTTTGTTTCTAATCGTAGGACTTATAGCAGAATTACTTGGTGGGCTAAATAATACAATATTGCAGCTTCCTTTCACATTAGTCCAACTGGGAGTGGATTGTTATTTGGGACAGAAGATAATGGATGCAAATATAAAATTCGAAAGTGCAGTATACGATTGTAAATGGGAGAACTTTGATCAATGCAACAAGAAGATGGTGTTGGTGATGCTTCAAAATTCGCAGAAGACGATGACGTTGTCTGCTGGTGGAATGGCGACTTTAAGTTTTAGTTGTTTTATGAACATCATTAGATCGACATATTCTGCTTTGCATTAAGGTCTATGATTTAGACAGCAGCCATTGCTTACCGCCATTGTATAACTTTTCTAGTAAATATACAGTGTTAAGTCCAAAATTAACATTTTATTGATTGACCTGTATTAGATTAGTCCAGTATTTAGAACTGCGGTTTATTTCAGGTGGTAAAACACCTGTCCTACCACTGACGAGGACGGGACTAGGTATCAACGATTTTTTAGCTCAAGAAACGTACAAGAGATGATACGTCCCGTGTAAATAAAAGAGATAGATATATTAATAGTTGATCGCTGACTGTTTATACTGCCGGCGAATACTCGCGACGCGACGCTCGCTTGGCGGGCAGAACATTCGCTGAGAGTCTTACGCTTGGTAAAGTCAAACTCAAACTCAATGCATTTATTTAAAATAAACCAATTACAGGCACTTTTGAATTGACAAGGTGTCGGTCAGTCAATAAGATGAAGCTAGTTGCCCATTACAAAGCAAATACAAGCTGGTACATACGCATACCAGTGAGTAATCGTTCGTCTCCATCGGGTTCTCGTTGCTCGTTGCTCGCCAACTCGTTTTTTGTTGCTAGCTCTACTCACTTCCCGTTCATTGCCGACGGTGGGACAGGTGCCAGGATTCTGTATTGACCCTCATAAACATCATCATACAGCTTCAAGTCCTGTTTTGTGCAAATGCTTTGTTAATTACGAGAAGTTTAAATTCAAATAAAATAATATATTGTTACCAATATTCCTAAATATTCCTTTATAACGTTATAACATATCTTTTTAGAAATGCAGACTAAATGAGTAATATTGTATCTAAAAGTGTAAGTCGTAAAGGTAGGTTTATTAAACCAGCGGGGTAATTACGTAACACACTTACAGTAGGAATGGGTTTCATTTTGACAGTTCAACAACATTCATTGCGTTATTTACGTTGTTGAGCAGACAAATTTTTCGAACCTATGAAGCAATGGATTAGCAATAGGCTTCAAAATGATTCAGATTGTGATAGATAGTGTGTTACGTAATTAGTGTGCTGGTTGGGTTACAAATGCAAAAGTGAATTTCTCGAGTTCTTGCTAAACCTGACCCTGGGCAGGCTTCGCAGTGACGTATAACGCGGACTACTGTAAATATAGTAGTCAATAGTCTAAACAATCGAAGTCATGCTCGCTGTACCATCAACACCCGGTGTAGCGAGAAACACGTATTTTATTATAGCACACTGGAATCTTTCTCTCTCTCTAATTTTCAATCCCTATCCGTATTCCGTAGGTGGACACAATTTTAAATATATCCATGCGTACGCGCGTGCACTCCATTATTGCACTTTTCCGGTCTTGAGCTAGAAAAAAATATGATAAATGATTTTATTTCTGTAAGTAGGTTTGTACAAACACTTCCACACGTCGCATCGATCATAATTTAAAAACTTGATGATGTCGGCTATGGATTGGATTGAAAATTTGGTGTATATGCAGATGCACAGAATTTTCACTCCAATCCATATTTTTCGGTGTAGCGTTTAGTCATCTTTAAAAGATACCAAGAATGTCAAAAATGTCGGGCTTCCGCAAGTTTGGCCTGCAACACTGCGACTTTCCGTCTTTCATGGAAAACGTAGCATTCTATACGAAGGCTGTAGCTCTGAAAATTGTTACGCGGGATAAGAAATGTACGTATTAATTATTCTATTTAGTCAATTAATTTAATGACATAGTTATAACCTATGAAGGCAAAAGGGGGTGACCCTGTTAGCAGTAACCGGGTAACTGGCCACGAATTCAAAAACCTGCTACAGAAAATGTCGAAATGGATACGCCTAATCCGAGGATAAAACCCACGCTAAGGCGGGCCGTAGACGATCAATATATCACGAATTGCGTAATGTTTTTGACCATTCGGGTTAATATTGAAGATTGCGCAAGGATTGAACAAAAGTTTGAGCGAGTTAATATTCATTGCAACATATTTTTTAACTGCACCGTGTAGGATCAGTATTGAGCAATATTTTTAAGCCTGACTGGAAGCTTGACATGGTCACAGAATATACTAGGCAAGTCTTGCTCACGTGAAAACATGTACGTAATTGATCGTTTGAGTGCAAGGGGTGATCAAATCAAATCAAATTATTTATTTGCTTAATACAGGTAGGCATAAACAGATGTTATGAATAAATAAAAGTACTTTGTATCATTACCTAATAAGGTGTGCAAATATTTATATTATTGTCTGAACTAATCAAATAATTATTAAAATAACATTACAAAGTTATTATACTAAAAAAAAAAAAAAAAATTCAGAATACTACAAATGTCAAAGGTTTAAAAAAAAAACACTTGTGGCACTCGGGGACTGCCGCGGTAAAGCTATTGCATAGCATTTTTTATCAACTTATGCAATTATAATTATTTATTTATTTTTTATTCACGCAGTATTTTTTTTTCTTTGATATTAATTCAAGTACAGTCGTACCATATACATACACGTTAAGCGAACGCTCGGCCGAGCTACAGGGTAGGTGGAGTGGGGGGTGTTAGGTTTTATTTTCGTTACGGAATTTCTTGATTCGGTCGCCGCGCTCAAAGCCCGCGATAAAAGCTATGCAATAGCTTAAAATTGTCAGATGAATTACAATACATGCCATAGACTTAACAATCAAATTAAAATTAAAATATTGGTACAAATTAAAATAAGATTATACAGATGGCAAATTAAATTGTTAGGTAATTGGTTTGGTTGTTGTAATTTAATTGTTCAATATTATTGCACAATAAAAATATTGCACAATGTTATTTAAGATGTAGGACCGCCTAAGCATTCGAGCTTGCGACCATTTAGACCAACGAAACATTCACTTCCATGTTCATTATGATTATTTGCCAATCAATATTGAGAAACATTTATTCCTATACTAGCAAGCCGCAACTACTTCGCACAGTTTTTAAGACTCCACTTAACTGAACTCAAAGCATTTATTTCAAATAAACCAATTACAGGTACTTTTGAATTATCAAGAGGTCGGTCGGTCAGAAAGATGAAGCTAGTTGCCCATTCCAAAGCGTGGTAGGTACTAAACAAACACCGAGTTTTCTTTAATATGCGTAAGTTTAATATAAATGTATTATGAACATTAATCTTCCGGATTAAATTCTGTAATAGATGGTGAAAACCGCATCAAAATCCGTGGCGTGGTTTAAAAGAACAACGCGGTCACACAGACAGACTAACACTTGACGTCGACTTTTATTTATAATATGTGTAGATATAATAATGTAATATATATTATGTATAGATAGATAATGCTTCTACCTATATGTAGAAGCATTATCTCATCTTTGATTTGAGTAAGTTTAAACAAGTTACAATTCTTCCAGCTGTCCTTCGTCTTCTACTTTCGCACCGTCTTCTGTGGCGCTTGTTACTTTTACGTTTAGTTGGTGTGCATGATCTGATTCATCTTCTGTCGCTGTCCCGACACCGGCGACGTGTTGGCAGTTCTCATCGTCTTCTCTCTGGGCATCGCCAGCTAGGTCAGCATTGTGAAGTTTCTGTACATTTTGATTAACTTGTGACTGTTTTTTAAGTGTACTCTCGGGCCAAACTGAAACGCGATCCGCTGGCACTGATTAAGTCAACTAACTTGTATGGAGGTGTTAAAACTGACAAGAATAGTCGCGTGACTTCCTTATCATTAAAACAAACGACGCGTACAGTAACATCCGGCATCCCGCACGGGTTTCGCCTCAGTGTGACCAGAGCTTAAGGTTTATGTGACGTGTAAGTTAAAGAGTTGAGTTGATTGCACGAATTCCTTTACCCTTTACGAAACATTGTCATTTCTTCATCAGTAGCAAAAAGTGTTCGATTCGAAGCTTTTTTCACAGATTTTTTAAGTTTGCTATGCTTGTCTAACGATTTGTTATAATTAAACATTAAACATGAAATAATTTAGCAACCACTAAGAACTGTTTTCAGTAAGGATGTCAGAAAAATGGTGGCGGAATGTCTCTTCGGTGACTCTCAAGTGGTGCCTGGAACCAGGTTCTCGGTAAACCTGCTGCGAACCCTCAGAGAGGCAAATAAAAACGCCGTGCTGTTCTGGATAATCGTCATTGGGAACGGCGTGATGTATGTGATCAAACCCATTCTGCTGCCTGGCAGGCATTTCATGGATGACGTGCTGGTTCTTTGTGGTAAGCACCATCATCAGCCTTTTCGTGATCCTAGGTCATTTTGGTTGGCTCAGGTTGGTACAACGGCCTTTTATATACATTGCTATCAGCCGTTATAACGGTGATGCTTCCTTCCCTACTGTGACTTATGAATGCTTTATTAGTGTTTTCTAAGCAAGCTGACAGTGTCCCCATAACATTATCCAAAATTTCAACAGTTATTGTATATATTACTGCTTTGTAATTCAAGTCCGTCTGTAACTCCAGTCATTATTATATATGTCGCAGCCATCTGGTTAAATTAGCCAGCTAATTAGACGCCTAGGCCTTTCATTAAACGCCGGCATCCAATTGGATGCCTAGGCCGATACTTAATTGAACTAGCATCATTCAACGTTTAACAACTTGGCGTATTGAAAGTCAGCCCTTTGAAGATGACTGACCAAGACGCTGAGTCTTGGTCAAATGATTCAAACTAACCTTTTTTTTCCTATCCAAACATCACAAATTCATCAATATTCAATTTAACTAAATGACTACACGACATTCAGCCATCTGATTAAACGTTGCGCTCAATGACTTGGCTAGTTGTCCTTCAGCTATTTAATTGGATGCCGGCGTTTAATGAACGGCCTAGGCGTCCAATTAGCTGGCTAATTTAACCAGGTAGCTGCGGCATATATATTACTGCTTTGTAATTCAAGTCCTTCTGTAACCCCAGTCTTTCATTCTAACGTCTACATCTGCGATTCAAGCTTTTGATAATATAGGGAGGGACTGATTATGACTGCTTTAGCTTCTCGAACGTAGGCATAACGTAAATTAGTCAAGAGTCAGCTTAAATATCATGACAGCGATATATCAACTCTATATAACAATAGACACGTGGATATAATGGATTATATTGTTTCCTGGTATTGTTGTTTCTGTTCTTACAAGCTTTATTATGACCCTAAAAGCTTATCAAAGCTTGAAATAAAACTTGTGGGAAGCTTCTTAAACAAGTTATCTTGAGTCCTTTGCTTTCCTTTGAATGACAAAAAACATCTCAGCATACATTACAATAAACAAAGTCGTGTTTGTTAGCATAATATTCCACGAAATGCTTTGACTATTAAAATGAGTGTATCACAAAACGGACAAAACAAATGACACAGCCGGAAGACAACGCCTTAAGCTATTTTAGATGTATTTTCCGGTTTACTATTTAATACAATATCTTCTATTTGTTAAAATAAACATCTGGAACTTTTAATGAAATAATTCTTGAATTAATTAAAGTTGACATAAGGATACTGTTACTCTAATTTAATTTATAATGTCCTTAGGCTTGGAATCGGTGTTTGAGAGACCCAACTACAAAATCTCATTTGTTTTGATAGCAGCCTCAGACTCTCTGATCTACTAACTATCTGCGAACATCTCCGTCTTCCTATTCATAATTTCTGGTTATGTTCAGGCTCAAATGTTGGCTCTAAGCGAAGAACTGACACACGTATAGGATGATGCTAAAGAACATTTCTGCTGTAACTGTCGAACTGGGCCAGAAGATATTGAAAATTATGAAAAAGATGAAACTGTGGATGGTCTTAACGATAAAGCCATAGATGGTATAGTCAATAATTACGCCAAAGACCAACTGAAAGATATAGAAAAACGTCATGCTATCAATATAAACTTACTGAGTGAAATTGAGGGAACATTTAGAGGAGCTATTGCGATAGAATTCTGTCTCCTAATCCCTCCTTTATAGCAGAATTGCTTGGAGGCTTACAGAACACTTATATGGAGGTACCTTTTGCGTTGATGCATGTTGGGATGGACTGTTTAATAGGCCAAAGGGTAATGGACGCAGGTGCACTGTTTGTAGATGCTTTGTATGACTGTAAATGGGAGAGGTTCAGTTAGAGGAACACGAATACTGCTCTTATTATGGTCGTGAATGCACAGAAATCCATGACAGTGTTTGCTGGTGGAGTCACCACGCTAAGCTAAGTCAGCTTCATGACAATTATCAAGTCTATTTACTCTACTTACTCCACTTGAGCTAGTGCTACTATGGATTGTGAAATGTAAGGCAGATATTGTTTGAGTTTTTTTTTGGGAACTTTGTTAGTGTTTCTTTTTACATCTTATGCATGAACCTATTAATTGAAAAACATGATAATAACAATTACTGGCACACAAAATTGAATCGTGACTACTAAATTTATTAATATTTTTTTTAAACCACATAGTTTATTAGTCGAGATAATAGTCTTTTTTAAATTGGTGTTTAAAACTGAGCAATGTGCTAGCTCTAATATAATTATAGCCATGGAACATACGATGGGTTTAAATAATCAATCTAACTTTTGATTCTACATATGTATAACACACTCTTTTTAACTGCATACTCTTAGTTAATAGGAATTAAACAAACTAGTGTAATTATTTTAAAAGCTGCCTGCTTAATTAAAGGCACATGCTTATTCTTTCTAACCTTATCACACTTTAAATTATGATAATCAATAAATTAAATATTTAAATCTTAGTTTATCAATAAATGATAAATGATTTAATTTCTGTAAGTAGGTTTGAACAAACACTTTTACACGTCAATCATATTTTAAAAACTAGATGAGGTCGGCGTTTCCTATCTGACTACTCTAAGAAAGGCCGAAACAAACTCAGAGGTCACAGTCTCTTTTAAAGTCCAGACATAATCTTGGTCAGATCATGTGAAGACCATGTAGATTTGTGTCTGAAATGGTCTTTTGAGAAAAAACCACACAGATTGAGTGGACCTGTCCAGTCAGTGCACGCATTTGTCAGTAATCGTGCAGCTCAACTCAGAACTTAAGGAGCTCAACGATTCGACGAACAATACTAAAGAAAAGACATTTGGGTAGGCCACAAAAATTACTCAAACTGCCAGACCATGAATAAAATTAACTGAGGAGAAAATAACACCGACTTTAGAATTTTCTACTGAACCCCAACTACATAATTCTACTTACTGTTTATCATGTTTGTAATCATAGTGTGCTGTGGGACATGTATTGACATGTTTGCAGCAACTAAAAACTGAAATGTGTACTTACCACAAAATGACGTAGGATAATAGATGGTGCGTATGTGTTTCATATTTATTAGGACAATGCTTTTTCTTTAGAGTTCGCCTTATTTAAGATGTGGCTACTGACCTTTATTACTTAATAATAATAATTAAAAAAATATACGTAGCAGTGTATTAGGAATTTCTTACTAACAGTCCGGAGTTTGGAAGTTGGCGGTGTGATACCCCCGTGCCTCGGAAAACACGTTAAGCCGTTGGTCCTGCGCCTGATCTCTCTCTCGCCATGTCGGATTGCCGTCCCATTGGACTATGAGAGTGAGGAAGAGCCCAAAAGCTAGTCTCCGTTGGAATTGGCCGCCATGGCCGAAATATGGTCTAGAGGACTATTTAGTTCACCTAAGTATTTAAACGGCCTTGTAGCTAGAACATTTTCTATTTTTATTAATTATTTTGCAAATGTACACTCAGTTACAGGCTAGGCTAAAACTTAAGAGTACATGACCCCGTTGGGGCGCAGCAAGTGTTATTACATTTAACTTATAACTAGGTTCTAACTTACTTCTAACATTGTCCTCTATTGACCATTAGATGGCGCGTAAAATGCGACCAGCAAGAGCTTGTCTTAACATGGAGAGTCTTAGGGCCGGAGCACATCTGGCGAGGCGCAGTTTACTTTGCTGCCATTTAATGAATATAAAAAATCAAGTGCTGTAATCTAATGATTTCTAATCTCGATGCTCTCGGGATTGACAGCATCGAACAGAGTGACTAGAAGCGACAGGTAGCGTGCAGTAATGCGACTGCGCGAGCATGCACGCTGACGAGCGATAATGCGTACTGACGAGTGAGTATGCCCGCTACCCTGTAGAAAACTGAAAACTTCATGGACATGCTCTGCGCTGCGCCATCACGCCACCGCCTCGACAGATATACGGCCCTAATTTATCTAGATTATTACGTCATGTTCTAAGTAAGCGTATAGTTTCTAACATTAAAAAACTCCGCAGCATCTGGTGATATTTTAAATTACATTACTAGAAATGAATACCTAGTGCTTTGATTACTAAGGTTGCAATAGAATGTACTTTTACACCTAAATGATAAATGATTTTATTTCTGTAAGTAGCTTTGTACAAACACTTTTACACGTCAAACATATTTTTTTAACTAGATGAGGTCGGCGTTTCCCATCTGACTACTCTGAGAAGAAAGGCTGAAAAAAACTCAGAGGTCACAGTCTGTTTTAAAGTTCAGACATAATCTTGGTCAGATCATGTGAAGACCATGTAGATTTGTGTCTGAAATGGTCCTGTAAGGAAAGAACCACACAGATTGAGTGGACCTGTCAAGTCAGTGCATGCATTTGTCGGTAATCGTGCAGCTCGACTCAGGAAGTCAGGACTTAAGGAATGTGAATAAAAATAAGGAATTTGACTAAAGATGATAAAGGAATGTGAATGTGAATATGAATCAGATAAAAGTTACAACCTTATGAAATTTTAATTAACTGGGAGTTGTTGTAAAAAGTGGTACAGCATGGTCGTTGTACCACTAGTATGTATGTCTCTGAACTACTGAAAATTAACCTTTCCCTTTAAACAGGTAGAGATAGTACCTGTTTGTTTGTATGTCACCAGTAATCGTACTAACAGTACTCCGCTTACTGGTGGTATATTATTAGCTACAGCAGACGAAACGCTCTCACGAAAACATACAGAGCGGAGGCGAACTATACCCGAAAAATATAGGAGGATGATAAACGGCTGAAAATAATGCTACTTATCTTCAAGTTAAGTTAACGGGAACTAATCTGGAGATGGTGGAACTGGTAAAAAAATTGTGGGCTGGATTCAGAAGACCAGGGAATACTTGGTATAACGAATTGTTTGTAACCTAAATCCAGCGGTAACTACTACTACTACTACTACTACTGGAAATTATATTTTAATGTCTCATAATACTTCAAAAACCTGGTCAACCTATGTTAAACAAATGAGGTCGTTATAAAAATGACAAAAAACATACATTAAGTTTGATGCATTCGGGAAAATATGTCACTATGCAGGTGTGAATACTTATCACCTGCACCCGAAGACATGATTACAGTGCTTAGCACCAAACCGTGCTATTATGCCTATGACTAAGTATAAAAGGGCTAATATTTTTTCAATACTTTCTAAGTACGGTGCACAAGTTGCTGGACTACCTTATCCAAAAGTAAAAAGTTAAAGAATCTTCTCGTGAAAAATATTTTTGGGAATGTTGACCCTACGTGAAATTGAGCATGAAATCCGCAAGTTTGGCTTGGAGTACTGTGACCTGCCGACCATGTTGGAGAATGTCTCCATCCTGCTGAGGGTCCTCACTGTCAATATAGACAGCAAGTATCGCAAAGGTAAGAATGCATTTTTCGAAAAAGATATTCGAAGATTCTTTTTTAACAATAGTTGTTTTATATCTTGTTTAATTTAGAGGTGATTTCACTTATAAATTTAGTACAGTTACCATATCTGCATGAAGAGTCAGTGTTGGTGAGTTTGCAAGAACAACAAAAAAGTCTGTAGTTCTTTTGTTTTATGACAGCAACGCATTTCACATTTAAATTAAACAAGCTAAAGCTATAGAAGAACCGATGTTGAAAAAGAATCTTCAGATACCTTTTGAAAAGGGCAATATTTTTACCGACGAAAAAAAAAGAGAAGGTCTCAAGTCATTGCGTATATTTTTTTATAAAATATGTATTGAATATGATATTCCTGAACCGTTTTATTTCCGACGGTACTTGATTCTGCCAGTTTAAAGCCCTATCTACTTCACTCATCAGCTGTATTGCCTCTATTCTGTCCCACAGGCATAACAATCTACTCCTATATCATAACCGCTGTGACCGCCGTCTGCTTCTACTATGTGTTCCTGTTCTCCATGTCCTGGTTTGTCTTCTGGCGCTGCCGCATGACCGGCGAGCTGGTCGGTGCCATGGTGGTGCTGTCTCTCGGGATCTCCAGCGAAATCGGGCCCTTCAAACTGTTTTATATGTGTTTTTATATGTGAGATGATGTTTTTATATTATTTTCACGATTTTCTTCTTATTCTCAGGTGTCGGCTCGAGTTGTAAGAGTTGCTTATCATCATGCACATATAAGCTTGTCCGCAAGGAGGGCTGTCTTACAAAGAACGCACTTTAGTGAAAGAATCCTGGAGGTTCTTTAATGTACCATGTAACGACATCTGTACGAAACAGTATCTGCACCCGTCCGGTTTGGATAATCTTCGTTTTGCTATCGGAGTAACAACACACCTCGTCCCCTAAAATTACAATACCCTAATACATAAGGCGCTCAGAAGACGGCGATTATTTTAACCGTGTATTACCGCAAGAGACATAATTTGGCAAGAATCGGCGACACGGTCGTTTTGTACTCCGTGTGCGTTATTGCACAGATTTCCATACGTTCTATCGTCGCGAAAAACATTTTCCACCGTCTGCTCAGCGTTTAAAGGTTAATTTTTTGACGAGACTGCTACCTTTCAGGGATAAAACTCAAAAAATAGCGGACGGCTTTCTGGAGTGTGATGCGAATACGATCAAAGGCACCCGCTTTTACAGTAACCTGATAACGCGTTTGAGGAGTGTAAAGAAGCGCGCCATGCTGTACTGGGTAGTGGTGGCCGGAAATGGAGTCCTGTACGTCATGAAACCAGTCGCCATGCGTGGAAGAAATCTTCCCGAGAACTATTTTATAATCTATGGTAAATGGTGTTATTGTTGGAAACGTTGGCGTATAGGCCGACTGCCCAAGGAATGTTCATGACATTCACGATTTTGTAAATCATTTGTTTATTCTACCATATTTTCTATGCTATTTTGTTGCTATTCATTGCAATATTAAAACCAAAACTGAGCAGTATTGAGCCACGCTGCATGATGGCAGATTTCTTTTCTTTTAACTTATCATCATTAAACGTTAGTCCTTCACACCGCCCTTACAAACATGATGCAAGCAGTCTTTACACTAATGAACCACATATTTGCAGGACTAGAACCCATGTTCGACACACCAAACTACCAGATCGCATATTTCATGATGATCGCCGGTGTCTTCTTCATCTGCTACGTCCCAGCCACCGTGACCGCCTTCCTAATCGTGATCACAGGCTACGCAGAGGCCCAGATGCTAGCTTTGAGCGAGGAAATGCTACAGCTATGGCCAGATGCCATCAAACATGCAGAATCTAAGATAGACCTAGTTTCTTCTGAGGAATTAAACGTTTACGACGCAGAAGCGAAAGTAATCATGAATCAGTTTGTGGAGAGACGTCTAAAAGAGATCATCGGTCGTCACGCAAATGTGATCAATCTGCTGAATCAAGTAGAGATTGTGTTTCGACAGGCTATTGCAATGGGATTCGTGTTGTTGGTTCTTGGACTGTTGTCTGAGTTGCTCGGAAAGCTGGAGAATACGTTCCTGCAGTTGCCTTTTGCTTTGATGCAGGTAAGGAAAATCTACGCAGTCTGCGTCTGCGCGAAAACCCGATGCTGACATTATGTTCAGAATAACTTACTGAACAGACAGCTGTGCTGCTGGGGAGTTTGGTGCGCAATTTCTTCTTCCCAGCTAAAGCACTAAGAAGGAAGTGGTGAAGGGCGGGCATTTTGGGTGACTGTCTTATGTAATTTTGACGTTCAAAACGTGTTGATTCTCATACTAGTTTGAATAAATGACTTGTTTTATTTTGATTTTGAATAGTATGGGCAGCGACATCCTAGTGAATGCCTACACCATATAACAACTAGTGTACATAATAACTGCTCATGACGGTTAATTTCAACCATGTGCAAAAAAAATTAAGTTCGATTTCTTTTTCTCTCGCATCGGCAAGTTATCTTAATATCACACGCCGTATTAAAAGTATTAACAAGTCAGCAAGGTGGCAGTACCGGGGCTGACTGCTCAGGGTCCAGCACTAACCGTTGAAGCTATTCAAACGCGCATGCATGTTTAACTGATGCTGTCATTACAGGTATCCATGGACTGTTTCGCGGGCCAGCGAGTAATGGACGCGAGCATGACATTTGAGTCTTCAGTATACGACTGCAAATGGGAGAACTTCGACAAAGCCAACATGAAGCTTGTCCTGGTGATGCTACAGAATGCTCAGAAGACGATGACGTTGTCTGCTGGAGGGGTCAGGACCCTCAGTTTCACTGCTCTGATGTCAGTCTTCAGGGGTATCTACTCTGCTTACACTGCTCTTAGGTCTACGATGAAGTAGCTGTTATAAGCAAGATTAGGAAGCACGATAGATAATACAGTGTAAGAGGTACAGTGAAACCAGAAAAGGTATGCGCTTCGGTAATTTTCGTGTTTTCGAATCCCTCACAGTTTTCGTATTTCCGAAGACGGACGATGATTCTCGAAGCGCATTTTTTTCTTGGGATATATGTACTAGTATTTAGATAGCATGTCGTATAGTTGTATTGATTAGAGAAATATAATGTTGTTTGATATAAATAAAATCTTGATGTTTTGGTTTATTTGGTTACCTTTGCGACACCATTCCTTTTTTCCTCATTTTATTGTCATTACTTTCGGACTTACTTTTTGCTTTTTAAAATACCTCAGAAATGGATCAAGTCGTTTTTTTATTTGGAACGTTATTCCGAAAATATTAAGTTCTAATTACCAAAACTGACGCTAAACCCAAGTCTAAGTAGTCAATTTTGCATTAAGAATTTTTCCTTAATCGAAATAAGGTTCAACATACTGGCTCGATGGTTTCGGTTTGGACTAAAAGTAAAACTCATTTTGTAATAGAACGGAATAAATTCATGAAGAAAAAACATTGCACGCGCAGCACTGTACACGAGATAGAAGTGAAACTTCTTCAAAAATAAAGAAGAGAGATTTAGTGTGAGAGATAGTTATAATCTTCTTTCTCTCTCACGCGACGAAAGGTGCCTAAATGTCACGTGACGCGTGAAATTTCACTCTCAATTTTCGTTCAATTATCGAATCGCGACCTAAAAAGAAATACTTTCCTGTATGTACCTAACGTCAGTCTACAAACCTACTCGTACAATCAATAAAAAGTAATCACGAATCGCTGGCAACTGTAAAGCTAAACTACACGAGCCATAACCTCGATTAGATCATAAACGAGAACTTTAGAATCGATTATACAAACAATTGTATGGATGGATTTACTAGGCTTGCCAGATGGCCAGGAAATTCGGGAATGTCCCGGAATTTTGCCTCTTGTCCCGTGTCCAGTAATTAGGCTTTACGGTCCCGATTTTTTTTTACAAAGTTATGATTATAACTAGAGTTGCCAGTACGTAATATTTATAATAGCCTGTTGAATAGTTTTACAGAACTGCAGACTCGGATTAATTTTGACGTGTCTTGCTCAGAAGTTTTACCAGTTTTGCAACGCCCCTGACAAATGGCAAAATCCAGTAAAAAATATTTAAAAAAACGCTAATCGGTCCAGCGGTCTAGCTGTTATCAAGTGATGTGCTTACCAAACTAACGAACAGCATTTAATTTCTTTTAGATAGCTGTAAATAAAAGATAAAGGGGTTTAGAGATCGAACAAAAGGGCACGATCTTTTAAAAAAAATATCACCTACATTAGGAAACAAATAGGTGGAGAGCGCCTAAGTTGAGAATACACCTTGTTTGTTGGTAGTCGAGACGCCCCCGCAAGGGGGCGTGGCGAGCGGAACCGGGGCTTCGCCCCTCGGCCGTGGAGTCGATGCGGCGGCCCGTAAACACGGGCCTCTCGTTGTGTTGGCCTATTGTCGGCCTGTAGGGATATTGAGCGTGCGACGGTCCCGCACGCTCATGTGAATAGTTGCTATGCGTGTATCTGTAGGCGCGCCGCGACGCTAATAGATAGCGTCGCTTTCTTCACGACACCTCGGCGGTCTGTCCCCGCCAGGTGAGACCCCCAGTTACCTGGGGGAGGCCCGACGAAGACGACCAGCGACGAAGGTGCCGACAAAGTTGAGAATAGTCTCTTGTGGAAATCGCGACGCCCCTACAAGGGGGCGTCGCGATATATATATATATATATTATATTTAATATTATAAATGTGAAAGTAAGTTTGTTTGTTTGTTTGTTTGTTTGTTACCTTTTCACGCCTAAACCACTGAACCGATCATCCTGAAATTTTGCATATAAGTTGTAAGGGACGGACATAGGGTACCTTTCATCCCGCAAAAAAGAACTGTTCCTGAGGAAAACAACAATAACGTTCTTATGATAATAGATGGCGCCACGTGTCTTTCGAATCATGATTGATACCCGAATTGATAGTCAAAGTCTAAATTAACGCGAGCGAAGCCGCCGGCAAAAGCTAGTAAAATATAAAGTTAAAAACTCGCGAACTCGCGTGGAGAGGGTTCCGTACGATGAATATGTTATGTTACCCACCAAAAAAATTTCATGTGAAGTAGGTTGCCGTGACTCAAATAACGCTTTCACTGTTAAATAGAATAAACCATTTGAGTTAGGGTAGTGTATAAATAGTGAATGAATAATGGGTAAAGAAAGTGTTTTTTTTTATTATTAATTTATCAGACTCTAAGAAAGTGCTACGGAATTGTGTGAAAGCGCAAATTGACATTATTCTTAGTTATAACGTAAACTATCACATAAAATAATAAGTTAAAGTTAAGTTGCTTATTAGGTTATTAGGCTAGATTGTACTAGTAAATTATTAAAAACTTTAGTTCTTATTAATAAAGGAAAAAAACTATTAAATAGTTTTTGCAGTATAAGATATAGGTGACACGTCAGGGGGTCGAACATTTACGTGATGTAGCAAAAAAAAACAAACACTTTAAGGCTCGTGCACACTGGCGCGACGCGACGCCCGACACAAAGGCACCGCGTGTCGCGCGACGAGCGGCGCTTTTGTGTAGTGCTGTCGCGTCGCACCTGTCTCTGTGGGAGCCCTTATTAACCGCAAGAACTCGTAGCACTACTGTATAAAATCACACAAAAAAGGTAAAAAGAAGTAAAAATATGTTGTAAAACAGCGAGGTCTAGCCGCACCCTAATTACGTAACACACTATCTATCACAATCTGAATCATTTTGAAGCCTGTTGCTAATACATTGCTTCATAAGTTCGAAAAATTTGTCTGCTCTACAACGTAAATAACGCAATGAATGTTGTTGAACTGTCAAAATGAATCCCATTCCTACTGTTGGTGAAAACACCAACAGTAGGAATGGGATTCATTTTGTAATACTAAGGTAATTACGTAAAAACGTAATTACCCCGCTGATGATTTGATAGTGTAATTTTAACAAAAGAATTAGAATTAATATGACGCGATGAGTAGGTTCAATTGCAATCTGACCTAAGAGTCGCGGCGCAATTAAGGCAGGTATATGAAAGTTGGATTAGATTTTTATTGGTATATTAAGTATTCTGACAAATAAGTTATGCGGAATTATCTTACTAGACAATTATCTAAAATTTAAAAAAAAAAAAAAAATATATATAAATTTATCTTTTACCTACTGGTAAAAGATAAATTTAAAACTAAGGTATTTTGAATTTAAGTTAGATGTTAAACGAAAGTAAGTTCTTGACGAAAGTTGCACTCCTGCAGGCGTAGCATGACGCTTTCTATTTCTTGGAAGACAAGACATAGCTATTTCTATACAAAGTGACATTTCGTTTCTCTATTTTTGACATCGCACCGTAAAAATCCTTCAACAATTTGTAATTTTGTCTTTCGTTTCTACCGATCGCTGTCTAGGTCCTTTTATATGTAGACTATTTTAGAAGAAAGTTTTCTATCCCAAACGTCAAAATCACACTGACAACTGACAGTTGTCTAAGGTAGTGAAGACAATTTGATTTTGTAATCGCCATGCTAAAGACGGTAGAAAACTTTTTACTCAACGACCCCGAAGTATAAAAATGGAATTTTTCACATTTTGTATGGCAAATGTGAAAAATTATTACCTACATGTTTAGTTTTAGGGGTTTAAGGGCTTCATAAAGGGGGTCGAAATTTTCATTATTTTTGCGATAGGACACACCACTTTCGAGATATAAGCAAAATAAAAGAAAAACGTGAATAAACTACTGAATTTCGTAAAAAGTGCGGTTGACTCTTTCTACTTTGCTGCCGTCGTACTGTCTTTACGGAACGTCATTTTTCTCTATTATTCCGTCGACAAAACTCGTTTCTATAATGGTCATGCTACGCGTGCTGGACTGGTTAACGCTGATACGCATGTTGTAGCGTCGGTGTAAACTCCCCGGATAGCCTCAGGGGTGACGTGGCATACCGCTCCCGACAGCGCCTATCAGGGTCGGGCGATGCCGGTGGTGTAAGAGGCGTAGTCTGTATTCCAGTAGCCGGTACTTGGATCCAAAATTTGGCCTTTTTGACTGGTCTTAAAACATAAAATAAAAAATTCCGAATCTGAGAAAAAACTGCACCAGACATGCGCAAAAAATGTAAGTAATGCTTTATTGCATCCTTCTCAGTTCACTGGGTTAAACGTAACAAAATAACTATTCATGTGGTTTTTACTAGCAACCATTTTCAGAAGATTTCTACCACATGATCTTAATAATACATTTTAAACGTGGCTTCTTAAGAAAAAATCAATCGACCGATTCCTATGTAATATTTTTCTAATATTTTACCACGGGTACCCGACTCCATTACCCTAGAATTGTCCCGGAAATGATAAGCCTGTATCTGGCAACCCTAATCGTAGCATCATCGATACAAACAGACATACAAACAGGAATACCAAACTATAGTATTTACTCGATACGAGGTTTAGTCGATAATATAAGTTAGATGCAGAAGGTCAAAACAAGAGACAAATACTGTTCATGGACTTCTACGCCTGGACTAACAAAATAAAGTCCAAATATAATTCCTAAACATCCATCCATACTTCCATACTAATCCTACTTCCTATTCCTACTTTCCTACTAATATTATAAATGTGAAAGTTTGTGAGGGTGGATGGATGGATGTTTGTTACTCTTTCACGCAAAAACGGAAACGGATTTGGATGGAATTTGGAACACAGATAGTTTATAATCTGGATTAACATGTAGGGTACTTTTTATTCCGGTAGTACGTTCCCGTGGGATAATTTCCGACCTCCACGCGGGCGAAGCCGCGGGCAAAAGCTATTATTATAAATGCGAAAGTAACTCTGTCCGTCTGTCTGTCTGTAAACTCAAACTCAAAGCATTTATTTAAAATAAACCAATTACAGGTACTTTTGAATTGTCAAGGGGTCGGTCAGTCAGAAAGATGAAGCTAGTTGCCCCTTCCGCTAGAAGAAGAGAAGAACTGGCTAGAAACTTCACGGAAACTCTTTTAAATCATAATATGGTTACAAAATATTGGTTACATCATTCATGTTGAAATTATGCATGTGAGAACAATGCAGAACGTTCTAAGCGACCGTATTAAAAAGATAAAAACAATTCAAATATCAAATTAAAAATATTTTCACGCCTAAGGTTGCACTGGTCGACGGCCCGAACTCGTTGGTGGGTGTTGCTAATATGCATGCTATTTAGTTTATTTATTTATTAATTTAGTTTTATTAATTTATTTAATTTTTATTTATTTATTTAGTGAAATACTTAAACGATGATTTATAACGAAAACGAGCGTAAAATTTCATAAACAGGCCTTTGGGCGTATAGATATTATGAAAAAACTATAAGACGTATTTATTCAAAATAAAGTTATTTGAATTCTTGAATAAATTGCTTATCTTTGTATGGTAACAATTTTGCAATTTAATTACTCCGAGAGTTATTTATTTATGCCCAAAGATGCGTTAAAATATGGAAGTTTCGACGCTCAAAACATTTAAAACAATTTTTTTTTCGTTCAGCGCTAGATAATGACGAGATTAGTAGATATAATGTTTGATTTTTAATGTACACTCTCAAACAGAGAAATAAACTCCATAAGAGGTTAATATGAAAGGATGACTGACTAGTGTAACCTTAACGGCTGAACGGATTTCGATGAAATTTGCACAAAGGTAGACCTGGACCTAAGTTAGGATACTTTTCCCGGTAGTAGATTCCCGTGGGATAATTTTCGAGCTCCACGTGGGTGAAGTTGCGGGTAAGAGCTAGTTTCTTAGATATGAACAAAACATTTTTATAAGTGCAAAGTGAAAAATACTTGTACCTACAAAACTTTAATATTATCATGAATATACGCATGGTATAATAATATACTTCGCCAGGTATAGCATTCCGAGACACAGTGGTCACGTGACACAAGCCTACGTCATGACTGCTGTGTTACCAGTAGTATGACATAATAACTCCCCAACCGCCTTTATTACCTGTGCGAATCCGATAAATCAATGAGGTTTTAACTAACAATTACGTCGGTATAAGTTTAAATTGAATTGTTTCGTTTGATTAGAAAAACAAAACGACACTTTAAATGCTTGATATATATTTTTTAACAGAATGGTGACAGAAAATGTTTCCATACTTCTTGTTTTGTTGCAATAAAGTGGCAACTGGATAGTGACGTAAGCTTGTGTCACTCTCGGAGTGCCAGACCTTGTTTTTTAGACCATGAATGTACGTAGGTATCCGTTTTACAACATCTCATTCAATGAATGCTGATCCAGTTCTACTTGCATCGTCAGCAGAACAGTTGCAAGACATGGTGACTGTGATGGATGAAACATATAAAATGGAGGGGATGAATATAAATGAAAATGAAAAAAGAGAAGAATATGTGTCGGTATGTGATGAGAAAATAAATGATAAGAGTGTGGAGCAAGTAAATGAGTTTGTTTACAAGAGATGGATATATTGATGAAGATGTGGACAGGAGAGTTAATGCGGGTAATAAAGTGAATAGTACTATACATGTGGTTTTGACCAATTCACAATAGCGTGCTGGTGCCTACGCTTGTATGGAAGTGAATGTTGAGCGTGGCAAAAGAAGCATGAAAGTAGAATAAATACTATGGAAATGCGTACCTTCTGAAGCATGTGTGGTGTGAGAAATGATGTGATAAGGCAACGTTGCCGCTTAAAAGGTATGTAGTGACAACAATTTAAAACAGTATGCTTAGATGGTTTGGTCATGTTGAGAGGATGAATGAAAGGCGACTAACAAGGCAGATGTGCGTGGAAACGCCGAGAGGGGACGACCTAGAAGGACTTATAGTGACCTTATTGGTGATGTTCTTCAGAAAGGTCAGGTGCGTAATACTTGCAACCGGCGTGCGTGTATGACCAGATGTATGAACGTAAACGAAGCAAAAGGAGTATGTAAGGATCGTAACAGGAGGTCTACTCTCTAAGTCCTTAACCGAAGGTACTTGTTCAACACAAGTGTCCAATTCAACTTTTCGGATGGTCAAAAACTCGCTGGAAATTGGTACAATTGGCCCTGAACTAATCTTATACCCGTAGGCGACTCGGAGTTAGTTCCTGCCTACCACACATGGGAAGAAGGCGTGAGTTTATGTATGTATGATTGTCATTCAGTGAAGAGCCAGAGAACTCGGAGATAATCGAGCTAGACTGAGAGTATTGATGTTCTGTAACACAACTTTATTATTTCGTTGGGTATTTAGCTTTGTGCCAGTGCACAGGGGCCAGAGATTTTGTTGATATCACTGCATAAAACGTTACTGGTCTCGTACAAACTCTTCTAACACATCGGAAATACGAATAATAAGTTTTGAGAATATATAAAGTTTATGCATGATGAGCAGGGGCTGAGGTCAGAAGCAAAGAATTAAATATAATATGATGAAACTATTTATTTTAAATTTATTCAATAAAAATCTTCAAATCATTCATTAATTCATTCATTCACTGACAGATAACGCACAGTTTAAGCCTCATGTAACAAAATTGAGTACAAAAGAAGGATTTTTGAAAATTCACTCCCTAAAGGGGTTTAACAAGGGAAGAAAGTTTGTATAGAAGTTCGTCATTTTGGCCGATGGGAAATTCCATGGGGTAATCTCATAAAACATAAAATTACATATTTAAATAAACATCACGTATTCAAGTATTTCTGTCCCTCCTTCAAAATCCACCGTCATTCTACATTTTTAAATAACTTCCACAAATTTCACAAACGCGTATATTCACTTGTGTCACTTACACCTTAGCATTCATCTCTTTCACAAAGTTCCATTCCTACGAGCATAACTAAAAGAAAGAAAGAAAGAAAAATAGTTTATTCTGCACAAACAAAACGCACCTTACAAATGAACGACATTAATTTAATAGACACATACAAAATAGCCAAAAGCCTCGCATTCAAGCTATAAAAGTTTGTCAATTTTGTCTGTTGCTTGATGCTAAAGCCGGGGACCAAATACAATACACATTGCTCCGTGTGGTGACTGACGGACAGATGCGACACTGGCAAATGACAACAAAAAAAAAAATACACATTCATAATAAAAAATAAAACTGCATAATTACACATTTTGAAAATGTTAAGACATTAACAAAATAAATACACATTGTAATTTCCTATGCAGTATATACCTTCTCTATCAATTCTGTATTAACTAGTATGACGTAGGCGTATTTTCAAACAATTGGCTACCCTATAATTACTTGCATTCGGAAAATTCGTCACCACCAGCTGCCTATTAAAGCTCTGACACCTCTTACTGTGCTGACGACATAATTACTAACTGCGGGTGGTATTTAATGCGAGGGATGGTCTGTTCTGCTCCATACATACATAATAGCAGCCTGCATTTGTCCCACAGCAGGGCCAGGACTTTTTTCTGATTGATAATGAATCATCAAACTAGAGCATGGCGTGAAAATAAAAAATACTGAAGGAATAAATAATTAATAGTAGGTAATATTTTTATTTATAAATGTGGGTACAGCTCAGCTTATATGTCCTAAACAAAAACAAAATGAACAAAGGAAAAAAAAACTGAAAGAATCTTCAGTACTGTTTAGGGTTCCGTACCCAAAGGGTAAAAACGGGACCCTATTACTAAGACTTCGCTGTCTGTCCGTCCTTCGGTCTGTCACCAGGCTGTATCTCAAGAACCGCGATAGCTAGACAATTGAAATTTTCACAAATTATGTGTTTCTGTTGCCGCTATAACAAGAAATACTAAAAACAAAATAAAATAAATATTTAAGGGGGGCTCCCATACAACAAACGCGATTTTTTGCCTATTTTTGCTCGATATCAATAAATGGTAACAGGTAGGCACCTCATTTGTGTACCTACTGTTGTTTACCTAGTCAATGGTATGGAACCCTTCGTGCGTGAGTCCGACTCGCACTTGGCCGGTTTTTTTATTTTACAAATATGCCTTGTCTTTAGGTAGATACTTCTGATTCAAATCATGACTCAAGGTACCAGAATTACCTAAAGGATGAAAATGATAGGCTGATTATGTAACTTCACATTTATTTAGCACAATTTACTTACAAAACTACAAACCTTACCATTACTAAAACACCCCAAAAAGGCGTTATAAGCAAGCGTAGGTATTTTTATTTTGACCAGTTTAACTAATTCGTTTCTTTAGTTTTATGTGGTGTATACTAAAGTGTTATATCTAATCTCACTCACAGACAGACAACGCTCAGCCTAAAAGCATACAATTTTGCACAAAAGTTCCTTATATAGCGAAAGTGAACACTAAGGAAGAATTTTCGAAAATGTATCCCCAAGGGATTAACGACTACGGACGGAAGTTCGTCATATTTGAATTTAGAAAAAGGGAAGCTCATACTGAGACCATAATTATAATCATAATCATATATTACATGATCTTAAAAACATAGATTGTCTCATCACATTCGACCACATGGGCGTAAAAATGCTAAGTAGATTACATTGATGATAAATTATTAATATTAATAATAACAATATTTTTAATAATTATTGTTCAAATTCAAAAAGGGATGTCAGTTAGAAATAAAATAATATAAACAATAATTGAATTAAATGAATAATTATGTCAAAGTGTAATTTAAGTAGTCATTCAAATTATAGTAGCATTTATTACGTAAAAATTCTTTAAATTGCTTCTTAAAACCAGCCAAATCTAACTCCCTAATTGATTTTTTATTTTATTGTAAATTTGCGGGGCTCTGTGTTTATAAGTCAAATTAGTCGTATCATTGTTTTTTGGAAACTCATCTTCTAATGGTCCTGAGAAATTGCCGATGGGTAACCCCATCGGGCACACCACGCCTTGTAAATAAATAACTTTTGTTTACGAAATATTTGTATGGAGGGGCGACGAAATGCATACCCCGTTTACGTAATGACAACACGATGGTGGTGTTATTAATTATTATTTACGCGGTAATTAGAACACTGAAGACTTAATTGTTTATTCTGAAACACTGTCTTTGTCGTGAAGTAGCCCAATGCGGTAGTAACATTGAGTGAAAACTTTCCGTACAGAGAACTTGCTAGATTCTCAGTTTCTTATTAAAAAAGTTGTTCAACTTTTTCTGTGTTAATTTAATTATTCTATGCTGGAAAAACGTTCTTAAAATCGTGATATTAATATTGATGTTTATAGAAGTTTTGAACAACAGATTTTGATGATTATTAATTTATCTAGAAACGATTAGCATTTTGACCATTATTTTGTAATTAATTAGATTACTACTTTTTACTTTAAAAGAAAAAACATATATTTCAGTATAGCTAAGTCTTTTTGCTTTCTCGACACATAGGACCCGACACTTAAGACACCAGCATTACTGAAAGCCTAAACCAGTTTTAAGTAATGCTTGAGTCGTGATTGAGGTTCTGTAATACGGGACACAGAGTGCGCGCAGACGCAATTAAAATAGTATTGAATTTGTTTATTGATTTGTTGTTCGAAAGCTGTCACCGTATTGTGTATATTTAAGTACCTACCTGTTCGTAATCCTTAAAACATGTGGCGCCAAATTCGTAAGTTTGGTCTGGAGTATTGTGATCTGCCTACAATGTTGTGGAACATCTCCGTCTTTCTTAAAGTACTCACTCTCAATATATACGGCAAGAACAAGACAGGTAAAACTATTTAAAATACTACAATGACAAAAAAATACTATTTTTTAATTTTAGTTGGGTTTGTTCTTGACTCTAGTCTAGGTCACAGATGACAGACTATTATTAAAATTAATCTATATACAGGGTGTTTGGAAGCTGGGTGCAAAGCCTTAAGGGGGTGAACGTTAACACCATTTAGAGCATTTTGAACCATACATTTCTTAGATGAAGTCGGTTCTATTTTTGTTTTTGACTACTACTTCTAGGTTTTTTTGGGTAAAAGTATAGCAGTTAAAAATAAAAATAAAACCGACTTGGTCTCAGACATGTATGGCTCAAAATGCTCTAAATGGTGTCAACTATCATTCCCTTAAGAATTTGCACCCAGCTTCCAAACACCCTGTATATCTACATAACCTAATATTAAAATTACAACCACTTCTAAGAAATTGGATTAGATAAGACGATATGCTGACTCACGTTTCTGACGCTCCAGCTTAGTAGAAGCTTAAATCACCGCGGATTAACACCCACACACGGATTGTGATATTAACACCCACACACGGATTGTGATATCTTCATAGCATAAGTTTGTTAAAGTTATTGCTAAAGCAAGGTTAAGTTGTTAAGGAACTAGAGTTACCGATATAGCCTAAAGAGTAAGCAAGCTGCAGTGGCAGCGGGCTGGCCATGTTAGTGGAAGGACCGATGGCCGGTGGAGCAAACGAGACCTGGAGTGGAGACGAGTATTGGCAACCGTAGTTTGGGACGCCCCCCAGCTGGATGGACAGACGACCTCAAAAAGATGGCTGGGACGGACTGGTACCGGAAGGCGGACACACCTTGTTTTTTTTTTTGGATGCGTTAATTAGCAAAGGACTTCTCCCGCTCTGGGCGGAGCGGGAGGGCGTCTCAGACTTTTACTGACTAAAACCAACCCGTGTTCCTTGAGTTGCCTGTGTGCCAGGGCCACGGTAACTCTTTCGAACAATCCGCGACCCTGACAGGCATCGGCCCTAGCGGACCCCGTCAATTGGGGCTGACATCTCTTTGAGGCGCGCGTGGAACACAACGCGCCGTCGACCCGGGCCTGGTCCTTACTGGACGGCGAGCTAAGGCGGACACCCCTAAAAATGCACATACTTCTATATACTAAACTAAAAAGTTCTTTTGCCTCTCCATCTCCAGGAATCCCCTTCATCTTGTACATCATAATGATAATGGCCATGCTGTGCTACTTCTACGTGTACTTGTTCTCCATGCTGTGGTTCGTGTTCGTGAGGAGTCAGGAGACGGGTGACATGGCGGCGGCCATGGTGGTGCTCTCTCTGGGCGTCTCCAGCGAGATCGGGACCCTGAAGCTGTTGTATATGTTGTTGTATAAGTGAGTTGTTGGAATAATCACAATGTTAGGGCTGAAAAGTATTTGTGCATCTTTTTAACATTGAAGTAGTATTCTTAACTTTGTGGGATTCATTCAACTTTTGGATCTTGGAAGTTGGCGGTTTGATACCCCGGTGCCTCGGAAAGCACGTTAAGCCGTTGGTCCTGCGCCTCATATCTCTCCGGTCGTGTCGAATTGCCGTCCCATTGGACTATGAGAGTAAGGGAAGAGAGAGTGCACCTGTGTCTGCGCATACACTTGTGCACTATAATATCTCCCGCGCCGAAGGCTAGTCTCCGTTGAAATTGGCCGCCATGGCCGAAATTCGGGGTAGAGGACGCAATGTATATACAAAAGGAAAACGTGACTGACTGACTGACTGATCTATCAACACATAGCTCAAATCACTGAACGGATTGTGCTGAAATTTGACACACAGATACATAGGTATTACAACGAAGGCATTCGCTAAGAAGGGGTTTTTGGAAATTCGACCTTTAAGGGGAACAAACTAGACCCCCCTTTTCACAAAGGCGTATTTTGTTTGCATGAAAAATCCTATTCTTTGAGTTAATAAACTTGAAACTTCGCACGAATACATATCTAAGTAAATTATAAAGATTGACAATTTTTATTTTTATAAACTAGCTCTTAAAGGGGGATTGTGGTTGTCAAAGTCATGGAAGAATTTTAACACGCGATCCGATTAATTCGAAACTCAGTACTTCAAAGAATACCGTGTATCAGGGTCTTTCGAAAATAATCCCTTGAAGGGATTATACATTTTTGAAGGTGAGGATTTTACTGCGTGGCTTGATTAACTCAAAAATTGGTATGAATATTTTTTAGTTTAAAGTTTGGAAACAACCTAAACGACTTTTTAAAATTCCATCCCTATGGGGGGGAAAAGAGGGGATACAGTTTATATGAAAAATCTTATTTCTGTGGTTTAATTTGAAACTTGGCAATATTTTCCCCAGTAAAGAATAAAGATTAGCACTTTTAGTTTTTTACAACCACACTTCACAGAGGATTTAGGATTAGGATTTTTGTATCAAAATTAGTAAGTAAAGGCGCTGTCGGATTAACTGCAAATTCGGTATTAATAATTAAAACAAAACTATAAAAAGTTCATCATTCAGGTTTTCTCAAAAATCGATAAAAGGGTAATAAAAATCAGAAAAGGGTAATACAGTTTGGATTTTACTGCTTGCTTCAATTAACTCGCAAGTGGGTGTAAATAATGTTAAATCATACAATGGAAACGTACCAAACCCCTTTTAGGGTTCCGTACCGAAAGGGTGCCAACGCAACTCTATTACTAAGCCTCCGCTGTCCGTCCGTCTGTCTGTCAGCGGTCTGTATCACATGAACCGTAATGGTAGACACTTGAAAATTTCACAAGTGTGTATTTCTATTGCCGCTATAACAACAAATAATAAAAATAAAATTAAGTTAAAAATTAAAGGGGTCCACATACAAGAAACGGTAAAAAAAAATATGTAGTGTTAAATATTGTACGATGGTACGCAACTCTTCGTGTGCGAGTCTGACTCGCACTAGGCCGATTTTTAAAACAAGCTCTGTCATTCGGAAAAGGGAGCACACTGTTTATTTGAAAAATCTTATTCCACTGATCTGTTAACTGAAAAATTGGCCTGAATACTTATTTATCTAAATCTATACTGATACAATAAAGCGTGATTATGAATGATAGGCTTAGGAATGATGTTATAAGGCAACGGTGCGGTTTAAAAGAAGATGTAGTGACAAAAATTTAAAAGAGTATGCTTAGATGGTTTGGTCATGTTGAGAGGATGAATGAAAGGCGACTAATAAAAGGTATTTACAAGGCAGATGTGACTGAAAACGCTAGGAGGGGACGCCCTAGGAGGACATATATTGACCCTATTGGTGATGTTCTTCAGAAAGGTTAGGTGCGTAGTACTCGCAACCGGCGTTCGTGTATGACCAGATGTATGAACGTAAACGAGGCAAAAGGAGTATGCATGGATCGTAGCAGGTGACGTTATGTAGTTTCTGCCTACCCCCATGGGAAGAAGGCGTGAGTTCTTTTAAGTACGTAAAAAAGTTTTCGGTTGTAACGCGCTAATCTATGGATCTATCGGTCGGATTCAAAAATTTCTCTTTGCATTTGTAAGCCTAATTTTTGGGGAAGGTTTTAGGCTATTTAAATTCAAGCTACGACTCTTAGGAGCCGAGCAAAGGGAAAAAAGGTAGAAATAATACTAACCGAAAATGAAGTAATAGCGCGGGCGGGTGATGCGATGCGACGGCGGGTCGGGGGAACAAGAAATTTCACGCGGACGAAGTCGCCTGCAGAATTATTATATAAAGCCATAGCCACAGCCGCATATTAAATTTTTGCGACAATTGCATTCGTAAAGACAGCTTCAAATAAGACGTCTACATACTGATGTAGCATTTAATTAAAAACAAACTTGTTTCCAGTGACAAAATCCGGAGTCTAACGGATGCCTTCCTCGAATTCGACTCCCGTATGATCCCGGGCAGCCGGCGGGCTACCAACCTGCTGAGGTACATGCGAGACGTCAAGAAACGCGCCATCTTCTACTGGCTGGTACTCATGGTAAACGCAACCGTCTACGTGTTCGTCCCCTTGCTTAGACCCGGCAGACATTTGACGGCGGATTTGTTTGTTATTTATGGTAATTGATTCATTATTGTGCATTTTATCATTCTCGATCATAGATTTACAAATTTTATGACCGATTCAATTAGTTTTGTTAATTTTTTATTTTTGAACTCAATAATTTTGAGTTCATAAATAAACAAATTATATAACTGCTGTATTTTTTTTTTCTTTTTTTGAAGTTTTTTTTTAATGTATACCTTGAGTGAGATATCTGAGATACGGGTTTATTCCTAGTTCAGGTAGCATCAAATTATAATATACCTTTAGTTTAAGGCCCTAATATTGTAAACATTTGTGTACATCAATTATTTCAATAAACAATTTCAGTTCCTTCTTGTGAAACGTATCTTTTTCTAATGTTTTGAACAGTTAGGTTAATTAAACGATTACCTTGTCTGTTATTAGGACCATGCAAATTACACTCTTCGAAAAACAAAGTAATATTGTAAAAATATGTCCTATGTGCCCACAGGATTGGAACCGATGTTCGAGTCACCAAACTATGAAATCGCGTCGATCGCAATGGGTGGCTGCGTGTACATAATATGCTACATTTCGGCCAACGTAACCATTTACCTGATAGTCACTATTGGTTACGCAGAGTCCCAGATGTTGACTTTAAGTGATGAGGTAACTCACATATGGAACGATGCTGAAGAGCATTATAGATCTATAGCTGAATTCGAAAATGACAATTTTCTTACAAATGATGATATGAAGAACCGAATAATTAACGACAACGTCTGCAAAAACCTCAAAGACATTATAATACGCCATGCAATCATCAAAACACTTTTAAATCAAGTGGAAGACGTATGTAGAGGACCTATTGCTATAGGATTAACTTTGCTAGTGATCAGTTTGATATCAGAACTGCTTGGAGGATTAGAAAACACGATACTGCAGCTACCATTCGCGTTTATTCAAGTTGGGATAGACTGTTTCATGGGTCAGAGGGTAATGGACGCAGGCCTAGTGTTCGAGCAGGCTGTGTATGACTGCAAATGGGAGAATTTTGACAAGAATAACATGAAGATGGTGTTGGTGATGCTGCAGGTGTCGCAGAAGACCACGGCTATATCGGGGGGTGGAATTACTACGATGAGCTTCAGGACTATGATGGCGGCTATGAGGGCTACCTATTCTGCTTACACTACTCTTAGGTCTTTTATAAAATAAGGTAGAATCTTTATAGAAAATACATATAAAATTAATTAAAAAAAACCCGACTAACAAAAACCTTTAAAAACGGCTAAACAGATTTTCTTTTTTTTAGCTGGGCACCCTCGATCAAGTCACCTTTCAAACGAAACAAAAAACAACGGGAGATACGATGACGCAGACACATATACAGATACACACAACTTATTTACAACCCTCTTTTTCTGTCGGGGGTTAAATATTAATATTAGATTATTAGATGAAAATAATGTTAGCAGTTAAGAAACAAACTAAATGTTAAAACTTATTAAACCGATACAAAATTAAGTTCTGTTCTGTTCATCTCTTTTTTCTTTGGTTCGTTCCGTCACGTCTTGTGATTTTCAGTGAAGCGTTCACGCTCTTGTAGACTGTAGATTTGTAGACCATTTTCTATTTTATTAAGTACCTGGTATTTGTTGGCAGGCCTACACTGTCCCCCCCATACCTATTAACACTGTAATTTGAAAACATTGTAAAAGCCAATTATTTTTAAAAGAGTAACCGTGGAGTTTCTTGCCGGCTCTTCTCCATAGGAAACGACCAATTGGAACCGTGCACCTAGCTTCTGACGTTTCATAAGTGCCCATGTAGGTTTATGTCAAATAAAATATTTTGATTTGATTTCAAACAGTAGGTACTTAGTACAAATTTTTAAGACGTATTTGCAGTACAACAAAAACATACACTTTATTTTGAACAATTTGTAATTTTTTACTAAAGCACTTTCTTAAAAAAAATTAAGCCAGAAAGTACTTAAGAATTGTTGGAAATGCAGTCGAAAAATAACACAGTGGGTTCAAAGATCAAAAATTCTCAATAGGACCGAGTTCAAAGGAGGATTGAACAGGCGGCGTCGATGATGGAGGATGGAGGGTGCTATATCAATATTTGAGCTGACTCTGATCCACAGAGACCGAATGACCGAACGGCTGAACGAGGGGTGGATCACAATGGACTCATTCAGACTGTAATGAATGGACTTTTTTATGATTCATTTTGTATATTAATTTCGGCACTGGAGTTTTTTCGTTTGCGCTGGAAAGTACTTTTGAGTTCTTTGTTTTTTTCTTTACAGTTTCGCATTTACCTACAGATAATTCAACGTAGGAAGTCTAGTCCTTGCTGATACTTAAATACCTAAGGCCCACTTGCGCGTTCATGGGTAAATTAATAATTAAATCTAAATAACTCGGAGTTAACAGCTAACTCAGGGTTAATCAAATAATTCATTTTGCGCCACCAAGAGTTAGAGGTAAACCTAGAGTTCAACTTGTCACAAAACTCTGGGTTAGTGTTAATAATTTAAAAATAGATTGACCTTATGAGGTACTGCTGATAACTTATTTTGTATTTTATATTGTTCGACGTTGTAGTACTCGTACGTGAAAATTGGGTACTATATTAGCAGGGAATATATTCATGAACTCATATAAAAATAAATACAAATTATAAAAAAACTTAAAACTGAACACTCAGCTTGATACACGATAACCAATTTGGTTTCAAGTCAGGTCTCTCTACTGAAACGGCTATACTGTGTCTGAAGCAAACTGTCAAGTACTACACGGATAAAAATACGCCTATTTTGGGGTGTTTTCTTGATTTATCGAAAGTGTTTGATCTGGTTTCCTACGATATTCTATGGCAAAAATTACACCGAGCAACGATGCCCGAGGAACTAATCCATACTTTTAAATATTGGTATGGGAACCAGATCAACGTTGTTCGGTGGTCAGGGGAGTATTCGATGCTATACAGATTGGGGTGCGGCGTGAGGCAGGGGGGGCTGACATCGCCGAAACTTTTTAACCTTTATGTGGACGCGCTTGTGGAGGAGCTCAGCGGCACACATGTCGGATGCCATACCGATGGAGTTTGCCTTAATAATATTAGTTACGCGGACGACATGGTGCTGCTGAGTGCTTCTGTAGGTGGACTGTCGCAGCTGCTTGACATTTGCAAAAAATATGCTGAACAACTCGGGTTGGTATACAACATAAATAAAAGTGAGTGGATGATCTTTCAGGCTCGGGGAAGGTCCCTAAGTCAAACATCTAAAGTTAGACTGAATGGCTACCCCCTTAGTAGGGTAGAACAGTTTAAATATCTTGGGCATTTGCTAACCCCGGATCTGAAAGACGATAATGACATAGAAAGGGAGCGTAGAGCGTTGTCTGTTCGTGCGAATATGATAGCATGCAGATTTGCTCGTTGTTCAAGAGACGTCAAGATCACCCTGTTCAGGGCATTTTGCACGTCCTTTTACACGAGCAGTCTGTGGGTGAATTATACGTAAAAGCAGTACGGCGCTCTACGCGTCCAATACAATAATGCATTCAGGGTGCTGTTTGCACTTAGGTAGAGCACGCGATCGACGCGACTAATCTCAACGACTATCAAAACACGAAAGAAGCGAGGGAAGCGAGCCCAATGATACCACTACCGAGAAGAGCCCGCTGACTTAAGCAATGATAAAGCTTGATAAGTTAGCTTTAAGTTTCCCGAATAGAATAAAAATAAAATGAGCAAAAATAACATGAGTGGCTTGTGGTAATGTGGGGCAATTTACTAGTGGAATAACATGAGTAATGTGGGGCAATTTACTAGTGGAATAACATGGGTAATGTTGGGCAATTTACTAGTGGAATAACATGGGTAATGTGAGGCAATTTACTAGTGGAATAACATGAGTGTCTTGTGGTAACGTGAAGGAAGTTACTAATGGAATAACATGAGTGTCTTGTGGTAATGTGGGGCAATTTACTAGTGGAATAACATGTGGGTCTTGTGGTTATATGCAATTTAAGTGACTCTTCTGGTAAAATATTTTTTTGCAACCCACAAACCCACATATCGCCCCTGCTGAGATATCGTCTCACATAATTTTCCTTTCTTCTCTATGACAGTGATAATATTGTAAAAACATTTTTCTGGAATGGAATAGAATATGTATTTGCTCAGAATGTAGATATTTACAATAAGGTGGTTATCATAATATTAAAGAATCCTTGTACATTCTACCATTTTGGCATGCACACCTTGATGCAGTTCATCATCAAACATATAAACATTGACACACAACTAAAATTTATCAGCTAGAAAATCTGATACGGAGTAGTAACATTTATTTGTTAGAAGTACAGTTAGTTTATTTTTTAAAGTTCTTACTGGTTCCTCTTTTATGGAATCAGGAATGTGGTTAAAAATAGTCGGTGCCATACCAAAAACACTTTTCTTCAACAAAGCAGTCCTATCCGTAACCTATGCGTAACAAGTTTTGGTATTGAGATCGCAAAGTTACATCTCGGTATGTGCTTTCCGATAAAGTTATAAATAGATGTCGATTACATGTAACAAAAATAGCAATTTCTGAAATGTAACGGCACAGAAATGTCAATAAATTATGACTTTAAAAAAGTGGAACACAGCTGTTATTAACTTTCAAACCAAATATTGCTCGTAGGCAGCGTTTTTGGGCCTTAAAAATACTCTCTCTTTCGGTACAATTGCCCCAATATATAATACCAAACCTTAAAATGGAAACGACAAGACTATGATATGCTAGTAATACTGTTTTGGTATCAACTGTTTTTTAAAGATTATAAAGTGCATATGCAGATGCGCTAAGTTTTTACAGATTGCACAGGCTTCTGCCTGTGCCTTCCATGTCATTCCTGGAGTGGTTTTATTTTCAAGGTTTCTTTTAAAATAATGTTATATAACAATGCCTAGTAAGACATCTGAAAGTTGCTGAACAATTTGAAATTATAGGTCTTGTACTAACGAACCTATCGGATTTAAAGAGTATTCCACAAATGCGGTCCGAACTGTGAGCCTTTGTAAAGTCTAATCTCCTTCGCTGATTTGAAACTGGCTGAATGGGGCGGCGGAGAAGTTTCTGCTATCTCTGAATTCAAGGGTACAGGGTTCGTTTCAGTCATATTGCATGTAATTCATCAAGAAATAAGAAATAATAATCATACTTTGCTTTTAAATATGTTATGTTGGTGTTACACTATCAATGGTATTGAAAGGATAATTATTTTCATTTCTCATACACGGAAAGTACTGTTTGTTTGATCTGAGTAGCGGGTGGAAGACGCTGTTCCCCGTCTTAGGGCGGGAATGACTCATAGTAATTACTTCCCTCTCTAGGGCGGGAATGAATTTTAAAAATAGAAATAAATTTGGTTAGGTAGTCGGCTACGATTTTTTTTACATAATAGTGACTTCATAACAGCCAGTGTGAATTAAAAAAATACCCATTAAGGGGGAGGCGCTAAAATTCAAATTTACTTAGTTTTTTGCAATTTGCAGTGACTCACCAGAAACACAATTGACACAGAGCTGCAATTTGCAAAAAACCAAGCAATATTTGAATTTGGCGGGCTACAACTGAGGATCCACCTTAAGCGGGACGGCCCGCGGCGGTGAGCCGGTGTGTTCCATATTTAAAATTTAAAAAGGACTATCATTTGGCGGGATAATAACTCTGTAAGCTTCCTTAGCTTTGTTTTCTTCGTAATAATTAAACTAAACCCCTCCCCTCTTAAAACCTAACCTAACCTATTAAAGCCCTCTCCCAGTCTCCTACTTTGCTGTGCCCTTACAGGGTCTATATTTATGTACCTAGCTTTAAGCCCTTTGTAACATCTTTTTTACAATATGGAATGCAAAATAAATGAATATGAATATGAATATGAATAAACGTGACATTGGCTGAATGAACAAACCGTGCGAAGCCACAAGAAAAAAAAACTGTAAGCTGTACCGAAATTCAAAATATCAGTTTTATAGACTAGTATTTGATTAAAAATGAGTCTCAAATTATTATTATTAATTAATATTTTAGAAAAACTACTATTTTTACTTTCCTTGTATTCGAAATGAAAAGTAGAGTGTTTAACACGGGTGAAAGTCATCAATTCCTACTCGGACTATAGCCGCCCTCGCTGCGCTCGGGCGTCTAAATACCTCGTATGGGAATTGATTCCTTTCGACCCTTGTATAACAATCTACTATTCCAACAGAGTACAAAGAATTAGGGACTAGTATTTCGGGTATATTCTACTCTTGATCAAGCATGGTTTTAATGAAATCAACATGAGTAATGCTAGATGCTTTAGATACTCATGGGGCATTTGTAGTTTAATTGATTATTGCAGATGCTTCTTTTGTGTGTTTGTACTATATTTTACTAGAAACTAAAGACAGGACACTGCAGGATATTGAGCTTGAGTTTATGGATATCAAGTTGCCTAAAGATGATAATGGTTTTGAGATGGGTACGGTAGCCAATCGTTATTTGTTAGTTAGTAAGTAGGAAATTTTTGTTTGTTATTTCGACCAAGTAAAATATGGTGGGATATATACATTACCTAATATTTGCTTCGTGTGTGGGACGTATTGAATGTCTTGACGTATTGTGTGTCCTTAGTAATCGTAGGAATCCTTAGGTCATAACTAGTGCAGATTCAGGACTAGTCGAGAAATGGAGGGATGTTATAATAGTTTACATTGATAGTTAAAAAAACATGAAAAAGTGAACTTAAGATTTTTTGTGATAGGAAACAACATTCTAGTCTAGATAGTAGAAATGAAACGCATGTGTGTCACTTATCCAACGATTTTACCGCTGGCATAATAATTCTTCTGACTTGTTCACTTCTTAGAAATTCTAACTGACCTACAAACTTTTCTGGCTATAAATAATATTGTTCTAGGCCTCTAGAGTCCAAGCTATCAAGTTATCAGCAATAATTTGCAAAAACTAAACAAAACTCTATAGAAATCAGACACTTTAATACGTTTTCCGTCGAAAGGGCTTACAAGACCCTCAGCCAGGGATAACGAAGGGATGTTGGGACCCGGCAGCCCAATTACGGGTTATTAAGCCCCACGACATTTGATATCTATGCTTGTCCAGTACAAGCATAGGTATCAAATGCCATTGATAAATTATAGTTGTACTTTACCGTTGACGTCTGTAGACGTATTCTTGCGTAGGTTTTATTTAGATTTTACATACATACATAAACTCAAGCCTTCCTCCCACGGGGATAAGCAGAAACTACAGAACGCAACCTGCTATGATCCTTACCTCCTTTTGCCTCGTTTACGTTAGATGTTGTTCATTGTTTAGATATTATTTGATCGATATAAATTTTTCAGTGATGTTTAGATATCAGACGAAATTTAAAGGTGCAAAAACTTTGTTAATTTTTAACTGACTTCAAAAAAAGGAGGTTCTGTATTCGACCCTTATGTATGTATGTTTGTATGTCCGCAATTTTCTCAAAAACTACTGATCCGATTTGGATGGGGTTTTCGCTATTTAGATGTATATTTTTCAGGGAAGGCCTTACCTTAGAATATAATAATATTAGGATCAGATGAAGATCTTTGGATATACACAATGGAACTCTTCAATAACTAACAGTAAATGACCTGCGATTGTTGCGATTATATATCTATGTATTGTTTACACTATATTCCATAACATAACATCACGCCTGTACGATTTTAGGGGATAAACAGATATTTACAGTACACCCTAATTTTTCAGTTATGTTAAATATTCATAATATACGGCCGTATTGTATTGTTCTATCTAATCGTAGGATCATATTGAATATGTCACTGAAAATTGGGAAATGAAACAGTAAAAATCAGAATAAATATATATGAAAAAAAGGCTTCGAACAAAAAAAAAACACGAAAAAAGGGAAATGAAACATTCTGATTTAAGGATACTTTTTCAGAAATCAATTTGTTTCGAAGAAAAAAGAACCACCTTCGAAAAAACACGAATTCAAAAGTGAAAAATAATATATGAAATAAAATATAAACACATAAAATAGTAAACATCGTAATTTGGAAGCAGTTAATAGACATTTACATAGTTATAGCGTTAATGAGGTACCAGGGAAGCCGCGTGTGCAGAAGGAATTATTGCCAAACTTCCTTGTCTTCAACGTAGTCTTTAATCTTATTCCACGGATATATCTCTTGTACCACGGATCCGTTGCCGTGTAAGGTCGAAGGGTATGGTTCATCTCTCATACGTCAGCTGGGACATCAGGTGCTAAATAACTTGTTTATGTGGCGCTATAACGCGCAAAAATCCTAATAGACGAGGCGTACAGTACTACGTCGTCAAGAGACATTTTTTAATTCTGAATCAACTTATCTTTCATCTTAAGTCCTTACCTGATCCTAGTCTCCAGGTCTCATAGTGTAAATTCAAATTATCTGAATAAGTTATGTAAAGAAAAAGCTTAATTAACCTACCGCTTATTTTCAAATAGTTCTTTAAAGAGCAACACAAATCCGTTATGATTGCAATCGAACTTTTAATTCGTCCGAGCGCATTTAACACAGATTATATTTGGTAGAATATTTTAAGATTTTTCTCTCAAAAAATCAAGTCCGAATTATTTTTAACTTTTATCGTATTTTATTCATAGTTCCAACGACCGAATTCTTAAAATATTTTTACCCTTTTTATTTTTTCTCTTTATGTATTTCTTGTCTGATTTAATATACCAATAAATTGTACGTGATTTTGCGGTTTATCAGTGTTTGATTTTTAGCTACCTCACGTAGGGGTTCGACTCCCCGACGTGCTAGCGGCACGTTCTACGTTCCAATAGATATACAGTGATGGGAATGTCAATATTTTCAAATTTATAAAATGTGGTGTACAGGTATCTGTAGGTTTTAATGTATATATTGCCCGGATACACTTCTTTTGAGCTTATAAGACAGTTTCTCTCTCAGTGGCATTCCCCTAAAACATTATACCATATCTCAGTGTCGAACCAACGTAAGCGTGGTAAGCAGATAGCAAGCACTTTGATTTACCACTTTACGAAGGATATAGATGACTTAAGAATACCGACTTAGTTTTGTACATACTGGTTCAATGTGTCCTCCATGTCATGTCTGAGTCTATGTGTAGTTCAAGAAATTTTGTAGTGTTTATTTTTTCTATGTTTATTTGTTCATAATTTATATTGAATGTACTTAATTTTGAAATTGCCATCGGTAAGTGCTGTAACCTACTTTGGCAACTTGTTATAAAAGCGGAGACTATTTATAAGAAATAACTTCCTAGTTTTAGTTCATCTAAATTTGGGTATACAATTTAATTTTTACTACGTGTAAATTATGGAAATCGCTTCTTATTTTGAAAAGTCCTAAGTTTTTGCGAACATACAAAATACTTTCTAAGATATAAAAACAAGGCAGAGTTAGTATATCAATTTCCCGGAATTTGTTAATTTGTCAATTCAGATTATGTGTTAAAGTAGCAATGTTAATCGACTTTTCTCGCTCACCGTGCTTAAGTAATATATTTCCATTAATTTTTACTCTGCAGTATCATATCGTAAGACACTGCTGTGATAAATGATACTCAAACCTTAGTTTCAGTAAACAATTATAAGTTTTGACGAGTTCTACGTAAGTAAAATTGAGTGAACATAATTATAACGCCATCCTAAAAGACAGAACAACCTTCAACAATAATGTTAAAAATTATAATTGAATTAAAGTTAAGAAGTAACGTTTAATGTAGTTAAAAGTTAACTAATTTAATTAATTAATTATCGTCTCAATGGAGGCGTTTCTGTTGAATCTTTAGTCTGCGCCTGTTGATTGTAGTTTTAATTATTTTATTATGAGAGCCTTCGTCGGTAATTTTGTGGTTTGAATTAAAGTGGAACATAGAAATAATGAAAAATAAGTTTGACATACTTTTCAGGTCATAATGTAGATTAGAAAATGGTTTCTTAGCTCTCACGTTCAATATTTTTAAGGCTTTGTGAATCCTTATAAAAAATCAAAGTAGTTTTTTTTGGAACGAAGTTCCTTATCGCAAGGTACGGACTTGGCGGCTAAGTGAAAAAAAGTGTAAGAATTTTCCGTCACGAGTTTCCGTCACGACCCTTTCTTTATTTGTTTGTTTGGTTGAACGCGCTGATCTCATAATATACTGGTTGGAATTAAAATAATCTTTTTGTGTTGGATTGCCCATTTATCGAGAAAAGCTTTAGGCTAAACTTTAGGCTAAAGCTTAAACATTACGCTACAACCAATAGGAGCGGAGCATAAATGAAAAATGTTGCAAAAACGGGAAAAATGATTCCTTTTCAGAGCTTCCGTTGCGTGCGCTGCGTAAACGGTTAAAGTTACGCAAAAATCATATATAACGAAATTGTTCCCCTTTGAAAGTTCAAAAAAAAACTATGCTACAGCATATGTCAATTTTTTAAGGTTGACTCAATATAACCCTTTTTATGGTAATCAAATTTGTTCTATGCATGTTCTAAATATACTACGAAAGGAACTTCGTTCCGACCGAGTGTTCCACGACACCCACGCATTTTTTTGACACCAGACATTTTGAAACATTTTCTCATTTTGTTCTCTCATTAAATTCAGATGATTTTTCACTTTTTTGAAGAGTTTAGAATTTTGAAATCATAGGTATTTATTTATTTACACTTCATGTATCCTACAGTAGTGATATGGTACACAGAAGGACTTAATGCCACAAGGCATCCTCTACGAGTCAACCTTAGTTTTCAGTAGTCAGTCAGGCATCCTGCCAGTTATTATTTTGTATCATCATTAGCACTAAACCTTCAAGAGTCTTCATTCGAAATAAAGATTTTAAATTTAAACTAAAATTACACTTCCTTCTTTATTATTTTCTTTCCACAACGTCTTTCACTGACATTAATATTATGCTTTAATATTATGTATATATTGCCTTTCTTTGATTTCTAGTAGCATAACATGTATTTTCTCTCTCTTTAGTTCATCACAAATACAAGAATACAAGGTAATCAGAGTGAATAGTCGCTCAGGATCAGGTATTATTGTGTTCCACATTTGCTTCACCGCTGGGGACCGCTGAAATCTTTGTGTTTTGGACTACGTGTTACAGAAAGCTGTGGAGTCGAATAGTACTATTTCTTTTTACAAATTTTGAAATTGTGAATTTATTTTGGGAATGATTATTTTTTCACCTCGCAACCTCGGAAAGATTCTGTTTATCATTTGAAATCTGACTGCAAAACTGCATTTTATCCGTTAGGGTGGAAAGATTTTTTTAAAGTCGAACCATTCTATTCAATAATTTTCTGTACCGCCAGACCATGGAAATTGCTTTAATACTTATTTCGTGTCAGTGCTCTCACCTCATTTTAAGAATAATCGCACTGGCCAGCACGATGACTCCATGAAAAAAAAGACTTTTTAAAATTTTCTTCTTTATTTAATTGACTTTCCATCATTTTGTTTTTTTTTTATAAAATCGTAAAAATCATAAAATATGAGCGACTCCAGCAGCGACCAAGCGGTACATAATGCCGAATTGAGTTTTCTTTCGGAAAAATCGCGCGAAACGTACACAAAAGCGTACACTTTGTTCAACGCATTGAGACATTCTAAAGGCGCGAAAACGATTTCGGATACTATAATAGTAACATACTTCACTGAACTGTCTAAAACAAGGCAATCAAATTCAATATTATCAAATTGTAGCAATTTTACTATTAATTTTTTAAATAAATAAAACTAATTTCATGTATTATTTAAGCTGTTTTTTTTGCACCTAGCATTATCCTCGCTGTAGTGGCCATGCAAAGTTGTGTGTTTCGCTCGGCAGCAAGCTTATTCTTCGTATCGTACCTTTGAAACCCTCGCTACGCTTAGGATTCTTATTTGAACCCCTCGGTTCGCTCGTGGTTCAATCCTAGAATCCTTTGCTTGCTCAGGTTTTAATAAAAGTACTCGCGCGAAAAAACAACTTTGCAGCCTTGCATAGCAAATAACTGTAAGTTTTTTACACTAACATTTTAAAGCTTCTGGAATAATTCCCGGGCCAAAAGTGAGTGAAAGCAACGCTACAATACGATGCTGGATACCAACCTATTTAACTATATCTTCACAATTCTACTTGAAATTTCAATAGGCTGTAATTCAAGGTCGACATAAAAACGTAAGTTAGAAACAAATACAACTAACTCGGTTTTATACTTACTTCTCCGTAGAGATCTACGTTTTGGAATGGGCAACTAGCTTCAACTTTCTGACTAACTGACCGACTCTTTGACAATTCAAAAGTGCCTGTAAATGGTTTAATTGAAATAAATGCTTCGAGTTATTGATTTTCTTGAACGTAGGTACTGTGGTGTTCTAGATAACACTAAATTAAAGAAGAAACGGTGTAGTTTATTCTTCCAAAAGATTCCAGAATTTTATGATAATTTTCATTGAAAATGTAAAGGGAATTACCGTCTCAAGTTAAATGTTAATGATACCTACTCGTTAACAATTTGGTCTGCCGCAATCAAGGGCTTTGTAGGATTTCCAATTGTAGAATTCTGAATAATAATTTTGAAGGAGCGACTTTGTTTCAGACTTTTAAACCCATTTTCACTAAGACTAAGTGACAATTAAATTAATGCCTAAATATAAGCAACGTGTTGGAATTTCAGTGCTCGTGTTCAGCGTCGCAAGTATTTTATTTAGTACCTAAGTGGTACTAAACATCCTGGTGGTGGTGGTGCTGGTGCTGGTGGTAGTGGTGGTACTGGTGCTAGTGGTGGTGATGGTGGTGCTGCTGGTGGTGGTGATGGTGATGGTGGTGCTGGTGCTGGTGGTGATGGTGGTGGTGTTGGTGGTGGTGATGGTGTTGCTGGTGGTGGAGATGGTGGTACTGGTGCTAGTGGTGTTGATGGTGGTGCTGCTGGTGGTGGTGATGGTGGTGCTGGTGCTGGTGCTGGTGGTGATGGTGGTGCTGGTGGTGGTGTTGGTGGTGGTGATGGTGTTGCTGGTGGTGCTGCTGGTGGTGGAGATGGTGGTGCTAGTACTGGTGGTGGTGCTGGTGGTGGTGCTGGTGGTGGAGATGGTGGTGATGGTGCTGGTGGTGGTGCTGATGTTGTTGCTGGTAGTGGAGAGGTTGATGGTGGTGGTAGTGCTGGTGGTGGTGCTGGTGATGGTGATGGTGGTGGTGATGGTGGAGGTGGTGGGAGTGGTGTTCCTAAGTGTTAGTGAAAACGGGCATTAGTAGTCTATCTGACAATAATGTCAATACTAATTTATTATTTAAAAACTTCACCGTTTACGTGCATCGTTGATGCAGTGGTCCAACTGCTGAGCATGAGTTCCTGGGTTCGAGTCCCGGGTCGGGCAAAATGTTATTTGGTTTTTCTATCTGGAATTTCTCATAGGTCCACCTCTGCCTAATCCTTCGGGGAATACAGGCGTGATATTATGTCATGTTTGTTATTTAAAACTTTTTAGAAAAATAGAATAGAATACTCTTTATTATGTACACCATAAAAAATAAACCCTTAAAAAAGATCCTAGCCTTTACAGAGTTAGTAACTACCATCGTAAATTTGCCCCCCCCGCCCCTCCTCCGCTCCGTTGGCCGGGCCGTTGGTTGGGCCCCGTTCGTCTCGTAATTGCAAACGCGACTGCTGAGCGTGGGTTCCTGGGTTCGATTCCCAGGTCGGGCAAAGTGTTATTGCGTTTTCCCATTAGGGAATTCTTAGTAACAGCCCGGAGTTTGGCAGTTGGCGGTGTGATACCCGCGTGCCTTGGTGCTTACGTGTCGCCGTTTGTCCTGCGCCTGATCTCTCTCCGGTTGTGGTGGATCGGACTATGAAAGTGAGGGAAGAGAGAGTGCGCCTGTGTCTGCTCATACACTTGTGCACTATTATATAAACTTCAATTAAAAAAAAAAAATAATAACTTCCGTGCCGAAGGCCGCCTTGGCTGAAAAACGGTCTGGAGGACTATATACATTTTGTATGCATTGGCACATAATATACCTAATTATAATAGTTGTATCGGTTGTCGGTACCTACGGTAGGTACATAGGAAGACAATACGACTTTAGAACATAGGTAAGCTATACACAATAGTATTTAAAGTGCAATTAAAAGTACCCCATTTAGATCACGTGTCTTATAAAATTCTTTATTTTTGTTAGAAAAAACTAAACCTACAGAAGTCGTCTCCATACCTTTCAAATCCTTCACATACTCGTAGTATATTTTGCTGACACTAATGTATTCGCAAAGGTCGCGTGGCCCACCTGATCCCAGATCACACGGGACTGGCCGCGGAATATACGCTGTTGTGCAAAAAATTCGCTGTTCTGCGAAATATAGGTAGCTATGCTGTTCTGCGAAAATTCTAACCCTCTAAATATTTGAATTTTATTACAAGTTTCGCTTTGTCTGTAGATGTGTTTGTTTGGAAATTAGAAAATGTAAGCGGAAATTTTGGGGTTGACTTTGGGGGTTGCTGCTACGTTAATGTTTACTTTCATTGCCGATTTCCTGAATTTCACGCTTATTGTAAATGACTTGAATGTGCCATGGAGGCTGAGAGTATGTCATGCTCACTCAAATGTCTCGTTAGTGGCAGCGTGTGTGTTGGATCATTAAGGTCATGTTCGTGAACGGGGGCCGGCAGTAGGGACTGGCCATCTCTTAGCTGCCACGGCTTATTTTAATTTCTGAATTGTATTTTTAAGTTTTTATTACGGACGATTTTAACGTGAACGTCTTTCTACATCGTTCTCACATGTATAATTTCAACATGAATGATGTAACCAATTTTTTGTAACAAAATTTGATTTAAAAGTGTCCGTGAAGTTTCTTGCCCGTACTTTTCTCTATAGGTACCTACTACGCTTTGGAATGGGCAACTAGCTTCATCTTTCTGACTGACAGACCCCTTGACACTTCAAAACTGCTTGTAATGGGTGCCTGTAGTTTTGAGTTCTTTTTGAGTTTTGAATGTCGTTTACTTGATACTTGTTGACAGGCTTCACTGTTCTGTCATAGCAAAATTGTAATTTGCAAACATTGTAAAAGCCAATTCGTTTTAAAAGAGGTACCGCGGAGTTTCTTGCCGGCTCTTATAGGGATCGACCAATTAGAACCGTGCACCTAGCTTCCGTTATTTCATAACCCGTGTAGGTTTGTGTGTAATAAAATATTTGTTTAAACTTGAGTGAGATTAGAAGGGAATTTTTAGAAAAACACTTTAGGTTGAGGGCTCACAAATAAGTATTCGTTGCAGTTCTATACCCGTGGATCGGTATAAATACCATTAAAGTACTCAGCACCCTAATTACGTAACACACTATTAATCAGAATCTGAATCATTTTGAAGGATATTGCTAATCCATTGCTTCATATGTTCGAAAAAAAATCTGCTCACAACGTAAATAACGCAATGAATGTTGTTGAACTGTCAAAATGAATGCCATTCCTACGGTTAGTGTGTTACGCAATTACCCCGCAGTTCCACTTCAATAGCTCTGAATAGACACCAAATCTATTTTCTTATAATAAAGCTGAAGAGTTGTTTTTTGTTTGAACGCACTAATCTCTGGAACCGCCAGTCGGATTTGAACAATTATTTTTGCATTTGATAGCCCAATTCTTGAGGAAAGCTATAGGCTATTTAACATCACGCTACGACCCTTAGGAGCTGTGAAAAAATAATAAAAGTCAGAAACAACGCTAAGCGAAAACGAAGTGTATTAGCGCGGGCGGGCCAAGGGATGCGACGCGGTGGGTCGGGGGTTGAAATTTCACGCTGACGAGCGAAGCCGCGGGCGGAAGCTTGAAGATAATATAATTAAATGGCTAATAATTTTCCAAGCGACTAACAATTTAAAAGGCTGTAGCGGCATCTACAATCGCCACATGCGAGCTACACGTCACAATGACGTCACGCAAGATCCTGCATCGCGCAAGCAGAGTTTACCGCGCAACTAGCATATATACAACATCCCGACATCAACCGTTGGGCAGTTGCCTACCAGACACAACACCCGTCTGGTCGGAGGATCCTCCCTTTTCTATGGAGTATGAGTGAGCTTTACACCCTGTTCCTCATACCTCTATAAGGCGACTAACTATTTGCTACTAAAAAAATAACTTGGCGGCGATTTTATATTTTAGCAATAATTATATTAGATGAGCTTCAAAATGCAAGGAATTATAAACACTAAATAATGGCTGCTACTTTAAAGTAGCAGCCATTGTTTAATATGTTCGCTACCTTAAGGTACCGAACATATTAAACAGGGCCAACTGAAATCATAGGCTAGCTAATCATAGGCATCAACTATAAATAATGACAAGGCGACTAATATTAACAGTGGAATAGGATGCAAGAGCGAGCGAAGCGAGCTCGGGACTTGGGGCACCGACTCGGACAGGTTAGAAGGGGATGGCGGGGTCGTCGTGAAGACCCCGCCATCCCCATACCTGGTAATTTTTTTGAAACCACCCTGAAGTAGAAGCCTCGCTATGCGGGGCCCCGTTATGCGGGGCCCCGTTATGCGGGGCCCCGTTGACTGCGCCTTATTATTATCGCCATTCAGAAATAGGAGGCCTCGCCAAAACAAAAACTCGGTGCCAGTTTAAATTAAAACAAAGCTAACAACTGATTATTAAGCTGCTACTTTTTACTTAAAATTATCCTTCGCTGTAGCTGCCAACCTACTATTTTTGCTACCGGCTTTAATTATTTTTTATTCCCAAATTCAGATTGATTCGTCACCGGGTTAAATACATGCCTAATTAAATGAACATAGTGTTTCCGCACGCGGTGTCAATTTTAACTACTTTCCACTTGGCTGTCGCTCTGACTTGCGATCTATTGTGGTACGGGAGTTGGGATCGCTGAATTTCATCTATTTTAAAACTAATACGTAAACTCAAACTCAAACTCAAAGCATTTATTTCAATTAAACCATTTACAGGCACTTTTGAATTGTCAAAGAGTCGGTCAGTTAGTCAGAAAGTTGAAGCTATTTGTCCATTCCAAAACGTAGATCTCTACGGAGAAGAACGGGCAAGAAACTCCAAAGACAGTCGTTTTAAATCAAGATATTACAAAATCCTGGGTACATTATTCTTGTTGCTTCTATATACGAGAACAATGAAAAAAAAATATAAAGAAACAATTCAAAATATAAGATTAATAATAAAAATAAACCGTGGCAGTTAAGAGATGACCAGTCTCAACTGACGGCGCCCGTTCACGAACATGACACATGGATCAGCACCATACAGCTCAACCATTTTATAGGGAACCGAATGATCCAACACACGCGCCACCAACAGTGAGACATTTAAGTGAGCATGACATAGTGTCGACTGCCATGCTGTCAAGTCAACATAATTATATAATAAACGAATCCATGGTACCCACATTTACAAAATTTAAAAAATGCTTCTAAATTATACAAAACTATAGTTTGCTATGTATTTGAGCGATGAATAAAATTTTACTACATAAAAGAAAAGACTCATTAAAAAGTCTATTGAGTTATTCAATAATAAAACATATTTTATAAAAAATAAACAAACATTAAGTTCGCAGTGTCAGAAAAATAAATGGGGTAATAAGAAGGGAGTATCTCTTCCAAACATTAAAATTTTAACTAGTGCGCCCGAGTGGCTGTGGAGCAGGACCAGCATTAAGCCAAGCATTTTTATCTACGACATAGTCATTGAACTTATAATATGCTTGTCTACATAGTTTGCGTTTAATGCATGTTTTAAATTTCTTCTCATTTAGTTGAAGAATATCGAGTGGTATTTTATTATAACATTTTACACAATACCCCATAAAAGAAGTACGAGTATGTACTTTAGATAACCTGAAACGTGGTTGATCTAATTTGTTCCTATTTCTAGTGTTGAAATTATGCCTGTCACTTATCTTACTAAAAAGTTGTAGATTTTTTCGAACATACATAATGTTTTCATATACGAATATATATTGACAAGGTACCGTCATGGTGTAATTTTTTTTAAATATAACATCATGTAACATAATATCACGCCTGTATTCTCAGAACGGTTAATCAGAGGTGTACCTGTAGTACACCTACATTTCGTCTGTATGTTTAAGACCCATGTAATAGGGCGCGACCCTATTGCCATCAACCGGGCACAGATCCAGACTCCGGGTTGATACTGAGAAATTCTTGGTGAAAAAAGAACACAATAACACTTTGCCCGACCCGGGAATTGAACCCCGGACCTCTTGCTCAGCAGTGGCGCTTGCGACTATCGAGGCCACCACTAAACTATTACGTTTTATTAATAAACTTAAAAAGGATTTCATTGCCTTGTTGATTAAGTGGCCGTAAGAATGAATGTTGAGCGTGGGGTCCAGAGGGCCTTGACAAATGGCATTAGCTTCGGCGAGATTCTATTTCTACACTCGCTTTTGCTAATAAATAGCATGCATACATAAAGTCACGCCTTCTTCTCATGGGGGTAGGCGAAAACGCTTGTCAAAAAGTGCCACTTGGCTATGCATCTCCGTGGAAGTAATTGTTCGACGCTGTCGATTCGTTTCATAGAATCGAATGATGTTAACATTGTTTAGCTAATTTGTATTCGTGGACCTATGATCACGTGACATTTCGATAGCTATGTAAACCTCATAAATTTTATGGCTTTCCTACTAGCATAATAGCTAATCGAATGTTATTTTGTCTAGGCCCTCTGGTTTCAACACCTAGTGATCTGGCTGAATTTGTATTTTAGGCTGGTTAAAGGACTCGCTCCCCCCTATTATAATGTAAATAAGACTTATTACATATCTAGTGCAACGTAGGGTACATCTCTGATTACCTTTGATTTACAACTAATACGTCTAACGCTTATAATAAATTCTGCTTAATGAATCTGCAATCATTTTGCCGTAAAGAACACATCGTTCCCAGCTACTTAGATAATAATATATGAAAAAAACTTGCCCAAATGCAGTCAGTGGTTTGGTCATGGAAACTACGTAAAGAAACAATGTATTTTTCAATACACTTCCTCGAAAGCTGGTTCTTATCGCACTACGATTACGTTCAACATGCAATGTATTTCAGACGCGTGCGTATTTTTCATTTACCAACACGTGTGCGGAAATAAAAATTGCCACAGATAACTGTACTTATACTTAGTCTAAATTGGTTTAATGCCTAGAGTCGGCGGTGATGGTTTTTTTTAAATCTCGGCAAAGAGATATGCGTCTTTACGGCGTTAATATTTTTTGAATAAGTATTTAAATTATGTTTATAAATAGAATAACATCAAAAACCATGATTATTACAAAAAAATATACGTTTATGAACAAATTAACAATTATTTGTGTTCTAAACTCAAAAATATTTGAATTTTCTAGTTTTCAAATTAGGCTGTTTAGCGGCTTTATACCTTTGCCTCTGCTTTAACAGGCGAAGGTAAAGCGCGGGAAAAAAGCAAATTCAGTCTTATTTATTTAATGACAAAAATATTTTTCGTTCTTTTATTTTATTTCTTCAAAAGTATATTGAAAAACGTCGTTTGATACACGTGGACATTTGTTATTGCAGTTCTCGGCTCCATAACACCCTCGCCTACGGCTCGTGTGTGTATTCCGCCTCGAATACAATAACAAAATTTCTCCACTTCTATCAAAATGTACTATTCTTTTCTTTGTCCGTCCCTTTTTCCTTCCTGCTTATCATCATAAAGTTTGTTATACATAATCTCACGCCTTCTTCCCATGGGGGCAGGCAGAAACTATAGAACGCTACCTGCTACGACCCTTACATTACTCTATTTGCTTCGTCTACGTTCATACATATGGTCATACACGCACGCTGGTTGCAAGTACTACGCACTTGACTTTTCTGAAGAAAATCACTAATAAGGTCACTGGGTATATTCCTCCTAGGGCTGCCTTGAAATTTGCCTTCTAAATATCGGTTTTTAGTCGCCTTTCATTCATCCTCTCAATATGACCAAACCATCCAAGCCTACCCTTTACAACTTTGTCACTATATCTTCTTTTAAACCGCAACGTTGCCTTCACGTCATTATATTCAAAACTTGTTATTTCTTACGGTATTTATCTGAGTCCTTGCGAGCACGTTAAGTGGCACCTACATTTTTTACTGACCCAGGTGGCCACCGCAAAGATATGTTTCTGGTTTCGTATTTGAAATAACGTAAATTACATATTTAATTTACGGATTATTCAAATGTTAAATAATAAAATGTTTGATTCCGCCATACTCGAGAGTAAAACGCCACAGGCATGGACCAGAGGTGTGGTGGTACTCTTCTTTAAGAAGGGTGACAATGCCCTGCTTAAGAATCATAGGTCTACTTCTGAGCCATGTCTACAAGCTGTTTTCAAGAGTCATCACGAACCGTCTCGTACGCGGGATTGACGATTTCCAGCCTCCCTAACAAGCTGGATTCCGTAAGGCTTTAGGACCGTCAACCACATACATACGCTGCGGCAGGTTAATACAGAAGACCGAAGTGTATAACCTGCCTCTCTGCTTAGCGTTTGTAGACTACGAGAAAGCCTTCAGTTCGATTGAGACATGGGCTGTACTGCAGTCTCTCCAACGGTGCCAGATTCAAATTCAAATTCAAATTCAAATCATTTATTGTTTGTCACATGTAGATAAAGATGTCATAGTCATAATAATTATAGGAGCAATGTAACATACCTATAAGGTGTACAATATTTTTGGCGCTTTGTTTTTGACTTACGTTAATATAATATACATTTTACACTTTATCCCCAGTTTACACTCTTTGCATTAGTATAAAATTGTACCATAATAAAGTATTGTAAAAAAATATTTTGGATTAGTCAAATTATACATGTCAAATTATACATAAAATAAAAAGTCATAATAACATACATTCATTAGTCAAGTTGAAACATTGAAAATATTATAGGTACATGTCAAATTATAAATAGAATGTAAGTCGTACAACAGTCGTCATGGTAGAGAAAAAACAAAATATTTAAACTAACACAAATTTTTGTCGTTAAAAAACTCGTTTATAGAGTAGTACGCTTTGCTTAACAGGAATTCCTTTAATTTATGTTTAAAAATATTGATCGCTGAAATACATTTAACATCGTTTGGTAATTTGTTATAAATTTTTACTCCCATTCCAAATATACTAGATTTAAATTTAACTGTTCTACATCTAATTCCCGATAGCTCATTTTTGTGCCGTGCACTTCTAAGTGTTTCATATTTACTTATATCACTTTTAATCATTACTGCCGCTTCATAAATATATAATGAAGGCAGAGTTAATATTTTTAAACTCTTGAACATTTCCCGGCACGAGTCAGTCTGTTTAAGCCCGGTTATGCTTCTCACACATTTCTTTTGGGCTTTAAGAGCATATTCTCTGTTTGAGGAGTTTCCCCAGAACAGAAGGCCATACTTTAGTGTGGAGCCCACATATGCATGATATGCGTTTAATAATGCACTCTCGTTCACAACTTTCCTGAGCATGTACAGGGCGTATGAGTGTTGGTTCAATTTTTTACAGACCTGGTCAACATGGTGTTTCCAATTCAGTCCACGGTCAATATGTATACCCAAAAATTTTGTGACATTGACTTCTTTTACTATTTCACCTTTGTAATTTATTTGCATTTTTTTCGTTTTTGTGTTTATATTTGTAAATGTCATGTAATTTGTTTTGTCAAGATTTATTTTAAGATTATTTAGAGTCAACCAATTAATAATAGTTTCTAATGATTTATTAATATTTGTCTCATATTCATTTTTATCAATGTCACTAAAAATGGCCGTGCTATCATCCGCAAATAATACCATTTGCTGGTTTATAACTTTCGGGAGGTCATTTATATAAATTATAAACAAAAGAGGCCCTAGGATGCTTCCTTGGGGCACTCCATACTGAACAATTTTTGGATCAGATGAATAAGTCTGTTCAAGCCTTGTAATCTTTGTGATTTGTGTTATTTGTGTCATTTGATATCTATTTGTGAGGTATGATCTTATAAGGTTTAAAGCATTTCCTCTTACTCCATATTTTTCAAGCTTAGTCAAAAGTATCTGATGATCGACATGATCAAAGGCTTTGGACATGTCCATAAAAATCGCAGTTAATTGTTGTTTTTGATCTAGCCCTGTCATTATAGTCTTTAAAAAATTAAACAATGCATCACTTGTAGATCTACCTTTCCTGAAACCAAATTGCTCGTTCGCAAGTACGTTGTTAAATTCAAAGTAACTATAAAAAATATTATAAATAACTCTCTCAAAGATTTTGGCAAAAACTGGTATTAAAGCGATTGGTCTGTAATATTTCATCTCCTCTTTGTTTTCTTTTTTGAATAAGGGATTTATAACTGTAAATTTTAGCTTGGACGGAAACACTCCCTTTTCAAGACAAAGATTAATAATATGACTTAGTGTGGGGGCGATAAGCTGAGATACCCTTTTAATTATCTTTGTACTTATGCTGTCATAACCTGTACTGTTTGTATTATTAAGCAGTTTGATTATTTGATCAATATCATTTGGATTTGTCGGACTTAAAAATATTGAATTGGCATTATTGTACGTCAGTGTATTTATAAAAGAGTTATTATTTCCTTTTAGCGTCGGTTTAATATCGTCAATAAAGTATTTATTAAATGCCTGAGCTATTTCCTTCGGTGCTGTAACTAATTATGATTGATTATCGGTACATCGATCTGAAGTGTTTTGCAGGACCAGACCTCGAAAACTATCCTTCTGTAGCGAGGGTTGAGACAGGGAGAGGTAATCTCTCCGAAACTGTTCACCGTCTTCAAGGTTCTGGACTGGAGAGGGGTTGGCATCAACATCAGTGGCGAGTACATCACTTACTTTTAGTTTACCGACAGTATAGTAGCCATGGCTAAGACTATGGAGGACCTCAGTATAATGCTCGATGACCTCAGTAGAGCTTCCGAAAGATTAGGTCTTAAAATGAACATGGACGAAACGAAGGTCATGTCAGATGTCCATGTAATACCCACCCTCTTGAAGATCGGTGACTCTACACTCGAAGTAGTGAACGATTATGTTTACTTAGGAAAAACTGTCCAGTTAGGTAGGTCCAACTTTGAGAAAGAGGTCAATCGTCGAATCCGAATCGGCTGGGCTGCGTTCGGGAAGGTACGTAGTATCTTCTCGTCCTACATACCGCAGTGTCTAAAGATGAAAGTCTTTGACCAGTGCGTGTTGCCAGTGATGACCTACGGCACTGAAGCGTGGTCGCTCACAATGGCCTTCATTAGAAGGCTGAAAGTCACCCAAAGGGCAATGGAGAGGGCTATGCTTGGAGTTTCCCTACGTGATCGAATCAGAAATGAAGAGATCCGGAAGAGAACCAAGGTAACCGACATAGCCCAAAGAATTGCCAAACTTAAGTGGCAGTAGGCAGGGCACATTGCACAGATGGCTAAGGGATCAACAGGTTCTGGAGTGGCGACCGCATGCCGGAAGACGTAGCGAACGTGGTGAAGGCCGCAGGAATCCGCTGGATGCGAGGAGCAGAAACCGGTTGAAGTGGCGGTGCTTGGGGGAGGCCTATGTCCAGCAGTGGACGTCTATCAGCTGAAATGATGATGATGATGATGAGATAATAAAAGCTCGCATTTGAGCAAAAAAGCTCAAAAATACTTAACATTTGGCGTTGTTTCTTTTCGACATTTTTTTTTTTGTAGTACGTAATAGGTTCGAGAAATGGGAACTTTCAATTGAAGAGAAATTTACGCTTTTGTGAAAAACCGAAGTTGTTTTTGTTAGGTTTTTTTTAAGTTCATGAGATTATGAAAACTTCGTCCTAACACATGAGAGGTGGACTCACACGCATAATTTTCACACATTTGAAAGTTTAAAACGATGCACGTCTAACATAATATCAAAACTATTGCCCAACTCCCGAACTAGCGTAATTGTACAGCACAGAGCGCCTCACTTTGAGCAATTTGCTAGCGTGCCCTCAACCACCGCCCCCCCACCCCCTCCGCATGGGATTGCATCGTGGCCAGGACTTAATTGAGCGTATAATGGCGCATATCTCCTAAAACACATTGGACGTAAACGGACGTCGGGTTTAAATGTTTATAAATGAAACAAATGGACAGCGGCATTCGAGGGTTGGGTATTTTGGTAAACAAATTAGGAGGGTTAAAATGCAAGGGATGACTATTGTATGTGTTAGCACTGCTGAGACCTGAACATCTGAGTAAGTAGATACAAAACGTGACTTGAGTTCCATATGATCAGTAAATATACCTAAAGCCTTACAAACTAAATGGTTATTGTAGTAACATAAGTTTGTACTTACTTGATTAATTTCAATATAAAAAACCTACGTGATAAACATTTAAATCACCTTGTCACCAAAATTTTTTTCATTCCTCTTAGTGTTTACAGGCCCCTAGTACAGTGCGCTACAAAAAGATGTATACACGGACCAGGAACCGGTTTTGGTTTCCGCACTTAGTCCTTCAAGTGGACCATTGTGCGTGGGCCATGGCGGCCGTCGGTGGTTATTCCAATCAGCCCACCTCCCTCCAGAAGTTGATGATGTCTCCTGGTCTGTTGAGAGTATCTGTGTAGGATCTGGGTGCCCCGAGGGTTTGTGACCTAATCTGGGTGACGCCTGTGCATTCGAAGAGCACATGCGCTACGGTTTCCACGGTTTTACGGTTTTTTCGGCCTCCATGCAAGCCCTGCACAGAGGACTGTCCGTTATGCCTATTGTGTGAAAGTGTTTGTTTAGCGAGCAGTGTCCCGTGATGGTCCCCGTCACCAGGCGCAGGCCGTCTTAGATCCGTCGGTGTATACTCTCAGCTCTTTCGGGCCTTAGTGGTCACAACGTTCTTCTGTAAGTGTTATGTTGTAATGCCTTTGAAAGTAGTGTAGTTTCGGGGCTTTGTCGCAGGGTGATGCCATCATCGGTTGTCGTGTGATCGCAGTTTCCTTGATGCGTATGTGCTTGACTCTACAGTCTTTCCTTAGGGTCCCTGATATATGCAGCCTAAAGGTAGCCAGGGCGGCCTCCTCTTGCACGATGAGGTGCAGAGGTGGTAGTGCAAGCATCGCCTATAGGGCCGCAGTGGGTGTGGTTCTCATGCAGCCAGTGATTGCTACACAAGCAAACCGTTGTAGTTTTTCAAGGTCTCTCTGGGCTGTGCTCAATCTGCAAAGCCACTGACGTGTCATTTGTTTTTAGTTTTTTTATTTGAAATTCAAATAGTTCGAATGTTCATAACGAATGTTGCTTAGGATTTTTAAAGGTTGTGGGTTGTCACTAACTGGGTATTCACGCGTAATTAACATTCCATGATTTGATTTTGAGCATTGCGTTACATACTGTGCCAGCTCGACGCACTGCCTAAGGAGCATTCGCTTTAGTAACCGCTTGAACTGTGATTATTTGTACTCGTACATGTACATCGATTCAGATGCAATGCTCGATTTTCCGCACTCACTTCTGCAATGTTACGAATTGAGTAAAGAAAAAAAAAGAAAATACATTTATTTGCGGTAAACATGACGCAAAGAAAAAACACAAAAACACAAAAAATAACGAGTTTAGGAAAAATATGCGTCACATTCACGCAAAACGGCAATCGCTCAGCATAATGCTACGACCCTATGCGAGACAGAGCCCCAGCCCTGGTTTGCAGCGATAGCCGGCGCTGACGTGATGACGTCAACCAGTGCAGCATACGAAAATTCGCACTTTAATGTTCGCCTGTAATAGTATATACAAAATAAGTGATAGACATAATTTTAATACTAGAAATAAAGATAAAATAGATCAACCATTTTTCTGATTATCTTTTATGGGGCACTGTGTTAAATGTTACAACAAAATACCTTGTGATATACTGCAATTAGATGAAAGAAAATTTAAAACTCTTATTAAAAGTACACTTTGTAAACAAGCATATGAAAAATTAGAGGATTATATTCTAGATAAGAATACTTGGAAACATCTGGTCCTGCTCCATAGAACAATCTAGAGTCTAGACAAAATTAAACTGGTTTCTAATTTAATTGTATAATTTTTATGATATTGATTTTACATTCTGTAATTACTTTAACTCACACACAAAATTATAAATTGTAAAAATATTTGAAACATCATCTCCTTTTACAATATTTGTAAATATGTGAGACCATGTATCTATCACTTAATTAATTTACCTGTCATTGCTTTATATTTAATTCTTTTTACCTATTGTGGTATAGTAATTTTATTGTAGGTGCATCGCTTCACATATAATATTAATGTATGTAGTGTGGGAATCTCTTGCAAAACGCCAAATCGTTCCAAACAATGTTTATTTTAATAAAACACCTTTACACCTTTGCAACACGTCTTTCATTAATTCTCTCTCTCGTCATCTTTTTTCTTACTTCCCCTTTCACTCGTTCAGTTCACTCGTTCAGAAATATATTTTGCTATGGTTTAAAAATGCTTAGCCACACAGCCTATTAAGTTTGCAAATCTTAAATTAATCCTACATGTATACAAACTATTGTAAAACATTTTACAAGAGTAACGGTGGAGTTTCTTGTACATTCTTCTCCATACCAAAAATAACTACCTTTTAGAGGGGCAACTAGAATCATTTATTTTGTTGTAAATATTGGCGTTCAAAAGTGGCTTTTATGTGGTTATTTGAAATAAATAATTTGACTTTGACTTTGCCGGGACGCATTCAATAATGAAGTACTCGAATCTGAACTATTATATTGCAAGCAAATGCGCCCGGTGAGTTTTTACCATAAGATGTAATCGTTGTCATGACAATAATAATATGGTAGTCTGACGCGTTAGAGTAAATGGCAATTGTTTCTGACATCGCATTTTCAACTAAATACTTATTGCTAACACCTCTTTTAGAAGTTGAACGTTTGATTTGAATGAACTTTTATATTTATTTACCTTGAGTTATTGAATGATTACTGTATACATATTTGTGAGATTTATGTAGATTACCTGGTTTTGGTCATAGGGTCTGATGTTTTGGGACAAAATATTTACTTTGTTTTGGTAAAGTAAATTGCATACTATGCGTTGTACCTGTACGGTGGATATAATGTTATGGAACAATGGTTGTATATATCATTTTGGGGCTGACTGTACCAAGAAGTGAATAATAGCCTCATCGTTCTACACAAGAACAATCTTTTAGAACCGAACGAACTATATGAAAAGTAAAGCTCCACAATATTGTATCAAAAATTCCTGCAATTCATGGAATATACTAAATAAACGGAGCTTACGAAAGCAGGCCAAAATGAAATATATTTTCTGTTCAAAACTTACAAAGTGATATATTTTGCGGGTTGCCTGAAACTGTTATTTGTCGTTGGCTTGTTATTGTTAAGTATATAAACAAGTTGGATACTTTTCTTGGAACTACCCAAGTGGTGTGCTCAACTGAAGACTATAAAATGTAAGTAACATAATATGACCGATATTTCCAGCAGAGTTAACATGACACACGCGACAATTACTCACTCTCGCCCTAATTGCGTAAAACACTATCAATCAGAATCTGAATCAGTTTGAAGGATATTGCTAACCCATTGCTTCATATGTTTGAAAAAATTGTCTACGCAACAACGTCAATAATGCAATGAATGCTGTTGAACTGTCAAAATGAAAGCCGTTCCTACTGTTAGTGTGTTACGCCATTACCCCGCTGGTACTTCATCATGGGGCATGAGTCGCTATCTAGCTATAAAAATATAGATATATAAACGAACCAATTATACCAGCCCCTTACCGTCCCACTGCAGGGCAAACGCCTCGTCTCATAATAAAAACTTTTTTACAAAATACAAACAGTTTGGGTTTAGGCCCAAGCTTTCCACTGAAAGCGCAATTCTTGGTCTCTAGCAAACTGTCCGATATTACACGGATAGAAATACCCCCATTTATGCCTGCTTCTTTGACCTTTCCAAGGCTTTTGACCTTGTGGCCTATGATGTCCTGTGGGGGAAGTTGAGGGAAGCGGGCATATCAATCGAACTCCTGAACATCTTTAAATATTGGTACACAAATCAGCTTAATTGTGTTCGATGGGCTGGGTCTCTGTCCGAAACGTATAGATTGGAGTGCGGGGTGAGACAGGGTGGCTTGACCTCGCCAAAGCTCTTCAACCTGTACATAAACGGGCTGATCGCCGGGCTTAGCAGTATGCGTGTCGGATGCTGGATTGACAACGTTTGTGTAAATAACTTAAGTTATGCAGACGACATGGTGCTGCTGGGCCCGACGGCCGGCTCGATCAGGGAGCTGTTACGTGTGTGTGAGCGATATGTCGCGGATCATGGGCTTGTATACAATGTCAAAAAAAGTGTTTACATGGTTTTTGGGGCCTCCGGTAGACGTGTACACAGCGACCCGGTTGTAATGCTGAACGGGCTGCCACTCAAAAGAGTTGACAAATTTAAATACCTGGGACACTTTCTAACCGGAGATCTCAAAGACGATGACAATATAGATCGTGAGCGCAGGGCGCTAGCGGTCAGGGCCAACATGCTGATACACAGGTTCGCTCGTAGTAGTATTGAGGTAAAGATTACGCTGTTTAAAGCGTATTGCCAATCTTTTTACACGAGCGGCCTGTGGGTAAGGCATACTAAGAGAGCGCTAGACGCCCTGCGTATTCAATATAACAACTGCTTCAGGATGCTGTTGGGACTGCCGCGCTATTGTAGTGCGTCCGGTATGTTCGCTTTTGCGCATACCGATGATTTTTACGCCATAATGCGCAAAAAAACAAATTCAATCTTGTCAATGGCGCGGTCTAGTTCTAACAGCATCCTAGGTATGTTGTCAGAAAAGTACGACGCACCTTGGCTGTCGCACGCTGTGGAGGTGCTGGTCAGAAGACCCCACAGCTAACCTTACAATTTTATTTGGTTTTTGTCTTTGTGTTTGTTTACTAACAATAGTTTTTAAGAACAATGTTATTAATAATTGGGCCTAGTTGCCATCAATAAACAAATATTTAATTTAATTTAATTTAAAATTTAATTATCGCAAAATAATTCTTGGAATTGGGACAAATAGGGTTCTGGCTAGGTGCTCAGGTAATAAATTCCAGGAAATTCAACAGTGACTTTTGTCCAGCTAGCATGTCCTAATCGAATCGCTGTCCCGGGCCGCGAGGGAGATAACCTCTATAAAAAAATCCTCTAATATCAAGTTTTGGTGCGCGGCGAGGGTATGAATGGCTGAGGAGTAGTGTCATTTACAACTGTGTAGTTGTAGTTGACGCATCAGTCGCGAGAGCACCCCCAGCCAGGGTACCAGTGGACCCTCTGGTTGGATTATAAATCTACACTTGCCTAGGGACAGGGGGTGAACCTAGGATGGACGTTTTACATCCGCCACACTCGTGGGAATAAATATGGATAAATTTATTCAAAAGAAACCAACGGAAAGAAGTAGTGGAGAGGAGGGGAGCGATGCGGGGTCGGAGTACGAGGCCGCGTCGGGCGCGAGGGGCTCTTTCAAGAGCCCGGAGCGCGAAGTGCTGGGGGCTGCTGAGAAGAACCAAAGGCTCTTCCAGAAGCGCCCCAAACCAGGGGATGGCCAGGGGTCATCTTCTGATGGCGGGAGGAGCGTCTCCCACAGAAAAATTACTCGGCAGGGTGGAGTTCACGAGCGGGGTACAGGCAGAGGGCGCACCACCGAGGAGGTCAGCGAGCAGAGCCGAGTCAGCCCAGCCGAGCCAACCCAGCCAGCCGAGAGGCCCGCCACGGAAGGGCTCGACCCTGGAGGGGCCAGTCGCACGGCGGAACCGTCTGAGTGAGTCGTCAGGCGGTGAGCCGGACGCCGCTGGCGGCTCCAAGTCGGAGCGACTGGCCAGGCTGGAGGCGGCCGTGGTAGCCGCGCTAAGGGGTGTGGCCTTGAAGAGGATTCAGTCCTCTAAAGACAAGGGCATACCCGCTGCCGCGGCTTCCATTATGGAGGCAGTGGAGGCCATTACATTCGGGCCTCCATTGGACGGGATGTCCGAGATTCGGGCGGAGGTCACCCGCTTGACAGCCGCCATGGAGCTTTTCCGAAAGGAGAACGAGGAGCTCCGAGCTGACCTGGCCGGCCTCCGGGCAGCCGGCCCCGGGAAGAGCCACAGGAGGAGGCGCAGCATGGGAAAGGCCGGCCGGTGCCGGTGCCTGCTGATGACCGGGTACTGACCCTGGTGCGGCGGGAGCTGGCTGCCTTCCAAAGTTGGTTTTCCGCTCTGGAGGCCATTGTCCTCCGCCCCTCGCTAGCGGCGAGCCGGCAGGTCTCGTTTACCGCCGCTGCAGCCAAGCCAGGACCAGCGGGGCGATCAAAAGGGGGGCACGTGCCGGAACCTGCGGGGCCGCCCCCGGCGAGACGGCTGCCCCCCCCACCTCCTAATGCTCCTCCGGCTGAAGCCGAGTGGCAAGTAGCCGGAGAAAAGAGGATGAAGGCGGGTAAGGTATCAAGGGCGGCCAAAAGAAAAGAGAGGCGGCAGCGACTCAAAGAGCGAATTCAAATAAAAAAGAATCATCCAAAGCGGTTCACCAAAAAAAAGTTCTCAGCTAACACAAACAAAAAAAAAATACAGTCGAATTGAGAACCTCCTTCTAGGTGAAAAGCGCGGGAAACTGCAAACTTGGCGGACGCGGTCTTTTTGAGATAAACTTTAAAATATAAAAAAAAAAAAACTGTAATATAAGATCAGTAGTCGTAGTTTTAGTGTTTTATGTTCTTTTATTTGTAATTTTATTTTAGTTTTGGTTAGTTTCTTCGGTAGTGGTAAGTTTTTATTAATTTTATTTAGTTAGCGCGAGATGAATGAACCGCCTGACCCGGGGGACTTTGTGCCCCCGGCAGGTAATTTTGTTACAATATCCAACGAATCGGGCATGGATACCGATGGGTCGTCTTCGGCTCGTCATTTAAAAAGAAGTCGTGTGCATGTTTGCAAACACTGCAATAAACGCCGCCGTACCCGTAAAAACCACGGTTTAGTGTCTTCGGGTTGTGGTTGTACGGAATCAACACTAGCTACTGCATTGGAGCCTAACTGCCCCGAAATAATTGTTTCCACCGATGTGCCTAATAATAAAATACTTGATGTTCCTGCACCGTCCTTAGTTGTTCCCACTCAGATAGGTAGAAAATCTTACGAAAAAACTGCCAGCGCGCCTTTTGTTATTCATGTCCAAAAAACCACTTTTTCACCAGATGATGGAACGACATTGCACCCAATCACATTTGGCAAGTTCTTAAAGCTCAACGCCTTCCAAAACATAATAAAAGGTAGCGTCAAAAAAATCGGACGCAATAAAATATCTTTATCTTTTTCCAATTTCCTTGACGCAAATTCATTTATTACTAACAATAGTCTTGAAACCTATAATTATAAAGCTTTTATACCTACTTTTAATGTTACTAGAATGGGTTTAGTGCGTGGTGTTCCTGTGGAATGGTCTCCGGAGGAAGTTATTGATAATACAACAGCACCAATTGGTTGCGGCCCAATTTTAAAAGTCAGACGCCTAAATTTTAAAACCATTGTTGATGGTACAACTCTTTGGAAACCATCCTAATCCGTAGTTGTTACGTTTGATGGGCAGGTTCTACCAAAGAGAATTTTCATGTGCTATAATGCATTACCATGCATGCATGATTTATATATTTTGCCTACTGTACAGTGCTTCAGTTGCTGTCGTTTTGGTCACACTAAAATTCAATGCAGGTCGAAACCTCGTTGTTATAAATGTGGCCAAGGCCACACTGGAGACAGTTGTGAAAGAGAACAGGAAAGTGCATCTTGCTGCCTTTGCTCTGGTTTTCACTATGCTACTAGTAAGTCTTGCCCAGAATTTTCTAGACAAAAATTAATTAAAACATACATGGCACAAAGTTCTGTATCTTACGCTGAAGCGATAAAAGTATATCCGCCAGTAACTAAATCATATGCTGATACACTTTTATCCTCTCCTTCCAAAAAATTTGCAGATTCTCCATCTATCCCTTTAGCTAATAGAATGCCTGCTTCAAGTAGTTATAAAAAGACTGTCTTTCTCAAACCACGCTCTCCTCCCAAATCTATACAAGGTTATAATAAAGAGGCTCACAATGCCATTATTAAAGATTTTGACATTCCCCAACCATCTAATGGTTGTGCTTTTTCTAATAATCATATTAATGAAACAAAAGACACAAATTTTTCCATAAACGATTTTCTTTCCGCATTACACAATCTTCTCTCTCAGTTCAACAGTTCACCGTCCAACGTTGCCCCTTCTTTTAATGTTTCTCACTCCATCCATAATGGACAACATATCCAAAATAATCCAGTGCAACTGCCGCAGTCTAATAAACAAAAAGAGTGATGTTATATATCTTTTAAACAAACATGAGCCATTTGCCTTTGCTTTAGCAGAGACTTGGCTCAAATCTAATCATATTTTTAAAATTAACGGTTATTTAACCATTAGAGAGGATAGATCTGATGGGTATGGTGAAGTAGCTATACTTATCAAGAATTCTATCCCTTTCTCTATCATTACCTTACCTCCTCACAGTGAGGAAATTTCAATTGTAGCTATTCAGGTGCATCATACTTGTCTTATTTCTATTTACATTCCTCACCCTTCTTCTTCTGTTCTTCAAGAAATGAATAATCTCTTTTCCTTTCTTCCAAAGCCATTCTTAATATTGGGGGACTTTAATTGCCATCACCAATCATGGGGTTGTTCCACTTCTAATTGTTATGGGGATGAATTACTAGATATAATAGACTTACATAACTTATGCATCTTGAACTCGGGAGCTGCCACACGCCGTTCAGATCCCAATCAGAACCAAAGCGCAATCGACCTTTCTATCTGTTCTCCAAACTTAGCCTCTTCATTAACTTGGCATACTCTAACCTCTACTTATGGTAGTGACCATTTTCCAATAGTTATTTCTTATCCTCTTTCCAAATCAAATACACCATTAAGGAGATCATGCTTAAAACATAAACTTCCTAATAGAAATAGTAATAACTGGGACAAATTTAGAAACATTGTCGACAGAAACCTTTGCTCCTTGCCTGTTATTTCTGATGGCAATGAAAATAGTTGTGCTGAAGCTTTAGCACTCATCTTAATAGCAGCGGCCGATGAAGTTTTTCCTGTAAAAAATAACAATATTACTAAAATTCCCTCGCCTCCATGGTGGGACTCAGAGTGCACAGAATTGATTAACAAACGTAAAGAGGCTGAACACAATTATAATCTTAATATGTCTGATGTTAATTTTGAAATCGTTACTAACTTAATAAGCGAAACTTATAAAGTTTTTAAGAAGAAAAAATTTGAATCTTGGCGTACATTTTGCTCATCAATTTCACCGAATACTCACCCTACGATAGTCTGGCGCAATATTCTTAGATTTAGGTCCATTTATAACAACCCTTCTCCAATACCCGATTCTTTAGCCAGTGAGTTTTTAGATAAATTAGCTCCTCCTTTTGTTCCTGAGGGTATTAACCTTAACCTGTCTCTTGTATCCACTATCCAAGACACCCGTACAACGCTAGATCTTCCATTCACTCTCACTAAATTAAAAGGTGTTATTCATAAAACTAAGGATTCTGCACCAGGCATTGATGGCATCCCGTATTCCTTTTTTGCTAACTTAAATGATGACGTCCTCAGTTATTATTTGGAGCTTATTAATTCTATTATGAATACGGGAAACATCCCTATTGAATGGAAACGTCAAATGGTGTTACCATTCCTTAAACCAAATAAAATTACATCTGATGTTTCTTCATACCGTCCCATAGTTTTGTCTTCAATTCTGATGAAATTAGCGGAACACTTAATTAAAAACCGCTTAGAATGGTATGTTGAAAGTAAGGGTCTTTTGGCAGAAACACAATATGATTTTAGAAAAGGTAAAAGTACAACTGACTGTTTAAGTATTTTCACGTCCGATATTCGGTTATCCTTCTCTAATAACCAATCCACCGTTGCAGTTTTCCTTGATATTAATGCAGCTTATGATAATGTTGTATTATCAGTTTTACAAAATAAATTAATAGCCTTACAAGTCCCATTGATTTTGTCAAATTTCATTATTAATACCCTGAGTGAACGCTCTGTTAACATGTTAATAGGAGATCATGAGGTAACTCGTCTTGTATGGAGAGGTCTCCCACAGGGTTCCGTGCTGAGTCCCCTTCTATACAATATTTACACTTTTGATTTAGACTCGTCCTTAACTAACCATGTTAAGGTTATTCAATATGCCGACGATTTATTATTGTATTCTTCAAGCCAATCTGTTGAACAAGCTACCTTTGCTATCAATTCTGCTTTATCTACTTTGGAGTCATGGTTACATCTAAACGGTTTGGATGTATCCACGTCTAAAAGTGCAGCTGTTTTAATCACCCGGAAGAGAAATATTCCCCTATTAAATCTCTTTTATAAGGAAATACCTATTCCAGTTAAAGATAAATTCAGATACTTAGGTATAATAATCGATTGTAAATTAAGTAGTGTTCCTCATTGCGATTATATTGTTAACAAATGTGAAAATCACCTTAACATGCTTAGATGCCTCTCCGGCGTGTGGTGGGGTGCACACCCCTTTTCTTTGAAACTCGTTTACAACGCAATCATCAGAAGCACTCTGGATTATGGATTGTTCGTTCTGGAACCTGCTAGTGTTATGGCTTTTAAAAAATTGGATCGGATCCAGTCTAAGGCATTACGCATTATTTCGGGTGCCATGAAGTCTAGTCCCATTAATGCACTCCAAGTTGAATGCGGCGAAGCTCCTTTATATCTTAGAAGACAATTCCTTTCTGACAAATATTTGTTCCGGATTATTCAGATCTCAACTCATCCTCTCATTCCTAAACTGGACTCTTTAGTGTTGCACATTGAATCTTCTAATTACTGGTCCCATAAACGTACTCCCTGTTTAGTCGTCAGCTATAAAAAATTCCTTTCACTTTCTTCTCCTATTCACCGTTCCAATAAACTTCCCCTATACAGCAGTAGTTATGAGAGTTTACAATTCAGTCCTATCATTAAATATAACTGTGTAAGTAAAACAGATGCCGATTGCCATTTAAATTTTAATCACTTTTTAGCTGAACACTTAGAGTGCCACCATATATTTACGGATGCTGCCAAGCGTTCTCCGACGGGTTGTGTTGGAATAGGTACTTACCATTCTCAATACAACATCGTACAAAAAATAAAACTGCCTCCGGAGACTTCTGTTTTTACGGGGGAATGTTTCGGCATTTTAAAAGCCATAGAATATATTCGTGTTTTAAAGCTTAAAAAATCCATTATCTTTACTGATTCTCAAAGTGCTCTTCTAGCCATCAACAAATCCCCTTTCGAACACAAATCGCAGTTGCCTATAATTTATTTAATAACAGAATTTGCGTTCAGAACCATATCTGAGGGTAATACACTGCAATTTGCGTGGATCCCGGCGCATGCTAGAATCCATGGGAATGAAGTGGCTGATACACTCGCCGGTGATGCGGTGCAGTGCGGGGACTTAGTTCCGTATACAAATTTTTGCTGTGATCTCGTGACGTTACCAAAGACTTTTCTTCGGGACACCTGGAAGGTAGCTTGGGATATCGGAAGCAAATCGAAGGGTCGTTATTTTTCACTTATTCAACCCGACGCGACGTTCCGGAAAAACCGTGGTTTGGCAGGGCAAAGTTCGGCAAGATGGAGACCTCCATTCTAATACGGATGAGACTGGGACATGTCTGCTCTCCAGCCCATCTTGCCAAACTTCATATTATCGACGACCCCATTTGCCTGTGTGGCGCAGACGTTGGCGACTTAAATCACATATTTTTCTCCTGTCGTTTATATGACCGTTTATCCTTTCTCACTGACCTCTTGTCTCTCCGTACTCCTTTTCCTACCTCAATACTTTCTTTACTTTGTACAAATAGCTTTCCTGTATATAAATGCATAGTCTCATTCATTATTTTAAATAGTATTAAGTTGTAATTTTTCGTCATTGTATTTAGTTCATTATTCAATATGATATCACTGTAATTAATACTGATCCTATAGATTTAACCGTCCTATCCTAAATCCCGTTATAATTTTTACTAGTAATATTTTCGTTTCCCTAACTTTGTTTTCATCATTTAGAAGAAGTTTTTTCAAACGTGACATTGGCTGAATGCACAAACCGTGCGAAGCCACAAGAAAAAAAAAAAAAAGAAAAAAAAAAACAAAAGTGAATTCCGGCTGTCCACCTCGTCAGGGCTGGACAGATGAACACGCGTTTCCGAGTATCCACCCTAGGGTGGCTGTTTTAGGGTGGCCAAACGGAATAAGCCCTCTATTTTATAGCTAGTTTTTAAAAACGTGGATTACTTTTTCGATTAATATGAACTTTTTTGTTGTGCATTTGGCGCTATCATTTGTAGCGACATCTATGATACCACTTTATCTACGACAAAACTGTACAATGCACCGTACCTACTTATGGGACACAAAACTCAGGGAAAACCAAAGCCCTAGGCGAAGAAATCTCAGATTATTGCCAAAGTAATAGGTACATCCATCGCTTTGTTAATATTAAAAACTTTACTCTTAAGGCTAGTTTATGATGATAAAACTGTAGCGGCATCTACAACGCCACATGCGAGCTACGCGTCACACTGACGTCACGCAAAATCCTGCATCGCGCAAGCAGTTTACCGCGCTACTAGCATATATACAACGTCCCGACATCAACCGTCGGGCAGTTGCCCACCAGACACGACACCCGTTTGGTCGCAGGATCTTCCTTTTTCTATGGAGGTATGAGTGAGCTTTACACCCTGTTCCCTGTTCCTCTTAACTGATAAGACAGGTACCTAGACCAAGCACTCGTGTCGCCGCCAGTATGCGTGTGGATCCCTGTTCACCACATCGCCCTATAAATAAAATAATGACATGTCAGCGGGCGCGAAATAATGTGTTGTAGTGCACACAGTGTAATCATGTACGATCAACAAGACACTGAAAGTGCACTAATTTCCTACTATTAGTGGAGTAACTAGTAATTAACTTAATGCTATATCATTAGAGATGCGTTATGTGAATAGAAGATGTTGTACCTAGGTATATGTTTTCGATTTTGTTAAATTAATGACCTGTAGTCCATCTATTACACTATACGTGTGTACGTTTATATAATAAGTTACCAAATGATCTCAAAAATTTAAACACTATAATAGTTTTTATAGTGTTCAAGATTTAATTGACCAAAAATGTTAATGTTAGTTACCTACTGACAATAATCTACTTGGCCTTCACATGATCTAACCAAGATTATGTCTAGACTTTAAAAGAGACTGTGACCTATGACTTTGTTTCGGCGTCACTCAAGGATAACCGCCGGTTGATGTAAGACTATTGCAGGATATGGAAACAAAGATGGACTATAGATGTGGGTAAGACTAGTAAGTAGACTGGTTATCTAGGATATGGAAAGACTATAGCCCATGCCTGACCAATGTTTATATAAAATACACAGATAAAATGGCAGCGGGTGAGCTGCGCACTCAATTATGGGCCCCGAACACGGTTGCTAGCACATAGTGTCATAGCGATAAGGGGGCAACATGTCCTGAGGCGCTTATGAGGAGTGAAGAGGTATTCCACGGCTATCAGGACAATCCCAGAAGTACGGTTAACATCTTACTGGAATACTTCTTTCCTCTGAGCACGTTTGCTTTTGCGAATCTCCACTCAAGCCGGCCAATATAGATAAGAATGAGGTGGGAATTCTGTTTTTCATCAGTGTTCACTCTGGCCGGTCAATAAAGGCAAGCCCGAGATGAGGAACAAGACTTCTCCCGGGAGATAGGGTCCATGGGGTCGCTACTGCCCAACAGCTCACCACATGCTGCCCTGCATGTTTCTGTATCTCTCTTGGTCTGCCTCCTCACCCTAGACCTGTTCCAGCGAACTAAAATCTTTACCAGCACAGTCCTAGAGTTCAGAGCGCGCAACCCATACCACGATGTCAACGTAGATATACGGCGGTCGGCTATACTACGGGGCAAATACCTCTTCTTATGCAGAGAACGCACGAGCATCGATCACCACGCCAGGCCATCTTTTAGTTAGGGCACGCCACGATTGCGGCGGTAAGTCCCCTCTTTGAGGAGTGGCTTGAGAGGCGCTACGGCGTCCGCACCTTCCGCCTGACGCAGGTCCTCACCGGACATGGCTGTTTCGGGAGGTTCCTGTTTCGGATAAGGCGGGAGGAAACGCCCGGGTGTTATCATCGTGTGGATCGACCGGAAGACACGATGGAGGATACGGTGGAGATCGGCCCTGCATGGGCGGAGCACCACCGTATCCTCGTGGCGGCAATCGGCGGCGGCGATCTCTCGCGTCCGGCCCTGGTTCAGGCCATGGTACAGAGCGAGAGGGAATGGGAAGCCGTCACCTCCTCCTGCGAAGCAGTAATGCTCGCGAAGGAGGAAGCGGAGCGCGTGAGGGAGAGGTAATCGTTGCACCCCCACGCCCCTAGTGGCCGCAGGAGGAGACACCCTGGGCATCGGGAGTCGATTGCCGACTCCCGGCCACTTTAGGCGCGGGCTTGCGGACGGTGAGCAATGGGCAGCTCGCCGTGCGGCAAGGCCTAGGCCTGGGTCGACGGCGCGTCGTGTTCCACGCGCGCCTCATAGAGATGTCAGCATCATTGACGGGGTCACGGATTGTTCGAAAGAGTTACCGTGGCCCTGGCGCACAGGCAACTGAAGGAACACGGGTGGGTTTTAATCAGTAAGAGTCTGACACGCCCTTCCGCTCCGCCCAGAGCGGGAGAGGTTATTTGATGATTTCTCACCCAAAAAAAAAGGTCTTCTTTTAGGTACCTACCTATGCCAAACCCGAATTACGAGGTACCTAAACATTTGTATTTTAAAACATTTTATTATCTTTTCTCGCTGCATTATGTACGTAACACATATAAGCATGAAGCTACTTGAGCCATTTAAGTGTTCGTCTATTTTAAGTCGACCTTGCGTGTGTGGCGAAACTCATATTTGCAGCAGGTGTGATAGATCTTATGTCAGTCAACGGAAAAATAACTATGAAACTACCTTTAGTAGTAAGATTATTGGTAATCAACTAATCGCCTGCTTCAGTCTGATGCATTATTCATGATGTGACGAGTATGGCGGGCTTGCGGGGTTGCGGCTGCGGACCGATAGGTATCTGGCCTTGCACTTGTAGGACCCTCGTGAGTAGGTAGAGGTGTACCTATCTAATGTCATCTGAGTACAGGTGAATACTAATGTTCGTTCAGTTAGCAACCAAGCCTTTCTTTTTCTACCAATGCCTGAAAAAGCCGAAAAAGACTGCCTATTACATAGTATCCAGCGTCTCTATTTCAGTGTCGATATTTTCTGTGGTCTTCGAATCCTTGGGAACAAACAACATGATAAGTTTTCCCCGCCCTTTTCTAGTACTTTTTAATAATTAAATTTATTTACTGACACACAACGCACAACCTTAACCGCTAGGTCTAGAAGCATGAAATTTTGCGCTAGAGTTCCTTAGGTTATTATAGGCTGTCTCGTTGGTCTAATGGTCTAAAAGCGTTACTGCTGAGCATGAGGTCCCGGGTTCGATTCCCAGGTCAGGCGAAGTGTTACTGGGTTTTTTCAAGGAGGAGTTTTGAGGAGTTAAAAAGGGGATGAAACTTTGTGGTGAAGTTCCTCATTTTGCTGATGGGAAATCCCATCGGGCACACGACTTGCATTTTATAAAGGCCATTTTCTTTGTGTGTGTACGCATGGAAGTTACTCGCGTTTTGTGATCTATTCCCATCCAATACCAAGAGCTAATACCATTTGGTATTAGTTTATTTCCGAATTTATTTTCTATTCCCAACGAGTACCATATTTTTTTAAATAAAAAATCTATTACTAACGAATACCAAAGCGTGACTTTTTGTACACTCAGCTACACAAAGTTTTATTGAAATTGCGTTTTACCGAAATTTAGGGTAATCTAAATATAGGGTTAGGGTTAATAAGCTGGTCGACGGAGCCCCGCTTGGCGGGGCTCCTATTTCTGTCTAAAGGGTTTAAAGGAACCTAACCAACCGAACCTCGGGATGCCACTGACGTCGACCGTCTAGGGTTAGGATTTTCGGGAACATTTATTATGTTTTCGGAAACTTAGTTGGTCACTCAAAGCATTTTAATTTTACTGAACCTGACTGTATCTGATTTCTTCAAACTTGTTTTGGTATTTGTTTTAAAATGTGGTACTCGTTGGGAATAGAAAATAAATTCGGAAATAAACTAATACCAAATGGTATTAGCTCTTGGTATTGGATGGGAATAGAGCCGTTCTGTGTAGGTGCTGTAGGTGCCACCGGAAAGATCCGTAGGTAGGCACCTGGGCGTGTTGTGGAGACCTGCAGTGCTCGCTTTTTCCTTGTATGAGGACAGTCCTTTGTCCTGTAGTGGCTCAATTAGAGGCTTCTAAACTTTGAATGTGACATAATTAAACATGAAGAAGGATACGGCAATGCCGGTTCTAGGAACAACGCAAAACCTAAACCACATCTTGTCGCATGGGCATTAATAATTAATTTAATAAAATACAGCAATTTATGCAGTGTTATTAAATTTAATGTATCTACTTATCGCCATTCTATCAACTCTTGGGTATACGCAGATAGTGAAACTTACTAGGTACATACTGTAAAAACCCGACTATCCGGACTTCAGTTGAACAGGTGTTCAATTCTCCGGATTGCTGAGCGGGCTCTAGCATTCAAGACATTTCCAGTTCCTAGAAAGTTCAGGAATTCGGGTGCTCGTCATGAAAATTCATGATTAGAATGCCATTAACGTGTACCTATATAGTATTTAGTAATCTAGATCAGGGGTACCCAACCAGTGAGACGCGACGACACCTAAAAATTTGTTTTTTCTTTTTATGCTCTTGCTAGCCCAGACATTAATTACGAGGAAGTATCGCATAGTAGCGTCCTAAAGCTCAGGTATGCGGGTGCGCACGGAAATGATTTTACGCAGCAGCACCACACTTGCACTACCCCTTGAAACTTTAATTCGTAGCTCAAAGATTGTGCCAGCGATTGTACTAAGTATAATACTTAGTACAGTATAGACATACACGTATGTATAGGCACGTTTATGATTTAGCGTAATTTATATACTGGGAACGTTTGCGAGAACCAATCTTTTGTTCCGTGTCCTCTTAGTGAAGCGCGTGTGTGACCGTAAGTGCCTAGTACTATATTATAATAGTCTGTAATTTTTTCAATGTATCAGATAAAAATAACTCATTTATGTATTATGTCCCTATGATTTACTGTAGATTTACTTTATATTCTATGTAGCCTTGGATTGTAAAAGAATAATATGAATGATACGCCATTAAAATATGGACCTACCGTTACCTACCTCATTCAAAAACGCGTGAAGCCTAATTTAGAACGGAGAGCATCGATTTTTACTTTTGTCATATTTTTATAAGAGGCTGTCCTAACAGTTTTTGCGAAGATTTGGAGCAGATCATAAAAAATATTGCAGATTGAAAAAAAACGACGACGATATAGTATTGACTGGTCAATTATCATTCTCTTGCTCTTACCTATGCTAATTTATTTGGGGTTAGCACCAGTATCTTTCTCTTGAACACTTCTCTATTAGTTATCTTTTCAGTAGTCACCCCCTTTCTGGCTATATCATCTTTCGTATCGTCCAACTATCGTTTCTTACGTCTTTTTAGCGCAAAACCGTGCAGTTTGAGGGTCAAAGTCAAAATCTAAGTCCAACAGTGGGGTGTTACAGACCACCGGTAACTTATTTTCCCAATCCAGATGCCACTATGGGTGTACATAGCGTGCGGGCTCCTGGGGTGCGTAGGCGCATTGCTGTGGTGCCTGGAGCGGCGCGAGCGCAACAAGTTCCGCGGCCTGCCCACCTACCCGCTGCTGCCGTTTATTGGCAATGTACACCAGGTGTTAGGGGATGGGAGGCGTGAGTAGTGTTTGGGAAAAATGTTAAGTTCAATTTTATTGCATAAGATGTGTCCCTTATGGAATGCGCCATCGGAAAAAATGTTGAACTTCCATACAAACTATCATTCCCCGTCTAACCCCTTTTGGGGATGAATTTTCAAAAAGTGTTTGTGCTCCCCTTTAAACGGAACCTTATGCAGTTTAGGCTGAGCGTTGTTTGTCAGTGAATTTAAGATTTTTATTATGTAGATAGTTTTGCATAGATTAAGGTTGTTAGACTCTGAATTAAAGCCATTGCTAACGTCAATTAATAAGAATGGGTTACAAAATATTTAATCATCATTCAGTTGATACTAACGTTGGCGTTTTTATTTTTTTCTTCCATCTATGAATGAAGTTGAAGCGATAAAACATTTCGTTCCTTGGTTTACTAAATGAATTATGAAACTCGTACCTACCTTTAATTTTTATTTGTTCCGCAGTTTTGTTCCAACATTTAGATAGGATAGCAGAAATATGTGAGAACTCCATGTTACCTTTCGTGCTGTGGTTGGGACCCTGCTCTATCTTGGGTAAGTCTCTCTATTTTCTTGAATGTGAGATTGTCCAATTATTATATACCTACCTCTAGTACAAGGCCCTAATATTGTAAATACAATTAATCAATTATTTCAATACTTAGTTAATTTTAATTGGGCGACTTTTCATGTGACTAGAGGGCTGGCACGGCCATTCAACGTTTATTTTTTCCATTGACAGCAATGCGGATGATTTTTTGTTATGCCAAATGAGCTCGTCCCCTTTTTTGCACATGTGTGAGCACTATGTATCTACTATAAAGCTACCATTTACTAGGATCCTCTTTCATTGACTTGAATGTGCCCTGGCGGCTGAGAGTATGTCATGCTCACTCTAATGTGTCGCTGGTGGTGGCGTGTGTGTTGGATCATTAAGTTCCCTTCAAAATGGTTGAGCTGAATGGTGCTGATTCATATGTCATGTTCGTGAACGGGCGCCGTCAGTAGGGACTGGTCATCTCTTAGCTGCTACGGCTTATTTTAATTTGAATTGTATTTTTTTGTTTTTAATGTTTTTATTACGGACGCTTTTAACGTGCACGTCTTTTTACATCGTTCTCACATGTATAATTTTAAGATGAATGACGTAAGCAATTTTTTTTGTAATTTTATGTTGGTTTAAAAGAGTCTCCGTGGAGTTTCTGCCCGTTCTTCTCCATAGGTACCTACTACGCTTTGGAATGGGCAACTAGCTTCATCTTTCTGACTGACCGACCGCTTGACCATTCAAAAGTGCCTGTAATTGGTTTATTTGAAATAAATGCTTTGAATTTGATTTTGAGTTTATATACGTACTTGTAAATAATATTATATTATTTAGTGTTAGCTTGTATAATATATTTAACTTTATTTCAGTGTAAAAAAAGATTTCATATTATCAACCATTCAATTTCAATTGTCTAGATTAATTTTACCCTGTACTTTGATATTACTTTTTCTGCAGTGACTCAAGACCCGGATGACGTGAAGACAATAACCAACGCGTTCATTGAGAAGCCGTACTACTACGGCTTCGGGAGAGTCTGGCTCGGAGATGGACTGGTCACCGCACCTGGTAAGGAAAAGCATAAGCATTTGTTAAGCATGACTCATGCTGCATGAGTACAGGTTTCCAAGATGCATCAGTATAAAGCCTGCAGACTTGTTGCTTGCTACTATTTGGAAATAAGTCAGCAGCCTTTCAAATAAAGCAAGGCAGGCAGGACTTGGCACTTCACCATTTTTGAGGATGTTAAGTACATGATACTACATCAGTCAATCAGTTTGACATGTTAATATCAATATCAATTTTAGAAAGAGAGAGGAATCAGTAAGTGACGGCACTCTACAAATCCGAACTTTCTCAAAAACTTAATGAGCTTATAACTCGAGTTTCGCTTTGGTCCTGCGGTGGGACCAGCGGGGTAATTACGTAACACACTAGGAATGGGTTTCATTTTGACAGTTCAACAACATTCATTACGTTATTTACGTTGTTGAGCAGACAAATTTTTCGAACTTAAGAAGCAATGGATTAGCAATAGGTTTCAAAATGATTCAAATTGTGATAGATAGTGTGTTACGTAATTAGGGTGCTGGGCTTGAAATACCGGTACTTTTGGAAACCGGTACCATTGACCTTGGTATGATACCGGTACCAGACATATTACCTGTACTATTGGCATTTCTAATCAGTATCGGTACTGTACCGGTACCAAAACCGATACCAAACAAATATTTTCATAAGATAAAGTGAGAAACCAGATACATTTTATATAGTAAGTAAAAAAGATAGTTAATAGGCATTAGAACAATAGCTTCAAGGTTGCCAACCGTACGAGGTTCCTCGTACAAATATGAGATTTGTGGTACGCGCTGGGTACCCTTCTGGAACCGGTACCCAGGTACCGAAATGGCAAGAATAGTACCGGTACAGAATCTGTACTTTTGGTACCGGTTCCAAGCCCTGGGTGGGACTAATACAGGATGCTACATTATTATTTATAACCGACTTCAAAAAATGGAGGTGGTTCTCAATTCAACTGTTTTTTTTTTAAATGTGTGTTACTTCAGAACTTTGTTCTAGCTGAACCGATTTTGATGATTCTTTTTTTATTTGAGAGCTGGTACTTCTCATGTTGTCTCACGTGGCCATATGCTGTATCTGATCTGACCAGTAGTTTTTGAGTGATCCTTAATAATGCATTTTATTTTTCCGCTAAGCATGTAGATGTTTTAATATTGTCCAGTCACTGTTATTTACATATCATGTAGTGTTATACGAATTTGTGTGGGGCAGGTTCACAACTAAAAAGCGAAAAATAAATTCTTTTTTTACAAAAAAAAAACAACTGACTTCCAAAAAAAAAAGACTATAAAATGAAAAATTACTTTAGTTTCGGAAGTCGGTGGCAAAGAACGAAAATACAAATCCAAAGACACCGACTTCCAAAATTAAAGTTATTTTTCACTATTTAGTGTTTTTTTTTTTGTATAAACCTTTTTAAGAATACTAACTTGTTCATTTTTGCGGTTCACAGGTTACATATGGAAGCACAATATCAAAACGTTAGCGGGCACGTTCACCAGCTCAGTAGTAGACGGGTACCTTGGTGTGTTCAATGCGCAAGCGCACAAGCTGGTGGAGAATCTGAAGACTGAAGTGGGGAGGGAACCCTTTGATATCATACACAAGTACTTGGCTCTCACTACACTGGAGACTATTTGCCGTAAGTTGGTGGGAATTTTCTCGTTTTACAAAAAATCTAAAAAAAAACACAGTAATAATTTTTCTTTTTGAACCTAAAGTATGATTGTATCTATAGTATAGGAATTATCATAAACTGATCGATCAGTTAAGTCAAGATCAGTCAAGAAGGAGTGAAACGTCAAGCTTTTTTCGAAAAAAGCTTGACTTTTCACTCCTTCTTGGAGCTCCTTTCAGTCGAAAGAGAAAATTTGCCAATACCAAACACGTAATCTCACATGAATATTGGCTCGGGTACTTAAACACCTCCATGTTTAAGTAACACGATGGTTTTTAACTAGTGTAGCGGTGTGGTGGCAAAATTGGAATCAACTCCTCTTCAGACCTATATTCATGTAAGATTACGTGTTACCAGCACAGAAGAACTTTGATATTTTTCCGAAGAAACTCAATGGTGAACATTATATCCACCAGAAACAGCCCTGGGAGTATCAAAGATTTCGGAGAGCATAGTGACGACAGAGTACTACAAAGCCTTCAACCGCTGCCTGGAGCTGATCATGAACAGAGCCCTCAACGTGCTTATGCACCCTGACGTCATCTACAGGCTCACTCCTGCGCACAGGGAGATGACCAAGTGCGTCGCTGTTTTACATCATGTTTCTGATACTGTAAGTGGAATGCATCATATAGATAGACAAACACTTTGTCCTTCAGACTTCTTTCTACTCTTTTTGGTTTCAACCAAAAGAAGTCCACTGCTGGACATAGGCCTCCCCAGATTTCAACTTTCTTTTATACTGGGTAGTTATTAAGTTGGTCCTAAACCGAGGACCTATAGTGGGAGTCGCGGGAATCCGCTAATCGCCTACTATGCCCATATTTTGATATTCAGTTAACTCATAATCAAATACACAATGGCATTGTAAGAAGGTATTTATTAGTATTTTATTACAACAGGTGATGAAAAAGAGAAAACTTGAACGAAAGAACACAAAGAAAAGTAACATTGGGGATAACAATAGTGGTAAGAATAAGGTACCCAATTTATTATTTACTCATAGTTTAAGATAGGTAATTAAATGCTAAATTATGAAAATATGTCCTTACATGTGTAAAATTTTAGATTAAAGCCCGTTTGCACCACGAATCACTAATACGTTTAGCGCTCAACGAATTTAAATCTTCATTCCATTTCCGTCAATCGTTTGAAATGATAAATGATTTTATTTTTGTAAGTAGGTCTGTACAAACACTTTTACAACTCAATCATATTTTAAAAACTAGATGAGGTCGGCGTTTCCTATCTGCCTACTCTGAGAAGAAAGGCCGAAACAAACTCAGAGGTCACAGTCTCTTTTAAAGTCCAGACATAATCTTGGTCAGGTCATGTGAAGAGCATGTAGATTTTTGTCTGAAATGATCTTTTGAGGAAAAACCACACATACTGGGTGGACCTGTCCATTCAGAGCATCAGGGGTCTAGTCATTTGCCAGTAATCGTGCAGCTCAACTCAAAACTTAAGGAGCTGAACGAAGATGACAGAGACAGAGAGATGTTTTAAATATTAAATGATTACATTAAATGATTTGTAGTGCAAGCAGGCCTTACTATTATTCGTGTTAACACATTAACCTTCGATCATTTAAACTTCATATTTCAAGATGTTAAGGACGGACCAAAGTTCAAAGCCTTCCTGGACATCCTAATGGAGTTGAGCGAGACTGACCCGAGCCTGACGGAGCAGCAGATCAAGTCGGAGGTGGATACCATCATCGTGGGGGGGCAGGAGACCGTCGCCTCCACTTTGTTCTACGCGCTGCTGATGATCGGGTGCAAGCCGAGGATACAGGAGAAGTTGTATGCAGAGTGAGTATAACTGTATAGAATTTCTGCAATCTGCTCCTTTATTTATAAACGTTGCTTAAAGTTTAGAGACGTTTAAATGTCAAAAATTTGGGGTTTATTTATGAAATTTGCGAGATAAGTAACGATTAACGTATTTTTGACCATACATTGTTTGACAACGTTTATGTATAAACCCCCTGATGTATTTTCTGAAAGGAGGAAGAATTCTCCAAGCATCTAGATCTCCTTTGAAGAACTACGATCACAAGGTGTTTTGGCCTCAGGCTAAAGGCTGAGTCGACTCACGAGTCACAGTTCACTTGAAGCAAGACCAAATTGTATATTATAGCAGTTTGTCCGCTTAACAAGTTCTCGGTTGATGTAAAATGACGTAAGTTGACAAAATCTTATACAGCTGAGGATTCACCTTAGTGAATCCTCAGCTGTAGCCCGCCAAATTTGTTCCACCAAAGAATTTTAAAAATTCCAAAGTTTGACGATTGATATGTAATTGATGATTATTATTCAGTAAATATATCATTCCTACAATCGCGAATCACATTTTGATCAACATACGACGTAAAACAGAGCTGCAATTTGCAAAGAAACAAAGAAAATTTGAATTTGGCGGACTACAGCTGAGGATTCACCTAAACACGATTCTCCAGGTTGAAGACTATATTCGGTGACAGCAAGCGTACAGTGAACAAGAACGACCTGGCTCGGATGGAGTACTGCGAGGCGATCATCAACGAGACGCTGCGGCTGTACCCGCCCGTCCCCGGCATCTTGCGCTATGCTGATAAAGACCTGCCTCTTAGTAAGTTCAACATTAGAACCAAGTTTCTGAAAGATTGATCGACAAAAATATTTACTAACATGCTTTCAAATCATATGTAATTGCTGTAATTTGTTAACCGGTAATAACAATCAAATAACTTGGCTTGATTCAATTCAAAAGGTTTTCAGTATGGAGGGAATGTGCGAAAGTTTACAAAAAAACATATATTCTGAGCTAGTAAACTTAGTCGGATTGAATGAATTTATGTTCCTTGTTTGTATCTAAACTAATATTATAAAGAGAAAAGATTTGATTTTTTGTATCTTTGTTTGTTACGCTTTCACGCTAAAATGGCTGAACGGATTTGGATGAAATTTGGCACATGGGTAGACCATGACCTGGATTAGGAGATATATACTTTTTATCCCGATATTAACAGGGGATTGGGACCTATGCGGGTGACACCGCGGCGCGCAGCGAATTTACAATAAGATGCCAGTTGATAATAACAAACGTAGAGTGCTAAGAGGATCTTTTGGCGCCTAAATGACATTGACAGAGGGGCGGTGTTGGTTCCGGTTTTCGCCACGCGCCATACAAACTCTACAAGGTTACAACGCCACAGCGTTGTACTGTCTGTAACTTAGTTATCACTTTCTATAGAATATAAGTTATCTAAGGTAACCAAAAAGATCTCCATCCAAAGAAGATATCCATTGTTACAGAATCCTTCACAATTCCGAAGGGTACAGCCTGTGGTATAAACTCGTGGGGCGCTGGCCGGTCAGTCCGGATGTGGGGAGCTGACGCGAAGGTCTACAGACCAGAGCGCTGGTTAGAGGACCAGCCCCCGGGCACGCCTGCTGCCTTCCTCGCTTTTAGTTATGGGAGACGAGCTTGTATTGGTGAGTTGACACCTGTACAGCGCAAATTAGTGGGGGATGATTTGGATTAATTCAAAATGGCATGTATTTAATCGAACCTCAAATAATCCCCATTTTGCTTTCCTAAAAATATGAATGATCACTCTAATATAATGAATGCGCCTCTTTTTGTGAACCTCAAATTATTCCCATTTTGATGTCCTAATAGTATTCAATAGCCAAGTAACTGTGACCAACCTGGATGTGCTGGGCTCGCTCACGGTTGGGCACGGTTCTAACCTAAACCATTTGGTCGGGGTACCCTAGCTTAGTTACTTGTCACCGTTTTGAAAGCTCTCAAAACAGTGACGGAAAACATCGTGAGGACACCGGTATGTCCTAGAACCAAAAATTCGAAGACATGTGACAACTACCAATCCGCACTGGGCCCGCGTGGTGGATTAAGGCCCACTCCCTCTCACAGAGAGGAGGCCTGTACCCCAACAGTGGGAAAGTTATAGGCTGATTATGTGGTTTCTCACAGTTGTAACTTAACCTAACCCGTTTTACTCGGGGTACCCCAGCTTCGTTACTGAGACCAACTGTGGGTAATGACCAGAAAGTTAAAAAGAGGCTCATATAATAAAACTAAGCGTATATCATTAGAAGCCCCAAACATTTTTAGTTAGAAGCTTAATAAGTCTTTAGAGAGATCAATTAAATATTTCTCTACCAAAACAGTCCCCAAGAGGAGGGTAATACGTTGAGGTAAATTGGGCTAGGCAGTTAGCCTGGTTGACTAAGCTAATTTTACCCACTCCCTCACACAGAGAGGAGGTCTGTGTCCCAGCCTCCCAGCAGTGGGAACATTTTGGGCTATTTCTTATTTGTTCTTGGCAATACGAGACAAGAATGGAAGTGAGGGCAAAACAAAGAAACACAATAAAAGAACATTAAATACATGTTGCTTATTAAGATGATAATGGTTTAATTAAACATTTTAATAATCAATGTCCTGGTATGGTCAGGGTCAATATGTAGGTAGAAACATAATGTGACAATAAAGTTGTTACTGTTTGCAACGTTTATTTAATTATTATAATCATGGAAAACATGTTTTAGAAGTAAATGGTGATACTTAAACCGACAATGACAATGTAATTTATTGTGAATAGCGGATCATTTCCTTAGCTGCCCAAGCCGTTAATAATGTAGAAATAGAAAATAGTAAATATTTTATTGTCCAGGTAATACAGTAAGCAGGTTCACAGGCTTACAGCATATTGAGACGACATGAGAAGCTTAAAATAAAGCTATAGCTAGGTTACAATATATTATTTGCCATTAGTGAGTTCAAATCATTAGTTCTTAGCAAATTAAAGGAGTGGACGCCCTTGATTCTAGAGGTAAGTGTAATTAACGTTGACGAAGCAGAAGGTGTTGCCTTTATAAAGATCGTTGAGGCACAGTGATTATGGCCCCAACTTTAGGTCGTACCCGAGCGTACGCCGTGAGGACGAACCCAGACAGGTGCGTTACTTTGTGTAATTTATTACATCGTGAGGAAATGTCCAGGATGTCTTAGAACCAATATTTCGAAGATATACCAACCCACACTGGGCCCGTGTGGTGGATTACAGCACACTTCCTGTCACAGGTCTGGCCTGGGACTACTGTTACCACCCGTACTCTAAAATAGAGTATTGTCCTCTTTTTCGTGTAGGTGTACTTTATAATTTATGACACCAATAAAGAACGCTAAAATACTCCATTTATGTAACTCTGACTGTTACTAGCTTTTTGTCCCTTATGAATGTAAAGTGGAGAGACGACAGGAACAAAGCTTCATTAAACTTGATTTGAAATAAGCAGATCAAATGTTTAAATTTAAAGTTTTATTGCAAAGAGGCTGTAACTATCTTCAAGAACGACAAATATTTGTTGAATGTTGCGAAAAGTAACAAAAAGTGTGTTTTAAAGATAAATAAGTAAAAAATAAATAAGTACTCTTTTTTAAGCTGTGTACTTTATTTTCGTTCTACCGAAATGAAAACTACTTTATTCGTCCCAAAAAAAGGTGGCTACCCTACCTGGGACCCAGCAGTGGGAACATTTTAGGCTGATTATGCTATGCAAATGCTATGTAAGGATCGAAGCAGGTGGCGTTCTGTAGTTTCCGCCAATCTCCACAGGAAAAAGGCGTGACCTTATGTATGATATTTCTTTAAGTTTCTGATAAACTTTCCCCATCTTATTCATCAGGTAAAAAGTACGCAATGGCGATACTGAAGACGGTGCTGGCCCACTGCGTGAGGGAGCTGGAGTTTGTGTCAGAGGCTGACAACCTGCAGTTGAAGGTGGACATTGCACTACGGCCCGTGTCTGGACATCTGATACAAGTGAGGCTACGGGAACAGAAGAAGTAACCCTTGATACCGATACCGGGATCGATTGATATGAAAATGAAATTAATAAATATATATGTGTAGTTCTGAGTTGTGATATTATAGTTGTAGAAAATTGTGTTTATAATTTAATTTAATTTGTTTTTGATTATACCCTCCCGCCATGAAAACACTTTGGAAAGTTATGGAATTAGTTTATTCATGGCAAAGTGTGCCATGAATATTTTTTAAACGGTCTATCATAACATTTTTAGGGTTCCGTACCTCAAACAGAACCCTTTTAGGATCACTTCGTTGTCCGTTCATCCTTCCGTCTATCTGTCTGTCAAGACCCTTTTTCTTAGGAACGCGTGGAGGTATCAAGTTGAAATTAATATCAAATACGTAGGTCTACAGTGGTACAAATGGAGCTCAAAATAAATGATCTATTCCCATCCAATACCAAGAGCTAATACCATTTGGTATTAGTTTATTTCCGAATTTATTTTCTATTGCCAACGAGTACCACATTTTTTTAAATAAAAAATTTATTACTAACGAATACCAAAGCGTGACTTTTTGTACACTCAGCTCCACAAAGTTTTATTTAAATTGCGTTTTACCGAAATCTAGGGTAATCTAAATATAGGGTTAGGGTTAATAAGCTGGTCGACAGAGCCCCGCTTCGCGGGGCTCCTATTTCTGGCTAAAGGGTTTAAAGGAACCTAACCAACCGAACCTCGGGGTGCCACTGACGTCGACTGTCTAGGGTTAGGATTTTCGGGAACATTTATTATGTTTTCGGAAACTTAGTTCGTCACTCAAAGCATTTTAATTTTACTGAACCTGACTGTATCTGATTTCTTCAAACTTGTTTTGGTATTGGTTTTAAAATGTGGTACTCGTTGGGAATAGAAAATAAATTCGGAAATAAACTAATACCAAATGGTATTAGCTCTTGGTATTGGATGGGAATAGAGCAAATAAATAATCAAGCTTCTAAGTAATAAAAAAATACGGTAATTTATGCGACATATTTTGATACTCGCAAATAAATAAAAAGGGGTAGGTACCTCTCGTTGACCTAGAATCATGAAGTTTAGCAAAAAGCAAGGTCTCACAGTACAAGTAAAGGAAGAAGTCCGAAAATCGTTAATTCGTAGTTTTATCACGCATTTTTGCGATTATTAACTTACATTTCCAGTTGCTTGTTTTTCCTTGACGTATGTCCATGTATGGGAGAACATGTTTTTCAACTACAAAGTTAAGTTTGTTGTTGGGATAAATTCATTCCAACTACGGAACCCCTCCATTGTGCATGGTCCGACACGCACTTGGCCGGTTTTTTTTATAAAAAAAATAAAAATTTTTTTTTTTTTTTTTGTATCTGTTAGTCATGTCACATAAATTTTCATTAGTATTAATAAACAACGTAAGTAATTCTAGTGATATAAAAAATAATCCTAATTTCTTCTTGCGTTCATTATCAAAAGTCGTTATCTTCGTTTGTTCCCGTACAAATAAATAACCTCTACATATTTATGTTTAGCTTCGGAAATGTACAGTGTACAGAGTAACAGAAGATGTACCGTCAAACGGGGTGAATAGGAACACAGGGGTGAATCGGAACGAAACTTTAGAAGGGATTGTAACATTTAAATAATATAGTTTGTTGCCAAAAAGAACTCTAATGTGTTTACTGTATTATATTAACGATTAAGTGCCCTTGTTGGCAACAAATTATAACATTTTATATAATTAAAATCCCTTTTAAAGTTTCGTGCTGATTCACCCCTGCGTTCCTATTCATCCCGTTTGACGGTACCGAAAAGTATATGAGCTTCGGGAATCATCGTATATCTTTGGAAATACGAACGCGCGATGTCGAGATGTAATATACACCTATTACAAGGTACTTGATTGTTTACTATTACTATGATTACAAAATTATAGATTAACAACTCTATGTCCGTCCAAGAAACTTTTTAAATCTTTTGAGTGACAGATGACATTCTGCGACCGGAGTAAGTTATCCGACAGAGAGAAAACTTCAGACAAACGCGCAATGATACATGCCAGTAGCGAAGGGTAAATGTAAGAGGTAACCCGGAGTACATTCTTTAATGTGATTATATTATTTGTCTATAGAATACTGACTGTGCCATTTTTCAAAGGGAAGCCGGTAGGAATCGAGTTGTATGGAACCTTCGCCACTGGTAGGTGTACTACTAAAAAGCGCGGTAGTACAAAACTTAGGCAAGCATACTTTTCTTTGGAAAGCTGTATTTATTTTTAGCTTCTAAATCGAACAGGAAATTCAAGACGTAGCCATCATTAAGATAGCAACAGTGTGTGCGTGCGATCCTTTAACCTTTCCTAATCCTGCTAATTGACAGCGGCCATTGTAGCGATCGTTAGCCCCGGGACGCACGAACTTCTGCACCCTAATGACATAGCTTCGATTGCACACAGTTTTTCGATAGTCTGCCCTAAGATTAAAGTCACTTAACTGGCTTTAGCGAGCAGGGTATGTTTCAACAAAATGCTGGAGAGAAAATGTGGTATCATTATTATTACTTTTGACAGGGACGGGGCCGTAATACACCACGTGGACCCAGTGCGGGTTGGTAGATGTCACGATCGTGTCGAAATTTTGGTTCTATGATATGGCTGGTTTCAATACGATATTTTTCTACAACGTTTTGAGAACAGTGGTGGTGGAATAAATAACAGATTCAGATTAATTTATTTGCCAGCAATGTAGGTACAGGTATAAGAATATGGTACATCGTAAATTGCCTGTCTGGATTACATCCCACAACCTACGACACGTAAATCGGGGCCGAAACCACTGGGCCACCACTGCTCTACTCAAGTTGGTCCAAATAATTAATTAATTAATTAATCTTGTTTTTTTTTTTAAATAAGCATTTTCTAGAACATCTCAAATTTTGATATTGAAACATCCTATATTATCAAAAAACACAAAACTTATAACAACAAACATAAACACCGCCTGTATTTCCTGAAGGGCTAAGCAGAGGTGTATGTACCAGTGCCAGAGGTGTGTTAAAGTCTCATTAGGGGCGAGATATTGGCCAAAACATTTATGGAATGTATAATATTTTTAACTCAAATTACTTTTACAGATTGACAAGATATTTTCACAAACTAATTTGGCTCATCCTAGGAGTTCAGAAAGAGGGTTGGGCCCAAAACACAGCCTTGGGGGATGCCGTAGAAAACCGAGAGATTAGTGCTTACATGACTACCTATTCGAACTTACTTCACCGCTAAATTTTACAAACATCCACGATTATTTTTCCCCAAAACCGAAATTAGGTCGGAAATCATTCTATGTATATTAGTTACCTCGTATCCCACGCCAATAATCACGAACACTGGCTCGAAAGGCTTATTCCTAAATGTCCAACCCTGTTCCTTTCCATACTTTTCAAGGAACTTGACCATTATCATTATTGCATGTGCATTTAATCCTATATCAATATGGTTTAGCCATGGTCTAAAAAAACAAGGTCTGGCACTCCGAGAGTGACACAAGCTTACGTCACTATCCAGTTGCCACATTATTGCAACAAAACAAGAAGTATGGAAACATTTTCAGTCACCATTCTGTTAAAAAATATATATCAAGCATTTAAATTGTCGTTTTGTTTTTCTAATCAAACGAAACAATTCAATTTAAACTTATACCGACGTAATTGTTAGTTAAAACCTCATTGATTTATCGGATTCGCACAGGTAATAAAGGTGGTTGGGGAGTTATTATGACACACTACGGGTAACACAGCGGTGATGACGTAAGCTTGTGTCACCCACGTGACCACTATGTCTCGGAATGCTATACCTGGCGAAGTATATTATTATACCATGGGTTTAGCCAAGAAATATCTGTCTCTTGTCACTGAGCATGCATCGAATGCATCGTAAAAAGTTCATGCAGTAACATTGCAACCAATGTTTTGCTATCTTTCGACAATCTCTCGCAACCAGCTAGATTGTCAGCATTAACATGCACACCGGAATGTTCTGTTAGTTCAACTAGTCCTGGAGCAGGTTCACGATGCTGTAATGTCGAAATGAAATTGCAATGTTTATATGAGACTAGCTTTTGCCCGCGGCTTCGCTTACGTTAATTTAGACTGACTATCAATTCGGGTTATAATTCAATCATGATTCGAAAGACACGTGGCGCCATCTATTATCATAAGGACGTTATTGTTGTTTTCCTCGGGAACAGTACTTTTTTGCGGGATGAAAGGTACCCTATGTCCGTTTCTGTACCCCTGACAACGTATATGCAAAATTTCAGGATGATCGGTTCAGTGGTTTAGGCGTGAAAAGGTAACAAACAAACAAACAAAATTACTTTCGCATTTATAATATTAGTTAGATTGGCGCAAAATTCTTTTAACACACGTTACTGTATAATTAGTAATAATTGTACTGAAAAGGTTTTTATAATGTTGTAGCATTCTTGCAAACTAGACATTCTAAGACCGTTTCTGAATTGAGAATTTAGAGTTGCGAACTCGATAAACTCTACTTTGGTGATTCCTTTAATATAGCCCGCTAAACTATAAATTATTTACGATTCTTTTTTTAATTTCGCCGGCTTTTATCTTAAGCAATACTAAAGTAGGGTTGGACCAGTTCTCAACTCCAAATCCTCAATTCAGGACTGGTGTTAGTTATGTCTATAAACCTAATGCAGGCCATAGACGTAACGATATACTTGCGCAAAATTGTACTTGTACATGGGATGAATTAGCACAAGTATCCGAGCTTTTCGGTGTCACGCAGACTTGTGTATTTCTAAACTTGCGCAAATTTATCGTAAAGTGTATGGCTGCCATTATGAGTATACATTTGATAATCTGCACTTCTGCTTGTTCGCTTGTAAATTTTACCCACACTAATGTAACGATAATGCGCTCGTCACCACAGCACGTGTGCTTCATCCCCAATAGCACGTGTAATGTAGTCCCCAACTAGACGGGACTAACTAGCTGAATCCAGCCGTTAGTCTAATTTATTAGCGCCCTATTTGTTTCAGTCTGCCTGTGTTAGGAGCTAATCACGCCGCGGTTTGTTTTCTATTGTGAAACTAGATATTTAAGTATTTTTGTATTAAGCAAATTGTCAACCTATCAATTTCTTTTGCTATAGCCGTTTGTAAACTGTCAAGGAATGACAGTTGTGATTTGAATTATCGTACAGTTTAAGTTGGTACTCGATTTGCTTAACAAATAATTTCCTTATGACTTTTCATATGTGCTACGCTAAGTTTACAGCTGTGTCGGTAATCCATGGATTGTTAGGCAGGTGTAAGTATATGAAAATACGTAACGTATTGTTGAACTTAGGCGGAAACAGGAAGTACCTACCTGTTGGAAAGGGATTCCCTCTGGACGAGGAAAAGATAAAATGTAAGAAGAGTTACTTATAGTACATTTATCATTATCCCCGTAACGAGTACCAATACATTGAGCCGCTTGTACACTACTCAGAATTGACGGAATATTACCGGTTGTCGAATAAAAAATGACACATTTTCAATTATTAATTTGCCTTGCTCCGGACAGTAAATAGCTGTCGGTAGAACTGATAAAATGATCAGGTTTTGGATTCATGAACAGCGTTAAGAGGACTCCTCCGATAATATTGATTGATGTCCGAGCTATGCTGATGTTTATATATAATAACTAATACTCTTGTAAAAAACAGGTAGGTAGATATGAAATACTTTAAATATTTTGTAGTAAGGAAAATCATAAAAGCTCTCTTCCTCTCCTACTTATTTAAAATTTTGCTGCGCCTGGCAGGGTCCATGATTGTTTATATTTATGAATACTTAACACCTGTATGTGTAAATAATTGATTGCAATTGTTAAAGATTAATTGAATTTCTTCATAAATTTTCCGGATAATCACGTGACATTTGCTTGAAAGTTGAACCGCCTCTGACAGTAAAATTTCATGGACCAACTGTAAAAGCGGCTTCTCTGTTTTAAGGCTTCCTTCTATACCTCAAAAAGAAAAAACCGAACCCTTATAGGATCACTTCGTTGTCCGTCTGTCTGTCAATACCCTTTTTCTCAGGTACACATGGAGGTATCAAGTTGAAATGAATACCAAATACTACTACGGTCTCTTGGAACTCTAAAAATCTCAAGCTTTTAAGGCAACGCCATAAAATAAAAATGCGACATATTTTGACGCTCGCAAATAAATCAAAACCTCTAAGGTACTTCCCGTTGACCTAGAATCATGAAATTCAGCAAGAAGCACGGTCTCACAGCACAAGTAAAGGAAAATCTCCCGAGTCCGTAATTTGCAGCTTTATCACATCAAATATATATTTTTTGCAATTACGAACTTATATTTGCAGTTGGAGAATTGAACGTGACGTATATCGATCTATGGGAGATTTTTTTTTCAACTAAGTATAAAGTAAAGTTTGTTCTTGGGATAAATTTATCCTAACTACGGAACCCTTCAGTGTGCGTGTTCCGGTGTGCTGGTATTTTTTTTTGGAAAACACTTTTAAGTAATAAATGCCTTATTTACCTAGGTACCTACTTAAAAAACGTAATAACTCATCCATAACATACAGAACCGATCTGATCGATCAATCACGGTTAAGTTAAACTCGGCTTTAAGAGCCGCCGCCAAAGAGCTCAGTTAATAAGCCGTTAAATTGGCTACAGTTGTAGCCTGAACCTGCGACATATAGAACGAGATCGCCACATATGTTACAGACTATGCTGGGTATATACAGAATCAAGTTAAATTAGCTAGCGAAACTCCGCAGACATGATTTGTATCGATATCTAAATACGATAAAATTAAAAAGATTTGGTGTTTTTTTTCTAAAGGTCAACGACCGTTTGTAGGTTTATTACATAAAGTATGAGTTGAAAATTTGCGTGGTCATACATACAAATAAAAATATACGCCTCGACTTGAGAACCTGCTCCTTTTTTTCTTCGGTTAAAAATGTTTTAACGTATTAAGATATCGATACCAATCACGTCTGTGAAGATTACACAAAAAAAACTGACTTTTTAAACTGATATTTCAAGTGATTTCGCTAACTGCGGTCGAAGATCGCACGAAAAAAAATCATCAAATTAATTTATTTTTATTTTATCACATTTAGATATCGATACCCATCACGTCTGTGGAGTTGCGCTGGCTAATTTAATTTGACCCTGTATAGATAGATAGATAAAGTTTAATTACTATATTGTGAATTTTCGAACGGTGTAGGACTTGTAGACTTATATATGCTTGGACTTGTTGACCATTTTCTATTTTGTTTAGTACCTGGTAGTCCTGGTACTTGTTGACAGGCCAACACTTTCCATCCATAGCTATTAACACTGCAATTTAAAAAAAAATTAAATAAAAAGCCAATTATTGTAAAAACAGTAACCGTGAAGTGTTTCGCCGACTCTTCTCCATCGGAAACAACCAATGGGGGCTATCGTTTTTGCGCTCAACATTGGCGCCACTGGTGAGTAAGGTCCAGTCAGTACTTTTATTTGATGTTTTGGATATGTTGAAGTACCCATACATTCATATTATGTTTACTTTATTACATTTTAAAACTTCAAATGAATATTTAGATTATAATGATCCTAAAATTGGCAAGCATGAAGCAGACAAATATTATTCTTCCTTTAAGTGCCACCAGTTTAGATCCTAACTTTTTACTTAAAATCTTAAGCCATAATTCATCAGGAATGGCACAACCATTACTAATAATAATTATGAATCATTCGTTAAAATCCGTGATAAAAGATCCCGCAAACAGTGAACGTTCAGTACATTTGACATCTAGAGACCTTACTCTACACTAGCGCCTCTAGCGGCGAATTTAAGCGCGACAGCCCTCATTGGAAACGTATAGCTTCTGATGTCTCATAAGTGCCCATGTAGATTTATAATGTGAAATAAAATATTTTGAATTTGAACTTGAACCAATAGCGATCTGGTTAGTAACTAGTAGGTACCGTCAAACGGGGTGAATAGGGGTGCAGGGGTGAATCGGGATGAAACTTTAAAAGGAATTTTAATATTGAAATAATATCTAATATAATATAATAATATCCGTTCTGCCTTTCCTTCCCCTACGGGAAGGAAAGGCAGAACGGATCACTTAAGCAAGAGCTAATGTAGAAAAAGTCTGTTCGTTTTATTAAACATTTTCGAGAGGAAAACTTATTCATGAACAACATTTACTCTACGCTACTTATTAATTTGTCTTAAAATTTTAAGTCATAGATAATTAAGATATTAAATGATTTGTAAAAGGTTAAATTGGTCCGTTTTAACTTCATAATTGAGGCACAACGGACCCACAGGAGGGCAGAATGGACGCGCTTAAAAAAAGCTATTAGAATATTTTATTCACAGATAAACACTGCCTCATCATCTTCAACACTGCCAACGCAAGCATAACGTACCCACAAACAAAAAAAAAATACATTGAGTCTATCCCCCACTTGATACAAAAAAAAACAAGTTTTCATCGTTACATAAAACTGTCCTTTTTCTGTTATTAAATCTCTTTAATCACTATTCCTTCATGTTTTCCATTTGTTTAATGTTTTTGGTTCACTGATGTCACCTAATGAACTATTTTTGTTTCTCTTTAAATCTCTTCATATTTCTCCGGTCCGTTTTTTCTTTTAAACCACATTGACTCTTAATTATCGTCCACATAGTTTGATATTAGTTCAATTATAAGTCAGTTTGTATATAGAGACCACCAGAACATAAGCAAACTGTAGGTCAATAGAAAATCGTCAATTTTACACCAGAATATGAAAAAATAAACTTTCCTTGCTAAAACAGTGCCAACGTGGTCGGCGGCGTTGAGTACGCTGACCAAGATGTGGAGCAGAAAGAGCTTCGTCATGACACAACTCATTCAGAGATGACGTTATTCCTTTCAACATTTGAAGGTGTACCTTCGTACCTGCAGGATCCGTCTTACCTTCATTTCCCCTATTTAGGTACAGTTACCCTACTAACTATTACACATCTAATTCAGTAGCTAAGGTTATAGAGGGTGTCGGTCTAACCATATTTGCGTTAGGAAAATACTTGGAAACGATGAATTTGCGGTAGGTACAGTCGCCATTAGGTCAAGCTACAAGAAACTGTTAAATTTCTCCAAACCATTTTAACTATTAAAATGTTGGTGGTTAAGAGGGCGCACTCCGGTCCACTAGCGCCACTCCTTTAAAAAATATTATCTCGTGACTGAGAAGTAATTTTGAATAACGGCTCAATAAGCACCCTCGGTCTGTGTGTCTAGAATTTTCTAATAACTTTTAAAAACTTTCAAATTGAGACACGAAGCAACAAAATTCAATCTAAAGAAAAGCGGCCACATTCCTCTAGACCGTATTTTGTTGCTTCGTGTCTCAATATGAAAGTTTACAAAACGTATTAGAAAATTTTAGACGCACTTAGGGTGCTGATTGTACGCGGATTGTTCGAAAGAGTTACCGTGGCCCTGGCGCACAGGCAACTGAAGGAACAAGTGTGGGTTTTAGTCAGTAAGAGTCTGACACGCCCTTCCGCTCCGCCCAGAGCGGGAGACGTCATTTGATGATTTCCCACCCAAAAAAAAAGGGTGCTGATTGAGCCGTTATTCAAAATTCCTTCTCAGTCACGAGAAAATATTTTTTAAAGGAGTGGGGCTAGTGGACCGGTGTGCGCCCGCTTAAGTTCAAAATCGAATGAGAAAATCTGTCGGTTTGTGGTAGCTTGATATGCTGGCAACTGTACCTAGTACCGCAAATTCATCGTTCGTAAAATCGACTGCATTCAAAATGCAGGGCGGGTATGTAATTACTTAAATGTAGGGCTATTATGTGGCGGGGCAATCATACGCTCACTCATTATGCTAACTGTCGACGTGACAAGTATTTTGTATTTAATTATGTTTTAATACAAATATCTAATATGGGAAGTAGATGTCCTGCGACAGGTCTCAGGCCACCTATCTGTCAAATCCGGTCGGTCCAGTGATTTAGGCGTGAAAAAGTAGCAGACTTATTAGTAGAGAATATTAGTATGGATTGGTTGGAAAATTAAATCGAAATAATATTCAGTTGTAAGTATAATAAATGGATGAATAAATCAAGTGAAAATGGGGGATTGGGCGACTCACTAACTGGAAGAGATGATCGTAGTTTTAGAGCTTAATCTTGATGGGATAAACTAAAACAATGAATGTAGAATGTCACAAATCTAGACTCATGTGGAGTAATTGCGTAACACACTAACAGTAGCAATGGCTTTCATTTTGACAGCTCAACAATATTCATTGCGTTATTTATCTTGTTGAGCAGACAGTTTTTTCGAACATATGAAGCAATGGATTAGCAATATCTTTCAAAATGGTTCTGATTGTGATTTAAATTATGTTACGCAATTGGTGTGCTGGTAGCTACTGAGATTTTTTTCAAGAAAAACCAAAGGCACAGTGCCCAAACTAATAATCTACCCCATGACTACAAGTGGGGCAATCACGTTTGTGGCAAATTTTTAATACAAGTAAACTAGCAACCCGCTCCTGCTTCGCACGGCGTTTACGACATGACAAAACATCGAGATTTCTTTATAAGTAAGTTTAAAATAATGATGTCTTGACTGGCGAAAACAGGTCACGACTGTTAGTAAAAAAGTCACCGGTACGTTGCGGTCGCTCAATCGGTTGAAAAACCTTCTCCCATCATACATAAAGGCAATGCTTGTACAGTCCCTAATCTTTCCCATAATTGACTATGGTGATGTGTGTTACTATGACCTGAATACTGATCTCCTCAATAAACTTGACCGCCTTCTAAATAACTGCATTCGATTCGTTTTCAATCTTCGTAATCATGTGTCCGCGCACCGGTTGCTTTTAAAATGGTTACCCATTCGTCAGCGCAGAGAGTTGAGGGCTCTGTCTATGTTGTTTTCTATTCTAGACAAACCTACTTCTCCTTCTGACCTCACTTCACATGTTCAATACTTATGCTCCGCGCATAGTAAAAATCTTCGTTCCACCAACAATCGTCTTCTACGATGTCCTTCCCACCGCTCTGGTTTCGTTCACTCTTCTTTCTTTGTCCAGGCGGTCTTTCTTTGGAATGCGCTCCCTCTGAACATCAGGACGGCAACCAGTCGGTTATCTTTTAAAGTGAAGGCACGTGAACATATTCGTAAGAAGTTGGCAGAATCATCCCAGCGCTGATTTGCTGGATTCGTTTTCTCCTCTTCCTATCGTTATTTCTCTTGACTAAGTTAATTTTCGTTATATGTATGTATGTATGTATCTATGTATTAGTATTTATTATTTTTCAAGTTATCTATCCCTTATGTTGCACCTGCCATGTTTTGTCTCTGCATCACCCTAAGGTTGACTGGTAGAAAATGCCTCAGGCATTAAGTTCGCCTTTGTATAGTTTTTCTTTTTTTACTTGTGCATAATGTTTTAATAAATAAATAAAATGAATGTATTATACACATCAACCTTCTGGAATAAATTCTCCAAATGATGGTGCAAACCGCATTAAAATCCGTTGCACAGTTTAGTAAAACAACGCGGTCACACAGACAGACCTGAATAGCGACTATAGTTGAAAATAACCACTCAACTACCATTTAATTATCCAAGTAAAGACTTGACAAGTCACAATAAAACTTTAGAAAGTAGTTAAAGAAAGTCAAATTATTTATTCGCACCTATTGCAAACTTTCTCAAGCGATTAATTTGTAACATGTTATCATAGGTAACTTTATCATTCAGCCTGCTTAAATATGAATGATTCAGTAGGCTTTAACTTGGCTGATTATATAGCTAAATTGACTATTAATTACAGTGCAAGACTTAAATCATTAGTTAGTTATAAATTGTCGTAACTTCGAAGTGACTTAGTGACTGTGGGTTTATAAAAACATAGAAAATAGTAATTATTCGATTTTCCGATGATTAAATTACTTTTACAATATTAAACACAACTAACTATTTACACTAGCTAACTATACAAATAAATATAAAAACAAAAGGACACTTAGGCGTCGAAGTATTCGTCCGCATTGCTGTCATCCGGAAACGTGCCCAGAAGACTGGCAGCAAAACGATTATTAATTAACTGTAATTATTTTTCATTATAGGTATCTACTAGTAAAATTAATCTGTTAGGTACATGCAAAGTTACTGTGTTTAAAGTGCTTTTTAACTCAATAAAAATAATTATATAATTTTAATAACCTTATCGGCAATTATATTTTAGAGCCGTTTGGGGGTGAAATCCTCGGGCCGTGGGGACCGAGTGCTCATGGTTTGTTCAAAGAAATCTCCAAACGGCTGATTGACACTTCCCGTGAACCAAGGGCTGGCTTTTACTTTGGCCAGAGGCTAAGCATTGCCATACAACGTGGCAATGCCGCCAGTCTCTTGGGTACGTTACCAGTCGACAGCGACGCGGAGGAATTTTTTGACGCCATAGTTTAGTTTTTTAATAGTTTTAGTTAGGTTAGATTATTATATTTTTATTTTAATGGTTTGTTAGTTAATTAATTAGATGTAAGTTGTTATTCATGTACATAATTATCATTTTAATTCTGAAAAATGTTAGTCTACTCAATAAAAAAGATATACGAAAAAGTTACGATCATCACTCTACCACCCTTATCCCAAATGATTAGGTATTTTCAGAAAATGTATATATATTTTACGTTAAAATACGTAGACTATCTCATAAAAACTCCGCCTTGTGTTCTAAAGACTAGCATGTAAAAACAAAGAATAAGATTTAGAAATAAAAATAAAACTAATAACAATAATAACACATTTCAAGTTTCCCGAAGTTCAACATTAAAAGAAAAAGATTCTTTGTACAACTTATAATATTTCTTTCAACTAACTTTGCTCTCTTACTGTATAATTTTCTTTATTTTTGCCACTTAGAAAAAGGGTCCGATATTAAGAGTTAAATACACCCAATGACCTTTTATACTATATAAAAGTTTGTTACAGATAGCTCAGTTAAAATATTGTTTATGGTTATCCGCCGAGTTTCGTCGATCTTTTTAAAGCACCTGATTTTAAGCGCCTTTTAAGATGGTTATATTCAATTTGATGTGTCTGGAAGTTTTTAGAGCAAACCCAAACTCAAATTCAAAACATTTGTTTCAATTGGACCATTTACAGGCACTTTTGAATTGTCAAGGAGTCGGTCAGTCAGAAATATGAAGCTATTTGCCCATTCCAAAGCGTAGTAGGTATCTACGGAGAACGGGCAATAAACTCCATGGACACTCTTTAAAATTTTATTGTTAGAAAATATTAGTTACATCATTAATGTTGAACTTATAATTATATCTGAGAACGATGTAAAAAAAAGACGTACACGTTAAAAGCGTCCAGAGTACAGCAAATAGAAACAAAAAATAACAATCCAAAGATAAAATAATTAAAAAAGCCGTGGCAGCTGAGAGATGACCAGTCCCAACTGACGGTGGCCGTTCACGAACATGACGCACGGATCCAGTACCATTCAGCTCAAACATTTTGAAGGAAGATAAATGATTCAACACACGCGCCACCGTCAGCGAGACATTTGAGTGAGCATGACATACTATCAGCCGCCAGGGCACATTCAAGTCAATGAAAGACCAGGTAAATGGTAGCTCTATAGTACATAGTGCTCACACCTGTGCTATGCAATTATGTAATACAAATGAGATTGAGTTTATACAATGCCAAGATAGTCTTACATACAATCTTCAGCACCTCCAACAGTATTCTCAAGTGTTAATCAATTAGTTGTGGTTGTGGAGCAGGACCAGCATTGAGCCAGGCATTTTTATCAGCAATGTAATTTCCTAACTTATAATATGTCTGCCTGCATAGTGTGCGTTTTATACAAGATTTGAAATTCTTCTTATTCAGTTGAAGTATGTGGGGAGGTATTTTCATGTGACACTAGCTGCGCCCCGCGGCTTCAAACGCAGCGGTATGAAACATACTTTACAACCTATTCTCAGACTTACCAAATATACACAAAAAAAAAGACATAAATATCGGTTAAGCCGTTTCGGAGGAGTTCGATAACAAACACTGTGACACGAGATTTTTATATATTAGATTTTAAACAGTACCCCATGAAACATGAGTCTACTTAACCAATCTGAAACCTTGTTGAACATTTAATAATCTTCTCGTATAAACAAAACAGTTGTACAAAAATTCTATATATGTAGATCAAAGTCAACGACACTTGAATTACGTCATGTCACCGACTCATCGTACAAAAGCAATGATTATAACTTGTCAACCCCTTTCCAAACTTCGAATTCAACAACACACCGTCAGCTTTATGCAGAATATTAAAGCAGATTTAAGTTATACCATTATTAGTCTCAGTATTTGACAAAGCGTGGCCACAAGCAGTCTGATTTCAGGTCAGCACTATTTAATTCTCAATTCTTTATTGCGTTTATTGTCAAATAAGGCATCATAATGATGAAGACTATTCGGAAGTTCGGTCTGGAGTACTGTGATGTGGAGACAATGCTGTGGAACGTGTCTGTGATGATGAGAGCCTTGATCCTGAATATTGATGGGAGGAATAAGAAACGTAAGCTGATGCATTATTAATTGATGTTATTAATGAAGTTCATGGTGACTTTATACCTGTATTTAGTTTAAACGAAGAAATATCTGCCAATTGAGTAGATGCCATTAAAAAATCTCAATTTTTTATGTGTTATTGCGAATGCTTGCAATACCATTGCTTTTTACAAGCTTTATATTAAGGGGATGCGCTAAGATCGCCCGCGAAATTCAAATTTAATTACGTTTTTTGCAATTTGCAGGTCAGTGTCAGGTTGTATGTTGATTAAAATATGATTCGCGACCGAAACAAATATGACTTTACAGAATTGTAATCATTAGAATCAGCAATACAACTCCTTAATTTAGAATTGGCCTCGAATGTCATAATTTCATGAAATAGTCATTAAATGGGGTAATATGAACTTAGAGACATGTATCGATGATTTTTATGATTATAATTTTATAAATAAATATTTGTTACGAACGTGAATCTTATCTAGATCAACATACAACCTAACACTGACATGCAAATTGCAAGAAACGAAAGAAAATTTGAATTTCGCGAACTACCCTGGCTTGCTTCGTTCGTGTTTCCAGTTATTTCTTTTGTCATCCATTTTTCAAGCACTTCTTCTTATCCGATTGAGCTGAAACTTGACATACTTATAAAACATCGGTGACAACGTAAAAATATGATACCATGAAGCTGATTTGATGCTGGAGCCCGAAGGTGGCCATAGGGAATCCTCAACTAATTAAGATAGAGTCGTTGTGTTTGAACTCGTTGGTTTTGTCTTGACAAGTACTATAGCCCAAGATGGTGTCCGGGGTGTGATGATGGAGCCGGAAGGTGGTCATAGGAACTCCTCAATCAAACAAGATAGCACAATCGTGTTTAGACTCATTGGATATGTATTGACAAGTGCTATTACACTAGGCGGTGTCCAAGGTCTGATGATGGAGCCGAAAAGTGGTCACGGGCACTCCTCAAGTAAACCAGATAGCCCCGTCGTGTTTGTATTCATTAGATTTGTCTGGACACTTGTCCAGACAAATCTAATGAATTACACTAGGTGTAGTCTAGGGCCTCATGAGGGATCCTGAAGATCGCCATAGGAACTCCTCAACTTATAGCCATTTGGATACGTTTTGACGAGTAGGTATATGAGCCCATGGTCCAGGATCTGATGATGGAGCTGAAACCTCGCCATAGGAACTCCTCAACAAAAAAAAGTACTTTGCCTCTTTGTGTTTAGAATCATTGGTTATAGTCTTGTATTGGTTGGTATAGTCCAGGGTCTGACGATGGAGCTGGATGGTGGTTATGGGAACTCCTTAACCAAACAAAATAGAACCATCGTGTTTGGACTCATTTGATATGTATGAACAAGTGCTATTACGCTAGGTGGTGTCCAGGGTATGACGATGGAGCCAAAAAATGACCACAGGAACTCCTCAACTTTACCAGATAGCCCTGTTATGTTCGGCTCGTTGAATTTGTCTTTATATGTTACCTTACAAGTGAAGGCGATAGAACAAATATTTAAACAAGCTTTTAGTGAGCTAGAAAGTACAAAATAAAACTTACGTAAACCTTAATATTTTCTTAAAAGCTTGAGGCGTTACCGTCCTTCTTACATGTAAAGGTAAGCCTCAATCTTTTAAGAAAATATTTAAGTTCTATGTTTACGTAAGTTTTATTTAGTACTTTTTTGTTAATTAAAAGCTTGTTTTTAAAAAGATTTTTATAAATATTTTATTTAAAAACTTATTGCCTATTGTGAGTGGTTGACCAAATGAAAACTCAATCATTCGCAGCTATGACAATAATCCTATCAATTATAAAGTAGGCTTCTAAGGCACAGGCGACGACTATTACGACAGTAACCCAAATTAAGAAGCAAAAGGGTAGGGCAAAGGGTGGGTTGACTCCTAAATGTAGTAGGTAGTAATGTGCAAATCATTAATTGAGAAGGGAGTCTCGCTTCCAAAGTATGAAGATATAATTTAAGCCTTTTTTCAAAATTGGCTTTTAATTTCTTTTATCCCCGGTTTTTGAAAGACTTTATCTGTTGTTAAATCTCATTCCAATGTTTTGATTGGCTTTGCTTATTTTGATCAGGTAAACAGGGTTCACACAAGTACAATAGCTTCTTAGTGGGGCGGCCGATGTAAACTAACAATTCCATCAATTTCCAGCAATTCCAATAATCTTCTACATCCTGGCTGTGTCAGTGTGCCTGGGCTACTTCTACGTGTACCTCGTGTCGATGAGCTGGTTCGTGTTCATTCGGTGCCCGGCCACCGGCGACCTGCTGGCGGCCATCGTTGTCTTCTCTCTGGGGGTCTCCAGCGAGATCGGGACTGTTAAACTGATCTATATGTTCTTGCATTTGTAAGTATCTACTGGAAATGTTCTGTGTTCTAAATGTGTGAGTACTATGTATTATAAAGCTACCATTTACTGGGTACGTCTTTCATTGACTTGAATGTGCCCTTGCAGTTGAGAGTAGGTATGTCATGCTCACTCAAATGTCTCGCTGATGGTGGCGCATGTGTTGGATCATTCGTTTCCCTTCAAAATGGTTGAGCTGAATAGTGCCGATCCATACGACACGTTCGTTACCGGGTGCCGTCAGTTGGGACTGCTCATCTCTTAGCTGCCATGGCTTACTTTAATTACTTACTTATTTTATTCTTGAATTGTTTATTTTTTACTGTATAGATACTACGCTTCGGAATTGGCAACTAACTTCATTTTTTTAACTGACCGACTCCTTCACACTTCCAAAGTGTCTGTATCTGGCCTAATTTAAATAAATGCTTTGGGTTTGAATTTTTTTCTTGAGTGATGACGACTCGGCAAACGTAGGGAGCGAAAATCTTCGTCGGGTGGCTGCTGATAGCTGGATGAGAGCATATTTCCTGCAGTGGATTGCTACAAGTTGATGATGACGATCCAGATGAAGTATTGGATCTCTGGTGAAGTGACTATCTTCGCAAGGTGGCTGGTAGCAACTAGATGAGAGAGGCTCGTATTACCATGGGCTAGTCAGTCTATATAAACACGAAATAAAAACAGTTTCACACTTCTATGAGAGTAAATAAGGCCATCAATAATCTTACAAATAATATAAGACTGGTTAATCCTGTTCATTTGTTTTAGTCATTGCTAGAGTGTTAGAAGAATGTTTGGCTCTTCAATGACATTGACAGGGGGCGTTGTTGGTAAACATTTATGAAATTGTCACAGACATTGTATTACCAAAACAAGATGGCGCCGTTAGTTCCAATTTTGGCCACGCGCCAAAAGAAACTTGAAGCGTTGCGCACATTCCTTTTTTAACTTTTTCGTTCTTTCCTTATTGCCAGCGACAAAGTCAGAGAGATAGTGTCAGAATGCCTGGCATGCGACTCCTCCGTGGTGGCAGGCAGTAGATTCTCGAAAAATCTACTGAGTACCCTGAGGCAGGTCAAGAAGAGGGCCATGGTGTTCTGGGTGGTCATCATTGGAAACGGCGTGGTATACATCATCAAACCTATTATATTGCCTGGACGACATTTCACTGAAGACATGTTTATTCTCTTTGGTAAGATAATAATCTACTCTTATTTAATTCATTCATTCATTGACAGACAACTGACAGCCTAAACCGCTGTGTCTAGAAGCATGACATTTTGCGCAAGAGTTACTTTTATAACGCAAGCGAGCAGGGCAAAATTATTGTTGAAAAACCGTCTGTAAAAGGGGAAAGTCTCTTAAATAGGGGATGAAAGTTGGAATAGAAGTTCGTCATTTTTGCTCATGCGAAATGTCATCGGGCACACGGCTTGTATTATTAGATGCAACAGAGTAGGTTAGGTAGGTGTAGTCGACAGCCCGTCGCGAATCGCTGGTAACACTTTGACCTGGCAGTAAGGAGTTCCACTAAGAGGCCTGCTTTTACTGCTTTTGTTATCACTGACGTGCGGCTTACTGTACCAGTACGTTAGGTAACTATATCTTCATCATTAATTCTAATTCATTCATTTTAATTCATTATTGTCTCTCCTTCTCCCTTTAAACCATCCAAAGGTTGTCTGTAAAAGATCGCTTTTACCGATAATACCACCCATTATATCACCCTATGTAAAATTTCTACATTTATATCTGTAATTTTGATGGTGTACATGGTAAAGAGTATTCTATTCTATTCTGTTTTATTCTCTAAACAAACATTTAACTAGTGTTCATAGGTGCATTTCCAAACAATCTTCAACCCTATAATTACTTGCATTCGGAAAATTCGTCACCAACAGCCGCTTAGTTAAATTCTGACACCTCTTACTGTGCTGATGATATAATTGACCGAGCGAGCGCGAAGCGTCTCCGTTTCAGCTTGTGCAAAAATGCCAAATGGGCAGATGTATGGGCATCCGTATGTCTGGATGTCCGGCTGTTCTCCTCTACAGGTCGCATTTGTCAACCGATTCTCGTGAAATTTTGTGAGCAGGTTTAATTATATGGATCTTTTTTGTCGATTCAGTTTTTCGAAATTTTTCAAAATGGCGGAGATATGAGGATTGAAATCGTATAAAAAAAAATCTGCCATTTCGCGCGCTTTTTGTTTTAAGGTGCGTGGTGAACATTTATTCAGTTTTAAGCTATGCAAAGACTATAACTACGGATGGTATTTAATACGAGGGTTGTTTGTACCGGTTGTGTTACTACTGACATGTGGCCCGTAGTAACGCTCCTGCTAAGTATATTTGTGTTAATGCTAATACTGAATGTCGGAGCCAAACTACGCCTTAATTATGGCGTCAGAATAGCCCATAAATACGATTGACATTAATTTGGTTCAGCTCCAAAGATATTACTACAAAATAAATGCGTTAAGGGGACTACAGGACCTAAATGTAAGTTTTATAATGCCTAAAAGTATATGATCCACTGCACTAAACAAAATCAGAAAAATATATGATATTCTTCAGGATATTTCGTTATTAGATAGTGTGTTGAAAACATAATACAACTAATTTGATACGATAGAAAAAAATCACGAAGATACCTCTAAAAATTTCATATAATGATTAAAAACCATACTACTATGCATTAAATCATTCAGATTTTTTGTCAGATTATTCTACAAGCAACACACTAACGTAATAGTGTTTTCATTTTTTAATCCAATCAATAGATTTTTCGTAAATTGATAATTGCTTCATATTTTGCAATAAATTACCAGCGTTGTGTCATCGCGCATCTCTTTCTTTTCTATAAAGTCCGACAGTGACCGCGCTCTAGCTGTTGTAAGCCTCTTAATTGCGTTAAACATGGAAGTAGAAGCTGCTGCGGTACTTTATGGCAGTAATGTAATGATGCTCTGTGCTTTGTGGTCTTTGCTCGGCGCGTGCGGCGGCGCATAGAAAGAGACAGACAGCGCTAATATAGCCAACGCGGTTTGATGCGTTATTTCACCGTGCCACAACCCTTTGATGTGACGAAAATACCGCCACCCGAGTTTTTAGCTTAAATTCAAAAGACATTAACAATGACACATCTCAATTAACGTATTAAATATTGGCAAATCTGCGTAATGTCTTATTCAACGCGTTAATTTACGCGTCAGGAGTCACGACGCAGGTGTGGCGGATGCAGAATTATAATTATAATACATACTAAGATTTTTGTAATTTAATTTAAAAGCTATTAAGTCTTCCTTTAAATAAGTCGGTTTATAGCTGAACGGATCCGGGAATGCGAACGGGCTGCGGAACCGGATTATACGTAACGTTTCCGGCAACAGATCCAGTACTCTAATATCAACGATGTGTGGTATCCGGCAGGAGAAATCGATATTTTGTACTAAAATATTTGTAAAGTTGTAGAAAGGTCCCGCCAAAATAGTTATAATTCTCAAATAATCACAGCTTTCTCAAAATATGTATGTATATTTTTTTTACCAAAATTATTCTACTATAGAGGTATGAGGATCAGGGTGTAAAGTTAATTCATACCTCCATAAAAAAGGGAGAATCCTCCGACCAAACGGGCAGTTGCCCACCAGACACGACAACCGTCTGGTCGGAGGATTCTCCCTTTTCTATGGAGGATGAGTGAACTTTACACCCTGTTCCTCATACCTCTATACTACCTATTACTACCTACCTACTACCATCTAATATTTTGCATACTAGGTACTAGGTACTACTGCGGGGTAATTACGTAACACACTAACAGTAGGAATGGGTTTCATTTTGACAGTTCAACGACATTCATTGCGTTATATTTACGTTGTTGAGCAGACAAATTTTTCGAACATATGTAGCAATAGGCTTCAAAATGATTCAGATTGATCACAATCACTACCACTATATATCAAGATAGTGTGTTACGTAATTAGGGTGCAGGATTCGATTTACGTATCGGTTTTATTTGAAATAGATAATAATTTATTTTAATAATTCATTGTTTAATAATGAATTAGTTACCTATTGACAAATGTAATAGAATATTCAGTAGGTACTTAATTCTAGTATTGCGAATGTAAATAACGTTTAAGTCATGAATAAATAATATAATTAACAAAAAAGTTACGTTCTGTTCATTTACCTTTATACCTAATCATTAAAAATGTAGGTTGTAAATCAAAATTATAATTTATTCATAACCAATATTGTCACTCAACGAGGTTCTACAGGAAGACGATAATGACGTTACGCGTCATCAACAAGATTTCATAAACCATAATAACCGTTAGTCTAGTACTAACTGAACGATAGTCTCGCAGAGTCACGCACGGCCATTCCGTATCTCGCTCCGGTCGGACGGAAATAACGTTGCCGCTCCGACCGTGCGGAGCGGTACGGCAACGCCGCAAAAACGTGTTGAACGAATGGCAGCGCGCCATACGCGCACCAACGCTCAGTTACCGCACGTGTCCGCTTACCGGAATAAACTATCGACAATGTTCAACACGGAAAAATTAATACACGAAGTTAAAATACGTGATAATTTGTGGAATTGTAATTCTAAGCTCTATTTGGATCGAGTGACCAGAAAAAATGCGTGGGAGGAGATAGCTCAAGTATTCTATCGCGATTGGGAAGATTTCACGCCTGCAGAACAGCGAGAGAAAGGTAAGCTAGTTTCTTCTCTGTCTAACATTTAAGTTGGCCGCGGTCGGTGCGGTTTTGTTTTACGGAATTTCTAACAGGAGTTGTTAACATAAAATAATGTTTTTATGCAATAATCACTAAATTAATGAGGTTTTGTACAGTATATGCTTCAATAATATAACACTTTTTATGTCATTAAGATTTTTTTATGGATAACTTAAATGCGGTTAAAGATGTGATGTAAAAAAAAAAACAGACAAATTACGTATAAACGATTATAAAAATATGACTGTATTTTGTTTTTTTTTGTAATTAGCTGTAGGTATAGTCACTCAATAAATTACAAATGAAAGGTCTACGTTCTAGCTTTTCTACAATTAATTTTTCTTTGCCATTGCCAACGCGCCGTTTAGGGTTGCCAGATAAAAAGTAAACAAAACGTAGGCACCTATTTTCCGGGAACATTTTACTTCCTGATTCTTTCGCAATGCCTAGATGTATTTACTTATTTATATGAGTTTCATATTAGTCACAAATCTTGTAAGCTTAGGTATGTGCCTCTGGCAACCTTGTGCAACTCGCCATGCTAGAGTTGGCGACATCTAGGTAACGCTAGGTTTTTGCTTTGACAAATATGAAATATCCTCGCTAATTTATTATCAAATAATGATGCCATAATATAAATATGGATTCTAAGCAGTTGACTGCTGTAAAATATACAAATCAACGTAAATATGTACAAAGTGCAATGATTTAAAATTGTTTTTCTTTTTGTTTCAGTGGAGACTTTAATGAGAAAATGGCGCAACGTAAGAGATTACTATATTAAAGAGAAGAAGATAGGCGCAAAGAGCAAGTTGTCAGGAGTAAAGAAGAAAAAGAAGAAGTATAACTACTATGATTGTTTGTCTTTCTTAGATGCAGTTCTCAAGCAAAAACGGAGAGCCAAAGACAACAGTAGCGGCGATGAAATGATCGAAGAGTATTTAGAAGACACACTTACCGATGGTATGATATCATACGAACAATATCCACATTGTGAAGAAGAAGATTCTAATGAATCATCATCCTCTATTGATATTTCTCAAACCATTAAGCAGGAAAAAGAAGAAACCATGACTTCTAAAAACATGCCGCCGTTCGAAACCCATATGATGGCACCCGCAGACAGATCACAAGAAGACGATAATGCTAAGGCGAATAAGAATTTCTTGTTGTCATTACTTCCAGATGTCACATCCCTGGACGGGAGACAGAATATGAGATTTCGTCTAGGTGTCCTGAATCTCCTAAATGACATAAAATTTGAACTGAAATGACCGCAGCCAATTATCTAGTTTCCAAAATCCACTTAGTAGTACTCCGCTAATTAGAAATTGTTACTGTGAGGTTCCCCAGTTCATTTGCTTAATCCTAATGAGTCTCGTTCCTGTGTGCCTAAAATGTTGGTCCAGTGCGGTTTTCGTTCCGCTTCGCTGCGTCCTGTTTGGCTAATTCAGAACCAAAATTAAATGATTTTAGTAATCGTTTTGTGTATCAAGTACCTATCAGAGTCTTAAAGCGAATGAGTGAATAAGTGAGTGAGTGACAAAAACACATAATTACTGTTAAACTATATTTAATTAAAATTTAATAAGTTTGTTTATTTTTTGTTTCATTTACATTTTCTTAAAAAAATGTTTTTTACAGATGTCATAATAAAATTCCCTGGCTAATTAGACTTTTAAATCTAATTAGACTTTTAAGTCTAATTAGCCAGGGAAATTGAATTCAAAAAGAAAAAAAGGGATCCGTACGTCCTAATGAAAAAAAACGGAACCCTAATGGGATCACTCCTGTGTCTATCCGTCTGTCACAGCCAATTTTCTTAGAATCTACTGGACTGATTATGTTGAAATTTGGTACACGTATAAATTTCTGTGACCCAATTAAAAACTAATGTTTTTGCTAAATATCCCGCCTGACATATCAAATGAAAGGGCTTGTCATGACGGTCTCAAATTATGTTTTTCGTATAATTTTAAAATAAAAAGTTTTGAAGTTAAAAGGTAGTATTTAAGAAAATATATGCCCAAGCCATGCCAAGCCAAGCCCCTAACTCAACGAGGCCAAACTCTACAAACCTTACATCTTGGTTAAAATTTAGGGCTTGGCCGTTCCATTAAACTATTGCATGACACAACATTAAAGACCAGTGACTTAATTTCCTACCATAGGAGTGTCTGTGCGACGGCCGCGAAACGGCCAAGCCGTACATTTTGACCAAGATGTAAGGTTTGTAGAGTTAAGTCTTCTAGAGCTAGAGGCTTGGCTCTACATTAGATCTGATAACTTTTTAACAGTGAAAGCGTTATGTAAGCCTAGGCAATCTACTTTACATAAAGTGTTTTGGTGGATAACATATTGATCGTACGGAACTCTCTCCACGCGAGTTCAACTCGCACTTGTTCAGTTTTTTTATTCTAAAGTTACCTTATATCGATTTAGAATCTGCTTTTCACTAACTTCATATTTGGCAGTAAATGTTCATTAACTCAATGCACGATCTAACCTGCGGGGTAGGTACGTAACACACTAACAGTATGCAGTAGGAATAGGTTTCATTTTGACAGTTCAACAACATTCATTGCGTTATATACGTTGTGGAGTAGACAAATTTTTCGAACATATGAAGCAATGGATTAGCAATATCCTTCAAAATTATATCAGATTGTGATTGATAGTGTGTTACGTAATTAGGGTGCAGGTTGACTAAAACGTAATTCTTTATTCACAGGTTTAGAGCCAATGCATGAGAATCCAAACTATCAAATAGCAACCATGCTGTTTACTGCAGGAGTCGTCTTCACCTGTTACGTTCCAGCCAACATCACAGCATTTCTCATAGTTGTCACTGGCTATATCGAGGCCCAAATGTTGTCATTAACTGATGAACTACTACATCTCTGGGAAGACGCCGAAGAACATTATTGTAGAACCAAACAGGCCGTTAGTATTTTAGACAATAACACAAATGAATTTGATCTTAAAAATAAAGCTATGAATGATTACGTAGAGGAACATCTCAAGGAAATAATAAGGATACACGGAAGAAATATCAATTTATTAAACCAAGTTGAGAAGGTATTCAGTGGAGCTATTGCCTTAGAATTCTTTCTTCTAGTAATTGGTCTTATAGCAGAATTACTAGGGGGGCTAGAAAACACATATTTGGAGATACCATTCGCTCTGATGCAAGTTGGTATGGATTGTTTGACAGGACAGCGCGTCATGGATGCAAGCGTCAAGTTCGAGAGAGCTGTTTACAATAGTAAATGGGAGAACTACAATATATGTAACAAGAAGATCATACTGACGATGCTCCAGAGTTCTCAGAAGACGATGAAACTGTCTGCTGGCGGCATCATAATGTTGAGTTCTAGCTGCTTTATGCAGGTCATCAGGTCCATATACTCAGCGTATACAACGCTGAGGTCGACAATGAATTAGATACATATAAAATTAAGCGAATAGATTACGAACAAGACTTTTCAAAATAGATTCTTAGATAGATTATTTTTAGAATAGATTCTTCCAGTAGCAAGGAGATAAAAATACTTATGCTTTCATAGACTGATACTCATTATAATATATCATAGCTTTAAATGATATAAGCTTTAGAGAATTGTAGATATCTTAAATTATCTATTCATCTGTAACTGAAACTAGCCTAATTCCTAAAATAGTAGGAATTAAGTTGTCGATGAAAATATATCTGAAGTATGGGGTATATCTAACACAAATAAAATGCAACATCAAGGAAAGGACAAATTAATTCTCGATAACTGTGTGACTGACTAATCGATCAACAGTCACTTAATAACTATAAAATACAAACAGAACTCGCAGATTGGAAAATAAATTAAGTTTGTGAATCACAATTGATACATTAAGAATAGATGGTAATTACGAGAGACGAGTCATTACAATATTTGTATAAGTTCGATAGCTACATGCAGTTTGAGTATTGCTGATAAAGGATTTCTTCAAGATTGAGAGATCGTTTTGGGGATTCTAGCATTCCTGCCTTATACAAAGATCGAGTAACTATACATAACAATATAGTGTCGACTGCTTCTGGTATAAGGTTCAGAGAATCGAGGTTGGTGAAGTTCGGAGGATATGAATTTATGGTCAGAATGAGGGAGTCAATTCGAAAGTTTGGCTTGGAGTACCTCGAGCTACCGGACATGGTGTCAAACATATCTGCCATGTTAAGGGTGCTGACGCTTAATATTGATAGCCAGAATAAGAAACGTATGTATACTTTATATTTGAACTCTTTTTGGCTTATTACACTTTGTGAATAGAGTTCTTCACTGTTATTGTAGACAACCAACTGATTGCTGAAGATTTCATTTCAGCATTGATATTTTTTATCGAATAATACATTGAAAACGATCCTTTGTTACGCGTTCCACTAGGAATTTCGAGAGCCCATGAATTAAACTTATTTTCTAGATTCGCGTCATTTCTTTCCTGATATAGTCATTTATTATATAATTTTTCTTGCAGCTATCCCAATAATCTGCTACATTATAATGACAATCTCGTGCATCGACTACATCTACGTGTACGTTTTCTGTGGCATCTGGTTTACGTTCTGGCACTGCTACCAGACCGGCGACCTGGTAGAAGCCATGGTCGTCTTCTCCCTGAACTGCACTAGCGAGGTTGCAGTCATAAAGCTGTTCTACATGATATTTTATAAGTAAGAAACGATTTTTTATTTAGGTTCTGAAATTGATTTTCAAAATAGGCACAGTTTCCAGAATGTTGTATTTTTTTATGAGTTGGTTGGTGCCTTCAGCCCATAATTCATAATGAATAAGTAAATTTACGAAACATCCTGTGGGAATAGAAGATTCCCTTTGAAACTGACGCCTAATGCCTACCCGCATGGGTAGGTTACTTGATGCCTTCAAGTATATCGCATGATTGTGCATGTAAATACGGTTATTCAATTTCGAGCATTTACATGTTCTTAGCACCTATAACTTGTATGTGTGGTTTAAACTGTAAATATAAGTAAAAAATATAGCTAATTTCATCTTAATTTTCAGACAAAAATTCCAAAACCTAATAGACATACTTCTATATTGTGATTCACGAACAGTCAAAGGCAGCAGATTATCAAAAAACTTGAGGAAAGCTCTTAGGAACGTTAAAATGCGTGCGATCATCTATTGGGTAGTGCTTCACGTAAATGGTGTGCTGTACGTGATCCAACCCATCGTCCTTCCTGGACGGCATCTGTCCGTGGATGCGTATTTAATACTCGGTAAGTGCTATAATTATACAGAAACCTATATTTTATTTGGAACGGTGATTTTGTGGTCGTATCTTTTTCAAAAGTTCATGTGCCCGTTCACGTTGATAAGTTCATAGTCCACCCAATCATGTATAATCCTACTATACTACATAATATAATATAATATATGATACATATAATATACAGAGTTGGAGTCAATGTTACACACGTTACAACAAACAAGCAGGGAGGCAGGATTAGAAATTAACCTGATCAAAACAAAAGTCATGACAAATGCCGCACAAAACTCTAAATGTCTTGAAAACACACAAGTAGAGTACGTTGAGAGCTGTATCTTCTTAAACAAACAAATTTCCTTCCAAAAACTAAACAACGATGCAGAAGTAGATCAGATAGAATAATAATAACAACATCGTAAACATTTTGGAGCCTAAAGGAAATTCTAAAAAGTAAGATGCCGATGAAAATCAAGAGCAAAGTCATGGACTGGACTCATGTTTTTTAACAAACGTTAACCTACGCCTGTCAAACGTGAAAGTTCACCAAAAGAGTTAAAAATAAAATCACGACCTGCTAGCGAAGCATGGAGAGAAGTGTTGCAAAAATCAGGAAGTATCAAAAAATCCGTCACACTGCTATTAAATTAACATTAACATAATAATTTAATATTTAATTTAATTTTAATATATGTATACACAATATAATAATAATAATATATGTGAAAGTTTTTGTTTGAATGTTTGTTACTTAAACACGCAATAACGCCTGAACAGATTTGGATGAAATTTGGTACACAGATACTTGCATTAACACATAGAACAAATATTTTTTCCAATATTCCCACGGGATCTGTAACTTATGCGGGTGAAACCGCGAGACGCTGCTAGTACATAATAATAGAAAGACTAAATACGATTTTTTCTAAAGTAAATCCATTCATTTTCTATTTTTAGGTCTGGAGCCGATGTTTGAATCTCCTAACTTCGAGATAGCCTCTGCAATGATGGGAACCGCTGTGATATTCATTTGCTACACAGTGGCAAACGTATCTGGCTTCCTTATCCTCATCATTGGGTATACAGAAGCTCAAATGTTGGCTTTAAGCGAAGAAATGACACAACTGTGGAAAGACGCTAATGACCATTATCAAGAAACGATGAAAGAATTGAGTAATTTTGAATCGGTTTATTTACAAAATAAAGTATTCAATAATGTAAAAGAAACAGAAATTCTTAATGAGTATGTAAAGAAACACCTCATAGATATAATAGAAAGACACGCAGGCAATGTGAATCTTTTACAAGAAATTGAAGGTGTGATGAGAGGTCCAAACGCGGTTGGATTTTTGTTTCTAATCGTAGGACTGATAGCAGAATTACTTGGTGGGCTAAATAACACAATGTTGCAGCTTCCTTTCACATTAGTCCAACTGGGGGTGGATTGTTATTTGGGACAGAAGATAATGGATGCAAATATAAAATTCGAAAGTGCAGTATACAATTGTAAATGGGAGAACTTTGATCAATGCAACAAGAAGATTGTGTTGGTGATGCTTCAAAATTCGCAGAAGACGATGACGTTGTCTGCAGGTGGAATGGCGACTTTAAGTTTTAGTTGTTTTATGAACATCATTAGATCGACATATTCTGCTTACACTACATTAAGGTCTATGATTTAGACAGCAGCCATTGCTTACCGCCATTGTATAACTTTTCTAGTAAATATACAGTGTTAAGTCCAGAAGTAACATTTTATTGATTGACCTGTATTCGATTAGTCCAGTAATTCGAACTGCGGTTTATTTCAGGTGGTAAGACACCTGTCCTACCACTGACGAGGACGGGACTAGGTATCAACGATTTTCTAGCTCAAGAAACGTACAAGAGATTATAAGTACATAATAAAGAGTATTCTATTCTATTCTATTATATTCTAAGTCCCGTGTAAATAAAAGAGATACATATATTAATAGTTGATCGCTGACTGTTTATACAGCCGGCGAGTACTCGTTTGTCGCAGCAACAAGAGCTATCAAAGAGAGTATTCGACAACGCTCAGCGACGCTCGCTTGGCGGGCAGAACATTCACTGAGCGTCTTACGCTTGGTAAACTCAAACTCAAACTCAAAGCATTTATTTCAAATAAACCAATTACAGGCACTTTTGAATTGTCAAGGGGTCGGTCAGTCAGAAAGATGAAGCTAGTTGCCCATTCCAAAGCAAGCAAGCATACAAGCTGGTACATACGCATACCAGCGAGTAATCGTTCGTCTCCGTCGGGCTCTCGCTGCTCGTTGCTCGCCAACTCGTTTTTTGTTGCTAGCTGTACTCACTTCCCGTTCATTGCCGACGATGGGACAGGTGCCAGGATTCTGGATTGACCCTCATAAACACCATCATACAGCTTCAAGTCCTGTTTTGTGCAAATGCTTTGTTAATTACGAGAAGTTTAAATTTAAATAAAATAATATATTGTTACCAATTTTCCTAAATATTCCTTATAACGTTATAACACATCTTTTTAGAAATGCAGACCAAATGAGTAATCTTTTATCTAAAAGTGTAAGTCGTTAAGGTAGGTTTATTAAACCAGGTTGGGTTACAAATGCAAAGGTGAATTTCTCGAGTTCTTGCTAAACCTTGAAGGTATCAGGCCCGACCATGGGCAGGCTTCGCAGTGACGTATAACGCGGACTACTGTATACAGGGTTACTGGTAACTCGACGTATTCCTTGCAGAACGTCATAGTAGGGTTAAAATGCAACAAATTAAGCCGCCAAATGTTCTACCGAAATTCAGTACTTTTTAAGATAATAAGGTTTTTAGTTGTTTTATGAAAAATCCAATTTAAAAATGATTTACGGCGCGACTATACTGGAATTTAAGTTATTATAGTAGCTGATGCTGTAGCAGATCTTTGTTGATATTTAAGAATCTAAAATGCCTAAAACTTTGGCAAAGATCACTAATTAAACATTTTATTTTTCGCAATTTTTGTCATTACTTTATTAAAAAATCACTCAAAAACTACTGATTTTCGGTAGAACATTTGGTGGCTTAATTTGTTGCATTTTAACCCTACTATGACGTCCTGCAAGGAAGACGTCGAGTTACCAGTAACCCTGTATATAGTAGTCAATAGTCTAAACAATCGAAGTCATGCTCGCTGTACCGTCAGCGCGTGTGCGAGAGCCACGTATTTTATTATAGCACACTGGAATCTTTCTCTCTATCTAATTTTCAACCCCTATTCGTATTCCGTAGGTGGATACAATTTTAAATATATCCATGCGCACGCGCGTGCACTCCATTATTGCACTTTTCCGGTCTTGAGCTAAAAAAATGTGATAAATGATAATTATAAATGATTTTAGTTCTGTAAGTAGGTTTGTACAAACACTTTTACACGTCAATCATAATATAAAAACTTGATGAGGTCGGCTATGGATTGGATTGAAAATTTGGTGTACATGCAGATGCACAGAATTTTCCCTCCAATCCATATTTCGGTGTAGCGTTTAGTCATCTTTAAAAGATACCAATAATGTCAAAAATGTCGGGCTTCCGCAAGTTTGGCCTGCAACACTGCGACTTTCCGTCTTCCATGGAAAACGTAGCATTCTATACGAAGGCTGTAACTCTGAAAATTGATGCGCGGGATAAGAAACGTACGTATTAATTATTCTATTTAGTCAATTAATTTAATGACATAGTTATAACCTATGAAGGCAAAAGGGGGTGACCCTGTTGGCAGTAACCGGGTAACCGGCCACGAATTCAAAAACCTGCTACAGAAAATGTCGAAATGGATACGCCTAATCTGAGGATGACACCCACGCTAAGGCGGGCCGTAGACGATCAATTATATCACGAATTGCGTAATGTTTAATTATTGAAGATTGCGCAAGGATTGAACAAAAGTTTGAGCGAGTTAATATTCATTGCAACATATTTTTTAACTGCACCGTGTAGGATCAGTATTGAGCAATATTTTTAAGCCTGACTGGAAGCTTGACATGGTCACAGAATATAAGTAAGTAAGTAAGTAAGTAAGTAAGTAAGTCGTTTATTTTGCAAATATGGGTACAGTAAAAGGTGATAATTTTTAAACAGATAGGTTCAGCCATATCTTACCGACAGGCATGCAAAACTTAAATAAGAGTTTCACGCTAAAACAACAACAAAGGCAATCATATTATGATACATTGAAGAGCACTACTACAAAAATGAATTTAATTTTTTTTTTGATAAAAAGCATATGACTTTTAAGATACGTGATACAAAATTACAGTTTTAGTAAATATGATGATTACAGCCTTACAAGTCTTGTTATTGAGTACTTACATGTTTTGCCATTATGGCGTACAAAATTAGTCTAAGTAGACAAATAAATAATAAAAGTAAGAAATCACAATGTCAAAAATTTTAATTAATTTTAATCAAGGCACAATTTAAATCAAATGTCAATATTTAAAAGTAGAGTAGTAGAGTAAACAAATATAAAAATAAAATAAAGCAAATCAATTTGGAGAACAAACAAATTCTTTCTCCGTAAGGAATTCGCTGATATTATAATATGCTTATATGATATTATATTATAATATACTAGGCAAGTCTTGCTCACGTGAAAACATGTACGTAATTGATCGTTTGAGTGCAAGGGGTGATCAAATCAAATCAAATTATTTATTTGCTTAATACAGGTAGGCATAAACAGATGTTATGAATAAATAAAAGTACTCTGTATCATTACCTAATAAGGTGTGCAACTATTTATATTATTGTCTGAACTAATCAAATAATTATTAAAATAACATTAAAAAGTTATTATACTCAAAAAATTAAATAAACTTTGAATACTACAAATGTCTAAGGTTTAAAAATAAAAATAAAAAAGCACGTGTGGCACTCGGGGACTGCCGTGGTAAAGCTATTGCATAGCATTTTTTATCAACTTATGCAATTATAATTATTTATTTATTTTTTATTTATGCTGTTTTTTTTCTTTGTTTTTAATTCAAGTACAGTCGTACCATATACATACACGTTAAGCGAACGCTCGGCCGAGCTAAATGGTAGGCGGAGTGGGGGGTGTTAGGTTTTATTTTCGTTACGGAATTTCTTGATTCGGTCGCGCGATAAAAGCTATGCAATAGCTTAAAATTGTCAGATGAATTACAATACACGCCATAGACATAACAATCAAATAAATTTAATTAAAATATTGGTCCAAATTAAAATAAGATTATACGGATGGCAAATTAAATTGTTAGGTAATTGGTTTGGTTGTTGTAATTTAATTGTTCAATATTATTGCACGATAAAAGTATTGCACAAAATTATTTAAGGTGTAGGACCGCCACATTCACTTCCAACGAAACATTCACTTCCATGTTCATTATGATTATTCGCCAATCAATATTGAGAAATATTTATTCCTATACTAGCAAGCCGCAACTGCTTCGCACAGTTTTTAAGACTCCACTCAACTTAACTCAAAGCATTTATTTCAAATAAACCAAATACAGGTACTTTTGAATTATCAAGAGGTCGGTCAGTCAGAAAGATGAAGCTAGTTGCCCATTCCAAAGCGTGGTAGGTACTAAACAAACACCGAGTTTTCTTTAATATGCGTAAGTTTAATATAAATGTATTATGAACATTAACCTTCCGGAATAAATTCTGTAATTGATGGTGAAAACCGCATCTAAATCCATGGCGTAGTTTAAAAGAACAACGCGGTAACACAGACAGACTAACACTTGACGTCGAATTTTATTTATAATATGTGTAGATATAATAATGTAATATATATTATGTATAGATAGATAATGCTTCTACCTATATGTAGAAGCATTATCTCATCTTTGATTTGAGTATGTTTAAACAAGTTACAATTCTTCCAGCTGTCCTTCGTCTTCTACTTTCTCACCGTCTTCTGTGGCGCTTGTTACTTTTACGTTTAGTTGGTGTGCATGATCTGATTCATCTTTTGTCGCTGTCCCGACACCGGCGACGTGTTGGCAGTTCTCATCGTCTTCTCTCTGGGTATCGCCAGCTAGGTCAGCACTGTGAAGTTTCTGTACATTTTGATTAACTTGTGAGTGTTTTTAAGTGTACTCTCGGGCCAAACTGAAACGCGATCCGCTGGCACTGATTAAGTCAACTAACTTGTATGGAGGTGTTAAAACTGACATGAATAGTCGCGTGACTTCCTTATCATTAAAACAAACGACGCGTACAGTAACATCCGGCATCCCGCACGGGTTTCGCCTCAGTGTGACCAGAGCTTAAGGTTTATGTGACGTGTAAGTTAAAGAGTTGAGTTGATTGCACGAATTCCTTTACCCTTTACGAAACATTGTCATTTCTTCATCAGTAGCAAAAAGTGTTCGATTCGAAGCTTTTTTCACAGATTTTTTAAGTTTGCTATGCTTGTCTAACGATTTGTTATAATTAAACATTAAACATGAAATAATTTAGCAACCACTAAGAACTGTTTTCAGTAAGGATGTCAGAAAAATGGTGGCGGAATGTCTCTTCGGTGACTCTCAAGTGGTACCTGGAACCAGGTTCTCGGTAAACCTGCTGCGAACCCTCAGAGAGGCAAATAAAAACGCCGTGCTGTTCTGGATAATCGTCATTGGGAACGGTGTGATGTATGTGATCAAACCCATTCTGCTGCCTGGCAGGCATTTCATGGATGACGTGCTGGTTCTTTGTGGTAAGCACCATCATCAGCCTTTTCGTGATCGTAGGTCATTTTGGTTGGCTCAGGTTGGTACAACGGCCTTTTACATAAATTGCTATCAGCCGTTATAACGGTGATGCTTCCTTCCCTACTGTGACTTATGAATGCTTTATTAGTGTTTTCTAAGCAAGCTGACAGTGTCCCCATAACATTATCCAAAATTTCAACAGTTATTGTATATATTACTGCTTTGTAATTCAAGTCCGTCTGTAACTCCAGTCATTATTATATATGTCGCAGCCATCTGGTTAAATTAGCCAGCTAATTAGACGCCTAGGCCTTTCATTAAACGCCGGCATCCAATTAGATGCCTAGGCCGATACTTAATTGAACTAGCATCATTCAACGTTTAACAACTTGGCGTATTGAAAGTCAGCCCTTTGAAGATGACTGACCAAGACGCTGAGTCTTGGTCAAATGATTCAAACTAACCTTTTTTTTCCTATCCAAACATCACAAATTCATCAATATTCAATTTAACTAAATGACTACACGACATTCAGCCATCTGATTAAACGTTGCGCTCAATGACTTGGCTAGTTGTCCTTCAGCTATTTAATTGGATGCCGGCGTTTAATGAACGGCCTAGGCGTCCAATTAGCTGGCTAATTTAACCAGGTAGCTGCGGCATATATATTACTGCTTTGTAATTCAAGTCCTTCTGTAACCCCAGTCTTTCATTCTAACGTCTACATCTGCGATTCAAGCTTTTGATAATATAGGGAGGGACTGATTATTATGACTGCTTTAGCTTCTCGAACGTAGGCATAACGTAAATTAGTCAAGAGTCAGCTTAAATATCATGACAGCGATATATCAACTCTACGTAACAATAGACACGTGGATATAATGGATTATATTGTTTCCTGGTATTGTTGTTTCTGTTCTTACAAGCTTTATCATGACCCTAAAAGCTTATCAAAGCTTGAAATAAAACTTGTGGGAAGCTTCTTAAACAAGTTATCTTGAGTTCTTTGCTTTCCTTTGAATGACAAAAAACATCTCAGCATACATTACAATAAACAAAGTCGTGTTTGTTAGCATAATATTCCACGAAATGCTTTGATTAGTAAATTGAGTGGATCCATAACGGACAAAACAAATGACACAGCCGGAAGACAACGCCTTAAGCTATTTTCGATTTTCCTGTTTACTATTTAAAACAATATCTTCTTTTGTTAAAATAAATATCTGGAACTTTTAATGAAATAATTCTGAGATTAATTAAAGTTGACATAAGGATACTGTTACTCTAATTTAATTTATTTGATTTTGATTTTATTTATTTGTTTTGGAACCGGTGTTTGAGAGACCCAACTCCAAAATCTCATTTGTTTTGATGGCAGCCTCAGACTCTCTGATCTACTAACTATCTGCGAATATCTCCGTCTTCCTGTTCATAATTTCTGGTTATGTTCAGGCTCAAATGTTGGCTTTAAGCGAAGAACTGACACACGAATGGGATGATGCTAAAGAACATTTCTGTTGTAACTGTCAAACTGGGCCAGAAGATATTGAAAATGATGAAAAAGATGAAACTGTGGATGGTCTTAACGATAAAGCCAAAGATGGTATACTCAATAATTACGCCAAAGACCAACTGAAAGATATAGCAAAACGCCATGCTATCAATATAAACTTACTGAGGCAATTCGAGGGAACATTTAGAGGAGCTGTTGCGATAGAATTCTGTCTCCTAATCGTTGCCCTTATAGCAGAATTGCTTGGAGGCTAAGGTACCTTTTGCATTGATGCAAGTTGGGATGGACTGTTTAATAGGCCAAAGGGTAATGGACACAGGTGCACTGTTTGTAGATGCTTTGTATGACTGTAAATGGGAGAGGTTCAGTTAGAGGAACACGAATACTGGTCTTATTATGGTCGTGAATGGTCAGAAATCCATGACGGTGTTTGCTGGTGGAGTCACCACGCTGAGCTACATCAGCTTCATGACAATTATCAAGTCTATTTACTCTACTTACTCCACTTGAGCTAGTGCTACTATGGATTATGAAATGTAAGGCAGATATTGAGTTTTTTTTTTTGGAACGTTGTTAGTGTTTCTATTTACATCTTATGCATGAACCTATTAATTGAAAAACATGATAATAACAATTACTGGCACACAAAATTGAATCGTGATTACTAAATTTATGTTTTTTTTTTTTAAACGACATAGTTTATTAGTCGTGATAATAGTCTTTTTTAAATTGGTGTTTAAAACTGAGCAATGTGCTAGCTCTAATATAATTATAGCCATGGAACATACGATGGGTTTAAATAATCAATCTAACTTTTGATTCTACATATGTATAACACACTCTTTTTAACTGCATAGTTAATAGGAATTAAACAAACTAATGTAATTATTTTAAAAGCTGCCTGCTTAATTAAAGGCACATGCTTATTCTTTCTAACCTTATCACACTTTAAATTATGATAATCAATAAATTAAATATTTTAAACTTAGTTTATCAATAAATGATAAATGATTTTATTTCTGTTAGTAGGTTTGAACAAACACTTTTACACGTCAATCATATTTTAAAAACTAGATGAGGTCGGCGTTTCCTATTTGACTACTCTGAGAAGAAAGGCCGAAACAAACTCAGAGGTCACAGTCTCTTTTAAAGTCCAGACATAATCTTGGTCAGATCATGTGAAGACCATGTAGATTTTTGTCTGAAATGGTCTTTTGAGAAAAAACCACACAGATTGAGTGGACCTGGCCAGTCAGTGCACGCATTTGTCAGTAATCGTGCAGCTCAACTCAGAACTTAAGGAGCTCAACGATTCGACGAACAATACTAAAGAAAAGACATTTGGGTAGGCCACAAAAATTACTCAAACTGCCAGACCATGATTAAAATTAACTGAGGAGAAAATAACACCGACATAGGAATTTTCCACGGAACCCCAACTACATAATTCTACCTACTGTTTATCATGTTTGTAATCATAGTCTGCTGTGGGACATGTATTGACATGTTTGCAGCAACTAAAAACTGAAATGTGTACTTACTACAAAATGACGTAGGATAATGGATGGTGCGTATGTGTTTCTTATTTATTAGGACAATGCTTTTCCTTTAGAATTCGCTTTATTTAAGATGTGGCTACTGACCTTTATTAATTAATAATAATACAAATTATACTTACCAGTGTATTAGGAATTTCTTAGTAACAGCCCGAAGTTTGGAAGTTGGCGGTGTGATACCCCCGTGCCTCGGAAAAAACGTTAAGCCGTTGGTCCTGCGCCTGATCTCTCTCTCGCCATGTCGGATTGCCGCCCCATCGGACTATGAGAGTGAGAAAGAAGTAGTGCACCTGTGTCTGCGCATACACTTGTGCACTCTAATATCTCCCGCTCCGAAAGCTAGTCTCCGTTGGAATTGGCCGCCATGGCCGAAATATAGTCTAGAGGACTATTATTTCACCTAAGTATTTAAATGGCTTTGTAGCTGGGAAATTGACCTCCATTGGCCATTAGATGGCGCGTAAAACGTGACCAGCGAGAACTTGTTTCAACATGGAGAGTCTTAGGGCCGGAGCACATCTGGCGAGGCGCAGTTTACTTTGCTGCCATTTAATGAATATAAAAAATCAAGTGCTGTAATTTAATGATTTTTAATCTCGATGCTCTCGGGAACGACAGCATTGAACAGAGCGACTAGAAGCGACAGGTAGCATGCAGTAATGCGACTGCGCGAGCATGCACGCTGACGAGCGATAATGCGTACTGACGAGCGAGTATGCCCGCTACCCTGTAGAAAACTAAAAACTTCATGGACATGCTCTGCGCTGCGCCATCACGCCACCGCCTCGACAGATATACGGCCCTAATTTATCTAGATTATTACGTCATGTTCTAAGTAAGCGTATAGCTTCTAACATTAAAAAACTCCGCAGCATCTGGTGACATTTTAAATTACATTACTAGAAATGAATACCTAGTGCTTTCATTACTAAGGTTGCAATAGAATGTACTTTTACACCTAAATGATAAATGATTTTATTTCTGTAAGTAGCTTTGTACAAACACTTTTACACGTCAATCATATTTTTTTAACTAGATGAGGTCGGCGTTTCCCATCTGACTACTCTGAGAAGAAAGGCCGAAACAAACTCAGAGGTCACAGTCTGTTTTAAAGTTCAGACATAATCTTGGTCAGATCATGTGAAGACCATGTAGATTGGTATCTGAAATGGTCTTTTGAGGAAAGAACCACACAGATTGAGTGGACCTGTCCAGTCAGTGCACGCATTTGACAGTAATCGTGCAGCTCAACTCAGGAAGTCAGGACTTAAGGAATGTGAATAAAAATAAGGAATTTGACTTAAGGAATGTGAATGTGAATATGAATCAGATAAAATTTACAACCTTATGAAATTTTAATTAGCTGGGAGTTGTTGTAAAAAGTGGTACAGCATGGTCGTTGTACCACTAGTAGGTATGTCTCTGAACTACTGAAAATTAACCTTTCCCTTTAAACAGGTAGAGATAGTACCTGTTTGTTTGTATGTCACCAGTAATCGTACTAACAGTAGTCCGCCTACTGGTGGTATATTATTAGCTACAGCAGACGAAACGCTCTCACGAAAACATACAGAGCGGAGGCGAACTATACCCGAAAAATATAGGGGATAATAAACGGCTGAAAATAATGCTACTTATCTTCAAGATAAGTTAACGGGAACTAATCTGGAGATGGTGGAACTGGTTAAAAATTGTGGGCTAGATTCAGAAGACCAGGGAATATCTGTTATCACGATTTGTTTGAAACCTAAATCCAGCGGTAACTACTACTACTAATGGAAATTGTATTTTTGTCTCATATTTCTTCAAAAACCTGGTCAACCTATGTTAAACAAATGAGGTCGTTATAAAAATGACAAAAAACAGACATTAAGTTTGATGCATTCGGGAAAATATGTCACTATGCAGGTGTGAATACTTATCACCTGCACCCGAAGACATGATTACAGTGCTTAGCACCAAACCGTGCTATTATGCCTATGACTAAGTATAAAAGGGCTAATATTTTTTCAATACTTTCTAAGTACGTTGCATAAGTTGCTGGACTACCTTATCCAAAAGTAAAAAGTTAAAGAATCTTCTCGTGAAAAATATTTTTGGGAATGTTGACCCTACGTGAAATTGAGCATGAAATCCGCAAGTTTGGCTTGGAGTACTGTGACCTGCCGACCATGTTGGAGAATGTCTCCATCCTGCTGAGGGTCCTCACTGTCAATATAGACAGCAAGTATCACAAAGGTAAGAATGCATTTTTCGAAAAAGATATTCGAAGATTCTTTTTTAACAATAGTTGTTTTATATCTTGTTTAATTTAGAGGTGATTTCACTTATAAATTTAGTACAGTTACCATATCTGCATGAAGAGTCAGGTTGGTGAGTTTGCAAGAACAACAAAAAAGTCTGTAGTTCTTTTGTTTTATGACAGCAACGCATTTCACATTTAAATTAAACAAGCTAAAGCTATAAAAGAACCGATGTTGAAAAAGAATCTTCAGATACCTTTTGAAAAGGGTAATATTTTTACCGACGAAAAAAAAAGAGAAGGTCTCAAGTCATTGCGTATATTTTTTTATAAAATATGTATTGAATATGATATTCCTGAACCGTTTTATTTCCGACGGTACTTGATTCTGCCAGTTTAAAGCCCAACCTACTTCACTCATCAGCTGTATTGCCTCTATTCTGTCCCACAGGCATAACAATCTACTCCTATATCCTAACCGCTGTGACCGCCGTCTGCTTCTACTATGTGTTCCTGTTCTCCATGTCCTGGTTCGTCTTCTGGCGCTGCCGCATGACCGGCGAGCTGGTCGGTGCCATGGTGGTGCTGTCTCTCGGGATCTCCAGCGAAATCGGGCCCTTCAAACTGTTTTATATGTGTTTTTATATGTGAGATGATGTTTTTATATTATTTTCACGATTTTCTTCTTATTCTCAGGTGTCGGCTCGAGTTGTAAGAGTTGCTTATCATCATGCACATATAAGCTTGTCCGCAAGGAGGGCTGTCTTACAAAGAACGCACTTTAGTGAAAGAATCCTGGAGGTTCTTTAATGTACCATGTAACGACATCTGTACGAAACAGTATCTGCACCCGTCCGGTTTGGATAATCTTCGTTTTGCTATCGGAGTAACAACACACCTCGTCCCCTAAAATTTTACATAAGGCGCTCAGAAGACGGCGATTATTTTAACCGTGTATTACCGCAAGAGACATAATTTGGCAAGAATCGGCGACACGGTCGTTTTGTACTCCGTGTGCGTTATTGCACAGATTTCCATACGTTTTATCGTCGCGAAAAACATTTTCCATCGCCTGCTCATCGTCTAAAGGTTAATTTTTTGACGAGACTGCTACCTTTCAGGGATAAAACTCAAAAAATAGCGGACGGCTTTCTGGAGTGTGATGCGAATACGATCAAAGGCACCCGCTTTTACAGCAACCTGATAACGCGTTTGAGGAGTGTAAAGAAGCGCGCCATGCTGTACTGGGTAGTGGTGGCCGGAAATGGAGTCCTGTACGTCATGAAACCAGTCGCCATGCGTGGAAGAAATCTTCCTGAGAACTATTTTATAATCTATGGTAAATGGTGTTATTGTTGGAAACGTTGGCGTATAGGCCGACTGCCCAAGGAATGTTCATGACATTCACTATTTTGTAAATCATTTGTTTATTCTACCATATTTTCTATGTTATTTTCTTGCAATTAATTGCAATATTAAAACCAAAAATGAGCAGTATTGAGCCACGCTGCATGGTGGCAGATTTCTTTTTTTTTAACTTATCATCATTAAACGTTAGTCCTTCACACCGACCTTACAAACATGATGCAAGCAGTCTTTATACTAATGAACCACATTTTTGCAGGACTAGAACCCATGTTCGACACACCAAACTACCAGATCGCATATTTCATGATGATCGCCGGTGTCTTTTTCATCTGCTACGTCCCAGCCACCGTGACCGCCTTCCTAATCGTGATCACAGGCTACGCAGAGGCCCAGATGCTAGCTTTGAGCGAGGAAATGCTACAGCTATGGCCAGATGCCATCAAACATGCAGAATCTAAGATAGACCTATCATCTTCTGAGGAATTAAACGTTTACGACGCAGAAGCGAAAGTAATCATGAATCAGTTTGTGGAGAGACGTCTAAAAGAGATCATCGGTCGTCACGCAAATGTCATCAATCTGCTGAATCAAGTAGAGATTGTGTTTCGACAGGCTATTGCAATGGGATTCGTGTTGTTGGTTCTTGGACTGTTGTCTGAGTTGCTCGGGAAGCTGGAGAATACGTTCCTGCAGTTGCCTTTTGCTTTGATGCAGGTAAGGAAAATCTACGCAGTCTGCGTCTGTGCGAAAACCCGATGCTGACATTATGTTCAGAATGACTTACTGAACAGACAGCTGTGCTGCTGGGGAGTTTGGTGCGCAATTTCTTCTTCCCAGCTAAAGCACTAAGAAGGAAGTAGTGAAGGGCGGGCATTTTGGGGGACTGTCTTATGTAATTTTGACGTTCAAAACGTGTTGATTCTCATACTAGTTTGAATAAATGACTTGTTTTATTTTTATTTTGAATAGTATGGGCAGCGACATCCTAGTGAATGCCTACACCATATAACAACTAGTGTACATAATAACTGCTCATGACGGTTAATTTTAACCATGTGCTAAAAAATTAAGTTCGATTTCTTTTTCTCTCGCATCGGCAAGTTATCTTAATATCACACGCCGTATTAAAAGTATTAACAAGTCAGCAAGGTGGCAGTACCGGGGCTGACTGCTCAGGGTCCAGCACTAACCGTTGAAACTATTCCAACGCACATGCATCTTTAACTGATGCTGTCATTACAGGTATCCATGGACTGTTTCGCGGGCCAGCGAGTAATGGACGCGAGCATGACATTTGAGTCTTCAGTATACGACTGCAAATGGGAGAACTTCGACAAAGCCAACATGAAGCTTGTCCTGGTGATGCTACAGAATGCTCAGAAGACGATGACGTTGTCTGCTGGAGGGGTCAGGACCCTCAGTTTCACTGCTCTGATGTCAGTCTTCAGGGGTATCTACTCTGCTTACACTGCTCTTAGGTCTACGATGAAGTAGCTGTTATAAGCAAGATTAGGAAGCACGATAGATAATACAGTAAAAGAGGTACAGTGAAACCAGAAAAGGTATACGCTTCGGTAATTTTCGTGTTTTCGAATCCCTCACAGTTTTCGTATTTCCGAAGACGGACGATGATTCTCGAAGCGCATTTTTTTCTTGGGATATATGTACTAGTATTTAGATAGCATGTCGTGTAGTTGTATTGATTAGAGAAATATAATGTTGTTTGATATAAATAAAATCTTAATGTTTTGGTTTATTTGGTTACCTTTGCGACACCATTCCTTTTTTCCTCATTTTATTGTCATTACTTTCGGACTTACTTTTTGCTTTTTAAAATACCTCAGAAATGGATCAAGTCGTTTTTTTATTTGGAACGTTATTCCGAAAATATTAAGTTCTAATTACCAAAACTGACGCTAAACCCAAGTCTAAGTAGTCAATTTTGCATTAAGAATTTTTCCTTAATCGAAATAAGGTTCAACATACTGGCTCGATGGTTTCGGTTTGGACTAAAAGTAAAACTCATTTTGTAATAGAACGGAATAAATTCATGAAGAAAAAACATTGCACGCGCAGCACTGTACACGAGATAGAAGTGAAACTTCTTCAAAAATAAAGAAGAGAGATTTAGTGTGAGAGATAGTTATAATCTTCTTTCTCTCTCACGCGACGAAAGGTGCCTAAATGTCACGTGACGCGTGAAATTTCACTCTCAATTTTCGTCCAATTATCGAATCGCGACCTAAAAAGAAATACTTTCCTGTATGTACCTAACATAAGTCTACAAACCTACTCGTACAATCAATAAAAAGTAATCACGAATCGCTGGCAACTGTAAAGCTAAACTACACGAGCCATAACCTCGATTAGATCATAAACGAGAACTTTAGAATCGATTATACAAACAATTGTATGGATGGATTTACTAGGCTTGCCAGATGGCCAGGAAATTCGGGAATGTCCCGGAATTTTGCCTCTTGTCCCGTGTCCAGTAATTAGGCTTTACGGTCCCGATTTTTTTTTACAAAGTTATGATTATAACTAGAGTTGCCAGTACGTAATATTTATAATAGCCAGTTGAATAGTTTTACAGAACTGCAGACTCGGATTAATTTTGACGTGTCTTGCTCAGAAGTTTTACCAGTTTTGCAACGCCCCTGACAAATGGCAAAATCCAGTAAAAAATATTTAAATAAACGCTAATCGGTCCAGCGGTCTGGCTGTTATCAAGTGATGTGCTTACCAAACTAACGAACAGCATTTCATTTCTTTTAGATAGCTGTAAATAAAAGATAAAGGGGTTTAGAGATCGAACAAAAGGGCACGATCTTTTAAAAAAAATATCACCTACATTAAGAAACAAATAGGTGGAGAGCGCCGAAGTTGAGAATACACCTTGTTGGTAGTCGAGACGCCCCCGCAAGGGGGCGTGGCGAGCGGAACCGGGGCTTCGGCCCTCGGTCGTGGAGTCGATGCGGCGGCCCGTAAACACGGGCCTCTCGTTGTGTTGGCCTATTGTCGGCCTGTAGGAATATTGAGCGTGCGACGGTCCCGCACGCTCATGTGAATAGTTGCTATGCGTGTATCTGTAGGCGCGCCGCGATGCTAATAGATAGCGTCGCTTTCTTCACGACACCTCGGCGGTCTGTCCCCGCCAGGTGAGACCCCCAGTTACCTGGGGGAGGCCCGACGAAGACGACCAGCGACGAAGGTGCCGACAAAGTTGAGAATAGTCTCTTGTGGAAATCGCGACGCCCCCTTGCGGGGGCGTCGCGATATATATTATATATTATATTTAATATTATAAATGTGAAAGTAAGTTTGTTTGTTTGTTTGTTACCTTTTCACGCCAAAACCACTGAACCGATCATCCTGAAATTTTGCATATAAGTTTTAAGGGACGGACATAGGGTACCTTTCATCCCGCAAAAAAGAACTGTTCCTGAGGAAAACAACAATAACGTTCTTATGACAATAGATGGCGCCACGTGTCTTTCGAATCATGATTGAATTATAACCCGAATTGATAGTCAAAGTCTAAATTAACGCGAGCGAAGCCGCCGGCAAAAGCTAGTAAAATATAAAGTTAAAAACTCGCGAACTCGCGTGGAGAGGGTTCCCTACGATGAATATGTTATGTTACCCACCAAAAAAATTTCATGTGAAGTAGGTTGCCATGACTCAAATAACGCTTTCACTGTTAAATAGAATAAACCATTTGAGTTAGGGTAGTGTATAAATAGTGAATGAATAATGTGTAAAGAAAGTGTTTTTTTTTATTATTAATTTATCAGACTCTAAGAAAGTGCTACGGAATTGTGTGAAAGCGCAAATTGACATTATTCTTAGTTATAACGTAAACTATCACATAAAATAATAAGTTAAAGTTAAGTTGCTTATTAGGCTAATAGGCTAGATTGTAGTAAATTAATAAAAACTTTAGTTCTTATTAATAAAGGAAAAAAAAACTGTTAAATAGTTTTTGCAGTATAAGATATATCGGTGACACGTCAGGGGGTCGAAGATTGACGTGATGTAGCAAAAAAAACAAACACTTTAAGGCTCGTGCACACTGGCGCGACGCGACGCCCGACACAAAGGCACCGCGTGTCGCGCGACGAGCGGCGCTTTTGTGTAGTGCTGTCGCGTCGCACCTGTCTCTGTGGGAGCCCTTATTAACCGCAAGAACTCGTAGTACTACTGTATAAAATCACACAAAAAGGTAAAAAGAAGTAAAAATATGTTGTAAAACAGCGAGGTCTAGCCGCACCCTAATTACGTAACACACTATCTATCACAATCTGAATCATTTTGAAGCCTATTGCTAATACATTGCTTCATAAGTTCGAAAAATTTGTCTGCTCTACAACGTAAATAACGCAATGAATGTTGTTGAACTGTCAAAATGAATCCCATTCCTACTGTTGGTGAAAACACCAACAGTAGGAATGGGATTCATTTTGTAATACTAAGGTAATTACGTAAAAACGTAATTACCCCGCTGGTGATTTGATAGGGTAATTTTAACAAAAGAATTAGAATTAATATGACGCGATGAGTAGGTTCAATTGCAATCTGACCTAAGAGTCCCGGCGCAATTAAGGCAGGTATATGAAAGTTGGATTAGATTTTTTTTGGTATATTAAGTATTCTGACAAATAAGTTATGCGGAATTATCTTACTAGATAATTATCTAAAATTAAAAAAAAAAAAAAAAAAAATATATAAATTTATCTTTTACCTACTGGTAAAAGATAAATTTAAAACTAAGGTATTTTGAATTTAAGTTAGATGTTAAACGAAAGTAAGTTCTTGACGAAAGTTGCACTCCTGCAGGCGTAGCATGACGCTTTCTATTTCTTGGAAGACAAGACATAGCTATTTCTATACAAAGTGACATTTCGTTTCTCTATTTTTGACATCGCACCGTAAAAATCCTTCAACAATTTGTAATTTTGTCTTTCGTTTCTACCGATCGCTGTCTAGGTCCTTTTATATGTAGACTATTTTAGAAGAAAGATTTCTATCCCAAACGTCAAAATCACACTGACAACTGACAGTTGTCTAAGGTAGTGAAGACAATTTGATTTTGTAATCGCCATGCTAAAGACGGTAGAAAACTTTTTACTCAACGGCCCCGAAGTAAAAAATGGAATGGAAAAATGGAATTTTTCACATTTTGTATGGCAAATGTGAAAAATTATTACCTACATGTTTAGTTTTAGGGGTTTAAGGGCTTCATAAAGGGGGTCGAAATTTTCATTATTTTTGCGATAGGACACACCACTTTCGAGATATAAGCAAAATAAAAGAAAAACGTGAATAAACTACTGAATTTCGTAAAAAGTGCGGTTGACTCTTTCTACTTTGCTGCCGTCGTACTGTCTTTACGGAACGTCATTTTTCTCTATTCTTCCGTCGACAAAACTCGTTTCTATAATGGTCATGCTACGCGTGCTGGACTGGTTAACGCTGATACGCATGTTGTAGCGTCGGTGTAAACTCCCCGGATGGCCTCAGGGGTGACGTGGCATACCGCTCCCGACAGCGCCTATCAGGGTCGGGCGATGCCGGTGGTGCAAAAGGCGTAGTCTGTATTCCAGTAGCCGGTACTTGGATCCAAAATTTGGCCTTTTTGACTGGTTTTAAAACATAAAATAAAAAATTCCGAATCTGAGAAAAAACTGCACCAGACATGCGCAAAAAATGTAAGTAATGCTTTATTGCATCCTTCTCAGTTCACTGGGTTAAACGTAACAAAATAACTGTCCATGTGGTTTTTACTAGCAACCATTTTCAGAAGATTTCTACCACATAATCTTAATAATCAATTTTAAACGTGTCTTCTTTACAAAAATCAATCGACCGATTCCTATGTAATATTTTTCTAATATTTTACCACGGCCCGACTCCGTTACCCTAGAATTGTCCCGGAAATGATAAGCCTGTATCTGGCAACCCTAATCGTAGCATCATCGATACAAACAGACATACAAACAGGAATACCAAACTATAGTATTTACTCGATACGAGGTTTAGTCGATAATATAAGTTAGATGCAGAAGGTCAAAACAAGAGACAAATACTGTTCATGGACCTCATGCCTGGACCAACAAAATAAAGTCCAAATATAATTCCTAAACATCCATCCATACTTCCATACTAATCCTACTTCCTATTCCTACTTTCCTACTAATATTATAAATGTGAAAGTTTGTGAGGGTGGATGTATGGATGGATGGATGTTTGTTACTCTTTCACGCAGAAATTATTAAACGGATTTGGATGGAATTTGGAACACAGATAGTTTATAATCTGGATTAACATGTAGGATACTTTTTATCCCGGTAACACGTTCCCGTGGGATAATTTTCGACCTCCACGCAGGCGAAGCCGCGGGCAAAAGCTATTATTATAAATGCGAAAGTAACTCTGTCCGTCTGTCTGTCTGTAAACTCAAACTCAAAGCATTTATTTCAAATAAACCAATTACAGGCACTTTTGAATTGTCAAGGGGTCGGTCAGTCAGTAAGATGAAGCTAGTTACCCCTTCTAAAGCGTAGTAGGTACCTATGGAGAAGAACTGGCTAGAAACTTCACGGACACTCTTTTAAATCAAAATATGGTTACAAAATATTGGTTACATCATTCATGTTGAAATTATGCATGTGAGAACAATGCAGAACGTTCTAAGCGTCCGTATTAAAAAGATAAAAACAATTCAAATATCAAATTAAAAATCTTTTCACGCCTTAAGGTTGCACTAGTCGACGGCCCGAACTCGTTGGTGGGTGTTGCTAATATGCATGCTATTTAATTTATTAATTTAGTTTATTTATTTATTAATTTAGTTTATTTATTTATTAATTTAGTTTTATTTATTTATTTAATTTGTATTTATTTATTTAGTGAAATACTTAAACGATGATTTATAACGAAGACGAGCGTAAAATTTCATAAACAGGCCTTTGGGCGTATAGATATTATGAAAAAACTATAAGACGTATTTATTCAAAATAAAGTTATTTGAATTCTTCAATAAATTGCTTATCTTTATATGGTAACAATTTTGCAATTTCATTACTCCGATAGTTATTTATTTATGCCCAAAGATTCGTTAAAATATAGAAGTTTTGACGCTCAAAACATTCAAAAAAAATTTTTTTCGTTCAGGGCTAGATTAGTAGATATAATGTTTGATTTTTAATGTACACTCTCAAACAGAGAAATAAACTCCATAAGAGGTTAATATGAAAGAATGACTGACTAGTGTAACCTTAACGGCTGAACGGATTTCGATGAAATTTGCACCAAGGTAGACCTGGACCTAAGTTAGGATACTTTTCCCGGTAGTAGATTCCCGTGGGATAATTTTCGAGCTCCACGTGGGTGAAGTTGCGGGTAAGAGCTAGTTTCTTAGATATGAACAAAACATTTTTATAAGTGCAAAGTGAAAAATACTTGTACCTACAAAACTTTAATATTATCATGAATATACGCATGGTATAATAATATACTTCGCCAGGTATAGCATTCCGAGACACAGTGGTCACGTGGGTGACACAAGCCTACGTCATGACTGCTGTGTTACCAGTAGTGTGTCATAATAACTCCCCAACCGCCTTTATTACCTGTGCGAATCCGATAAATCAATGAGGTTTTAACTAACAATTACGTCGGTATAAGTTTAAATTGAATTGTTTCGTTTGATTAGCAAAACAAAACGACACTTTAAATGCTTGATATATATTTTTTAACAGAATGGTGACTGAAAATGTTTCTATACTTCTTGTTTTATTGCAATAAAGTGGCAACTGGATAGTGACGTAAGCTTGTGTCACTCTCGGAGTGCCAGACCTTGATTTTTTAGACCATGAATGAACGTAGGTATCCGTTTTACAACATCTCATTCAATGAATGCTGATCAAGTTCTACTTGCATCGTCAGCAGAACAGTTGCAAGACATGGTGACTGTGATGGATGAAACATATAAAATGAAGGGTATGAATATAAATGAAAATGAAAAAAGAGAAGAATATGTGTCGTTATGTGATGAGAAAATAAATGATAAGAGTGTGGAGCAAGTAAATGAGTTTGTTTACAAGAGATGGATATATTGATGAAGATGTGGACAGGAGAGTTAATGCGGGCAATAAAGTGAATAGTACTATACATGCGGTTTTAACCAATTCACAATAGCGTGCTGGTGCCTACGTTTGTATGGAAGTGAATGTTGAGTGTGGCAAAAGAGGCATGAAAGTAGAATAAATGCTGTGGAAATGCGTACCTTCTGAAGCATGTGTGGTGTGAGAAATGATGTGATAAGGCAACGTTGCCGCTTAAAAGGGATGTAGTGACAACAATTTAAAACAGTATGCTTAGATGGTTTGGTCATGTTGAGAGGATGAATGAAAGGCGACCAACAAGGCAGATGTGAGTGGAAACGCCGAGAGGGGACGACCTAGAAGGACTTATAGTGACCTTATTGGTGATGTTCTTCAGAAAGGTCAGGTGCGTAATACTTGCAACCGGCGTGCGTGTATGACCAGATGTATGAACGTAAACGAAGCAAAAGGAGTATGTAAGGATCGTAACAGGAGGTCTACTCTCTAAGTCCTTAACCGAAGGTAGTTGTTCAACACAAGTGTCCAATTCAACTTTTCGGATGGTCAAAAACTCGCTGGGAATAGGTACAATTGGCCCTGAACTAATCTTATACCCGTAGGCGACTCGGAGTTAGTTCCTGCCTACCACACATGGGAAGAAGGCGTGAGTTTATGTATGTATGATTGTCATTCAATGAAGAGCCAGAGAACTCGGAGATAATCGAGCTAGACTGAGAGTATTGATCTTCTGTAACACAACTTTATTATTTCGTTGGGTATTTAGCTTTGTGCCAGTGCACAGGGGCCAGAGATTTTGTTGATATCACTGCATTAAACATTACTGGTCTCGTACAAACTCTTCTAACACATCGGAAATACGAATAATAAGTCTTGAGAATATATGAAGTTTATGCATGATGAGCAGGGGCTGAGGTCAGAAGCAAAGAATTAAATATAATATGATGAAACTATTTATTTTAAATTTATTCAATAAAAATCTTCAAATCATTCATTAATTATTTCATTCACTGACAGATAACGCACAGTTTAAGCCTCATATAACGAAACTGAGTACAAAAGAAGGATTTTTGTAAATTCACTCCCTAAAGGGGTTTAACAAGGGAAGAAAGTTTGTATAGAAGTTCGTCATTTTGGCCGATGGGAAATCCCATGGGGTAATCTCATAAAACATAAAATTACATATTTAAATAAACATCACGTGTTCAAGTGTTTCTGCTCTCCTTCAAAATCCACCGTCATTCTACATTTTTAAATAACTTCCACAAATTTCACAAACGCGTATATTCACTTGTCTCACTTACACCTTAGCGTTCATCTCTTTCACAAAGTTCCATTCCTACGAGCATAACTGAAAGAAAGAAAGAAAGAAAGAAAGAAAAATAGTTTATTCTGCACAAACAAAACGCACCTTACAAATGAACGACATTAATTTAATAGACACATACAAAATAGCCAAAAGCCTCGCATTCAAGCTATAAAAGTTTGTTAATTTTGTCTATTGCTTGATGCTAAAGCCAGGGACCAAAGACAATACACATTGCTCTGTGTGGTGACTGTCGGACTGATGCGACACTGGCAAATGACAACAAAAAAAAAAAACGCATTCATAATAAAAAATAGAACTGCATAAAATAAAACTGCATAATTACACATTTTGAAAATGTTAAAACATTAACAAAATAAATACACATTGTAATTTCCTATGCAGTATATACCTTCTCTGTCAATTCTGTATTAACTAGTATGACGTAGGCGTATTTTCAAACAATTGGCTACCCTATAATTACTTGCATTCGGAAAATTCGTCACCACCAGCTGCCTATTAAAGCTCTGACACCTCTTACTGTGCTGACGACATAATTACTAACTGCGGGTGGTATTTAATGCGAGGGATGGTCTGTTCTGCTCCATACATACATAATAGCAGCCTGCATTTGTCCCACAGCAGGGCCAGGACTTTTTTCTGATTGATAATGAATCATCAAACTGGAGCATTGCGTGAAAATAAAAAATACTGAAGGAATAAATAATTTATAGTAATATTTTTATTTATAAATATGGGTACAGCTCAGCTTATATGTCCTAAACAAAAACACAATGAACAAAGGAAAAAAAAACTGAAGGAATCTTCAGTACTTTTTAGGGTTCCGTACCCAAAGGGTAAAAACGGGACCCTATTACTAAGACTTCGCTGTCTGTCCGTCCTTCGGTCTGTCACCAGGCTGTATCTCAAGAACCGCGATAGTTAGACAATTGAAATTTTCACAAATTATGTGTTTCTGTTGCCGCTATAACAACAAATACTAAAAAAAAATAAAAAAAATATTTAAGGGGGGCTCCCATACAACAAACGCGATTTTTTGCCTATTTTTGCTCGATATCAATAAATGGTAACAGGTAGGCACCTAATTTGTGTACCTACTGTTGTTTACCTAGTCAATGGTACGGAACCTTTCGTGCGTGAGTCCGACTCGCACTTGGCCGGATTTTTTTAATTTACAAATATGCCTTGCCTTTAGGTAGATACTTCTGATTCAAATCATGACTCTTGTACCAGAATTACCTGAAGGATGAAAATGATAGGCTGATTATGTAACTTCACATTTATTTAGCACAATTTACTTACAAAACTACAAACCTTACCATTACTAAAACACCCCAAAAAGGCGTTATAAGCAAGCGTAGGTATTTTTATTTTGACCAGTTTAACTAATTCGTTTCTTTAGTTTTATGTGGTGTTTACTAAAGTGTTATATCTAATCTCACTCACAGACAGACAACGCTCAGCCTAAAAGCATACAATTTTGCACAAAAGTTCCTTATATAGCGAAAGTGAACACTGAGGAAGAATTTTCGAAAATGTATCCCCAAGGGATTAACGGCTACGGACGGAAGTTCGTCATATTTGAATTTAGAAACGGGGAAGCTCGTACTGAGACCATAATTATAATCATAATCATATATTACATGATCTTTAAAACATAGATTGTCTCATCACATTCGACCACATGGGCGTACAAATGCTAAGTAGATTACATTGATGATAAATTATTAATATTAATAATAACAATATTTTTAATAATGATTGTTCAAATTCAAAAAGGGATGTCAGTTAGAAATAAAATAATATAAACAATAATTGAATTAAATTAATAATTATGTCAAAGTGTCATTTAAGTAGTCATTCAAATTATAGTAGCATTTATTACGTAAAAATTCTTTAAATTGCTTCTTAAAACCAGCCAAATCTAACTCCCTAATAATTTTTTTATTTTATTGTAAATTTGCGGGGCTCTGTGTGTTTATAAGTCAAATTAGTCGTATCATTGTTTTTTGGAAACTCATCCCCTAATGGTCCTGAGAAATTGCCGATGGGTAATCCCATCGGGCACACCACGCCTTGTGAATAAATAACTTTTGTTTACGAAATATTTGTATGGAGGGGCGACGAAATGCATACCCCGTTTACGTAATGACAACACGATGGTGGTGTTATTAATTATTATTTACGCGGTAATTAGAACACTGAAGACTTAATTGTTTATTCTGAAACACTGTCGTTGTCGTGAAGGAGCCCTATGCGGTAGTAACATTGAGTGAAAAGTTTCCGTACAGAGAACTTGCTAGATTCTCAGTTTCTTATTAAAAAAGTTGTTCTACTTTTTCTGTGTTAATTTAATTATTCTATGCTGGAAAAACGTTCTTAAAATCGTGATATTAATATTGATGTTTATAGAAGTTTTGAACAACAGATTTGATGATTATTACTTTATCTAGAAACAATTAGCATTTTGACCATTATTTTGTAATTAATTAGATTACCACTTTTTACTTTTAAAAAAATATCATATATTTCAGTATAGCTAAGTCTTTTTGCTTTCTCGACACATAGGACCCGACACTTAAGACTCCAGAATTACTTAAAACCTAAACCAGTTTTAAGTAATGCTTGAGTCGTGATTGAGGTTCTGTAATACGGGACACAGAGTGCGCGCAGACGCAATTAAAATAGTATTGAATTCGTTTATTGATTTGTTGTTCGAAAGCTATCACCGTCTTGTGTATATTTAAGTACCTACCTGTTCGTAATCCTTAAAACATGTGGCGCCAAATTCGTAAGTTTGGTCTGGAGTATTGTGATCTGCCTACAATGTTGTGGAACATCTCCGTCTTTCTTAAAGTACTCACTCTCAATATATACGGCAAGAACAAGACAGGTAAAACTATTTAAAATACTACAATGACAAAAAAATACTATTTTTTAATTTTAGTTGGGTTTGTTCTTGACTCTAGTCTAGGTCACAGATGACAGACTATTATTAAAATTAATCTATATACAGGGTGTTTGGAAGCTGGGTGCAAAGCCTTAAGGGGGTGAACGTTAACACCATTTAGAGCATTTTGAACCATACATTTCTTAGACGAAGTCGGTTCTATTTTTGTTTTTGACTACTACTTCTAGGTTTTTTTGGGTAAAAGTATAGCAGTTAAAAATAAAAATAAAACCGACTTGGTCTCAGACATGTATGGCTCAAAATGCTCTAAATGGTGTCACCTATCATTCCCTTAAGAATTTGCACCCAGCTTCCAAACACCCTGTATATCTACATAACCTAATATTAAAATTACAACCACTTCTAAGAAATTGGATTAGATAAGACGATATGCTGACTCACGTTTCTGACGCTCCAGCTTAGTAGAAGCTTAAATCACCGCGGATTAACACCCACACACGGATTGTGATATTAACACCCACACACGGATTGTGATATCTTCATAGCATAAGTTTGTTAAAGTTATTGCTAAAGCAAAGTTAAGTTGTTAAGGAACTAGAGTTACCGACATAGCCTAAAGAGTAAGCAAGCTGCAGTGGCAGCGGGCTGGCCATGTTAGTGGAAGGACCGATGGCCGGTGGAGCAAACGAGACCTGCAGTGGAGATGAGTATCGGCAACCGTAGTTTGGGACGCCCCCCAGCTGGATGGACAGACGACCTCAAAAAGATGGCTGGGACGGACTGGTAGCGGAAGGCGGACACAGCTTGTTTTTTTTTTTGGATGCGTTAATTAGCAAAGGACTTCTCCCGCTCTGGGCGGAGCGGGAGGGCGTCTCAGACTTTTACTGACTAAAACCAACCCGTGTTCCCAGGGCCACGGTAACTCTTTCGAACAATCCGCGCCCCTGACAGGCATCGGCCCTAGCGGACCCCGTCAATTGGTGCTGACATCTCTTTGAGGCGCGCGTGGAATACAACGCGCCGTCGACCCGGGCCTGGTCCTTACCGGACGGCGAGCTAAGGCGGACACCCCTAAAAATGCACACACTTCTCTATACTAAACTAAAAAGTTCTTTTGCCTCTGCATCTCCAGGAATCCCCTTCATCTTGTACATCATAATGATAATGGCCATGCTGTGCTACTTCTACGTGTACTTGTTCTCCATGCTGTGGTTCGTGTTCGTGAGGAGTCAGGAGACGGGTGACATGGCGGCGGCCATGGTGGTGCTCTCTCTGGGCGTCTCCAGCGAGATCGGGACCCTGAAGCTGTTGTATATGTTGTTGTATAAGTGAGTTGATGGAATAATCACAATGTTAGGGCTGAAAAGTATTTGTGCATCTTTTTAACATTGAAGTAGTATTCTTAACTTTGTGGGATTCATTCAACTTTTGGAACTTGGAAGTTGGCGGTTTGATACCCCGGTGCCTTGGAAAGCACGTTAAGCCGTTGGTCCTGCGCCTCATATCTCTCCGGTCGTGTCGAATTGCCGTCCCATTGGACTATGAGAGTAAGGGAAGAGAGAGTGCACCTGTGTCTGCGCATACACTTGTGCACTATAATATCTCCCGCGCCGAAGACTAGTCTCCGTTGAGATTAGCCGCCATGGCCGAAATTCGGGGTAGAAGACGCAATGTATATACAAAAAAGAAACCGTGACTGACTGATCTATCAACACATAGCTCAAATCACTGAACGGATTGGGCTGAAATTTTACACACAGATAGGTATTATAACGAAGGCATGCGCTAAGAAGGGGTTTTTGGAAATTCGACCTTTAAGGGGAACAAACTAAACCCCCCTTTTCACAAAGGCGTATTTTGTTTGCATGAAAAATCCTTTTCTTTGAGTTAATAAACTTGAAACTTCGCACGAATACATATCTAAGTAAATTATAAAGATTGACAATTTTTATTTTTATAAACTAGCTCTTAAAGGGGGATTGGGGTTGTAAAAGTTATGGAATAATTTTAACACGCGATCCGATTAATTCGAAACTCAGTACTTCAAAGGATAACGTGTATCAGGGTCTTTCGAAAATAATCCCTTGAAGGGGCACTGGGGTTATACATTTTTGAAGGCGAGGATTTTACTGCGTGGCTTGATTAACTCAAAAATTGGTATGAATAATCTTTAGTTTAAGATTTGGAAACAACCCAAACGACTTTTTAAAATTCCATCCCTGTGGGGTCGGGGAAAGAGGGGATACAGTTTATATGAAAAATCTTATTCCTTTGGTTTAATTTGAAACTTGGCAATATTTTCCCCAGTAAAGAATAAAGATTAGCACTTTTAGTTTTTTACAACAACACCTCACAGAGGATTTAGGATTAGGATTTTTGTATCAAAATTGGTAAAGTAAAGGCGCAGTCGGATTAACTGCAAATTCGGTATTAATAATTAAAACAAAAATATAAAAAGTTCGTCACTCAGGTTTTCTCAAAAATCGGTAAAAGGGAAAAAAAAACAATCAGAAAAGGGTAATACACTTTGGATTTTACTATTTGCTTCAATTAACTCGCAAATGGATGTAAATAATGTTAAATCATACTATGGAAACGTACCAAACGCTTTTTAGGGTTCCGTATCGAAAGGGTGCCAACGGAACCCTATTACTAAGCCTCCGCTGTCCGTCCGTCTGTCTGTCAGCGGTCTGTATCCCACGAACCGTAATGGTAGACACTTGAAAATTTCACAAGTGTGTATTTCTATTGCCGCTATAACAACAAATAATAAAAATAAAATAAAGTTAAAAATTAAAGGGGGTCCACATACAAAAAACGTTAAAAAAAAATATGTAGTGTTAAATATTGTACGATGGTACGCAACTCTTCGTGTGCGAGTCTGACTCGCACTAGGCCGGCTTTTTAAAACAAGCCCTGTCATTCGGAAAAAGGGAGGACACTATTTGAAAAATCTTATTCCACTGATCTGTTAACTGAAAAATTGTCCCGAATACTTATTTATCTAAATCTATACTGATAAAATAAAGCGTGATTATGAATGATAGGCTGAGGAATGATGTCATAAGGCAACGGTGCGGTTTAAAAGAAGATGTAGTGACAAAAATTGAAAAGAGTATGCTTAGATGGTTTGGTCATGTTGAGAGGATGAATGAAAGGCGACTAATAAAAGGTATTTACAAGGCAGATGTGAGTGGAAACGTCAGGAGGGGACGCCCTAGGAGGACATATATTGACCCTATTGGTGATGTTCTTCAGAAAGGTCAGGTGCGTAGTACTCGCAACCGGCGTTCGTGTATGACCAGATGTATGAACGTAAACGAGGCAAAAGGAGTATGCAAGGATCGTAGCAGGTGACGTTCTGTAGTTTCTGCCTACCACCATGGGAAGAAGGCGTGAGTTTTTTTAAGTACGTAAAAAAGTTTTCGGTTGTAACGCGCTAATCTATGGATCTATCGGTCGGATTCAAAAAATTCTCTTTGCATTTGTAAGCCTAATTTTTGAGGAAGGTTTTAGGCTATTTAAATTCACGCTACAACCCTTAGGAGCCCAGCAAAGGGAAAAAAGGTAGAAATAATACTAACCTGATGCGAAAATGCGAAATAATACTAACTGATGCGATGCGACAGGGCGGGTCGGGGGAACAAGAAATTTCACGCGGACGAAATCGCCGGCAGAAACTAGTTATTATTATATAAAGCCATAGCCGCAGCCGCATATCAAATTTTTGCGACAATTGCTTTCCTAAAGACAGCTTCAAGTAAGACGTCTACATACTTATGTAGCATTAAATTTAAAAAATCTTTGTTTCCAGTGACAAAATCCGGAGTCTAACGGATGCCTTCCTCGAATTCGACTCTCGTATGATCCCGGGCAGCCGGCGGGCTACCAACCTGCTGAGGTACATGCGAGACGTCAAGAAACGCGCCATCTTCTATTGGCTGGTACTCATGGTAAACGCAACCGTCTACGTGTTCGTCCCCTTGCTTAGTCCCGGCAGACATTTGACGGAGGATTTGTTCGTTATTTATGGTAATTGGTTCATTATTGTGCATTTCATCATTCTCGATCATAGATTTACTAATTTTACGACCAATTCAATCAGTTTTGTTAATTTGTTTATTTTTGAACTCAAAATTATTACTGCTGTTTTTTTTTACAGGTTTGTTCCTAGTTTAGGTAGAATCAAATTATAATATACCTTTAGTTTAAGGCCCTAATATTGTAAGCATTTTTGTACAGTCACCAAAAGAGATAAGTAATCAGGGTCGTCGATATAGTTGAAGTTTAGTAAGAAACCGCTGATTGTTTTCGAATGAAATTTTATTTGATAACTGACCTGTTTGTTTTCTATTAATTAAATTAAATTTTATTCGAAATCATTCGTCGGTTTCTTACTAAACTTCAACTCTATCGACGACCCTGGTTACTTATCACTTTCGGTGACTGTACATCCAATGTGCATCAATTATTTCAATAAACAATTTCAGTTCCTTCTTGTGAAACGTTGTATCTTTTTCTAATGTTTTGAACAGTTAGGTTAATTAAACGATTACCTTGTCTGTTATTAGGACCATACAAATTACACTCTTCGAAAAACAAAGTAATATTGTAAAAATATGTCCTATGTGCCCACAGGATTGGAACCGATGTTCGAGTCACCGAACTATGAAATCGCGTCGATCGCAATGGGTGGCTGCGTGTATATAATATGCTACATTTCAGCCAACGTAACCATTTACCTAATAGTCACTATTGGGTACGCAGAGTCCCAGATGTTGACTTTAAGTGATGAGGTAACTCACATATGGAACGATGCTGAAGAGCATTATAGATCTATAGCTGAATTCGAAAATGACAATTTTCTTACAAATGATGATATGAAGAACCGAATAATTAACGACAACGTCTGCAAAAACCTCAAAGACATTATAATACGCCATGCAATCATCAAAACACTTTTAAATCAAGTGGAAGACGTATGTAGAGGACCTATAGCTATAGGATTAACTTTGCTAGTGATCAGTTTGATATCAGAACTGCTTGGAGGATTAGAAAACACGATACTGCAGCTACCATTCGCGTTTATTCAAGTTGGGATAGACTGTTTCATGGGTCAGAGGGTAATGGACGCAGGCCTAGTGTTCGAGCAGGCTGTGTATGACTGCAAATGGGAGAATTTTGACAAGAATAACATGAAGATGGTGTTGGTGATGCTGCAGGTGTCGCAGAAGACCACGGCTATATCGGGGGGTGGAATTACTACGATGAGCTTCAGGACTATGATGGCGGCTATGAGGGCTACCTATTCTGCTTACACTACTCTTAGGTCTTTTATAAAATAAGGTAGAATCTTTATAGAAAATACATATAAAATTAATTTAAAAAAACCCGACTAACAAAAACCTTTAAAAACGTCTAAACAGATTTTCTTTTTTTTAGCTGGGCACACTCGATCAAGTCACCTTTCAAACGAAACAAAACACAACGGGAGATACGATGACGCAGCCAGACATACAGATACACACAACTTATTTACAACCCTCTTTTTTTGTCTGGGGTTAAATATTAATATTAGATTATTAGATGAAAATAATGTTAGCAGTTAAGAAACAAACTAAATGTTAAAAATTATTAAACCGATACAAAATTAAGTTCTGTTCTGTTCATCTCTTTTTTATCCGACTTCAAAAAAGGAGGAGGTTCTCAATTCGACAGGTTTTTTTTTTTTAATGTTTGTTTGCTCATAACTTTTTTCTGGGTGAACCGGTTTGGATGATTCTATTTTATTTGAAAGCTGGTGCTTCACATGTGGTCCCATTTAAATTTGATCAAGTACTGACCAGTAGTTTTTGAGTTATCCTTAATAATGCGTATTTTTTCCACTTAGTTTATATTGATGATGTTATAATAATTTCCTGTCACGGTTATTTACATATCAAGTAGTGATATACGAACAGTGTGGTAAGTACCGTAACTAAAAAGTGAAAAATAAAAACTTTGACAAAATAGAAAATGGTCTACAAATCTACAGTCTACAAGAGCCTGAACGCTTCACTGAAAAAACTTTTTTACAAAAAAACAAACGACTTCCAAAAAAAAAACGTGAAAAATAACTTTAATTTCGGATGTCGGTGTCATTGGTTGTGTATTTTCGTTTTTGGCCACCGTCTTCCGAAATTAAAGTGTTTTTTTCTTGGAAGTCGGTTGTTTTTTTGTAAAAAAGTTGTTTCAGTGAAGCGTTCAGGCTCTTGTAGACTGTAGATTTGTAGACCATTTTCTATTTTGTCAAGTACCTGTTATAAGTTGACAGGCCTACACTGTCCACCCATACCTATTAATACAGTAATTTGAAAACATTGTAAAAGCCAATTATTTTTAAAAGAGTAACCGTGGAGTTTCTTCCCGGCTCTTCTCCGTAGGAAACGACCAATTGGAACCGTACACCTAGCTTCTAACGTTTCATAAGTGCCCATGTAGGTTTATGTCAAATAAAATATTTTGATTTGATTTCAAACAGTACGTACGTACTGTTTGAAATCAAATCAAAATATTTTATTATTAGTACAAATTTTTAAGACGTATTTGCAGTACAACAAAAACATACACTTTATTTTGAACAATTTGTAATTTTTTACTAAAGCACTTTCTTAAAAAAATATAAGCCAGAAAGTACTTAAGAATTGTTGGAAATGCAGTCGAAAAATAACACAGTGGGTTCAAAGATCAAAAATTCTCAATAGGACCGAGTTCAAAGGAGGATTGAACAGGCGGTGTCGATGATGGAGGATGGAGGGTGCCATATCAATATTTGAGCTAACTCTGATCCACAGAGACCGAATGACCGAACGGCTGAACGAGGGGTGGATCACAATGGACTCATTCAGACTGTAATGAGTGGACTTTTTTATGATTCATTTTGTATATGAATTTCGGCACTGGAGTTTTTTCGTTTGCGCTGGAAAGTACTTTTGAGGTCTTTGTTTTTTTCTTTACAGTTTCGCATTTACCTACAGATAATTCAACGTAGGAAGTCTAGTCCTTGCTGATACTTAAATACCTAAGGCTCACTTGCGCGTTCATGGGTAAATTAATAATTAAATCTAAATAACTCGGAGTTAACAGCTAACTCAGGGTTAATCAAATAATTCATTTTGCGCCACCAAGAGTTAGAGGTAAACCTAGAGTTCAACTTGTCACAAAACTCTGGGTTAGTGTTAATAATTTAAAAATAGATTGACCTTATGAGGTGCTGCTGATAACTTATTTTGTATTTTATATTGTTCGACGTTGTAGTACTCGTACGTGAAAATTGGGTACTATATTAGCAGGGAATATATTCATGAACTCATATAAAAATAAATACAAATTATAAAAAAACTTAAAACTGAACACTCAGCTTGATACACGATAACCAATTTGGTTTCAAGTCAGGTCTCTCTACTGAAACGGCTATACTGTGTCTGAAGCAAACTGTCAAGTACTACACGGATAAAAATACGCCTATTTTGGGGTGTTTTCTTGATTTATCGAAAGTGTTTGATCTGGTTTCCTACGATATTCTATGGCAAAAATTACACCGAGCAACGATGCCCGAGGAACTAATCCATATTTTTAAATATTGGTATGGGAACCAGATCAACGTTGTTCGGTGGTCAGGGGAGTATTCGATGCTATACAGATTGGGGTGCGGCGTGAGGCAGGGGGGGCTGACATCGCCGAAACTTTTTAACCTTTATGTGGACGCGCTTGTGGAGGAGCTCAGCGGCACACATGTCGGATGCCATACCGATGGAGTTTGCCTTAATAATATTAGTTACGCGGACGACATGGTGCTGCTGAGTGCTTCTGTAGGTGGACTGTCGCAGCTGCTTGACATTTGCAAAAAATATGCTGAACAACTCGGGTTGGTATACAACATAAATAAAAGTGAGTGGATGATCTTTCAGGCTCGGGGAAGGTCCCTAAGTCAAACATCTAAAGTTAGACTGAATGGCTACCCCCTTAGTAGGGTAGAACAGTTTAAATATCTTGGGTATTTGCTAACCCCGGATCTGAAAGACGATAATGACATAGAAAGGGAGCGTAGAGCGTTGTCTGTTCGTGCGAATATGATAGCATGCAGATTTGCTCGTTGTTCAAGAGACGTCAAGATCACCCTGTTCAGGGCATTTTGCACGTCCTTTTACGCGAGCAGTCTGTGGGTGAATTATACGTAAAAGCAGTACGGCGCTCTACGCGTCCAATACAATAATGCATTCAGGGTGCTGTTTGCACTTAGGTAGAGCACGCGATCGACGCGACTAATCTCAACGACTATCAAAACACGAAAGAAGCGAGGGAAGCGAGCCCAATGATACCACTACCGAGAAGAGCCCGCTGACTTAAGCAATGATAAAGCTTGATAAGTTAGCTTTAAGTTTCCCGAATAGAATAAAAATAAAATGAGCAAAAATAACATGAGTGGCTTGTGGTAATGTGGGGCAATTTACTAGTGGAATAACATGAGTAATGTGGGGCAATTTACTAGTGGAATAACATGGGTAATGTGGGGCAATTTACTAGTGGAATAACATGGGTAATGTGAGGCAATTTACTAGTGGAATAACATGAGTGTCTTGTGGTAACGTGAAGGAATTTACTAATGGAATAACATGAGTGTCTTGTGGTAATGTGGGGCAATTTACTAGGGGAATAACATGTGGGTCTTGTGGTTATATGGGGCAATTTAAGTGACTCTTCTGGTAAAATATTTTTTTGCAACCCACAAACCCACATATCACCACTGCTGAGATATCGTCTCACATAATTTTCCTTTCTTCTCTATGACAGTGATAATATTGTAAAAATATTTTCTGGAATAGAATAGAATATTTATTTGCTCAGAATGTAGATATTTACAATAAGGTGGTTATCATAATATTAAAGAATCCTTGTACATTCTACCATTTTGGCATGCACACATTGATGCAGTTCATCATCAAACATATAAACATTGACACACAACTAAAATTTATCAGCTAGAAAATCTCATACGGAGTAGTAACATTCATTTATTAGAAGTACAGTTAGTTTATTTTTTAAAGTTCTTACTGGTTCCTCTTTTATGGAATCAGGAATGTGGTTAAAAATAGTCGGTGCCATACCAAAAACACTTTTCTTCAACAAAGCAGTCCTATCCGTAACCTATGCGTAACAAGTTTTGGTATTGAGATCGCAAAGTTACGTCTCGGTATGTGCTTTCCGATAAAGTTATAAATAGATGTCGATTACATGTAACAAAAAGAGCACTTTCTAAAATGTAAAGGCACGGAAATGTCAATAAATTATTATTTTAAAAAATTGGAACACAGCTGTCAGTAACTTTCAAATAAAATATTGCTCGTAGGCAGCGTTTTTGGTCCTTAAAAATACTCTCTCTTTCGGTACAATTGCCCCAATATATAATACCAAACCCTAAAATGGAAACGACAAGACTATGATATGCTAGTAATACTATTTTGGTATCAACTGTTTTTTAAAGATTATAAAGTGCATATGCAGATGCGCTAAGTTTTTAGTTTGTTTTTTTCAGGCTTCTGCCTGTGCCTTCCATGTCATTCCTGGAGTGGTTTTATTTTCAAGGTTTCTTTTAAAATAATATTATATAACAATGCCTAGTAAGACATCTGAAAGTTGCTGAACAATTTGAAAATATAGGTCTTGTACTAACGAACCTATCGGACTCAAAGAGTATTCCACAAATGCGGTCCGAACTGTGAGCCTTTGTAAAGTCTAATCTCCTTCGCTGATTTGAAACTGGCTGAATGGGGCGGCGGAGAAGTTTCTGCTATCTCTGAATTCAAGGGTACAGGGTACGTTTCAGTCATATTGCATGTAATTCATCAAGAAATAAGAAATAATAATTATACTTTGCTTTTAATACATGTCATGTTGGTGTTACACCAGTATCAATGGTATTGAAAGGATAATTATTTCCAATAGAGTACAAAGGATTAGGGACTAGTATTTCGGGTATATTCTACTCTTGATCAAGCATGGTTTTAATGAAATGAACATTAGTAATGCTAGATGCTTTAGATACTCATGGGACATTTGTAGTTTAATTGATTATTGCAGTTGCTTCTTTGGTGTGTTTGTACTATATTTTACCAGAAACTAAAGACAGGACACTGCAGGATATTGAGCTTGAGTTTATGGATATCAAGTTGCCGAAAGATGATAATGGTTTTGAGATGGGTACGGTAGCCAATCGTTATTTGTTAGTTAGTAAGTAGGTAATTTTTGTTTGTTATTTCGACCAAGTAAAATATGGTGGGATATATACATTACCTAATATTTGCTTCTTGTGTGGGACGTATTGAATGTCTTGACGTATTGTGTGTCCTTAGTAATCGTAGGAATCCTTAGGTCATAACTAGTGCAGATTCAGGACTAGTCGAGAAATGGAGGGATGTTACATTGATAGTTAAAAAAACATGAAAAAGTGAACTTAAGATTTTTTGTGATAGGAAACAACATTCTAGTCTAGATAGTAGAAATGAAACGCATGTGTGTCCCTTATCCAACAATTTTAACGCTGGCATAATAATTCTCCTGGCTTGTTCACTTCTTAAAAATTCTAACTGACCTACAAACTTTTCTGGCTATAAATAATATTGTTCTAGGCCTCTAGAGTCCAAGCTATCAAGTTATCAGCAATAATTTGCAAAAACTAAATAAAACTCTATAGAAATCAGACACTTTAATACGTTTTCCGTCGAAAGGGCTTACAAGACCCTCAGCCAGGGATAACGAAGGGATGTTGGGACCCGGCAGCCCAATTACGGGTTATTAAGCCCCACGACATTTGATATCTATGCTTGTCCAGTACAAGCATAGGTATCAAATGCCATTAATAAATTATAGTTGTACTTTACCGTTGACGTCTGTAGACGTATTCTTGCGTAGGTTTTATTTAGATTTTACATACATACATAAACTCAAGCCTTCCTCCCACGGGGATAAGCAGAAACTACAGAACGCAACCTGCTATGATCCTTACCTCCTTTTGCCTCGTTTACGTTAGATGTTGTTCATTGTTTAGATTTTATTTGATCGATATAAATTTTTCAGTGATGTTTAGATATCAAACAAAATTTAAAGGTGCAAAAACTTTGTTAATTTTTAACCGACTTCAAAAAAAGGAGGTTCTGTATTCGACCCTTAGGTATGTGTGTTTGTATGTCCGCAATTTTCTCAAAAACTACTGATCGGATTTGGATGGGGTTTTCGTTATTTAGATGCATATTTTTCAGGGACGGCCTTAGTATATAATAATATTAGGATCAGATGAAGATCTTTGGATATACACAATGGAACTCTTCAATAACTAACAGTAAATTACCTGCGATTGTTGCGATCATATATCTATGTATTGTTTACACTATATTCCATAACATAACATCACGCCTGTACGATTTTAGGGGATAAACAGATATTTACAGTACACCCTAATTTTTCAGTTATGTTAAATATTCATAATATACGGCCGTATTAAATTGTTCTATCTAATCGTAGGATCATATTGAATATGTCACTGAAAATTGGGAAATGAAACAGTAAAAATCAGAATAAATATATATGAAAAAAAGGCTTCGAACTAAAAAAAAACACGAAAAAAGGGAAATGAAACATTCTGATTTAGGTATACTTTTTCAGAAATCAATTTGTTTCGAAGAAAAAAGAACCACCTTCGAAAAAACACGAATTCAAAAGTGAAAAATAATATATGAAATAAAATATAAACACATAAAATAATAAACATCGTAATTTGGAAGCAGTTAATAGACATTTACATAGTTATGGCGTTAATGAGGTATCAGGGAAGCCGCGTGTGCAGAAGGAATTATTGCCAAACTTCCTTGTCTTCAACGTAGTCTTTAATCTTATTCCACGGATATATCTCTTGTACCACGGATCCGTTGCCGTGTAAGGTCGAAGGGTGTGGTTCATCTCTCATACGTCAGCTAGGACATCAGGTGCTAAATAACTTGTTTATGTGGCGCTATAACGCGCAAAAATCCTAATAGACGAGGCGTACAGTACTACGTCGTCCAGAGACATTTTTTAATTCTGAATCAACTTATCTTTCATCTTAAGTCCTTACTTAATCCTAGTCTCCAGGTCTCATAGTGTAAATTCAAATTATCTGAATGAGTTATGTAAAGAAAAAGCTTAATTAACCTACCGCTTATTTTCAAATAGTTCTTTAAAGAGCAACACAAATCCGTTATGATTGCAATCGAACTTTTAATTCGTCCGAGCGCATTTAACACAGATTATATTTGGTAGAATATTTTAAGATTTTTGTCTCAAAAAATCAAGTCCGAATTATTTTTAACTTTTATCGTATTTTATTCATAGTTCCAACGACCGAATTCTTAAAATATTTTTACCCTTTTTATTTTTTCTCTTTATGTATTTCTTGTCTGATTTAATATACCAATAAATTGTACGTGATTTTGCGGTTTATCAGTGTTTGATTTTTAGCTACCTCACTTAGGGGTTCGACTCCCCGACGTGCTAGCGGCACGTTCTACGTTCCAATAGATATACAGTGATGGGAATGTCAATATTTTCAAATTTATAAAATGTGGTGTACAGGTATATGTAGGTTTTTTATGTATATATTGCCCGGATACACTTCTTTTGAGCTTATAAGACAGTTTCTCTCTCAGTGGCATTCCCCTAAAACATTATACCATATCTCAGTGTCGAACCAACGTAAGCGTGGTAAGCAGATAGCAAGCACTTTGATTTACCAGTTTACGAAGGATATAGATGACTTAAGAATACCGACTTAGTTTTGTACATACTTGTTCAATGTGTCCTCCATGTCATGTCTGAGTCTATGTGTAGTTCAAGAAATTTTGTAGTGTTTATTTTTTCTATGTTTATTTGTTCATAATTTATATTGAATGTACTTAATTTTGAAATTGCCATCGCTAAGTTCTGTAACCTACTTTGGCAACTTGTTATAAAAAGCGGAGACTATTATTAATAAGAAATGACTTCCTAGTTTTAGTGAATCTACATTTGGTTATCACAATTTCATTTTTACTATGTGTATTTATATTATGGAAATCGCTTCTTATTTTGAAAAGTTCTAAGTTTTTGCGAACATACAAAATACTTTCTAAGGTATAAAGATAAGGCAGAGTTAGTATATCAAATTCCCGGAATTTGTTACTCAGAGTGATTTGTTTGTCAATTCAGATTATGTGTTAAAGTAGCAATGTTAATCGACTTTTCTCGCTCACCGTACCCAAATAATATACTTCCATTATTTTTTTTACTCTGCATTATCATATCGTAAGAGACTGCTGTGATAAATGATACTCAAACCTTAGTTTCAGTAAACAATTATAAGTTTTGACGAGTTCTACGTAAGTAAAATTGAGTGAAGATAATTATAACGCCATCCTAAAAGACAGAACAACCTTCAACAATAATGTTAAAAATTATAATTGAATTAAAGTTAAGAAGTAACGTTTAATGTAGTTAAAAGTTAACTAATTTAATTAATTAATTGTCGTCTCAATGGAGGCGTTTCTGTTGAATCTTTAGTCTGCGCCTGTTGATTGTAGTTTTAATTATTTTATGAGAGCCTTCGTCGGTAATTTTGTGGTTTGAATTAAAGTGGAACATAGAAATAACGAAAAATAAGTTTGACATACTTTTCAGGTCATAATGTAGATTAGAAAATGGTTTCTTAGCTCTCACGTTCAATATTTTTAAGGCTTTGTGAATCCTTATAAGAAATCAAAGTAGTTTTTTTTGGAACGAAGTTCCTCATCGCAAGGTACGGACTTGGCGGCTAAGTGAAAACAAGTGTAAGAATTTTCCGTCACGAGTTTCCGTCACGACCCTTTCTTTATTTGTTTGTTTGGTTGAACGCGCTGATCTCATAAAATACTGGTTGGAATTAAAATAATCTTTTTGTGTTGGATTGTCCATTTATCGAGAAAAGCTTTAGGCTATAAAACATTACGCTACAACCAATAGGAGCGGAGCATAAATGAAAAATGTTGCAAAAACGGGAAAAATGATTCCTTTTCAGAGCTTCCGTTGCGTGCGCTGCGTAAACGGTTGAAGTTACGCAAAAATCATGTATGACGGAATTGGTCCCCTTTAAAAGTTCAAAAAAAAAGTATGCTACAGCATATATTTATTTTTTAAGGTTGACTCAATATAACCCTTTTTATGGTAATCAAATTAGTTCTATGGATGTTCTAAATATACAACGAAAGGAACTTCGTTCCAACCAAGTGTTCCACGACACTCACGCATTTTTTTGACAGAAGACATTTTGAAACATTTTCTCATTTTTTTCTCATTAAATTCAGATGATTTTTCACTTTTTTGAAGAGTTTAGAATTTTCTAATCATAGGTATTTATTTATTTACACTTCATGTATCCTACAGTAGTGATATGGTACACAGAAGGACTTAATGCCACAAGGCATCCTCTACGAGTCAACCTTAGTTTTCAGTAGTCAGTCAGGCATCCTGCCAGTTATTATTTTGTATCATCATTAGCACTAAACCTCTAAGAGTCTTCATTCGAAATAAAGATTTTAAATTTGAATTTAAATTACACTTCCTTCTTTATTATTTTCTTTCCACAACGTCTTTCACTGACATTAATATTATGCTTTAATATTATGTATATATTGCCTTTCTTTGATTTCTAGTAGCATAACATGTATTTTCTCTCTCTTTAGTTCATCACAAATACAAGAATACAAGGTAATCAGAGTGAATAGTCGCTCAGGATCAGGTATTATTGTGTTCCACATTTGCTTCACCGCTGGGGACCGCTGAAATCTTTGTGTTTTGGACTACGTGTTACAGAAACCTGTGGAGTCGAATAGTACTGTTTCTTTTTACAAATTTTGAAATTGTGAATTTATTTTGGGAATGATTAATTTTTCACCTCGCAACCTCGGAAAGATTCTGTTTATCATTTGAAATCTGACTGCAAAATTGCATTTTATCCGTTAGGGTGGAAAGATTTTTTTAAAGTCGAACCATTCTATTCAATAATTTTCTGTACCGCCAGACTATGGAAATTGCTTTAATACTTATTTCGTGTCAGTGCGCTCACCTCGTTTTAAGAATAATCGCACTGGCCAGCACGACGACTCTATGAAAAAAAAGACTTTTTAAAATTTTCTTCTTTATTTAATTGACTTTCCACCATTTTGTTTTTTTTTTATAAAATCGTAAAAATCATAAAATATGAGCGACTCCAGCAGCGACGAAGATATAAATTTAACACCAAGCGGTACATAATGCCGAATTGAGTTTTCTTTCGGAAAAATCGCGCGAAACGTACACAAAAGCGTACACTTTGTTCAACGAATTGAGACATTCTAAAGGCGCGAAAACGATTTCGGATACTATAATATTAACATACTTCACTGAACTGTCTAAAACAAGGCAATCAAATTCAATATTATCAAATTGTAGCAATTTTACTTTTAATTTTTTAAATAAATAAAACTAATTTAATGTATTATTTAAGCTGTTTTTTTTGCACCTAGCATTATCCTCGCTGTAGTGACGTGTAAAGTTGTGTGTTTCGCTCGGCAGCAAGCTTATTCTTCGTATCGTACCTTTGAAACCCTCGCTACGCTTAGGATTCTTATTTGAACCCCTCGGTTCGCTCGTGGTTCAATCCTAGAATCCTTCGCTTGCTCAGGTTTTAATAAAAGTACTCCCGCCAAAAAACAACTTTGCAGCCTTGCATAGCAAATAACTGTAAGTTTTCTACACTAACATTTTAAAGTTTCTGGAATTATTCCCGGGCCAAAAGTGAGTGACAGCAACGCTACAATACGATGCTGGTATACCAACCTATTTAAATAATAATAATAAAACTTTATTTCGGGTGGCATAGACCCATAGAAACCTTAATCTAGTACCTACATTTTTATTTGACATGTCTTGCTACACCTACACAAGATATGACCCACTGATTTTGAAAGGTACAGTCATAACGTACAGCTATTGCGTTCAGAATGCCGTTGTTACTACCCCGTGTACGGCCCAGCAGGGAAGCTGCTTTAATAACTAACTATTTTTTTAACTATATCTTCACAATTCCTATTCGCTTTAAGACTATTTGAAATGTCAATAGGCTGTAATTCAGGGTCGACATAAAACGTAAGTTAGAAACAAATACAATTCACTCGGTTTTTTTACTTACTTCTCCATAGATATCTATGTTTTGGAATGGGCAACTAGCTTCAACTTTCTGACAAACTGACTCTTTGAAAATTCAAAAGTGCCTGTAAATGGTTTAATTGAAATAAATGCTTCGAGTTATTGATTTTCTTGAACGTAGGTACTGTGGTGTTCTAGATAACACTAAATTAAAGAAGAAACGGTGTAGTTTATTCTTCCAAAAGATTCCAGAATTTTATGATAATTTTCATTGAAAATGTAAAGGGAATTACCGTCTCAAGTTAAATGTTAATGATACCTACTCGTTAACAATTTGGTCTGCCGCAATCAAGGGCTTTGTAGGATTTCCAATTGTAGAATTCTGAATAATAATTTTGAAGGAGCGACTTTGTTTCAGACTTTTAAACCCATTTTCACTAAGAATAAGTGACAATTAAATTAATGCCTAAATATAAGCAACGTGTTGGAATTTCAGTACTCGTGTTCAGCGTCGCAAGTATTTTATTTAGTACCTAAGTGGTACTAAACATCCTGGTGGTGGTGGTGCTGGTGCTGGTGGTAGTGGTGGTACTGGTGCTAGTGGTGGTGATGGTGGTGCTGCTGGTGGTGGTGATGGTGATGGTGGTGCTGGTGCTGGTGCTGGTGGTGGTGTTGGTGGTGGTGATGGTGTTGCTGGTGGTGGTGCTGGTGGTGGAGATGGTGGTACTGGTGCTAGTGGTGGTGATGGTGGTGCTGCTGGTGGTGGTGATGGTGATGGTGGTGCTGGTGCTGGTGCTGGTGGTGATGGTGGTGCTGGTGGTGGTGTTGGTGGTGGTGATGGTGTTGCTGGTGGTGCTGCTGGTGGAGATGGTGGTGCTAGTACTGGTGGTGGTGCTGGTGGTGGAGATGGTGGTGATGGTGCTGATGTTGTTGCTGGTAGTGGAGAGGGTGATGGTGGTGGTAGTGCTGGTGGTGGTGCTGGTGATGGTGGTGGTGGTGGTGATGGTGGAGGTGGTGGGAGTGGTGTTCCTAAGTGTTAGTGAAAACGGGCATTAGTAGTCTATCTGACAATAATGTCAATACTAATTTATTATTTAAAAACTTCACCGTTTACCGTTGATGCAGTGGTCCAACTGCTGAGTATGAGTTCCTGGGTTCGAGTCCCGGGTCGGGCAAAATGTTATTTGGTTTTTCTATCTGGAATTTCTCATAGGTCCACCTCTGTCTAATCCTTCGGGGAATACAGGTGTGATATTATATCATTTTTGTTATTTAAAACTTTTTAGAAAAGTAGAATAGAATAGAATATTCTTTATTATGTACACCATACAAAATAAACCCTTAAAAGATCCTAGACTTTAAAGAGTTAGTAACTACTATCGTACAATTTGCCCCCTCCGCCCCTCCTCCGCTCCGTTGGCCGGGCCGTTGGTTGGGCCCCGTTCGTCTCGTAATTGCAAACGCGACTGCTGAGCGTGGGTTCCTGGGTTCGATTCCCAGGTCGGGCAAAGTGTTATTGCGTTTTCCCATTAGGGATTTCTTAGTAACAGCTCGGAGTTTGGCAGTTGGCGGTGTGATACCCGCGTGCCTTGGTGCTTACGTGTCGCCGTTTGTCCTGCGCCTGATCTCTCTGCGGTTGTGGTGGATCGGACTATGAAAGTGAGGGAAGAGAGAGTGCGCCTGTGTCTGCGCACACACTTGTGCACTGTAATAACTTCCGAGCCGAAGGCCGTCTTGGCTGAAAAACGGTCTGGAGGACTATATACATTTTGTATGCATTGGCACATAATATACCTAATTATAATAGTTGTATCGGTTGTGGGTACCTACGGTAGGTACATAGGAAGATAATACGACTTTAGAACATAGGTAAGCTGTACACAATAGTATTTAAAGTGTAATTAAGATTACCCCGTTTAGATCACGTGTCTTATAAAATTCCTTATTTTTGTTAGAAAAAAACTAAACCTACAGAAGTCGTCTCCATACCTTTCAAATCCTTCACATACTCGTAGTATATTTTGCTGACACTAATGTATTCGCAAAGGTCGCGTGGCCCACCTGATCCCAGATCACACGGGACTGGCCGCGGAATATACGCTGTTGTGCAAAAAATTCGCTGTTCTGCGAAATATAGGTAGCTATGCTGTTCTGCGAAAATTCTAACCCTCTAAATATTTGAATTTTATTACAAGTTTCGCTTTGTCTGTAGATGTGTTTGTTTGGAAATTAGATAATGTAAGCGAAATTTTTGGGGTTGACTTTGGGGGTTGCTGCTTACGTTAATGTTTACTTTCATTGCGGATTTCCTGAATTTCACGCTTATTGTAAATGACTTGAACGTGCCATGGAGGCTGAGAGTATGTCATGCTCACTCAAATGTCTCGCTAGTGGCAGCGTGTGTGTTGGATCATTAAGGTCATGTTCGTGAACGGGGGCCGGCAGTAGGGACTGGCCATCTCTTAGCTGCCACGGCTTATTTTAATTTCTGAATTATTTTTATTTATTTATTTATTTTATTTTATTATTTATGTACACACAGTAAAATAGATACAGATACGGCATATTAGTATTAAGTACAAAGGTACTGCTTATTTCTTAAGAAATTTCTTCCAGCAGACCTGCGAAAGGAGAAATGAAAAAGAAATGTAGACAATAGTGTGTGAGAACAAGAAGAGAAGAATTTGATTTGTGACGTCTTAAACTAGAATATTAAATATACTTACATATAATGCAAAATAAAAATAACATATACTCAAATAAATACATAATGCTAAAATAAATAAACGTATATATATAAATATATAAAATTCTCACAGTTAAAAGGAAAGGTAATAAGGGTAAGTAGGGGTAAGGTTTTATTAGTTTTTGTTACGGACGATTTTAACGTGAACGTCGTTCTACATCGTTCTCACATGTATAATTTCAACATGAATGATGTAAACAATTTTTTGTAACAAAATTTGTTTTAAAAGTGTCCGTGGAGTTGCTTGCCCGTACTTTTCTCTCTAGCTCTCTCTCTTTTCTCTGTAGCTCTGTACCTACTACGCTTTGGAATGGGCAACTAGCTTCATCTTTCTGACTGACAGACCCCTTAACACTTCAAAACTGCTTGTAATGGGTGCCTGTAGTTTTGAGTTCTTTTTGAGTTTTGAATGTCGTTTACTTGATACTTGTTGACAGGCTTCACTGTTCTGTCATAGCAAAATTGTAATTTGCAAACATTGTAAAAGCCAATTCGTTTTAATAGAGGTACCGTGGAGTTTCTTGCCGGCTCTTATAGGGATCGACCTATTAGAACCGTGCACCTAGCTTCCGTTATTTCATAACCCGTGTAGGTTTGTGTGTAATAAAATATTTATTTAAACTTGACTGAGATTAGAAGGGAATTTTTAGAAAAACACTTTAGGTTTTTGGTCCCACAAATAAGTATTCGTTGCAGTTCTATACCCGTGAATTAAATTAATTAAATATCATTAAAGTACTCAGCACGCTAATTGCGTAACACACTATTAATCAGAATCTGAAACATTTTCAAGGATATTGCTAATCCATTGCTGCATATGTTCCAAAAATAAAAAAAAGCTCACAACGTAAATAACGCAATGAATGTTGTTGAACTGTCAAAATGAATGCCATTCCTACTGTTAGTGTGTTACGCAATTACCCCGCAGTTCCACTTCAATAGCTCTGAATACAAACCAAATCTATTTTCTTATAATAAAGCTGAAGAGTTGTTTTTTGTTTGAACGCACTAATCTCTGGAACCGCCAGTCGGATTTGAACAATTATTTTTGCATTTGATAGCCCAATTCTTGAGGAAAGCTATAGACTATTTAACATCACGCTACGACCCTTAGGAGCTGTGAAAAAAGAATAAAAGTCAGAAACAACGCTAAGCGAAAACGAAGTGTATTAGCGCGGGCGGGCCAAGGGATGCGACGCGGTGGGTCGGGGGTTGAAATTTCACGCTGACGCGCGAAGCCGCGGGCGGAAGCTTGAAGATAATATAATTAAATGGCTAATAATTTTCCAAGCGACTAACAATTTAAAAGGCTGTAGCGGCATCTACAATCGCCACATGCGAGCTACACGTCACAATGACGTCACGCAAGATCCTGCATCGCGCAAGCAGAGTTTACCGCGCAACTAGCATATATACAACATCCCGACATCAACCGTTGGGCAGTTGCCTACCAGACACAACACCCGTCTGGTCGGAGGATCCTCCCTTTTCTATGGAGTATGAGTGAGCTTTACACCCTGTTCCTCATACCTCTATAAGGCGACTAACTATTTGCTACTAAAAAAATAACTTGGCGGCGATTTTATATTTTAGCAATAATTATATTAGATGAGCTTCAAAATGCAAGGAATTATAAACACTAAATAATGGCTGCTACTTTAAGGTAGCGAACATATTAAACAGGGCCAACTGAAATCATAGGCTAGCTAATCATAGGCATCAACTATAAATAATGACAAGGCGACTAATATTAAGAGGGCGCAGTAAGACAGAAAAAAATCAAGTTTCACCCGCGCCTCTTTACCTACCCCTCTCATCAAACACGACAAAAACAAAACACAATCCCTTCCCGCCAGCAGAAACTTTTCGCCCGGCGTATATTTAGGCATTGAATTTGAATTTTGTGTGTAGTGTGTATACGCAAAATAATCAGATGAAACTGTTTTATTCAATTTACCTATGTGTACAAGTAGGTATATTATTAAATAGTATTGTATGTCCGTGAATCTGTTACCGATGCTGGTGGGATGTTAGATTGGAGATTAGACTGACTTAAATGAAATAAAGACTAAATGTTACTTCAAGATACGGCCTATAAATTTTCGATTCCGAATTGAAAGACAAACCTAACGTTGTAGTTGAAAAAATATTGTTCCATACATTATGTAACATAACTACAATTGAACAATTTTCAGATACTTTCCTGTACCTATTCCTGTACCTTGCTTCTTGTCTTTCATGATTTTAGGTCAACGACATGTATCTTATGGGTTATAATTTATTTGCGAGTGGCAAGATATGCGAAATGAATGGCAATTTATGCCAAGATACTAAGTCAACGTTTTAGAAGCTCGTTTTTTTTACAGCTCCAAAGGACCGTTTATCTAATTATTTGATATCAATTTCAACTTGATACCCCCACGCATTCCTGAGATAAGCGTTCAGATAGATGGAAAACAAAGTGATCCCATAAGGGTTTCGAATTTTTCTTTTGAGGTACCGAACTCTAAAAAGCAAAGCACTTCCATCAAAGTACTATAATACTACATACTCATAATACTACCTACATGATGGTGAAAATAATTTCGATAAAATTGCTTTTTTGATGATATAAAAGCGTATCATTATAATCGCATCACTTACCTTCCGCTTTTTTACTTTGAGAAAATGAAATCAATTGAACAAAAATGTCAATAAAATAAGAAAATAAACATTCGCAAATAAATTAAAATCCATATGATACATCCCGTTGACCTAGAATCATGATTTTTTGGCAAGAAGCAAGATCTCACAGCACAAATAGGTACCTCGAATGGTTTTTCAATTAAAATATTTAAACGAAGTATGACCATTGTCCACTCCCTTTATTTTCAATGAAATTCTTCAGTAGGTAAAACATCTGTTTATTTTGCCTATACTATATGCTAAGCTTGAATTCATAATCTTAAATCATAGTCATGTTTTGGAACTAGAAACTCAATGCTGGCGTGACAAAGTTCAAATTCTAATGTAACCAAATTTTATTTAGGGCCTTGTACAAGTTGGACGTCACGACGTCTTCGTGGAAACCAGTGTTAACCAAGTAAAAAAATATAATGGTATATCGTGGATATTGCATTGCAGGATCGTGCAAATTCAATTAGCAACAGTGTTACCAAGTAAAAAATAATATTGTTATGGTGGATTTTGCACTGTATTGTGCAAAGTCAAATGGCATGTGTCATGAAAACCTATCCTGCGCGGATCACGAGTAGAAAAAAGTCCTCGCCGAAAACATTTGTGAAAAACAGGCCAATTTCGGAACAAATAACTAGGGTACATTATTCGGCTTTACCGACAAAATAATTGGCATCTATTTATATGGGTGCCAAAGAAAGTCGAAAGTTTATTAGGTTCCTCTTTTGTAACTGTTGAAACTTTAGCTTTGAAAAGCAAGCTGGCAGTCACAAGCAATGTGATCCGTCACAATCTTTACTCATCCCCACCATAAGAAGGGATCTAGTCAGGAGAACACTATCCGTATGAAAACTGTCATGTCCCGTGCACACCGTTTCGTACTTGTGTCCGCAATAAACCCTATTTTAGTTTTCCGATTTATTTATTTTGTAAACTCCAATAATATTATTATACCAATAACCTACCCATATGTAAAATTTTGAGTTTCAACTTGATTCGGGGGTTTTGGTCAAAAGTCGATCGAAATGGGTCGTCTAAGGTTACCCTTACACGAAGTTTGTCAACGAAAGTGGGAGTAAAAGAATTTGGTTCTTTATTTAATAGTAATAAGATCTAAAATCTCCAGCACGAACTCTATGTTGTAAATCTCGGCAAGAAAATTGACTGAAGTGGAGAACAATGGCGCTAGTTGTACTATACCAGTCAAAAATCTGTCAAATAATTGTATGTCATCTTGAGTTTTCAAATATCAACATTGAATTATTATAATATTTTTATTTTATAGTTTAGCCGCGGTATTTATTTAGTTTATCAATTCTTAACGATTTTAATAATCGTTTCGGAAGTGGTTTTAGTGATTTTTTCATGTTTTGTATTTCACAGTTTCATTCCAACAATGTGATAAATTACGAAAATATTATTTACGCAAATAAATTAAATCGCAGAGCAGCAGAAAATTCAAGCGCAGTCCTCTCGTCTCAACAGAGCGACGGCGACTGATTTGTGAAACAAAAATATGCTTGAAGTTCCCGCAACGTGCGACGGAAGATGACTTCTTCCACGAACTAAAAACGTCGTAAGTGCTTAAAGCTTCTAGTCGTAATAATACCAAAAATAAAAGGAATTTCAAAAAATGCCTGCACAATTTTTTTCGCCTTGTCTTGATACAGATAATCATTAAAAAATTATCCTATTAGTCATTAGCATATTAAGTACAAATTGAAAAAACGTGAAAATTAGGGGTAACTTCGTGATGATATTTTATCGAGAAAATTTTAACGTATTGTGTTTCTGTTCCACAAAAAGTTTCAAAATATCATGTAGTTACTCATACTATTTTTATTTTATACCTAAGTCTTCTGAATTTCACGAAAAATTAAATTGTAGATAGGCCATTTTGGTTACTACCCGCTCTTAACATTGGAATAGGATGCAAGAGCGAGCGAAGCGAGCTCGGGACTTGGGGCACCGACTCGGACAGGTTAGAAGGGGATGGCGGGGTCGTCGTGAAGACCCCGCCATCCCCATACCTGGTAATTTTTTTGAAACCACCCTGAAGTAGAAGCCTCGCTATGCGGGGCTCCGTTGACTGCGCCTTATTATTATCGCCATTCAGAAATAGGAGGCCTCGCCAAAACAAAAACTCGGTGCCAGTTTAAATTAAAACAAAGCTAACAACTGATTATTAAGCTGCTACTTTCTACTTAAAATTATCCTTCGCTGTAGCTGCCAACCTACTATTTTTGCTACCGGCTTTAATTATTTTTTATTCCCAAATTCAGATTGATTCGTCACCGGGTTAAATACATGCCTAATTAAATGAACATAGTGTTTCCGCACGCGGTGTCAATTTTAACTACTTTCCACTTGGCTGTCGCTCTGATTTGCGATCTATTGTGGTACGGGAGTTGGGATCGCTGAATTTCATCTATTTTAAAACTAATACGTAAACTCAAACTCAAACTCAAAGCATTTATTTCAATTAAACCATTTACAGGCACTTTTGAATTGTCAAAGAGTCGGTTAGTCAGAAAGTTGAAGCTATTTGTCCATTCCAAAACGTAGAACTCTACGGAGAAGAACGGGCAAGAAACTCCAAAGACAGTCGTTTTAAATCAAGATATTACAAAATCCTGGGTACATTATTCATATTGCTTCTATATACGAGAACAATGAAAAAAAAAATATAAAGAAACAATTCAAAATATAAGATTAATAATAAAAATAAACCGTGGCAGTTAAGAGATGACCAGTCTCAACTGACGGCGCCCGTTCACGAACGTGACGCGTGGATCAGCACCATACAGCTCAACCATTTTATAGGGAACCGAATGATCCAACACACGCGCCACCAACAGTGAGACATTTAAGTGAGCATGACATAGTGTCAACTGCCATGCTGTCAAGTCAACATAATTATATAATAAACGAATCCATGGTACTCACATTTACAAAATTTAAAAAATGCTTCTAAATTATACAAAACTATAGTTTGCTATGTATTTGAGCGATGAATAAAATTTTACTACATAAAAGAAAAGACTCATTAAAAAGTCTATTGAGTTATTCAATAATAAAACATATTTTATAAAAAATAAACAAACATTAAGTTCGCAGTGTCAGAAAAATAAATGGGGGAATAAGAAGGGAGTATCTCTTCCAAACATTAAAATTTTAACTAGTGCGCCCGAGTGGCTGTGGAGCAGGACCAGCATTAAGCCAAGCATTTTTATCTACGATATAGTCATTGAACTTATAATATGCTTGTCTACATAGTTTGCGTTTAATGCATGTTTTAAATTTCTTCTCATTTAGTTGAAGAATATCGAGTGGTATTTTATTATAACATTTTACACAGTACCCCATAAAAGAAGTATGTACTTTAGATAACCTGAAACGTGGTTGATCTAATTTGTTCCTATTTCTAGTGTTGAAATTATGCCTGTCACTTATCTTACTAAAAAGATGTAGATTTTTTCGAACATACATAATGTTTTCATATACGAATATATATTGACAAGGTACCGTCATGGTGTATTTTTTTTAAATATAACATCATGTAACATAATATCACGCCTGTATTCTCAGAACGGTTAATCAGAGGTGTACCTGTAGTACACCTACATTTCGTCTGTATGTTTAAGTCCCATGTAATAGGGCGCGACCCTATTGCCATCAACCGGGCACAGATCCAGACTCCGGGTTGCTACTGAGAAATTCTTGGTGAAAAAAGAACACAATAACACTTTGCCCGACCCGGGAATTGAACCCCGGACCTCTTGCTCAGCAGTGGCGCTTGCGACTACTATACTATCGAGGCCACCACTAAACTATTACGTTTTATTAATAAACTTAAAAAGGATTTCATTGCCTTGTTGATTAAGTGGCCGTAAGAATGAATGTTGAGCGTGGGGTCCAGAGGGCCTTGACAAATGGCATTAGCTTCGGCGAGATTCTATTTCTACACTCGCTTTCGCTAATAAATAGCATGCATATATAAACTCACGCCTTCTTCCCATGGGGGTAGGCGAAAACGCTTGTCAAAAAGTGCCACTTGGCTATGCATCTCCATGGAAGTAATTGTTCGACGCTGTCGATTCGTTTCATAGAATCGAATGATGTTAACATTGTTTAGTTAATTTGTATTCGTGGACCTATGATCACGTGACATTTCGATAGCTACTCGTATGTAAACCTCATACATTTTATGGCTTTCCTACTTGCATAATAGCTAATCGAATGTTATTTTGTCTAGGCCCTCTGGTTTCTACACCTAGTGATCTGGCTGAATTTGTATTTTAGGCTGGTTAAAGGACTCGCTCCCCCCTATTATAATGTAAATAAGACTTATTACATATCTAGTGCAACGTAGGGTACATCTCTGATTACCTTTGATTTACAACTAATACCTCTAAGGCTTATAATAAATTGTGCTTAATAAATCCGCAATCATTTTGTCATAAAGAACACATCGTTCCCAGCTACTTAGATAATAATATATGAAAAAAACTTGCCCAAATGCAGTCAGTGGTTTGGTCATGGAAACTTCGTAAACAAACAATGTGTTTTTCAATACACTTCCTCGAAAACTGGTTCTTATCGCACTGTGATTAGGTTCAACATGCAATGTATTTCACACGCGTGCGTTTTTTTTATTTACCAACACGTGTGCGAAAATAAAAATTGCCACAGATATCTGTACCTATACATAGTCTAAATTGGTTCAATGCCTAGAGTCGGCGGTGACGGTTTTTTTTAAATTTCGGCAAAGAGATATGCGTCTTTACGGCGTTAATATTTTTTGAATAAGTATTTAAATTATGTTTATAAATAGAATAACATCAAAAACCATGATTATTACAAAAAAATATACGTTTATGAACAAATTAACATTTATTTGTGTTCTAAACTCAAAAATATTTGAATTTTCTATTTTTCAAATTAGGCTGTTTAGCGGCTTTATACCTTTGCCTCTGCTTTAACCGGCGAAGGTAAAGCGTGGGAAAAAAGCAAATTCAGTCTTATTTATTTAATGACAAAAATATTTTTCGTTTTTTTATTATATTTATTCAAAAGTATATTGAAAAACGTCGTTTGATACACGTGGACATTTGTTATTGCAGTTCTCGGCTCCATAACACCCTCGCCTACGGCTCGTGTGTGTATTCCGCCTCGAATACAATAACAAAATTTCTCCACTTCTATCAAAATGTACTATTCTTTTCTTTGTCCGTCCCTTTTTCCTTCCTGCTTATCATCATAAAGTTTGTTATACATAATCTCACGCCTTCTTCCCATGGGGGTAGGCAGAAACTATAGAACGCTACCTGCTACGACCCTTACATTATTTGCTTCGTCTACGTTCATACATATGGTCATACACGCACGCTGGTTGCAAGTACTACGCACTTGACTTTTCTGAAGAAAATCACTAATAAGGTCACTGGGTATATTCCTCCTAGGGCTGCCTTGAAATTTGCCTTCTAAATACCAGTTTTTAGTCGCCTTTCATTCATCCTCTCATTATGACCAAACCATCCAAGCCTACCCTTTACAACTTTGTCACTATATCTTCTTTTAAACCGCAACGTTGCCTTCACATCATTCTATTCAAAACTTGTTATTTCTTACGGTATTTATCTGAGTCATTGCGAGCACGTTAAGTGACACCTAACATTTTTACTGACCCACGGTGGCCACCGCAAAGATATGTTTCTGGTTTCGTATTTGAAATAACGTAAATTAAATATGTAGATTATTCAAATGTTAAATAATAAAATGTTCGATTCCATCATACCCGAAAGTAAAACTTCACAGGCATGGACTCTGGTCCATGTCTGTGAAGTTTGAGCACCACCACACCTCAGGGTGTGGTGGTGCTCTTCTTTAAGAAGGGTGACAATGCCCTGCTTAAGAATTATAAGTCCACTTCTGAGCCATGTCTACAAGCTGTTTTCGAGAGTTATCACGAACCGTCTCGCATGCGGGTTTGACGATTTCCAGCCTCCCGAACAAGCTGGATTCCGTAAAGCTTTAGCACCGTCGACCACATACATACGCTGCGGCAGGTTAATACAGAAGACCGAAGTGTATAACCTGCCTCTCTGCTTAGCGTTTGTAGACTACGAGAAAACCTTCTGTTCGATTGAGACATGGGCTGTACTGCAGTCTCTCTAACGGTGCCAGATTGACTATCGGTACATCGAGGTGCTGAAGTGTTTGTATGAAAATGCTACTGTGTCAGTTCGACTCCAGGACCAGACCTCGAAAACTTTCCTTCTGCAGCGAGGGTTGAGACAGGGAGAGGTAATCTCTCCGAAACTGTTCACCATCTTCAAGATTCTGGACTGGAGAGGGGTTGGCATCAACATCAATGGCGAGTATATCACTTACTTTCTGTTTGCCGACAATATAGTAGCCATGGCTAAGACTATGGAGAACCTCAGTACAATGCTCGATGACCTCAGTAGAGCTTCCGAAAGATTAGGTCTTAAAATGAACATGGACGAAACGACGGTCATGTCAGATGTCCATGTAACACCCACCCTCTTGAAGATCGGTGACTCTACACTCGAAGTAGTGAACGATTATGTTTACTTAGGAAAAACTGTCCAGTTAGGAAGGTCCAACTTTGAGAAAGAGGTCAATCGTCGAATCCGAATCGGCTGGACTGCGTTCGGGAAGGTACGTAATATCTTCTCGTCCTACATACCGCAGTGTATAAAGATGAAAGTCTTTGACCAGTGCGTGTTGCCAGTGATGACCTACGGCACTGAAGCGTGGTCGCTCACAATGGCCTTCATTAGAAGGCTGAAAGTCACCCAAAGGGCAATTCAGAGGGCTATGCTTGGAGTTTCCCTACGTGATCGAATCAGAAATGAAGAGATCCGTAAGAGAACCAAGGTAACCAACATAACCCGAAGAATTGCAGAAGTTAAGTGGCAGTAGGCAGGGCACATTGCTTGCAGCACAGATGGCTAAGGGACCAACAGGTTCTGGAGTGGCGACCGCGTGCCGGAAGACGTAGCGAACGTGGTGAAGGCCGCAGGAATCCGCTGGATGCGAGGAGCAGAAACCGGTTGAAGTGGCGGTGCTTGGGGGAGGCCTATGTCCAGCAGTGGACGTCTATCAGCTGAAATGATGATGATGATGATGAGATAATAAAAGCTCGCATTTGAGCAAAAAAGCTCAAAAATACTTAACATTTGGCGCTGTTTCTTTTCGACATTTTTTTTTTTGTAGTACGTAATAGGTTCGAGAAATGGGAACTTTCAATTGAAGAGAAATTTACGCTTTTGTGAAAAACCGAAGTTGTTTTTGTTAGGTTTTTTTTAAGTTCATCAGATTATGAAAACTTCGTCCTAACACATGAGAGGTGGACTCACACGCATAATTTTCACACATTTGAAAGTTTAAAACGATGCACGTCTAACATAATATCAAAACTATTGCCCAACTCCCGAACTAGCGTAATTGTACAGCACAGAGCGCCTCACTTTGAGCAATTTGCTAGCGTGCCCTCAACCACCGCCCCCCCCCCCCCCTCCGCATGGGATTGCATCGTGGCCAGGACTTAATTGAGCGTATAATGGCGCATATCTCCTAAAACACATTGGACGTAAACGGACGTCGGGTTTAAATGTTTATAAATGAAACAAATGGACAGCGGCATTCGAGGGTTGGGTATTTTGGTAAACAAATTAGGAGGGTTAAAATGCAAGGGATGACTATTGTATGTGTTAGCACTGCTGAGACCTGAACATCTGAGTAAGTAGATACAAAACGTGACTTGAGTTCCATATGATCAGTAAATATACCTAAAGCCTTACAAACTAAATGGTTATTGTAGTAACATAAGTTTGTACTTACTTGATTAATTTCAATATAAAAAACCTACGTGATAAGCATTTAAATCACCTTGTCACCAAAATTTTTTTCATTCCTCTTAGTGTTTACAGGCCCCTAGTACAGTGCGCTACAAAAAGATGTATACACGGACAAGGAACCGTTTTAATGTCTAAAACCTTTGTTTCATAACATTGTATCCACCGTATCGGTAAAATATAGTATACAATTTATTGACAAAACAAAGTAAATATTTGGTCCCAAAATATCTATACAGCCTGTGACCAAAACAATGTTCACAGTGATAGTTCCAGAACAAGGTAAACAAGACTTACAACGTTATAAGGTTATTACTTACTTACTTACGTTACTTACAACGTTATTATTAATATTATTAACGTTATACGACTTATATCGAATTTTCTTCGTTTCTTCGGTTTTTGACTCCCTTTAATAGAAGAACAAGAATTCTATTTTTGTCCTTTTCATTTCATGCATGACGCCACTGACGTGTCTTCTTCTTTCTTTCTTTAGGGTTTTGGTTTCCGCACTTAGTCCTTCAAGTGGACCATTGTGCGTGGGCCATGGCGGCCGTCGGTGGTTATTCCAACCAGCCCCCTCCCTCCAGAAGTTGATGATGTCTCCTGGTCTGTTGAGAGTATCTGTGTAGGATCTGGGTGCCCCGAGGGTTTGTGACCTAATCTGGGTGACGCCTGTGCATTCGAAGAGCACATGCGCTACGGTTTCCACGGTTTTACGGTTTTTTCGGCCTCCATGTAAGCCCTGCACAGAGGACTGTCCGTTATGCCTATTGTGTGAAAGTGTTTGTTTAGCGAGCAGTGTCCCGTGATGGTCCCCGTCACCAGGCGTAGGCCGTCTTAGATCCGTCGGTGTATACTCTCAGCTCTTTCGGGCCTGAGTGGTCACAACGTTCTTCTGTAAGTGGTATGTTGTAATGCCTTTGAAAGTAGTGTAGTTTCGGGGCTTTGTCGCAGGGTGATGCCATCATCGGTTGTCGTGTGATCGCAGTTTCCTTGATGCGTATGTGCTTGACTCTACAGTCTTTCCTTAGGGTCCCTGATATATGCAGCCTAAAGGTAGCCAGCGCGGCCTCCTCTTGCACGATGAGGTGCAGAGGTGGTAGTGCAAGCACCGCCTATAGGGCCGCAGTGGGTGTGGTTCTCATGCAGCCAGTGATTGCTACACAAGCAAACCGTTGTAGTTTTTCAAGGTCTCTCTGGGCTGTGCTCAATCTGCAAAGCCACTGACGTGTCATTTGTTTTTAGTTTTTTTATTTGATATTCAAATAGTTCGAATGTTCATAACGAATGTTGCTTAGGATTTTTATAGGTTGTGGGTTGTCACTAACTGGGTATTCACGCGTAATTAACATCCCATGATTTGATTTTGAGCATTGCGTTACATACTGTGCCAGCTCGACGCACTGCCTAAGGAGCATTCGCTTTAGTAACCGCTTGAACTGTGATTATTTGTACTCGTACATGTACATCGATTCAGATGCAATGCTCGATTTTCCGCACTCACTTCTGCAATGTTACGAATTGAGTAAAGAAAAAAAAAGAAAATACATTTATTTGCGGTAAACATGACGCAAAGAAAAAACACAAAAACACAAAAAATAACGAGTTTAGGAAAAATATGCGTCACATTCACGCAAAACGGCAATCGCTCAGCATAATGCTACGACCCTATGCGAGACAGAGCCCCAGCCCTGGTTTGCAGCGATAGCCGGCGCTGACGTGATGACGTCAACCAGTGCAGCATACGAAAATTCGCACTTTAATGTTCGCCTGTAATAGTATATACAAAATAAGTGATAGACATAATTTTAATACTAGAAATAAAGATAAAATAGGTCAACCATTTTTCTGATTATCTTTTATGGGGCACTGTGTTAAATGTTACAACAAAATACCTTGTGATATACTGCAATTAGATGAAAGAAAATTTAAAACTCTTATTAAAAGTACACTTTGTAAACAAGCATATGAAAAATTAGAGGATTATATTCTAGATAAGAATACTTGGAAACATCTGGTCCTGCTCCATAGAACAATCTAGAGTCTAGACAAAATTAAACTGGTTTCTAATTTAATTGTATAATTTTTATGATATTGATTTTACATTCTGTAATTACTTTAACTCACACACAAAATTATAAATTGTAAAAATATTTGAAACATCATCTCCTTTTACAATATTTGTAAATATGTGAGACCATGTATCTATCACTTAATTAATTTACCTGTCATTGCTTTATATTTAATTCTTTTTACCTATTGTGGTATAGTAATTTTATTGTAGGTGCATCGCTTCACATATAATATTAATGTATGTAGTGTGGGAATCTCTTGCAAAACGCCAAATCGTTCCAAACAACGTTTATTTTAATAAAACACCTTTACACCTTTGCAACACGTCTTTCATTAATTCTCTCTCTCGTCATCTTTTTTCTTACTTCCCCTTTCACTCGTTCAGTTCACTCGTTCAGAAATATATTTTGCTATGGTTTAAAAATGCTTAGCCACACAGCCTATTAAGTTTGCAAATCTTAAATTAATCCTACATGTATACAAAATATTGTAAAACATTTTACAAGAGTAACGGTGGAGTTTCTTGTACATTCTTCTCCATACCAAAAATAACTACCTTTTAGAGGGGCAACTAGAATCATTTTTTTTGTTGTAAATTTTGGCGTTCAAAAGTGGCTTTTATGTGGTTATTTGAAATAAATAATTTGACTTTGACTTTGCCGGGACGCATTCAATAATGAAGTACTCGAATCTGAACTATTATATTGCAAGCAAATGCGCCCGGTGAGTTTTTACCATAAGATGTAATCGTTGTCATGACAATAATAATATGGTAGTCTGACGCGTTAGAGTAAATGGCAATTGTTTCTGACATCGCATTTTCAACTAAATACTTATTGCTAACACCTCTTTTAGAAGTTGAACGTTTGATTTGAATGAACTTTTATATTTATTTACCTTGAGTTATTGAATGATTACTGTATACATATTTGTGAGATTTATGTAGATTACCTGGTTTTGGTCATAGGGTCTGATGTTTTGGGACAAAATATTTACTTTGTTTTGGTAAAGTAAATTGCATACTATGCGTTGTACCTGTACGGTGGATATAATGTTATGGAACAATGGTTGTATATATCATTTTGGGGCTGACTGTACCAAGAAGTGAATAATAGCCTCATCGTTCTACACAAGAACAATCTTTTAGAACCGTACGAACTATATGAAAAGTAAAGCTCCACAATATTGTATCAAAAATTCCTGCAATTCATGGAATATACTAAATAAACGGAGCTTACGAAAGCAGGCCAAAATGAAATATATTTTCTGTTCAAAACTTACAAAGTGATATATTTTGCGGGTTGCCTGAAACTGTTATTTGTCGTTGGCTTGTTATTGTTAAGTATATAAACAAGTTGGATACTTTTCTTGGAACTACCCAAGTGGTGTGCTCAACTGAAGACTATAAAATGTAAGTAACATAATATGACCGATATTTCCAGCAGAGTTAACATGACACACGCGACAATTACTCACTCTCGCCCTAATTGCGTAAAACACTATCAATCAGAATCTGAATCAGTTTGAAGGATATTGCTAACCCATTGCTTCATATGTTTGAAAAAATTGTCTACGCAACAACGTCAATAATGCAATGAATGCTGTTGAACTGTCAAAATGAAAGCCGTTCCTACTGTTAGTGTGTTACGCCATTACCCCGCTGGTACTTCATCATGGGGCATGAGTCGCTATCTAGCTATAAAAATATAGATATATAAACAAACCAATTATACCAGCCCCTTACCGTCCCACTGCAGGGCAAACGCCTCGTCTCATAATAAAAACTTTTTTCCAAAATACAAACAGTTTGGGTTTAGGCCCAAGCTTTCCACTGAAAGCGCAATTCTTGGTCTCAAGCAGACTGTCCGATATTACACGGATAGAAATACCCCCATTTATGCCTGCTTCTTTGACCTTTCCAAGGCTTTTGACCTTGTGGCCTATGATGTCCTGTGGGGGAAGTTGAGGGAAGCGGGCATATCAATCGAACTCCTGAACATCTTTAAATATTGGTACACAAATCAGCTTAATTGTGTTCGATGGGCTGGGTCTCTGTCCGAAACGTATAGATTGGAGTGCGGGGTGAGACAGGGTGGCTTGACCTCGCCAAAGCTCTTCAACCTGTACATAAACGGGCTGATCGCCGGGCTTAGCAGTATGCGTGTCGGATGCTGGATTGACAACGTTTGTGTAAATAACTTAAGTTATGCAGACGACATGGTGCTGCTGGGCCCGACGGCCGGCTCGATCAGGGAGCTGTTACGTGTGTGTGAGCGATATGTCGCGGATCATGGGCTTGTATACAATGTCAAAAAAAGTGTTTACATGGTTTTTGGGGCCTCCGGTAGACGTGTACACAGCGACCCGGTTGTAATGCTGAACGGGCTGCCACTCAAAAGAGTTGACAAATTTAAATACCTGGGACACTTTCTAACCGGAGATCTCAAAGACGATGACAATATAGATCGTGAGCGCAGGGCGCTAGCGGTCAGGGCCAACATGCTGATACACAGGTTCGCTCGTAGTAGTATTGAGGTAAAGATTACGCTGTTTAAAGCGTATTGCCAATCTTTTTACACGAGCGGCCTGTGGGTAAGGCATACTAAGAGAGCGCTAGACGCCCTGCGTATTCAATATAACAACTGCTTCAGGATGCTGTTGGGACTGCCGCGCTATTGTAGTGCGTCCGGTATGTTCGCTTTTGCGCATACCGATGATTTTTACGCCATAATGCGCAAAAAAACAAATTCAATCTTGTCAATGGTGCGGTCTAGTTCTAACAGCATCCTAGGTATGTTGTCAGAAAAGTACGACGCACCTTGGCTGTCGCACGCTGTGGAGGTGCTGGTCAGAAGACCCCACAGCTAACCTTACAATTTTATTTGGTTTTTGTCTTTGTGTTTGTTTACTAACAATCGTTTTTAAGAACAATGTTATTAACAATTGGGCCTAGTTGCCATCAATAAACAAATATTTAATTTAATTTAATTTAAAATTTAATTATCGCAAAATAATTCTTGGAATTGGGACAAATGGGGTTCTGGCTAGGTGCTCAGGTAATAAATTCCAGGAAATTCAACAGTGACTTTTGTCCAGCTAGCATGTCCTAATCGAATCGCTGTCCCGGGCCGCGAGGGAGATAACCTCTATAAAAAAATCCTCTAATATCAAGTTTTGGTGCGCGGCGAGGGTATGAATGGCTGAGGAGTAGTGTCATTTACAACTGTGTAGTTGTAGTTGACGCATCAGTCGCGAGAGCACCCCCAGCCAGGGTACCAGTGGACCCTCTGGTTGGATTATAAATCTACACTTGCCTAGGGACAGGGGGTGAACCTAGGATGGACGTTTTACATCCGCCACACTCGTGGGAATAAATATGGATAAATTTATTCAAAAGAAACCAACGGAAAGAAGTAGTGGAGAGGAGGGGAGCGATGCGGGGTCGGAGTACGAGGCCGCGTCGGGCGCGAGGGGCTCTTTCAAGAGCCCGGAGCGCGAAGTGCTGGGGGCTGCTGAGAAGAACCGAAGGCTCTTCCAGAAGCGCCCCAAACCAGGGGATGGCCAGGGGTCATCTTCTGATGGCGGGAGGAGCGTCTCCCACAGAAAAATTACTCGGCAGGGTAGAGTTCACGAGCGGGGTACAGGCAGAGCGCGCACCACCGAGGAGGTCAGCGAGCAGAGCCGAGTCAGCCCAGCCGAGCCAACCCAGCCAGCCGAGAGGCCCACCACGGAAGGGCTCGACCCTGGAGGGGCACGACCCTGGAGGGGCCAGTCGCACGGCGGAACCGTCTGAGTGAGTCGTCAGGCGGTGAGCCGGACGCCGCTGGCGGCTCCAAGTCGGAGCGACTGGCCAGGCTGGAGGCGGCCGTGGTAGCCGCGCTAAGGGGTGTGGCCTTGAAGAGGATTCAGTCCTCTAAAGACAAGGGCATACCCGCTGCCGCGGCTTCCATTATGGAGGCAGTGGAGGCCATTACATTCGGGCCTCCATTGGACGGGATGTCCGAGATTCGGGCGGAGGTCACCCGCTTGACAGCCGCCATGGAGCTTTTCCGAAAGGAGAACGAGGAGCTCCGAGCTGACCTGGCCGGCCTCCGGGCAGCCGGCCCTGGGAAGAGCCACAGGAGGAGGCGCAGCATGGGAAAGGCCGGCCGGTGCCGGTGCCTGCTGATGACCGGGTACTGACCCTGGTGCGGCGGGAGCTGGCTGCCTTCCAAAGTTGGTTTTCCGCTCTGGAGGCCATTGTCCTCCGCCCCTCGCTAGCGGCGAGCCGGCAGGTCTCGTTTACCGCCGCTGCAGCCAAGCCAGGACCAGCGGGGCGATCAAAAGGGGGGCACGTGCCGGAACCTGCGGGGCCGCCCCCGGCGAGACGGCTGCCCCCCCCACCTCCTAATGCTCCTCCGGCTGAAGCCGAGTGGCAAGTAGCCGGAGAAAAGAGGATGAAGGCGGGTAAGGTATCAAGGGCGGCCAAAAGAAAAGAGAGGCGGCAGCGACTCAAAGAGCGAATTCAAATAAAAAAGAATCATCCAAAGCGGTTCACCAAAAAAAAGTTCTCAGCTAACACAAACAAAAAAAAAATACAGTCGAATTGAGAACCTCCTTCTAGGTGAAAAGCGCGGGAAACTGCAAACTTGGCGGACGCGGTCTTTTTGAGATAAACTTTAAAATATAAAAAAAAAAAACTGTAATATAAGATCAGTAGTCGTAGTTTTAGTGTTTTATGTTCTTTTATTTGTAATTTTATTTTAGTTTTGGTTAGTTTCTTCGGTAGTGGTAAGTTTTTATTAATTTTATTTAGTTAGCGCGAGATGAATGAACCGCCTGACCCGGGGGACTTTGTGCCCCCGGCAGGTAATTTTGTTACAATATCCAACGAATCGGGCATGGATACCGATGGGTCGTCTTCGGCTCGTCATTTAAAAAGAAGTCGTGTGCATGTTTGCAAACACTGCAATAAACGCCGCCGTACCCGTAAAAACCACGGTTCAGTGTCTTCGGGTTGTGGTTGTACGGAATCAACACTAGCTACTGCATTGGAGCCTAACTGCCCCGAAATAATTGTTTCCACCGATGTGCCTAATAATAAAATACTTGATGTTCCTGCACCGTCCTTAGTTGTTCCCACTCAGATAGGTAGAAAATCTTACGAAAAAACTGCCAGCGCGCCTTTTGTTATTCATGTCCAAAAAACCACTTTTTCACCAGATGATGGAACGACATTGCACCCAATCACATTTGGCAAGTTCTTAAAGCTCAACGCCTTCCAAAACATAATAAAAGGTAGCGTCAAAAAAATCGGACGCAATAAAATATCTTTATCTTTTTCCAATTTCCTTGACGCAAATTCATTTATTACTAACAATAGTCTTGAAACCTATAATTATAAAGCTTTTATACCTACTTTTAATGTTACTAGAATGGGTTTAGTGCGTGGTGTTCCTGTGGAATGGTCTCCGGAGGAAGTTATTGATAATACAACAGCACCAATTGGTTGCGGCCCAATTTTAAAAGTCAGACGCCTAAATTTTAAAACCATTGTTGATGGTACAACTCTTTGGAAACCATCCTAATCCGTAGTTGTTACGTTTGATGGGCAGGTTCTACCAAAGAGAATTTTCATGTGCTATAATGCATTACCATGCGTGCATGATTTATATATTTTGCCTACTGTACAGTGCTTCAGTTGCTGTCGTTTTGGTCACACTAAAATTCAATGCAGGTCGAAACCTCGTTGTTATAAATGTGGCCAAGGCCACACTGGAGACAGTTGTGAAAGAGAACAGGAAAGTGCATCTTGCTGCCTTTGCTCTGGTTTTCACTATGCTACTAGTAAGTCTTGCCCAGAATTTTCTAGACAAAAATTAATTAAAACATACATGGCACAAAGTTCTGTATCTTACGCTGAAGCGATAAAAGTATATCCGCCAGTAACTAAATCATATGCTGATACACTTTTATCCTCTCCTTCCAAAAAATTTGCAGATTCTCCATCTATCCCTTTAGCTAATAGAATGCCTGCTTCAAGTAGTTATAAAAAGACTGTCTTTCTCAAACCACGCTCTCCTCCCAAATCTATACAAGGTTATAATAAAGAGGCTCACAATGCCATTATTAAAGATTTTGAAATTCCCCAACCATCTAATGGTTGTGCTTTTTCTAATAATCATATTAATGAAACAAAAGACACAAATTTTTCCATAAACGATTTTCTTTCCGCATTACACAATCTTCTCTCTCAGTTCAACAGTTCACCGTCCAACGTTGCCCCTTCTTTTAATGTTTCTCACTCCATCCATAATGGACAACATATCCAAAATAATCCAGTGCAACTGCCGCAGTCTAATAAACAAAAAGAGTGATGTTATATATCTTTTAAACAAACATGAGCCATTTGCCTTTGCTTTAGCAGAGACTTGGCTCAAATCTAATCATATTTTTAAAATTAACGGTTATTTAACCATTAGAGAGGATAGATCTGATGGGTATGGTGAAGTAGCTATACTTGTCAAGAATTCTATCCCTTTCTCTATCATTACCTTACCTCCTCACAGTGAGGAAATTTCAATTGTAGCTATTCAGGTGCATCATACTTGTCTTATTTCTATTTACATTCCTCACCCTTCTTCTTCTGTTCTTCAAGAAATGAATAATCTCTTTTCCTTTCTTCCAAAGCCATTCTTAATATTGGGGGACTTTAATTGCCATCACCAATCATGGGGTTGTTCCACTTCTAATTGTTATGGGGATGAATTACTAGATATAATAGACTTACATAACTTATGCATCTTGAACTCGGGAGCTGCCACACGCCGTTCAGATCCCAATCAGAACCAAAGCGCAATCGACCTTTCTATCTGTTCTCCAAACTTAGCCTCTTCATTAACTTGGCATACTCTAACCTCTACTTATGGTAGTGACCATTTTCCAATAGTTATTTCTTATCCTCTTTCCAAATCAAATACACCATTAAGGAGATCATGCTTAAAACATAAACTTCCTAATAGAAATAGTAATAACTGGGACAAATTTAGAAACATTGTCGACAGAAACCTTTGCTCCTTGCCTGTTATTTCTGATGGCAATGAAAATAGTTGTGCTGAAGCTTTAGCACTCATCTTAATAGCAGCGGCCGATGAAGTTTTTCCTGTAAAAAATAACAATATTACTAAAATTCCCTCGCCTCCATGGTGGGACTCAGAGTGCACAGCATTGATTAACAAACGTAAAGAGGCTGAACACAATTATAATCTTAATATGTCTGATGTTAATTTTGAAATCGTTACTAACTTAATAAGCGAAACTTATAAAGTTTTTAAGAAGAAAAAATTTGAATCTTGGCGTACATTTTGCTCATCAATTTCACCGAATACTCACCCTACGATAGTCTGGCGCAATATTCTTAGATTTAGGTCCATTTATAACAACTCTTCTCCAATACCCGATTCTTTAGCCAGTGAGTTTTTAGATAAATTAGCTCCTCCTTTTGTTCCTGAGGGTATTAACCTTAACCTGTCTCTTGTATCCACTATCCAAGACACCCGTACAACGCTAGATCTTCCATTCACTCTCACTGAATTAAAAGGTGTTATTCATAAAACTAAGGATTCTGCACCAGGCATTGATGGCATCCCGTATTCCTTTTTTGCTAACTTAAATGATGACGTCCTCAGTTATTATTTGGAGCTTATTAATTCTATTATGAATACGGGAAACATCCCTATTGAATGGAAACGTCAAATGGTGTTACCATTCCTTAAACCAAATAAAATTACATCTGATGTTTCTTCATACCGTCCCATAGTTTTGTCTTCAATTCTGATGAAATTAGCGGAACACTTAATTAAAAACCGCTTAGAATGGTATGTTGAAAGTAAGGGTCTTTTGGCAGAAACACAATATGATTTTAGAAAAGGTAAAAGTACAACTGACTGTTTAAGTATTTTCACGTCCGATATTCGGTTATCCTTCTCTAATAACCAATCCACCGTTGCAGTTTTCCTTGATATTAATGCAGCTTATGATAATGTTGTATTATCAGTTTTACAAAATAAATTAATAGCCTTACAAGTCCCATTGATTTTGTCAAATTTCATTATTAATACCCTGAGTGAACGCTCTGTTAACATGTTAATAGGAGATCATGAGGTAACTCGTCTTGTATGGAGAGGTCTCCCACAGGGTTCCGTGCTGAGTCCCCTTCTATACAATATTTACACTTTTGATTTAGACTCGTCCTTAACTAACCATGTTAAGGTTATTCAATATGCCGACGATTTATTATTGTATTCTTCAAGCCAATCTGTTGAACAAGCTACCTTTGCTATCAATTCTGCTTTATCTACTTTGGAGTCATGGTTACATCTAAACGGTTTGGATGTATCCACGTCTAAAAGTGCAGCTGTTTTAATCACCCGGAAGAGAAATATTCCCCTATTAAATCTCTTTTATAAGGAAATACCTATTCCAGTTAAAGATAAATTCAGATACTTAGGTATAATAATCGATTGTAAATTAAGTAGTGTTCCTCATTGCGATTATATTGTTAACAAATGTGAAAATCACCTTAACATGCTTAGATGCCTCTCCGGCGTGTGGTGGGGTGCACACCCCTTTTCTTTGAAACTCGTTTACAACGCAATCATCAGAAGCACTCTGGATTATGGATTGTTTGTTCTGGAACCTGCTAGTGTTATGGCTTTTAAAAAATTGGATCGGATCCAGTCTAAGGCATTACGCATTATTTCGGGTGCCATGAAGTCTAGTCCCATTAATGCACTCCAAGTTGAATGCGGCGAAGCTCCTTTATATCTTAGAAGACAATTCCTTTCTGACAAATATTTGTTCCGGATTATTCAGATCTCAACTCATCCTCTCATTCCTAAACTGGACTCTTTAGTGTTGCACATTGAATCTTCTAATTACTGGTCCCATAAACGTACTCCCTGTTTAGTCGTCAGCTATAAAAAATTCCTTTCACTTTCTTCTCCTATTCACCGTTCCAATAAACTTCCCCTATTCAGCAGTAGTTATGAGAGTTTACAATTCAGTCCTATCATTAAATATAACTGTGTAAGTAAAACAGATGCCGATTGCCATTTAAATTTTAATCACTTTTTAGCTGAACACTTAGAGTGCCACCATATATTTACGGATGCTGCCAAGCGTTCTCCGACGGGTTGTGTTGGAATAGGTACTTACCATTCTCAATACAACATCGTACAAAAAATAAAACTGCCTCCGGAGACTTCTGTTTTTACGGGGGAATGTTTCGGCATTTTAAAAGCCATAGAATATATTCGTGTTTTAAAGCTTAAAAAATCCATTATCTTTACTGATTCTCAAAGTGCTCTTCTAGCCATCAACAAATCCCCTTTCGAACACAAATCGCAGTTGCCTATAATTTATTTAATAACAGAATTTGCGTTCAGAACCATATCTGAGGGTAATACACTGCAATTTGCGTGGATCCCGGCGCATGCTAGAATCCATGGGAATGAAGTGGCTGATACACTCGCCGGTGATGCGGTGCAGTGCGGGGACTTAGTTCCGTATACAAATTTTTGCTGTGATCTCGTGACGTTACCAAAGACTTTTCTTGGGGACACCTGGAAGGTAGCTTGGGATATCGGAAGCAAATCGAAGGGTCGTTATTTTTCACTTATTCAACCCGACGTTCCGGAAAAACCGTGGTTTGGCAGGGCAAAGTTCGGCAAGATGGAGACCTCCATTCTAATACGGATGAGACTGGGACATGTCTGCTCTCCAGCCCATCTTGCCAAACTTCATATTATCGACGACCCCATTTGCCTGTGTGGCGCAGACGTTGGCGACTTAAATCACATATTTTTCTCCTGTCGTTTATATGACCGTTTATCCTTTCTCACTGACCTCTTGTCTCTCCGTACTCCTTTTCCTACCTCAATACTTTCTTTACTTTGTACAAATAGCTTTCCTGTATATAAATGCATAGTCTCATTCATTATTTTAAATAGTATTAAGTTGTAATTTTTCGTCATTGTATTTAGTTCATTATTCAATATGATATCACTGTAATTAATACTGATCCTATAGATTTAACCGTCCTATCCTAAATCCCGTTATAATTTTTACTAGTAATATTTTCGTTTCCCTAACTTTGTTTTCATCATTTAGAAGAAGTTTTTTCAAACGTGACATTGGCTGAATGCACAAACCGTGCGAAGCCACAAGATAAAAAAAAAAAAGATAAAAAAAAACAAAAGTGAATTCCGGCTGTCCACCTCGTCAGGGCTGGACAGATGAACACGCGTTTCCGAGTATCCACCCTAGGGTGGCTGTTTTAGGGTGGCCAAACGGAATAAGCCCTCTATTTTATAGCTAGTTTTTAAAAACGTGGATTACTTTTTCGATTAATATGAACTTTTTTGTTGTGCATTTGGCGCTATCATTTGTAGCGACATCTATGATACCACTTTATCTACGACAAAACTGTACAATGCACCGTACCTACTTATGGGACACAAAACTCAGGGAAAACCAAAGCCCTAGGCGAAGAAATCTCAGATTATTGCCAAAGTAATAGGTACATCCATCGCTTTGTTAATATTAAAAACTTTACTCTTAAGGCTAGTTTATGATGATAAAACTGTAGCGGCATCTACAACGCCACATGCGAGCTACGCGTCACACTGACGTCACGCAAAATCCTGCATCGCGCAAGCAGTTTACCGCGCTACTAGCATATATACAACGTCCCGACATCAACCGTCGGGCAGTTGCCCACCAGACACGACACCCGTTTGGTCGCAGGATCTTCCTTTTTCTATGGAGGTATGAGTGACCTTTACACCCTGTTCCCTGTTCCTCTTAACTGATAAGACAGGTACCTAGACCAAGCACTCGTGTCGCCGCCAGTATGCGTGTGGATCCCTGTTCACCACATCGCCCTATAAATAAAATAATGACATGTCAGCGGGCGCGAAATAATGTGTTGTAGTGCACACAGTGTAATCATGTACGATCAACAAGACACTGAAAGTGCACTAATTTCCTACTATTAGTGGAGTAACTAGTAATTAACTTAATGCTATATCATTAGAGATGCGTTATGTGAATAGAAGATGTTGTACCTAGGTATATGTTTTCGATTTTGTTAAATTAATGACCTGTAGTCCATCTATTACACTACACGTGTGTACGTTTATATAATAAGTTACCAAATGATCTCAAAAATTTAAACACTATAATAGTTTTTATAGTGTTCAAGATTTAATTGACCAAAAATGTTAATGTTAGTTACCTACTGACAATAATCTACTTGGCCTTCACATGATCTAACCAAGATTATGTCTAGACTTTAAAAGAGACTGTGACCTATGACTTTGTTTCGGCGTCACTCAAGGATAACCGCCGGTTGATGTAAGACTATTGCAGGATATGGAAACAAAGATGGACTATAGATGTGGGTAAGACTAGTAAGTAGACTGGTTATCTAGGATATGGAAAGACTATAGCCCATGCCTGACCAATGTTTATATAAAATACACAGATAAAATGGCAGCGGGTGAGCTGCGCACTCAATTATGGGCCCCGAACACGGTTGCTAGCACATAGTGTCATAGCGATAAGGGGGCAACATGTCCTGAGGCGCTTATGAGGAGTGAAGAGGTATTCCACGGCTATCAGGACAATCCCAGAAGTACGGTTAAAATCTTACTGGAATACTTCTTTCCTCTGAGCACGTTTGCTTTTGCGAATCTCCACTCAAGCCGGCCAATATAGATAAGAATGAGGTGGGAATTCTGTTTTTCATCAGTGTTCACTCTGGCCGGTCAATAAAGGCAAGCCCGAGATGAGGAACAAGACTTCTCCCGGGAGATAGGGTCCATGGGGTCGCTACTGCCCAACAGCTCACCACATGCTGCCCTGCATGTTTCTGTATCTCTCTTGGTCTGCCTCCTCACCCTTGACCTGTTCCAGCGAACTAAAATCTTTACCAGCACAGACCTAGAGTTCAGAGCGCGCAAGCCATACCACGATGTCAACTTAGATATACGGCGGTCGGCTATACTACGGGGCAAATGCCTCTTCTTATGCAGAGAAGGCACGAGCATCGATCACCACGCCAGGCCATCTCTTTTAGGTAGGGCACGCCACAATTGCGGCGGTAAGACCACTCTTTGAGGAGTGGCTTGAGAGGCGCCACGGCGTCCTCACCTTCCGCCTGACGCAGGTCCTCACCGGACATGGCTGTTTCGGGAGGTTCCTGTTTCGGATAAGGCGGGAGGAAACGCCCGGGTGTTATCATTGTGTGGATCGATCGGAGGACACGGTGGAGCATACGGTGGAGGTCTGCCCGGCTTGGGCGGAGCACCGCCGTGTCCTCGTGGCAGCGATCGGCGGCGGCGACCTCTCGCGTCCGGCCCTGGTTCAGGCCATGGTACGGAGCGAGAGGGAATGGGAAGCCGTCACCTCCTTCTGCGAAGCAGTAATGCTCGCGAAGGAGGAGGCGGAGCGCGAAAGGGAGAGGCATTCTCTGCGCCCTCGCGCCCCTAGCCACCGCAGGAGGAGGAGACACGCTGGGCGTCGGGAGTCGATTGCCGACTCCCGGCCACCGTAGGCGCGGGCTTGCGGACGGTGAGCAATGGGCAGCTCGCAGTCCGGTAAGGACCAGGCCCGGGTCGACGGCGCGTCGTGTTCCACGCGCGCCTCAAAGAGATGTCAGCAAAATTGACGGGGTCCGATAGGACCGATGCCTGCCGGGGCTGCGGATTGTTCGAAAGAGTTACCGTGGCCCTGGCGCACAGGCAACTGAAGGAACACGGGTGGGTTTTAGTCAGTAAGAGTCTGACACGCCCTTCCGCTCCGCCCAGAGCGGGAGAGGTCATTTGATGATTTCCCACCCAAAAAAAAAAAAAGGCCATCTTTTAGGTAGGGCACGCTATGATTGCGGCGGTAAGTCCCCTCTTTGAGGAGTGGATGGAGACGCGCTACGGCGTCCTCACCTTCCGCCTGACGTAGGCCCTCACCGGACATGGCTGTTTCGGGAGGTTCCTGTTTCGGATAAGGCGGTAGGAAACGCCCGGGTGTTATCATCATGTGGATCGACTGGAGGACACGGTGGAGCATACGGTGAAAATTGAGCGCGTGAGGGAGAGGCAATCGCTTCGCCCTCGCGCCCCTAGTCGCCGCAGGAGGAGACACCCCGGGCGTCGGAATAGAAAATAAATTCGGAAATAAACTAATACCAAATGGTATTAGCTCTTGGTATTGGATGGGAATAGAGCCGTTTTGTGTAGGTGCTGTAGGTGCCACCGGAAAGATCCGTAGGTAGGCACCTGGGCGTGTTGTGGAGACCTGCAGTGCTCGTTTTTTCCTTGTATGAGGACAGTCCTTTGTCCTGTAGTGGCTCAATTAGAGGCTTCGCAACTTTGAATGTGACATAATTAAACGTTAAGAAGGATATGGCAATGCCGGTTCTAGGAACAACGCCAAACTTAACCACATCTTGTTTCATGGGCATTAATAACACAGGCCTGCAAAATGAGGGTCATAACTTCCTCTCAGGAATTTGATAGCTGATTCTAGGGTATTTTGGTGCGTTGATTACGAATATGTACTTAGTTTTTCTCCATCACCTCCAGATTTTTCAAAAAAGGTACAGATAGAAAATAGGAAAAAAACACAAGTTGTTACATAAAAAAAAAAAAATTAAAAAAGTACATTACTTTTTACTTAAAAAACTACTAATATATAATAACAACTTATTACTAGTCTAAATTACATGTAAATTTTATTTGTGGAACCTGGTCCTTTTTTTCTGGAAGCTTCGGTTGTGCGATTTCCGCTTAAATTTTTGGTTTGGATCGTCGCACTTCAATAACCAACAATAGTCCGCCATCATGCTAGTATTCCATCTTTCTTGATACCGCACTTCAAGCTTTTTCAAATCTTGGTGAAATCTTTCGCGTTGTTCTTCGCTAACGGCTCCTAGATTTTCTGGGAAGTAATCAATGTGCGAATTTAAGAAATGAAGTTTAATGCTCATATTACAACCCATTACACCAAAATGTGTAATCATTTTGGTCATTATTTCTTTGTAGTCGGAGCTTTTATTGTTCCCCAAAAAGTTTTTCACCACTTCCTTAAATGACTGCCATGCTTGTAACTCGATATCATTAATCTCTTGTCAAGTCGTTCAAATGTGCCTGTGAAAAGAGCTTACATTCGTTAGAATCTACGTGAAATTCAGGATCAGATTGGTATACATCCTGTTCATCTGTATCACGGTCAGAATCTTCAATTTGTGTAGCTGAAAACGGGGGCTGCACCATGTTTAAATCGCCAAAAATTGCAGGCGTAACTGATGACATATTTGGATAGTTTATGTCCCTTTTATTTTTAGAATTGTATCCAGTTATGTCACAACAGCAAAAGTAGCAATCTTTAAATGTGGTCTTTAGGCTCTCTCCATAGCGTAGGCGAAACGATTTTGAAGCTATTTTTCTGTCTTTTTGACCACTTGCGAAGTTCTAATAAACAAGTCGTACAAATTTTATGAGGTGTCCAAGTTTTGTCTTGGTTACTTAAATCGTATCCAAAATAACTTTTGTAAATATTTTTCACAAAGTCTGTAATGCTGTTTCGTTGTTTTATAACCATAAATTTCCCGCAAATATAACAAAAACAATTCGGATAATTTAAACAACTTCGCGATGACATTTTAAAGTTTACGTTGCAAGATGCGCACTTCAACTGTTAATTTTCTAAATCAGTGCGGGTACTTATATAAAAACCCTTTGGTTTATCTTTATTACACCCTTTTCTAAATATTCATAACTATTAGGTAATAACTATTAGGTAATACCTAATCATTATGTATTAATAAGCTTATTACTAAATTAAGTCAAAATGAACCGTTTTCGACATGGTTAATGCGAATTACTTATACTCATTATGTAGTAATTAACAAATTACTGATTTCGATTAATTTCTATGTCCCCTTACACTAATTAAATGCAATAAAAATTAAGCTGAAGTAATTTAATGACGTTTTATACATTTTTAAATGTAGGCGCTCCGACATTTTTCAGCAACATCTTAAATATTCAATATCAAAAAAACCTGACGTAATGGATTTTTTTTATTATTTTTCACGTAATCAGCACATCTGAAACTATAGAAAACGTTACTCAGATTTCAAAGAGGAAAACCATTGCAGACCTGTGTAATTAATTTAATAAAATACAGCAATTTATGCAGTGTTATTAAATTTAATGTATCTACTTATCGCCATTCTATCAACTCTTGGGTATACGCAGATAGTGAAACTTACTAGGTACATACTGTAAAAACCCGACTATCCGGACTTCAGTTGAACAGGTGTTCAATTCTCCGGATTGCTGAGCGGGCTCTAGCATTCAAGACATTTCCAGTTCCTAGAAAGTTCAGGAATTCGGGTGCTCGTCATGAAAATTCATGATTAGAATGCCATTAACGTGTATCTATATAGTATTTAGTAATCTAGATCAGGGGTACCCAACCAGTGAGACGCGACGACACCTAAAAATTTGTTTTTTCTTTTTATGCTCTTGCTAGCCCAGACATTAATTACGAGGAAGTATCGCATAGTTGCGTCCCAAAGCTCAGGTATGCGGGTGCGCACGGAAATGATTTTACGCAGCAACACCACACTTGCACTACCCCTTGAAACTTTAATTCATATCTCAAAGATTGTGCCAGCGATTGTACTAAGTATAATACTTAGTACAGTATATATATACACGTATGTATAGACACGTTTATGATTTAGCGTAATTTATATACTGGGAACGTTTGCGAGAACCAATCTTTTGTTCCGTGTCCTCTTAGTGAAGCGCGTGTGTGACCGTAAGTGCCTAGATATTATAATAGTCTGTAATTTTTTCAATGTATCAGATAAAAATAAGTCATTTATGTATTATGTCCCTATGATTTACTGTAGATTTACTTTATATTCTATGTAGCCTTGGAACGTAAAAGAATAATACGCAACGATGGCGCCATTAAAATATGGACCTACCGTTACCTACCTCATTCAAAAACGTGTTAAGCCTAATTTAGAACGGAGAGCATCGATTTGTACCTTTGTTAAATTTTTATAAGAGGCTGAGTTTTTGCGAAGATTTGCAGCAGATCATAAAAATTATTGCAAATTGAAAAAACGAAGACTATATAAAAATAAAAAATAAATATAATATTTTAATTTATGGTTAAAAAACACTTCCTCTCTCCTTAAACATCATCATTTCATTTAGATTCCTTGCTCTTGTTTCATGTTTATTATTGTATATATTATATGTAGATAAGTATATGTTTTATGTATGTATGTATTTGTTGTATATGTAAATGGTACACCACTGACTACCTGCATTATTGTCTCTCCTTCTCCTTTGAATCCATCCAAAGGTTGTCTGTAAAAGATCGCTTTTAGCGATAAGACCTCCCATTGTGTCACCCTGTGTAAAATGTCTATATTTATATCTGTAATTTTTATGGTGTACATAATAAAGAGTATTCTATTCTATTCTATAATATTGACTGGTCAATCATCATTCTCTTGCTCTTACCTATGCTAATTTATTTGGGGTTAGCACCACGTATCTTTTTTCTTGCACACTTCTCTATTAGTTATCTTTTCAGTAGTCACCCCCTTTCTGGCTATATCATCTTTCGTATCGTCCACCTATCGTTTCTTACGTCTTTTTAGCGCAAAACCGTGCAATTTGAGGGTCAAAGGCAAAATCTAAGTCCAACAGTGGGGTGTTACAGACCACTGGTAACCTATTTTCCCAATCCAGATGCCACTATGGGTGTACATTGCGTGCGGGCTCCTGGGGTGCGTAGGCGCATTGCTGTGGTGCCTGGAGCGGCGCGAGCGCAACAAGTTCCGCGGCCTGCCCACCTACCCGCTGCTGCCGTTTATTGGCAATGTACACCAGGTGTTAGGGGATGGGAGGCGTGAGTAGTGTTTGGGAAAAATGTTATGTTGAATTTTATCGCGTAAGCTGTTTTCCTGATGGAATTTCCCATCGGAAAAAATGACGAACTTCCATACAAACTATCTTCCCTTGTGTAACCCCTTTTGGGGATGAATTTTCAAAAAGTGTTTGCGCTCCCCTTTAAAAGAAAACTTATGTATGCAGTTTAGGCTGAGCGTTGTTTGTCAGTGAATTTAAGATTTTTATTATGTAGATAGTTTTGCATAGATTAAGGTTTTTAGACTCTGAATTAAAGCCATTGCTAACGTCAATTAATAAGAATGGGTTACAAAATATTTATCATAAATATCATCATATAAAATATCATCATCATTCAGTTGATACTAACGTTGGCGTTTTTATTTTTTTCTTCCATCTATGAATGAAGTTGAAGCGATAAAACATTTCGATCCTTGGTTTACTAAATGAATTATGAAACTCGTACCTACCTTTATTTTTTATTTGTTCCACAGTTTTGTTCCAACATTTAGATAGGATAGCAGAAATATGTGAGAACTCCATGTTACCTTTCGTGCTGTGGTTGGGACCCTGCTCTATCTTGGGTAAGTCTCTCTATTTTCTTGAATGTAAGATTGTCCAATTATTATATACCTACCTTTAGTATAAGGCCCTAAAATTGTAAATATCAATTAATCAATTATTTCAATACTTAGTTAATTTTAATTGGGCGACTTTTCATGTGACTAGAGGGCTGGCACGGCCATTCAACGTTTATTTTTTCCATTGACAGCAATGCGGATGATTTTTTGTTATGCCAAATGGGCTCGTCCCCTTTTTTGCACATGTGTGAGCACTATGTATCTACTATAAAGCTACCATTTACTAGGATCGTCTTTCATAGACTTGAATGTGCTCTGGCGGCTTTTAGTGTGTCATGCTCACTCAAATGTCTCGCTGGTGGCGGCGTGTGTGTTGGATCATTAAGTTCCCTTCAAAATGGTTGAGCTGAATGGTGCTGATCCATATGTCATGTTCGTGAACGGGCGCCGTCAGTAGGGACTGGTCATCTCTTAGCTGCTACGGCTTATTTTAATTTGAATTGTAATTTTTTTGTTTTTAATGTTCTTATTACGGACGCTTTTAACGTGCACGGCTTTTTACATCGTTCTCACATGTATAATTTTAAGATGAATGACGTAAGCAATTTTTTTTTGTAATTTTATGTTGGTTTAAAAGAGTCTCCGTGGAGTTTCTGCCCGTTCTTCTCCATAGGTACCTACTACGCTTTGGAATGGGCAACTAGCTTCATCTTTCTGACTGACCGACCGCTTGACCATTCAAAAGTGCCTGTAATTGGTTTATTTGAAATAAATGCTTTGAGTTTGATTTTGAGTTTATATACGTACTTGTAAATAATATTATATTATTTAGTGTTAGCTTGTAAAATATATTTAAGTTTATTTCAGTGTGAATAAAGATTTCATATTATCAACCATTCAATTTCAATTGTCTAGATTAATTTTACCCTGTACTTTGATATTACTTTTTCTGCAGTGACTCAAGACCCGGATGACGTGAAGACAATAACCAACGCGTTCATTGAGAAGCCGTACTACTACGGCTTCGGGAGAGTCTGGCTCGGAGATGGACTGGTCACCGCACCTGGTAAGGAAAAGCATAAGCATTTGTTAAGCATGACTCATGCTGCATGAGTATAGGTTTCCAAGATGCATCAGTATAAAGCCTGCAGACTTGTTGCTTGCTACTATTTGGAAATAAGTCAGCAGCCTTTCAAATAAAGCAAGGCAGGCAGGACTTGGCACTTCACCATTTTTGAGGATGTTAAGTACATGATACTACATCAGTCAATCAGTTTGACATATTAATATCAATATCAATTTTAGAAAGAGAGAGGAATCAGTAAGTAACGGCACTCTACAAATCCGAACTTTCTCAAAAACTTAATGAGCTTATAACTCGAGTTTCGCTTTGGTCCTGCGGTGGGACCCGCGGGGTAATTACGTAACACACTAACAGTAGGAATGGGTTTCATTTTGACAGTTCAACAACATTCATTACGTTATTTACGTTGTTGAGCAGACAAATTTTTCGAACTTAAGAAGCAATGGATTAGCAATAGGTTTCAAAATGATTCAAATTGTGATAGATAGTGTGTTACGTAATGAGGGTGCTGGGCTTGAAATACCGGTACTTTTGGGAACTGTTACCATTGGCCTTGGTATGATACCGGTACCAGACATATTACCTGTACTATTGGTATTTCTAATCAGTATCGATACTGTACCGGTACCAAAACCGATACCAAACAAATATTTTCATAAGATAAAGTGAGAAAACAGATACATTTTATATAGTAAGTAAAAAAGATAGTTAATAGGCATTAGAACAATAGCTTCAAGCTTGCCAACCGTACGAGGTTCCTCGTACAAATATGAGATTTGTGGTACGCGCTGGGTACCCTTCTGGAACCGGTACCCAGGTACCGAAATGGCAAGAATAGTACCGGTACAGAATCTGTACTTTTGGTACCGGTTCCAAGCCCTGGGTGGGACTAATACAGGATGCTACATTATTATTTTTAACCGACTTCAAAAAAAGAAGGAGGTTCTCAATTCGACTGCTTTTTTTTTATGTTTGTTAACTCAGAACTTTGTTCTAGCTGAACCGATTTTGATGATTATTTAAAGCTAGTGCTTCTCATGTGGTCCCATATAAATTTGATCAAGATTTGACCCGTAGTTTTTGAGTTATCCTTAATAATGCGTTTTTTTTTCCACTAATCATATATACTCGTAGATGATGTTTTAATAACTTCCTGTCACTGTTATTTACATATTCTTATCAAGTAGTGATATACAAATTTGTGTGGGGTAGGTCCACAACCAAAAAGTGTTTTTTTTTTTATACAAAAAACAACCGACTTCCAAAAAAAAAGACTAAAAAGTGAAAAATTACTTTAGTCGGTGGCAAAGAACGAAAATACAAAACCGAAGACACCGACTTCCATAATTTCAGTTATTTTTCCCTTTTTAGTGTTTTTATTTGTATAAAACTTTTTTAAGAATACTAACTTGTTCATTGTTGCGGTTCACAGGTTACATATGGAAGCACAATATCAAAACGTTAGCGGGCACGTTCACCAGCTCAGTAGTAGACGGGTACCTTGGCGTGTTCAATGCGCAAGCGCACAAGCTGGTGGAGAATCTGAAGACTGAAGTGGGGAGGGAACCCTTTGATATCATACACAAGTACTTGGCTCTCACTACACTGGAGACTATTTGCCGTAAGTTGGTGGGAATTTTCTCGTTTTACAAAAAATCTAAAAAAAAACACAGTAATAATTTTTCTTTTTGAACCTAAAGTATGATTGTATCTATAGTATAGGAATTATCATAAACTGATCGAAAAAAGCTTGACTTTTCACTCCTTCTTGAAGCTCCTTTCAGTCGAAAGAGAAAATTTGCCTATACCAAACACGTAATCTCACATGAATATTGGCTCGTGTTACTTAAACACCTCCATGTTTAAGTAACACGGTGGTTTTTAAGTAGTGTAGCGGTGTGGTGGCAAAATTGGGATCAATTCCTCTTCAGACCTATATTCATGTAAGATTACGTGTTACCAGCACAGAAGAACTATGATATTTTTCCGAAGAAACTCAATGGTGAACGTTATATCCACCAGAAACAGCCCTGGGAGTATCAAAAATTTCGGAGAGCATAGTGACGACAGAGTACTACGAAGCCTTCAATCGCTGCCTGGAGCTGATCATGAATAGAGCCCTCAACGTGCTTATGCACCCTGACGTCATCTACAGGCTCACTCCTGCGCACAGAGAGATGACCAAGTGTGTCGCTGTTTTACATCATGTTTCTGATACTGTAAGTGGAATGCATCATATACATAGACAAACACTTTGTCCTTCAGACTTCTTTCTACTCTTTTTGGTTTCAACCAAAAGAAGTCCACTGCTGGACATAGGCCTCCCCAGATTTCAACTTTCTTTTATACTGGGTAGTCATTAAGTTGGTCCTAAACCGAGGACCTATAGTGGGAGTCGCGGGAATCCGCTAATCGCCTACTATGCCCATATTTTGATATTCAGTTAAATCATAATCAAAGACATAATGGCATTGTAAGAAGGTATTTATTAGTATTTTATTGCAACAGGTGATGAAAAAGAGAAAACTTGAACGAAAGAACATAAAGAAAAGTATCATTGGGTATAACAATAGTGGTAAGAATAAGGTACCCAATTATTATTTACTCATAGTTTAAGATAGGTACTTAAATGCTAAATAATGAAAATATGTCTTTACATGTGTAAAATTTTAGATTAAAGCCCGTTTGCACCGCGAATCACTAATACGTTTAGCGCTCAACGAATTTAAATCTTCATTCTATTTCCGTCAATCGTTTGAAATGATAAATGATTTTATTTTTGTAAGTAGGTCTGTACAAACACTTTTACAACTCAATCATATTTTAAAAACTAGATGAGGTCGGCGTTTCCTATCTGCCTACTCTGAGAAGAAAGGCCGAAACAAACTCAGAGGTCACAGTCTCTTTTAAAGTCCAGACATAATCTTGGTCAGATCATGTGAAGACCATGTAGATTTTTGTCTGAAATGGTCTTTTGAGGAAAAACCACACATACTGAGTGGGCCTGTCCAGTCAGTGCACGCATTTGCCAGTAATCGAGCAGCTCAACTCAAAACTTAAGGAGCTCAACGAAGATGTCAGAGACAGAGAGATGTTTTAAATATTAAATGATTACATTAAATGATTTGTAGTGCAAGTAAGCAACTATTATTCGTTAACACATTAACCTTCGATCATTTAAACTTCATATTTCAAGATGTTAAGGACGGACCAAAGTTCAAAGCGTTCCTGGATATCCTCATGGAGTTGAGCGAGACTGACCCTAGCCTGACGGAGCAGCAGATCAAGTCGGAGGTGGATACCATCATCGTGGGGGGGCAGGAGACCGTCGCCTCCACCTTGTTCTACGCGCTGCTGATGATCGGGTGCAAGCCGAGGATACAAGAGAAGTTGTATGCAGAGTGAGTATAACTGTATAGAATTTCTGTAATCTGCTCCTTTATTTATAAACGTTGCTTAAAGTTTAGAGACGCTTAAATGTCAAAAATTTGGGGTTTATTTATGAAATTTGCTAGATAAGTAACGATTAACGTCTTTTTAACCATACATTGTTTGACAACGTTTCTGTATAAACCCCCTGATGTATTTTCTGAAAGGTAGGGAAGGATGTTAGTTACAAGCATCTAGATCTCCTTTGAAGAACTACGGTCAGAAGGTGTTTTGGCCTCAGGCTAAAGGCTGAGTCGACTCACGAGTCACAATTCACTTGAAGCTAGAACAAAATTTTGTATTATAGCAGTTTGTCCGCTTAACTAGTTCTCGGTTGATGTAAAATGACGTAAGTTGACAAAATCTTATACAGCTGAGGATTCACCTTAGTGAATCCTCAGCTGTAGCCCGCCAAATTTGTTCCACCTAAGATTTTTAAAAATTCCAAAGTTTGACGATTGATATGTAATTGATGATTATTATTCAGTAAATATATCATTCCTACAGTCGCGAATCACATTTTGATCAACATACGACATAAAACAGAGCTGAATTTGCAAAAAAGCTAATATAATTTGAATTTGATGGACTACAGCTGAGGATTCACCTAAACACGATTCTACAGGTTGAAGAATATATTCGGTGACAGCAAGCGTACAGTGAACAAGAACGACCTGGCTCGGATGGAGTACTGCGAGGCGATCATCAACGAGACCCTGCGGCTGTACCCTCCCGTCCCCGGCATCTTGCGCTATGCTGATAAAGACCTGCCTCTTAGTAAGTTCAACATTAGAACCAAGTTTCTGAAAGATTATTCGACAAAAATATTTACTAACATGCTTTCAAATCACATGTAATTGCTGTAATTTGTTAACCGGTAATAACAATCAAATAACTTGGCTTGATTCAATTCAAAAGGTTTTCAGTATGGAGGGAATGTGCGATAGTTTACAAAAAAACATATATCCTGAGCTAGTAAACTTAGTCGGATTGAATGAATTTATGTTCCTTGTTTGTATCTAAACTATAATATTATAAAGAGAAAAGATTTGATTTTTTGTATGTTTGTTTGTTACGCTCTCACGCTAAAATGGCTGAACGGATTTGGATGAAATTTGGCACATGGGTAGACCATGACCTGGATTAGGACATAGATATATACTTTTTATCCCGATATTAACAGGGGATTGGGACCTATGCGGGTGACACCGCGGCGCGCAGCGAGTTTACAATAAGGTGCCAGTTGATAATAACAAACGTAGAGTGCTACGAGGATTTTTTGGCGCCTAAATGACATTGACAGGGGGGCGGTGTTGGTAATAATTTGTGAGATTATCACATAAATTATATTGACAAAACAATAGGGCGGCGTTAGTTCCGGTTTTCGCCACGCGCCATACAAACTCTACAAGGTTACAACGCCACAGCGTTGTACTGTCTGTAACTTAGTTATCACTTTCTATAGAATATAAGTTATCTAAGGTAACCAAAAAGATCTCCATCCAAAGAAGATATCCATTGTTACAGAATCCTTCACAATTCCGAAGGGTACAGCCTGTGGTATAAACTCCTGGGGCGCTGGCCGGTCAGTCCGGATGTGGGGAGCTGACGCGAAGGTCTACAGACCAGAGCGCTGGTTAGAGGACCAGCCCCCGGGCACGCCTGCTGCCTTCCTCGCTTTTAGTTATGGGAGACGAGCTTGTATTGGTGAGTTGACACCTGTACCGTGCAAATTAGTGGGGGATGATTTGGATTAATTCAAAATGGCATGTATTTAATCGAACCTCAAATAATCCCCATTTTGCTTTCCTAAAAATATGAATGATCACTCTAATATAATGAATGCGCCTCTTTTTGTGAACCTCAAATTATTCCCATTTTGATGTTCTAATAGTATTCAATAGCCAAGTAACTGTGACCAACCTGGATGTGCTGGGCTCGCTCACGGTTGGGCACGGTTCTAACCTAAACCATTTGGTCGGGGTACCCTAGCTTAGTTACTTGTCACCGTTTTGAAAGCTCTCAAAACAGTGAAGGAAAACATCGTGAGGACACCGGTATGTCCTAGAACCAAAAATTCAAAGACATGTGACAACTACCAATCCGCACTGGGCCCGCGTGGTGGATTAAGGCCCACTCCCTCTCACAGAGAGGAGGCCTGTACCCCAACAGTGGGAAAGTTATAGGCTGATTATGTGGTTTGTTACAGTTGTAACTTAACCTAACCCGTTTTACTCGGGGTACCCCAGCTTCGTTACTGAGACCAACTGTGGGTAATGACCAGAAAGTTAAAAAGAGGCTCATATAATAAAACTAAGCGTATATCATTAGAAGCCCCAAACATTTTTAGTTAGAAGCTTAATAAGTCTTTAGAGAGATCAATTAAATATTTCTCTACCAAAACAGTCCCCAAGAGGGGGGTAATACGTTGAGGTAAATTGGGCTAGGCAGTTAGCCTGGTTGACTTAGCTAATTTTATCCACTCCCTCTCACAGAGAGGAGGTCTGTGTCTCAGCCTCCCAGCAGTGGGAACATTTTGGGCTATTATGCTATGTGCTATTCTTATTTGTTCTTGGCAATACGAGACAAGAATGGAAGTGAGGGCAAAACAAAGAAACACAATAAATGAACATTAAATACATGTTGCTTATTAAGATGATAATGGTTTAATTAAAGATTTTAATAATCAATGTCCTGGTATGGTCAGGGTCAATATGTAGGTAGAAACATAATGTGACAATAAAGTTGTTATTGTTTGCAACGTTTATTTAATTATTATAATCATGGAAAACATGTTTTAGAAGTAAATGGTGATACTTAAACGTAATACGTAATACGTAAATTATTGTGAATAGCGGATCATTTCCTTAGCTGCCTAAGCCGTTAATAATGTAGAAATAGAAAATAGTAAATATTTTACTGTCCAGGTAATACAGTAAGCAGGTTCACAGGTTTACAGCATATTGAGACGACATGAGAAGCTTAAAATACTACCTACAGCTAGGTTACAATATATTATTTGCCAGTGAGATAATATTATTAGTTCTTAGCAAATTAAAGGAGTGGACGCCCTTGATTCTAGAGGTAAGTGTAATTAACGTTGTCGAAGTAGAAGGTGTTGCCTTTATAAAGGTCGTTGAGGCAAAGTGATTATGGCTCCGACTTTAGGCCGTACCCGAGCGTAGGCCGTGGGTACGAACCCAAACAGGTGCGTTACTTTGCGTAATTTATTACATCGTGAGGAAATGTCCAGGATGTCTTAGAACCAATACTTCGAAGACATACCAACCCACACTGGGCCCGCGCGGTGGATTACAGCAAGCACACTTCCTGTCACAGGTCTGGCCTGGGACTAGGGTTACCACCCGTACTCTAAAATAGAGTATTGTAATCTTTTTCGTGTAGGTGTACTTTATGATCTATGACTCCAATAAAGAACGCTAAAATACTCTATTTATGTAACTCTGACTGTTATAGCTTTTTGTCCCTTATGAATGTAAAGTGGGGAGACGAAAGGAACAAAGCTTCATTAAACTTGATTTGAAATAAGCAGATCAAATGTTTAAATTTAAAGTTTTATTGCAAAGAGGCTGTAACTATCTTCAAGAACGACAAATATTTGTTGAATGTTGCGAAAAGTAACAAAAAGTGTGTTTTAAAGATAAATAAGTAAAAAATAAATAAGTACTCTTTTTTAAGCTGTGTACTTTATTTTCGTTCTACCGAAATGAAAACTACTTTATTCGTCCCAAAAAAAGGTGGCTACCCTACCTGAGACCCAGCAGTGGGAACATTTTAGGCTGATTATGCTATGCAAATGCTATGTGAGGATCGAAGCAGGTGGCGTTCTGTAGTTTCCGCCAATCTCCACAGGAAAAAGGCGTGCCCTTATGTATGATATTTCTTTTAGTTTCTGATAAACTTTCTCCATCTTATTCATCAGGTAAAAAGTACGCAATGGCGATACTGAAGACGGTGCTGGCCCACTGCGTGAGGGAGCTGGAGTTTGTGTCAGAGGCTGACAACCTGCAGTTGAAGGTGGACATTGCACTACGACCCGTGTCTGGACATCTGATACAAGTGAGGCTACGGGAACAGAAGAAGTAACCCTTGATACCGATACCGGGATCGATTGATATGAAAATGAAATTGATAAATATATATGTGTAGTTCTGAGTTGTGATAATTATTATAGTTGTAGAAAATTGTGTTTATAATTTAATTTAATTTGTTTTTGATTATACCCTCCCGCCATGAAAACACTTTGGAAAGTTATGGATTTAGTTTATTCATGGCAAAGTGTGCCATGAATATTTTTTAAACGGTCTATCATAACATTTTTAGGGTTCCGTACCTCAAACGGAACCCTTTTAGGATCACTTCGTTGTCCGTCCGTCCGTCCGTCTATCTGTCTGTGAAGACCCTTTTTCTTAGGAACGCGTGGAGGTATCAAGTTGAAATGAATTTCAAATTCGTAGGTCTACAGTGGTACAAATAGAGCTCAAAATAAAAAATCAAGCTTCAAGCAAGCTAAAAGCAAGCTAAGCTACAAAAACACAAAAATACAAAAATACGGTCATTTATGCGACATATTTTGATACTCGCAAATAAATAAAAAGGGGTAGGTACCTCTCGTTGACCTAGAATCATGAAGTTTAGCAAAAAGCAAGGTCTCACAGTAGAAGTAAAGGAAGAAGTCCGAAAATCGTTAATTCGTAGTTTTATCACGCATTTTTACGATTATTAACTTACATTTCCAGTTGGAGAATTGACCTTGACGTATGTCCGACGTATGTATGGGAGAACATGTTTTTCAACTACAAAGTTAAGTTTGTTGTTGGGATAAATTCATCCCAACTACGGAACCCCTCCGTTGTGCCTGGTCCGACATGCACTTGGCCGGTTTTTTTTATAAAAAAAAATAAAAAATTTTTTTTTTTTTTTTGGTATCTTTTAGTCACGTCACATAAATTTTCATTAGTATTAATAAACAACGTAAGTAATTCTAGTGATATAAAAAATAATCCTAATTTCTTATCGCGTTCATTATCAAAAGTCGTTATCTTCGTTTGTTCCCGTACAAATAAATAACCTCTACATATTTATGTTTAGCTTCGGAAATGTACAGTGTACAGAGTAACAGAATATGTACCGTCAAACGGGGTGAATAGGAACACAGGGGTGAATCGGAACGAAACTTTAGAAGGGATTGTAACATTGAAATAATATAGTTTGTTGCCAAAAAGAACTCTAATGTGTTTACTGTATTATATTAACGATTAAGTGCCCTTGTTGGCAACAAATTATATCATTTTATATAATTACTAGCTGCCCGCCCCGGCTTCGCACGGGTTGCGGTACTTATCTACGGCGTACCCTACCTACCCTACCTACCCTACCTACCCTACCTACTTACCCTACCTACCTACCCTACCTACCTACCCTACCTACCTACCTACCCTACCTACCTACGCTACGTACGAAAAAAAAAAAAAAAAAAAAAAAAAAAAAATTGATGTTGGCCGATTCTCATAGATACCGGATAAGCACAAAAAATTTCATCAAAATCGGTTAAGCCGTTTCGGAGGAGTATGGCAACGAAAACTGTGACACGAGAATTTTATATATTAGAAAATCCCTTTTAAAGTTTCGTGCTGATTCACCCCTGCGTTCCTATTCACCCCGTTTGACGGTACCGAAAAGTATATGAGCTTCGGGAATCATCGTATATTTTTGGAAATACGAACGCGCGATGGTGAGATGTAATATACACCTATTACAAGGTACATGATTGTTTACTATTACTATGATTACAAAATTATAGATTAACAACTCTATGCACGTCCAAGAAACTTTTTAAATCTTTTGAGTGACAGATGACATTCTGCGATCGGAGTAAGTTATCCGACAGAGAGAAAACTTCAGACAAACGCGCAATGATACATGCCAGTAGCGAAGGGTAAATGTAAGAGGTAAGCCGGAGTACATTCTTTAATGTGATTATATTATTTGTCTATAGAATACTGACTGTGCCATTTTTCAAAGGGAAGCCGGTAGGAATCGAGTTGTTTGGAACCTTCGCCACTGGTAGGTGTACTACTAAAAAGCGCGGTAGTGCAAAACTTAGGCACGCATACTTTTCTTTGGAAAGCTGTATTTATTTTTAGCTACTAAATCGAACAGGAAATTCAAGACGTAGCCATCATTAAGATAGCAACAGTGTGTGCGTGCGATCCTTTAACCTTTCCTAATCCTGCTAATTGACAGCGGCCATTGTAGCGATCGTTAGCCCCGGGACGCACGAACTTCTGCACCCTAATGACGTAGCTTCGATTGCACACAGTTTTTCGGTAGTCTGCCCTAAGATTAAAGTCACTTAACTGGCTTTAGCGAGCAGGGTATGTTTCAACAAAATGCTGGAGAGAAAATGTGGTATCATTATTATTACTTTTGACAGGGACGGGGCTGTAATACACCACGTGGACCCAGTGCAGGTTGGTGGATGTCACGATCGTGTCGAAATTTTGGTTCTATGATATGGCTGGTTTCAATACGATATTTTTCTAAAACGTTTTGAGAACAGTGGTGGTGGAATAAATAACAGATTCAGATTAATTTATTTGCCAACAATGTAGATACAGGTATAAGAATATGGTACATCACTAAGACTTTCCGCTACATTCTACCTACATAGTAAATTGCCTGTCTGGAATCCATCCCACGACCTACGACACGTAAATCGGGGCCGTAACCACTGGGCCACCACAGCTCTACTGAAATTGGTCCAAATATTTTTTTAATTTTTTTTTTAAATAAGCATTTTGTGGAACATCTCTCATTTTGTTATTGAAACATCCTATATTATCAAAACACACAAAACTTATAACAACAAACATAAATCCCGCCTGTATTTCCTGAAGGGCTAAGCAGAGGTGTATGTACCAGTGCCAGAGGTGTGTTAAAGTCTCATTAGGGGCGAGATATTGGCCAAAACATTTATGGAATGTATAATATTTTTAACTCAAATTACTTTTACAGATTGACAAGATATTTTCACAAACTAATTTGGCTCATCCTAGGAGTTCAGAAAGAGGGTTGGGCCCAAAACACAGCCTTGGGGGATGCCGTAGAAAACCGAGAGATTAGTGCTTACATGACTACCTATTCGAACTTACTTCACCGCTAAATTTTACAAACATCCACGATTATTTTTCCCCAAAACCGAAATTAGGTCGGAAATCATTCTATGTATATTAGTTACCTCGTATCCCACGCCAATAATCACGAACACTGGCTCGAAAGGCTTATTCCTAAATGTCCAACCCTGTTCCTTTCCATACTTTTCAAGGAACTTGACCATTATCATTATTGCATGTGCATTTAATCCTATATCAATATGGTTTAGCCATGGTCTAAAAAAACAAGGTCTGGCACTCCGAGAGTGACACAAGCTTACGTCACTATCCAGTTGCCACATTATTGCAACAAAACAAGAAGTATGGAAACATTTTCAGTCACCATTCTGTTAAAAAATATATATCAAGCATTTAAATTGTCGTTTTGTTTTTCTAATCAAACGAAACAATTCAATTTAAACTTATACCGACGTAATTGTTAGTTAAAACCTCATTGATTTATCGGATTCGCACAGGTAATAAAGGTGGTTGGGGAGTTATTATGACACACTACTGGTAACACAGCGGTGATGACGTAAGCTTGTGTCACCCACGTGACCACTGTGTCTCGGAATGCTATACCTGGCGAAGTATATTATTATACCATGGGTTTAGCCAAGAAATATCTGTCTCTTGTCACTGAGCATGCATCGAATGCATCGTAAAAAGTTCATGCAGTAACATTGCAACCAATGTTTTGCTATCTTTCGACAATCTCTCGCAACCAGCTAGATTGTCAGCATTAACATGCACACCGGAATGTTCTGTTAGTTCAACTAGTCCTGGAGCAGGTTCACGATGCTGTAATGTCGAAATGAAATTGCAATGTTTATATGAGACTAGCTTTTGCCCGCGGCTTCGCTTACGTTGATTTAGACTGACTATCAATTCGGGTTATAATTCAATCATGATTCGAAAGACACGTGGCGCCATCTATTATCATAAGGACGTTATTGTTGTTTTCCTCGGGAACAGTACTTTTTTGCGGGATGAAAGGTACCCTATGTCCGTTTCTGTACCCCTGACAACGTATATGCAAAATTTCAGGATGATCGGTTCAGTGGTTTAGGCGTGAAAAGGTAACAAACAAACAAACAAAATTACTTTCGCATTTATAATATTAGTTAGATTGGCGCAAAATTCTTTTAACACACGTTACTGTATAATTAGTAATAATTGTACTGAAAAGGTTTTTATAATGTTGTAGCATTCTTGCAAACTAGACATTCTAAGACCGTTTCTGAATTGAGAATTTAGAGTTGCGAACTCGATAAACTCTACTTTGGTAATTCCTTTAATATAGCCCGCTAAACTATAAATTATTTACGATTCTTTTTTTAATTTCGCCGGCTTTTATCTTAAGCAATACTAAAGTAGGGTTGGACCAGTTCTCAACTCCAAATCCTCAATTCAGGACTGGTGTTAGTAATGTCTATAAACCTAATGCAGGCCATAGACGTAACGATATACTTGCGCAAAATTGTACTTGTACATGGGATGAATTAGCACAAGTATCCGAGCTTTTCGGTGTCACGCAGACTTGTGTATTTCTAAACTTGCGCAAGTTTATCGTAAAGTGTATGGCTGCCATTATGAGTATACATTTGATAATCTGCACTTCTGCTTGTTCGCTTGTAAATTTTACCCACACTAATGTAACGATAATGCGCTTGTCACCACAGCACGTGTGCTTCATCCCCAATAGCACGTGTAATGTAGTCCCCAACTAGACGGGACTAACTAGCTGAATCCAGCCATTAGTCTAATTTATTAGCGCCCTATTTGTTTCAGTCTGCCTGTGTTTGGAGCTAATCACGCCGCGGTTTGTTTTCTATTGTGAAACTAGATATTTAAGTATTTATATATTTAGCAAATTGTCAACCTATCAATTTCCTTTGTTATAGCCCTTTGTAAACTGTCAAGGAATGACAGTTGTGATTTGAATTATCGTAGTTTAAGTTGGTACTCGATTTGCTTAACAAATAATTTCCTTATGACTTTTCATATGTGCTACGCTAAGTTTACAGCTGTGTCGGTAATCCCTGGATTGTTAGGCAGATGTAAGTATATAAAAATGCGTAACGTATTGTTGAACTTAGGTGGAAACATGAAGTACCTACCTGTTGGAAAGGGATTCTCTCTGGACGAGGAAAAGATAAAATGTAAGAAGAGTTACTTATACTCGTAAGTACATTTATCATTATCCCCGTAACGAAAACCAATACATTGAGCCGCTTGTGCACTACACAGAATTGACGGAATATTATCGGTTGTCGAATAAAAAATTACACATTTTCAATTATTAATTTGCGTTGCTCCGGACAGTAAATAGCTGTCGGTAGAACTGACAAAATGATCAGGTTTTGGATTCATGAACAGCGTTAAGAGGACTCCTCCGATAACATTGATTGATGTCCGAGCTATGCTGATGTTTATATATAATAACTAATACTCTTGTAAAAAACAGGTAGGTAGATATGAAATACTTTAAATATTTTGTAGTAAGGAAAATCATAAAAGCGCTCTTCCTCTCCTACTTATTTAAAATTCTGCTGCGCCTGGCAGGGTGCATGATTGTTTATATTTATGAATACTTACCACCTGTATGTGTAAATTATTGATTGCAATTGATAAAGATTAATTGAATTTCTTCATAAAGTTTCCGGATAATTACGTGACATTTGCTTGAAAATTTAACCGCCTCTGACAGTAAAATTCCATGGACCAACTGTACAAGCGGCTTCTCTGTTTTAAGGCTTCCTTCCATACCTCAAAAAGAAAAAACCGAACCCTTATAGGATCACTTCGTTGTCCGTCTGTCTGTCAATACCCTTTTTCTCAGGAACACATGGAGGTATCAAGTTGAAATGAATATCAAATACGTAGGTCTACGGTATCTTGGAGCTCTAAAAATATCAAGCTTTTAAGGCAATGCCATAAAATAAACATGCGACGTATTTTGACGCTCGCAAATAAATCAAAACCTCTAAGGTACTTGCCGTTGACCTAGAATCATGAAATTCAGCAAGAAGCACGGTCTCACAGCACAAGTAAAGGAAAAACTCCCGAGTCCGTAATTGCAGCTATATCACATCAAATATATATTTTTTGCAATTACGAACTTATATTTGCAGTTGGAGAATTGAACGTGACGTATATCGATCTATGGGAGATTTTTTTTTCAACTAAGTATAAAGTAAAGTTTGTTCTTGGGATAAATTTATCCTAACTACGGAACCCTTCAGTGTGCGTGTTCCGGTGTGCTGGTTTTTTTTTTCGGAAAAAACTTTTTAAGTAATAAATGCCTTATTTACCTAGGTACCTACTTAAAAAACGTAATAACTCATCCATAACATACAGAACCGATCTGATCGATCAATCACGGTTAAGTTAAACTCGGCTTTAAGAGCCGCCGCCAAAGAGCTCAGTTAGTGAGCCGTTAAATTGGCTACAGTTGTAGCCTGAACCTGCGACATATAGAACGCGATCGCCACAGATGTTACTGACTATGCTGGGTATATACAGAATCAAATTAAATTAGCTAGCGAAACTCCGCAGACATGATTTGTATCGACATCTAAATACGATAAAATTAAAAAGATTTGGTGTTTTTTTTTCTAGAGGTCAACGACCGTTTGTAGTTTTGTTACATGAAGTATGAGTTGAAAATTTGCGTGGTCATACATACAAATAAAAATATACGCCTCGACTTGAGAACTTCCTCCTTGTTTTCATCGGTTAAAAATCTTTTAACGTATTAAGATATCGATACCAATCACGTCTGTGAAGTTTACACAAAAAAAACTGACTTTTTAAACTGATTTCGCTAACTGCGGTCGACGACCGCACGAAAAAAAAACATCAAATTTATTTATTTTTATTTTATCACATTTAGATATCGATACCCATCACGTCTGTGGAGTTTCGCTGGCTAATTTAATTTGACCCTGTATAGATAGATAGATAAAGTTTAATTGCTATATTGTGAATGTTCGAACGGTGTAGGACTTGTAGACTTATATATGCTTGGACTTGTTGACCATTTTCTATTTTGTTTAGTACCTGGTAGTCCTGGTACTTGTTGACAGGCCAACACTTTCCATCCATAGCTATTAACACGGCAATTTTTTTATTTTTTTATTAAATGCCAATTATTGTAAAAACAGTAACCGTGAAGTGTTTCGCCGACTCTTCTCCATCGGAAACAACCAATGGGGGCTATCGTTTTTGCGCTCAACATTGGCGCCACTGGTGAGTAAGGTCCAGTCAGTACTTTTATTTGATGTTTTGGATATGTTGAAGTACCCATACATTCATATTATGTTTACTTTATTACATTTTAAAACTTCAAATGAATATTTAGATTATAATGATCCTAAAATTGGCAAGCATGAAGCAGACAAATATTATTCTTCCTTTAAGTGCCACCAGTTTAGATCCTAACTTTTTATTTAAAATCTTAAGCCATAATTCATCAGGAATGGCACAACCATTACTAATAATAATTATGAATCATTCGTTAAAATCCGTGATAAAAGATCCCGCAAACAGTGAACGTTCAGTACATTTGACATCTAGAGACCTTACTCTACACTAGCGCCTCTAGCGGCGAATTTAAGCGCGACAGCCCTCATTGGAAACGTATAGCTTCTGATGTTTCATAAGTGCCCATGTAGATTTATAATGTGAAATAAAATATTTTGAATTTGAACTTGAACCAATAGCGATCTGGTTAGTAACTAGTAGGTACCGTCAAACGGGGTGAATAGGGGTGCAGGGGTGAATCGGGACGAAACTTTAAAAGGAATTTTAATATTGAAATAATATAGTTTGTTGCTAACAAGGGCACGTAATCGTTAAATATAATACAGTAAACACATTATCGTCCTTTTTGTCTACAAACGATATTATTTCAATGTTAAAATCCCTTTTAAAGTTTCGTCTCGATTCACCCCTACATCCCTATTCCCCGTTATACGGTACCTACATTTTAAAGTATCCACACAATATGTAGGAAGACTTTTGTATGAGTCATGATATCAAAATCTGACCCTGGGTTTATGCTACCGTATAAATAATCCCTTGGGCTTTTACCCATGGATAGAGAGCTGGTAATCTTTTCTACAAGCTTATACTAAAATGCCCTGACATGTAGGGGAAGGAAAGGCAGAACGGATCACTTAAGCAAGAGCTAATGTAGAAAAAAGTCTGTTCGTTTTATTAAACATTTTCGAGAGGAAAACTTATTCATGAACAACATTTACTCTACGCTACTTATTAATTTATCTTAAAATTTTAAGTCATAGATAATTAAGATAATAAATGATTTGTAAAAGGTTAAATTGGTCCGTTTTAACTTCATAATTGAGGCACAACGGACCCACAGGAGGGCAGAATGGACGCGCTTAAAAAAAGCTATTAGAATATTTTATTCACAGATAAACACTGCCTCATCATCTTCAACACTGCCAACGCAAGCATAACGTACCCATAAACAAAAAAAAAAAAATACATTGAGTCTATCCCCCACTTGATACAAAAAAAACAAGTTTTCATCGTTACATAAAACTGTCCTTTTTCTGTTATTAAATCTCTTTAATCACTATTCCTTCATGTTTTCCATTTGTTTAATGTTTTTGGTTCACTGATGTCACCTAATGAACTATTTTTGTTTCTCTTCATATTTCTCCGGTCCGTTTTTCCTTTTAAACCACATTGACTCTTAATTATCGTCCACATAGTTTGATATTAGTTCCATTATAAGTCAGTTTGTATATAGAGACCACCAGAACATAAGCAAACTGTAGGTCAATAGAAAATCGTCAATTTTACACCAGAATATGAAAAAATAAACTTTCCTTGCTAAAACAGTGCCAACGTGGTCGGCGGCGTTGAGTACGCTGACCAAGATGTGGAGCAGAAAGAGCTTCGTCATGACACAACTCATTCAGAGATGACGTTATTCCTTTCAACATTTGAAGGTGTACCTTCGTACCTGCAGGATCCGTCTTACCTTCATTTCCCCTATTTAGGTACAGTTACCCTACTAACTATTACACATCTAATTCAGTAGCTAAGGTTATAGAGGGTGTCGGTCTAACCATATTTGCGTTTGGAAAATACTTGGAAACGATGAATTTGCGGTAGGTACAGTCGCCATTAGGTCAAGCTACAAGAAACTGTTAAATTTCTCCAAACCATTTTAACTATTAAAATGTTGGTGGTTAAGAGGGCGCACTCCGGTCCACTAGCGCCACTCCTTTAAAAAATATTATCTCGTGACTGAGAAGGAATTTTGAATAACGGCTCAATAAGCACCCTCGGTCTGTGTGTCTAGAATTTTCTAATAACTTTTAAAAACTTTCAAATTGAGACACGAAGCAACAAAATTCAATCTAAAGAAAAGCGGCCACATTCCTCTAGACCGTATTTTGTTGCTTCGTGTCTCAATATGAAAGTTTACAAAACGTATTAGAAAATTTTAGACGCACTTAGGGTGCTGATTGAACGCGGATTGTTCGAAAGAGTTACCGTGGCCCTGGCGCACAGGCAACTGAAGGAACAAGTGTGGGTTTTAGTCAGTAAGAGTCGACACGCCCTTCTGCTCCGCCTAGAGTGGGTGAGGTCATTTGATGAGGACCCACCCAAAAAAAAAAGGGTGCTGATTGAGCCGTTATTCAAAATTCCTTCTCAGTCACGAGAAAATATTTTTTAAAGGAGTGGGGCTAGTGGACCGGTGTGCGCCCGCTTAAGTTCAAAAACGAATGAGAAAATCTGTCGGTTTGTGGTAGCTTGATATGCTGGCAACTGTACCTAGTACCGCAAATTCATCGTTCGTAAAATCGACTGCATTCAAAATGCAGGGCGGGTATGTAATTACTTAAATGTAGGGCTATTATGTGGCGGGGCAATCATACGCTCACTCATTATGCTAACTGTCGACGTGACAAGTATTTTGTATTTAATCATGTTTTAATACAAATATCTAATATGGGAAGTAGATGTCCTGCGACAGGTCTCAGGCCACCTATCTGTCAAATCCGGTCGGTCCAGTGATTTAGGCGTGAAAAAGTAGCAGACTTATTAGTAGAGAATATTAGTATGGATTGGTTGGAAAATTAAATCGGAATAATATTCAGTTGTAAGTATAATAAATGGATGAATAAATCAAGTGAAAATGGGGGATTGGGCGAGTCACTAACTGGAAGAGATGATCGTAGTTTTAGAGCTTAATGTTGATGGGATAAACTAAAACAATGAATGTACTCGTAGAATGTCACAAATCTAGACTCATGTGGAGTAATTGCGTAACACACTAACAGGAGCAATGGCTTTCATTTTGACAGCTCAACAATATTCATTGCGTTATTTATTTATTTATTTATTTATTTTATTATTTATGTACACACAGTAAAATAGATACAGATACGGCATATTAGTATTAAGTACAAAGGTACTGCTTATTTCTTAAGAAATTTCTTCCAGCAGACCTGCGAAAGGAGAAATGAAAAAGAAATGTAGACAATAGTGTGTGAGAACAAGAAGAGAAGAATTTGATTCGTGACGTCTTAAACTAGAATATTAAATATACTATATTAATAATATAATACTATAACTAATACTATATTAATATTATATATATATATAATATTATAATATTTATCTTGTTGAGCAGACAGTTTTTTCGAACATATGAAGCAATGGATTAGCAATATCTTTCAAAATGGTTCTGATTGTGATTTAAATTATGTTACGCAATTGGTGTCCTGGTAGCTACTGAGATTTTTTTCAAGAAAAACCAAAGGCACAGTGCCCAAACTAATAATCTACCCCATGACTACAAGTGGGGCAATCACGTTTGTGGCAAATTTTTAATACAAGTAAACTAGCAACCCGCTCCTGCTTCGCACGGCGTTTACGACATGACAAAACATCGAGATTTCTTTATAAGTAAGTTTAAAATAATGATGTCTTGACTGGTGAAAACAGGTCACGACTGTTAGTAAAAAAGTCACCGGTACGTTGCGGTCGCTAAATCGGTTGAAAAACCTTCTCCCATCATAGATAAAGGCAATGCTTGTACAGTCCCTAATCTTTCCCATAATTGACTATGGTGATGTGTGTTACTATGACCTGAATACTGACCTCCGCAATAAACTTGACCGCCTTCTAAATAACTGCATTCGATTCGTTTTCAATCTTCGTAATCATGTGTCCGCGCACCGGTTGCTTTTAAAATGGTTACCCATTCGTCAGCGCAGAGAGTTGAGGGCTCTGTCTATGTTGTTTTCTATTCTAGACAAACCTACTTCTCCTTCTGACCTCACTTCACATGTTCAATACTTATGCTCCGCGCATAGTAAAAATCTTCGTTCCACCAACAATCGTCTTCTACGATGTCCTTCTCACCGCTCTGGTTTCGTTCACTCTTCTTTCTTTGTCCAGGCGGTCTTTCTTTGGAATGCGCTCCCTCTGAACATCAGGACGGCAACCAGTCGCTTATCTTTTAAAGTGAAGGCACGTGAACATATTCGTAAGAAGTTGGCAGAATCATCCCAGCGCTGATTTGCTGGATTCGTTTTCTCCTCTTCCTATCGTTATTTCTCTTGACTAAGTTTATTTTCGTTATATGTATGTATGTATGTATCTATGTGTTAGTATTTATTATTTTTCAAGTTATCCATCTCGTATGTTACACCTGCCATGTTTTGTCTCTGCATCACCCTAAGGTTGACTGGTAGAAAATGCCTCAGGCATTAAGTTCGCCTTTGTATAGTTTTTTTTTTACTTGTGCATAATGTTTTAATAAATAAATAAAATGAATGTATTATACACATCAACCTTCTGGAATAAATTCTCCAAATGATGGTGAAAACCACATTAAAATCCGTTGCACAATTTAGTAAAACAACGCGGTCATACAGACAGACCCCCGAAAAGCGACTATAGTTGAAAATAACCACTCAACTACGAGTACCATTTAATTATCCAAATAAAGACTCGATAAGTCACAATAAAACTTTAGACAATAGTTAAAGAAAGTCAAATTATTTATTCGCACCTATTGCAAACTTTCTCAAGCGATTAATTTGGAACATGTTATCATAGGTAACTTTATCATTCAGCTTGCTTAAATATGAATGATTCAGTAGGCTTTAACTTGGGTGATTATATAGCTAAATTGACTATTAATTACAGTGCAAGACTTAAATCATTAGTTAGTTAGAAATTGTCGTAACTTCGAAGTGACTTAGTGACTGTGGGTTTATAAAAACATAGAAAACAGTAATTATTTGATTTTCTGATAATTAAATTACTTTTACAATATTTAACACAACTAACTATTTACACTAGCTAACTATACAAATAAATATAAAAACAAAATGACACTTAGGCGTCGAAGTATTCGTCCGCATTGCTGTCATCCGGAAACGTGCCCAGAAGACTGGCAGCAAAACAATTATTAATTAACTGTAATTATTTTTCATTATAGATATCTACTAGTACTAGTAAAATTAATCTGTTAGGTACATGCAAAGTTAGTGTGTTTAAAGTGCTTTTTAACTCAATAGAAATAATTAATACATTTTAATAACCGTATCGGCAATTATATTTTTGAGCCGTTTGGGGGTGAAACCCTCGGGCCGTGGGGTCCGAGTGCTCATGGTTTGGTCAACGAAACCTCCAAACGGCTGATTGACACTTCCCGTGAACCAAGGGCTGGCTTTTACCTCGGCCAGAGGCTAAGCATTGCCATACAACGTGGCAATGCCGCCAGTCTCTTGGGTACGTTACTAGTCGACAGCGATGCGGAGGAATTTTTTGACGCCATAGTTTAGTTTTTTAATAGTTTTAGTTAGGTTAGATTATTATATTTTTCTTTTAATGGTGTGTTAGTTAATTAATTAAATGTAAGTTGTTATTTATGTACATAATAATCATTTTAATTCTGAAAAATGTTAGTCTACTCAATACAAAAGATATACGAAAAAGTTACGATCATCACTCTACCACCCTTATCCCAAATGATTAGGTATTTTCAGAAAATGTATATATATTTTACGTTAAAATACGTAGACTATCTCATAAAAACTCTGCCTCGTGTTCTAAAGACTGTAGCATGTAAAAACAAAGAATAAGATTTAGAAATAAAAATAAAAGTAATAACAATAATAACACATTTCAACTTTCCCGAAGTTCAACATTAAAAGAAAAAGATTCTTTGTACAACTTATAATATTTCTTTCAACTAACTTTGCTCTCTTACTGTATAATTTTCTTTATTTTTGCTACTTAGAAAAAGGGTCCGATATTAAGAGTTAAATACGCCCAATGACCTTTTATACTATATAAAAGTTTGTTACAGATAGCTCAGTTAAAATATTGTTTATGGTTATCCGCCGAGTTTCGTCGATCTTTTTAAAGCACCTAATTTTAAGCACTTTTTAAGATGGTTATATTCAATTTGATGTGTCTGGAAGTTTTTAGAGCAAACCCAAACTCAAACTCAAAACATTTGTTTCAATTAGACCATTCACAGGCACTTTTGAATTGTCAAGGAGTCGGTCAGTCAGAAATATGAAGCTATTTGCCCATTCCAAAGCGTAGTAGGTATCTACTGAGAACGGGCAATAAACTCCATGGACACTCTTTAAAATTTTATTGTTAGAAAATATTAGTTACATCATTAATGTTGAACTTATAATTATATCTGAGAACGATGTAAAAAAAAGACGTACACGTTAAAAGCGTCCAGAGTACAGCAAATAGAAACAAAAAATAACAATCCAAAGATAAAATAATTAAAAAAAGCCGTGGCAGCTGAGAGATGACCAGTCCCAACTGACGGGGCTGTTCACGAACATGACGCACGGATCAGTACCATTCAGCTCAACCATTTTGAAGGGAGCTAAATGATTCAACACACGCGCCACCGTCAGCGAGACATTTGAGTGAGCATAACATACTATCAGCCGCCAGGGCACGTTCAAGTCAATGATAGACATATTATCCGGTAAATGGTAGCTCTATAGTACATAGTGTTCACACCTGTGCTATGCAATTATGTAATACAAATGAGATTGAGTTTATACAATGCAAAGATAGTCTTAGATTCTTCAGCAGCTCCAACAGTATTCTCAAGTGTTAATCAATTAGTTGTCGTTGTGGAGCAGGACCAGCAATGAGCCAGGCATTTTTATCTGCAATGTAATTTCCTAACTTATAATATGTCTGCCTGCATAGTGTGCGTTTTATACAAGATTTGAAATTCTTCTTATTCAGTTGAAGTATGTGGGGAGGTATTTTATTGTGACACTAGCTGCGCCCCGCGGCTACAATCGCAGCGGTATGAAACATACTTTACAACCTATTCTCAGACTTACCAAAAATACACAAAAAAATCGGTCTAACCGTTTCGGAGGAGTTCGATAACAAACACTGTGACACGAGATTTTTATATATTAGATTTTAAACAGTACCCCATGAAACATGAGTCTACTTAACCAGCCTGAAACCTTGTTGAACATTTAACAATCTTCTCGTATAAACAAAACAGTTGTACAAAAATTCTATATAGATCAAAGTCAACGACACTTGAATTACGTCACGTCACCGGCTCACCTTACAAAAGCAATGATTATAACTTGTCAACCCCTTTCCAAACTTCGAATTCAACAACATACCGTCAGCTTTATGCAGAATATTAAAGCAGATTTAAGTTATACCGTTATTAGTCTCAGTATTTGACAAAGCGTGGCCACAAGCAGTCTGATTTCAGGTCAGCACTATTTAATTCTCAATTCTTTATTGCGTTTATTGTCAAATAAGGCATCATAATGATGAAGACTATTCGGAAGTTCGGTCTGGAGTACTGTGATGTGGAGACAATGCTGTGGAACGTGTCTGTGATGATGAGAGCCCTGATCCTGAATATTGATGGGAGGAATAAGAAACGTAAGCTGATGCATTATTAATTGATGTTATTAATGAAGTTCATGGTGACTTTATACCTGTATTTAGTTTAAACGAAGAAATATCTGCCAATTGAGTAGATGCCATTGTACGGTGAACGTACATGGGTTTTAAAATATATTTATTACAATAAGTTAGCCAGTAGGCTCGCGTATTTGCACTTTGAACGCGACCTACATTTGGCAGTGCATTGACACTGACATATTGCATTGTTCTATGCATTTTATGTATATTACATTTTTAGTGTTCAATTAGACGTGGTTTGAGTCGGACAACTTGCATTTTTATTTAGATTCATCCCGTTGAGCATTCACTGACATTTTTTGCATTTAAGTTTAAATTTGACATTTTACATTTGCATTGACATTACTTATGTTAGGGAAGCACCCTACAGCCATTAAAAATGTTGAAAATTGCGCCAATTTTGATGTGTTATTGCAAATTCTTGCAATGCCATTGCTTTTTACAAAGGGGATGCTATAAAACCACCCGCAAAATTCAACTTTACTTACGTTTTTTACAATTTGCAGGTCAGTGTCGGGTTGTATGTGGATTAAAATATGATTCGCAACAGAAACAAATATGATTTTACAGAATTGTAATCATTAGAATCAGCAATACCACTCCTTAACTTAAAATTGGTCTCGAATGTCATAATTTCATGAAATAGTCATTAAATGGGGTAATATGAACTTAGAGAGATGTATTGATGATTTTTATGGTTATAATTTTATAAATAAATATTTGTTACGACCGCGAATCTTATTTAGATCAACAAACAACCTAATACTGACATGCAAATTGCAAGAAACGAAAGAAAATTTGAATTTCGCGAACTACCCTGGCTTGCTTCGTTCGTGTTTCCAGTTATTTCTTTTGTCATCCATTTTTTAAGCACTTCCTCTTATCCGATTGAGCTGAAACTTGACATACTTATAAAACATCGGTGACAACGTAAAAATATGATACCATGAAGCTGATTTGATGATGGAGCCCGAAGGTGGCCATAGGGACTCCTCAACGAATTAAGATAGAGTCGTTGTGTTTGAACTCGTTGGTTTTATCTTGACAAGTACTATAGCCCAAGATGGTGTCCGGGGTGTGATGATGGAGCCGGAAGGTGGTCATAGGAACTCCTCAATCAAACAAGATAGCACATTCGTGTTTAGACTCATTGGATATGTATTGACAAGTGCTATTACACTAGGTGGTGTCCAAGGTCTGATGATGGAGCCGAAAAGTGGTCACGGGCACTCCTCAAGTAAACCAGATAGCCCCGTCGTGTTTGTATTCATTAGATTTGTCTGGATACTTGTCCAGACAAATCTAATGAATTACACTAGGTGTAGTCTAGGGCCTCATGATGGATCCGGAAGGTTGCCATCGAAACTCCTGGTCTCCGTCGAAACTCCCGAACTAGACAAGATAGGTTCGTTGTGTTTTGGCCATTTGGATACGTCTTGACAAGTAGGTACGTGAGCCCATGCTCCAGGATCTGATGATGGAGCTGAAAGCTCGCCATAGGAACTCCTCAACAAAAAAGTACTTAGTCTCTTTGTGTTTAGGATCATTGGTTTTGTCTTGAGAAAAATATAGCCTAAGGTGTAGTCCAGGGTCTGACGATGGAGCCAGATGGTGGTTATAGGAACTCCTTAACCAAGCAAAATAGAATCATCGTGTTTAGACTCATTTGATATGTATGGACAAGTGCTATTACGCTAGGTGGTGTCCAGGGTATGATGATGGAGCCAGAAAATGGCCACAGGAACTCCTCAACTTTACCAGCCCTGTTATGTTCAGCTCGTTGGATTTGTCTTTATACTCGTATGTACCTTACAAGTGAAGGCGATAGAACAAATATTTAAACAAGCTTTTAATGAGCTAAAGAGTACAAATAAAACTTACGTAAACATAGAACTTAAATATTTTCCTAAAAGCTTGAGGCGTGATAAATGATAAATGATAAATGATTTTATTTCTGTAAGTAGGTTTGTACAAACACTTTTACACGTCAATCATATTTTAAAACTAGATGAGGTCGGCGTTTCCTATCTGACTACTCTGAGAAGAAAGGCCGAAACAAACTCAGTGACCGTCCTTCTTACATTTAAAGGTAACCCTCAATCTTTTAGGAAAATATTTAAGTTCTATATTTACGTAAGTTTTATTTAGTACTTTTTTGTTACTTAAGAGCAAGCTTTTTAAAAGATTTTTAGTAATATTTTATTTAAAAAAATGGTTTCTATTGTGAGTGGTTGACCAACTGAAAACTCAATCATTCGCAGATATGACAACAATCCTATCAATTATAAAATAGGTTTCTAAGGCACAGGCGACGACGATTACGAAAGTAACCCAAATTAAGAAGCAAAAGGGTAGGGCAAAGGGCGGGGTTGACTCATAAACGTAGTAGGTAGTAATGTGCAAATCATTAATTAAGAAGGAAGTCTCGCTTCCATAGTATGAAGAATCATTCAAACCTTTTTTCAAAATTGGCTTTTAATTCTTTTGTTTGTGAAAGACTTGATCTGTTGTTAAATCTCATTCCAATATTTTGATTGGCTTTACTTATTTTGATCAGGCAAACAGGGTTCACACGAGTACAACAGCTTCTTAGTCTAGACCAGCCGATGTAAACTAAAAATTCCATCAATTTCCAGCAATCCCAATAATCTTCTACATCCTGGCTGTGTCAGTGTGCCTGGGCTACTTCTACGTGTACCTCGTGTCGATGAGCTGGTTCGTGTTCATTCGGTGCCCGGCCACCGGCGACCTGCTGGCGGCCATCGTTGTCTTCTCTCTGGGGGTCTCCAGCGAGATCGGGACTGTTAAACTGATCTATATGTTCTTGCATTTGTAAGTATCTACTGGAAATGTTCTGTGTTCTAAATGTGTGAGTACTATGTATTATAAAGCTACCATTTACTGGGTACGTCTTTCATTGACTTGAATGTGCCCTTGCAGTTGAGAGTAGGTATGTCATGCTCACTCAAATGTCTCGCTGATGGTGGCGCATGTGTTGGATCATTCGTTTCCCTTCAAAATGGATGAGCTGAATAGTGCTGATCCATACGACACGTTCGTTACCGGGTGCCGTCAGTTGGGACTGCTCATCTCTTAGCTGCCACGGCTTACTTTAATTACTTACTTATTTTATTCTTGAATTGTTTATTTTTTACTGTATACTACGCTTCGGAATTGGCAGCTAACTTCATTTTTTTAACTGACCGACTCCTTCACACTTCCAAAGTGTCTGTATCTGGCCTAATTTAAATAAATGCTTTGGGTTTGAATTTTTTTCTTGAGTGATGACGACTCGGCAAACGTAGGGAGCGACAATCTTCGTCGGGTGGCTGCTGATAGCTGGATGAGAGCATATGTCCTGCAGTGCATTGTTACAAGTTGATGATGAAGATCCAGATGAAGTATTGGATCTCTGGTGAAGTGACTATCTTCGCAAGGTGGCTGGTAGCAGCTAGATGAGAGAGGCTCGGATTACCATGGGCTAGTCAGTCTATACAAACACTAAATAAAAACAGTTTCACCCTTCTATGAGAGTAAATAAGGCCATCAATAATCTTACAAATAATATAAGACTGGTTAATCCTGTTCATTTGTTTTAGTCACTGCTAGAGTGTTAGAAGAATGTTTGGCGCCTCAATGACATTGACAGGGGGCGTTGTTGGTAAACATTTATGAAATTGTCATAGACATTGTATTACCAAAACAAGATGGCGCCGTTAGTTTCAATTTTGGCCACGCGCCAAAAGAATTTTGAAGCGTTGCACACATTCCTTTTTTAACTTTTTCCTTCTTTCCTTATTGCCAGCGACAAAGTCAGAGAGATAGTGTCAGAATGCCTGGCATGCGACTCCTCCGTGGTGGCAGGCAGTAGATTTTCGAAAAACCTACTGAGTACCCTGAGGCAGGTCAAGAAGAGGGCCATGGTGTTCTGGGTGGTCATCATTGGAAACGGCGTGGTATACATCATCAAACCTTTTATATTGCCTGGACGACATTTCACTGAAGACATGTTTATTCTCTTTGGTAAGATGATAATCTACTCTTATTTTATTCATTCATTCACTGGCAGACAACTGATAGCCTAAACCGCTGTGTCTAGAAGCATGACATTTTGCGCAAGAGTTACTTTTATAACGCAACGAAAAACCATCTCTAAAAGGGGGAAAGTCTCTTAAATAGGGGATGAAAGTTGGAATAGAAGTTCGTCATTTTTGCTCATGCGAAATGTCATCGGGCACACGGCTTGTATTATTAGATGCAACAGAGTAGGTTAGGTAGGTGTAGTCGACAGCCCGTCGCGAATCGCTGGTAACACTTTGACCTGGCAGTAAGGAGTTCCACTAAGAGGCCTGCTTATACTGCTTTTGTTATCACTGACGTGCGGCCTACCGTACCAATACAGTAGGTAACTATATCTTCATCATTAATTCTAATTCATTCATTTTAATTCATTATTGTCTCTCCTTTCTCCTTCCTTCCGTTTAAACCATCCAAAGGTTGTCTGTAAAAGATCGCTTTTACCGATAATACCACCTATTGTATCACCCTATGTAAAATTTCTACATTTATATCTGTAATTTTGATGGTGTACATGGTAAAGAGTATTCTATTCTATTCTGTTTTATTCTCTAAACAAACATTTAACTAGTGTTCATAGGTGCATTTCCAAACAATCTTCAACCCTATAACTACTTGCATTCTGAAAATTCGTCACCAACAGCTGCTTAGTTAAATTCTGACACCTCTTACTGTGCTGATGATATAATTGACCGAGCGAGCGCGAAGCGTCTCCGTTTCAGCTTGGGCAAAAATGTCAAATGGGCAAATGTGTGGGCTTTCGTATGTCCGGATGTCCGGCTGTTCTCCTCTTCAGGTCGCATTTCTCAACCGATTCTCGTGAAACTTTGTGAACAGGTTTAATTATATGGATCTTTTTTGTCGATTCAGTTTTTCGAAATTTTTCAAAATGGCGGAGATATGAGGATTGAAATCGTATAAAAAAAATCTGCCATTTCGCGCGCTTTTTGTTTTAAGGTGCGTGGTGAACATTTATTCAGTTTTAAGCTATGCAAAGACTATCACTACGGATGGTATTTAATACGAGGGTTGTTTGTACCGGTTCTGTTACTACTGACATGTGGCCCGTAGTAACGCTCCTGCTAAGTATATTTGTGTTAATGATAATACTGAATGTCGGAGCCAAACTACGCCTTAATTACGGCGTCAGAATAGCCCATAAATACGATTGACATTAATTTGGTTCAGCTCCAAAGTTATTTCTACAAAATAAATGCGTTAAGGGGACTACAGGTACTAAATGTAAGTTTTATAATGCCTAAAAGTATATGATCCACTGCAGTAAACAAAATCAGAAAAATATGTGATATTCTTCAGGATATTTCCTTATTAGATAGTGTGTTGAAAACATAATACAACTAATTTGATACGATAGAAAAAAATCACGAAGATACCTCTAAAAATTTCTTATAATGATTAAAAACCATACTACTATGCATTAAATCATTCAGATTTTTTGTCAGATTATTCTACAAGCAACACACTAACGTAATAGTGTTTTCATTTTTTAATCCAATCAATAGATTTTTCGTAAATTGATAATTGCTTCATATTTTGCAATAAATTACCAGCGTTGTGTCATCGCGCATCTCTTTCTTTTCTATGCAGTCCGACAGTGACCGCGCTTTAGCTGTTGTAAGCCTCTTAATTGCGTTAAACATGGAAGTAGAAGCTGCTGCGGTACTTTATGGCAGTAATATAATGATGCTCTGTGCTTTGTGGTCTTTGCTCGGCGCGTGCGGCGGCGGCGCATAGAAAGAGACAGACAGCGCTAATATAGCCAACGCGGTTTGATGCGTTATTTCACCGTGCCACAACCCTTTGATGTGACGAAAATACCGCCACCCGAGTTTTTAGCTTAAATTCAAAAGACATTAACAATGACACATCTCAATTTACGTATTAAGTATTGGAAAATCTGCGTAATGTCTTATTCAACGCGTTAATTTACTCGTCACGAGTCACGACGTAGGTGTGGCGGATGCAGAATTATAATTAAAATACATACTAAGATTTTTGTAATTGAATTCTTTCTTCTTTTCTTTCTTTCTTATTTTTTTCTTTTTTTAATTTTTCTTCATGTTTTTTTTTTTTTTTTTTACTCTTACTTTAAAGAAGTCGGTTTCAAGCTGAACGGATCCGGGAATGCGAACGGGCTGCGGAACCGGATTATACGTAACGTTTCCGGCAACAGAGCCTGTACTCTAATATCAACGATGTGTGGTATCCGGCTGGAGAAATCGATATTTTGTACTAAAATATTTGTAAAGTTGTAGAAAGGTCCCGCCAAAATAGTTTGAATTCTCAAATAATCACAGCTTTCTCAAAATATGTATGTATATTTTTTTTCCATAATTATTCTACTATAGAGGTATGAGGATCAGGGTGTAAAGTTAATTCATACCTCCATAGAAAAGGGAGAATCCTCCGACCAAACGGGCAGGTGCCCACCAGACACAACACCCGTTTGGTCGGAGGATTCTCCCTTTTGTATGGAGGTATGAGTGAACTTTACACCCTGTTCCTCATACTTCTATACTACCTACCTATTACCATCTAATATTTTGCATACTAGGTACTGGATTCGATTTACATATTGGTTTTATTTGAAATTGATAATAATTTATTTTAATCATTAATTGTCTAATAATGAATTAACTAGTTACCTATTGACAAATGTAATAGAATATTCCGTAAGTACTTAATTCTAGTATTGCGAATGTAAATAACTTTTAAGTCATGAATAAATAATTTAATTAACAAAAAAGTTACGTTCTGTTCATTTACCTTTATACCTAATCATTAAAAAGGAAGGTTCTAAATCAAAATTACAATTTATTCATAACCAATATTGTCACTCAACGAGGTTCTACAGGAAGACGATAATGACGTCACGCGTCATCAACAAGATTTCATAAACCATAATAACCGTTAGTCTAGTACTAACTGAACGATAGTCTCGCGGAGTCACGCACGGCCATTCCGTATCTCGCTCCGGTCGGACGGAAATAACGTTGCCGCTCCGACCGTGCGGTGCGGTACGGCAACGCCGCAAAAACGTGTTGAACGAATGGCAGCGCGCCATACGCGCACCAACGCTCAGTTACCGCACGTGTCCGCTTACCGGAATAAACTATCGACAATGTTCAACACGGAAAAATTAATACACGAAGTTAAAATACGTGATAATTTGTGGAATTGTAATTCTAAGCTCTATTTGGATCGAGTGACCAGAAAAAATGCGTGGGAGGAGATAGCTCAAGTATTCTATCGCGATTGGGAAGATTTCACGCCTGCAGAACAGCGAGAGAAAGGTAAGCTAGTTTCTTCTCTGTCTAACATTTAAGTTGGCCGCGGTCGGTGCGGTTTTGTTTTACGGAATTTCTAACAGGAGTTGTTAACATAAAATAATGTTTTTATGCAATAATCACTAAATTAATGAGGTTTTGTACAGTATATGCTTCAATAATATAACACTTTTTATGTCATTAAGATTTTTTTATGGATAACTTAAATGCGGTTAAAGAAGTGATGTAAAAAAAACAGACAAATTACGTATAAACGATTATAAAAATATGACTGTATTTTGTTTTTTTTTGTAATTAGCTGTAGGTATAGTCACACAATAAATTACAAATGAAAGGTCTACGTTCTAGCTTTTCTACAATTAATTTTTCTTTGCCATTGCCAACGCGCCGTTTAGGGTTGCCAGATAAAAAGTAAACAAAACGTAGGCACCTATTTTCCGAGAACATTTTACTTCCTGATTCTTTCGCAATGCCTAGATGTATTTACTTATTTATATGAGTTTCATATTAGTCACAAATCTTGTAAGCTTAGGTATGTGCCTCTGGCAACCTTGTGCAACTCGCCATGCTAGAGTTGGCGACATCTAGGTAACGCTAGGTTTTTGCTTTGACGAATATGAAATATCCTCGCTAATTTATTATCAAATAATGATGTCAGAATATAAATATGGATTCTAAGCAGTTGACTGCTGTAAAATATACATATCAACGTAAATATGTACAAAGTACAATGATTTAAAATTGTTTTTCTTTTTGTTTCAGTGGAGACTTTAATGAGAAAATGGCGCAACGTAAGAGATTACTATATTAAAGAGAAGAAGATAGGCGCAAAGAGCAAGTTGTCAGGAGTAAAGAAGAAAAAGAAGAAGTATAACTACTATGATTGTTTGTCTTTCTTAGATGCAGTTCTCAAGCAAAAACGGAGAGCCAAAGACAACAGTAGCGGCGATGAAATGATCGAAGAGTATTTAGAAGACACACTTACCGATGGTATGATATCATACGAACAATATCCACATTGTGAAGAAGAAGATTCTAATGAATCATCATCCTCTATTGATATTTCTCAAACCATTAAACAGGAAAAAGAAGAAACCATGACTTCTAAAAACATGCCGCCGTTCGAAACCCATATGATGGCATCCGCAGACAGATCACAAAAAGACGATAATGCTAAGGCGAATAAGAATTTCTTGTTGTCATTACTTCCAGATGTCACATCCCTGGACGGGAGACAGAATATGAGATTTCGTCTAGGTGTCCTGAATCTCCTAAATGACATAAAATTTGAACTGAAATGACCGCAGCCAATTATCTAGTTTCCAAAATCCACTTAGTAGTACTCCGCTAATTAGAAATTGTTACTGTGAGGTTCCCCAGTTCATTTGCTTAATCATAATGAGTCTCGTTCCTGTGTGCCTAAAATGTTGGTCCAGTGCGGTTTTCGTTCCGCTTCGTTGCGTCCTGTATGGCTAATTCAGAACCAAAATTAAATGATTTTAGTAATCGGTTTGTGAGAGTCTTAAAGCGAATGTGTGAATAAGTGAGTGAATGACAAAAACACATAATTACTGTTAAACTATATTTAATTAAAATTTAATAAGTTTGTTTATTTTGTGTTTCATTTACATTTTCTTACAAAAATGTTTTTTACAGATGTCATAATAAAATTCCCTGGCTAATTAGACTTTTAAATCTAATTAGACTTTTAAGTCTATTTAAACAGAGAAATTGAATTCAAAAAGAAAAAAAGGGATCCGTACGTCCTAATGAAAAAAAACGGAACCCTTATGGGATCACTCCTGTGTCTGTCCGTCTGTCACAGCCAATTTTCTTCGAATCTACTGGACTAATTATGTTGAAATTTGGTACACGTATAAATTTCTGTGATGGGTCACAGAAATTTATTAAAAACAAATGTTTTGCAAAATATCCTGCCTGACATATCAAATGAAAGGGCTTGTCATAACGGTTTCAAATTATGTTTTCGTATAATTTTAAAATAATTTTTTTTGAAGTTATTTAAGAAAATATATGCCCAAGCCCCTAACTCTACGAGGTCAAACTCTACAAACCTTACATCTTGGTTAAAATGTAGGGCTTGGCCGTTCCATTAAACTATTGCATGACACAACATTAAAGACCAGTGACTTAATTTCTTAACATAGGAGTGTCTGTGCGACGGCCGCGAAACGGGCAAGCCGTACATTTTGACCAAGATGTAAGGTTTGTAGAGTTAAGTCTTCTAGAGCTAGAGGCTTGACTCTACATTAGATCTGATAACTTTTTAACAGTGAAAGCGTTATGTAAGCCTTGGCAATCTACTTTACATAAAACGCTTTTGGTGGATAACATATTCATCGTACGGAACCCTCTCCACGCGAGTTCAACTCGCACTTGTTCAGTTTTTTATTCTAAAGTTACCTTATATCGATTGAGAATCTGCTTTTGACTAACTTCATATTTGGCAGTAAATATTCATTAACTCAATGCACGATCGAACCTGCGGGTTAGTTACGTAACACACTAACAGTAGGAATAGATTTCATTTTGACAGTTCAAAAACATTCATTGCGTTATATACGTTGTTGAGTAGACAAACTTTTCGAACATATGAAGCAATGGATTAGCAATATCCTTCAAAATTATATCAGCTTGTTATTGATAGTGTGTTACGGAATTAGGGCGCAGGTTGACTAAAACGTAATTCTTTATTCACAGGTTTAGAGCCAATGCATGAGAATCCAAACTATCAAATAGCAACCATGCTGTTTACTGCAGGAGTCGTCTTCACCTGTTACGTTCCAGCCAACATCACAGCATTTCTCATAGTTGTCACTGGCTATATCGAGGCCCAAATGTTGTCATTAACTGATGAACTACTACATCTCTGGGAAGACGCCGAAGAACATTATTGTAGAACCAAACAGGCTGTTAGTATTTTAGACAATAACACAAATGAATTTGATCTTAAAAATAAAGCTATGAATGATTACGTAGAGGAACATCTCAAGGAAATAATAAGGATACACGGAAGAAATATCAATTTATTAAACCAAGTTGAGAAGGTATTCAGTGGAGCTATTGCCTTAGAATTCTTTCTTCTAGTAATTGGTCTAATAGCAGAATTACTAGGGGGGCTAGAAAACACATATTTGGAGATACCATTCGCTCTGATGCAAGTTGGTATGGATTGTTTGACAGGACAGCGCGTCATGGATGCAAGCGTCAAGTTCGAGAGAGCTGTTTACAATAGTAAATGGGAGAACTACAATATATGTAACAAGAAGATCATACTGATGATGCTCCAGAGTTCTCAGAAGACGATGAAACTGTCTGCTGGCGGCATCATAATGTTGAGTTCCAGCTGCTTTATGCAGGTCATCAGGTCCATATACTCAGCGTATACAACGCTGAGGTCGACAATGAATTAGATACATATAAAATTAAGCGAATAGATTACGAACGAGACTTTTCAAAATAGATTCTTGGATAGATTCTTTTTAGAATAGATTCTTCCAGTAGCAAGGAGATAAAAATACTTATGCTTTCATAGACTGATACTCATTATAATATATCATAGCTTTAAATGATATTAGCTTTAGAGAATTGTAGATATCTTAAATTATCTATTCATCTGTAACTGAAACTAGCTTAATTCCTAAAATAATAGGAATTAACTTGTCGATGAAAATATATCTGAAGTACGGGATATATCTAACACAAATAAAATGCAACATCAAGGAAAGGACAAATTAATTCACGATAACTGTGTGACTGACTAATCGATCAACAGTCACTTAATAACTATAAAATACAAACAGAACTCGCAGATTGGAAAATAAATTCAGTTTGTGAATCACAATTGATACATTAAGAATAGATGGTAATTACGAGAAACGAGTCATTACAATATTTGTATAAGTTCGATAGCTACATGCAGTTTGAGTATTGCTGATAAAGGATTTCTTCAAGATTGAGAGATCGTTTTGGGGATTCTAACATTCCTGCCTTATACAAAGATCGAGTAACTATACATAACAATATAGTGTCGACTGCTTCTGGTATAAGGTTCAGAGAATCGAGGTTGGTGAAGTTCGGAGGATCTGAATTTATGGTCAGAATGAGGGAGTCAATTCGAAAGTTTGGCTTGGAGTACCTCGAGCTACCGGACATGGTGTCAAACATATCTGCCATGTTAAGGGTGCTGACGCTTAATATTGATAGCCGGAATAAGAAACGTATGTATACTTTATATTTGAACTCTTTTTGGCTTATTACACTTTGTGAATAGAAATCTTCACTACTATTGTAGACAACCAACTGATTGCTGAAGATTTCATTTCAGCATTGATATTTTTTATTGAATAATACATTGAAAACGATCCTTTGTTACGCGTTCCACTAGGAATTTCGAGAGCCCATGAATTAAACTTATTTTCTAGATTCGCGTCATTTCTTTCCTGATATAGTCATTTATTATATAATGTTTCTTGCAGCTATCCCAATAATCTGCTACATTATAATGACAATCTCGTGCATCGACTACATCTACGTGTACGTTTTCTGTGGCATCTGGTTTACGTTCTGGCACTGCTACCAGACCGGCGACCTGGTAGAAGCCATGGTCGCCTTCTCTCTGAACTGCACCAGCGAGGTTGCAGTCATAAAGCTGGTCTACATGATATTTTATAAGTAAGAAACGATTTTTTGTTTAGGTTCTGAAATTGATTTTCAAAATAGGCACAGTTTCCAGAATGTTGTATTTTTTTTATGAGTTGGTTGGTGCCTTCAGCCCATAATTCATAATGAATAAGTAAAGTTACGAAACATCCTGTGGGAATAGAAGATTCCCTTTGAAACTGACGCCTAATGCCTACCCGCATGGGTAGGTTACTTGATGCCTTCAAGTATATCGCATGATTGTGCATGTAAATACGGTTATTCAATTTCGAGCATTTACATGTTATTAGCACCTATAACTTGTATGTGTGGTTTAAACTGTAAATATAAGTAAAAAATATAGCTAATTTCATCTTAATTTTCAGACAAAAATTCCAAAACCTAATAGACATACTTCTATATTGTGATTCACGAACAGTCAAAGGCAGCAGATTATCAAAAAACTTGAGGAAAGCTCTTAGGAACGTTAAAATGCGTGCGATCATCTATTGGGTAGTGCTTCACGTAAATGGTGTGGTGTACGTGATCCAACCCATCGTCCTTCCTGGACGGCATCTGTCCGTGGATGCGTATATAATACTCGGTAAGTGCTATAATTATACAGAAACCTATATTTTATTTGGAACGGTGATTTTGTGGTCTTATCTTTTTCAAATGTTCATGTGCCAGTTCACGTTGATAAGTTCATAGTCCACCCAATCATGTACAATCCTACTATACTACATAATATAATATAATATATGATAAATATAATATACAGAGTTGGAGTCAATGTTACACACGTTACAACAAACAAGCAGAGAGGCAGGATTAGAAATTAACCTGATCAAAACAAAACTCATGACAAATGCCGCACAAAACTCTAAATGTCTTGAAAACACACAAGTAGAGTACGTTGAGAGCTGTATCTTCTTAAACAAACAAATTTGCTTCCAAAAACTAAACAACGATGCAGAAGTAGATCAGATAGAATAAAATAAAATAATAATAATAATAAATGAAATGAAATGAAATGTTTGAAAAATGTCTGAAATGTTCAGTAGTGCCATCAGAATGGAATTTGGTGTGGACAAATGTGCGGTCATGCATGTAAAGCGAGGGGAGATTGTGGAATCCGTCGGAACCCAACTCTCGGATTCCATAAACCTTAGAACCCTCTCTGCATCCGAAACCTATAAGTATTTGGGTATGTCGGAAGCATTGGGCATCAATGGTACTGACATGAAGCAATCGTTAAGGGAACGCTTCTTTGGCCGTCTGAAAAAAGTATTTAATAGTCTTCTATCAGGCGGAAACAAGGTACGCGCCTTTAACGGTTGGGTCATGCCGGTTTTGATGTACTCTTTTGGCATACTCAAATGGACTCAGACCGAACTCAACGCCCTGGATAGGAAGGTCCGTACACTGCTGACTGCAAATCGAATGCATCATCCTCGGTCATCGGTAATGAGGCTGTATATCCCACGAAAATGTGGAGGTCGAGGCTTTTTAAATGCTAAAAACCTCCATAATCGCGAGATATGCAGTCTCAGGGAATATTTCTTAGAGGCCGACGTGGGGATGCATCGAGATGTGGTCAAAGTGGACAAGGGCCTCACCCCGCTCTCCTTGGCTAAAGAGAACTGGCGCAAGCCAGTAGTGCTTGACACTAATGATCGCATGGAAGTATGGCAGAGTAAGGAGCTTCACGGACGCTTTTTTCGGGCCCTACATGGACCCGATATAGATCAACTAGCGTCCGTAGCCTGGCTGCGTTTAGGTGATCTCTTTGGAGAAACCGAAGGTTTTGTCTGTGCAATTATGGACGAAGTTATGATGACAAACAACTACTGGAGATTTATTGTGAAAGACGGCACGGTTGACATTTGTCGGGCATGCCACCGTGCAGGTGAATCAATCAGACACATTATCTCCGGATGTTCTAGTCTAGCTAACGAAGAATACTTGCATAGACACAACCTTGTAGCCAGGATTATCCATCAGCAACTTGCTCTCAAATACAGCCTTGTAGAATCGGAAGTGCCGTACTACAGGTATGTGCCCGACCCAGTTCTCGAAAATGGAAATATCACATTGTACTGGGATCGATCCATCATCACTGACAGGACTATTGTTGCCAATAAGCCTGATATAGTGGTGGTGGATCGATTAGAGCGGCGTGCAATGATTGTTGACATAACGGTCCCACATGACGGGAACCTCGTGAAAGCCGAGAAAGATAAACAAATCAAATATCTTGACTTGGCTCGCGAGGTTGTCGACATGTGGGATGTGGACTCAGCGATCATTGTACCGATAGTCGTGACAGCCAATGGATTAATAGCCAAGAGCCTCGACCAACACCTAAGGAGGCTCTCGTTGGGTAGCTGGATCAAGGGCTTGATTCAGAAGGCGGTACTTTTGGACACGGCCCGCATTGTTAGGAGGTTTCTCTCTCTGGAGCCCTGACCGCCGGTAGCTTGGACCCTGTTCCCGATACCGGTGGGCCACTATTTTTTATATTTTTAAATGTTTTTATATTTTTATATTCTAATATTTAAAAATATAATTTATATGTATATATATGAAATAAAGGAAATAATAATAATCTTTATGGAAATAAGGTAAGAGTTACAAAACCTATGAAGCCTCTGAAACCCAAACTAGGTAAAAACCTGTATGTCAGATTTCAGCGCCTTCTCCTAATTCATTACAATATATTTTAACAAATAATAATAATAACATCGTAAAAATAAAATAACAATAACAACATCGTAAAAATTTTGGAGCCTAAAGGAAATTCTAAAAAGTAAGATGCCGATGAAAATCAAGAGCAAAGTCATGGACTGGACTCATGTTTTTTAAGAAACGTTAACCTACGCCTGTCAAACGTGGAAGTTCACCAAAAGAGATAAAAATAAAATCACGACCTGCTAGCGAAGCATGAAGAGAAGTGGTGCAAAAATCAGGAAGAGTAAAAAATCCGTCACACTGCTATTAAATTAATATTAACATAATAATTTAATATTTAATTTAATTTTAATATATGTATATACAATGTAATAATAATTATATATGTGAAAGTTTTTATGTTTGAATGTTTGTTACTCAATCACGCAATAACGCCTGAACGGATTTGGATGAAATTTGGCACACAGATACTTGCATTAACACATAGAACAATTGAGACTTATGCGGGTGAAACTGCGAGACGCTGCTAGTACATAATAATAGAAAGACTAAATACGATTTTTTCTAAAGTAAATCCATTAATTTTCTAACTTTTAGGTCTGGAGCCGATGTTTGAATCTCCTAACTTCGAGATAGCCTCTGCAATGATGGGAACCGCTGTGATATTCATTTGCTACACAGTGGCAAACGTATCTGGCTTCCTCATCCTCATCATTGGGTATACAGAAGCTCAAATGTTGGCTTTAAGCGAAGAAATGACACAACTGTGGAAAGACGCTAATGACCATTATCAAGAAACGATGAAAGAATTGAGTAATTTTGAATCGGTTTATTTACAAAATAAAGTATTCAATAATGTAAAAGAAACAGAAATTCTTAATGAGTATGTAAAGAAACACCTCATAGATATAATAGAAAGACACGCAGGCAATGTGAATCTTTTACAAGAAATTGAAGGTGTGATGAGAGGTCCAAATGCGGTTGGATTTTTGTTTCTAATCGTAGGACTTATAGCAGAATTACTTGGTGGGCTAAAGAATACAATATTGCAGCTTCCTTTCACATTAGTCCAACTGGGAGTGGATTGTTATTTGGGACAGAAGATAATGGATGCAAATATAAAATTCGAAAGTGCAGTATACGATTGTAAATGGGAGAACTTTGATCAATGCAACAAGAAGATGGTGTTGGTGATGCTTCAAAATTCGCAGAAGACCATGACGTTGTCTGCTGGTGGAATGGCGACTTTAAGTTTTAGTTGTTTTATGAACATCATTAGATCGACATATTCTGCTTACACTACATTAAGATCTATGATTTAGACAGCAGCCATTGCTTACCGCCATTGTATAACTTTTCTAGTAAATATACAGTGTTAAGTCTAAAATTAACATTTTATTGATTGACCTATATTCGATTAGTCCAGTATTTCGAACTGCGGTTTATTTCAGGTGGTAAGACACCTGTCTCACCACTGACGAGGAAGCGACTAGGTATCAACGATTTTTTAGCTCGAGAAACGTACAGGAGATTATAAGTCCCGTGTAAATAAAAGAGATACATATAATAGGTCTTTACCTATGAAATTGCCGTTTTGTATGAAAAAATTTAAACGAATTTTTTTCATGAATTTTTTATTTGTATTAATCGAAGTAATCACCCATGCAATCAATGCATCTTTGCCATCGCAGTGGCAGTTTATTGATGCCCTTCTTAAAGAAATCAGCTGGACGGGAGGCAACAAATTCTTCAAAGGCATTTTGTACTGCCTCTCGGGTATTAAATTTTTTTCCCGCCAAGAAGTTATCCAAATTCTGGAAAAAGTAGTAGTCTGTAGGCGCAAGATCTGGTGAGTAGGGCGGATGACGGAGAGCTTCCAACCCCAGTTCTTGCAACTTGGAGACCGTCTGCTGTGCAGTATGAGGTCGCGCGTTGTCGTGCAGGAGCAGCGGAGACGAGCGATTGACCAATGCTGGTTGGAGATGCGCCAGCTTCTCCATCATTGTGTTCAGTTCTTCACAGTACACATCTGCAGTAATGCTCACCCCGTTTGGTAAGAAGCTGTGATGAATCACACCGGCGCTAGACCACCAAACAGTGACCATCACTTTTCTAGGGGTAAGTTTTCGTTTAGGGCATTGTTTAGGTGCTGAACCAGGATCCAACCAACTTGCTGAGCGCTTACGGTTATCAAACAGAATCCATTTTTCATCGCAGGTAACAATGCGGTTCAAAATTCCTTCATTTGTGTGTCTGTTGAGCAGTGCAAGGCACGTCTCGACGCGTACTTCGCGCTGGCGATCATTGAGTTCGTGGGGCACCCATTTGTCAAGCTTTTTTACCTTGCCAATTTGACGCAAATGGACCAATATTGTTTTGACGCTAACGTCGAAAGCTGCTGCTAATTCAGCCGTAGATTGTGTATCATCAGCTTCCACAATCGCCTTTAATTCGTCATTGTCGACCAAAGTCTTCGGACGACCGCGAGGTTCATTTTTCAGGTCGAAATTTCCAGAACGGAAGCGAGCAAACCAATAACAGGTGGTGCGTTGGTTTGTAGAGTTAGCTCCGTAAACGTCGTTGATGTTGCGTGCCGCTTGTGCCGCGTTGCTGCCACGACGGTACTCATATTCCATAATTACTCGAATTTTTAACGTATCCATGATGACGAAAAAGATTGAAATGCGATGAAAATGTAACACTAATCAATAAAGAAATGACTACTTTTAGAAAAAAAAATCCATGTTTTTAAAATAAAATTAATTTGAAATTAGAATTCATAGCCAAACAAAAATTATTTTGATTTGAAATGGCCAGTACTGCAGAACGGCAATTTCATAGGTAAAGACCTAATATTAATAGTTGATCGCTGACTTTTTATACCACCGGCGAGTACTCGTTTGTCGCAGCAACAAGAACTATCAAAGAGAGTATTCGCTTAGCGAGGCTCGCTTGGCGAGCAGAACATTCGCTGAGAGTCTTACTAAATAAACCAATTACAGGCACTTTTAAATTGTCAAGGGGTCGGTCAGTCAGAAAGATGAAGCTAGTGGCCCATTCCAAAGCAAACACAAGCTGGTACATACGCATACCAGCGAGTAATCGTTCGTCTCCGTCGGGCTCTCGCTGCTCGTTGCTCGCCAAATCGTTTTTTGTTGCTAGCTCTACTCGCTTCCCGTTCATCGCCGAGGGTGGGACAGGTGCCACGATTCTGGATTGACGCTCATATATACATACAGCTTCAAGTCCTGTTTTGTACAAATGCTTTGTTAATTACGAGAAGTTTAATTTCAAATAAAATAATATATTGTCACCAATTTTCCTAAATATTCCTTTATAACGTTATAACATATATTTTTAGAAATGCAGACTAAATGAGTAATATTGTATCTAAAAGTGTAAGTCGTTAAGGTAGGTTTATTAAACCAGCGGGGTAATTACGTAACACACTAACAGTAGGAATGGGTTTCATTTTGACAGTTCAACAACATTCATTGCGGTATTTACGTTGCTGAGCAGACAATTTTTTCGAACATATGAAGCAATGGATTAGCAATAGGCTTCAAAATGATTGAGATTGTGATAGATAGTGTGTTACGTAATTAGGGTGCTGGTTGGGTTGCAAATGCAAAAGTGAATTTCTCGAGTTCTTGCTAAACCTGACCCTGGGCAGGCTTCGCAGTGACGTATAACGCGGACTACTGTAAATATAGTAGTCAATAGTCTAAACAATCGAAGTCCTGTTCGCTGTACCGTCAAAACCCGGTGTATCGAGAGCCACGTATTTTATTATAGCACACTGGAATCTTTCTCTCTCTCTAATTTTCAACCCCTATCCGTATTCCGTAGGTGGACACAATTTTAAATATATCCATGCGCACGCGCGTGCACTCCATTATTGCAGTTTTCCGGTCTTGAGCTAAAAAAATTATAATTATAAATGATTTTAGTTCTGTAAGTAGGTTTGTACAAACACTTTTACACGTCAATCATAATATAAAAACTTGATGAGGTCGGCTATGGATTGGATTGAAAATTTGGTGTATATGCAGATGCACCGAATTTTCACTACAAGCCATATTTTTTGGTGTAGCGTTTAGTCATCTTTAAAAGATACCAATAATGTCAAAAATGTCGGGCTTCCGCAAGTTTGGCCTGCAACACTGTGACTTTCCGTCTTTCATGGAAAACGTAGCATTCTATATGAAGGCTGTAACTCTGAAAATTAATATAAGAATTAGGATAAGAATTAGGATAGAAGAATTAGGATAAAAATTAGGATAAGAAACGTACGTATTAATTATTCTATTTAGTAAATTAATTTAATGGCATAGTTATAACCTATGAAAGCAAAAGGGGGTGACCCTGTTGGCAGTAACCGGGTAACTGGCCACGAATTCAAAAACCTGCTACAGAAAATGTCGAAATGGATACGCCTAATCCGAGGATAAAACCCACGCTAAGGCGGGCCGTAGACGATCAATTATATCACGAATTGCGTAATGTTTTTGACCATTCGGGTTAATATTGAAGATTGCTCAAGGATTGAACAAAAGTTTGAGCGAGTTAATATTCATTGCAACATATTTTTTAACTGCACCGTGTAGGATCAGTATTGCGCAATATTTTTAATCCTGACTGGAAGCTTGACATGGTCACAGAATATACTAGGCAAGTCTTGCTCACGTGAAAACATGTACGTAATTGATCGTTTGAGTGCAAGGGGTGATCAAATCAAATCAAATTATTTATTTGCTTAATACAGGTAGGCATAAACAGATGTTATGAATAAATAAAAGTACTCTGTATCATTACCTAATAAGGTGTGCAAATATTTATATTATTGTCTGAACTAATCAAATAATTATTAAAATAACATTACAAAGTTATTATACTCAAAAAATTAAATAAATTTTGAATACTACAAATGTCAAAGGTTTAAAAATAAAAATTAAAAAAGCACGTGTTGCACTCGGGGACTGCCGCGGTAAAGCTATTGCACAGGATTTTTTATCAACTTATGCGATTATAATTATTTATTTATTTTTTATTTATGCAGTTTTTTTTTTCTTTGATGTTAATTCAAGTACAGTCGTACCATATACATACACGTTAAGCGAACGCTCGGCCGAGCTACAGGGTAGGTGGAGTGGGGGGTGTTAGGTTTTATTTTCGTTACGGAATTTCTTGATTCGGTCGCCGCGCTCAAAGCCCGCGATAAAAGCTATGCAATAGCTTAAAATTGTCAGATGAATTACAATACATGCCATAGACTTAACAATCAAATTAAAATTAAAATATTGGTACAAATTAAAATAAGATTATACAGATGGCAAATTAAATTGTTAGGTAATTGGTTTGGTTGTTGTAATTTAATTGTTCAATATTATTGCACAATAAAAATATTGCACAATGTTATTTAAGATGTAGGACCGCCTAAGCATTCGAGCTTGCGACCATTTAGACCAACGAAACATTCACTTCCATGTTCATTATGATTATTTGCCAATCAATATTGAGAAACATTTATTCCTATACTAGCAAGCCGCAACTACTTCGCACAGTTTTTAAGACTCCACTTAACTGAACTCAAAGCATTTATTTCAAATAAACCAATTACAGGTACTTTTGAATTATCAAGAGGTCGGTCGGTCAGAAAGATGAAGCTAGTTGCCCATTCCAAAGCGTGGTAGGTACTAAACAAACACCGAGTTTTCTTTAATATGCGTAAGTTTAATATACATGTATTATGAACATTAATCTTCCGGAATAAATTCTGTAATTGATGGTGAAAAACCGCATCAAAATCCGTGGCGTGTTTTAAAAGAACAACGCGGTCACACAGACAGACTAACACTCGACGTCGACTTTAATTTATAATATGTGTAGATATAATAACATAATATGTATAGATAGATAATGCTTCTACCTATATGTAGAAGCATTATCTCATCATTGATTTGAGTAAGTTTAAACAAGTTACAATTCTTCCAGCTGTCCTTCGTCTTCTACTTTCTCACCGTCTTCTGTGGCGCTTGTTACTTCTACGTTTAGTTGGTGTGCATGATCTGATTCATCTTCTGTCGCTGTCCCGACACCGGCGACGTGTTGGCAGTTCTCATCGTCTTCTCTCAGGGCATCGCCAGCTAGGTCAGCACTGTGAAGTTTCTGTACATTTTGATTAACTTGTGACTGTTTTTTAACTGTACTCTCGGGCCAAACTGAAACGCGATTCGCTGGCACTGATTAAGTCAACTAACTTGTATGGAGGTGTTAAAACTGACATGAATAGTCGCGTGACTTCCTTATCATTAAAACAAACGACGCGCACAGTAACATCCGGCATCCCGCACGGGTTTAGTCTCAGTGTGGCCAGAGCCTAAGGTTTATGCGATTTGTAGTTAAAGAGTTGAGTTGTTTGCACGAATTCCTTTACACTTTACGAAACATTGTCATTTCTTCATCAGTAGCAAAAAGTGTTCGATTCGAAGCTTTTTTCACAGATTTTTTAAGTTTGCTATGCTTGTCTAACGATTTGTCATAATTAAACATTAAACATAAACAGTCTTATTTATAAACGTCTCTTAAATTTTAATCAATTGCTAAGCAACTGATTAGCAAAATTCTTATTTATAAACGCTATTTAGCGCTAAGAGGTCGCTAAGCAATTGATTAGTAGCTGTCAAAATTAAACACCACCGGTGCACTGTTAAGAGGATGCTAAGAGGCAAGATGGCGGATTTTATATGAATCAGCTGATGGATTTAATACGATTATTGTGGGCTTCTAGGTTATTTTGTTCCTAATATCGAGTTGTGCCTTAGCAAATATGGAATTCGACAATCTTTTCCGGGATTTCAGAACGACGCAAAAAATTAAATAATTTTGAGACACCGGCGGGAAGTAGACGGAGGAATACCTACAAACTTCGTTTAAATCCACTACGATAATGATTGCCTATTACATATTCTTCATTCGAAGTACACATGAAAGGCTTTATAGGGAAAGCTCAGTCAGGAGGAGGCTCAGTAGGTGCTCAGGAGGTTTGAATTAGTTCTTAAGGAAGCTCATGGGAGATTGTGATTATCCAATGTGTTATCCCATGTGCCCCTCATCTTATGACGCCAGTTTTAATGCCCAGAACTAAAGAAAATCCGCGTTGTGGCAGTCACACACAAAAACAAGAGACAATTTGTAAAAACAATTTATTTTGATACATATTAAAGCTACATTTTTGTTATAAATTCATTATTTTTGATTTCCAATATTCTCCGTCCAAAGATATCGACCGTGCCATTCTTTCTTATGCCACTCTCATTCCTTCTTTATTTTTACGTAGCATGTTTTCATCCATCGCCGTCTATGCGAATAGTTGAATAGTATTGGTGCTAGGTGCGAGTGGCTTTCATAGCAGCAGTCAAACTTGTTCCTGTAAATAACCATAATAATTGTTGTTAAAAGACACTGAAACCCCGGTGCAAAAGCAATAGGAAGTAATATAAAATAGACACAAGTACCTACATACACTTCTAAAAGAGCATATTCGTGTTAAAGGGCTTATAGGACATGAAAATACATAGCTATTATCGGCTATTGCTTTAACATTCATTTGGTCAGTTTACATTAGCAAGTAGACATAAATTCAAAGATAAATACCTTTACCTGTTTACTCCAATTATTTGGAGCTTATTATTTTTATTGCTACCATCGCGAACATAATGAAATAAACCAAATCAATCATTTTATTCCTGTTCAAATTTTCCGATAACATTTTTGACTTTTGTCTGTCAACGTCACGAGTAGTCACGACAGATAAAAAAATCGTGGGTTTGATAAATTTATTCTTAAAATTCTGTTTTTGAGTCGACTATTTTGAATATAATCTGTGCAAAACGCATAATTTCACCTCTATTTCGTGTCGCAATTAATCACCAGCTAACTAGCGTTTATAAATAAAGAAAAGTTAATCATTGATTAAGAGCTAACTAACAGTCTTATTTATAAACGTCTCTTAAATTTTTATCAATTGCTAAGCAACTGATTAGCAATTTTTTTATTTATAAACGCTATTTAGCGCTAAGAGGTCGCTAAGCAATTGATTAGTAGCTGTCAAAATTAAACACCACCGGTACACTGTTAAGAGGATGCTAAGAGGCAAGATGGCGGATTTTATATGAATCAGCTGATGGATTTATTACGATTATTGTGGGCTTCTAGGTTATTTTGTTCCTAATATCGAGTTGTGCCTTAGCAAATATTGAATTCGACCATCTTTTACGGGATTTCAGAATGACGCAAAGAATTAAATAATTTTGAGACGCCGGCGGGAGGCACACGGAGGAATACTTACAAACTTCGTTTAAATCCACTACGAGAATGATTACCTATTACATATTCTTCATTCGAAGTACACATAATGAAAGGATTTATAGGGAAAGCTCAGTCAAGACGAGGCTCAGTAGGTTTGAAGAGAATGAGTTCGTGAGGAAGCTCATGGGAGATTGTGATTATCCAATGTGTTATCCCATGTGCCCCTCATCTTATGACGCCAGGTTTAATGCCCAGAACTAAAGAAAAGCCACGTTGTGGCAGTTATACACAAAAACAAGAGACAATTTGTAGAAACAATTTATTTTGATACATAATAAAGCTACATTTTTGTTATAAATTGATTATTTTTGATTTCCAATATTCTTCGTCCAAAGACATGGACCGTGCCATTCTTTCTTATGCCACTCTCATTCGTAATTTTTTTACGTAGCATGTTTTTATCCATCGCCGTCTATGCGAATAGTTGAATAGTATTGGTGCTAGGTGCGAGTGACTTTCATAGCAGCAGTCAAACTTGTTCCTGTAAACAACCATAATAATTGTTGTTAAAAGACACTGAAACCTCTGTTCAAAAGCAATAGGAAGTAATATAAAATAGACACAAGTACCTACATACACTTCTAGAAGAGTATATTCGTGTTAAAAGGCTTATAGGATATGAAAATACATAGCTATTATCGGCTATTGCTGGGCTATTGCTTTAACATTCATTTGGTCAGTTTACATTAGCAAGTAGACATAAATTCAGAGATAATTACCTTTACCTGTATACTCCAATTTTTCGGAGCGTATTATTTTTATTGCTATCATCGCGAACATAATGAAATAAACCTTATAAATCATTTTATTCCTGTTCAAATTTTCCGATATTTTTTTTGACTTTTGTCTGTTAACGTCACCAGTTGTCACGACAGATACAAAAATCGTGGGTTTGACAAATTTATACTTAAAAATCTGTTTTTGAATCGACTATTTTGAACATAATCTGTGCCAAACGCATACTTTCACCTCTATTTCGTTTCGCAACTAATCACCTGCTAACTAGCGTTTATAAATAAAGAAAACTTAATCATTGATTAAGAGCTAACCAATTAGTTAGCTAGTCAGTGGCTAATCAGTCATTAGCGAGATTTTTATAAATAAGGCTGTTATTAGTTAGCTAGTCAGTGGCTAATCAGTCATTAGCGAGATTTTTATAAATAAGGCTGTTAATACTTTAGCAACCACAAAGAACTGTTTTCAGTAAGGATGTCAGAAAAATGGTGGCGGAATGTCTCTTCGGTGACACTCAAGCGGTACCTGGAACCAGATTCTCGGTAAACCTGCTGCGAACCCTCAGAGAGGCGAAGAAAAGCGCCGTGCTGTTCTGGATAATCGTCATTGGGAACGGCGTGACGTATGTGATCAAACCCATTCTGCTGCCTGGCTGCCTGCCAGGCAGCAGAATGGGTTTGATTTCATGGATGACGTGCTGGTTCTTTATGGTAAGCACCATCAGCCTTTCCGTGATCCTGGGTCATTTTGGTTGGCTCAGGTTGGTACAACGGCCTTTTGTATACATTGCTATCAGCAGTTATAACGGTGATGCTTCCTCCCCTAATGTGACTTATGAATGCCTTATTAGTGTTTTCTAAGTAAGCTGACAGTGTCCCCATAACATTATCCAAAATGTCAACAGTTATTGTATATATTACTGCTTTGTAATTCAAGTCCTTCAGTAACCCCAGTCATTATATATATATGTCGGAAATACGTTAAATCAATCGTGTTAAATATCAGATGATATTTGGGGCTGGCTGACCTGAGGGTACACTAGCGAGAATTGTAAATAAAACAACTGTGTACTGATCTGACTCGATAGCTCATTTATAAAAAAAAAAACCTTTTTGCTTATATACAATTCGCGGTAACGAAACCATAGCGACTTCTAAATCGACGTCAACGCCATCTATCGAGCACGCCGGAAACTGTACAAATAGTTAAGTCGTAAACATACCGCCCACCAAGGACGTTACTGACGGAATGTCCTTCTAAACTGAACTAAAGTGACACATTGCGAAAGCAAGTTGAACTAAACATTTGTACTACATGAGAGAATAATTTTAACTAAAATGGACAAGCTATGGTTCATATAACTGAAACACTCAATTAGTAACGGCTAAAAAGAATGTTACAATAACTTAAATCTAAACATGAATTATTCTAGGTTGTAAAGAAGATGTACTTAAAACAAATTTATATAAAATTGTAAACAGTGTAAAGAAAAACTTAAAATAAAATATGTGTATTTGATTTTTAACAGTTGATCTAAAGTTAACAAGCGTAAAAATGGTTGTATAAATTGATTCTAACAAGATAAAAAGTGTAAATTAGTTGTAAAAAAAACATGCTTAAATAAAATAGGTAAAAAATAAATACAATACAACTATCTTATTCGACTACTGGTAAAATACATATTTTGGAGGTTGGCCTTTTGATTGTTGAGGATTTGGTGCGTAACGTGACGACACGGGTGATGTCATCATCCCCGGGATGTTTTTGTACTATTCTACCCATCAACCAACGACTTGGCGGCAAGTCGTCTTCCTTAACTAGAACAATGTCTCCAATTTTTGGCTCAGCCACTTGGGAAGACCATTTGTAACGATTCATCAAAGTAACGAGATATTCTTGAGACCAGCGTCTCCAAAACGACTGAAGCATTCGTTGAATGAATTGCCAGCGTGATAGATAATTAATATTTGAATCTTCGTACTTGTTATCTGGTACATTCACTAAGGGCTCTCCAATCAGAAAATGTCCCGGTGTTAATGGCAACGGTTCACCAGGATCATCAACCTTAATCGTACTCATAGGTCGCGAGTTCAAGCACGCTTCTATTTGACTGAGGAGTGTCGTCAATTCTTCAAATGTGAGAGTCGCTTCACCGATCACTCGTTTCAAATGGAACTTTGTGGACTTCACTCCTGCCTCCCAAAGTCCGCCAAAGTTGGGACTGTGAGGAGGAATGAAGTGCCACTCAGTACCATTCGCTTCGAGATGTTCGGCTATGGACGATTGGATAGCTGTCAACTGCTGCAACTCCCTGGAGGCACCTACAAACGTGGTGCCATTGTCACTCCACAGTTTGGCACAATGACCTCGTCTCGAGACGAAACGTCTAAACGCCGCTAAAAAGGCTTGAGTGCTCATGTCACTCACTGCTTCTAAATGCAGTGCACGAGTGACCATGCATACAAATAGGCATATATAGCCTTTGTATGAACGGTGGCCACGACCTTTCGTTGTCCTCACATTAATTGGACCAGCATAATCAACTCCGCTATGAAAAAATGGTCGAGCTGGGGTGCACCGAACAGCTGGTAGTGAACCCATGAACTGATTTTTAGTACTGGCTCTTTGCCTGGCACATGTCACACTTAATGACATGGTGTTTGACCATATTTCTGATCCCTACAATCCAGTAGGCTGTCCTCAAATAATTGATCATAAGCTGAGGACCCCCGTGAAGGGTTTTATGATGTGCGTCCGCTATGATTAGCCGAGTTAGATGACTGGAGTGAGGCAGGACTATCGGATGTTTCATTTGTTCGCTTAGCTCTGATTTCTCCAGTCTACCTCTAACTCTCATAACGTCCTTTTCATCGAGGTAGGGGCAGAGTGATCTTAATGGACTTGTTTTTGACTGTATATAGCCTTTATCCTTAAGTTCCTTATATTCTGTTGTAAATATTTCTTTCTGTGTTTTCCTAATACAACATTCAAATGCAGCATCTAATTCTGTTTTTTGTAAATATCCTTTCCTGTATATTTTGTTCTCCTTTAAAAATCTTCGGCAGTATGCAACAATCCTGACCAATCTTTGTAACTGAGAAAATTGATCGAAGAAGGTACAGTTTGGAATGATAGCTACATGTGCCGTTGCTGACTCTTCTAAATCTGTATTGATACAATTATTTGGCCTATTGTAAATTACGTTTTGTAATTTAAGAAACGATGGTCCAGAAAACCATAAATCGTTTTCTAGCAGTGAACTGGGAAGTATCCCTCTAGAGGCGCAGTCTGCTGGATTATCTTTAGTCGGGACGTGAAACCATTGCGACGCTTTCATCGAGGTCAATATTTCAGACGTCCTATTGGCCACAAACGTCTTCCATTTACTTGGGTGGCTATTTATCCAGGCCAAAACCACAGTGGAATCCGTCCAAGCCTTGACCTTGTCTTTGGAGACATTCAAGACTTCAGATGTTTGAGACAGTATCTGTGACAGCAAGACTGCTCCGCAGAGCTCTAACCGCGGAATACTTATCTGCTTTACTGGTGCAACCCTAGTCTTAGCAACTAGCAACAACACTTGAACATTGCCATCTGCGTCTACAATCCGCAAGTAAATCGCAGCTGAGTACGCTGTTTTGGAGGCGTCACTAAAACCGTGAAGTTCCAGATAGTCGTTTGACTTGGTGCCAAGCCAACGAGGAATCCGAACCTTGGTGAGTAGTAACAATTCCTCACGATATGATCTCCATTCGTTTATTAAGTTGTTGGTTAGCTCCTCATCCCAACCAACACCTGCAAGCCACAATTTCTGGATAAATACTTTCGCTAAAACCACACTAGGGGCTAACCAGCCTAATGGATCAAAAAGTCGTGCTATCACAGAAATAATGGATCTTTTAGTTACAGGTGCGGTCGTCGGCGGCGGGAGGTTCACCGTGTACTGGAAGGTGTCTGCGGTGCGGTTCCAGGTAAGTCCTAGAATTTTTATGGTACTATCTAATTTTATTTCTACTTCCTTTTCTTTGTGTTCTGGTTTCTTTGATTTGTTGCACTCTATTGTTTGTTTTATGTCCTGTATGATTTTGTGCTTATTTGTGTTGTTCATGTTGTCCTTGTTCATGTTGTCCTTTTTCCTAATTTGATCTATTTGTCCTTTCAATGTATTACTTTCTATTTCCTGTATCCTGTCTACTATTTCTTGGTTGTTATTGTTCCATTTTTGAAGCGTGAATCCACCCTTTCCTAATAACGCTGTCATTTGCCTGTAGATTTCAAGGCCTGCTTCTACGCTATTACAACCGGTCATCAAGTCGTCCATGTAGAAGCAGTTCAGAACCATATCGACAGCAAGATTGTACCTTTTACCTTCATCGTAGGCGACTTGATTTAGGGTTCTGACTGCTTGGTATGGTGCCGATGCCGTACCAAAGGTAACCGTCACCAGCTCGTAGTCCTTGATTTCGGTTTCAGGATTATCTCGCCATAATATTATATGCGCTGAAACATTGCGTCTTCTTCCGAAATTCTGACCTGGCGGTACATTTTGACGATGTCCGCTACCAGTGCTATGGGATGAAGTCTCTACCTTAACACTGTGTGTCTTAAATCAGACTGCAATGTAGGTCCCACCATCAACGTATCATTCAGTGAGATTCCATTGTTGTTCTTCTCGGACGCGTTGATGACAACTCGTACCTTCGAGGTAATTTTGTCTTCCCGGATCACAGCATGGTGAGGTAAGTATACCGCCATTTCCTTATTCTTATCATTCTTGTCTATCTGCCTCATGTGTCCTAGTTGTAAATATTCTTCTATTACCTGCGTGTACTTTTCCTTTAGATCTGTATTTCTTTCTAGCCTTTTTTCTAATGACTTAAACCTTTTTTCAGCGATAGCACGAGAGCTTCCACCTTTACAAGAAGGATTTTCATCGCGGAAAGGTAGTCTCACTACGTACCTTCCACTGCTATCCCTTACTGTAGTTTTAGTATAAAACTCTTCACACTTCTTTTCTTCAGGTGTAAGTATTTTCGTTGAACTATTTTGCTCTTCAATTTCCCAAAATGTTCTTAATATTTCGTCTTCATTAACTTGTGCATGCAACACATTAAATTTAGGTGAACTTTTAGATGTGTCCCTACTAACTGCACCGGACAGGATCCACCCTAAGGTAGTGCTCTGAGCAATAAGAGTGCCTGAAGGACTCTTAACTATGCCTGCCTCAATAATGCAGCTGTAAGCATCAGCGCCCAGTAAAACATCTATTTTATTGGGAGTGTAGAACTCTGGATCTGCAAGCTGCAGCGTGTTAACTCTTAACCAATCTAAGGTAGTGTCGACTCTACACTCAGGTAAGTACGATGTAATTTTATTTAGTACGTAAGCGTTAACTTTAAGATTATAATTTGAATCTACCCGTGATTGGATATTCAAATTTACCATGTACGTTGCCATGGTTGAACTATTACCACCCAGGCCTGAAATAGTTCTTTGAATAGGGATTTTTTTCAGGTTGAGTAGCTGAACTACAGCCTCTGTTACAAAACATGCCTGCGAACCCTGATCGATCAAGGCTCGGACAACCTGAAATTCACCAGAGCGTGACTCGGCTTTTATTAGCGCTGTGGCTAATAAAACCTGTCTGGGCTTGGGAATATTACCTGTCGACAGGCACGAAACTATCGGACTAGTATTAGGTGAACTAACACTGTCGATAGCCGATGACGTCGAAGGTTGGTCCCTTTTAACCAACTCCTGACCTATATGCAACAGCGAATGATGGCGCTTTTGACAAACCTTACATGTGGTAGGTTTTCTACATTCAGAAACAATGTGATTGCCGCCTAAACAGTTGAAGCAAATTTTATGTTTTGCTACAAAATCACGTCTAACTTCAACTGACTGCTTTGAGAATTTCTTGCAGAAACAAAGTTTATGTCCTTCTGAGCAGAATTCACATTGTATTGATGAACTCGTAGCCAACATTGCCTTTGGAGTATGAGAAAATGAACCTTTACTCTTGTTGTTGCCCTGATGAACTGGTGCCCTTTTAGGCTCTAAACACTCTAACGCACGAAACCGATTTTCTATAAAAGTTTTAAATTGGTTGAAAGTTGGTAAGTTATTGTTGGAGTCATTGTTGCAAATACTAAGCTCCCATTGTTTACGCGTCTCGTTGTCTAATTTAAATGCAACAATGTGTATGACAATGACATCCCATGTACTCACGTTTATCTCCAAATTACTCAACGCATTAAGACAATCGCACGTGGTATCAAGCAACTCCTTCAAAGCTGTACATCATTCCATCTGCATACGTTTTTGACCAAACAACCTCCTAAGAATACAATTTGTTAAGTATTTTTTATTGCTATAACGCTTCTGTAACTGAGTCCAGCACTGAATATAATTGGCCTCAGTTATAGGAGTATGACGTATTAATTGCTCTGCTTCGCCAGAAAGGTGACCTTTTAAATAATGTAGCCTTTGCACATTATCTAAAGTATCATTTTTGTGTACTAATGATGTAAAAAGATCATGGAATGTTGTCCATTCATCATATTTTCCTGAGAATATTGGAATGGATATTTTGGGCAACTTAACAAAAGAACTATTTGATTTATTTGTACTTGTTGAAGCATTATCAGTTTGATGTACATAATCCTTAGCTGGTCGAATTTTATTAAGAGCTGTTTTCATGAAACTTTTATAAATAACATAAGTGTCCTCTGTCGCATCATAGATATCAACCAGTTTCTGTACTATATCTTCTGCTTTATAACGTTCATATAATTTAGTGTTATTTTCTTTAAACAATGCCCAATCCTTTTCCAATAATTCTTGCCTTGTTTCTATGTATTCTAGCGTTAATCTATCTTTGCCACATTTTTTAAAATTTGTCAATCCCTTTGTGATAACATTCTGTTGATCTTTTAAAACATTAATTAATCCATCCATTTTTATAATTAATTAATGTACTTAATGAATAAATGAAATGCGTTTAAATTGATTTTAACTTGATCAAAATTTGATAAACAACAAATGCATAAGTTGATAAAGTCAATGTAATATACAAATGAATAACAACTTTCTCAAAAGAGATAAAATATGCAAAATTTCTGAGTGTTACAAACTTTAACAGCAAACTTAGAAGTTAATAACAGCCGACAAATTTTTTCTAAGTTGTACAATTTTATCCAACAAAATAATACAAGTCCCAAATCACTACTTAAAATTTTACAAGTGTTTTGGTAACACAAAATCTGGTGGAAATCGGTTATAGGTTCCCCGTTCCCCCGTTTTCTTTAAAATATTCTAAGTCCTAATTCTAACATGCACACAAATTGGTAATATAAACGAAAGTTTTCTAAGTTTAAAATTGTTCTTAAAATTTTATAAGTCCAAGATTACGAAATAATTCTCTAAGTCAAAACTTCTTCACTATTTCCTAAAGTTTATCTTCTCGTTGGAATAGGGTTCAAAATCGCTTGACTTGTCCTGTTTGTCCAATTCGTGGACAAGATAAATAAATAAAATGTACTCACAAAACTGCACTTCACACAAACACCGTTTTCAACCTGCAAGTGGCGCCCGCTTTTTTTTTTTTTTTTTTTTGGGTGGGAAATCATCAAATGACCTCTCCCGCTCTGGGCGGAGCGGAAGGGCGTGTCAGACTCTTACTGACTAAAACCCACTCGTGTTCCTTCAGTTGCCTGTGCGCCAGGGCCACGGTAACTCTTTCGAACAATCCGCGACCCCGGCAGGCATCGGTCCTATCGGACCCCGTCAATGGTGCTGACATCTCTTTGAGGCGCGCGGGGAACACGACGCGCCGTCGACCCGGGCCTGGTCCTTACCGGACGGCGAGCTGCCCATTGCTCGCCGTCCGCAAGCCCGCGCCTACGGTGGCCGGGAGTCGGCAATCGACTCCCGACGCCCAGGGTGTCTCCTCCTGCGGCGGCTAGGGGCGCGAGGGCGTAGAGATTGCCTCTCCCGCTCGCGCTCCGCCTCCTCCTTCGCGAGCATTACTGCTTCGCAGAAGGAGGTGACGGCTTCCCATTCCCTCTCGCTCCGTACCATGGCCTGAACCAGGGCCGGACGCGAGAGGTCGCCGCCGCCGATCGCCGCCACTAGGACACGGCGGTGCTCCGCCCAAGCCGGGCAGACCTCCACCGTATGCTCCACCGTGTCCTCCGGTCGATCCACGCAATGATAACACCCGGGCGTTTCCTCCCGCCTTATCCGAAACAGGAACCTCCCGAAACAGCCATGTCCGGTGAGGACCTGCGTCAGGCGGAAGGTGAGGACGCCGTGGCGCCTCTCAAGCCACTCCTCAAAGAGGGGTCTTACCGCCGCAATTGTGGCGTGCCCTGCGCTGGGTTGCGACAGTCGCACTCTCCATGCCGCCATGAGATCACGCCGGAGCTCTGTCCGCTGTGCCGTGATTTCTCGCGGCAGCGGAGTTACGCCCCGGCGTTTTGCCTCCTCGCGCCACTCCCAAACGTGCGCGAGGACCTTTGCCTCCAGATCCCACGGCGGCAATCCGGCTCGCCACCTCGCAGGAGACCGTGCGGTATCCCCGTACCATCCGGATGGCCATGACCCTTTGGGACGCTTTCAACCGGCGGGCTGGCCGAAGCCTTAGCGAACGCGCCCACACCGGTGCCCCGTAAAGGGCCATGGACCGCACGACCCCCGCGTAGAGCCTCCGGCAGGAGGCGTTTGGCCCCCCCAGATTGGGCAAGAGCCGCTTCAAAGCAGCCCCGGCCCGCTGCAGTCTGGGAGCCAAACGTCGGAAGTGCTCGACGAAGTTCCACCGGCTGTCGAGGACGAGTCCCAGGTACTTCATCGTCGACGCCAATGTGAACCCCTCCTACCGTTATTTGGGAACCCGACAGTGGCGCGTTCCGAGGACCATGAAAACACATGGCCTCGGACTTGTGCAAGGCCACCTCGAGTCCCAACTGCCGGATCCTCTCAACGACTGTCGCAACCCCGCGTGTCATTAGTTCGGCCGCCGCCTGGTGCGATCTCCCCTGCGCCAGGACCAGCGTGTCGTCAGCGTAGCACACTACGCTGACGCCGCTAGGGAGGTCGGCGCGCAGCACCCAGTCGTAGCCGATGTCCCACAGATGCGGCCCTAGGACCGATCCCTGTGGGACACCGCACGACATCTCTCGCCGGTTCCATTCTCCCTGGTGACCGGGGTAGATAACCGCCCTATCCGTCAAATAGGCCTCGACCACACGACAGAGGTAGGTCGGCATCCGGTGATACCGGAGTGCCTCCCTGATGCAACTCCAGGGCAGGGTATTGAAGGCATTGGCGATGTCTAGAGACACCGCCAAGACGACCCCACCCCGGGCCACAGCATCCCCCGTCGTGAGGGCTCGTACGCGCATGATGGCATCCACCGTGGAGCGCCCCCTGCGGAAACCAAACTGGCTGTCCGCCAAATCCGGCCCCACCCGCACCAGCTGCCCGACGAGGCGGTCTGCAATGACTCTTTCAAAGAGCTTGCCCACCTCGTCGAGCAGCACAATGGGCCGGTAAGCGGACGGAGAGTCCGCAGGGCGCCCCGGTTTCTTAATGAGGACCAGTTTCCCCGTCTTCCAATGAAGTGGGAACTGGCCCTCCTCCAAGCATGCGCTTAGGAGCCCTCTTAGTCGAGGCCCGAGAGCCTCCAAGGCCAGGACCCAGGCTTTTCCAGGTAAGCCGTCGGGTCCTGGGGCGGTATTCTTGCCACTCAGCCTACGTACCGCCACTCTCAACTCTACCTCGGTCACCTCAGGAGCAACGTCGTCATCGTCGGGTCTGTGGTCCGCAGTTGGCACCGCAGGAGGCGGAGCCATGGGCGGGGGAGTATGCTCCCCCCGCGAGGGGAACAGAGCGCTCACCACGCCCTCCACGAGCTGGGGCCGGAGACTCTGCGTCAGCGGGGGAGCCCATGGGCGGAGTTTCTCCCGCACCACCTTATATGGGCGCACCCACGGGTCCCTGTTCAGAGTCCCCAGCGACTCCTCACGGGCCAGTCCCCTGGCCCGCAGGATCTCCGCTCGGAGGGCGATCTTCGCCGCTCTGTAACCCTCGTACAGCTCCGCCTGAATGGCTTCCGTATCCGGAGGGCGGATACGGAGCCTGCGGTGCCTGGTGTACAGGCGCCGCGCGGCAACGCACGCCTCGCGCAGAGACGTTAGTTCCGGCGACCACCAGTACACCTGGCGCCAGGCGCGTCCGGGCTGGACCCGGGGCATTGCCATGTCACACACTTCTGACATGGCCTCCCGGAACCACTCTGCCTCGTCGTTGATGTCAGCAGGCCTGTCCGGTGATGACACCCAGGCCTGCACGATCGAGGCTTCCAGGAGGAGCTCCCGGTCCAGCTTCTTCAGCGCCCACCGCGGACCACTCGGGGCCTGTCGGACCAGCGCGCTCGAGGTTTGGGCGGAGACGTCAAACCGGATGTACCGGTGGTCGGAGTACGTCTCCACCCCCTCCATGACAAGTGGCGCCCGCTGTGGCCGCTATCTGAACTGCGCGTGACGTCAGCTATGACGTCGCGTGATGGCTGTACCTGCGTCACCTTGCTGTCATCTAGTGAAGTGTTGATCTGAGAGTGGCGCCCTCTGTGGCCACTCCTTGAACTAGTCCGCCAATGCTGACTCAGCTCACCGCTAAAGCTGGGTGAAGCTGTCGCCGCTAGTGCGGAAGAACGTGTACCTTGCTGCAGCGATCCACTGCAAGTACACGGGATGGGGAAGTGGGCCAACGGTGGCCCCACTTCTTTCAAAAAGTGTCCTCTTGACCCGGCTCGTAGGACCAATGTTAAATATCAGATGATATTTGGGGCTGGCTGACCTGAGGGTATACTAGCGAGAATTGTAAATAAAACAACTGTGTACTGATCTGACTCGATAGCTCATTTATAAAAAAAAAACCTTTTTGCTTATATACTATTCGCGGTAACGAAACCATAGCGACTTCTAAATCGACGTCAACGCCATCTATCGAGCACGCCGGAAACTTTACAAATAGTTAAGTCGTAAACAATCGTTTGACTTTGACTAATCCGGACGCCAGCGCCACCAGGTGGCGCTCGACAGAGTCTATAACATAACGCATGACCGAGTTAAAGAAACAGTTTGTTGTTGGCGGTTAAGTAGTGAACACGTTTGGGAACTGTCGCGCGTTCCGTATAGTTGTGTCGTGTACCTACAGTGTGCGAATTGCTAGTGTGATTAGTTTGATCGTAAATTATAATTTGATTTGAATGCAAACGGGTTTTCTATTGCGCAATAACCAACACTACCCATAGTACGCCCACAGCAGTTAAAATATTATTGATAATAACGAGAGACACATACCTTTTCCGTCATATATTACTGCTTTGTCATTCAAGTCCATCTGTAACTCCAGTCATTATTATATATGTCGCAGCCATCTGATTAAATTAGCCAGCTAATTAGACGCCTAGGCCTTTCATTAAACGCCGGCATCCAATTAGATGCATAGGCCGATAGTTAATTGAACTAGCATCATTCAACGTTTAAAAACTTGACTTATTAAAAGTCAGCCCTATGAAGATGACTGACCAAGACTCAGCCAAATGATTAAAACTAACCTTCTCTTTTTTTTTCCTATCCAAACACAAATCCATCAATATTCAATTTAACTAAATGACTACACGACATTCAGCCATCTGATTAAACGTTGCGCACAATGACTTGGCTAGCTGTTCTTCAGCTATTTAATTGGATGCCGGCGTTTAATGAACGGCCTAGGCGTCTAATTAGCTTGCTAATTTAACCAGATAGCTGCGGCATATATATTACTGCTTTGTAATTCAAGTCCATCTGTAACCCCAGTCTTTCATTCTAACGTCTACATCTGCGATTCAAGCTTTTGCTAATATAGGGAGGGACTGATATGACTGCTTTAGCTTCTCGAACGTAGGCATAACGTAAATTAGTCAAGAGTCAGCTTAAATATCATGACAGCGATATATCAACTCTACATAACAATAGACACGTGGATATAATGGATTATATTGTTTCCTGGTATTGTTGTTTCTGTTCTTACAAGCTTTATTATGACCCTAAAAGCTTATCAAAGCTTGAAATAAATCTTCTGGGAAGCTTCTTAAACAAGTTATCTTGAGTCCTTTGCTTTCCTTTGAATGACAAAAAACATCTCAGCATACATTACAATAAACAAAGTCGTGTTTGTTAGCATAATATTCCACGAAATGCTTTGACTATTAAAATGAGTGTATCACAAAACGGACAAAACAAATGACACAGCCGGAAGACAACGCCTTAAGCTATTTTCGATTTTCCTGTTTACTATTTAAAACAATATCTTCTTTTGTTAAAATAAATATCTGGAACTTTTAATGAAATAATTCTGAGATTAATTAAAGTTGACATAAGGATACTGTTACTCTAATTTAATTTATTTGATTTTGATTTTATTTATTTGTTTTGGAACCGGTGTTTGAGAGATCCAACTAAAAATTTCATTTGTTTTGATGGCAGCCTCGGACTCTCTGATCTACTAACTATCTGCGAACATCTCCATCAGACTGTTCATCATTACTGGTTACGTTCAGGCTTAAATGTTGGCGCTAAGCGAAGAACTGAAACACGTATGGGATGATGCTGAAGAACATTTCTGCTGTAACTGTTGAACTGGGCCAGATGATATTGAAAATGATGAAGAAGATGAAACTGTGGATGGTCTCAACGATAAAGCCATAGATGGTATAGTCAATAATTACGCCAAAGACCAACTGAAAGATATACAAAACGCCATGCTATCAATATAAACTTACTGAGGCAAATCGAGGGAACATTTAGAGGAGCTATTGCGATAGAATTCTGTCTCCTAGTCGTTGCCTTTATAGCAGAATTGCTTGGAGGCTAAGGTACCTTTTGCATTGATGCAAGTTGGGCTGGACTGTTTAATAGGCCAAAGGGTAATGGACGCAGGTGCACTGTTTGTAGATGCTTTGTATGACTGTAAATGGGAGCGATTCAGTAAGAGGAACATGAATACTGCTCTTATTATGGTCGTGAATGCACAGAAATCTATGATGGTGTTTGCTGGTGGAGTCACCACGCTAAGCTAAGTCAGCTTCATGACAATTATCAAGTCTATTTACTCTACTTACTCCACTTGAGCTAGTGCTACTATGGATTATGAAATGTAAGGCAGATATTGAGTTTTTTTTTTTTTAACTTTATTAGTGTTTCTATTTACATCTTATGCATGAACCTATTAATTGAAAAACATGATAATAACAATTACTGGCACACAAAATTGAATCGTGACTACTAAATTTATTAATATTTTTTTTTAAACTACATAGTTTATTAGTGGAGATAATACGAGTACTCTTTTTTAAACAGATATTTAAAACTGAGCAATGTTCTAGCTCTAATATAATTGAAGCCATGGTACAGGATGGGTTTAAATAATCAATCTAACTTTTAATTCTACATATGTATAACACACTCTTATTAACTGCATAGTTAATAGGAATTAAACAAACTAGTGTAATTAAATTAAAAGCTGCCTGCTTAATTAAAGGCACATGCTTATTCTTTTAAACCTTATCACACTTTAAATTATGATAATCAATAAATTAAATATTTTAAACTTAGTTTATCAATAAATGATAAATGATTTTATTTCTGTAAGTAGGTTTGAATAAACACTTTTACACGTCAATCATATTTTAAAAACTAGATGAGGTCGGCGTTTCCTATCTGACTACTCTGAGAAGAAAGGCCGAAACAAACTCAGAGGTCACAGTCTCTTTTAAAGTCCAGACATAATCTTGGTCAGATCATGGGAAGACCATGTAGATTTGTGTCTGAAATGGTCTTTTGAGAAAAAACCACACAGATTGAGTGGACCTGTCCAGTCACTGCACGCATTTGTCAGTAATCGTGCAGCTCAACTCAGAACTTAAGGAGCTCAACGATTCGACGAACAATACTAAAGAAAAGACATTTGGGTAGGCCACAAAAATTACTCAAACTGCCAGACCATGATTAAAATTAACTGAGGAGAAAATAACACCGACTTTAGAATTTTCTACTGAACCCCAACTACATAATTCAACCTACTGTTTATCATGTTTGTAATCATAGTGTGCTGTGGGACATGTATTGACATGTTTGCAGCAACTAAAAACTGAAATGTGTACTTACCACAAAATGACGTAGGATAATTGATGGTGCGTATGTGTTTCTTATTTATTAGGACAATGCTTTTCCTTTAGAGTTCGCTTTATTTAAGATGTGGCTACTGACCTTTATTAATTAATAACAAAAAAAAATTATACTTACCAGTGTATTAGGAATTTCTTAGTAACAGCCCGGAGTTTGGAAGTTGCCCCGTGTCTCGGAAAGCACGTTAAGCCATTGGTCCTGCACCTAATCTCTCTCTGGCCGTGTCGGATTGCCGTCCCATTGTACTATGAGAGTGAGGAAGAGGTAGTGCACCTGTGTCTGCGCATACATTTGTGCACTCTAAAATCTCCCGTGCCAAAAGCTAGTCTCCGTTGGAATTGGCCGCCATGGCCGAAATATAGTCTAGAGGACTATTATTTCACCTAAGTATTTAAATGGCTTTGTAGCTGGGAAATTGACCTCCATTGGCCATTAGATGGCGCGTAAAACGTGAACAGCAAGAGCTTGTCTCAACATGGAGAGTCTTAGGGCCGGAGCACATCTGGCGAGGCGCAGTTTACTTTGCTGCCATTTAATGAATATAAAAAATCAAGTGTTGTAATCTAGTGATTTTTAATCACGATGCTCTCGGGAAAGACAGCATCGAACAGAGCGACTAGAAGCGACAGGTAGCGTGCAGTAATGCGACTGCGCCAGTATGCACGCTGACGAGCGATAATGCGTACTGACGAACGAGTATGCCCGCTACCCTGTAGAAAACTAAAAACTTCATGGACATGCTCTGCGCTGCGCCATCACGCCACCGCCTCGACAGATATACGGCCCTAATTTATCTAGATTATTACGTCATGTTCTAAGTAAGCGTATAGCTTCTAACATTAAAAAACTCCGCAGCATCTGGTGACATTTTAAATTACATTACTAGAAATGAATACCTAGTGCTTTCATTACTAAGGTTGCAATAGAATGTACTTTTACACCTAAATGATAAATGATTTTATTTCTGTAAGTAGCTTTGTACAAACACTTTTACACGTCAATCATATTTTTTTAACTAGATGAGGTCGGCGTTTCCCATCTGACTACTCTGAGAAGAAAGGCCGAAACAAACTCAGAGGTCACAGTCTGTTTTAAAGTTCAGACATAATCTTGGTCAGATCATGTGAAGACCATGTAGATTGGTATCTGAAATGGTCTTTTGAGGAAAGAACCACACAGATTGAGTGGACCTGTCCAGTCAGTGCACGCATTTGACAGTAATCGTGCAGCTCAACTCAGGAAGTCAGGACTTAAGGAATGTGAATAAAAATAAGGAATTTGACTTAAGGAATGTGAATGTGAATATGAATCAGATAAAAGTTACAACCTTAAGAAATTTTAATTAGCTGGGAGTTGTTGTAAAAATTGGTACAGCATGGTCGCTGTACCACTAGTAGGTATGTCTCTGAACTACTGAAAATTAACCTTTCCCTTTAAACAGGTAGAGATAGTATCTGTTTGTTTGTATGTCACCAGTAATCGTACTAACAGTAGTCCGCTTACTGGTGGTATATTATTAGCTACAGCAGACGAAACGCTCTCACAAAAACATACAGAGCGGAGGCGAACTATACCCGAAAAATATAGGAGGATGATAAACGGCTGAAAATAATGCTACTTATCTTTAAGATAAGTTAACGGGAACTAATCTGCAGATGGTGAAACTGGTCAAAAATTGTGGGCTGGATTCAGAAGACCAGGGAATACTTGGTATAACGAATTGTTTGTAACCTAAATCCAGCGGTAACTACTACTACTATTACTGGAAATTATATTTTAATGTCTCATAATACTTCAAAAACTTGGTCAACCTATGTTAAACAAATGAGGTCGTTATAAAAATGACAAAAAACATACATTAAGTTTGATGCATTCGGGAAAATATGTCACTATGCAGGTGTGAATACTTATCACCTGTACCCGAAGACATGATTACAGTGCTTAGCACCAAACCGTGCTATTATGCCTATGACTAAGTATAAAAGGACTAATATTTTTTCAATACTTTCTAAATACGTCGCATAAGTTGCTGGACTAGCTTATCCAAAAGTAAAAAGTTAAAGAATATTCTCGAGAAAAATATTTTTGGGAATGTTGACCCTACGTGAAATTGAGCATGAAATCCGCAAGTTTGGCTTGGAGTACTGTGACCTGCCGACCATGTTGGAGAATGTCTCCATCCTGCTGAGGGTCCTCACTGTCAATATAGACAGCAAGTATCGCAAAGGTAAGAAAGCATTATTGGAAAAAGATATTCGAAGATTATTTTTTTACAATGGTTGTTTTATATCTTGTTTAATTTAGAGGTGATTTCATTTATAAATTTAGTACAGTTACCATATCTGTATGAAGAGTCAGTGTTGGTGAGTTTCCAAGAACAACAAAAAAGTCTGCAGTTCTTTTGTTTTATGACAGCAACGCATTTCACATGTACATTAAACAAGCTAAAGCTATAAAAGAACCGATGTTGAAAAAGAATCTTCAGATACCTTTTGAAAAGGGCAATATTTTTACCGACGAAAAAAAAAAGAAGGTCTCAAGTCATTGCGTATATTTTTTTATAAAATATGTATTGAATATGATATTCCTGAACCGTTTTATTTCCGACGGTACTTGATTCTGCCAGTTTAAAGCCCAACCTACTTCACTCATCAGCTGTATTGCCTCTATTCTGTTCCACAGGCATAACAATCTACTCCTATATCCTAACCGCTGTGACCGCCGTCTGCTTCTACTATGTGTTCCTGTTCTCCATGTCCTGGTTCGTCTTCTGGCGCTGCCGCATGACCGGCGAGCTGGTCGGTGCCATGGTGGTGCTGTCTCTCGGGATCTCCAGCGAAATCGGGCCCTTCAAACTATTTTATATGTGTTTTTATATGTGAGATGATGTTTTTATATTATTTTCACGATTTTCTTCTTATTCTCAGGTATCGGCTCGAGTTGTAAGAGTTGCTTATCATCATGCACATATAAGCTTGTCCGCAAGGAGGGCTGTCTTACAAAGAACGCACTTTAGTGAAAGAATCCTGGAGGTTCTTTAATGTATCATGTAACGACATCTGTACGAAACAGTATCTGCACCCGTCCGGTTTGGATAATCTTCGTTTTGCTATCGGAGTAACAACACACCTCGTCCCCTAAAATTTTACGTAAGGCGCTCAGAAGACGGCGATTATTTTATCCGCGAATTACCGCAAGAGACATAATTTGGCAAGAATCGGCGACACGGTCGTTTTGTACTCCGTGTGCGTTATTGCACAGATTTCCATACGTTCTATCGTCGCGAAAAACATTTTCCATCGCCTGCTCAGCGTCTAAAGGTTAATTTTTTGACACGACTGCTACCTTTCAGGGATAAAACTCAAAAAATTGCGGACGGCTTTCTGGAGTGTGATGCGAATACGATCAAAGGCACCCGCTTTTACAGTAACCTGATAACGCGTTTGAGGAGTGTGAAGAAGCGCGCCATGCTGTACTGGGTAGTGGTGGCCGGAAATGGAGTCCTGTACGTCATGAAACCAGTCGCCATGCGTGGAAGAAATCTTCCCGAGAACTATTTTATAATCTATGGTAAATGGTGTTATTGTTGGAAACGTTGGCGTATAGGCCGACTGCCCAAGGAATGTTCATGACATTCACGATTTTGTAAATCATTTGTTTATTCTACCATATTTTCTATGCTATTTTGTTGCTATTCATTGCAATATTAAAACCAAAACTGAGCAGTATTGAGCCACGCTGCATGATGGCAGATTTCTTTTCTTTTAACTTATCATCATTAAACGTTAGTCCTTCACACCGCCCTTACAAACATGATGCAAGCAGTCTTTACACTAATGAACCACATATTTGCAGGACTAGAACCCATGTTCGACACACCAAACTACCAGATCGCATATTTCATGATGATCGCCGGTGTCTTCTTCATCTGCTACGTCCCAGCCACCGTGACCGCCTTCCTAATCGTGATCACAGGCTACGCAGAGGCCCAGATGCTAGCTTTGAGCGAGGAAATGCTACAGCTATGGCCAGATGCCATCAAACATGCAGAATCTAAGATAGACCTATCATCTTCTGAGGAATTAAACGTTTACGACGCAGAAGCGAAAGTAATCATGAATCAGTTTGTGGAGAGACGTCTAAAAGAGATTATCGGTCGTCACGCAAATGTGATCAATCTGCTGAATCAAGTAGAGATTGTGTTTCGACAGGCTATTGCAATGGGATTCGTGTTGTTGGTTCTTGGACTGTTGTCTGAGTTGCTCGGGAAGCTGGAGAATACGTTCCTGCAGTTGCCTTTTGCTTTGATGCAGGTAAGGAAAATCTACGCAGTCTGCGTCTGCGCGATAACCCGATACTGACATTATGTTCAGAATAACTTACTGAACAGACAGCTGTGCTGCTGGGGAGTTTGGTGCGCAATTTCTTCTTCCCAGTTAAAGCACTAAGAAGGAAGTGGTGAAGGGCGGGCATTTTGGGGGACTGTCTTATGTAATTTTGACGTTCAAAACGTGTTGATTCTCATACTAGTTTGAATAAATGACTTGTTTTATTTTGATTTTGAATAGTATGGGCAGCGACATCCTAGTGAATGCCTACACCATATAACAACTAGTGTACATAATAACTGCTCATGACGGTTCATTTCAACCATGTGCTAAAAAATTAAGTTCGATTTATTTTTCTCTCGCATCGGCAAGTTATCTTAGTATCACACGCCGAGTTAATAGTATTAAAAAGTCAGCAAGGTGGCAGTACCGGGGCTGACTGCTCAGGGTCCAGCATCGTGGAAGCTATTCAAACGCACATGCATGTTTAACTGATGCTGTAATTACAGGTATCCATGGACTGTTTCGCGGGCCAGCGAGTAATGGACGCGAGCATGACATTTGAGTCTTCAGTATACGACTGCAAATGGGAGAACTTCGACAAAGCCAACATGAAGCTTGTCCTGGTGATGCTGCAGAATGCTCAGAAGACGATGACTTTGTCTGCTGGAGGGGTCAGGACCCTCAGTTTCACTGCTCTGATGTCAGTCTTCAGGGGTATCTACTCTGCTTACACTGCTCTTAGGTCTACGATGAAGTAGCTGTTATAAGCAAGATTAGGAAGCACGGTAGATAATACAGTGTAAGAGGTACAGTGAAACCAGAAAAAGTATGCGCTTCGGTAATTTTCGTGTTTTCAAATCCCTCACAGTTTTCGAATTTCCGAAGACGGACGATAATTCTCGAAGTGCATTTTTTTCTTGGGATATATGTACTAGTATTTAGATAGCATGTCGTATAGTTGTATTGATTAGAGAAATATAATGTTGTTTGATATAAATACAATCTTGATGTTTTGGTTTATTTGGTTACCTTTGCGACACCATTCCGTTTTTCCTCATTTTATAGTCATTACTTACGGACTTACTTTTTGCTTTTTAAAATACCTCAGAAATGGATCAAGCCGTTTTTTATTTGGAACGTTATTCCGAAAATATTAAGTTCTAATTACCAAAACTGACGCTAAATCCAAGTCTAAGTAGTCAATTTTGCATTAATAATTTTTCCTTAATCGAAATAAGGTTCAAAATACTGGCTCGATCGTTTCGGTTTGGACTGAAGGTAAAACTCATTTTGTAATAGAACGGAATAAATTCATGAAGAAAAGACATTGCGCGCGCAGCACTGTACACGAGATAGAAGTGAAACTTCTTCAAAAATAAAGAAGAGAGATTTAGTGTGAGAGATAGTTATAATCTTCTAAATGTCACGTGACGCGTGAAATTTCACGCTCAATTTTCGTCCAATTATGGAATCGCTATGTACCTAACGTCAGTCTACAAACCTATTCGTACAATCAATAAAAAGTAATCACGAATCGCTGACTACACGAGCCATAACCTCGATTAGATCATAAACGAGAACTTTAGAATCGATTATACAAACAATTGTATGGATGGATTTACTAGGCTTGCCAGGTGGCCAGGAAATTCGGGAATGTCCCGGAATTTTGCCTCTTGTCCCGTGTCCAGTACCGTACATTTTGGCTTTACCGTCCCGGATTTTTTTCACAAAGTTATGATTATAACTAGAGTTGCCAGTACGTAATATTTATAATAGCCTGCTGAATAGTTTTATAGAACTGCAGACTCGGATTAATTTTGACGTGTCTTGCTCAGAAGTTTTACCAGTTTTGCAACGCCCCCTGACAAATGGCAAAATCCGGTAAAAATATTTAAAAAAAGGCTAATCGGTCCAGCGGTCTAGCTGTTATCAAGTGATGTGCTTACCAAACTAACGAACAGCATTTCATTTCTTTTAGATAGCTGTAGATAAAAGATAAAGGGGTTTAGAGATCGAACCAAAGGGCACGATCTCTTAAAAAATGTATTATCTACATTAGGTGGAAACAAATAGGTGGAGAGCGCCGAAGTTGAGGATAAAATTTTCACCCTGGTACTTAACGAGTATGACCCGTTGTAACGAAACCATATCGAGATCTAATTCGATCCCAACGCCATCTATCGAGCTGAGACAAGTCTGTCATCAGCGGAAGATTAAAAACCTTTTCTTTTGGTTAACTACATTTATTTATGTTCCATTAAATTTTAATTTTAATTATGCAATTTTTTAAAGTCTAATACTTTTTAAAACGAACTATTTGTGTTCGATTTAAAATCGTCGTTTTCACCATCCTTTAGATAATTTATTCTGGAAGGTTTATGTGTACAATACATTCATATTTAATTAGATATAGGTTTAAAACCTCGATGTTTTGACATGTCGCTACTTACGTATGTACATAGAAACGCTGGGAGGCGACGCCCTAGGAGGACATATAGTGACCTTATTGGTGGTGTTCCTCAGAAAGGTCAGGTGCGTAGTACTCGCAACCGATGTGTGTGTATGACCAGCGGGGTAATTACGTAATACACTAACAGTAGGAATGGGTTTAATTTTGACAGTTCAACAACATTCATTGCGTTGCTGAGCAGACAAATTTTTCGACCATTTGAAGTAATGGATTAGCAATACGCTTCAAAATGATTCAGATTGTGATAGATAGTGTGTTACGTAATTAGGGTGCTGATGTATGAACGTAAACAAAGCAACGCCAACGCAACCTGCTACGATAGGTACTTAAATACTGCTTGTATGTAAGGATCGGATCAGGCGCGACCCTGATACGATCGTGATCGTGAAGGATCGTATCAGGGTGGCGCTTGATCCGATCCTTATATACAAACAGTATTTAAGTATCGTAGCAGGTGGCTTTGGCGTTGCTTCGTTTACGTTCATACATCTGTTCATATCTGCGAGATATATATCTGTTCCGGTAGCGAGTACTACGCACCTGACCTTTCTGAGGACCATCACCGATAAGGTCACTATATATATAGGTGCTACACGCTGCATGCGGTGCTCCATGGTCCTCCTGGGGCGTCGCCTCCCAGCGTTTCCACTCACATCTGGAAAATGATCCTCCAAATAATCAAGGAAAGAAGCGTTTTATTCCCGTCTCTGCCCATCTTTATCACCTCCTTCACTCAATCTAGTAGTAGTAACAGTATTGACGTTCAAAAAGTGCTGATTCTCAGCCTAGTTTGAATTAATGACTTTTGATTTTGATTGTCATAAGGTAAAAAAGTTGATGATTATTATATATACAATGACATGAAAATTTACTTTGCGAAATATAATATTATTATTTAATTATTCTGAATGTGAGGACTATGTGGGTCACTTTTTTGTTTTTTTACTTTCTCTGTTAGTTTTAATGATAATCTGGCAGTTTTAGTGCTTTAGGGTCAACTTACACCGAAAGAGCGGCGAAGGGCAGCGAAGTGCAGTGACCCGCTCGGTAGAGAAGGCGCGCGAATTCCCGCGACTGCTCGAGAAGTCGCTGGAATGCTAATGTGCACCAAATAAATAAGCTTTTCTTCATCCATTTCCATCACTTCTGTATTCGTTGCACTGCAAGCAATGAATGCGAATGCTCGCGCACAACAGACACGCGCGGGGAGCGGGCGCGAGGGGCGGGATATTGCCAGCGGCCGCTCGCGACTACTCGAGCATTCTCAGGACTTCCCGCGACTTCTCGCGCAGTCGCACGGCTCCGTTTATGGAATTCGCAGGAATTCCCCCGGCGCCGCGGGCATCCGCGCGACTCGTTCGAGTTTCTCATGCGATAATAAATATTATAGTAATGAAAATAAAGTTAAAATTCATATGACACTGAAACTGCGCTCCGCTTCGCTGCGCTTCGGCGCTCTTTTGGTGTGAGTTGAGCCTTATGCGGCCTACCCAAATGTCCTTTTTTTGGTATTGTTCGTCGAGTGGTTGAGCTCGTTAAGTTCTGAGTTGAGCTGCACGATTACTGACATATGCGTGCACTTACTGGACAAGTCCACTCATCTGTGTGCTTTTTCAAAAGACCATTTCAGACACAAATCTACATGGTCTTCGCATGATCTGACCAAGATTATGTCTGGACTTTAAAAGAGACTGTGACCTCTGAGTTTGTTTCGGCATTTCCTCTCAGAGTAGTTAGATAGGAAACGTCGACCTCATTTAGTTTTTAAAATGTGATTGACGTGTAAAAGTGTCTGTACACAGAAATAAAAACATTTATTATTTAAAAGTAAAAGAAAGAAAATATACGTTTAAGTAAAATTCTTAAAGCAGTGATCTTAGGTTCAAAGCTCATTTTGTTTGTAAAGTTGTGAAACAGAGGGGTGTTATAAGTTTAACGTGTGTACCTGTGTATCTGTGTGTGTGCCTATAACTCCCAAACTTGAGTATTCTTAGCTATGATTCAAGAAAATCTGTTCCGCTTTTTGAAGATTATCAGCTCTTTTCTAGTTGATGAATGGATGTGAGCATCTTCCACAGGTCTGACCGAGTCGAAATTTGGTATTCTGTTACGAGTCGAGTCGAGGTTAATTTTAACAAAAGAATTAGAATTAATATGACGCGATGAGTAGGTTCAATTGCAATCTCACTTAAGATTCGCGGCGCAATTAACGCAGATATAATGAAAGTTGGATTCGTATTTTTTTGGTATATTAAGTATTCAGGCAAATAACTTATGCGGAATAAATAAGTAGGTAAAAGATAAGTTTAAAACTAAGGAATTTTGAATTTAAGTTAGATGTTAAACGAAAGTAAGTTCCTGACGAAAGTTGCACTCCTGCAGGCGTAGCATGACGCTTTCTATTTCTTGGGAGACAAGACATAGCTATTTCTATACAAAGTGACATTTCGTTTCTCTATTTTTGACATCGCACCGTAAAAATCCTTCTACAATCTGTCATTTTGTCTTTCGTTTCTACCGATCGTTGTCTAGGTCCTTTTATATGTAGACTATTTCAAAAGAAAGTTTTCTATCCCAAACGTCAAAATCACACTGACAACTGACAGTTGTCTAAGGCAGTGAAGACAAATTGATTTTGTAATCGCCATGCTAAAGACGGTAGAAAACTTTTTACTCAACGGCCCCGAAGTATAAAAATGGAATGGAAAAATGGAATTTTTCACATTTTGTATGGCAAATATGAAAAATTATTACCTACATGTTTAGTTTTAGGGGTTTAAGGGCTTCATAAAGGGGGTCGAAATTTTCATTATTTTTGCGATAGGACACACCATTTTCGAGATATAAGCAAAATAAAAGAAAAACGTGAATAAACTACTGAATTTCATAAAAAGTGCGGTTGACTCTTTCTACTTTGCTGCCGTCGTACTGTCTTTACGGAACGTAATTTTTCTCTATTCTTCCGTCGACAAAACTCGTTTCTATAATGGTCATGCTACGCGTGCTGGACTGGTTAACGCTGATACGCATGTTGTAGCGTCGGTGTAAAATCCCCGGATAGCCTCAGGGGTGACGTGGCATACCGCTCCCGACAGCGCCTATCAGGGTCGGGCGATGCCGGTGGTGCAAGAGGCGTATTCTGTATTCCAGTAGCCGGTACTTGGATCCAAAATTTGGCCTTTTTGACTGGTCTTAAAACATAAAATAAAAAATTCCGAATCTGAGAAAAAACTGCACCAGACATGCGCAAAAAATGTAAGTAATGCTTTATTGCATCCTTCTCAGTTCACTGGGTTAAACGTAACAAAATAACTGTCCATGTGGTTTTTACTAGCAACCATTTTCAGAAGATTTCTACCACATAATCTTAATAATCAATTTTAAACGTGTCTTCTTTAGAAAAAATCAATCGACCGATTCCTATGTAATATTTTTCTAATATTTTACCACGGCCCGACTCCGTTACCCTAGAATTGTCCTGGAAATGATAAGCCTGTATCTGGCACCCCTAATCGCAGCATCATCGATACAAACAGACATACAAACAGGAATACCAAACTATAGTATTTACTCGATACGAGGTTTAGTCGATAATATAAGTTAGGTGCAGAAGGTCAAAACAAGAGACAAATACTGTTCATGGACTTCTACGCCTGGACTAACAAAATAAAGTCCAAATATAATTCCTAAACATCCATCCATACTTCCATACTAATCCTACTTCCTATTCCTACTTTCCTACTAATATTATAAATGTGAAAGTTTGTGAGGGTGGATGTATGGATGTTTGTTACTCTTTCACGCAAAAACGGAAACGGATTTGGATGGAATTTGGAACACAGATAGTTTATAATCTGGATTAACATGTAGGGTACTTTTTATTCCGGTAGTACGTTCCCGTGGGATAATTTCCGACCTCCACGCGGGTGAAGCCGCGGGCAAAAGCTATTATTATAAATGCGAAAGTAACTCTGTCCGTCTGTCTGTCTGTAAACTCAAACTCAAAGCATTTATTTAAAATAAACCAATTACAGGTACTTTTGAATTCTCAAGGGGTCGGTCAGTCAGAAAGATGAAGCTAGTTGCCCATTCCAAAGCGTAGTAGGTACCTATGGAGAAGAACTGGCTAGAAACTTCACGGACACTCTTTTAAATCATAATATGGTTACAAAATATTGGTTACATCATTCATGTTGAAATTATGCATGTGAGAACAATGCAGAACGTTCTAAGCGGCCGTATTAAAAAAGTAAAAACAATTCAAATATCAAATTAAAAATCTTTTCACGCCTAAGGTTGCACTGGTCGACGGCCCGAACTCGTTGGTGGGTGTTGCTAATATGCATGCTACTCGTATTTAGTTTATTTATTTATTTATTAATTTAGTTTATTTATTTATTAATTTAGTTTATTTATTTATTAATTTAGTTTATTTATTTATTAATTTAGTTTATTTATTTATTAATTTAGTTTTATTTATTAATTTATTTATTTATTTAGTGAAATACTTAAACGATGATTTATAACGAAAACGAGCGTAAAATTTCATAAACAGGCCTTTGGGCGTATAGATATTATGAAAAAACTATAAGACGTATTTATTCAAAATAAAGTTATTTAAATTCTTGAATAAATTGCTTATCTTTCAAGTATGGTAACAATTTTGCAATTTAATTACTCCGAGAGTTATTTATTTATGCCCAAAGATGCGTTAAAATATGGAGGTTTCGACGCTCAAAACATTTAAAACAATTTTTTTTCGTTCAGCGCTAGATAATGACGAGATTAGTAGATATAATGTTTGATTTTTAATGTACACTCTCAAACAGAGAAATAAACTCCATAAGAGGTTAGTATGAAAGAATGACTGACTAGTGTAACCTTAACGGCTGAACGGATTTCGATGAAATTTGCACAAAGGTAGACCTGGACCTAAGTTAGGATACTTTTCCCGGTAGTAGATTCCCGTGGGATAATTTTCGAGCTCCACGTGGGTGAAGTTGCGGGTAAGAGCTAGTTTCTTAGATATGAACAAAACATTTTTATAAGTGCAAAGTGAAAAATACTTGTACCTACAAAACTTTAATATTATCATGAATATACGCATGGTATAATAATATACTTCGCCAGGTATAGCATTCCGAGACACAGTGATCACGTGGGTGACACAAGCCTACGTCATGACTGCTGTGTTACCAGTAGTGTGTCATAATAACTCCCCAACCGCCTTTATTACCTGTGCGAATCCGATAAATCAATGAGGTTTTAACTAACAATTACGTCGGTATAAGTTTAAATTGAATTGTTTCGTTTGATTAGAAAAACAAAACGACACTTTAAATGCTTGATATATATTTTTTAACAGAATGGTGACTGAAAATGTTTCCATACTTCTTGTTTTGTTGCAATAAAGTGGCAACTGGATAGTGACGTAAGCTTGTGTCACCCTCGGAGTGCCAGACCTTGTTTTTTAGACCATGAATGTACGTAGGTATCCGTTTTACAACATCTCATTCAATGAATGCTGATCAAGTTCTACTTGCATCGTCAGCAGAACAGTTGCAAGACATGGTGACTGTGATGGATGAAACATATAAAATGGAGGGGATATAAATGATAAACATTTATAAACATATAAATGAAAATGAAAAAAGAGAAGAATATGTGTCGGTATGTGATGAGAAAATAAATGATAAGAGTGTGGAGCAAGTAAATGAGTTTGTTTACAAGAGATGGATATATTGATGAAGATGTGGACAGGAGAGTTAATGCGGGTAATAAAGTGAATAGTACTATACATGTGGTTTTGACCAATTCACAATAGCGTGCTGGTGCCTACGCTTGTATGGAAGTGAATGTTGAGTGTGGCAAAAGAAGCATGAAAGTAGAATAAATACTATGGAAATGCGTACCTTCTGAAGCATGTGTGGTGTGAGAAATGATGTGATAAGGCAACGTTGCCGCTTAAAAGGTATGTAGTGACAACAATTTAAAACAGTATGCTTAGATGGTTTGGTCATGTTGAGAGGATGAATGAAAGGCGACTAACAAGGCAGATGTGCGTGGAAACGCCGAGAGGGGACGACCTAGAAGGACTTATAGTGACCTTATTGGTGATGTTCTTCAGAAAGGTCAGGTGCGTAATACTTGCAACCGGCGTGCGTGTATGACCAGATGTATGAACGTAAACGAAGCAAAAGGAGTATGTAAGGATCGTAACAGGAGGTCTACTCTCTAAGTCCTTAACCGAAGGTACTTGTTCAACACAAGTGTCCAATTCAACTTTTCGGATGGTCAAAAACTCGCTGGAAATTGGTACAATTGGCCCTGAACTAATCTTATACCCGTAGGCGACTCGGAGTTAGTTCCTGCCTACCACACATGGGAAGGAGGCGTGAGTTTATGTATGTATGATTGTCATTCAATGAAGAGCCAGAGAACTCGGAGATAATCGAGCTAGACTGAGAGTATTGATGTTCTGTAACACAACTTTATTATTTCGTTGGGTATTTAGCTTTGTGCCAGTGCACAGGGGCCAGAGATTTTGTTGATATCACTGCATAAAACGTTACTGGTCTCGTACAAACTCTTCTAACACATCGGAAATACGAATAATAAGTTTTGAGAATATATAAAGTTTATGCATGATGAGCAGGGGCTGAGGTCAGAAGCAAAGAATTAAATATAATATGATGAAACTATTTATTTTAAATTTATTCAATAAAAATCTTCAAATCATTCATTAATTCATTCATTCACTGACAGATAACGCACAGTTTAAGCCTCATGTAACAAAATTGAGTACAAAAGAAGGATTTTTGAAAATTCACTCCCTAAAGGGGTTTAACAAGGGAAGAAAGTTTGTATAGAAGTTCGTCATTTTGGCCGATGGGAAATTCCATGGGGTAATCTCATAAAACATAAAATTACATATTTAAATAAACATCACGTATTCAAGTATTTCTGTCCCTCCTTCAAAATCCACCGAAATTCTACATTTTTAAATAACTTCCACAAATTTCACAAACGCGTATATTCACTTGTGTCACTTACACCTTAGCATTCATCTCTTTCACAAAGTTCCATTCCTACGAGCATAACTAAAAGAAAGAAAGAAAGAAAAATAGTTTATTCTGCACAAACAAAACGCACCTTACAAATGAACGACATTAATTTAATAGACACATACAAAATAGCCAAAAGCCTCGCATTCAAGCTATAAAAGTTTGTCAATTTTGTCTATTGCTTGATGCTAAAGCCGGGGACCAAATACAATACACATTGCTCCGTGTGGTGACTGACGGACAGATGCGACACTGGCAAATGACAACAAAAAAAAAAAATACACATTCATAATAAAAAATAAAACTGCATAATTACACATTTTGAAAATGTTAAGACATTAACAAAATAAATACACATTGTAATTTCCTATGCAGTATATACCTTCTCTATCAATTCTGTATTAACTAGTATGACGTAGGCGTATTTTCAAACAATTGGCTACCCTATAATTACTTGCATTCGGAAAATTCGTCACCACCAGCTGCCTATTAAGGCTCTGACACCTCTTACTGTGCTGACGACATAATTACTAACTGCGGGTGGTATTTAATGCGAGGGATGGTCTGTTCTGCTCCATACATACATAATAGCAGCCTGTATTTGTCCCACAGCAGGGCCAGGACTTTTTTCTGATTGATAATGAATCATCAAACTGGAGCATTGCGTGAAAATAAAAAATACTGAAGGAATAAATAATTTATAGTAATATTTTTATTTATAAATATGGGTACAGCTCAGCTTATATGTCCTAAACAAAAACACAATGAACAAAGGAAAAAAAAACTGAAGGAATCTTCAGTACTTTTTAGGGTTCCGTACCCAAAGGGTAAAAACGGGACCCTATTACTAAGACTTCGCTGTCTGTCCGTCCTTCGGTCTGTCACCAGGCTGTATCTCAAGAACCGCGATAGCTAGACAATTGAAATTTTCACAAATTATGTGTTTCTGTTGCCGCTATAACAACAAATACTAAAAACAAAATAAAATAAATATTTAAGAGGGGCTCCCATACAACAAACGCGACTTTTTGCCTATTTTTGCTCGATATCAATAAATGGTAACAGGTAGGCACGTAATTTGTGTACCTACTGTTGTTTACCTAGTCAATGGTACGGAACCCTTCGTGCGTGAGTCCGACTCGCACTTGGCCGGTTTTTTTTATTTTACAAATATGCCTTGCCTTTAGGTAGATACTTCTGATTCAAATCATGACTCAAGGTACCAGAATTACCTAAAGGATGAAAATGATAGGCTGATTATGTAACTTCACATTTATGTAGCACAATTTACTTTCAAAACTACAAACCTTACCATTACTAAAACACCCCAAAAAGGCGTTAAGCAAGCGTAGGTATTTTTATTTTGACCAGTTTAACTAATTCGTTTCTTTAGTTTTATGTGGTGTATACTAAAGTGTTATATCTAATCTCACTCACAGACAGACAACGCTCAGCCTAAAAGCATACAATTTTGCACAAAAGTTCCTTATATAGCGAAAGTGAACACTGAGGAAGAATTTTCGAAAATGTATCCCCAAGGGATTAACGACTACGGACGGAAGTTCGTCATATTTGAATTTAGAAACAGGGAAACTCATACTGAGACCATAATTATAATCATAATCATATATTACATGATCTTAAAAACATAGATTGTCTCATCACATTCGACCACATGGACGTACAAATGCTAAGTAGATTACATTGATGATAAATTATTAATATTAATAATAACAATATTTTTAATAATTATTGTTCAAATTCAAAAAGGGATGTCAGTTAGAAATAAAATAATATAAAAAATAATTGAATTAAATGAATAATTATGTCAAAGTGTCATTTAAGTAGTCATTCAAATTATAGTAGCATTTATTACGTAAAAATTCTTTAAATTGCTTCTTAAAACCAGCCAAATCTAACTCCCTAATTGATTTTTTATTTTATTGTAAATTTGCGGGGCTCTGTGTTTATAAGTCAAATTAGTCGTATCATTGTTTTTTGGAAACTCATCCCCTAATGGTCCTGAGAAATTGCCGATGGGTAACCCCATCGGGCACACCACGCCTTGTGAATAAATAACTTTTGTTTACGAAATATTTGTATGGAGGGGCGACGAAATGCATACCCCGTTTACGTAGGGATAACACGATGGTGGTGTTATTAATTATTATTTACGCGGTAATTAGAACACTGAAGACTTAATTGTTTATTCTGAAACACTGTCGTTGTCGTGAAGGAGCCCTATGCGGTAGTAACATTGAGTGAAAAGTTTCCGTACAGAGAACTTGCTAGATTCTCAGTTTCTTATTAAAAAAGTTGTTCTACTTTTTCTGTGTTAATTTAATTATTCTATGCTGGAAAAACGTTCTTAAAATCGTGATATTAATATTGATGTTTATAGAAGTTTTGAACAACAGATTTGATGATTATTACTTTATCTAGAAACAATTAGCATTTTGACCATTATTTTGTAATTAATTAGATTACTACTTTTTACTTTAAAAGAAAAAACATATATTTCAGTATAGCTAAGTCTTTTTGCTTTCTCGACACATAGGACCCGACACTTAAGACACCAGCATTACTGAAAGCCTAAACCAGTTTTAAGTAATGCTTGAGTCGTGATTGAGGTTCTGTAATACGGGACACAGAGTGCGCGCAGACGCAATTAAAATAGTATTGAATTTGTTTATTGATTTGTTGTTCGAAAGCTGTCACTGTATTGTGTATATTTAAGTACCTACCTGTTCGTAATCCTTAAAACATGTGGCGCCAAATTCGTAAGTTTGGTCTGGAGTATTGTGATCTGCCTACAATGTTGTGGAACATCTCCGTCTTTCTTAAAGTACTCACTCTCAATATATACGGCAAGAACAAGACAGGTAAAACTATTTAAAATACTACAATGACAAAAAAATACTATTTTTTAATTTTAGTTGGGTTTGTTCTTGACTCGATATACAGGTTGTTTGGAAGCTGGGTGCAAAGCCTTAAGGGGGTGAACGTTAACACCATTTAGAGCATTTTGAACCATACATTTCTTAGACGAAGTCGGTTCTATTTTTGTTTTTGACTACTACTTCTAGGTTTTTTTGGGTAAAAGTATAGCAGTTAAAAATAAAAATAAAACCGACTTGGTCTCAGACATGTATGGCTCAAAATGCTCTAAATGGTGTCAACTATCATTCCCTTAAGAATTTGCACCCAGCTTCCCAACAGTCTGTCACAACCTGTATATCTACATAACCTAATATTAAAATTACAACCACTTCTAAGAAATTGGATTAGATAAGACGATATGCTGACTCACGTTTCTGACGCTCCAGCTTAGTAGAAGCTTAAATCACCGCGGATTAACACCCACACACGGATTGTGATATTAACACCCACACACGGATTGTGATATTAACACCCACACACGGATTGTGATATCTTCATAGCATAAGTTTGTTAAAGTTATTGCTAAAGCAAGGTTAAGTTGTTAAGGAACTAGAGTTACCGATATAGCCTAAAGAGTAAGCAAGCTGCAGTGGCAGCGGGCTGGTCATGTTAGTGGAAGGACCGATGGCTGGTGGAGCAAACGAGACCTGGAGTGGAGACGAGTATCGGCAACCGTAGTTTGGGTCGCCCCCCAGCTGGATGGACAGACGACCTCAAAAAGATGGCTGGGACGGACTGGTACCGGAAGGCGGACACACCTTGTTTTTTTTTTTGGATGTGTTAATTAGCAAAGGACTTCTCCCGCTCTGGGCGGAGCGGGAGAGTGTCTCAGACTTTTACTGACTAAAACCAGCCCATGTTCCTTGAGTTGCCTGTGTGCCAGGGCCACGGTAACTCTTTCGAACAATCCGCGACCCTGACAGGCATCGGCCCTAGCGGACCCCGTCAATTGGGGCTGACATCTCTTTGAGGCGCGCGTGGAACACAACGCGCCGTCGACCCGGGCCTGGTCCTTACTGGACGGCGAGCTAAGGCGGACACCCCTAAAAATGCACATACTTCTCTATTCTAAACTAAAAAGTTCTTTTGCCTCTCCATCTCCAGGAATCCCCTTCATCTTGTACATCATAATGATAATGGCCATGCTGTGCTACTTCTACGTGTACTTGTTCTCCATGCTGTGGTTCGTGTTCGTGAGGAGTCAGGAGACGGGTGACATGGCGGCGGCCATGGTGGTGCTCTCTCTGGGCGTCTCCAGCGAGATCGGGACCCTGAAGCTGTTGTATATGTTGTTGTATAAGTGAGTTGTTGGAATAATCACAATGTTAGGGGTGAAAAGTATTTGTGCATCTTTTTAACATTGAAGTAGTATTCTTAAGTTTGTGGGATTCATTCAACTTTTGGAACTTGGAAGTTGGCGGTTTGATACCCCGGTGCCTCGGAAAGCACGTTAAGCCGTTGGTCCTGCGCCTCATATCTCTCCAGTCGTGTCGAATTGCCGTCCCATTGGACTATGAGAGTAAGGGAAGAGAGAGTGCACCTGTGTCTGCGCATACACTTGTGCACTATAATATCTCCCGCGCCGAAGGCTAGTCTCCGTTGAAATTGGCCGCCATGGCCGAAATTCGGGGTAGAGGACGCAATGTATATACAAAAGGAAAACGTGACTGACTGACTGACTGATCTATCAACACATAGCTCAAATCACTGAACGGATTGTGCTGAAATTTGACACACAGATACATAGGTATTACAACGAAGGCATTCGCTAAGGAGGGGTTTTTGGAAATTCGACCTTTAAGGGGAACAAACTAAACCCCCCTTTTCACAAAGGCGTATTTTGTTTGCATGAAAAATCCTATTCTTTGAGTTAATAAACTTGAAACTTCGCACGAATACATATCTAAGTTAATTATAAAGATTGACAATTTTTATTTTTATAAACTAGCTCTTAAAGGGGGATTGTGGTTGTCAAAGTCATGGAAGAATTTTAACACGCGATCCGATTAATTCGAAACTCAGTACTTCAAAGAATAACGTGTATCAGGGTCTTTCGAAAATAATCCCTTGAAGGGATTATACATTTTTGAAGGTGAGGATTTTACTGCGTGGCTTGATTAACTCAAAAATTGGTATGAATAATTTTTAGTTTAAATTTTGGAAACAACCCAAACGACTTTTTAAAATTCCATCCCTATGGGGGGGAAAAGAGGGGATACAGTTTATATGAAAAAATCTTATTCCTGTGGTTTAATTTGAAACTTGGCAATATTTTCCCCAGTAAAGAATAAAGATTAGCACTTTTAGTTTTTTACAACCACACTTCACAGAGGATTTAGGATTAGGATTTTTGTATCAAAATTAGTAAGTAAAGGCGCTGTCGGATTAACTCCAAATTCGGTACTAATAATTACAACAAAAAAATTAAAATTTCGTCATTCAGGTTTTCTCAATAATCGGTAAAAGGGTAATAAAAATCAGAAATGGGTAATACAGTTTGGATTTTACTGTTTGCTTCAATTAACTCGTATTAACTCGGATGTCAATAATGTTAAATCATGCAATGGAAACGTACCAAACCCTTTTTAGGGTTCCATACCGAAAGGGTGCCAACGGAACCCTATTACTAAGCATCCGCTGTCCGTCCGACTGTCTGTCAGCGGTCTGTATCCCACGAACCGTAATGGTAGACACTTGAAATTTTCGCAAGTGTGTATTTCTATTGCCGCTATAACAACAAATAATAAAAATAAAATAAAGTTAAAAATTAAAGGGGTCCACATACAAGAAACGGTAAAAAAAATATGTAGTGTTAAATATTGTACGATGGTACGGAACTCTTCGTGTGCGAGTCTGACTCGCACTAGGCCGGTTTTTTAAAACAAGCCCTGTCATTCGGAAAAAGGGAGGACACTGTTTATTTGAAAAATCTTATTCCACTGATCTGTTAACTGAAAAATTGTCCCGAATACTTATTTATCTAAATCTATACTGATAAAATAAAGCGTGATTATGAATGATAGGCTGAGGAATGATGTCATAAGCCAACGGTGCGGTTTAAAAGAAGATGTAGTGACAAAAATTGAAAAGAGTATGCTTAGATGGTTTGGTCATGTTCAGAGGGTGAATGAAAGGCGACTAATAAAAGGTATTTACAAGGCAGATGTGAGTGGAAACGCTAGGAGGGGACGCCCTAGGAGGACATATCAATATATGTCCTCCTAGGGCGTCCCCTCCTGGCGTTTCCACCAATCACCAATAGGGTCAATACCCTATTGGTGATGTTCTTCAGAAAGGTCAGGTGCGTACTACTCGCAGCCGGTGCTCGTGTATGACCAGATGTATGAACGTAAACGAGGCAAAAGGAGTATGCAAGGATCGTAGCAGGTGACGTTCTGTAGTTTCTGCTTACCCCCATGGGAAGAAGGCGTGGGTTTTTTTAAGTACGTAAAAAAGTTTTCGGTTGTAACGCGCTAATCTATGGATCTATCGGTCGGATTCAAAAATTTCTCTTTGCATTTGTAAGCCTAATTTTTGGGGAAGGTTTTAGGCTATTTAAATTCACGCTACGACCTTCAGGAGCCGAGCAAAGGGAAAAAAGGTAGAAATAATATTAACCGAAAATGAAGTAATAGCGCGGGCGGGCGATGCGATGCGACAGGGCGGGTCGGGGGAACAAGAAATTTCACGCGGATGAAATCGCCGGCAGAAACTAGTTATTATTATATAACATAGCCACAGCCACATATTAAATTTTTGCGACAATTGCATTCGTAAAGACAGCTTCAAATAAGACGTCTACATACTGATGTAGCATTTAATTCAAAACAAACTTGTTTCCAGTGACAAAATCCGGAGTCTAACGGATGCCTTCCTCGACTTCGACTCCCGTATGATCCCGGGCAGCCGGCGGGCTACCAACCTGCTGAGGTACATGCGAGACGTCAAGAAACGCGCCATCTTCTACTGGCTGGTACTCATGGTAAACGCAACCGTCTACGTGTTCGCCCCCTTGCTTAGTCCCGGCAGACATTTGACGGAGGATTTGTTAGTTATTTATGGTAATTGATTCATTATTGTGCATTTCATCATTCTCGATCATAGATTTACTAATTTTACGACCGATTCAATTAGTTTTGTTAATTTGTTTATTTTTGAACTCAAAATTAATACTGCTGTTTTTTTTTTGCAGGTTTGTTCCTAGTTTAGGTAGAATCAAATTATAATATACCTTTAGTTTAAGGCCCTAATATTGTAAGCATTTGTGTACAGTCACCAAAAGAGATAAGTAATCAGTGTCGTCGATATAGTTGAAGTTTAGTAAGAAACCGCTGATTGTTTTCGAATGAAATTTTATTTGATAACTGACCTGTTTGTTTTCTATTAATTAAATTAAATTTTATTCGAAATCATTCGTCGGTTTCTTACTAAACTTCAACTCTATCGACGACCCTGGTTACTTATCACTTTCGGTGACTGTACATCCAATGTGCATCAATTATTTCAATAAACAATTTCAGTTCCTTCTTGTGAAACGTCGTATCTTTTTCTAATGTTTTGAACAGTTAGGTTAATTAAACGATTACCTTGTCTGTTATTAGGACCATACAAATTACACTCTTCGAAAAACAAAGTAATTTTTTAAAAATATGTCCTATGCCCACAGGATTGGAACCGATGTTCGAGTCACCGAACTATGAAATCGCGTCGATCGCAATGGGTGGCTGCGTGTACATAATATGCTACATTTCGGCCAACGTAACCATTTACCTGATAGTCACTATTGGGTACGCAGAGTCCCAGATGTTGACTTTAAGTGATGAGGTAACTCACATATGGAACGATGCTGAAGAGCATTATAAATCTGTAGCTGAATTCGAAAATGACAATTTTCTTACAAATGATGATATGAAGAACCGAATAATTAACGACAACGTCTGCAAAAACCTCAAAGACATTATAATACGCCATGCAATCATCAAAACACTTTTAAATCAAGTGGAAGACGTATGTAGAGGACCTATTGCTATAGGATTAACTTTGCTAGTGATCAGTTTGATATCAGAACTGCTTGGAGGATTAGAAAACACGATTCTGCAGCTACCATTCGCGTTTATTCAAGTTGGGATAGACTGTTTCATGGGTCAGAGGGTAATGGACGCAGGCCTAGTGTTCGAGCAGGCTGTGTATGACTGCAAATGGGAGAATTTTGACAAGAATAACATGAAGATGGTGTTGGTGATGCTGCAGGTGTCGCAGAAGACCACGGCTATATCGGGGGGTGGAATTACTACGATGAGCTTCAGGACTATGATGGCGGCTATGAGGGCCACCTATTCTGCTTACACTACTCTTAGGTCTTTTATAAAATAAGGTTGAATCTTTATAGAAAATACATATAAAATTAATTAAAAAAAACCCGACTAACAAAAACCTTTAAAAACGGCTAAACAGATTTTCTTTTTTTTAGCTGGGCACCCTCGATCAAGTCACCTTTCAAACGAAACAAAAAACAACGGGAGATACGATGACGCAGACACACATACAGATACACACAACTTATTTACAACCCTCTTTTTCTTTCGGGGGTTAAATGTTAATATTAGATTATTAGATGAAAATAATGTTAGCAGTTAAGAAACAAACTAAATGTTAAAAATTATTAAACCGATACAAAATTAAGTTCTGTTCTGTTCATCTCTTTTTTCTTTGGTTCGTTCCGTCAAGTCTTGTGATTTTTAACAGACTTCAAAAAAAGGAGGAGGTTGTCAATTCGACTGTATTTTTTTATTTTTATGTTTGTTAGCTCATAACTTTTTTCTGGGTGAACCGATTTGGATGATTCTTTTTTATTTGAAAGCTGGTGCTTCACATGTGGTCCCATTTAAATTTGATCAAGTACTGACTAGTAGTTTTTGAGTTATCCTTAATAATGCGTATTTTTTCCACTTAGTTTATATTGATGATGTTATAATAATTTCCTGTCATGGTTATTTACATATCAAGTACTCGTAGTGATATACGAATGTGTGTGGGGTAGGCACCGTAACTAAAAAGTGAAAAATAAAAACTTTTTTACAAAAAAACAAGCGAGTTCCAAAAAAAAAACACAAAAAAAAATTCACCTTTTTTGTTTTTTTTTGGAAGTCGGTTGTTTTTTTGTAAAAAAGTTTTTTCAGTGAAGCGTTCAGGCTCTTGTAGACTGTAGATTTGTAGACCATTTTCTATTTTGTCAAGTACCTGGTATAAGTTGACAGTCCTACACTGTCCCCCCATACCTATTAACACTGTAATTTGAAAACATTGTAAAAGCCAATTATTTTTAAAAGAGTAACCGTGGAGTTTCTTGCCGGCTCTTCTCCATAGGAAACGACCAATTGGAACCGTGCACCTAGCTTCTGACGTTTCATAAGTGTCCATGTAGGTTTATGTCAAATAAAATATTTTGATTTGATTTCAAACAGTAGGTACTTAGTACAAATTTTTAAGACGTATTTGCAGTACAACAAAAACATACACTTTATTTTGAACAATTTGTAATTTTTTACTAAAGCACTTTCTTAAAAAAATATAAGCCAGAAAGTACTTAAGAATTGTTGGAAATGCAGTCGAAAAATAACACAGTGGGTTCAAAGATCAAAAATTCTCAATAGGACCGAGTTCAAAGGAGGATTGAACAGGCGGTGTCGACGATGGAGGATGGAGGGTGCCATATCAATATTTGAGCTAACTCTGATCCACAGAGACCGAATGACCGAACGGCTGAACGAGGGGTGGATCACAATGGACTCATTCAGACTGTAATGAATGGACTTTTTTATGATTCATTTTGTATATGAATTTCGGCACTGGAGTTTTTTCGTTTGCGCTGGAAAGTACTTTTGAGTTCTTTGTTTTTTTCTTTACAGTTTCGCATTTACCTACAGATAATTCAACGTAGGAAGTCTAGTCCTTGCTGATACTTAAATACCTAAGGCCCACTTGCGCGTTCATGGGTAAATTAATAATTAAATCTAAATAACTCGGATTTAACAGCTAACTCAGGGTTAATCAAATAATTCATTTTGCGCCACCAAGAGTTAGAGGTAAACCTAGAGTTCAACTTGTCACAAAACTCTGGTTTAGTGTTAATAATTTAAAAATAGATTGACCTTATGAGGTACTGCTGATAACTTATTTTGTATTTTATATTGTTCGACGTTGTAGTACGTGAAAATTCGGTACTATATTAGCAGGGAATATATTCATGAACTCATATAAAAATAAATACAAATTATAAAAAAACTTAAAACTGAACACTCAGCTTGATACACGATAACCAATTTGGTTTCAAGTCAGGTCTCTCTACTGAAACGGCTATACTGTGTCTGAAGCAAACTGTCAAGTACTACACGGATAAAAATACGCCTATTTTGGGGTGTTTTCTTGATTTATCGAAAGTGTTTGATCTGGTTTCCTACGATATTCTATGGCAAAAATTACACCGAGCAACGATGCCCGAGGAACTAATCCATACTTTTAAATATTGGTATGGGAACCAGATCAACGTTGTTCGGTGGTCAGGGGAGTATTCGATGCTATACAGGTTGGGGTGCGGCGTGAGGCAGGGGGGGCTGACATCGCCGAAACTTTTTATATTTTATGTGGACGCGCTTGTGGAAAAGCTCAGCGGCACACATGTCGGATGCCATACCGATGGAGTTTGCCTTAATAATATTAGTTACGCGGACGACATGGTGCTGCTGAATGCTTCTGTAGGTGGACTGTCGCAGCTGCTTGACATTTGCAAAAAATATGCTGAACAACTCGGGTTGGTATACAACATAAATAAAAGTGAGTGGATGATCTTTCAGGCTCGGGGAAGGTCCCTAAGTCAAACATCTAAAGTTAGACTGAATGGCTACCCCCTTAGTAGGGTAGAACAGTTTAAATATCTTGGGCATTTGCTAACCCCGGATCTGAAAGACGATAATGACATAGAAAGGGAGCGTAGAGCGTTGTCTGTTCGTGCGAATATGATAGCACGCAGATTTGCTCGTTGTTCAAGAGACGTCAAGATCAGGGCAGGGCATTTTGCACGTCCTTTTACACGAGCAGTCTGTGGGTGAATTATACGTAAAAGCAGTACGGCGCTCTACGCGTCCAATACAATAATGCACTCAGGGTGCTGTTTGCACTTAGGTAGGACACGCGATCACGCGACTAACCTCAACGACTATCAAAACACGAAAGAAGCGAGGGAAGCGAGCCCAATGATGCCACTACCGAGAAGAGCGCGCTGACTTAAGCAATGATAAAGTTTGATAAGTTAGCTTTAAGTTTCCCGAATAGAATAAAAATAAAATGAGCAAAAATAACATGAGTGTCTTGTGGTAATGTGAGGCAATTTACCAGTGGACTAACATGAGTGGCTTGTGGTAATGTGGGGCAATTTACTAGTGGAATAACATGGGTAATGTGGGGCAATTTACTAGTGGAATAACATGGGTAATGTGGGGCAATTTACTAGTGGAATAACATGGGTAATGTGGGGCAATTTACTAGTGGAATAACATGGGTAATGTGGGGCAATTTACTAGTGGAATAACATGGGTAATGTGGGGCAATTTACTAGTGGAATAACATGGGTAATGTGCGGCAATTTACTAGTGGAATAACATGGGTAATATGGGGCAATTTACTAGTGGAATAACATGAGTAATGTGAGGCAATTTACTAGTGGAATAACATGAGTGTCTTGTGGTAATGTGGGGCAATTTACTAATGGAATAACATGTGTGTCTTGTGGTTATGTGGGGCAATTTAAGTGACTCTTCTGGTAAAATATTTTTTTGCAACCCAAAAACCCACATATCACCCCTGCTGAGATATCATCTCACATAATTTTCCTTTCTTCTCTATGACAGTGATAATATTGTAAAAACATTTTTCTGGAATGGAATAGAATATGTATTTGCTCAGAATGTAGATATTTACAATAAGGTGGTTATCATAATATTAAAGAATCCTTGTACATTCTACCATTTTGGCATGCACACCTTGATGCAGTTCATCATCAAACATATAAACATTGACACACAACTAAAATTTATCAGCTAGAAAATCTGATACGGAGTAGTAATATTTATTTATTAGAAGTACAGTTAGTTTATTTTTTAAAGTTCTTACCTCCTCCTCCTCTTTTATGGAATCAGGAATGTGGTTAAAAATAGTCGGTGCCATACCAAAAACACTTTTCTTCAACAAAGCAGTCCTATCCGTAACCTATGCGTAACAAGTTTTGGTATTGAGACCGCAAAGTTACATTTCGGTATGTGCTTTCCGATAAAGTTATAAATAGATGTCGATTACATGTAACAAAAATAGCAATTTCTGAAATGTAAAGGCACAGAAATGTCAATAAATTATGACTTTAAAAAATTGGAACACAGCTGTTATTAACTTTCAAACCAAATATTGCTCGTAGGCAGCGTTTTTGGGCCTTAAAAATACTCTCTCTTTCGGTACAATTGCCCCAATATATGTATATGTAATACCAAACCTTAAAATGGAAACGACAAGACTGTGATATGCTAGTAATACTGTTATGATATAAACTTTTTTTTAAAGATTATCAAGTGCATATGCAGATGCGCTAAGTTTTTACAGATTGCTTCTGTCTGTGCCTTCCATGACAGTCCTGGAGTGGTTGGAGTGGTTTTATTTTCAAGGTTTCTTTTAAAAATAACTTTACCTACCAATGCCTAGTAAGACATCTGAAAGTGGCTGAACAATTTGAAAATATAGGTCTTGTACTAACGAACCTATCGGACTCAAAGAGTATTCCACAAAGGCGGTCCGAACTGTGAGCCTTTGTAAAGTCTAATCTCCTTCGCTGATTTGAAACTGGGTGAATAGGGCGGCGGAGAAGTTTCTGCTATCTCTGAATTCAAGGGTACAGGGTTCGTTTCAGTCATATTGCATGTAATTCATCAAGAAATAAGAAATAATAATTATACTTTTAATACATGTCATGTTGGTGTTACACCAGTATCAATGGTATTGAAAGGATAATTATTTCCAACAGAGTACAAAGGATTAGGGACTAGTATTTCGGGTATATTCTACTCTTGATCAAGCATGGTTTTAATGAAATTAACATTAGTAATGCTAGATGCTTTAGATACTCATGGGACGTTTGTAGTTTAATTGATTATTGCAGTTGCTTCTTTGGTGTGTTTGTACTATATTTTACTAGAAACTAAAGACAGGACATTGCAGGATATTGAGCTTGAGTTTATGGATATCAAGTTGCCTAAAGATGATAATGGTTTTGAGATGGGTACGGTAGCCAATCGTTATTTGTTAGTTAGTAAGTAGGAAATTTTTGTTTGTTATTTCGACCAAGTAAAATATGGTGGGATATATACATTACCTAATATTTGCTTCGTGTGTGGGACGTATTGAATGTCTTGACGTATTGTGTGTCCTTAGTAATCGTAGGAATCCTTAGGTCATAACTAGTGCAGATTCAAGACTAGTCGAGAAATGGAGGGATGTTATAATAGTTTACATTGATTGAGTTAAAAAAACATGAAAAAGTGAAATTAAGATTTTTTGTGATAGGAAACAACATTCTAGTCTAGATAGTAGAAATGAAACGCATGTGTGTCCCTTATCCAACAATTTTAACGCTGGCATAATAATTCTCCTGGCTTGTTCACTTCTTAAAAATTCTAACTGACCTACAAACTTTTCTGGCTATAAATAATATTGTTCTAGGCCTCTAGAGTCCAAGCTATCAAGTTATCAGCAATAATTTGCAAAAACTAAACAAAACTCTATAGAAATCAGACACTTTAATACGTTTTCCGTCGAAAGGGCTTACAAGACCCTCAGCCAGGGATAACGAAGGGATGTTGGGACCCGGCAGCCCAATTACGGGTTATTAAGCCCCACGACATTTGATATCTATGCTTGTCCAGTACAAGCATAGGTATCAAATGCCATTGATAAATTATAGTTGTACTTTACCGTTGACGTCTGTAGACGTATTCTTGCGTAGGTTTTATTTAGATTTTACATACATACATAAACTCAAGCCTTCCTCCCACGGGGATAAGCAGAAACTACAGAACGCAACCTGCTATGATCCTTACCTCCTTTTGCCTCGTTTACGTTAGATGTTGTTCATTGTTTAGATTTTATTTGATCGATATAAATTTTTCAGTGATGTTTAGATATCAAACAAAATTTAAAGGTGCAAAAACTTTGTTAATTTTTAACCGACTTCAAAAAAAGGAGGTTCTGTATTCGACCCTTAGGTATGTGTGTTTGTATGTCCGCAATTTTCTCAAAAACTACTGATCGGATTTGGATGGGGTTTTCGTTATTTAGATGCATATTTTTCAGGGACGGCCTTAGTATATAATAATATTAGGATCAGATGAAGATCTTTGGATATACACAATGGAACTCTTCAATAACTAACAGTAAATGACCTGCGATTGTTGCGATCATATATCTATGTATTGTTTACACTATATTCCATAACATAACATCACGCCTGTACGATTTTAGGGGATAAACAGATATTTACAGTACACCCTAATTTTTCAGTTATGTTAAATATTCATAATATACGGCCGTATTAAATTGTTCTATCTAATCGTAGGATCATATTTAATATGTCACTGAAAATTGGGAAATGAAACAGTAAAAATCAGAATAAATATACAAGGTGCAGTTTTGGATCTGCAAAACATTTTAGGAGGTAATTATGTTAGTGATTCTCGACCCGAATCAACAATAAAATGGGCAGGTATTTTTTTTTCATTTTATTCTTATTTATGGAAATCGGTAAGTGTGAAGTCCCATTTTTAAAACGCAGCCAATCTGTACGTGTCCTTAAACTGCGCTTCCACACACACACAAACAAACACAACCGACATTTCTTTCATAAATCCAAAGCACCAACCACTGCCCGCTCCCTCTCCCACTAGCCACACCCCCGCGGCCATCGCAAGCACATAAATCGGGTCAATTTATTAGTGTAATTGATGTCGCCGGCGTGTGCATACGCATGCAAATTTCGCCCCGCAAGTGCGCCTTCGATTAACGGTCGCGATAGGTACCTACTACCTAGTTGTAAAAATGACGGATCAATACTCCAATGTAGAGTTGGTGGAGATGGTCCGCTTGTATGCCATCAGTGGAGAAAATGTATCTCGAGCCATCGAAATGTTCGCGGAGTTATTCCCCAATCGGCAACGTCCCTCACACAGGGTAATGCTGGCTGCTACGCAGAGATTGCGCGATCATCGGCAGTTCGACGTTCCCCAGCATTCTGAAGGTCGCGGCAACGAAGGCCTGTCTATCGCCTTGTAGGAAGATATCCTGAAATTCTTCCGGCGAGAGCCACGGGCAAGCACGCGGGAGGCTGGTCGACGGTTTGGAGTGCACCACTCCACAGTGTGGCGGCTACAATGTTCATAACGAACACTGGTGGGCTCACCGCGAACACAACCCGCACGTGACTCAGAGGCATTCTTTTAATGTGAGGTTCAGCTTAAATGTGTGGGCTGGCATAATAGGAGACCAATTGCTTGGACCCCATTTTATCGATGGTCACCTCACTAGTGCCACATATCTGGAGATGTTGCAATACGTCGTCGAGGAGATGTTGGATGAAGTTCCCCTGGCAGTGTATCGCAACATGTACTTCCAGCAGGACGGTGCACGTCCTCACTACGGTCGGCAAGTACGTGAGTACTTGAGTGACAGGTTTGGCATCAACTGGATTGGTCGCGGTGGTCCAGAGGCTTGGCCTCCGCGTTCTCCGGACCTCACGCCCCTGGACTTTTATCTGTGGGGAGACGTTAAAAGATTGGTGTACACAGACGAAATCACCAGTGTTACCCAACTACGTGCAAAAGTGATCAGTGCTTTCGACACAATAAAAACGAATGTGTTTGTGTTACGTAAGCTGAAGGAAAATCAGCAACGTCGTGCTAGACTGTGCCTGGAGTGTGACGGTGGAAACTTTGAACAATACCTCCAGGTAACATAAGTAGGTAATTTATTTATTTGTACATAGACAATAATTTGTAAATACGATGTTACCTAAATCAACTTGATTAGTGTAAATAAGTTGATTTAAATTTTTTAACTACCTACGCCAAAAATACCTATCAGACAAAATGAATCACTTAAAATCCCTAACACATGAGTACCTACTTTACTAGCACAAATTATCGGTAGGTATTTTTGTCGGTCCTCAGCTCGTTAAAAAGTAGGAAGCAAAATCTTAAATCAACCAATTTAATCTACAGATAAAAACGAAAACCGTCCTTGGGGCTGAATTTACCTACAGAGCGCGCCGACTGCGCCGAGTACCTACATGCCTTATTATTATTATTAGGTGCCTACCTAAATCCCGCGCACGCGCTCGCGATCATAGTTTCACAATTGTGCAACAGGAACTGCTTACGTGCTATGTAAGGTTTATTTATCTCCGCCTATCATTTTATTCATCAGCTGATAGGTAACTAACGACACCAACGTGAACTTTCGCGCAGTTGTATCTACTTCCTACTTATTATTATTGATCGTTATAGCCCAGTGGTTAAGGCGTTCTCCTCTCATACATGAGGTTGCGGGTTCGCAACTGAGCAAGTACCACTGTGTTATTTTTAAAATTCATAATGATGTAAGTACTTTTTGAATTTATCTAGGACATCATTGAAATCCCGTGTTTCGGTAAGCGCTTAATTAAAGCCTTTGGTTCGAATTGATTTGTAGCTCTCGGACAGTCGTTAGGTACCACACGGGTCGGTACGGGTCAACGACCTTACAGCCCTGCCGTATGGTCGTTGGTACGAGTAGTCACAAGCCAGAAAGTCTGACAATTAGTCTAACAAATGGGTATCGTGTTATCAAGTAACTGGTTTGGTGAGGTCTGATACGCAGTCGCCCTACGTGATTCACTGGCACTCCATGTAATGAGCTGCATACAGTTAGACTGAAAGCCGACCCTAACATAGTTGGGAACAGGCTCGGCAGATGATGAAGATTTTCGCATTGTAATGATGCTTAAAAATGAGTTATTATTTAGCGAAATGTAAACAATAATGTAGGTACATTGTGATTTCGCATCGCGGGTAGTCCCCGCGGTGTAACCAAAGCAACGACCGCCATTTTAGTTCAACGTACGCGCCGCGTTCGTTTCGTAGTGTTTCGTAGTAATGTGGGCGGAGCCTCGTACAGACTGTCGCATGTCGTCACTGGTCATCGCATTCACGCACACAGTGACATGACGCGCGATACATCGCAATGGGCGATTCTGTATTTTTGAAGAGGGTTATTAAGAGGGTTATTCTGAAAAACAATAAAATTGAAAAATCGAAAATAAAAAGTATTATTGATTATTGACTTGGTATCGTATTGTTATGTGATTAGTTACGAGTCAAATATGTTTGCTGGAGCCGGAGGATGCAAAAAAAACCAATTTACTTTAGACTAATTTATTGAAATCAAGAAATTACAATTTATGACTTAAAAATTATGTAGGTGACAATTGGTCGATGTATGTACCAAGAATGCGTGAAAACGTGGAATCGTGGAAGGCATTGCCGATGTCCGGTCCCACGGTTACGAAATGCTGCGTCGGCAGCACGTGTAAGTCGTTGCGATGCGCAATAATGGTGTCACGATGTCCACAGTCCGTGTGTTATACCGAATCGTAATATCAGCGATCCTTATGTTACACCGTTGCGTAACATCTCCCCCCGTAGAACAGCAACTATTTGTTAACTGTGGTTAAAAATGTTGCTGTAAGATGACTAGGGTCGATCTTGATTCCAGCTGGATGAATATTCCTTCTTGGTTCCACTTCAGCATACATGTCTTGATCTGCGTTTATTTCTACAGATGCAGTCTCGATCTTCTTGTCTTTATTTCCCATCCAATGCCGGTATGTAAGAGCAATGGCAAGTACACCTGCACTGAATAGTAATATGTATACGGGTATGGTAGTATGGTAGAGGCTTCCATCTGATATCTTGCTAAGTCTTTCTGGAGGCTGTACTGAGACTTTCTTGTAACTTTCGTGGAGGTTCTCGAGGTTGATTGAATTAAGCTGTACCAATGATTTTTCGGTTCTTGATGTAGTGTTCTGGTCCCATAGTGTTCGTATTCTAAGTACATGTCCCTTAATTCGGTTGTCAATGTTAGCGATAGTGAATTCGGAGGTTCTTATCAGGCAATCTTGCGGTATTGTAGCTAAATAACTTCCTTGAAGTATTCTGAATTGTTCCTGTCCACATAACATCTGTACTTTTGCAGGTATCGGGAAGCTTAGTGTATAATGTCTTTCGTCAAGTTGTTCCAAGGCTTGCTTGTGTAGAGCGACTGGCGTTAATGTACAGGAGTTGAGATGCTGTTGGGTAATGAGCTGCTGCACGCAGTCCGGCTTGTCTATAATCTTGAAACCGACTTTCTCTTCGCAGAGGTACCATGAGTTAAGCTTCGGACATTCTGTCTCTATGTACATAGAATATAATCCATGAATTGCTATAAAAGGTGAGGTAGGTATAAGGGCCTTATTATTTCTGTTAGGAATTATGGATAACTTGTATAGGTTATAGGTTCTTGGTAAGGCAATCGGCACCTTTATAGCTATAACTAATTTCTTATCAATATAATACGATCCTATTTTTAGAATATCATAGTACTCTCGAAGATCGATATCAATGATTTCGTCTTTTGAGTATAATAACCTTAATTTGCTTATTATATTTCTAAGGTTAACTAAGCTAATCATAGAATGAATCGTGCTGGAAGTACGCGTAAAAGCTACCATAAGTTCTATTTTATTTAACTCATCCGATAATGTCTCTATATTATCGTTTAATATAAGTAGGTGCTGTGCCAAATGGGCATACGTTACTAGGTCTGCCTGTTTGGATGCGTCTTGTTTTATGATTTGGTTAAGTTTATTAGCAATAATGTTCTGGTTGTCTACTATATTTTTTAATACATTGGAATGTTCTAACATCCATTCTTTAGTCAAGCTTATGTGACGGTTAAATTCCGTTTCCAATTTATTGTCGTTACCTTCTAAAACTTGGATGGCGTTATTATATTTGATTGCATCTGTGTAGTCTAAGTTTCCTGAGATACTTTTTATGACTGATCCTAATCCGTCAATGAGACCTCGTTTAACACGATTAGGTTCAAAACTTTCTAATTGTATGGATATCTTTTCAAGTTTGTCACCAAGGTAACTCATGTGGGGTTCAAACAGTGAAAGTGTTTTATTGTTAATTAATGGCCTAAATTCACTTAATTGCAATTTAACTAAATCAACCTTTGACTGAATATCTTCTAGATCGATGTGTAAGAGGAAGGAATGATAATGAGACACGATTTTTGTAGGTCCCAGTTTAAAGGGTAGTAATCCGGGTCCGTCTTCTAGGGGCTCAAGTAATATGTCCTCCGCTTGGACCAGGTGTAGCAATATCGTCAGCGGTATTCTGCAACAATTGTTTCGTATTAGGAGTTCGTTTAAGACGTGATTTGGCAACGGGACCGCGTTTCTTTTTTGTGTAAATATGGATGGGCAGGTCAGCTAATACCGTGTCGTGTGTATAACGAGGTGCGAGTTTCTGTCTGTTAGCTAGTGGATTCTTAACAAATACCTGTTGGTCTGGCTCGTATTCCTTTTCAGGCTCCCTGTTTTTGTTCCTATTTTCGATTAGTTCTGTGCGTTTATGCAGGGACGCTTCATTAATAGTCTCGTATACCTTAGACATCCTATTTCGGTGTTCTTGCACGTATTGTTGTAGCAAGTGCACAGATAAATCTATATCTAAGGGATCGCGAGGATCCGTATGACCGGTAACTACTTCCAGTGGTCTACATTTTGTGAAACTATGTATGCTGCTGTTGTACGCTAATAAGGCATATGTCATAAGGTTAACAATCGCTTCACTACGGTGTTGTAGTTTTAGAATTCTCAAATGTTCTAGTAAAGTGGAGTGTAAGCGCTCTACCATCCCATTATCATTGGGCGTATGGGCCAAGGTTTTATGATGTTGAATTTTATGGACACGCGTAAATTCGGTAAATAGTTGATTAGTAAATTCGGGTCCTTGGTCCGTGACAATTGATATCGGAACGCCATGATGGGAGCAAAACCTTAAAAAGGCTTGGACTACACTAACTGCTGTGCCGTCTCTAAGATGGTATGCCTGAGCGTATTTAGAGAAAGCATCAATGATGGTCAGGTATTTCTCGTTTTGGGCCGTAAACAAATCTAGGTGAACTACACCAAACGGTTTTGTTGGTGGTGGTACTATACAGAATCTTTGTTTTATAGGATTACGATCATATTTGGCTTGCCCGCATACATTGCATTCATTTATATACTTTGAGATTTCGTTTTTCATTTTTGGCCAATAGTATTTATGGGATAAGGCTAGGTAGCATTCACTTATACCGCGATGATTAGTTTTACCTTCGTGGTATTTCTGAATGATCTCTTGCTGTCTGAGATATTCTTTTACATTTTCTACTTCGTTTTTAGTTAAAACAAGATTCATAGCGGAGCTCTTGAACTTTTCTTGAATTATTGGAACTATTCTATACATGGCTAATGGGGGGTGTATTATAATGCCGGTCTTAACTTTCGGGTTTGCGAATTCTTTAATTGCGTTTATTACATCCTCCTCTAAATTTGATTCGGAGAGTTGGATGGAGGTACGGGTATGAGTTTCAAAAGGCTTAGAAACTGCTGGACGTTTCTTTATATCACCTACTACTGTAAAACATATTTGTCTGTTAAATCTATTTAAGGGTTCATCTGAAATTGGTATTTCTAATATTGGATTTTCGGCGCTAGTGTGAGCTGTGAGAGTGGATGAGCCCGCTACGGAAGGTGACTTTTCGGATACGTTAACTATGACGGAGCTCGTTTCTTCGTTGTTAATTTCGATTCGCGACAAAGCATCGGCATTTGTGTTGCTTTTGCCCTGTTTATAAACTACTGAATAGTTATATTCACTGAGCTTGAGTCTCCAGCGAGTTAGTCTCGAGCTAGGTTCTTTTAGGTTCATGATCCATTGAAGCGGTTTATGATCTGTTATAATTTTGAATTTACGTCCGAATAGATATGGCCGAAAATATTTTGTTGCCCAAACTATAGCTAAAAGTTCTTTTTCTATTGTGCTATAATTGATCTCGCTTGTGTTTAGTGTACGCGAAGCATAGGCTATTGGTTTGTCTGAACCTATAGGTCCTTGTGACAGTATGGCTCCTATGGCTAGGTTTGATGCGTCTGTTGTGAGTAGAAAATCTTTATTAAAATCGGGATATTGTAAGATTGGATCGTTTGTAAGTAATGTTTTACAATTTTCAAAGCAATTTACATAGTTGGTATCATCGCAGTTTATTTTTGAGCCTTTCTTCAAACATTGGGTCATTGGTTTCGTGATTTTGGCGAAATCGGGAATGAACTTCCTGTAGTACCCTAGTAGCCCTAAAAACCGTTTAATTTCCGTGGCTGTTTTAGGAAGTGGGAATTTCCGGATAGCTGAAATTTTGTCGGGTTTTGGTTTAATGCCATCTTTACTGATTATGTGTCCGAGATATGCTGTTTCCAATTTTAAGAATTCTGACTTATCCATTTGTATTTTAAAATTAGAGTCTCTGAGTCTTTTAAAAACCTTTTCCAAAAGAGATGGCTACAAATCCATACACTAAAAACCCAGAATCGACATCAATGAAATGTTTACCAACGGGATAGGTATAATGGTCATTTGATAGTACCAAAGGGACAAGCCGGAAATGCGTGGGGTTTAGGAGCTATATCACATCATATAAAATATAAAAAGGATTTTGGATTGATGTTGTAACTTGTGTAATTTTTGTTTATTCTATTGTTTCGTTTTCCTGCAGTATGTGTGCATGCAGAGGTAGTAAAAAAAAAAACATATTTCAAATATTTTATTTTGATGTAATTACATTAAATATTGTCTATGTCTAAACACACTGTATCTAAAAATCCTGCAGGTTGCATTAAGTCGCCTTCATGTCTGGCCCAGGCAAGATAATATATTATGGAAATAATGTGGGCACAACTGCCTAATGTGCGGCGGCCATGTATGCAGCTACAGCAATAATCTGTGATTGCACGGCGGTTGTATAGTACATAGCAATAATAAGTTCGAGTTTGAACGTGTCTCGATTTAATTCGGCACCGTACTAACGTGTTATTATCTTCTTCGTCATTAAGGGGCACTCTCTCGGGATGCCTATAGAATTCAATAGAATACACGCCGGTTTCTCTGACGTGTTCGTAGCAATAGGATTTTGCCAGCTTCACGTGGTACGTTCCGATAGCGAAAATAAGCAGCTCATCGTAAGTCATTCTTGGGAAATCTGCTACGTCTTGTAATGTTGCCCCCATCCTCTGAAATGTAATGTTCCTTTGTGCGTTTAGACGGTGTTGATCAACGTAATCAGCTAGTAGGTTTGGCCTATTCATATTTCTTTCTATCATTTCTGAAAAGCTTTCCGTCAGGCGACTGTCGCCGTAACTCTCTTGGGTTGCGTTGATTAGAGCTGCAGCTATTCGAAAATCTACTATTGCATTGGGCAAAGTATTATTAAAATATCTATGTCGGAATATCTTAAAGTCCCTCTTCATTTTTCCGTTGGTGGTTTCTACCACCCATCTGACCAATGTTACTAATCGTGATTTATTTGCAGCTTCAGTGGACAGTTGTGTTTCGTGTCTACCTAGTGACTGTGGCGTACAAACCGTAAATCCACATTCTTCGGCATATGGCAATGCATCCCGAAATCCTCTATCTAAAATCATCACGTCATCAGTTTCAAGAAACCACCGTATTGGAGCCTCTTCCATGTCGTTAGTGTGATTATCTAATATATGTCGTAATATTTTAGCATCTGACGTTCTAGCATCGTAGGGTCCAGTGATTTCTAAAATGTAGCCATCTCCACATACAATCATAAATGGCTTTATGAGATTGGCGTATTTATGTAGACTGTAGCTCATGCGCTGAAACAAGAAGTTTGAGCTTTTTTGGACGAATAGGTATGTACCGTCTAAAATAATTATTGCTCTCGTTTTGTCTTGGGTTCCAAAAATATTATTTGGCAAAATCCTGTTTCTCGCTATAACTTCGTCTCGAGTGAATTATGGTCGAATCCGAGGTGTCGTGGGAGAAAGTCATTTTCGAGACATACTCTAGCTTGTTTTATTTTAAATTGTATAGTTGACCTAGGTAAGCCAAAAACTGACGTAAGTCTTCGGTTAGGTTCATCGCTTCTCAGTTTACATAAATAGATACCCAACATCGATTTTCCATTCGAATATTCGTGTAAAGAAGGTGTTTCATTAAATATGGTGTTGAATTGCTGGTGACTTACGCCAGTCCAAAAGTGAAGGGTATCCGGGCTCAATTCATCTAGGTTTTCAAAATCGAGCTGAACTTTTTTTTCGAGAAGTTGTGTATATATCTCTATAATATCATGTATGTTCTCGCCCCTAAAACTATCTTGCCGCTGGGTGACATGTTCCGAAAAATCCTCCCAAACCATGTTCCTCAAATGGTGTTGACAAATGCGGGCGAGGGGTGGTATGTAGAATTGATAGTAACTCAATAGATACGCCTTGATTGTATCGGACAAAGAACGAAGTTCTATGTTATGACAATTGTCAATCATACATCGTCTTGATGTGTTTGCCGCGCGCGTCAAACCTGATACAGGAAACGTTTCTATTGGTGGCGCCTGTGGTGCAGGCGGATGCCTTAAGCCGTAGTCAATACGCTGCCAGCATGGATGACATATTAATCTGGATCCGTCAAATACAATCTGAAATGAACGAAAAACAAAAATAATTGTAACCATTCATCTAGAGTTGTTGTTGATAACGAGGGTTAGAGTGAGACATCTATCGCGTATGCGCTCTTTAACGTGTTTATTTATAGGTATATACCTAGGTATTTAATTAATGATAACAAAGTGATCGTGATCGTTATTTTTAATTGATTTACTGAAACACTCCATTATTGTATCAAGGATAACACCTTAACACCTTAAAGCCGAGCTCTAAAACGGGACAAACGTTTCAGTACCTACTTTTAAGCTGCTGTTATCACTTAATATTAATATATCGTGTTAAAATCTCATCAATCATGGGATTTTAACACGATCCAGTAGATAGTTGGCTGTTAAAACAACAAACTATCTACTGGATTTCTACAAAATATGTAGGTATTTAAAAGTGTAGTACATAGAAACGAAACCGGAGTGCCAAAACTAAGTACTTACTTCTTGTTGCTGTTGCAAAGTGCCAAACATGTAGTCGACGAAATCTCGGTGTGATTCCAAAAACTCGAGAGACAAAACATGGTGCCTCCTTCGTAGAACAGAACGGTCACACGTCACACAACGGTTATTTGCAGACATTTTAAATATTGTTTAATCACAAAGAAACTCTTCAGTCCAGTATAACACGCCACAGTATAGAATCGGGAAGGAAAATCGGAGTCCAGTATAGAAAAAGCGAAAGTCAAAGTAAAAGAATTCACGGATGATTAAAAAAGCACAGATCACGACGATTGCAAACGAAGGACTGCGTCGTCTAACAGTGTTTGTGTTAGAACCAGGTAGAAACAGTATTACTACAAAGCGAGCGCGAGCGCAAAATCCTATTGTTTCGGGGCCGGCCACAGCTGCGCCGCCGCCGCCGCCCGCCAGGCGCAGGTAGCAAACAAATACTTTATCTCTTTCTAGCTTGAACAAAAACAAGGCTAACAGATTCAGATAAAATAGTAGCTGCATATCAACGATATTTTATTAAATATAATTGTTTATTCATAAGGATTTGTAGGTATGACTAATGAACGAAAAAAAAACACTAAATCCCATAGTTTATAGGGTAGATAAATTTTTTTTTTTAATGTACACAATAAACCCAATCAGACCGCACATATGAAGAGTTTGTCGACTCTGGGTTTTTTTTTAGCCATCTCTTTTATTATATGCTCCTGTAAACTAGTGCTAAATACGATGATGTCATCTAAATATACTAGGCAAATAGAGTTCTGAAGGTCCCTAAGCACGTTGTCCATGGTCCTTTGGAAAGTTGATGGTGAATTTTTAAGTCCCATTGGCATGCGTAGGAACTCGAAATGGCCATGTTCCACATTGAATGCAGTTTTTGGGATATCATTTGGGTTCATTTCGACTTGGTAAAAGCCACTGGCGAGGTCGAGAGTTGTGAAGTATTGGCAATTGCCTAGTTTATCTAACACATCAGTTATATTGGGAATAGGGTATTTATCATCGATGGTTTTTTCGTTCAGTTTCCTGAAATCCACTACAATTCGCCATTTGACTTTACCGGATGCATCAGTTTTTTTTGGGACTACCCAAATGGGCGAGCTCCAAGCCGATTCTGAAGGTTGGATGATTCTCTGTTCTAACATTTTTGTAATTTGATTGCGAACTTCTTCGCGGTGTACAAATGGGTATCTATAAGTTTTAGTATAGACCGGTACCTCATCTGAAGTACGTATGCTGTGTTTTATTTTATTGGTGAAGGTAAGTGGTTCTCCCTCTACATAAAATATATCGGCATATTGCGAAACCAAAGCCTTCAGATTAGCGCGCTCTTCTTCATTTAGATGGTCAATGCGTAACCGAGATAATAATAATAATCAATAATCATTTTATTATCAGGCAACTAAAGGCCCATACATAAAATACACAAAATAATCTTATATAATAATAAACTAATACATATCAAAAAAACTTATAAAACTATCTATACACGTAATGTTGACGGCATCGTGTATCGCTGCGTGGTGTCGCGTAACCGTCCTCGGAAGCGTCGATAAACGACACCTTTCGGCCAAAAGTCCTCTTTCAGGCAAGTCTGTAGATGGTGGGTTGGAACTCGTACCACGAATGACTTAAAGTTGATGTTGTGGCGCGATTCCAACCTTTCAACCCTCAGAGTCCAGTTGCAATACTTCCTCTACCCGGGATTGATGTGATTGGTGAGTACATTCTAAGTTATATGTTTCCGCTTTGATAGGTTGGTCCATAGAAAAAATTAAATCATTACTAGTTGGATTGAAGATTTCTAGATAACCGCGATTATTTCTGACACTCGTAATACACTCGTTTATGCAGCAATTTGAAATTACCTGATCAGGGATTAAAGCATCACCATCTTGTATATTAACTGGGACTCTGACTAACTTTGAGGAATTCGCTGGGATAATATCTTCATATAAATTGCTGTTTCGTGAATTGTACATAACTATTGGGTTAACTGCAGTTTTTGTAATTAGTTTATTATTTTTAAGATCAATATTTGACTCCCATTTATTTAACAAATCTAAACCAATAAGGCCGTCAAAATAATCGTGAAACCTATAAATGTAGAATGTTAAATCATTGTTGTCGTTTATCTCCTGAAAACAAGGCAAGTTAATGGAGTAATCATTACGGCTAGTTGCATGCACATTTGTTACCTCAAAGGGGTCATAGTTCCATTGTAAATGTGGGTAAAACCTCTGAACAGCTTCAGGGCTAATAAATGATTGGTTTGCTCCTGTGTCGATTAATAACTTTAATGGTGGGTCTGAAATTACTATGTATGGTAGGTAACGTTGAGTTTGTAGATTGACCTCTATTTTGATTCGTTTGTAGTCCGAGTCCCCGAAAATTTTCCTGGTTAGAGGGCGCTGACTCCTCGGTAGATTTCCCTTCAGATGTCGCCTGACTTACCTCTGGGGACGTGCCTAATTGCTGGTTCATATATGCACTCACAGCGTCATAGTAAGAATAGTCGGGCTGTTCAAAGGAGTTATACAGATAACCGTCGAAGTTATCATCATAATAGGGTTCAAACATATATGGATATTCAAAGCATTCGTTGAAATTCATTTCTCTTGTCCTAAAATAATTAGAAGGTGGTGGGTTCCCTTGCCTAAACCAATCGTTACCCCGGAATGGCATTGGTCTCGGTACGAAATGAGATACACCGCTCATTGGTTTTGGTGTATCATTTGGGTTCGGCCCTTTAAATTGATTATTACCGGATGAATTATTTTGTGGATTATAGTTAGAAGGACGTGCCCCGAATATCTGTTGCGTACGCGATGGACCTTGCTGTTGGAATTGTTGTGGTTGGTTAAAGCCTTGTCTCCACATTTGCGGCGGACGTTGCGGCGGATGTGGCATACCTATATTTGGTCGAGAAGGACCGGGCATATTAAAATTAAATGGCCTATGCATAGGCATGGGAATGTGTGGCATGACAGGATTGAATAATTTGGTCTGATCAGTCGGTGCCTGAGGCTGTGGTCTTTTAGCCGGTGTATGCTCGTTTCGCTGTTGTAAGTAGAGAGTGTTCATTTCTTCATGAACAAACTCAAGTGCTTTTTCGATCGTGTCCGGTCGCATGCACCTAATGCGTGAACCTAAGGGGTCACGAAGGCCCCGCAAGTAAGACTGTAAAGTTAACTTTTTATAGAGGGAACGTTTCGAATCGATTGTACTTTGAACGGTTTCATGCAGTGACACGTAGGTCATTATAGTGGCAAATAGGGTTTGGCACTTTTCGTAGAAATCCTGTGGTGTGGAAGAGCCTTGAGTTAATAGAGCCATGTCGTTGTAAAGCGAGGTCTCATCGCGTTGGTCAGAGAAATTGTTGACTAAAGAACTACGTATGCCGCTCCAAGTTTCCGGTACGCCGTTGGTGTTAATTAACCGGGCTGCGGGTCCAGTGACCTTGTTGAGAATCCCGTTTAAAAGAGTCAAATTTATTAATTCGCGCCCTGGTTCAGCCGATACGTAGGCTTGCACTAGCTGGTCACAAAGTTTGATGAATCTAGTGAGGACATTAGGGTTTCCGTCAAATTCGGGGACTATGCGTAAGGCCTTGTAAATTTCGTCTATAGCCGACATTTCTATGGTTATCTCTCTATCTTCTAACTGCCTAGATGAATCTAACAATAATGATCTGGACGATCTGTCTAGCCTAAGGGTCCTCGATTGCCTGGGATGGAAAATCTTGGGTTTTTATTTTTCACTTTTATGGTTAACACTTAAGGATAAGGATGAGCAACTCAAGAACTATTCTAAAGTACTCACATGAACATGATTGGTGCCTCTGCGGTATCGATGTCTGGATACTCCTCCCGACGACAGCTTCTGAAGATCCGGATACTCGTACGGTGCTTGATAGTCACCCGGGTGACTCGCGAGTCGCGATCCTAAGGTCGATCCTATGAATTTACTCTCGCGAACCGGCCCGCGAGTATCCTACCGACTGCGCCAAATATGTTTGCTGGAGCCGGAGGATGCAAAAAAAACCAATTTACTTTAGACTAATTTATTGAAATCAAGAAATTACAATTTATGACTTAAAAATTATGTAGGTGACAATTGGTCGATGTATGTACCAAGAATGCGTGAAAACGTGGAATCGTGGAAGGCATTGCCGATGTCCGGTCCCACGGTTACGAAATGCTGCGTCGGCAGCACGTGTAAGTCGTTGCGATGCGCAATAATGGTGTCACGATGTCCACAGTCCGTGTGTTATACCGAATCGTAATATCAGCGATCCTTATGTTACACCGTTGCGTAACAAGTCTCATAACAACCTCCTGAAATGTTTTGCAGGTTCAAAACTGCACCTTGTATATGAAAAAAAGGCTTCGAACAAAAAAAAACACGAAAAAAGGGAAATGAAACATTCTGATTTAGGTATACTTTTTCAGAAATCAATTTGTTTCGAAGAAAAAAGAACCACCTTCGAAAAAACACGAATTCAAAAGTGAAAAATAATATATGAAATAAAATATAAACACATAAAATAATAAACATCGTAATTTGGAAGCAGTTAATAGACATTTACATAGTTATGGCGTTAATGAGGTACCAGGGAAGCCGCGTGTGCAGAAGGAATTATTGCCAAACTTCCTTGTCTTCAACGTAGTCTTTAATCTTATTCCACGGATATATCTCTTGTACCACGAATCCGTTGCCGTGTAAGGTCGAAGGGTGTGGTTCATCTCTCATACGTCAGCTGGGACATCAGGTGCTAAATAACTTGTTTATGTGGCGCTATAACGCGCAAAAATCCTAATAGACGAGGCGTACAGTACTACGTCGTCAAGAGACATTTTTTAATTCTGAATTCTTTCATCTTAAGTCCTTACCTAATCCTAGTCTCCAGGACTCATAGTGTAAATTCAAATTATCTGAATGAGTTATGTAAAGAAAAAGCTTAATTAACCTACCGCTTATTTTCAAATAGTTCTTTAAAGAGAGCAACACAAATCCGTTATGATTGCAATCGAACTTTTAATTCGTCCGAGCGCATTTAACACAGATTATATTTGGTAGAATATTTTAAGATTTTTCTCTCAAAAAATCAAGTCCGAATTATTTTTAACTTTTATCGTATTTTATTCATAGTTCCAACGACCGAATTCTTAAAATATTTTTAACCTTTTTATTTTTTCTCTTTATGTATTTCTTGTCTGATTTAATATACCAATAAATTGTACGTGATTTTGCGGTTTATCAGTGTTTGATTTTTAGCTACCTCACGTAGGGGTTCGACTCCCCGACGTGCTAGCGGCACGTTCTACGTTCCAATAGATATACAGTGATGAGAATGTCAATATTTTCAAATATATAAAATGTGGTGTACAGGTATCTGTAGGTTTTAATGTATATATTGCCCGGATACACTTCTTTTGAGCTTATAAGACAGTTTCTCTCTCAGTGGCATTCCCCTAAAACATTATACCATATCTCAGTGTCGAACCAAAGTAAGCGTGGTAAGCAGATAGCAAGCACTTTGATTTACCACTTTACGAAGGATATAGATGGAAGGAATACCGACTTAGTTTTGTACATACTTGTTCAATGTGTCCTCCATGTCATGTCTGAGTCTATGTGTAGTTCAAGAAATTTTGTAGTGTTTATTTTTTCTATGTTTATTTGTTCATAATTTATATTGAATGTACTTAATTTTGAAATTGCCATTGCTAAGTTCTGTAACCTACTTTGGCAACTTGTTTTAAAAAGCGGAGACTATTATTAATAAGAAATTACTTCCTAGTTTTAGTTAATCTACATTTGGTGATCACAATTTCATTTTTACTATGTGTATTTATATTATGGAAATCGCTTCTTATTTTGAAAAGTTCTAAGTTTTTGCGAACATACAAAATACTTTCTAAGATATAAAGATAAGGCAGAGTTAGTATATCAAATTCCCGGAATTTGTTACTTTGTCAATTCAGATTATGTGTTAAAGTAGCAATGTTAATCGACTTTTCTCGCTCACCGTGCTTAAGTAATATATTTCCATTAATTTTTACTCTGCAGTATCATATCGTAAGATACTGCTGTGATAAATGATACTCAAACCTTAGTTTCAGTAAACAATTATAAGTTTTGACGAGTTCTACGTAAGTAAAATTGAGTGAACATAATTATAACGCCGTCCTAAAAGACAGAACAACCTTCAACAATAATGTTAAAAATTATAATTGAATTAAAGTTAAGAAGTAACGTTTAATGTAGTTAAAAGTTAACTACCTAATTTAATTAATTAATTATCGTCTCAATGGAGGCGTTTCTTTTGAATCTTTAGTCTGCGCCTGTTGATTGTAGTTTTAATTATTTTATTATGAGAGCCTTCGTCGGTAATTTTGTGGTTTGAATTAAAGTGGAACATAGAAATAACGAAAAATAAGTTTGACATACTTTTCAGGTCATAATGTAGATTAGAAAATGGTTTCTTAGCTCTCACGTTCAATATTTTTAAGGCTTTGTGAATCCTTATAAGAAATCAAAGTAGTTTTTTTTGGAACGAAGTTCCTCATCGCAAGGTACGGACTTGGCGGCTAAGTGAAAACAAGTGTAAGAATTTTCCGTCACGAGTTTCCGTCACGACCCTTTCTTTATTTGTTTGTTTGGTTGAACGCGCTGATCTCATAAAATACTGGTTGGAATTAAAATAATCTTTTTGTGTTGGATTGTCCATTTATCGAGAAAAGCTTTAGGCTATAAAATATTACGCTACAACCAATAGGAGCGGAGCATAAATGAAAAATGTTGCAAAAACGGGAAAAATGATTCCTTTTCAGAGCTTCCGTTGCGTGCGTTGCGTAAACGGTTGAAGTTACGCAAAAATCATGTATGACGGAATTGTTCCCCTTTAAAAGTTAAAAAAAAGTATGCTACAGCATATATTTATTTTTTAAGGTTGACTCAATATAACCCTTTTTATGGTAATCAAATTAGTTCTATGGATGTTCTAAATATACAACGAAAGGAACTTCGTTCCAACCAAGTGTTCCACGACACTCACGCATTTTTTTGACACCAGACATTTTGAAACATTTTCTCATTTTGTTCTCTCATTAAATTCAGATGATTTATCACTTTTTTGAAGAGTTTAGAATTTTGAAATCATAGGTATTTATTTACACTTCATGTATCCTACAGCAGTGATATGGTACACAGAAGGACTTAATGCCACAAGGCATCCTCTACGAGTCAACCTTAGTTTTCAGGAGTCAGTCAGGCATCCTGCCAGTTATTATTTTGTATCATCATTAGCACTAAACCTTCAAGAGTCTTCGCTCGAAATAAATATTTTAAATCTAAATTAAAATTACACTTCCTTCTTTATTATTTTCTTTCCACAACGTCTTTCACTGACATTAATATTATGTATACAGGGTTACTGGTAACTCGACGTATTCCTTGCAGAACGTCATAGTAGGGTTAAAATGCAACAAATTAAGCCACCAAATGTTCTACCGAAATTCAGTAGTTTTTAAGATAATAAGGTTTTTAGTTGTTTTATGAAAAATCCAATTTAAAAATGATTTACGGCGCGACTATACTGGAATTTAAGTTATTATAGTAGCTGATGCTGTAGCAGATCTTTGTTGATATTTAAAAATCTAAAATGCCTAAAACTTTGGCAAAGATCACTAATTAAACATTTAATTTTTCGCAATTTTTGTCATTACTTTATTAAAAAATCACTCAAAAACTACTGATTTTCGGTAGAACATTTGGTGGCTTAATTTGTTGCATTTTAACCCTACTATGACGTCCTGCAAGGAATACGTCGAGTTACCAGTAACCCTGTATATTGCCTTTCTTTGATTTCTAGTAGCATAACATGTATTTTCTCTCTCTTTAGTTCATCACAAATACAAGAATACAAGCTAATCAGAGTGAATAGTCGCTCAGGATCAGGTATTATTGTGTTCCACATTTGCTTCACCACTGGGGACCGCTGAAATCTTTGTGTTTTGGGACTACGTGTTACAGAAACCTGTGGAGTCGAATAGATCTGTTTTTTTTTTACAAATTTTGAAATTGTGAATTTATGTTGGGAATAATAATTTTTTCACCTCGCAACCTCGGAAATATTCTGTTTATCATTTGAAATCTGAGTGCAAAACTGCATTTTATCAGTTAAGGTGGAGAGATTTTTTTAAATTCGAACTTTTCTATTCAATCATTTTCTGTACGGCCAGACCATTGAAAATGCATTAATACTTATTTCGTGTCAGTGCGCCAACCTCATTTTGACCTCGAAGAATCCATGAAAAAAGAAAGACTTTTTAAAATTTTCTTCTTTATTTAATTAACTTTCCATCATTGGGTGATTTTTTTGGTTTGTGTTTTGATAAAATCGTAACAAATCATAAAATATGAGCGAAACCAGCAGCGACAAATATATAAATTTAGCACCAAGCGGTATATAATGCCGAATTGAGTTTTCTTCCGGAAAAATCGCGCGATACGTACATAAAAGCGTATAATTTGTTCAACGCATGGAGACATTCTAAAGGCGCGAAAACGTTTTCGAAGACTAAAACAACATTGAGCAGCACAGCATTGAACTGTCTAAAACAAGGCAATCAAATTCAATATTATCAAATTGTAGTATCTTATTTTTAATTTTTAAAATAAATAATCACTAATTTAATGTATTATTTAAGCTGTATTTTTTGCACCTAGCGTTATCCTCGCTGTAGTGACGTGCAAAGTTGTGTGTTTCGCTCGGCAGCAAGCTTATTCTGCGTTTCGCTACGCTTAGGATTCTTATTTGTACCCCTCGGTTCGCTCGTGGTTCAATCCTAGAATCCTTCGCTTGCTCAGGTTTCAATACAAGTACTCGCGTCAAAAAACAACTTTGCAGCCTTGCATAACAAATAACTGTAAGTTTCCTACACTAACATTTTAAAGCTTCTGAAATTACTCCCGGGGCAAAAAGTGAGTGAAAGCAACGCTACAATACGATGATGGTATACCAAACTATTTAACTGTATCTTCACAATTCCTATTCGCTTTAAGACTACTTGAAATTTCAATAGGCTGTAATTCAGGGTCGACATAAAACGTAATTTAGAAACAAATACAATTCACTCGGTTTTTTTACTTACTTCTCCATAGAGATCTATGTTTTGGAATGGGCAACTAGCTTCAACTTTCTGACTCTTTGAAAATTCAAAAGTGCCTGTAAATGGTTTAATTGAAATAAATGCTTTGAGTTATTGATTTTCTTGAACGTAGGTACTGTGGTGTTCTAGATAACACTAAATTAAAGAAGAAACTCTGAAGTTTATTCTACCAAAAGATTCCAGAATTTTATGATAATTTTCATTGAAAATGTAAAGGGAATTACCATCTCAAGTTAAATGTTAATGATACCTACTCGTTAACAATTTGGTCTGCCGCAATCAAGGGCTTTGAAGGATTTCCAATTGTAGAATTCTGAATAATAATTTTGAAGGAGCGACTTTGTTTCAGACTTTTATACCCATTTTCACTGAGATTAAGTGCCACTTAAATTTATGCCTAAATATAAGCAACGTGTTGGAATTGCAATGTTCGTGTTCAGCGTCGCAAGTATTTTATTTAGTACCTAAGTGCTACTAAACATCCTGGTGGTGGTGCTGGTGGCAGTGGTGGTGCTGGTGGCAGTGGTGGTGATGGTGGTGGTGGTACTGGTGCTAGTGGTGGTGGTGGTGGTGCTGCTGGTGGTGGTGCTGGTGCTGGTGGTGATGGTGGTGTTGTTGGTGGTGGTGATGGTGTTGCTGGCGGTGGTGCTGGTGGTGGAGATGGTGGTGGTAGTGCTGGTGGTGGTGCTGGTGGTGGTGCTGATAGTGGAGATGGCGATGGTGGTGGAGATGGTGATGATGGTGGTGGTGGTGGTGCTAGTGTTGTTGCTGGTAGTGGAGATGGTGGTGGTAGTGTTGGTGGTGGTGCTGGTGATGGTGGAGGTGGTGGGAGTGGTGTTCCTAAGTGTTAGTGAAAACGGGCATTAGTAGTCTATCTGACAATAATGTCAATACTAATTTAGTATTTAAAAACTTCACCGTTTACGTGCATCAACGATGCAGTGGTCCAACTGCTGAGTATGAGGTCCTGGGTTCGAGACTCGGGTCGGGCAAAATGTTATTTGGTTTTTCTATCTGGAATTTCTCAGTAGCTGCCCGGAGTCCGGATTTGTGCCCGGTTGCTGGCGATAGGCTCGTTCCTATTACATAGGCCTTAAGCAGTTCTGGCAAAATGTGGGTGTACTATTATATTTCCACTTCTGCCTAATCCTTCGGGAAATACAGGCGTGATATTATGTCATGATTGTTATTTAAAACTTTTTAGAAAATTAGAATAGAATACTCTTTATTATGTACACCATAAAAAATAAACCCTTAAAAGATCCTAGACTTTAAACGAGTTAGTAACTACTATCGTACAATTTGCCCCCCCCGCCACTCCTTCGCTCCGTTGGCCGGGACGTTGGTTGGGCCCCGTTCGTCTCTTAGTTGCAAACGCGACTGCTGAGCGTGGGTTCCTGGGTTCGATTCCCAGGTCGGGCAAAGTGTTATTGCGTTTTCCCATTAGGGATTTCTTAGTAACAGCCCGAAATTTGGCAGTTGGCGGTTTGATACCCGCGTGTCTTGGTGCTTACGTGTTGCCGTTGGTCCTGCGCCTGACCTCTCTCCGGTCGTGTCGGACCGGACTATGAAAGTGAGGGAGGAGAGTGCGCCTGTGTCTGCGCACACACTTGTGCACTATAATAACTTCCGCGCCGAAGGCCGCTTTTGCCGAAAAACGGTCTGGAGGACTATATACATTTTGTTTGTATTGGCACATAATATACTTAATTATAATAGTTGTATCGGTTGTGGGTACCTACGGTAGGTACATAGGAAGATATTACGACTTTAGAACATAGGTAAGCTGTACACAATAGTATTTAAAGTGTAATTAAGATTACCCCGTTTAGATCACGTGTCTTATAAAACACTTTATTTTTGTTAGAAAAAAACTAAACCTACAGAAGTCGTCTCCATACCTTTCAAATCCTCCACATACTCGTAGTATATTTTGCTGACACTAATGTATTCGCAAAGGTCGCGTGGCGCACCTGATCCCAGATCACACGGGACTGGCCGCGGAATATACGCTGTTGTGCAAAAAATTCGCTGTTCTGCGAAATATAGGTAGCTATGCTGTTCTGCGAAAATTCTAACCCTCTAAATATTTGAATTTTATTACAAGTTTCGCTTTGTCTGTAGATGTGTTTGTTTGGAAATTAGAAAATGTAAGCGGAAATTTTGGGGTTGACTTTGGGGGTTGCTGCTTACGTTAATGTTTACTTTCATTGCGGATTTCCTGAATTTCACGCTTATTGTAAATGACTTGAATGTGCCATGGAGGCTGAGAGTATGTCATGCTCACTCAAATGTCTCGTTAGTGGCAGCGTGTGTGTTGGATCATTAAGGTCATGTTCGTGAACGGGGGCCGGCAGTAGGGACTGGCCATCTCTTAGCTGCCACGGCTTATTTTAATTTCTGAATTATTTTTATTAGTTTTTGTTACGGACGATTTTAACGTGAACGTCGTTCTACATCGTTCTCACATGTATAATTTCAACATGCATGATGTAAACAATTTTTTGTAACAAAATTTGTTTTAAAAGTGTCCGTGGAGTTTCTTGCCCGTACTTTTCTCTCTAGCTTTCTCTCTTTTCTCTGTAGCTCTGTACCTACTACGCTTTGGAATGGGCAACTAGCTTCATCTTTCTGACTGACAGACCCCTTAACACTTCAAAAATGCTTGTAACGGGTGCCTGTAGATTTGTTATTTTTTTTGAGTTTTTGAAGGTCGTTTACTTGGTACTTGTTGACAGGCCTACACTGTTCTGTCATAGCAACATTGTAATTTGCAAACATTGTAAAACCCAATTGGTTTTAAAAGAGTGACCGTGGAGTTTTTTGCCGGCTCTTATAGGGAACGACTAATTAGAACCGTGCATCTAGCTTCCGTTATTTCATAACCCGTGTAGGTTTGTGTGTAATAAAATATTTATTTAAACTTGACTGAGATTAGAAGGGAATTTTTAGAAAAACACTAGGTTTTTGGTCTCACAAATAAGTATTCGTTGCAGTTCTATACCCGTGGATCGGTATAAATACCATTAAAGTACTCAGCACCCTAATTACGTAACACACTATTAATCAGAATCTGAATCATTTTGAAGGATCCATCCATTCATCAATCCATTGCTTCATATGTTCGAAAAAAAATCTGCTCACAACGTAAATAACGCAATGAATGTTGTTGAACTGTCAAAATGAATGCCATTCCTACGGTTAGTGTGTTACGCAATTACCCCGCAGTTCCACTTCAATAGCTCTGAATAGACACCAAATCTATTTTCTTATAATAAAGCTGAAGAGTTGTTTTTTGTTTGAACGCACTAATCTCTGGAACCGCCGATTCCCGAACCGATTTGAACAATTATTTTTGCATTTGGTAGCCCAATTCTTGAGGAAAGCTATAGGCTCTTTAACATCACGCTACGACCCTTAGGAGCTGTGAAAAAAGAATAAAAGTCAGAAACAAGGCTAAGCGAAAACGAAGTGTATTAGCGCGGGCGGGCCAAGGGATGCGACGCGGTGGGTCGGGGGTTGAAATTTCACGCTGACGCGCGAAGCCGCGGGCGGAAGCTTGAAGATAATATAATTAAATGGCTAATAATTTTCGGGAACTATATTTTCTATCACCAAAATTTATATTTGTCATCAAGTTGTATCACCTAATAAATAGATCTATCGCCACGAAATATTTTCGTTCTCAGATAAACAAAAATTGTTCCCAGGTATGAATTATCAAATTAATTCGAGACTCGGGGCACCCCGACTCGGACAGGTTAGGTTAGAAGGGGATGGCGGGGTCTGAAAGACCCCGCCATCCCCTTCGTGGTTATTTCTTTTCAAACCACCCAGAAGTAGGAGCCCCGCGAAGCGGGGCTCCGTCGACTACGCCTTATCGTTACTATCGCCATTCAGAAATAGGAGGCCTCGCCGAAACAAAGGCTCGGTGCCTGTTAGCAACATAATATAATACATACAAAAACATTTATTTGGTACTAGACCTTATATCTCAGGATTTTAGGTGATTTATTGTGGAACTGATTTTGCATTGTTTGGTGACTACATTTTGGTGACAGATCTACTATTTGGAGGACAAACCCTATTATTTAAGAAACACAAAACTAATTAAATTGGTAATAGCTTAAATGATACCCATAATTTTCCAAGCGTCTAACAATTTAAAAGGCTGTAGCGGCATCTACAATCGCCACATGCGAGCTACACGTCACAATGACGTCACGCAAGATCGCGCAAGCAGAGTTTACCGCGCAACTAGCATATATACAACATCCCGACATCAACCGTTGGGCAGTTGCCTACCAGACACAACACCCGTCTGGTCGGAGGATCCTCCCTTTTCTATGGAGTATGAGTGAGCTTTACACCCTGTTCCTCATACCTCTATAAGGCGACTAACCATTTGCTACTAAAAAAATAACTTGGCGGCGATTTTATATTTTAGCAATAATTATATTAGATGAGCTTCAAAATGCAAGGAATTATAAACACTAAATAATGGCTGCTACTTTAAGGTAGCGAACATATTAAACAGGGCCAACTGAAATCATAGGCTAGCTAATCATAGGCATCAACTATAAATAATGACAAGGCGACTAATATTAACAGTGGAATAGGATGCAAGAGCGAGCGAAGCGAGCTCGGGACTTGGGGCACCGACTCGGACAGGTTAGAAGGGGATGGCGGGGTCGTCGTGAAGACCCCGCCATCCCCATACCTGGTAATTTTTTGAAACCACCCTGAAGTAGAAGCCTCGCTATGCGGGGCCCCGTTATGCGGGGCCCCGTTGACTGCGCCTTATTATTATCGCCATTCAGAAATAGGAGGCCTCGCCAGAACAAAAACTCGGTGCCAGTTTAAATTAAAACAAAGCTAACAACTGATTATTAAGCTGCTACTTTCTACTTAAAATTATCCTTCGCTGTAGCTGCCAACCTACTATTTTTGCTACCGGCTTTAATTATTTTTTATTCCCAAATTCAGATTGATTCGTCACCGGGTTAAATACATGCCTAATTAAATGAACATAGTGTTTCCGCATGCGGTGTCAATTTTAACTACTTTCCACTTGGCTGTCGCTCTGACTTGCGATCTATTGTGGTACGGGAGTTGGGATCGCTGAATTTCATCTATTTTAAAACTAATACGTAAACTCAAACTCAAACTCAAAGCATTTATTTCAATTAAACCATTTACAGGCACTTTTGAATTGTCAAAGAGTCGGTCAGTTAGTCAGAAAGTTGAAGCTATTTGTCCATTCCAAAACGTAGATCTCTACGGAGAAGAACGGGCAAGAAACTCCAAAGACAGTCGTTTTAAATCAAGATATTACAAAATCCTGGGTACATTATTCTTGTTGCTTCTATATACGAGAACAATGAAAAAAAAATATAAAGAAACAATTCAAAATATAAGATTAATAATAAAAATAAACCGTGGCAGTTAAGAGATGACCAGTCTCAACTGACGGCGCCCGTTCACGAACATGACACATGGATCAGCACCATACAGCTCAACCATTTTATAGGGAACCGAATGATCCAACACACGCGCCACCAACAGTGAGACATTTAAGTGAGCATGACATAGTGTCGACTGCCATGCTGTCAAGTCAACATAATTATATAATAAACGAATCCATGGTACTCACATTTACAAAATTTAAAAAATGCTTCTAAATTATACAAAACTATAGTTTGCTATGTATTTGAGCGATGAATAAAATTTTACTACATAAAAGAAAAGACTCATTAAAAAGTCTATTGAGTTATTCAATAATAAAACATATTTTATAAAAAATAAACAAACATTAAGTTCGCAGTGTCAGAAAAATAAATGGGGTAATAAGAAGGGAGTATCTCTTCCAAACATTAAAATTTTAACTAGTGCGCCCGAGTGGCTGTGGAGCAGGACTAGCATTAAGCCAAGCATTTTTATCTACGATATAGTCATTGAACTTATAATATGCTTGTCTACATAGTTTGCGTTTAATGCATGTTTTAAATTTCTTCTCATTTAGTTGAAGAATATCGAGTGGTATTTTATTATAACATTTTACACAGTACCCCATAAAAGAAGTATGTACTTTAGATAACCTGAAACGTGGTTGATCTAATTTGTTCCTATTTCTAGTGTTGAAATTATGCCTGTCACTTATCTTACTAAAAAGTTGTAGATTTTTTCGAACATACATAATGTTTTCATATACGAATATATATTGACAAGGTACCGTCATGATGTAATTTTTTTTAAATATAACATCATGTAACATAATATCACGCCTGTATTCTCCGAACGGTTAATCAGAGGTGTAGGTACCTGTTGTACACCTACATTTCGTCTGTATGTTTAAGTCCCATGTAATAGGGCGCGACCCTATTGCCATCAACCGGGCACAGATCCAGACTCCGGGTTGCTACTGAGAAATTCTTGGTGAAAAAAGAACACAATAACACTTTGCCCGACCCGGGAATTGAACCCCGGACCTCTTGCTCAGCAGTGGCGCTTGCGACTACTATACTATCGAGGCCACCACTAAACTATTACGTTTTATTAATAAACTTAAAAAGGATTTCATTGCCTTGTTGATTAAGTGGCCGTAAGAATGAATGTTGAGCGTGGGGTCCAGAGGGCCTTGACAAATGGCATTAGCTTCGGCGAGATTCTATTTCTACACTCGCTTTCGCTAATAAATAGCATGCATATATAAACTCACGCCTTCTTCCCATAGGGGTAGGCGAAAACGCTTGTCAAAAAGTGCCACTTGGCTATGCATCTCCGTGGAAGTAATTGTTCGACGCTGTCGATTCGTTTCATAGAATCGAATGATGTTAACATTGTTTAGCTAATTTGTATTCGTGGACCTATGATCACGTGACATTTCGATAGCTATGTAAACCTCATAAATTTTATGGCTTTCCTACTTGCATAATAGCTAATCGAATGTTATTTTGTCTAGGCCCTCTGGTTTCTACACCTAGTGATCTGGCTGAATTTGTATTTTAGGCTGGTTAAAGGACTCGCTCCCCCCTATTATAATGTAAATAAGACTTATTACATATCTAGTGCAACGTAGGGTACATCTCTGATTACCTTTGATTTACAACTAATACCTGTAAGGCTTATAATAAATTCTGCTTAATGTATCTGCAATCATTTTGCCGTAATGAACACATCGTTCCCAGCTACTTAGATAATAATATATGAAAATACTTGTCCAAATGCAGTCAGTGGTTTGGTCATGGAAACTTCGTAAAGAAACAATGTATTTTTCAATACACTTCCTCGAAAGCTGGTTCTTATCGCACTACGATTAGGTTCAACATGTAATGTATTTCAGACGCGTGCGTTTTTTTCAGTAACCAACACGTGTGCGGAAATAAAAATTGCCACAGATAACTGTACCTATACTAGTCTAAATTGGTTCAATGCCTAGAGTCGGCGGTGATGGTATTTTTTAAATCTCGGCAAAGAGATATGTGTTATTATTTTTTGAATAAGTATTTAAATTATGTTTATAAATAAAATAACATCAAAAACCATGATTATTACAAGAAAATACAACATGCAACACTTATTACTTAACAAAATACAACATTTATTTGTGTTCTAAACTCAAAAATATTTGAATTTTCTATTTTTCATATTAGGCTGTTTAGCGGCTTTTTACCTTTGCCTCTCCTTTAACCTGCGAAGGTAAAGCGCGGGAAAAAAGCAAATTCAGTCTTATTTATTTAATGACAAAAGTATTTTTCGTTCTTTTATTATATTTCTTCAAAAGTATATTGAAAAACGTCGTTTGATACACGTGGACATTTTTTATTGCAGTTCTCGGCTCCATAACACCCTCGCCTACGGCTCGTGTGTGTATTCCGCCTCGAATACAATAACAAAATGTCTCCACTTCTATCAAAATGTACTATTCTTTTCTTTGTCCGTCCCTTTTTCCTTCCTGCTTATCATCATAAAGTTTGTTATACATAATCTCACGCCTTCTTCCCATGGGGGTAGGCAGAAACTATAGAACGCTACCTGCTACGACCCTTACATTATTTGCTTCGTCTACGTTCATACATATGGTCATACACGCACGCTGGTTGCAAGTACTACGCACTTGACTTTTCTGAAGAAAATCACTAATAAGGTCACTGGGTATATTCCTCCTAGGGCTGCCTTGAAATTTGCCTTCTAAATACCAGTTTTTAGTCGCCTTTCATTCATCCTCTCATTATGACCAAACCATCCAAGCCTACCCTTTACAACTTTGTCACTATATCTTCTTTTAAACCGCAACGTTGCCTTCACATCATTCTATTCAAAACTTGTTATTTCTTACGGTATTTATCTGAGTCATTGCGAGCACGTTAAGTGACACCTAACATTTTTACTGACCCACGGTGGCCACCGCAAAGATATGTTTCTGGTTTCGTATTTGAAATAACGTAAATTAAATATGTAGATTATTCAAATGTTAAATAATAAAATGTTCGATTCCATCATACCCGAAAGTAAAACTTCACAGGCATGGACTCTGGTCCATGTCTGTGAAGTTTGAGCACCACCACACCTCAGGGTGTGGTGGTGCTCTTCTTTAAGAAGGGTGACAATGCCCTGCTTAAGAATTATAAGTCCACTTCTGAGCCATGTCTACAAGCTGTTTTCGAGAGTTATCACGAACCGTCTCGCATGCGGGTTTGACGATTTCCAGCCTCCCGAACAAGCTGGATTCCGTAAAGCTTTAGCACCGTCGACCACATACATACGCTGCGGCAGGTTAATACAGAAGACCGAAGTGTATAACCTGCCTCTCTGCTTAGCGTTTGTAGACTACGAGAAAACCTTCGGTTCGATTGAGACATGGGCTGTACTGCAGTCTCTCTAACGGTGCCAGATTGATTATCGGTACATCGTTCTGAAGTGTTTTGCAGGACCAGACCTCGAAAACTATCCTTCTGCAGCGAGGATTGAGACAGGGAGAGGTAATCTCTCCGAAACTGTTCACCGTCTTCAAGGTTCTGGACTGGAGAGGGGTTGGCATCAACATCAGTGGCGAGTACATCACTTACTTTTAGTTTACCGACAGTATAGTAGCCATGGCTAAGACTATGGAGGACCTCAGTATAATGCTCGATGACCTCAGTAGAGCTTCCGAAAGATTAGGTTTTAAAATGAACATGGACGAAACGAAGGTCATGTCAGATGTCCATGTAACACCCACCCTCTTGAAGATCGGTGACTCTACACTCGAAGTAGTGAACGATTATGCTTACTTAGGAAAAACTGTCCAGTTAGGTAGGTCCAACTTTGAGAAAGAGGTCAATCGTCGAATCCGAATCGGCTGGGCTGCGTTCGGGAAGGTATGAAATAGCTTCTCGTCCCACATACCGCAGTGTTTCAAGACGAAAGTCTTTGACCAGTGCGTGTTGCCAGTGATAACCTATGGCACTGAAGCGTGGTCGATCACAATGGCCCTCATTAGAAGGCTGAAAGTCACCCAAAGGGCAATGGAGAGGGCTATGCTTGGAGTTTCCCTACGTGATCGAATCAGAAATGAAGAGATCCGGAAGAGAACCAAGGTAACCGACATAGCCCGAAGAATTGCCAAACTTAAGTGGTAGTAGGCAGGGCACATTGCTCGCAGAACAGATGGCCGATGGGACCAAAAGGTTCTGGAGTGGTGACCGCGTACCGGAAGACGTAGCGAACGTAGTGAAGGCCGCAGGTATCCGCTGGATGCGAGAAGTACAAACCGGTTGAAGTGGTGGTGCTTGGGGGAGGCCTATGTCCAGCAGTGGACGTCTTTCAGCTGAAATGATGATGATGATGAGATAATAAAAGCTCGCATTTGAGCAAAAAAGCTCAAAAACACTTATTTGGCGTTGTTTCTTTTCGATTTTTTTTTTTTTGTAGTACGTAATAGGTTCGAGAAATGGGAACTTTCAATTGAAGTGAAATTTACGCTTTTGTAAAAAACCGAAGTTGTGTTCATTAGGTTTTTTTCTAAGTTCATCAAATTTTGAAAACTTCGTCCTAACACATGAGAGGTGGACTCACACGCATAATTTCCATAATTTCCACATTTGAAAGTTTAAAACGATGCACGTCTAACATAATATCAAAACTATTGCCCAACTCCCGAACTAGCGTAATTGTACAGTACAGAGCGCCTCACTTTGAGCAATTTGCTAGCGTGCCCTCAACCACCGCCCCCCCACCCCCTCCGCATGGGATTGCATCGTGGCCAGGACTTAATTGAGCGTATAATGGCGCATATCTCCTAAAACACATTGGACGTAAACGGACGTCGGGTTTAAATGTTTATAAATGAAACAAATGGACAGCGACATTCGAGGGTTGGGTATTATTTTGGTAAACAAATTAGGAGGGTTAAAATGCAAGGGATGACAATTGTATGTGTTAGCACTGCTGAGACCTGAACATCTGAGTAAGTAGATACCAAACGTGACTTGAGTTCCATATGATCAGTAAATATACCTAAAGCCTTACAAACTAAATGGTTATTGTAGTAACATAAGTTTGTACTTACTTAATTAATTTCAATATCAAAAACCTACGTGATAAGCATTTAAATCACCTTGTCACCAAAATTTTTTTCATTCCTCTTAGTGTTTACAGGCCCCTAGTACAGTGCGCTACAAAAAGATGTATACACGGACCAGGAACCGTTTTATTGTCTAAAACCTTTGTTTCATAACATTGTATCCACCGTATCGGTAAAACATAGTATACAATTTATTGACAAAACAAAGTAAATATTTGGTCCCAAAATATCTATACAGCTTGTGACCAAAACAATGTTCACAGTGATAGTTCCAGAACAAGGTAAACAAGACTTACAACGTTATAAGGTTATTACTTACTTACTTACGTTACTTACAACGTTATTATTAATATTATTAACGTTATACGACTTATATCGAATTTTCTTCGTTTCTTCGGTTTTTGACTCCCTTTAATAGAAGAACAAGAATTCTATTTTTGTCCTTTTCATTTCATGCATGACGCCACTGACGTGTCTTCTTCTTTATTTCTTTAGGGTTTTGGTTTCCGCACTTAGTCCTTCAAGTGGACCATTGTGCGTGGGCCATGGCGGCCGTCGGTGGTTATTCCAACCAGCCCACCTCCCTCCAGAAGTTGATGATGTCTCCTGGTCTGTTGAGAGTATTTGTGTAGGATCTGGGTGCCCCGAGGGTTTGTGACCTAATCTGGGTGACGCCTGTGCATTCGAAGAGCACATGCGCTACGGTTTCCACGGTTTTACGGTTTTTTCGGCCTCCATGCAAGCCCTGCACAGAGGACTGTCCGTTATGCCTATTGTGTGAAAGTGTTTGTTTAGCGAGCAGTGTCCCGTGATGGTCCCCGTCACCAGGCGCAGGCCGTCTTAGATCCGTCGGTGTATACTCTCAGCTCTTTCGGGCCTGAGTAGTCACAACGTTCTTCTGTAAGTGTTATGTTGTAATGCCTTTGAAAGTAGTGTAGTTTCGGGGCTTTGTCGCAGGGTGATGCCATCATCGGTTGTCGTGTGATCGCAGTTTCCTTGATGCGTATGTGCTTGACTCTACAGTCTTTCCTTAGGGTCCCTGATATATGCAGCCTAAAGGTAGCCAGGGCGGCCTCCTCTTGCACGATGAGGTGCAGAGGTGGTAGTGCAAGCATCGCCTATAGGGCCGCAGTGGGTGTGGTTCTCATGCAGCCAGTGATTGCTACACAAGCAAACCGTTGTAGTTTTTCAAGGTCTCTCTGGGTTGTGCTCAATCTGCAAAGCCACTGACGTGTCATTTGTTTTTAGTTTTTTTATTTGAAATTCAAATAGTTCGAATGTTCATAACGAATGTTGCTTAGGATTTTTAAAGGTTGTGGGTTGTCACTAACTGGGTATTCACGCGTAATTAACATCCCATGATTTGATTTTGAGCATTGCGTTACATACTGTGCCAGCTCGACGCACTGACTAAGGAGCATTCGCTTTAGTAACCGCTTGAACTGTGATTATTTGTACTCGTACATGTACATCGATTCAGATGCAATGCTCGACTTTCCGCACTCACTTCTGCAATGTTACGAATTGAGTAAAGAAAAAAAAAGAAAATACATTTATTTGCGGTAAACATGACGCAAAGAAAAAACACAAAAAATAACGAGTTGGGGAAAAATATGCGTCACATTCACGCAAAACGGCAATCGCTCAGCATAATGCTACGACCCTATGCGAGACAGAGCCCCAGCCCTGGTTTGCAGCGATAGCCGGCGCTGACGTGATGACGTCAACCAGTGCAGCATACGAAAATTCGCACTGTAATGTTCGCCTGTAATAGTATATACAAACTAAGTGATAGACATAATTTTAATACTAGAAATAAAGATAAAATAGATCAACCATTTTTCTGATTATCTTTTATGGGGCACTGTGTTAAATGTTACAACAAAATACCTTGTGATATACTGCAATTAGATGAAAGAAAATTTAAAACTCTTATTAAAAGTACACTTTGTAAACAAGCAGATGAAAAATTAGAGGATTATATTCTAGATAAGAATACTTGGAAACATCTGGTCCTGCTCCATAGAACAATCTAGAGTCTAGACCAAATTTAACTGGTTTCTAATTTAATTGTATAATTTTTATGACATTGATTTTACATTCTGTAATTACTTTAACTCACACACAAAATTATAAATTGTAAAAATATTTGAAACATCATCTCCTTTTACAATATTTGTAAATATGTGAGACCATGTATCTATCACTTAATTAATTTACCTGTCATTGCTTTATATTTAATTCTTTTTACCTATTGTGGTATAGTAATTTTATTGTAGGTGCATCGCTTCACATATAATATTAATGTATGTAGTGTGGGAATCTCTTGCAAAACGCCAAATCGTTCCAAACAACGTTTATTTTAATAAAACACCTTTACACCTTTGCAACACGTCTTTCATTAATTCTCTCTCTCGTCATCTTTTTTCTTACTTCCCCTTTCACTCGTTCAGTTCACTCGTTCAGAAATATATTTTGCTATGGTTTAAAAATGCTTAGCCACACAGCCTATTAAGTTTGCAAATCTTAAATTAATCCTACATGTATACAAAATATTGTAAAACATTTTACAAGAGTAACGGTGGAGTTTCTTGTGCATTCTTCTCCATACCAAAAATAACTACCTTTTAGAGGGGCAACTAGAATAAATTTTTTTGTTGTAAATTTTGGCGTTCAAAAGAGGCTTTTATGTGGTTATTTGAAATAAATAATTTGACTTTGACTTTGCCGGGACGCATTCAATAATGAAGTACTCTTATCTGAACTGTTATATTGCAAGCAAATGCGCCCGGTGAGTTTTTACCATAAGATGTAATCGTTGTCATGACAATAATAATATGGTAGTCTGACGCGTTAGAGTAAATGGCAATTGTTTCTGACATCGCATTTTCAACTAAATACTTATTGCTAACACCTCTTTTAGAAGTTGAACGTTTGATTTGAATGAACTTTTATATTTATTTACCTTGAGTTATTGAATGATTACTGTATACATATTTGTGAGATTTATGTAGATTACCTGGTTTTGGTCATAGGGTCTGATGTTTTGGGACAAAATATTTACTTTGTTTTGGTAAAGTAAATTGCATACTATGCGTTGTACCTGTACGGTGGATATAATGTTATGGAACAATGGTTGTATATATCATTTTGGGGCTGACTGTACCAAGAAGTGAATAATAGCCTCATCGTTCTACACAAGAACAATCTTTTAGAACCGAACGAACTATATGAAAAGTAAAGCTCCACAATATTGTATCAAAAATTCCTGCAATTCATGGAATATACTAAATAAACGGAGCTTACGAAAGCAGGCCAAAATGAAATATATTTTCTGTTCAAAACTTACAAAGTGATATATTTTGCCGGTTGCCTGAAACTGTTATTTGTCGTTGGCTTGTTATTGTTAAGTATATAAACAAGTTGGATACTTTTCTTGGAACTACCCAAGTGGTGTGCTCAACTGAAGACTATAAAATGTAAGTAACATAATATGACCGATATTTCCAGCAGAGTTAACATGACACACGCGACAATTACTCACTCTCGCCCTAATTGCGTAAAACACTATCAATCAGAATCTGAATCAGTTTGAAACCTAACCCATTGCTTCATATGTTTGAAAAAATTGTCTACGCAACAACGTAAATAATGCAATGAATGCTGTTGAACTGTCAAAATGAAAGCCGTTCCTACTGTTAGTGTGTTACGCCATTACCCCGCTGGTACTTCATCATGGGGCATGAGTCGCTATCTAGCTATAAAAATATAGATATATAAACAAACCAATTATAACAGCCCGTTACCGTCCCACTGCAGGGCAAACGCCTCGTCTCATAATAAAAACTTTTTTACAAAATAACAACCGACTACCAAAAAAAAAACACAAAAGAACGTGAAAAATAACTTTAATTTCGGAAGTCGGTGGCCAAAAACGAAAATACACAACCAAAGACACCACGCACGCACGCATACGCATTATTACTCGTAAGGATAACTCAAAAACTACCGGTCAGTACTTGATCAAATTTAAATGGGACCACATGTGAAGCACCAGCTTTCAAACAAAAAAGAATCATCTAAATCAGTTCACCCAGCAAAAAGTTCTGAGCTAACACAAATAAAAAGAAAAAAAAATACAGTCGAATTGCGAACCTCCTCCTTTTTTTGAGGTCGGTTAAAAATAAGGCACGAGCATAGATCACCATGCTTGCTCAAGACGTGTTGGCGATTTCAGACATATAGCTGTATTATCTGTTCCGTGCTGTAAGCAGTGTTTAATTGACACCAACAGTGGTATACCGTGCTACAAAGGCGTGGTGATTACACGCATCTTGTGGCTCGAATTGAAAATGGAAAGGGAAATATGCGATTTTATTACCAAATTGCACAAGGGTATAGATTTATATAGGTATCCCTAGTGTCACTGACTGTAGCAGAGTCACCGTCAGGGATTTTAATTTTGATAACACAAAAAAATTAGTCGCTAATTAGTCGAAACTTGTCGCCAAATATTAGAATTTGTCGGTCACTGGTTCAAAAGATATAAGGGTTTATAGGTGGCCGATCTGGAGAGAGTCGCCCCAGCAGGGCCACATTTATATCTCAAAAACTAGGGCACCTAGCGAAGATCTGTTTTCTCCCATATTTTGTCGCCAATTAGTCGGAATCAGTCGCGAAATATTAGAATTTGTCGGTCACTGGTTCAAAAGATATAAGGGTTTATGGGTGGCCGATCTGGAGAGAGTCTGCCCAGCAGGGCCACATTTATATATATACACATACACAAATATCAAAACCGTATCGAAATCGATTCATAGTCCACTTCCCGTACAAATTTTCCCAGTCTCCTTTGTTTGCCCGAATGAAGATGAAAATGATAGCAGAGATGACCCATCTCTCCGTTGGTACCGTGCACACTATTCTTCAGACTGTACGTCTGAACTTCGAAGTTTAAAATATCGATGTATTTAATTGAGAATGTTCATAATCGCGATGTACGGCACTTCGAAAGAATGTCATACTGAACTTCGAAGTTTGAATAGACATTCTTTCGAAGTTCCGTATATCGTGATTATGAACATTTTCAATTAAATATACCGATATTTTAACCTTCGAAGTTCAGACGTAGAGTCTATTCTTCATGACCTTCTTTACCTTTCAAAAGTCAATGCAAGATGGGTGCCGCGAATACTCACGGCGCGGCATCTCAAAAACATGTGCGAATCGAGTGCTGTAGAGAGTTTTTAAAGATCTGTGCTGAAGTTCCATCAAGTATTTTCGATCGAATTGTTACTGGAGATGAAATGTGGGTTCATCATTATGACCCTGAAAGTAAACAGGAGACCATGCCGTGGCGCCCCCTAAGAAATTCAAAGTCTTTCCGTCTGGCGGAAAAGTTATGGCCACAGGGTTATTATGGGACTCAAAGGGAATTTTGCTGATTGAGTGAACGCAGCATCCTACGCATCCACTTTACGATGTTTACGGGAAGCAATTAAAGAAAGAAGACGGAGTGTAAACTGATCACCGGTATGTTGCTTCTTCATGACAACGCCCCGGTTCACACGGCGCCTGTTTCCAAGGCTGCTGTGCGAGATTGTGGTTTCGAAGAAATTAACCACCCACCCTATAGTCCGGACGTAGCCCCAAGTGATTACTATTTGTTCCCTAATTTAAAAAAAAAAACACCGTCGTGGGAAACGATTTTCCATCAATGAACATCTAAGGCGGCAATAAATGCGCATTTTTCAGAGAAGGAGGAAAGTTATTTTTTACAGGGTATTGAAAAGTTAATTTCGAGATGGTAATAAATGCATTGAGGTAATGGTGGATTACATTGAAAAAAGAACCATTTTAAAAGAAGCTTTGAATGAACTAAACAGTACTAAATAAATTTACGTTTACATAACACTTTTATATTTTTTTAGCTTGCGGCTTATCTTAAAGTGTAAGAAGGACGTTCACGCCTCAAGCTTTTAAGAAAATATTAAAGTTTTATGTTAACGTGAGTTTTATTTTGTACTTTTTAGTTCAATTAAAAGCTTGTTTTTAGAAAGGTTTTTACTTACATTTAATTTTGTACTTTGTAGCATTAGAATTTCTTTAAATATCCGTTCTATCACCTTCTCTTGAAAGGTACTTGTAAAGACAAATCCAACAAACTCAAACGCGCCTTTACACAAGTCATGGTGTGAAGGCATTCGAGTTACACTATCCAAGTCATGCCACACTTTAGAACGGGCTATCATCATAATTTAATGAATACTTATACAAAATTTCGTGCCTGTACTGTCGACCACTGAGAACATGTCTCGTATGGAGCCAGCCATGGGTGCAGCAGCCAGATCATGGTAAACTTTAGAACGAGCTATCATAATTGTATGCGTATATACAATTTTGTGTCTCGGCTGTTGACGTTTGAGGAGTTCCCTCGACTTGAGCCAATCCTGGGTGCAGGAAAGAGACTTTATATTTAATAAAACAAACAAAACGGTCTAGTGCGAGCAGGACTCAAGCACTACGGGTTCCGTATCGCTAAAAATATTTAACGGCTCAGGATAGCCTTTACCAGAAGTGGTCATCGTATTAGTGGTTTAGCAGCTTCAATATCATTCGGATTGTGCTGGAATATAGCAGTTCGTCATGGACGTGGTACGACAGCGATCTCATCTTCTGTCATTAGAAGACAGCCGCCACGCAATCATCGATGCGACGCTCTGCTAGAGTAACAGTAACCAGCCAGCGTCACTCTTATCCGACCTCTTCTGTGATTCAAGTAACTTCTTAATTAGATGGCGCCACTTGCTGCGCCGTCATAAGAAAGAAAAGAAAATAAAGTTTAAGAACAAGTACTTAAACTTTTTTTGTTTTTTCCATCATTACATGTATTCTGTAGGCATGAACATACACTGTCAAACGGGGTGAATAGGGGTGCAGGGGTGAATGGAGACAAAACTTTAAAAGGGATTTTAATATTGAAATAATATAATCTGTTGCCAAAAAGGATTCTAATGTGTTTACTGTATTATAATTAACGATTAAGTGCCCTTGGTGGCAACAAATTATATTATTTCCGTTCCGTTATCGTCGTATTTTCGTTCTACTTTTTTTCGTGGCGTTTCGACACACGTGATAAATAAAAAAAATTGTCGGTAAAGCTAAAAAATTATCTTGGTTTGTTATTTACATACTTAATAAGTATAAATTTAATAATTAAAATGAGTTTCAACGGTTCAGAGAGTGAAATGGAGATTGATAGTACTTCACCAGATTTAAGATCAGAAGCCGAATTGGCAATGGAAAAAAAAGTAGGCCCTAATATTGTAAACATTTCAATTTCAATTGGCAAAATTGGCAATGAAAATTGAAAATTAAATGTATAATATAAAACGTATATTTTATTTCCCTGCATTTTTTTGAGAAAAGCACTATATATGCCTCGGCGGAAATGGCAATTGCCTGTCTCGTTGCCAAACTCATACCTGACCTCCAATTGTCTATTTTACGGCCTTAATGAAATAATGTACTATTTTATCTACTCTCATATCGTAAAATTCGAATTATAAACTTCAAAAAGAGTTTCTTTTGACATACTGTATAAACGTAGTAATTTATCGGCGAATAGGTACTATGGGAAAAATCAAACCACAAAAAACGTATTTGTCCTTTTTTTATTAATATTATTTACAAATCTAATCACATCCTTTTGTTCATCTAAATTATACAATTAGTATGAAAGAAGTGCTAAATAAAACTATCAATCACATCTGAGCAAAATTACTTTCACACTATGTCCAAGATTTAATATGTAGGAGATTTAGGCCATAGCTTTCACAAGAAACATTTTTTTTCTGTACTTACGTATTTTTTTCTAAAAATACATTTTTATTCATAATACATTTTTGAATTAAAACTCAAAATATATATTTTTTTTTATATTCCAAAATAAAGACGCCACCATAAAAATAAATTGTTTTTGCAAAAATCAAGATTTTAGTATTTTTTTACCTTCAAGGCGACAAACAATGGAATGGTCATCAATGAGATCATTTTAATGAAAAAATATTTAAAAAAGTTACGTACATAATGTGATTTCCAAAGATTCATAAAATATTTATTAAATTAGGTCATGCTCTTTACTTTTTATTAAAATACTTAAAAGTTTACAGAGAACTGAAACTTGTAATAATTTTCAATACTTTATTACAAAATAATCTTAACTGATATGGCAGAGCCAGTCCGAAAACTTTCATTACAAGACGAGGTTTTGCATTTTATCAAAATGTCCTAATTATTGTTTGTTACAAAGACTGTTTCAGAATCACTTGTCAAAACTACTTTACAATATACTAACGAGAAAAAAGTCTTTTTACTTTCATTGTCGAGAAAAACCCAAATGTTTGTTTTTTTCTTCTAATTATGGACAAACATTTTTTTCTACGTTCGTGATCCCGGGCCTATTTTTGTGCCCAAAAGTGGAAAACAATTTAAAACATGTTTTACTTTACATTTTAATTCGACTTTTCTCAACTTCTGTACAAATGACTACTGAACGTTAGTGTACACGTATATTTACACTAAATACAATTTACAGGCCGAACAGGTAACTAAGCTATCACTAATTACTTCATAAAACATTCGAAGGCACATCTTTGTTTATAGAATGACCTAATTTTATTCTGTCTTTATATTGAAGCTAGTGATCTATAGAACTTCTTCACGAGGGAAAGTCTTTTACACGCTCTCACAAAAGGTTATTAAATATTTACAAACAATTGCTTTTTAGATGTTTATTGAATTTCCAGTTTATATATATATACTGCATAAGTTTTTCATTAGCGCAGAGCGCGTAAAAGAAACCCCGTCATTATCACTGACCAACGATAGTGTAAATCTATACTAAGTTGATTTATACCACTTCGTTGGCAAGTATAAATATTTACATGAAATGACAAGAAGGTATGAGGTCTTCTTTTTTTGGTTAAAATCACAACTAGTACGATACTGAAAATATAATTACTTTTTTTATTTATATTTTATTATCTACACTCCGCTCCGGCCACGGTAACTATCTGATCATTCAGAAACACTACAGTTCATTGTACACGACTTTGGAATCACTCGCTCACTTTTTTAGAACACGAAACATTTGAATTTAACGGTTAAAAAAATACTGGAACAGTATTTTTATATTTGAATTTGGAATAGTAGAACAGAAGGACCACAGTTTCCTCAGTTGTAACGCCGCCAAATTGCAATTTGCAAAGAAAATTTGAATTTGGCGGGCTACAGCTGAGGATCCACCTTAAAAAGAAAACTTACTTCAAAATATTCACATCAAATGGTCTATAATAAGAAGTACAATTTCAGAGAGCAAACTCACGGAACAATTTTATTTAAATCACTCAGTGAGTTCGGTCCCTAAGACACTATTGAAGCTTCAACTTCTTCGTTTAAATAATGTGTTTTTTTTGTTTCCGAGCACGCGTCATCAGTCCTTCTGTTCCTCTAACGTGATAGTAACGGTTCGTCGTGCAGCTCGTGCGGCGTGCGCGTGGCGCGCCTCAGTAGCGCGGCGCCACGCGCGGCGAGCGGAGCGGCGAGCGGCGCGCCAGCTCGGGCTATGGCTTCAGCCTCTTGAACCCTGCGCCGTCGTGACCGAGCTTCAGCTCCTCGTACAGCGAGGGATCCACTTCCCGTGCGTTGGAGATCGTGGTTCCAGGGTTGTTGAGGGTCTCTTGTCTCCAGGCTGCGGAGTTTGATACTCCGTTCACCATTGGTGCCACGCCGTTGCCGTTTGAGCCGTTGGCGGTGCCGTTTGGTATTGTGCCCTGTTGATGGAGATGTTTTTATGAGTCCAATAGTAAATAGGTAGTTAATAGACCGGCTGCAGTATTATCTGAGCTGCAATGTCCACTACCAATCTTAAAAGATTTATTCAAATATGTGGTCACTTACGTTGACGGCTGTGTCAGGATTTGGTTCCCTGAGGTAGCTCGGGTTTTCAAATGCTACACCTCCTTGAGCCTTTAGTCTAAGATTCTGTAAGGGAAAATATTGTTTTATTAAAAAACTAAAAATAAGTCATAAATAGATAGGAGTGAAATAGTCCGGTTGTAACCACAAAGTCGTTTCTCGAACAAATATTTCGAGAATAGCTCACGACTAAGTAATAACATTATCCAGTCAAAAATATGGTAGCGATGGCTGCCCATGGTACTCTTGACGAACATTGAAGTATTGCTATTTGTGGAGGCCTTTAATGATCTCGCTCTTTCGGCGGCTTACCATCAGATCGTCATTGATGAAAACCTAAATGGACGATATACTTATGTTTGCACAAAAAATTACTCGAAATAAAAATTTTTGGTTTATGAATAAGACTTTCTTACCTTTCTATATCTATAATAAAAGCCGGCAGCCAACAATATAGCTGCGACCAGCACGCAGGCGACGGCCACGCCCACCGCGGAGGCCGCGCCCGGCCCGCTCACCGGCGCCGCCGCCGCGCCCGCCTCCTGGCCGGCCGTCGTGAACATGATCGGCCGGCTCAGGGACGACGTGCCTGCGGGACCAGAGAATATATGTTATGAAGGATTTAATGATGTATTAGAAGACGAAAAACTGAAGAAATTTTAAACGAAATTGTCGTCACTTACTGGAACTGTAAGGGTAAATCTTGAAACCTCAACGAAACACTCAAGGATTACAGCTTGTGGCCAATTCTCACAACTAGGACACTGATTTGGTAAAAATTCTTAGCACTCAGTTATTTCAGTGTACTTATTAATAAATTATAATTGGGTATAATACTTGGGCACATGTCCAAGCATTTTCCCCATTTTGGTTGCAGTATCTTATATTGGGCTCATGGCATCATATCTTTTTGTTGTATATAGAGTGGCACTTTAAACCTTGATGTTGGTTCAGCTTTAACTATCACCGACATCTGTAGTTTCTTCACGTTTTTTCTACTCACCAACATCGTTAGCTGCCTTGACGACGCACTCGTAGCGCACGTCGTCCTGCAGGCCAGTCAGCACCACGCTAGTCTCGCTGGTGTCCAGTTTCTCCGGCACCTTGGCACCGTACGCCCTCCAGAATACTCGGTATAGGTATACTGTTTGAGGGTTCTTGAGGGGAGCTTCCCAGCTATTGCAAGAAATTTTTTGGTGTTAGGAAAATAAAAATACTGTGCATTTGTACCTATATAATTTTGATAGGGTTTTGCATAATACTCCATTTCAAAGTTCAGAGACGCTACAGTTTTCATAGACAACATTCTGAAATTTTCTTCGCTTAGTAAGGGTAATGTCCATATCTTGAATAGGTGCAGAGAAGAATTGGTCGTTACGGCGATGCTTGGAAAGGCCTTTGTCCAGTGGCATGTCCACTGATGATGATGATGATGATTTTTAATGGTAACGATTGTCCTTAAATCTGTAACCTCAAAAGGAACTCGTTTCCAGTATTGCAGTTGTTTATTTTGCAAAGCGAGCCAGTTCTCGACCTCGACCTTTCGGACGTACCTCAGTAAGACAGAGTTAGGCGTGGGCGCGACATGCGCCTTCAGCGAGCGCGGCGGGCCCGGCAGGCGCGCGCCGGAGTCGCGGAAGCACGCCAGCGCGCGGCGCGCGTGCTGCAGTGCGCACGCGCGCGACACGGCGCCGCCGCGGCACAGCTCCAGGCAGCCGCGCGGCACGCCCCACGACGCGCAGCAGCTGCGGTGGTCTGTGTGGCCACGGGACTTCGTTAGGGGGGACGTAGGAAGCAACAAATATGTTGAGGGTGTTCACTGATGAGACTTAACCGAGTAGGTATACGGGATAAAAAAAATAGCACAAGGTCTCATTATAAACACAAGTATACCTTTTTTTATCACGATTACCGACTCATTTTTCTCCAAATACAAGGTTAGTAAACCCAACCTTCCTACTTAAAGCATGGAGTTTCACTCTTTTTTCTCTGATCCTGATAAACAAACTTTTTGGATTCATCATCCTAAAAGTTACAGTATGCGTTAATATTATATGACATATCGAGCTATAGAATAAGACTATCACATTTGTAATAGAGATAACCTTCTACAAAGTTATACTTTTTTCTTAAATTGGTGTGTAATGTTTTCCGCCGGGTTATGAGCCATTCTTAGTGTAAACATACCGGATCCATCAGCCGCACACTTCATGAGTTTATCAAAGTCGTTCATGCATTCGGGGCGGTCCATGATGTTGTCCATGTCCAGGTGGAAGCTGCACGCGTCGATGCACGAAGACGACACGTTCATCTGGACAAATAGGGGAGACGTGAAGTTTCTAAACGAACGTTTATTAAGTTTATGATAACAAAAGTAAAGAAAACAAAAAACAATCTGCATAAATTGTATGCCTTTTTTATTTTTTTGGGTGGGAAGTCATCAAATGACATCTCCCGCTCTGGGCGGAGCAGGAGGGCGTGACAGACTCTTACTGACTAAAACAAACCCACCCGTGTTCCTTCAGTTGCCTGTGCGCCAGGGCCACGGTAACTCTTTTGAACAATCCGCGACCCCGGCAGGCAATAATTTGTTTGCCTGAGGTCTGGCTCTGCATTTAAAGCACCAGACCAGAACCGCGTGGACTCAAAAAAGAGTATTTCAAAATTGTTAACCGACTTCGAAAGGAGGAAGTTCTGAATTCGTCTATGTTTTTTTTTGTATGTTTGTTACGCAATATCTCCTGCAATTATGGATCGATTTCGAAAATTCTATTGCTAGTACATAGGGTGTGCCTCAGGGGTTGTCCCATATAAGTTTTATTAACTTTGCTTCGGCAGTTTTTCAGTTAGCTTCAATAATAGGTATTTTTTCTACTTAGTGTTTAAAGTCAAAAGTCAAAGTCAAATCATTTATTTCAAATAGGCACATAAAAGGCACTTTTGAACGTCAAAATTTACAAAAAAAATAGAATTGATTCTAGTTGTAGTTTATTAATGATGTTTCACTTTCTGAACTTTCTGTAAATGTTATTCCATAGCAAGTAGTGGTATACGAATTTGTGTGGGGTAGGTACCACAACTAAACACGAATTACAAAAAAAAGCACTGCGAAGTAAAAAATTACTTTAAATAATTTCAGGAGTCAATGGCAAAAACCGAAAATACAAAACCAAAGACACCGACTTTCGAAATTACTTAAAATAATTTTTCACTCTGTAACGCTATTTTTGGAGGTCGCTTGGTATTTTTTTTGTTTAAGTTTTTATATATCGAGCTTACGGGACGCCTCCATCGCGATGAATTTACTACAGTATCAGGACTTAATTGCTTTTAACTTTTTCGAGACTCACTCAATTTTGGATTTACAACACAGCCCAAAGAAATTTTTACGAATTTGAGATTTCAATGCATCGAAATGAATGACAACACTAGTCGCCATTAAACCACGCAAATCAAACTCCGATTCACAAAAACTGCCCAAAAACAATTTCCATCCAAAGCAAAACATGTTTTCCAGCCTTTCTTAACAAAACCAATCCAAATATCGTAACAAAGACACGCTTGTTTAGACAACTTCGCGTATCAAACTTACAAATAAGCCAAACTTCGTTACTGAAGTCCCAAAGACATCAAATTATCGGGAAGGCTTCCAAAATTAATGTTTTCAAAGAGCAGTCGCGGTGTGGTTACAGTTTCTGCGTAGTTTATATTTAGATGGTGCGATACCAGACAGGCTATTTCGGTGACGCAACTGGATCCTCTAATTTAACGCTGGAGCTGTCACCCCAGATTAGTTTTCTGTATTTGTGTTGGGTGGTCTCATTTGAATTGGCTTGGAAGTTATTTTGGGTTGATAGGATTCAAGTTTGACTGACGTTTTGTTGACAGAAATGTAAAATAACGAGGTTTATGGACATAATAATAATAATGAATACCAGCTCATTACTGTCCCACTGTGGAACAAAGGCCTCTTTCCCATACAGAAAAGGCACGAGCATTGATCACCTAGCTTGCTCAAGGCGGGTTGGCGATTGCAGTTTTTTTTTTTAGATTTTTATTATAAGTCCTAGTGCATAGCTCATGGGTGAGTACTATGTACCTACTATAAAGCTACCATTTACTAGGTTTGTCTTTCATTGACTTGAATGTGCCCTGCTGCCCTCCCCTCGTATGTCATGCTCACTCAAATGTCTCGCTGGTGGTGGCGTGTGTGTTGGATCATTAAGTTCCCTTCAAAATGGTTGAGCTAAATGGTGCTGATCCATACGTCATGTTCGTGAACGGGCGCCGACAGTAGGGACTGGTCATCTTTTAGCTGCCACGGTTTATTTTAATTTTAATTTAATATTTGAATTGTTTTTGTCTCTTTATTACGGACGCTTTTACCGTTCTGCATCGTTCTCACATGCATAATTTCAACATGAATGATGTAACCAATTTTTGTAACCATATTTTGATTTAAAAGAGTGTCCATGGAGTTTCTTCCCCGTTCTTCTTCATAGGTACCTACTACGCTTTGGAATGGGCAACTAGCTTCATCTTTCTGACTGATCGACCCCTTGACAATTCAAAAGTGCCTGTAATTGATTTATTTGAAATAAATGCTTTGAGTTTGAGTCCACGTTTCGTCAAGATGATGACAATGATGTCCGAGATAGTCTTAGAAAGTATAATAATTATGGATGTTCCTGGTATTGTTTGGAGATAAAAATAATTGAGTATAATTAAAAGTGTTTTTTTAATAGATTCTTTTTCATATCTACCCTGTATAACATACTAAGGAGGTAGAAACAAATATTTAAAGGATCGTATTTCAAATACTAGTCTACTTACTTGTGCACAGCACTCTGTAACATTGTGATGAGGCATGGTGGGCCGTAGTCTCACGGAGACAGGCCTCAACGTCTTGCCGAAAGCGTTCTCCGCGTGACAAAAGTAGTCGCCTTCATCTGTTTCTGTTATCTTCTTTATTATTAGGCGCATTGTGTACTTGGTTTGTTCCTGGAGGAAATATAAACATTTAAACATTTATATGGTGTCTGCTGGATGTACATGCAGTTTCAAGTCTTGATATTGAGGTCAGATAGGAAGATGCAAAAAAATAAAGTTTCTACGAATATAAACCATTACTTGTAGGAACTATTTTTGTTAAAAATAAATAAGTTAGGAGACACCGAGGTAAGTTACAACACTGGATTTTGATCATATCAGGTGTCACAGTAAAAAAAAGCTATAGGTACTAAAATAATACAAGAAAAAAAAAAGAACTTGACACCGAAAAATGAACGAAGCTCCAACATACACTAAAGAAAATAATTACGCCAATCTACTAAAAGTAAATGTGTATCAGAAAATATTCAGTCTCAAAACAAACAACTAAAGTACAAAATATCTAGTTTACAGGCTTAAACCACCGATAGCGGTAAAACGGAGGTTCGTACTGCTACTGTGAAAAGTTTAGATACAAGAAGTTTTGGCGTCGGATCGTTCGTTGTATCATTTTATGGAGGGAACTACCACCTTATTGGAAACTTTGTGACATAAACTGTTAACAAGGATCAAGACGGCTTTCGTATGAACCTTTTGTACCGAGGATCGAGAAAGTTGGGCAGCGTATAAATAATTGAAATACGGTGATGCTGTGATTTGATAACTTGAGACGCTATTATGTTACAAGTCTTTATCTAAAGGATGTCAGAATCGTGTTCAAGTTTAATCAGAGACGATGATTATATCAGTATTTTACACAAAGAGACTGTTGTGGACCTTTGTAATCCAACTATTGAAGATATGGATATCTTTAAGTTAAATCAGTTGTCAGAATTTCAAGCCTGTTTATGACAACTGTCGTAGATATGCTGAAGGTTGTATTTTGCTAAATTCAGTAACAATATCTATTTTGTACATGATATAAAATTTCAATTTAGTTAACATTGTTGAAAAAGTAGTGTCAGGCGTGCGTGTATGACAAGTTTTATGAACGTTAACGAAGCCAACAGAAGGTATTTACAAGGCAGATGTGAGTGGAAACGCAGGGAGGGGACGTCCTAGGAAGACATATAGTGACCTTATTGGTGAAGTTCTTCAGAAAGGTCACGTGCGTAGTACTCGCAACCGGCGTGCGTATATGACCAGATGTATGAACGTAAACAAGATAAAAGAAGTATGTAAGGATCGTAACAGGTGACGTTACGTAGTTTCTGCCTAACGCCATGGGATAAAGCCGTGGATTTCTGTATTGAAAATCTTCTAAATTTAAAATAAGTGCCGTATGGATATATGATGCGCACACTAGTTAAAATAACAAGAGTGTAAAAATGAATATTCAAAGATTAACGTGTGACGAAATCTGTCAAACCTACCTCAGGATCAGCCAACAATTGAATAGTATAGTTAGGTCCATCAATGACAGGAGTTCTTCCGTTAGGGTCTCTCCAGAACGCGATGGTGGGTTTAGGGAGGGCTTCCACTCGGCACTCCAGGATGACGGCGTCACCAGCGGCAGCCATTGTGATTCCGGAGGCTTGGATTGTGGGTACATCTGTGTGGAAACAAGAAGGTTTGCAGCGTGGTAATAGGTTGGGGTAAGGCCGGCGCTCACTAGTCGGCACGACGTGGCATGGCACGGCACAGCATTAGCATTTGTATGGCCGCCGGCATGCCGCAGGTTTCCGCGGCATGCCGCAGCTTTCCGCAGTATTTTCAAGTCCTCTTGTGACGATATCAGCCAAATGTGACTGCTACGTGTATGACAAAATCATTTCCGCTTATGAAAATACTTTGCCACGCCATGCCGTCTGGGGAGCCGGCCTTTAGTTGAGTCTGTTTCGTAGTTGTATTTTAACTCGAATCTTGATCATGTTTCCCTTAGCAAATAATTTATTAGATGACATGCTAAAAAGGATAAAACACGCAAAAGGCGGGCGTCGTAGAGAGCTATATTGTTTGTCTTTAGAAAGAGGTTTAAATTCCAATTTTAATACTCTATTAAAGCTTTGTGTCAATTATTTTAAGATTTTAAGGATCTAGACTATGGTACTTACGTGAAATATTAATTTTCCTGGAAGCTTGCATGGGTGTTCCGTATCCGTTGTCAGCGTAGCAGGATATCTGGTCCATGTCACGGGTGACGTTGTGGATGACGGTGACCATGTGGCGGGTCACCTCTTGTCGAACTAGACGACCTGGGAGAAGACGGTTAGCTGTTAGAGACTTGGTAGTTTTGTTAAACGTTTTGTAAAAATCTCCATCTCGAAGAATGTAATATACCAGGTTTACCCCTTCTTCTTCCTATAGGGAATAGACCTAACGAGATGATAACTTCTATCGTGATAATAATGTCGTGGAAAACCATTGCTGAATATGCAAAGATTTCAAACTTGTTATAAAAGTGTTGTTTGCGCCGATTCTGCACCCAATCAGAGAGTGAGTTTTGGAAGCATTCACTTTCTGTTAAGTCAGTTCATGTGACCGAATGAAGACGACCGAATGAAGCGTCTTCGTGCTATTCATAATCCATCTTCACACGCGGCGCCGTGCCGCCATCACTTCTCTTCCTAATATATCTTCGTTGAAGACGCATGCGCGTCTCACGATTACCCGCTCCACTACCCGCTACGCTGCTCGCTCCGCTCGTCGCGCGTCGTGTAATGGCTGATACGCGATCGCCAATGAATTTAGGATCCGCTAAATAAGAACTCTAAATCGCTCTGCAGTACCGCTGTGTGAATGTGATCGTCACTCGATCAAGCTTCTACTTCGTCAAGCTTGCACAAGAATCGAAGAAAACTTGACTGTTTTATTGGTAAGTGTGATGTTACTCACAAGATTTGGTTGTAGTATACGCGTTTATCTATACCCGCCCCGCTTCTGTATATTTTTTCGCATTAAATTTACCTCATAAACGCATCACCAGTGTAATATAACTAAAAACTGAATCATCTAAAAAAAATACTTTTACTTTGATGGGAGTAATATTACTTCTCAACTAACTTTTGGAAGAGAACCGGTAAATTTTCAAATTATTTAATGGAAGGAGCCTGTACCGGAAGTCATTTTCAAATCATATTACGAAAACAGAAAGGTTTTCAAACGTCTTTTTATTTGGCTAGAAAACAAACGAAGAACAATAATCTACTTCATTAAAACTTGTGACAGAAGCAATTGTTTTAGAAATCAATAAACCAAGGCTTAGATGTGGCCAATCAACATAATAGCGACGTTGTATTGGAAAACGATCGGAGTCAGTCCCCGAGGCAAGATCCTGCAGTAGCCTTGTTACCACTGAATAATGTAGGTACAGAAGTGCCAATCTATCTAAAGTGCAGTAACAAGGTCTCACGCAGAAAGGTGGAAAACGTATAATAAACGTGAAAGCTTGTCACGAGCAAATATTTTATTACTCTCATAATATCTAACTGAATAATTTTGAGTGTTGAAAAGTGGCTAATCATGATATGAGCCTCAAAGAAACAAAATAAAAATATACTTAAAATCACGGTATTATACATACAATCATATTTTATCTGGATACGTCAAGTGTACTACTTGGATGCGAGTAAAACCACGGGGTTAGTCACAGCTAGCTACCACATAATATGAATAACACAATAAAACACTAGAAAATTTAAATAAATTTATAAATAAACGGGTATGGGTAACTTTGAAAAAAGAAGATCGTGATGGCGCTGTGGTTAAGACCTTGCCTCTTATGCACGAGGTTGTGGATTCAAACCCGGGCGAGTACCAATGTGACTTTTGGAATTCATATGTACTTTCTGAGTTTATTTTAAACATTACTGACATCGGTGAAGGAAACATCGTGAGGTAACCTGGACTTATAGTATTAACTATAATCTAGGTTCCTCACGATGTTAGGTTAGGATAGACACTTTCTGACTTATATTAATAAGTCTGAAATCGCCTACCCGTCTTGAGCAAGCGTGGTGATCAATGCTCGTGTCTTCTCTGTATGAAAAGAGGCCTTTGCCTGCAGTGGAACAATAATAGGCTGGTATTATTAAACGGGTAGGCTTTGAACTTACATATTTATAATTGTCGCATTCGTAAACTTCTAATATTCAATAAACTCAGCCTATCGCAGTCCACTGCTGGACATAGGCCTCTCCCATGCTGCGCCACAATTCCCTGTCCTCCGCCTTCCGCATCCAGTCTGTCCCAGCCACCTTCTTGAGGTCGTCGGTCCATCTAGCTGGGGGGCGTCCCACACTACGCTTGCCAACATGCGGTCTACACTCCAGGACTCGTCTGCTCCAACGGCCATCGGTCCTCTGACAAACATGGCCAGCCCACTGCCACTTTAGTTTGCTTACTCTGCAAGCTATGTCGGTAACTCCGGTTCTTTTCCGGATAACTTCGTTCTTGATTTTATCCTTCAAAGAAACCCCGAGCATAGCGCGCTCCATAGCGCGCTGGGCGACCTTGGCCGTGGCCGTGGACCAACCCGACCGTCAGTGTCCACGTTTCGGCGCCGTATGTTATAACGGGCAGGACGCACTGGTAAAAGACCTTAGTCTTCAAACATTGCGGGATTGGTGACGAGAGAAACTTCTAAAATTACTACTTTTAAATTAAGATATCGAGTTTTTATAATGTCGTTAATAATTTATAAGTTAATTCCCAATCGCATATTGTTACGAGTGTGCCTTCTGAGCGTGTAAAATTCTGTAGGTCTTACAGTATACTTATTATTGGTCTCGGTCTAGCGTCTTTTATATTTTGTTTCATAATAATGTTCAATTAAGTTTTGTAAGAAATATAAATTGCTTTATTTATGCTTCGATGTAGGGATTTATATTTTATTTACTTACGTAAAGTAAGCATGTTCTGTTTTAAGTGTAATATTATTTCAATTCAATAATATTAAATTTAGTAAAATTAAACATGGCGCCCACGTGAGACATTAGCAAGTGTAGATAAAATGGCGCCCAAGTGGGACAGGGAATGGCTAGTGTAAAGAAAATGGCGCCCAAGTGGGACAGGGAATGGCTAGTGTAAAGAAAATGGCGCCCAAGTGGGACAGGCAACTGGGCAATTGGGACTGCAATATTTGTAAGAGTCAATCAACATTTATTTGGAAAATTTTCATCAGTTAAGAGAACACCAATCCGTGCCCAATATGAAAACTTATTATGTCAGTATAAATGTAAAACAGCATTATTGAAAAAGAGTTTCTTCGGTAATGCTCCAAATATTTATAATAAAATACCTGACATTATCAAATCTATGCCTATAAATAAATTTAAAAACTCCCTTCAGGGGTTATTAATTGACAAATGCTATTACAGCGTGGATGAATTTTTGAATGACATTGTTATTTAGAAGTCTGATTGTGCGATTTTATTTTTGACATGATTTAATTTTATTTTTGGAATTCTTTGAATTTTTCTTACATTGTGATTTTAATTTATTTCTGGTATTTGTTTGGACTATGACATTATTATTTAATTATGTTTCTAGTATTGTTTGGATACTGACATTGTTTTTTTTTCTTTTTTGAATTATGCCATTTCAATTTAAATTCAGTTTTATTGTATTGTCTGCTTAGTGCGACTAATTTTGTACGCCATACATGGCAAAACATGTAGCTACCTAACTTACATATAAGACCTAAATATTGTACTCATGTTTTACAAAATAAATATATCTTTATCTCTCTTTATCTCTTTACAGGGAATGGCTAGTGTAAAGAAAATGGCGGCCAAATGGGGCAGAGAATGGCTACTGTAGATAAAAAGGCGCTCCAGTGGGACACGTAGTGGCTAGTGTAGATAAAATGGCGCCCAAATGGGACATGTGCAAGTGTACATAAATGGTACCCAAGTGGGATGTTAGCAAGTGTAGATGGTAGATATATTATAAGGTACACTGAAGATTTGTCGAAAAAGCTTTCATATTACTCATTCATAAATTAAGATAACATGACATCACGCCTGTATTCCCCGAAGGCTTAGGCAGAGGTGTATCTATAGTACACCCACATTTCGACTATTAAGTTTAAGTTATTGCCATCAACTCGGCACAAAATTCAGACTCTGGGCTGCTACTGAGAAATTCGAGATGGATAAACCCAATAACACTTTGGCCGACCCGGGAATCGGACCCAGGATCTCACTTTCAGTTTTGGGGATGTCATGCTCAGTAGTGACGACCATTAGACAAACGAGGCAGTCAGAAATTAATGTATTTTCAATAAATACAAATGCTTACCAGAAATATACAGCGATATGGTGGGTGTGGGTGTTCCCATGGCGATGCATAGGATAGTCATGCTGGAGCCTTCAACCACCAGGTTTACAGGATTCACTGACGGTGGCTGGTGGGCGAAGAAACAGATTTAATTAATCAAGATCATATGAAATGAGACATCGTCTATTTGCATCGTTAAATAACAAATTGCTGTCATAACTATTTCGTAACTTTAACAACTTCCGAGAAATAATTTTGCTAGTTGCATTTGAAAATAAAATATTATGATCTGCGAAATTGAAATAACAAGTTAATTTTGAACTGAATTTCACGCCCAGTAATAATTTAAATACAAATTCATTTTTAATAATCCAAGATGGCTGCCTCAAGAAGCGCTGTATTGCCATCGAGACTGTTCACCCTCTATTGCATAAAAGAGTATAGAATGCAATTTTACATTTCGTTTTTGTTTGCCTTTGAGCTTTTTATTTTCATACATTTTCTTTGTAACTCCTCAAAAGAGCCAATTTGCATTTAAATCCTCAGTTCCGAATCGACGTCAGGCTCCTAATGGCAAAATATATTGGATTCAATGATCCTGTATATATTATATTAAAGATGTTTTTAAGTGGTAAATATGGCGTTCTTTTTTATTTATGCTGGGTTTTTATTAAACACACGTTCAGTAAATCAATTTGTAAACACATGTATAACCAATCGATTTACTGAACGTGTTTTTCATTGGTGAATTCCTATCCATTACTAGCCTGCTATTGGCATCTTAAAGTTTTCTTAACCTATTTCATAGGAGATCCTTAGTGGTAAAGACCATTTTTTAATCTTACCTCAACATACGCTGGGTAGGCTGGGTCAGTCCAAGCTAGCAAAGTCTCCGAAGGTTGCGAGTCCCCGGCCACGGCGTGCGCCTTCACCCAGATAACATACTGTGTGTTGGGTGATAGCTTCTCCAGCGTATGTCCTGGGACTGTTGTGGTAATGTTGGTTACGTTTGTCTGGCTTAGCTGGGCGGGCGATTTGAAGAACAACCTAAAAAATGATCACTTATTTAGTTTGTGCTCATAACTTTTAAATAATTTATTTCTTTTGCAAAGCTCACACTTGACGATCTGAAAGGGTAGAGAACGTTCGTGTTGCTAGCCTTTAACTGTTATTTCTAAGCGCTAGTGTTGCTGGAATATAAAAAAGGCTATCAAAGGAGTTTTTTTTCAATCACAAAGCTTTTTACTTATACAAGAGTTTAGAAGTGAGCGTTTATTATAAAAAAATTCAAAGCTGTTTGAAACATTTAAATTCGGCCTTGAAACGCCAGTTTCTTCAAAACACATTAATTTTCGTAAACTAAACGTGGTCCTACTTTAGCTTCATCGTTCTGTATTGTTGTTAGCTTTTTATTTAACAAAAGGAACAATGATGGCTCCATTGTGCAGTTGTGCTGCGAACTACAGCGCTAGTTAAAATTATTCACATTTTTATTAAAAAAGTTCGCAGACTATTTGTCAGTTTTTGTGGATTCCCGTTTTAAATTCTACCTGAGCTGAAACTGTTGCTTGCTAACAGGAAATTCATTCACATGATTTTTACCTTTACCTTTACCTTTTAAGGTACATTATTCGGAAGTTATTTAAATAAATAAAATAGTATTTCCGGGAAAGTTCCATCGATGAATGGAACAAAGATGCAACTTTAAGGCACTGCGATTTGTAGATCGATGACATCGTTATTAAATATTTTAAGACATAATAAATGAAAAAGAAGTTAAATAATATTATAATAGTTATTATTTATTATTATCCTATTATTTTCTCAGTAGTAGCCCGGAGCCTGAATTTGTGCCCAGTTGATGGGAATAGGCTTGCCCCGTGGGACTTAAAGGGGATGCGCTAAGGTAGCCGGCTAAATTCAAATTTACTTACGGTTTTGCAATTTGCAGGTCAGTGTCAGGTTGTATGTTGATTAAAATATGATTCGCGGCCGTAAAAAATATGGCTTTACATAATTATAATCATTAGAATCAGCAATACAACTGCATAAGTTAGAATTGGCCTCAAAAGTCATGATTTCATGGAATAATCATTACATAGGGTAATATGAACTTAGAGAGAGGTATTGATGATTTATGTGATTATAATTCTATAAATAAATATTTGTTACGGCCGCGAATCATATTTAGATCAACATACAATCTGATACTGACCTCCAAATTGCAAAAAACGTAAGATAATTTGAATTTCGCGGGCTACCCTGACGTCTTAAACATAACTGACGAAATCTGGGTGTTACTCTATACTTCTCCCCAAGCCTTCGGGAAATACAGGCCGTGTATGTCTATTATTAAAATAGATAGGACCTACGCGAGATTTTATCGCTTGACATCGGCTGGACGATCTATATTTTAGTTATTTAACCATTTATGTACGGTCACCAAAAGTGATAAGTAACCAGGGTCGTCGGATATAGTTGAAGTTTAGTAAGAAACCGATGAATGGTTTCGAATCAAATTAATTAAATCAATAGAAAACAAACAATTCATTTATCAAATTAAATTTCATTCGAAAACATCCATTAGTTTCTTACTAAACCTCAACTATATCCGACGACCCTGGTTACTTATCTCTTTTGGTGACTGTACACGCATATACAGGCTCAAATTAAATTAGCTAGCGAAACTCTGCAGACGTGAAGGGAATAAAAAAGTGGTTATCGATCGCTGGTAGTGTTGTTACATGAAGTAGGAGTTGAAATAATATATTTTATCGAGTTTAGATATCGATACCAATAACGTCAGTTAAGTTTACACAAAAAACTGTTTTTTTAACTGATATTTTAAGTGAATACACTAACTACGGTAGATGACCCCACAAAAAAAACACATCAAATTATTTCTTTTTTGTTTTATACCATGTATAGATATCGAAACCCAACACGTCTGCAGAATTTCGCTAGCTAATTTAATTTGACCTTGTATATAAACAGACAAGAAGAAAAGAACAGAAAAATAGGTACAATACTAATAGTACTATATCACTTATTCAAATAAAATAAAAGCCTAAAGTAAAAACTGTTCACAAAATTACTAGAACACACTAAAATATTTATAAACAAGTAATTGATGTTACGTCGCGTCGGGTCACGTCGATAACAGTTTTTTTTTTTAATAATGTATTACTCACCAATAGCTAATTCTTATTTTATTTTATTTATTATTTATTTCTGTATAATATGTCCGTGACATCACAGCAGCGGGCCTTATCAGAATACCAGCGCTGCGACACTTAATTTCAAATGTCGCAGCATCATGCTGAGATAGGGGCCTTTTGGCCTCGTACAGGACTTTCTGTTGTTACTTTAATTTCTTTTTTGTTTTTTTTTTTATGAGTGTGTTTACTTTAGTTTGTGATAATGCTGTGCGAGTCCCAATAAATACTTTTTCTTTCTTTCTATAAAAGAAATATAAAATAATACAAAAAAAGTACAAGTAAACTCACGTGTAAGAGATCTTCTCGTCTGGTTGTGAGAACTGCGGCGGTTGCCACGTGAGAGTCAGCCATGTTGCTGAGTGAGACGATACTGATAGCGAGTGCGGCGGAGACGGAATACCTGCCACCTCCTCTTCTGCAGGGGAGAGAATACAGAATGAAGATGAAGAACAAAAAATTTAATGTTGACATTTGTTACCTACTCAAAAGAATCAGATTTTTTTTAAATCCTCAATCATTTTGTCGAAAATATAAACTAATAGCTACGGAAAATCCGGAATAATGAAGTATAGTAAGAAATAAAATTGAAATAGACTTTTGACCCAATCGAAAAATTCATAGGGTGATAACATCTACGTCTTTCGACTTACCCCAAAAGTATTTGTCCCAAGTTAGCCCAAGCCAAAGCATTGACGCTTATAATCTAGGTACTTATCATAGCTTCCCAATTCCATAATAAAATATTGACTCACCAGTTTCAGTGACATTGAAGAGTAGCATGCTTGAAGGCAGCGACTCTCCGAAGCTGTTAGACGCGACCACGAACACGTGGTATGTACTGTTCGGCTCCAGACCCTCGAGGTGCGTCATCGTGTCTGTTACATTCATTTTCTGTATCAAACAAAGAGAGAATATTAATATATTATTAAAGACATTTTGTTATTTATTTGAAGTCGAAGAAAATTTATTTGTGTAAAGAATGATGTTTTGTAAAGTAGGCTGATTTCATGTAGAAACCGTACATTCACTAAATCCTGATTTACATGGTGCGATCTAATTGCTTATAGCATATCACCATAAGGGGGTATTACACTATAATATATTATAGGATCATACATAGGATGATAACTCTTATCCTAGAGATATGATCTCTAGAATCATATCTGTGTATTACATTATCATATTTATCATAGTTCTTTGATCCTATTTTTTGTCATATGTGGTTGCAATAGAGAACTGTGCCGGCCGCCCGGCTGCCGTTTGCTTTTTTTTAGTACAGCAGTGTTGCCAACAATAATTTTAGATTTCCACTAAGCATATTGTAAACTTACGCCAAGATTTCGTTGTACTTACTTTTCTATCCGTCAATAAAACCATCACAATAATTAATTGCCTTAAATTTAGAATATGGCAGTAGCAACACTGAAAAAGCAAAATCACATAATTTTATGGACGGATTTTGTATCAGGAAATTATGAAAATAAATATGAAAATTCAATATATAATGTTAAATGTTTTTATGATCCTATCTAACAATAAATGTCAAAAAGCTATGGTCAAAGACGAAATTATTCATAAGTTTATATTATATTATTATATAAATATGACTGGATCTGTGATCCTAGATATAATTATAGTGTAATACCTGCTTAGTATACATGCACACAAAAGAAATAGCACAACACAAAACACAATTAAATGACATAAGTTGATGCAACAATGCAAGTTCGCAGTTGCATCGTTTAAACACTTTGTTGCTTCACTTGTATCGTGTAAATAGGGCTTTAGAGTGACCTTGATGCGGCGCAGGCAGCGCTAATGTAGCGTTTACATTCACGCAGTATTTACGCGATATCGGCCTATATTGATCATAATGCTCAGTGTGAGCAATCCCTTAATGAGGGCTACCGCGCTTGAGTTCGCCGCTAGAGGCGCTAGTGTAGAGTAAGGTCTCTAGATGTCAAAATATTTACTGAACTTTCACTGTTTGCGGGATTTTTATCACAAATTTTAACGAATGATTCAGAATTGTTGTAATGGTTGTACCATTCCTGATTAATTATGGTTTAAGATCATCATTTGAAGTTTTGAAATGAAATAAAATAAACATAATATGAATATATGGGTACTTAAACATAGCCAAAACATTAAATAAAAGTACTGCAACAGGACCTTATTCGCCAGTGGCGCCAACTAGTGAGCACAAAAACGATAGCCCCCATTAGCTTGATTTTCATACGAAATACTTCGTGATGGTAGTAATTTAGAGATGATTAAACCTAGTTTTGTTTGTCAGCATAGCGACTGACCATTCTACTTTACTTGACAACTTTACCGCTCTGTATTGAAACGAAATAATACTGAATCGAATTGGTTGCAAAGTCACAGTGAACTAAAAGTACCATTCCATTTTATTCTACCTTAGCCTAGCTAAATTCTAGGTATTGCAAAACGACCCAGTTAGAACCTAAGACATCTATTGTTGGAAACCTAAGGTGTATTTCAATGCACCTCGCGTTGGAATTCAAATGGAAAATGCTTAGTGGGACAGAAGAATTTAATGGCAGACCGTTAGGAGTCCTAACATTGTACAGAATAGAAAAACGTTCCTAGAGTTTTTTTTTACAAGAACGTACAGTAGCTATTTTAGTCATTTTTGAAATTGTAATGGGACTTAGGGAGTTGCCAGCCGAGACAGACCAGACATTACAATAAAACTTTGCGGACTATTCATCGAACTGGGTAATGTTATGCAGTTTTTATCTGCCGTTTGTTTATATAGAAATATAGTATAGAACAAGCATCCTGTCAGACATCAGTTGATAGACGTAGTTGTATTGTACAGTTACGAGCTCCATAGGACAATCTATAGTGTAGACAAAATCAAACTGGTTGCTAATTTAATTGTATAATTTATAATTTTTATGACATTAATGGTTACATTATGTACTTAACTACTTTAACTCACACACTAAATTAATACTTGTTAAAATTTTGGAAACATCATTTACTTTTCAATATCTGTAAATATGTGAGCACCATGTATCTATCACATAATTGGTTTACCTGTCTTTGCATTATATTTAATTATTTTTACCTATTGTGGTATAGTAATTTTATTCTAGGTGCATCGTCTTCACATATAATTACATAATTAATGTGAAACTACATAATATTGTAAAACATTTTGAAAGAGTAACGGTGGAGTTTCTTGCCCATTCTTCTCCATACGAAACTACCTTTTGGAAGGGGCAACTAGAATCAATTCTATTTTTTTGTAAATGTTGACGTTCAGAAGTGCCTTTTTTGTGCCTATTTGAAATAAATGATTTGACTTGACTTGAGCACAAAAATATACACTTAGCAAAATTTAAAGGCGCTTTTCCTCGTTGGATAACAATTGCAACTTTAAGATAAGACCTATTTCATAATAGTGTGAGTTTCGAAATACTATGTTTGTGACAACGTAAAATAACAATCAATGCTGAAGGACAAAATCACGTACATATTAGGGCTTATGACCGTACAGTCACCAAAAGAGATGAGAGACCAGGGTCGTCGGATATAGTTGAAGTTTAGTAAGAAACCGATGGATATTTTCGAATAAACTTAATTGAATTAATACTAAACAAACAGGTTATTTATCAAATTAAATTTCATTCGAAAACATCCATTGGTTTCTTACTGAACTTCAACTATATCCGATAACCTTGGTTACTTATCACATTTGGTGACTGTACCTACTCAGGCTACATTTCGCCAGTTACGTTGTAATTTTTGTGTAACAGAGGGTTAATCTATTGCTATTAACTAAGCAGTCGTCATTCATTTTTATTTATTAGTTTTTGCAAATGATTTGGCAGCTTGGAGGTCGAAATTGTCCCACGGGAACGTACTACCGGGATAAAAAGTATCCTTTGTCCGAGCTCAGGTCTATCCGTGTGCCCATCCAAGTCCACTCTACCGTTAAGGCCTGAAGATGTAACAGACAGATAGACAGACAGAGTTACTTTTGAATTTATAATATTAGTATGGATAGTATGGATGTACGGTCAATAAATGTGATAAGTAACCAGAGTTGTCGCATATAGTTGAAGTTTAATAACAAACCGATGGATATTTTCGAATATAATTTAATTTAATTAATAGAAAACAAACAGTTAATTTATGAAATTGAATTTCATTTGAAAACATCCATCGGTTTCTTACTAAACTTCAAGTCTATCGACGACCCTGGTTACTTTATCTCTTTTGGTGACTATGTATAACCCACTTAGATAAAAGAAAAACAATTAACGATCGAAGATCACAAAGTTATTGCTTATAGGAGATAATTTGCCCAGCAGACGTGACTTATCTTCTACTAGCTTTTGCCCGCGACTTCGCTCGCGTTAATTTAGAATTTGACAATCAATTCGGGTTGTTCAGGAAATTATAGTTAGGGGGATGAAAAACCGGTTTATCAACACTCTAGACTCACAAAATGTATAACATATTTAAATAAAAAAACTCTTAACACACTGCTAAAGTTTCTACAATAAAATAATTCAATCATGATTCGAAAGACACGTGGCGCCATCTATTATCATACGAACGTCATTGTTGTTTTCCTCGGGAACAGTACTTTTTTTCGGGATGAAAGGTACCCTATGTCCGTTTCTATACACCTGACAACGTATATGCAAAATTTTAGGATGATCGGTTTAGTGGTTTAGGCGTGAAAAGGTAACAAACAAGCAAACAAACTTACTTTCGCATTTATAATATTAGTTAGGAAGTTAGGAAACTTTTTCATTTTTGATGTATAAGGCAAAATTAACAGTTAGAAATATATTGATCACTCACGTTATAAGTAGTCTGCATAGTGTTGTAGCTGTAGGGCTGCGAGTTGTTGTCGATCTTCTGCCAGTGCACCACGTAGGACGTGACGTTGGCGCCGTCCTGCGGCGGCGCCCAGTGCAGCGCCACGCGGGCGCGGCCGAGCGCCGCCGCCAGCTCGCGCGGCGGCGCGGGCAGCACGCCCGTGCCTGCGCACACGCACCACACGTTATTTGGTGTAAATGAATCGGAGGCGTTATTTTGACGTGCTAGAGCCATTATTGCTCCAGTGTAGAAGTTACAAGGAGTTATGCGTGACAGACGTCCCCATTTTTTTATCGAAACTAAAAACTTATATGACTGCACCAGAACTCTTCAGTAGAAGACAGTTCATCTTGTAAAATTGGCTTTAAGGTTTGGGAAGAATTCAAACAAACATTTCGGAATATTTGATGTACTTATTCGAAAGTAGTTGTGTGAGCAAATTCGACGATTTTGCTGTCGAAATCCAGGGCGTAAAAAGACCCATTACATAGCCGTTAACCATGCTGTACATCAAATTAAGTAACATAGCTTATAAATAATTGCTGGGATACGACTTTTATTATTGGTGTGAAAATTTGCTGTTTCCGGTACTGCGCAATGTAATACACGCAAAACATTGTGCTTATGAGTGTACGAGTATGCCGTGTATGTATGTACAGGGGTCATGGGGGTATTTAAATTTGTGTTATAACAATAAAAACTTGTTTTCGTAAAAAAACGACAGTGTAAGTTGTAATTTTGACCTTCAATATGACCTTCAGTTATGGCTCAATACAAAAAAAAAAAAACATTACAATGACGGGGAGTACAAGTGACTCTCGTCTTCGTTAAGTGTCTTTTTACACCCGTTACAAACTGACTATTATAATTTTTGCGGAAAATGAAAAAAAGGATCTAGTTACCTAAATAATATTATTATGTTATACTGTTTACAGCCAGAAGAATGACACAACACTGACCTTCCTCGAAGCACTGCACGATGTTCCCGATGTAGGGCACGCAGGAGTTGACCCCGCCGCTGTAGGCGCCGGCGCACGCGCCGCGGCACGGCGCCGGCACGCCGCGCCGCACGCAGCACTGCTCGTGGTTGCGACCTGCGCGGGCGGCGCGGATGTACGCTTAGGTGTGGCCGTATTACATGGGACTTAAACATAACGGGCGACATTTGGGAGTACTACAGGTACACCTCTGCTAAACCGTACACAGAGTACATGATTTTATGTTAAGTTATTTTTGACAGGTTGTGACATATACCTAAGGAGATCCAGGTATTTTCAAAAAACTTATTTTCGCTAATTCACTCTAAAAAACTGAAAAAATAGGAACGCTCAACTAACTCAGACATGATTCTCTTAAGTTTCAATACAACACCCAGTTCTCTGCCTTGACCCAGTCTGTTCTAGCCTCTCTTTTAAAGGTACAAAAATGTGAAAGCAACTGTTTTCAGGATTTGTCTGTTAAATAAAAGGAATCTTGCCATTTGTAAAAGAACTTAAAACCAAAGTTTTCGTGAGAATGTTCCGGTATCTTACCTCCAGCACCACATCTCAGTAATTTATGGAAGTCCTGAGCACAGAGCGGCGCCAGCATCCTGAGGTCGGACATCTTGGCGTCATAGGAACACAGCGGCATGCACACTCCCGCCAACTGCACACGTTCGCAACACGCTGTCACGTTGTACGAGTTCGCTATTTCTTCCTCTTCTTCTATTACCTGATAAGAGAAATCATCCTTTAGACTCATATACTTGAGATTTTTGTTGGATATGTATGAATATAGAAACGAGAGAGATCAATCTTGTTCTAAAAATGTTGTGAAGACATCTCAAAAAACAATTCGCAAAAAACCCACTGTAGTTTTTATTCGTACGGCAGGCCGCACATCAGTGGTGACAAAGGCAGTATAAGCTAGCTTCTTTTATTATATTAAAACTCCGTACTACGCTAGGCCAGCTCAAGGTTGGTTACCACTGACGTGCGGCCTACTGTACATCCTATTTCTAATCTGGCTTCACAAGACTTTAATGATAACATACTTGAATTATAGAGTTATTGAAGCGCTCAAAAATAATTGTTTTTTGCGTGTAGGTACTTACTTGACTTTGCGTCCTAAATATCAGTCTGGGAGAAGCATCTCCTACTCCATGTTCATTAACAGCTTCCAAGTAAATCTCATAGTCCATGTTGGATTCCAAGTCTTCTATGATGTACGGAGATTGTATCTGCACGAATATAATGATACCAAATTAATTAGGTTCTATTAATGATTGCAGGTGTTTATAAGTGGCAGTAGCCATTTTGCAATAGATAAACCGACCCATTTTCCAACCAAAAATATAAAATGCTTTTACTTAATCAACCTATAACGTTCCCACTACTGGGACACAGGCCTCCTCTCTCTCGAGAGAGGGAGTGGGCTGTAATCTACCACGCTGGTCCAGTGCGGGTTAGTAGATGTCACATGTCTTCGAATTTGTTGGTTCTAGGACATGCCGGTTTCCTCACGATGTTTTCCTTCACCGTTTTGAGAGCAGTGGTGATGAAATTAAATACACAAAGTAAAGCGCCTGCCTGGGTTCGAACTCGCGGCCTACAACTTCTAAGTCGGGGCCGTTACCATTGGGCCATTACTGCTCAAAATGGCTGAATTAGTCTAAAGCCTCAGGCATGATACGCCCGGTTTTGTTTCTACGCGAAGTATTATTTAATTGTCTATGCACAAATAGGGTGTAAGGGACATCATTGCGTGTTGGATCATTAAGTTCCCTTCAAAATGGTTGAGCTGAATGGTGTTGATCCATACGTCATGTTCGTGAACGGGCGCCGTCAGTAGGGACTGGTCATCTCTTAGCTGCCACGGCTTATTTTAATTTAATTTAATATTTGAATTGTTTTTGTCTCTTAATTACGGACGCTTTTAACGTTCTGCATCGTTCTCACATGCATAATTTCAACATGAATGATGTAACCAATATTTTGTAACCATATTTTGATTTACAAGAGTGTCCATGGAGTTTTTTGTCCGTTCTTCTCCATAGGTACCTACTACGCTTTGGAACGGGAAACTAGCTTCATCTTTCTGGCTGACCGACCCCTTGACAATTCAAAGTGCCTGTAATTGGTTTATTTGAAATAAATGCTTTGAGTTTGAGTTAATTTGAGTTTAATCTGTTACCATGAATTCTGTACATCATTCAAGACCCACCAGATTTAGTTGATTTAGGCGTTTATTTAAAAAAATAAACAAGGTAACATTTTTCTCATCGATGTCCCTTACACCGTGTATATTATTATGGTTCTATGTCATGGGAATCAGCTGGACCAGTCATTGTTACAATCCTTTTCAGAGGTCATGCCCAGCACTGGGCAAAATTTAGCAGAAATGATAATAATGTCTCGCTGCTAAAATCTCACCTTCTCCAGAATCCTGTACTCATCTTCAGCCTGCAGGGTCTTGTAATGCAGGTTGTAGTACTGCACGGTATCTGCTAGTACTGCTGGTGGGGACCAGTGGACCACGGCATAGTCTGTGTCTATGTTGGTGAGGTACAGCCGCGAGGGGGCGCCCGGGAGCACGCCGTAGCCGCGGAGCAGGCAGTTTGTGTAGGAACTCATGTAGCGAAGACATCTGGAGGAAGGAATGGTGTTTTAGGACCGAGAAACACTATTTTTTGCCCTGCATTTTCTTTACACTTTGATGTTTACTGGTTTATTTATAATGTTGCTTAAAGTTAAGCAATGATTGTTCAACCGTGAACAAGCAACAGCATCGCACCGTCAGCGCCAAGAAGTGACCCACTGAGATCTTCGTTTCATCGGCGCAATACACACACAACACACATGTAAATATGTATCAATGTGTATTGACCACAAAATTTGTGTATAATTAAGTTAACTATTGTAATAAATTAGTCATCAAGCTGGAGTCAAGTTTCATTCATCTCCTATACCTCGTCTTACTGTGGCCAAGACACTTTAGCCATCATCGGTCCTATGAGTCTGTGGGATCGGCAGTGAGAAAACCATTTCCTGTGTACATTGCACGACGTACACGAACCTCTATTCCTTCCCAAACTCCGTCTGTTACCGTAGGTCTCCTTGTAACAGACTTCCCGCACGTAAAACCAACGTAACTTATGTTTGGTATGGTAAGTTAGGGCGTTAGGATAACTAGGGTGCTAGGTAATTCTGTAGGGCTAGGTTCTTAGTCAGTAGGGTCTGAGGTAGCTATTAGGTACCAGGCTCGATTGTCTCAAACATAGCCACACTGTACACTTTAGGAATAACGGCCGTACTAAGCTGTTAGTCCTGGTGCGTTCAATTATAATATTTGATTTAATTGATTTTATAATAGTTTTAATTTTGTTTTTGGTCATTTTTAAATGTTTGATTTTATCCTCTTGCTGTAAAATACAGGGTCGGTGTTTTTGTACCTAGCTTTAAGCTTTTTGTAAGATCTTTTTACAATATGGAATAAATGAATATGAATATGATAAACGTCAGCTAAACCATTATTTTTACAGTTTAAACGTCTCTGAACTTTAAACAACGTTTATAAATAAACCCCTTAATGTCTGGGCTCTAAAAGAGACCCCTGAGTTTGTTTCGCTATTTCATCTCAGGGTAGTCAGATAGGAAACGTCGACACAATTTGCTTATAAAAATAAAAATAAAACATCTGTGATTCCGATATTCTATTTACAGAATAAATTATTTCATTTCATCGTCACGATGTGTGACTAATTAATGTTAAAAGTTGTTTCTGCAATGTGTCATGTTGAATTTTTAGTGAGGGAAGTTGGTTGTTGCAACTTTGTTATCTTTTGGTTTTTAATTAGAGCAGTGAGTGAATGATGCTGTGGGCAGTTGTTTTCCAGTAGATTAAACAAAAATCAAAATGGATTAAAATTAAAAAAAAACCACTTGTCTACTACAATACTATTAGTACAACAATTCGTTCCATCACCAAAATAAAAGCGAAAGCTGCCACACTTAAACGGAATTGGGCTGGACACATTGTCGCATGTCAGATGATCAAGGGGCCAAACTTACGGCCCAGTGGGTACCGCTATGGCAAACGACTTGATGAGCTGGACTTCTTTAATAAATATTGATGTTTGGTAGCTCTGGATAGAGACTGGTGGAAAGAGAGTAGGGAGGCCTTTGCCCAGCATTGGGACATGAATGGCTACTAATAATAATAATAACTTGACTACTCCAATTACAAAACTAATTAATACCGCCCATTGTGTCACCCTGTGTAAAATGTCTACATTTATATCTGTAATTTTTATGGTGTACATAATAAAGAGTATTCTATTCTATTCTATTCTAATTAGTCATACAAAACGTAGACAAGTTTTGCAAAATTATAGATATTACCCTTAACGGGAAGTGAAAAGTAAGATTCCTAAGGCAATTATTGCGATGATTGAATACTGTAATTGAAAAAATATACGAAAAATAAACGACTGTCAAATATCTACGAATGACAGCCGGGACCGACGGCTTAACGTGCTTTCCGAAGCACGGACTGGTTTCGATATCTAATGGATGGTCACCAATCCACGAACCGACCGCGGCAAGCGTAGCTTAACCTTTGATCGACCCGCGCCGCTGTTATCATTTACCCACGAGTCCCTTACCCCCGATACCCATTGGTGAGACTGTCAAATAAAATTAATTAACGGTACTTAAATAGACATCGATGGCTTTCGAAAATCTACAAAAAAAAAAGCCTTGAAAGATGTCTTGTTGTTAAAGAGTCCTTGTTGGGGTTATATTATATTACAGGGTTATATTATGTAACTCGACGTATTCCTTGCAGAACGTTGTAGTAGGGTTAATATTGAACATATTAAGCCACCAAATGTTCTACCGAAATTCAGTTTTTTTTTCGTAATTTTTTGGCTGATAAAAATAAAAATTACGAAAAATAAAATCTTTAATTAGTGATCTTTGCCAAAGTTTAGGCATTATTGAGCTTTTCAATGTAAAAAAAGATCTGCTATGTCATCAGCTATGACAATAACTTAAATTCCAGTATAGTCGCGCCGTACATAATTTTTAAATTGGATTTTTCTTAAAAAAACACTAAAAATCTAACCAACTCAAAAACTACTGAATTTCGGTAGAACATTTGGTGGCTTAATTTGTTCAATTTTAACCCTACTATGACGTCCTGCAAGGAAAACGTCGAGTTACCCGTAACCCTGTATACTCGTATGAATTTGAGGACACTTAATTCGGCTTCAGTGATAGTTAAAGACTTCAAGGGAATAATAAACAATGTCCTTCGATTGTAATTAGATTTCTCCGTAGCTTACTTATTAACGAACGTCGTCGGTAGATACTCATTTTGTTTTAGTAGATTTAAATTGGATTAATTTTGTTTGTTTTCGGATTCTTTGATAAAGCAAGAGAAAATTTCCATTCTGTGAAATGCTGTTTTATCGCGGGATTAGATTACCTACTTACATTAGAAAATGGAATACTCTGAATTGACCTCGGAAAATAAACTCAAACGAAATGAGACCATGCCATGGTGTGAATCTTTGATGATTTTCATTTAGAAGTGACTTTACTTTTGAATAATTATATTAATGTCACTTGAGTGAGGTTATGTATTCTGCTTTTATCTATACAGGACCCACAGAGCCGCATTAGCTTCCAAGACTATTGTAAATTTTGTGAAGCACAAACTTGTGAATATATTTCGTAAAGTTAGGGTGTACCAGAATACCGGTAACTTGGATAGTTGGATACGGGCAGAATACCTGCAAATAAACTTAAACCCGATACTGGTCGAAGTTCTGCGGGGAACTTCACTAACTCCGCTCAGATATTTAGTTTAAAAATCATATTTTAGAATGTTTTAAATTTGCCTCATAAAACTTAGAAGGTTGTTTTAAAAATATTGCAGAATAAGTATATTAGAGTTAAAATGTTTTAGCTTTTCATGTTGAACAAATAAGTTGTCTTGAAGTTTATAAAATACAATTTCGTATAAAAATAATGCTGTAGGTATTAACTTAACTAATCTTTTTGAAGTACGTAAGTAATCCTATTACTCTTAGAGCTAAGAGATTATGAATAATTCCTTTGTTTAAAATGTTTTTTTCTTAAGATTTCGTTTTAAAACTGTCTTATAACGGTCGCGGTGGTCTAGTGGTCGAAAGCGCGGCTGCTGATCGTGAGATCTTAGGTTCGATCCCCAGGACGGGAAAATTGTAGTCTAGTTTTCTCATGGGCATTTTCAGTAGCATCCCCGAGATTAACCATACCTACACTTTTCAAATTCAAATATTTTTATTTGTAGAACATAGGTAAACGAAAACTATACAGATGTTCTCTATACTAATTATTATAAAGAGGTAAAATTTGTTTTTTTGTAATTTTGTAGGGTAGGGGTAATCTCTAGAACTAACAGTCAGATTTAAAAAAATAATCATTTAGTAGGCCAATTTTTGAGGAAGGCTATTTAATATCACGCTAGGACCCTTAGGAACCGAGCAAAAAGAAAACATGTCAGAAAGAACGCTAAGCGAACACGAAGTAATAGCACGGGCAGGCGATGCGATGCGACGGGGTGGGTCGAGGGAACCAGAAATTTCATGCGGAAGTTTCATGCGGATTCAGAAATTTCATTATTAATAAAATGAACGCTATGTCTTGCCGTCAACGGTGTGAAAATATAAAGTGCTTTTGCCTACCCCTTCATATAATACTAGCGTTAAGTTATGTTTCCATAACAAAAAAACGATGAAAACCTCTGTTGATTAGCATCAATGTCTACCAAGTATTCGGTAAGCCCACTGCGAATTGGTCGAGATAAGTTCGGTTGGCGAATCGATTTATTGGAAACTTTGTTCCAATTTTTTATCCAATTAGTCGCCTCGCTAATTGAGCATGAAATTGGGACAGCTGATAAAAGTTTCCAACTCACATCTCTAGCTGAAATTGTTGACCGAGTTAGGTCAACGCAAAGGCTTAATCTACTAGTATCTATCTCAGGTAACTTTCCTAAGGCTTTGATCGGATATTTAAAGCATAAAATTATGTATCTTTTAAATGATAAAGAAACGAAAATGTATTTATTGGGACTCGCACAGGATTATCACAAATTAAACTGAACACATTCTTAAAAAAATAAATAGAAAGGCCTGTACGAGGCCAAAAGGCCCCTATCTCAGCACGATGCTGCGACATTTAAAAATAACTGTCGCAGCGCTGGCATAGGTTGTTTAATAAATAGAGACAATATTACCTTCTTGTTCCATACTTGACATAATATTCGATTGTATTTGAAAATTGCCTACAACATTCTTACAGTGTGTCTTGTAGTATCTTTTTATATTCATATAATGCATTCGAATGTAATTTAAATGTTCGGAATAGCTAACGTAGGATGATTGATGACTGATACGGGACTTTTTAGGCCTGCATTCCTCCTGCGCTGATGTCGGTCGCGTACGTCGGTCGCGCGTACTTATATACATTGTTTTCGATATAGCACCACACTGCGACCTTGACGTCAGCGGCGCGTACGTTGCCACGACTGGTACGCGACCTACCGTACGCGACCGTCATTCGATTCATCAATTCATAGATCTTACCAGCAAATAAAACTGCTCTACAAATCTCTTGTTGACCAAAAACAAGAAATATATCAAAATACCCACATAAACACACTGTAAATTCTGTTTATTCTGTAAAAATCTACCTGTTAAAAACTTAGATAAAGTGAGTTTGAATTAAGTGAGCTGTCATTCAACTCAGTGCCGGCGTTAGAGTAGGGCGCGGCTGCGAGATTGCCCAGGGTGCCAGAGGTGAAGCCGCACCGAAGGGGCTGTGACTACCCTTCACTCTCTCACCTCTGGCGCTTGCAGAGTACTTTTATTTTAGTTCTTTTGGAGATAGCAAGCCAAAAAATTTTTTGAGATCTCTTCGCTTGCTCTTGCAACCGACATTCTCTGAATTTCAAGCTTTTCTGCATAAGCTGACAAAGTAACTCGTACAAAAGATTGGAACAAAAGAAAACCTAGGCGGGGTGCTGAAATTTTTCGCCCCTCTACTTTCCAAGAGGGGAGAGGGGTGCTGCCGAAATTTCGCTCAGGGCGCTTGTAATGTTAAAACCGGCATTGATTCACTTGATGCTAGGCATTGACAGCTCACACCACCTAAGGTTTCACGGTGAGATTTTTACAGAATAGATCGGCTGAAGTATTAAATAAATAGATCGGCCGAAGTATAAAATAAATAGATCGGCCGAAGTATTTAATAAATAGATCGGCCGAAGTATTAAATAAATAGATCGGCTGAAGTATTAAATAAATAGATCGGCTGAAGTATTAAATAAATAAATCGGCTGAAGTATTAAATAAATAGATCGGCTGAAGTATTAAATAAATAGATCGGCTGAAGTATTAAATAAATAGGTCAGCTGAAGTATTAAATAAATAGGTCAGCTGAAGTATTAAATAAATAAAATCAAACTCACTTAAAATGATTAAAATCAAGCGTCGTAATATTCCCGCTGCATAACGGCAGACAGGACTCGGGCAGTCCCTTAGACCGGCAGCATGGAGTGTGGTCCATGCCATTGGCGAGGCAGCCGAAGGTCACGCCGGCCCAGGGCGCGCAGATCATCAGGTCTGTCACCTGCAGCTGAGGGTTAAGATCGGCTCTCTGGGTGATCGTGCGTTAGTCACAAATGAAGTGGTTGTGGTGGGATGTGGTGAAGGTTAGTGGTGGTGACAGTTATGATGGTGAATGTATTTTGGGTGTGGGTAGACGGGTGATTCAGGTGAAATATTTTTGGTGTAACTGCTAATGTTTAAAACTCTGTGAAGTTAAAAGTATCGAAGTTATAGGATTAAATCTTTACAGTACTAATCCTTATGAAATTAGAATATTATTTTTATTCACAAGTCTCAATATTTTTTGTATACATATTTTTTTCTGTAACACTAAATTGCCTGTGCCATAAGAAAACGTTGATCACGTTTGTACTTTGTCACATCAAACTCGTTAAGTACCTACTTGACAAATTGATGCAGGCATCTTTATCAATTACTTCTCCATTACTTAATTGATGCGACATCTTTAACGACGCCATTTCTATCGTATAATATGACAAAGGTTCCGAAGATGGTCAACGTTTACACAGCCTGACTACGTGGTATAATGATGACGATGAATGAAATCATCACCAACAAACATATATGTCCGAAGCCTCCTTACTGCGATTTCCAAGGTCTTGGTGGGGTCGCACAGCTTGTCGACGCAGCCGTAGTGGTTGACGCCGGCCGACACGCAGCAGCCGCGCACGTCGGGCAGCTTGGGGGCCGCCGCTACCTCCGTGGACTTCATCTTACCGGGAGTCAGGGTGAGAGACCTAGGGGGGAAGATGGTTTGGTAAGCAATAGTTATTATTAGCTTCTGTAGTGAAGGTATGTTCACTCGTGCAGCCGAATGACGAATTTATTTCGGATGTAATCAAATGCTTGTCGGTTTTTTCACGATTTGTGAGCATGTGACTTCGGTTGCGGTTGTGAAACGAGAGAGTCGCTCAGAAAATAAAAATGAATAGTGATAAACCAAGATTAGAAAAAAGGACGATTCGTCCATGAGTGAAAGCGCTGTAAATACATATTAAAGAGCAGGAGAAATACAAAACCTAATAAAATACTGCTACTGACACTGGTATCTCAAAATTCTAACAATTCTAACTACAAGATACAGATAGTTAGCTGCATTTATTGCACAAAATGGAAGCAAATGCTATAGTTTTCCTGGAATTGTGATATAATTTAAACATCTCGTACTTGATTCGTAGACATCCTGAAAATCAACCTGGACATTGTCGGCATTCAACAGATTTTGTATTTTATCAATGTTATTTTATTTTGAACTAGGCGACCGGCTGCGCAAGATTTTTACGACTTGACAAAACATCGATATTTCATAATTATATTTTAGTTTGATATTGACGTTATTAAACACATAAACCTTCCGGAATAAATTATATAAATGATAGTGAAAACCGCATCGAAACCCGTTACGTAGTTTAAAAGAACAACGCGGACATACGGACAGACACGAAAGTATAGATATAGATTCGGAAACCTGACAGCTAAACACACACAATAGTTACACATACATATTTCCAATGTTCATAATAACATGGCCAGTTTAAAGGTTTACAAACAGCATTGATAAGAACTGACCTGATTGCGTAACTTGGCAAGCTGGACCCATGAATGTTATAAGAAGTCACTGTGATCTCATACATCGTGAAAGGCAGCAAATCGTTCAAGACAAAATAGGTCTTATTCGGAGGCACTTTGTACGCCATGGGCAGAATAACGTTCATCGAGTCATTGTTCTTGATGGAACTCTCTGAAGGGTCGATGAGGTGGGCATCGAAGGAGCGCAGTGTGGTAACGTTGACCACATACTCTATGACTGAGTCTGTGTTCTCGATGGGGGGACTCCAGGATACGTTCAGTTGTTTTTCGTTGAGAGGTTCCACTTCTACGTCTTCTGGGGGACTTGGGAGGAGTTCTGTAAAGAAAAGTTTAGGTTATAATATGGAATTTAAAGCTTTTAATTTACAGTGCAAGTAATGTAACTACCGCCAATCAATTCAAAATAATCACAAAAAACACAAAACACACGCGACACACACGTACGCACACGTTTAGCGCTAAACGAGTCTATAACATAATTCTGTTTCAGTCTAATGTTCGAAGATGACAGAGATAGAATGAAGTTTTAAACACGTTTAGCGCTAAACGTGTTTAGTGATTGGCGGTGCAAGTGGGCCTTTATTGTCAACGTTCACGGGTTTCTGAAGAAAATACGACCATTCAAATGTACTTTAAAATCTCATGTCAACTTATATTGGGTTATAGTATATTTGTACACCCAATCAAGTTAATGTTTTCAGAAACTCGGAGTGTAGCGCAGAAATCTGTAGAGACATATTCATCATAATATTCAACTCTTTACTAATGGCTTTTGTAGACAGGATATTAATTCACATTTGTTACAGTTTTAATGGCAATCATGTCATTTGGTTTAAATGGGCTTTTATTTTTATTATTTTATTTATATTTTATGTAGATTATTTTATATTTTGGGAATGTGAGAACGTTGTAGGCCTAACTTGTAGACTGTAGATTTGTAGAAAATTTTCTATTTTGTTAAGTACCTGGTACTTGTTGACAGGCCTACACTGTCCTCCCATACCTATTAACACTGTAATTTGAAGACGTTGAAACGTTTCGAAAATAGTAACCGTGGAGTTTCTTGCTGGCTCTTCTCCATAGGAAACAACCAATTAGAACCGTGCACCTAGCTACCAACATTTCATAAGTGTCCATGTAGGTTTATGTGAAATAAAATATTTTGATTTTGACAGTATTAATTAAACTACTACTATTTACTCGGAATAGTACACATAAACATAAACTCACGCCTTCTTCCCATGGGGGTAGGCAAAGGGAAACTACTGAACGCCACCTGTTACGGTCCTTACATACTGTCCGTGACATCACAGCAGCGGCCCTATCGGAATACTAGCGCTGCGACACTTACTTTTATTAAATGTCGCAGCAATCTGAGATGGGGGACTTTTTGCCTCGTACAGAACTTTCTGTAGTTATTTTCATTTTACTTTTACCTCCATCGTGAACTAAAAATGGAACCAGTCACCAACATAATCCAAAAAATTTGCTGAGGCCCATGAACACCGACTCCACCGACATGTGAACATCGAGGCAGTTCAGCTGTTAGACCAAACAAATATAGTGCGGAGACTAAAACGAACAAACCTTTTGAGTTAGTGTAGTGGAAAAAGTGTAGAAATAATAGTGACAATGACACACATAATAACACACGAACGAAGTGTTTTTATCATCATATCAGACTCTAAGAAAGTGGAACGGACTTGTAAAGTACAATCAACACTATTCTAAGTTTTAAAATAATTAGTCTCATAGGCTAGATTGTAATTATTTATTAAGAACCTGGTTCTTTTTAATAAAGGGTAAAACAAACTTTTGTTTTATTTTATTTTTAAGAATGTATTTGATTTGTTTGTGATAATCGTGTGCGAGTCCCAATGAATACTTTTTCTTTCTTTTATTTCTTTCGCCTCGTTTACATTCATACATCTAGTCATACACGCACGCCGCTTGCGGTTGCGGTTGCAGTTGCGGTTGGATTAGTCCACTTCACAATTGCTTTATTACCCTCAGGTTGAATGTCATTCGTACGTCATACAACGTCAAGGTCTATTTTTGATTCACACCAATGTGTTACAATTAGATAGTTCCAACCATAATGAAATTTCAATTTACTGGAAGTTTTTGTGAAAACTGTTGAAGTATTTATGAGGTCGAAGTTTAAGGATACCGTGACTAATAACTTACCAATCCCTTCAACAATGCAGGCCAACGTCTTCTCCATGTAAGAGGCGCACGAATAGTGTGTCTTAATATTGTCGGTCACAGGAGTGAACTCTCCTCTGCACACATCCTGGCAGATGTCAGGCACCCGCTCCTGCACACAGCAGGGGACGTGGTTGCGACCGTCTGCCATGCACCTGGTAGAAAGAAGGTTATGATGAAGAGGTTGTGGGCAATGGTATCAGCTTAGAATTTATAATAAGGTTGTTTGATTTTTATATTGTTTGTGGGCTACTGCATGAATCTTGGAATCTATACAAATAAATAAAATTGAAGTGTCTGTTTGTAATGTCAAAATAACAGCTTTTTACTAAATGCATATGAAAGTATATACGGAACTAACAAAAAATAACAATTAAAAAAAAAATATGTCTTTCTGTCTGTTTGTTCTGGGCGGGTTATCTCTGAATCGGCTGGCCCGATTTCGACGGGACTTTAACTCGCAGATAGCTGATGTTATAAGGAGTATTATAGGATTCTTATTCTTCCAGTAGCACGTTCCCGTGGGATAATTTCCAGACATCCACACGGGCAAAGCTGTGGGCGACAGCTTGTTTATAATAAGGTTTGATGTGATTTTTATGTTGTAGGCTGAGGCTGGACAACAAGCAGGCAGCCCTCATGATGGTAAGTGGGTACTACCACGTATGCATAATTTATTATTGGGTATTTTATTTTCAGATTTTTATTTTTTTATTTATAATGGTAATAATACCAGTATCTCCGCAGGTACGTTGCCATTTGCCATCCCAGAGTCAAGAAGTCAGTTGTTCCAGAAACGTACGGTCACCAAAAGAGATAAGTAACCAGGGTCCTCGGATATAGTTGAAGTTTATTAAGAAACCGATGGATGGTTTCGAATGAAATTTAATTTGATAAATTACCTGTTTGTTTTCTATTAATTAAAGTAAATTTTATTCGAAAACATTCATCGGTTTATTACTAAACTTCAACTATATCGACGACCCTGGTTACTTATCTCTTTTGGTGACTGTACGTACGTATTTATGAAATGTTTTTATAATGCAATCGAATAACATTGGCGAAAAAAATGTACTTAATAATATAATAAATTCATTTATTTCAGAACCAGTCCATAAGCATAAAATGTGAAATTAAAAAATATTAAATACATTAAGAATTAATTAAAAGTGTACAATTAGATAAATATTACAAAAGTCATCATTAAAAAACATGAATGTAATGAAAGAGTATTTTAGGTAGTTATAATAGTTTAGTAATATATTTTTCGACGCCATTTTTTAGTTTGTTAATGGTTTTAGTTAGGTTTGGTTATTACCTATATTTTAATTGTAAATACTATTATAATTCAAAACGTAAATTTAAAATAAATAAGTTTAGTCACAACAACTTAAAGGCAACATAATCATTTCGAAAGACTAACAATGTGTTAGATGAAAAAGATTCTTTGATTGCCCAACGAGGGAATTATAACTTCGAACTGAATAAATAATGAAGTTTATTAAAGTGTAATTTGACGTGTTTTCCGGTGCAAGTTGATAGAACAGTCACACTTTATTAGACCCTTGTAAACTCATGGCAGGGTATAAATTGCTGTTGTAAACTAGGGAGAGTTCATAACGCCAATCGGTACAATCTATCTTAATAAAAATATGGTGATTGATTACTAACGTTAAGGCCAAGGGACTAGGTCGTTTTACTTAGGGAACTAGAAAATATTAGGAGGCTGACAACAGCTAAAGCGCGTCATTATAGGACTGCATAGAAAAGAAAGAGAAGCGCGATGACACAACGCTGGTAATTTATTGCGAAATATCAAGCAATTATCTATTTACAAAAAATCCATTGATTGGATAAACAATTTAAAACACTATAAGCCGTTATTTCTTGTAGAATAATCCGACAAAAAATCAGAATGACTGCATGTCTAATTAATTAGTATGGTTTATAATCGTTAAAAGAATATTTTAGATTTAGAGGTATCTTCAACAAATTAAAACACTATTACGTTAATATGTTGCTTGTAGAATAAACTGACAAAAATTCAGAATTATTGCATGTATAAAAGTATGGTCTTTAATCATAACAATAATTTTTTAGAGGGATAGGAGGAGGTAATTTTTGAGGGGGCGAGGGGGGGGGGGGTTGGGGGTTTTTTTTGTATGGTAGCAAATTAGTTGTATTATGTTTTCAACACACTATCTAACTACCTAGCATATATCCTGAAGAATATCATATATTTTTCTGATTTTGTTTACCGTAGTGGATCATATACTTTTAGGCATTATAAAATTTGCGTTGAGGTCCTGTAGTCCCCTTAATTTACACCTTGCTCGAATATTTTAATTAATCATCATGTACGATATCAACAAGGTACTTTTAATACTTTCTCAAAACAATAGTTTCAGCTTTAGTTTTATAAATTGTTATTCTTAACTGTTGCGCTTCGGAAATAGTCAAGTAATAAAATAGCTATTTGCTTTTCTAAAATAGATTCTATAAAATTATATTATTTTAATGGATTACATTTTATGGATACAGCTAACGAGGATGGAATCGGAGAACGGCAAAGTAGTGTAATTAATATATTTATAATATAAATATAATATATAATTAATATATTAATAATAATGAGAGACGTCGAGCAGTATAGAGGTATGAGGAACAGAGTGTCAAGTTCACTCATAACTCCAAAGAAAAGAGAGGATCCTCCGGTCAGACCAGTGTTGTGTCTGGGGAGCAACTGCCCGACGATTGATGTCGGGGTGTTGTGTATATGCTAGTTGCGCGGTAAACTCTGCTTGCGCGATGCAGGATTTTGCGTGACGTCAGTGTGACGCGTAGCTCGCATGTGGCGTTGTAGTTGCCGCTACAGACCTATGTCTCTTAACTGATTTCTTTGGAATCTAAATTCTCCTCGCATTCTAACAATAAAGTGGTTTAAAAATATGAATACCATAATGACTGCTTTGCTTTCTAAAGTATTGTTATCTTTTTAAAACATACATAAACTCACGCCTTGTTCCCATGGGGATAGGCAGAAACAACAGAACGCCACCTGCTACGATCCTTACATATACTCCTTTTGCCTCGTTTACGTTGTAATAACTTTACATGCTTTTTAATAAAAAAAATAACAACCTTAGCGAGTTTGTTCTCTGTATTCTAACCATTGCAACTGCTGTAAGCCTCTATACAGTCGACCAATCACAATAGCATTGCATTGAGACACTAAAGCTCATCGTGTTGCAAATAATGTTTAACAGACTTGGATTTCCCGCACCAAAAGAAATCAGAAAAGGTAAAGGTAATCGAATAGTTTCCAGAAAAAATATTCTAATAAAAAACTTGGACTCACTTGACAATAGCAGGGAAATCAGGCTGGCAAGTCTCGGGGTCCTGCCCCGTTCCTTCCAGAATAGTCTGGATGCTGCAGAATCCGAGACAGCCCTTCGTGACATTGGCAGAGACGCAGCAGTCAGTGTAGTTGTGTGATAAGGCCAAAGATGATAACGTGGGGATGTTCGCTGAGTAGCTGTCTGTCACGTTCTGGTTCTCTGGAGGTGTCAGTCCTCGAGATATTACTGTAAGAGAATGGGGTGTTAGAATGATTGCTTTCTTTGGTGAAGTCGATGCTTCAAGCTGGATACTAATTTAATTCATTAGTCTGTGCTGTCCCACTGTAGGGCAAACGCTTTCACTCCCGCCTCCCTTTTCCAGACGATTCTATTCTCTGCTAATGCGTGCAGTGGTAGGATACTATTGAATCTGATATCGTATTAAAAAAAAACTTGATTGGAATTTTTAAAAATCCAGCTGCTCTTAGTCCTTTTGGTAAACGGGACCTAGATATTGTTTTTTTGGGTCGTCATGTCTATTTATACTATCGGACGCATGTTTATTATTCTGCTGGGTACAGGCTTCATCTTTTGTATATCACCCACCCCGAACCTGAGCTAGTTGCCACCAGGTGTTTTACCTGTACTGTCTCCTTGCTGGGTAAAGGCGAATACATGGGTATAGGTCTCCCCCTTAGCTTACTCCAGGTTTTACTCTCATCATATTTTGAAGTAACCTTAAAGCTTTTTTATGTAGATTTTTAACGGTTCTATCTCTTAAATGTTTTCTGTTCTATGAAAGCCTCTTTTCCTCCGAATAAATTTCGCTGCTAAAAGATGTATAATCAATAAAAGCAATGTACAAACCTGTAAGTTTATGGAAGCTCCTGACTGGCGGCTCCGTGTTCAGCTCACACATGTATAGGCCCGCGTCTGAAGCCTTGACTGACTTGATGACCAGCGCCCAGACGTCGCCGCCCTTCGCGATACCAGGCCCCGGGAGAGGCTCGTCAGCTAAAAAGATGCCATCCATTAGTACGCTTATATTAACCCGTCATTTTTTTAAGAAAAACTTTGCCCATTTGCTAATAAATTATTTCTCTTTTTCGACTTTTCCTGGAATTCTGTGTGGTACCTGGCCTTCTGTTTTGGGTTTTGTATGAGGAAACTTAGGCGTGCAAAGCAAGGATCCTATAACAGTATATCTACAGTGTGGTCGACGAGAGAATGCGTTTTTGACAGCTGTCAGTTTCATACAAACGAATACGTGTTTTGAGAATTTGATCTTTATTAGCTAAAAACGAACTGGATTGTCACACTGACAGGTGTCAGAAACGCGTTCGCTCGACGGCCGGACTGTATAAGGGGTAATGTTAAGGGTTCATCCTGCCATTAAGACTTTATGAAAAACAATTTCGATGCCAAGCGAGGTATTGTGAAAACCTATGACCATTAATTTTGGCGGTGATCGTTGAGGCACCATGTTTGGTAATGAAGCTATTAGTTTAAATACGGCGTCAGACACTAGTTGTCTGTTATTTTTGCTTGACCTGGACCTATTTGGCGCAGCCACGAGGCACACTTTCCTGCTAATTTCTCACAACGCACTTTACACAATTTTTTTTTCAGCTATTGCATAGCTTTTATTGCGGGCTTTGAGCGCGGCGACCGAATCAAGAAATTCCGTAACGAAAATAAAACCTAACACCCCCCACTCCGCCTACCATGTAGCTCGGCCGAGCGTTCGCTTAACGTGTATGTATATGGTACGACTGTACTTGAATTAATATCAAGGAAAAAAAATACTGCATAAATACTGCATAAATAAAAAATTATAATTGCATAAGTTGATAAAAAATGCTATGCAATAGCTTTACCGCGGCAGTCCCCGAGTGCCACACGTGTTTTTTTTTTTTCGTGTTTACTTGTATATGTTGTGTTGTGTGCTTTGTAGTCTGTGCTAAATAAATATATTTTCTTTCTTTTTCTTTCTTCTTTCTATTATCTGAAACTTTATCACTATATTTTACAAAACGACTTCAAAAGTGTCTGAGTTCTGACCTTAAACACTAGATACTTATACTTATTCTAAGAAAGGAGGAACTGCTAAGTAAATCTTCGTCGCCTGTATCTTGCTGAAGCCATTATAATTGCAAATTCAGAAGCGCTTCGTTACACGTAAATAATGTATTTGGTGCAAGGTCGAGAACAGCTAGCTTATTTAGGGTTAAAACTTTTTAAACGGGGACAGGTGAGTAAGGTGTTTAAAGGTCAATGTTAGAGGTCCAATATTTCTATATTCATGGTGATTTTAATAATTGAGAATGCGTAGTGAACAAACGTATTCGCACCTTCGGTGCAACAAAGTCACGATTCAGGACTCTTTTTTTTTGTTGTCTTTTATTAGGATTTTTTTAATAATAAATTCAAAATAAGCTTTTTACGTGAAACTATAGCAAAAGCAATAAACAATTAATGTTATAAAGATTTCAAACCTACTATAAATAGTAATCCAGTAATAAGGCAATAAATGCGATAAAAAACTTAAAAGTCCTCTCCTGTAAAATTTAAAAATGTGCTGTTGTGACTTTGTTCCACCGAAGGTGCGATATGTGCTTACAATGTGTTTTAGAACAGAAACGTTTAAACCTGTATTCTGTAGGTAACCCTACATAATCCTTGAACAAATAACAGAATTGTACACGAAACGTTGATTTATCATATACCTATCCTTTTCCCAAATATGTTGGGGTCGTCTTCCAGTCTAACCGGATGCAGCTGGATACCAGTATTTTACATGGAGCGACTACCTATCTGACCTCCACATCCCAGTTACGTTTAGTACGATACCCCTCGGTAAGATTGATTGTCCAACTTTCGGGCTTCTGACAACCCGTAACGACTACCAAAAATCAAAGATACGTTGAATATAGTTTCGAGAACCTCTAATTGCGTACTCTGTAAACCCATAATAGTAGATATAGCAAACTCTGAACTAGACATAATGGAATTTCTATTATTCCGACGTTAAGCTGTTTAATATCCTGGAAGATGCACAGAATCAAAGACAATACTCACAGTCATCATGCAGCACATCGACCCTGTCATCTCTCGTAACCCTGACGCCTCCAGCCGTCAGAAGCTGCAGGTCTTTGGCCCGCCTCCATAGCACCGGTCTTCCTTTAGCCCCGAGGACGACGCAAGTGAGGAGAGCGTCCTCTCCACTCCTGATTGCGACTCCTCCGACTGCGGGCGTCCTCATGTATGCTTTGGGCTCGGGTTCTGTCTCTTCCTGTGAGCTCCCCGTTGAGGTGCTTGCACTTTCCACTGATTCATTTCTTGCTAGTTCTGTTGACAAGGAAAATTGAGTTGTTAGAGGTGTAAGATAGTTTTTAAGTGTGGTATGGTGGTGGTTTGAAGTTCGTTTTTGTTCAAAATTAAGAAGATGAAACCACTAAAGTTATTCATTATTGTGTTCTACGATTAGTTCTAATGGTCTTTCTAATAATCATAAAAAATATGTTATGAAAATTGCGGTACTTAATTCATAGGTCCTAAAATATTTTTGAATGCTTATTAGAATAAAAATACATCACTCGTCGCAGAGTAATTTGCCTTCTAAATAAAAACGAAAATTGAGAATCAAAGTCAAAACAACTCGCAAAACCCGAAAACCATCACCCAGTTACGACGAAACCACATTTAAATAGAAGCAAACATCAAACCGAAATCATTACAAAGAGGATTCTATTAAAACAACCACTTAAAACGTTTCTCTAAGTACTGAACTACACTGTCATACTTCCAAAGCCCTTTGAAGGATTTAAAAGGCAATTCGGACCTTACTGCTCCACCTCCTATAAAAAGGTCATCTTCTATACTTCAGTTGGGAGTCTACGCGAATATAAATGTCAAAAAGAGAGGTTTGTGGTCGGGTCCCAGTATTGGCGATAAGCTGATAAGATTTGAACAGCAGGCGTAGCATGACGCTTTATATTTCTTGGAAGACAAGACATAGCTATTTCCATACAAAGTGACAATTCGTTTCTCTATTTTTGCTCCTCTAGTATTATATAACCTCATTGGGAAAATGTGAAAAAGTATTACCTACATGTTTAGTTTTAGGGGTTTCAGGGTGTCATAAAGGGGGTCGAAATTTTCATTTTTTGCGATAGGACACCATTTTCGAGATATAAGCAAAATAAAAGAAAAACGTTAATAAACTACTGAATTTCGTAAAAACTGCAGTTGACTCTTTCTACTTTGCTGCCATCGTACTGTCTTCATGGAACGTCATTTTTGTCTATTCTTCCGTCGACAAAACCCGTTTCTATAATGGTCATGCTACGCGTGCAGGAGTGGTTATAGTTTAGGATGTTTTTGAAGGGATTTTGTGGTTGGTTAAGGATGTATCCAATGTCAACCCTGCCAACCTCAAATACGTAAGTGGTTTACAGTTCTTGACCATACATCATTTGATATTTACTTTAAATTACATAATTATCTGCCCTGTAAACATTTAAATCGCTAGATTTGCCCGATCGCATCAAAAGAAGGATACATTTAGAAAAAGTCTGTGACCGCTTCTGGACATAAGTGACAACCTATATACTCGTACCAACATCATAACAACTTCCATTGAAAAAAAAAACCAAAATATTCCATTGTAACGTACAGCCTGAATATTTAAAACAAAACATTTTACGGATATTTAAAATAACTACCGATTGTGTGGTTAATATAATATTGAAATAAATTAATCATTCATGCTATTGATTGTATTGTTACGATGTAAAACATACTCTTTAGTAATTTTATCCGGAATGTTTTTATAATAGCTTCCTGCTTATTTAAATAAATGCGTCTGCAGGTACTGATATTGCGATACCTACGCAGTATTCAAATGTATGATGTGTCAACGCTTCAATAAGAACTGAAAGTTGAAATAGGGCTATGAGGTCCGAGAGCTCATCTAGTATCTCGGGACATCGCCAAGCGGTTGGTCTACTCTTTACGTGACCAGAGTGCTGTCCAAAGAATCAGCATTGCCATTGAACGTGGCAATGCTGCCAGCCTTTTGAGAACTTCTCTGATTGACAGTAGAGTATTTAATGCTCAATGAGCACTTCTTCGTTTGACATACAATGTGGCATGTAATCTGACATATATAATAATGAATATTTTGTAAATAATAATAATAAACCACAATTTCTAAAGTCAATATACTGGATTATTATTGTTGTATTTTAAATTACTTACTGTTTAATTGTTTTTATCTGTAACGTGTTATAAATTTTGTATGCCTTAATGGCGAGACATAGCAGACCTATATGCATAACCATATTGTAATATCTTACTTTACCTATGTTCTACAATAAATTAATTTGAATTTGAATTTGAATTTGAATTCTTTTTAAAAATATACATTTGTACATAATCCGTAATCCTCTACCTAAACCTACAGAGAAAGCAAGTGTGGTGTTATGATGATGTACATAATATAATAACATAATATAATATACTTGTATATTGTATTTAAATAATTGCACTGTAAATAAATAAAATCGTTTCTGCGTCACACACTAACAGTAGGAATATCTTTCACCATTCTTAGAACGTTGGCTGATAGGTGGGACTTTTCGATCTTGGGGCGGTGGATACGACTGCATGCAGTCAAGTAGACATTCCCCAGGATCGGCGTGCCTCACGCAGCTTAGAATAAATGTTACTAGCACTAGTTTCATAAGTTTACATTGTTACTAACAAATATGGAAGTGATTCTGAAATAAATGTTGATTTATTTTGACAGTTCAACAACATTCATTGCGTTATTTACGTTGTTCAGCAGATAATTTTTTTGCACATATAAAGCAATGGATTACAAATAGGCTTCAAAATGATTCAGATTGTGATAGTTAGTGTGTTAAGCAAGTAGGTTGCTGTTCATTAGCACATGATCCAACTTGGCACTTACAAAAACTAGTAATAATCGGTTAAAACTTCAAGAAGTCTGTTAATTTGCTTGCAGTGTCAGCACGGTGCAATTTGCTTGTTTAAGTCAACTTAGGCGATTAAACTTGCTAGAACATTAAAAATTTTACGTTACATATGGGAACTGAAGACTTTTAAATCTTTTGTCTATTCAACATGTCACTGATTCTTTCTTTTCTTTCTTTCTTGTTTTAAAAACGTTGCCCGACACTAGGAATTTCTCCTGTATTGTGGGTGTGTTTACAAAAATTCAAACTCACATACACAAAGAGCCAGACCCGGAAGAACTACTTGTAGGCCATTCAAGTATTTTGTTCCGTGCAAATTCAAATCACAACTATCATTCTTTGACAGTTGTATGAAACTGCTGGTGTCAATTTGGTTAACAATTAATTTCCCTGACTGTGCAATGAACAAAGAAAAACGAGTAATTTTTTGTGATTACGTGAACCAGTTTCAGCTATCCTTTGAATATGTAGTACTTTTGTTTTCAGAAATATGTAACGCGTTTTATATTTTACATAACTAATTTTTTTTTATACTTCTCTCATTTTGTACTCTTTATCTTTCATGATTCGATTAGTGATATGCAACGAAATCAGTTGACGTGCTGTGCAAGGTTCGACTATTAGAATCCTATCAAACTTAATTCTGCTAGCACAACGTCCTTACCCGCCTTCTCATTTAGATTCATCTCGGGCGAGTCACGTCCGACCGGGCCCCGGATAAAGAAATCAACGCAAATTGGCCGTACACACGCTTCAATTTACCACATATTTCACAGAAACGAAACAATCTGTATGATAACTAGTCTGGAGTGGCTTTAGCACAGAAATTGGGGAGAAAAGTACGGTTTTATAACGTTAGCAGGTGAATGAGGTCGGAATAAAATCATTTTTTGTATACGAAGTAAGTGGATTATGATGATAAGGGGACGTAAGGAGTATTATGTTAATACATAGGTATTGTATACCTGTCCAGGTTAACAACACGGGAGATATTGAACTGACGACAAGAAAATTTGCCCTGACTACAGTTAAATTTGCCAATAGTTTGTAAGTATCTAAGTTGTAATCTGTGGAAAATGTAGTGGGTAGTATATTTGTTAAGTTAAATTTTAAGTTATTACTGTTTTTTTAATATAAAACTGTTTGATTTCACTTATGAAAAAAAAACACAGGTTAATCTTTGAAAAAAGGTGTACTTTCAGGAAGATAGTGTCCTGAAAGTGTATACTGACTCACTTGAAACAACCAAAGGGTATATGATAATTTAATGTAATTGTCTCCCCACCTTTAAATATAATTCCTGCTGATGTTTCAACTGCTTATCTTATTTTTATTTATTTTTAATGTTACTATCTTACTTCCTACTAAAATTTTAATTGTGCAAGTTTGTGAGCATGGATGGATGTTTGTTACTCTTACACGCAAAAACTACTGAACGGATTTGGATGGAATTTGGAATACAGATAGTTTATAACCTGGATTAATACGTAGGATACTTTTTATCCCGGTAGTACGTTCCCGTGGGATAATTTCCGACTTCCACGCGGGCGAAGCCGCGGGTAAAAGCTAGTTAAAAAACAAAAAAAACAAAGTCGGGTTAGTTACACCATTTATAACTCAAGAGCGGCTGGACCGATTTTTATAGTCTGTGATTTGTTGGTTTTGTCTCCGCCCCGAATAGCAGAATAACTATTAAATCATGGGAGAAATTCACGAACATAAAAATTATGAGGATAATATTTTGAGGCGGAACGAAGTTCGCCGGGTCAGACAGTTAAAAATAAAATGAAAATATTTTAATGTTTCAAAGAATTCATGTTAAACAGCCAAAATACCTAACGCGAAGACAGTGTTAAAAAGTAATTAATTAGAAAAGCGGTTAACAAAGAGGCAACACACAAATGTAATAGCACTAAGCATATCCGCTCGCGGAGATTTCATTAACGATTAATAAAAAGCACTAGAACTAAAACTCTCAGTAGAAATGCAGTACAAAACAGTTCAGCTACAATTTGTAATTTATGCAAATGGATGAGAGAAGAATGGAAACGTGCGCTTTTTGAAGTTTGAGCTGGCATTTCATTTACTAGACTATGTTAGGCTAAGTATTACATTATGCAGACAGCCTATATACTTCTGCTACACATACATAGCGCAGGTACATTACTTTGCAAACCCACATTGCGATTTTTACTCCCGCCATAAATGCTGCTCTATGACCAAATGTACATATTAATCGATTGGAAAGTGTCATGCTCTCTTAAATGTCTCACTGTTGGTGGCGCGTGTGTTGGATCATTCGGTTCCCTACAAAATGGTTGAGCTGTATGGTGCTGATCCACGCGTCATGTTCGTGATCGGGCGCCATCAGTTGAAACTGGTCATCTCTTAACTGCCACGGCTTATTTTTATTATTAATCTTTTATTTTGAATTGTTCTCACAAATAGAAGCAACAAGAATGTACCCAGGATTTTGTAATATCTTGATTTAAAAAGAGTGTCCTTGGAGTTTCTTGCCCGTTCTTCTCCACAGAGATCTACGTTTTGGAATGGGCAACTAGCTTCAACTTTCTGACTAACTGACCGACTCTTTGACAATTCAAAAGTGCCTGTAAATGGTTTAATTGAAATAAATGCTTTGAGTTTGAGTTTGTCTGATGAAAGAAAGAAAACCCTGTTCAGGTTAAATTCTTACGCAATCACTTACTCGAGTTTATATGTAACTCATTAATCTGTATTTAGAAATGAAAATCGATGTAATAGAATTAACCTCAATTTATTGTCAAATAAAAAAACATCTTTACGGTGATTTAAAATTAGAATTTCGAGTTTAAGTAATCAAATCAAAGCACTCAATTTGTAAGTGGCACAACAAATTGGCATCCATAGATACATTTGTTTACATTTTCATCAGATACTTTTTGAACAGACTCTAGCTACTGTATCAGGGGGGCAAATTCAGCAGGGGTGGCGACTTTGGTCAGCGACTGTTTACAATGACGTATGTATGCGCGACTGATGGAACAAAACTGCACCTATGTAAAGGTACAAAAGTGGAAACTACAGGAAAAACACACTGTGTGTATTGCAACAACTTTTTGTGTTGCAACGAGACTGAAAAAACAAACATTTTAGTAGAATAGGCGCCAGAGTTTCCACGGATATTTTTTCGTATATTTAGAGTTGCTCCAACTCTAAAAATGACTCTTTAATTTCATTTTTTTTCTTTGTTTTTGAATACTTGGCTTTTGGCTACTTTGTATGAATGTGTGTATTTTATGATGTTTTCATAATTCGCGTCTCATTTGTGCTGAATAAATAATTTTTCTTTCGTTTCTTTTTAAAAATTGTTTGTAACTATGGTTCGTTCACCCCGCTTCAATTTAGTTTATAGTACTATGTATTATGAGTATATAACCTGTGATTATGTGTAGTGTGCTAAGAAATTGCATGTACAATGAGGGCGTAAAGTGAAGTGCAGCACAATGACGTCACGGAAAGCACTTTCCTAGTGCGCTAAGGCGTATGATGGGTGACATAGAGATGTGACGGATGTTTATAGTAAGGTCCTGGAGGATATTTGTCATCCTTACTGTCCTAAGTAATATTTTATAGATATCAGAAAGTGTGAATGTTGGTTCGATATTTCTTGACACCTCAACTACTGAAGCGACTTTAATATAATTTTCTACAGAGATTCAGAGGAAAATTATACTTTCCCAGGAAAAACCTCAGTTTTCCAGAGACGGCTTTCAAGGGTATTGACGGAGAATCTATTTGACCGTACGGGTAGAGACGGTATTTGACATAATGATTTGAAGAAGATTACAATAAATGGCACAATAGGCAACATTTATTTATAATTTAACACTTTTAACCAGCCAGTAACACTTTTTCTTAGATAGCAGAGGCCTATAAAATTAAATTTATAAAAATCTAGCTCTGCCCCGCGGTTTTACACGCATATCTCTCCATCCAGTAAAAATATTGGGATAAAAAGTATCCTATGTCCTAATCCAGGTCATGGTATACCCATGTGCCAAATTTCATCCAAATCAGTTCAGCCGTTTTAGCGTGAAAGCGTAATAACAACATACAAATAATCAAATCTTTTTTCTTTGTAATATTAAACTACATATGTACAAAAATTGGGAACTTCTGTTAGTTCTCCACACTTTGTACCCGTATGACACAAGGACTAACTGCACCTGAAACACTGCCTACCCCCTGTAGGTAGATAGGTATATATATAATGTTACAGTGGCACTCGTATACACGACTCCTCCAAGCTATGAAGAGACTCCTTGCTTTTACATCCTGCCTGCTTCAACTTTTGTTACAAGGGCTTTGTATTTATAATGTTTTTTTAAAATTTGTTATTTGTGTGACAAATTATAAGAATTTTAATGTTGGTTATATTTTGGGAAATATTTAACTGATGGTCTCAAAATTTTTTGCGCTTCTAATGATGCTCATGTTATTTTTATAATAGTGCCTTTTTTTACTTTGTGGCCTTTACTCGCAGTTGGTCCCAGTTACTAAGCTGGGGGACCCCGACCAAACGGGTTAGATTAGGTTGGAACTCTGACAGCCGCAGTGGCCTCGCCTTTACTTGGTTATTTAGTATTTTTAGGACCCTAAAATTGTTTGACTTTTTAAAGATTTAAAAATATTAACTGTGCATGGTATGTACATATTTGAATGCTGTCAATTTGTTACAATGTACTGCGGTTTATTTCAACGTCTTGGAGACATTGTTACGTTTAAGACGAGATATTCAGATAGATTAAGTTTTCCTCCAATGAAAAGCCATTTATATCACAGAAGTTGCTTTCCAATGGTTATAAGGATATTTAATAAACTACCAAAATCGTATAGGGACCTGCCAATCAATCGATTTAAAGCGGCGTTATTCAAATGGCTTATAGAAAAATCATTCTATTCTGTAAATGAGTATTTAGACTTCAAAGATTCACACTGAAATTGACATCTTACTATTATAATTTGACAAATACTTGACATTTTAAATTTAATAACTATGACTTATGTACCAATTTTATTAGCTTCCTTTATTTAATTAATGTAACAATAATTTTGCATGCTAGTTCTAGCGAATTGTTTTAGAAACTCTTTAAAAAAAACCCGCCCATTCTGTATGTGCTACAATTATTCTTGCAAATAAATTTCATTTAATTCATTTCACTCATTACTTTCATTTCATTCATTAATTTAATTTCATTCACACTATTTAATGTCACAGAAAGAGGCGTAATCATATTAAGCGCTCGTAAAAAAATATTGAACACTTTTTTTTTGTGTGAAAATTGCCATTGTTAGAGGTTTGAAAGAAAAAGTTAACGCCACGTGAAAAGAAGATCCACAGAAAAGTCAATCGAATTCTACTTAGGCAAAAACTACACTGCTTAAAGATAGTGTCTACTTTTATAAAAAATATTTCCAAGGAATTGCTTATTACTTATGTTATCTACAGTTTCCATTTCCGTGTCATTTCTTTAAACTACTTTATCTGCTACATTAATAACAGTTGCACGGGTCGATCGAAGGTTAAGCTAAGCTTGCCGAGGTCGGTCCGTGGATGGGTGACCATCCATTACAGATCGATACCCCGCCGTGCCTCCCCAGCTGTCATTTGTAAATCTTTGTCAGTTGTTATGGGTAGTCAGATGCCCAAAAGTCTGACAACCAGTCATACCAAGGGGTACCTTATTACCCAGTAACTGAGTTGTAGAACTCAGATAGGCAGTCGCTCCGTGTAAAATACTGGTATTTGAGAAAAGGCAGATAATGATCTGCTTTATACTATAACCTAGTAAAAGATAAGTCAGAGTTTCCTGTAAAGTTAAGTAAGTATAACAAAGCTTTACAATCACAAAGATTATCCCAAATGAAATTCATGACCGGAAAGAAATATATACACGTACAAATGAAAATTGACTTTATAACTAAAACTGTAAAGTATTATACTGTTTGATGTAAATTTTTACCCCTTGTAAATATTTATATGAGGTTTTTTGGTACCTACAAGGGTTGGATTCCACTTTAATGGAATCCAAAGGGGTGAGGTGGATTCGAACCTGGCCCCTTATGAATAGTAATGGGGGTTTGGGATACAGTATGGACTGAAAATTACTTTAGTTGGCGCCAATGTAATGTATGGGGATGTTTCAATAATTTGTTATTGAATATTAGGGGTTTTAACGTGGATGGACCGTAATAAAAAAAATGAACTGAAAAAGAGGTAAATACCTCCTTTTTAAATTATATTGAAATTTATTCATTAGTCATTTTGTCATACTCAAAAACTTACTTTTTGCTCTGGATAAACTTCTTATTCTAAATTAACTAACAAACTATTAAAATTAAAATAAGAACCTAACCTAACTAAAACTATAAAAAAACTATAAAGTAAGTAATTAAGTATTGAAGTAAGTACCTATTTAGATACCACAAAATGTAGGTACATCGGTGTTTTTGTTCTTTAATGAGGGCTACCGCGCTTGAGTTCGCCGCTAGAGGCGCTAGTGTAGAGTAAGGTCAAATGTACTGAACGTTCACTGTTTGCGTGATTTTTTATCACGGATTTGAACTAATGATTCATAATTGTTGTAATGGTTGTACCATTCCTGATTAATTATGGCTTAAGATTTTAAGTAAAAACTTAGGATCTAATTTGGTAGCACCTAAGGTAGAAAAATATTTGTCTTGTGCATGCTTGCCAATTTTAGGAACATTACAATCTAAATAAACATTTGAAGTTTTAAAATGTAATAAAATAAACTTATTATGAATTTATAGGAACATTAAACGTATCCAAAACATCAAATAAAAGTACCGACGTGACCTTACTCGCCAGTGGCGCCAACTGGTGAGCACAAAAACGATAGCCCGCATTGAGGGAATATGGTATACGTTTTAGATGAGACAAAGTTGTTTATAACGTAACGTAAAAACAAGGAAATATAAAAAAAAACCGGTGGCGTTTTGTTTCCATAGTAGATAAGTATTAAAAAGTCATGTTCATAGTTATGAGAATTCCAGACAGCTTTGACTTTTAAGTATCTGTCATAAATGCGATTAAAAACTAGCTGCATTCAAAAGTAGTTAATTAAATAGTCTCAGAAATAAACATTTCAGTCTCTCACTTTAAAATGTTCACTAAAGCCTTCCACCTCACAAATTACAGCTGAAATAGCTGAAATCCACAAGTTTTCCAAGCCCAACATTGTGCAGAATTTATTCTTAATCCCGACATACCCAGAATACTGTCAGAGCTCACAAAATACAAAAAATACGATAAAACACACAACGTCGTTATAAGCCGCATCAAAACAAATTAGTCCAGGAGACAGCGCAGGACAAAGTATTTTCATATACAACTTCAGGCATGGCGGGATTTTCACAAATATTCGCCGTCGTCGCGTCGCAGCATCGCGGTGATAATGAATTTGCGGGCGTACTCCCAGCTCCTTGCCTAGTTTCAAGAGTTTCGCTAACATGAAATCGCGTGTGCTCTAGGATATATAAGCCAGGAGACAGATCGTAAATTAAGACCCGTTTGTTTATACAGGGTTCAACGATATTAATAGTTGAGGAGTTGGTGGGTTTAATTTTGGGCAAAAATGCATTGTGTGTTTATTTTTGTAATTAAGTTTTAGCTGCTAACTATAAAGTCAGCGTTGTTACTTGTTACTGAATAAGATCTAATATTATTAAAGTATAATTAAATAAGCTATAGCTCTTAATAAAGTTTAGTGTTATTGTTTATTTTATGTACCAGGCGGATAACCACCTAATGGTAAGAGGTATCTGACGTTGATATAAGCAGCTGCATCACCAAGGGATGTTCAATAGGTTGCCAGTCTTACCTAGATACTGTTGACATTTTTTTTCTGAACGATTTCTTTTGCAAGGCCCACTTAAAATGAGTAAACACTGATTTGAAAAAAAAAACAAAGTTCAACTTAACCACAAAAAAAATCAAACTTAAACCCAACTACGACAAAAATGCCAACTAAAAAGGTATACACAAGGCATCGATATAGATTTTTTTCGATTTTCGTATTGCCGGAGTCACAATTCATTACCAAGGTATACATCGTACAGATTACAAGTTACTCCGGCTTCACTTTCCTTCCGTTTGGCTTCGCCGTAGTCGGGTAAAAAGAACACGCTTTAAACGTATCAGTTATTCATAACAAGCTCTTATCAACAGGTAAAACGTTTTTCAATTTAATACGACCACGTACACTTGCTCTCGGGGTGCCGCAGACGCATTAGAGAGGTTCCCGTGATGTATTCAGATCGACCGACTTTACTTACATGCTCAAGTTAATCAATGTTTACATGAAGCTTGACGACGAAATCCTTGGAAAATGGGTTTTCTACATGCTTTACATTGCTTTAAAAATAAATAGGATTGGTCGTGGAGCCGCTAAATTATTAGTTACTAGCTGAAAGTAAAAATGAAACGGCCGAGGACTGCACTAACAGTAAGGTTTTTATTGTAATGTGTTTACTCTAATTTATATTAACAGGTACATCTGTAAAAATTGATCTGCTTATTACCATATTGTCTGTTCGTTGTTAGTTGCTGTTGGGATATTTTATTGTTATTTTTTTACATACATATAATAGTGGTGTACATATTGTAAATACTTAAAAGCTAACATTTACAGAATCACATGAAACATTAAGTTCATACTATAAGCAACCACCCTTCCTTTCACGCCTCACACTTTGCAAATTTATTCCCAGAATTCACAACCCCAACATAAGCTGACGGAAGAAAATTGACGTGAAACCTTGGGGCTTAGAGCAAAGCCCAATGAGCTACCAAGTTAAACAATATTCCGCAAATTGGTTGAGCTTGACCTATCTACAACAATAGCAATTTAACAATAGGACACTGTCACCAGCCAAAAGCCAGGCTTAAATCCAGTTTCAGCACCTCCAGATAAGTTTACGTATAACTTTATCTGGCACATATTTCCATGCATATTCTGTATTTAAACTGTACTTCTGAATCATTTCAATTTATCCTATCTAAGAGAACCGTGTGGTGTGTAACACACAAGACCCTTCTACCTCAGATACCTTTCTCTATTTAAGATTGTGCATTTTATCAACCACTGCCTGTAACATGATCCTGAAATAAATAAAGATTTATGATTATTTGATAGATAGCCTCTCCAGACACTGTAAAGGCTAAAATACCGAAAAAAAAAAATACAACACTAAAAATTATGAACACAATAAAAGCGACACTACCTCCTCGCCTAAGAGTGACGTAACGACTTTATGTGCTGCCAAGTTAAATAATGTTTAGTAAATTACATGGAGCGCGCATACCGTCAGCGTTATTACGTCAAATATGACGCTGGATTAAAATTTTAGTTCGTCTTTGTTTGAAACTAAATGTCTTGAATGAAGCTTGCTTTTTGAAAGCGTGTGGAGTTGAGATTTTATGTAAATTTCGCTTGTGGAAGTATATTTTGGAGATGCATGAAATTTGTTGCTTGTATGAAGTTGATGCAGTTTTAATAATAAACTTATGTAGACAGTGTATTTCGTAAAATGTTTTAAAACTATTTCGTGTCCTTATGAAAGCTCTACGGCTTAAAAGGAACTAGGCCGGACATGTTAACTGTCACATTCCGGTGAGCCTGGAGTTAAAACAACCTCCGGAGGCAAGCGAACCAAATGGCTGCTGAGAATATTTATTTCAGTGAACTCTAATGAAAATAGCTACATGTGAGAGGGATAATTTTTAAAAGCACTTGTCTGTAGCGAAAACTGTTTATTGCCCAAATTATCATGTGCATATTTCGCGAATATAAGTGTGAGATTGTATTGCAAAATAAACGAATGAAATACTTGTAAAAATGTTTATTTCTAACACACACAAAAAGATCAGCGTTCCACCGTAAAGGCTCCCGCAGACGCGCGACGCGACAGCGCAACACAAAAGCGCCGCTCGTCGCGCGACGTGCGGTGCCTTTGTAACGCGCTAGATTCGCGTCGCGTGTCGTGACTGTTTGGTCCGTCGTGAATCTAGCTCTCTCCATTCGTTCCCTTTCTCACTCGCACACACATGCTTCTCTTTCTTTCATCCGCCGCGTTCCGTTTCGACAATTATAAGCTGCGTTCATACCTTAACATAATACAATATTTTTATCCCACATAAGTATAAAAAAATACCTAAAACATTGAATAAATTTTGGGGTAGGAGCGAATTACTCCTACGCCAAAATAGAAAGTCCCAAATGAAATATTTAATTAAATATTCTAAAACCACAGCACCAAATAACATCAGTCTCTATAACCCTCCAACAATTCAAGCCTACCCTCCTGCAATAATCACAAGTCATTAGCCTTGTAATTTACCCCCACTTCAGCTAATGGCGCCATATCCATAAAATTGTAAAGCCTACCTGTTCATGTGACGATGGCGCAGATAATCCGGCGACTCGTAAATCTTCCACGATAGAGCGCATTCCACACTTATTAACTCGGGTCTACTAGGAAGGAGTCGGGACTATTCGGGGACATTCGGAAGTATAGTCGAACAAGATATTTGATGTACAGGCGCATTTGCAGGCACTTTTAACCTTTCCACTGTACTGCCAATATTCATTTTGACATAATATAACATCATGCCTGTATTCGCTGAAGCGTTAGGTAGAGAGAGGTGTACGTATAGTATACCCACATTTTTGCCAGTTAAGTAAAAGTCCCATGGAACGGAGCCTATTGCCATCAACCGGGCACAAAACAAGAATCCGGGTTGCTACTAAAATTCCAGGTGGCAAAACCTAATAACGCTTTGCCCGACCCGGGAATCGAAACCATGAAGTCCTCACGGTTTCAGGCGCTTGCGATCACTAAACCAACAAGGCAGTTATATTAGTTTTTAATGTGTGCGTAATAAATTTTTAAGGTTATGGCATAGGGTGATGTAGAAGAACTGACTACTCAGCACACTCACAACATTGTAATTGGAAGGATATTTGGTTTATAAGTAGTTGGAAGTTAGCAGACTGTAAACAAACGATCCGATCAAGCCTGGCTGTCTCCAGCTGGCTTATGGCCTGGCTTGAGGCCCTAATTTATTAAGGCATCCACAGGATAGCCCGGTTAAGCAGCCAACAACCTCCTAGGTTGACCTGCGAGATACTATACAAAAAAAAGCCTGTATACCAAATAGTTTGTTTGACGGTACTCGGGACTCGTAGTATAGATTTATTGATGCTAACATTGGTAACACTCGGGAGTTGCGTTTGTAACTATACAGATAAATATGAAGGCTCGCGCAGACAGGCGTGACGCGACAATGCGACACAAAAGCGCCGCTCGTCGCGTGACGTGCGGTGCCATTGTGTCGCGCGCGATTCTTGTCGCGTGTCGCGCACAGAGCCTTTATTGTATATCTTTGTGTTTATTGCTGCTTAAATAAATATGGGTATACACCATATTTTTATTAATTAATGTTCAAAAATTTGTGAATTAATACATTGGACATCTTATTAGTTATGACATTATCAATTACCATTTACAATAATATTTATTAAGGGTTAATCTGACATTATATTTTATCTCTTGAACTGACATAGGTATAGCTTTGACTTCATTAATATTTTTTTTTTCCATGAAAGTCCTAATGCATGAATCTTATTTGTTGTTGCTGTATTTTCTTTTTTATTTAATTAGTGTTGTGTAGGACAAAATTAAATATTTGCACACCATAAGTAATGGTAGAATGTAAAGGGCCATTATAGTTTTAAGATCATACGTTGTAAACCTACATTCTCGCAAATAAATGAATTTGAATTTGAATAGTTTTGATTCGTGGGTAGTGAGTAAGGTTATTTATACTTTTTAATTACATCATGAATTCATGATGAATTGTTTTCTGTCATGGCGGACTATTTCATATTGAATGAAACCCTTTTGGAAATGTACTTTTGATGGGAAAGTAATTGTTGTATTGCATTGGTCATCAAATGAAATAACAGGTTCGGTAGTGTTCAAACAGATTAATAGTCGATTAGGTTTGGTATGAATAACGTTATGTCACAAAGTGACATTCCCTTCTTAGTATTGAACTCGATAATCATTATGCTTGTTCAATATCACAATTCTTGTTGGATGAAACAGTATCCAAACAACTTAAAACTATATTTTAGTTGGGTATTATTTCTATAAAGAAAAAGAAAGAAAATACGTTTATTTGCGATAAACATGACGCAAAGAAAAAACACACAAACACAAAAAAGAACGAGTTGGGGGAAAATATGTGTCACGTCCACGCTAAACGGTAATCGCTCAGCATAATGCTACGACCGTATGTGAGACAGAGCCCCAGCGCTGGTTTTCAGCGACAGCCGGCGTCAGCGTTTATGTAATTTCATGTTAATTGCTGCTATTTGTAAAATGAAACCAAATACTATAATCAAACTTATTAAATCGTTTTTGTTTTTGTAAAACTTTTACCAATGTTTTTTTAAGAGTTACCAGACAGGTCTGACAATCAGTCTTAGGAAGGGGTATCTTTTTACCCAGTAACTGGGTTGAGGAGGTCAGATAAGCAGTCGCTCCATGTAAAATACTGGTATCCAGCTGCATCCGGTTAGACTGGAAGCCGACACCAATATATTTGGGAAAAGGTGATATGATAATGATTGCATCAACGTATCGTGTAAAATTCTGTTATTTTTGCAAGGAATATGTAGGGTTACCTACAGAATACAGATTTAAACGCAATTTTTTTTTATTTTTGGAAAATGCTATGCAGTTGATGATGCTCTTTTAAAGGATAATCAGCACCCTAAATGCGTAACACACTATCAATCACAATCTGGTTAATTTTGAAGCCTATTGCTAATCCACTGCTTCATATGTTCGAAAACTTTGTCTGCTCAACAAAGTAAATAATGCAATGAATGTTGTTGAACTGTCAAAATGAAGGCCATTCTTACTGTTAGTGTGTGCCAATTACCCCGCTGGAAAAGTTATTGTAACGAATTATTTACTTTCAATTTCCTACTAAGCCTACTATCCTACTAATATTATAAATGTGAAAGTTTGTGAGGATGGATGGATGGATGTTTGTTACTCTTTCACGCAAAAACTACTGAACGGATTTGGATGGAATTTGGAACACAGATAGTTTATAACCTGGATTAACATGTAGGATACTTTTTATCCCGGTAGTACGTTCCCGTGGGATAATTTCCGACCTCCATGCGAGCGAAACCGCGGACAAAAGCTAGTAGTTTATAAAGTATAAAATTCATGGCACATCTATTAGCTACTGCAGTCTACGTCGCAAGCGCCGCGTGTAAATTATGGAGTAAGCCCCGGTTTCATTAAACGCTTTAATAAAACTCTTGGGCCCGCGGCCATGTTTGAGCGGGATTTCAAATGTTTGTGAATTAACTGGTTACCGGTCACGTATATTTTTTTAGTCTGGCTACACTGAAAACGGATTATTAAAGGTTTAAAAAATTCTTGTTTGAGCATTAAGCATGTATAAGTTTTAGCTTGAAAAGTGGTTCTAAATCCTCTTGTCTGTTGGTGGGCGGTTGTAGCATTTTGTTACAAGACTTAATACTTTTTTCTTTGTTTGTTGTTGGCAGGATTTGTTGTTCGTTTAGTTTTCCTGTTATACAGTGAGGTTTTGTTTATGTCGAATCTTTTTATCAAGCCACATGAGTAACAAGTTTGTTGGAAAAACTAAGGAACTAGGAACTACTGAGCTAGCTTAGTTTTATACAGGGTTATTGGTTATATGTTGGCAATCCGTTAAGGTGATGTAGGAGAGGTCATTTGCAACCGAATGACCCCTGATGACCCCTATGCAAATGTCAACCAGTTTCGAGTAATATGACATTTTATATTTTTTTGAAGTTATCTGGTATCTTATTGTATCTCGTTAGATAGCTGAGAAGTTTCACATGTTTTTAGAATGTTCTGCCGATATAGTACTTCCGTGTTTTTTTGCAGAAATCGACTATTTTAGTCAAAATGATAGAAAATTGTAACGATTTGTGAAAGTTTTAAAGATAATTGTCATTTTTTGGTTGATTATTATGAATTGAAGCAGAAGCAGGTAATATAATTTAAAAAAAAACCTGCATGCCTTTTTTTAAATAAATTTTCAATGTTGTGTACCGCAAAAAATATAAAATGTCAAATTACTCGATAATGCACATTTGCATAGCGGTCATCAGGGGTAATTTTGTTGCAAATGACCTCTCCTACATCACCTTAACGGATTGCCGTCATATAACCAATAACCCTGTATATTGATTAAAAAAGAAATCATATAATCACGCCAGTATTCCCTGAAGGGTTAGACAGAAGTGTACCTATAGTAGAAGATTTTTTTTTTAACTTCCTTATCTTTTCAGTAATTGCCACAAAAAAGGCTTCTATTTAGCTCTTGAATTTTCATATTACTTACTAAGTAGAATGTTCAAGAAAAGACGGCAGAAGCAAAATAAGAGGAACTACAAAGAGAGGCTCATATCGTATGGCTTTGATATTAGTGAGTGTTCGTCTGCGCGATAAGAAATGAAAGATTTCTGTCGGCGCGGGCGGTGCAGCTGTTGTTTTCTTTGTTTGAGGACACACGGACGCGGAGCATGACAAGCACGAGGCAGGGATTATTTGTTCCAAAAAGGAGAATTTTGTTAATGATTATTTGTAAATGAATTCAATACTTAAATAGATTTATTAGGACATACAAAATTTTCTACCTAAATAAAACCCCCCAAATAAAGCCGGATTATATTTTTATAATGTTTTTATTTTGCGTTTGTTTCTTTTGCTAAGCCTTCTGATGGGGATAAAAAAAACTTTCACAAAATTTATATTAAAAAAAGCCCTGTAAAATGTTAAAAAAAGAACCATAAGCCACGAAAACAAATGGTCACGTAACAAAAATTACAGCTATATTCTGCTCCATTGAATCCCCAATGAAATGTTACTGTACGTGATATGATTTTATTATTTAGTGGCGTCGACACTTGTGAGAGTCGCCGGGTCTTTGCGTTGCCTAATTTGTGAGTAAAAGCTGTTTAGTATCCCCTTGGATAAGCGGGTTCTTAGCGTTGGGGTGGAAAAGGGTTCGCTAACATGTTTGCATAATAATGTACCGTGCCTAGACTTGCTGTAGTAGAAGAGGCTTCAGTCTAGCAGTTTGTTTCTATACGTATTTTCGATTGATTGTAAGAACCCTTTGGGTATATAACATTGGCGAAGGCATAAACGTAATATGCTGAACAAAAAAGTCTGTCACTTTTGGCGAGGAACACGGTAGGTACTACAAAAAAAAAAAACAAAGAAAAGTCCGTACCATCGATATTTTTTATCGATATCGATATTCTTTCGGAATTTTGATTGAATCTATGAAATAAAACAGCTTGTACTTAAAATAAATAAAAAAATTATATAACTACAATCAAATAAAAGTAACAAAATTTATAATAATCTCAATAATGAAATAGTTTACGTTAAAACAAAAAAAAAAACTTTTAAAACGAAATATATCCATTCTAATAAAGGAAATATAAAACATTGAACATAAAAAACCATATTTTTTTGACAACAAAAATGAACAAGTACTTAATTCGTATAAATAAGTTATGGACATATCAATTTTAGTTTCAAACATAACCTCAACCTTTTGGTAGTCTTGCTAGCATTTTTACTAAAAGATATCATCAAGTACATGTTAATTTTGCTGATTAGACGTATATTTTCATAATGCAATAGAAAAATATTTTGAATTTTATGAACATACAAACGAGGTGTAGGGCCAGTGACGTCACAAAAGCAATGCGTCAAAAATACTCGATACATGCCATGTTTTGTATTGAAACATGGTTGAATCGAATGAAAAATCAAAATGTATTACCAGGTTAGGATTTTGAACTTCAATAAAAACATGACTAAATATTATAAAAAAATATATTTAAATATGGAAGGTTATTCCGTCTTTATGTAAGTTTCACGTACTTATTTGAACGCTTTTTAAAGGATCTATCAGCACAGCCAGCCATTTTCACGGAGCTTCGCGGGCCTTTAAAACGATTTACGAAGTGTGTTAAAATCGATTTGAAAGAAGTTTTTATGAACGCACTAAAACATATTTCGTTCTTGTACTTTTACTGAAGGGAAATATTCGTAAGGTTTCTCCAGTCTTATATTCTCTAAGTAAGAACCTTATCACTGTTAGCTCTCAATAAAATAGACTATTTGTTTATCCTGAATCGTAGCGGGGTTTTACCATAGAAGTATTATAAGTTGTACATGGTAGTCAGCTTTAAATAATGAGAATAGTCTGGAAAGAGCGAAAAATAAGAAAATAAAACTTAGTGTATTGTATTAAACCGTATGACGGTCAGGCTTTTCAATTTAGATAATTTAGATTAAAATTAAAATTTTGCATGATAATATGTTGATTAGTAATTTTATTAGCTTAACAAACTATGTACAATAGTGAAAATTAAACGTTTAATTTAGCGATGTGGCTAGCGCATAAGATTAAGTATTTATCAGCGTCCCGTTGCTTAATCCATACAAATTATGTTTTTGTTCTTGAATTAATTTGTAGAGCTTCAAACGACTTCATGTACTTAATTTTGTTCATTAAATATTTCATTTTAATTCGTTTATGCTGAGATAATAAATGTTACATTTCAAATGTTGTTCATTCCAGTAACTATTGTGCATATTTTAGTAGTTTATAATTAATTCCAATTATGAAACCATGCAAATATTACTATTTAAGTTGTAGCTTAACTTGTTTCAGTAAATAAATTAATGTAAACAGTGGATGCTCCCACATCCCAAAATATAATACGATTAGTGATGATAAATTATGCATATGTCGTAAATATGTTAAATCAATCGTTTGACTTTGACTAATCCGGACGCCAGCGCCACCAGGTGGCGCTCGACAGAGTCTATAACATAACGCTTGACCAGAGTTAAAGCAGAGTTCGTTTTTGGCGGTTAAGCAGTGAACACGTTTAGAAACTGTCGCGCGTTTTTTATAGTTGTGTCGTGTACCTACAGTGTGTGATTCGCTAGTGTGATTAATTTGATCGTAAATTATAATTTGATTTGAACTGCAAACGGTTTTTCTATTGCGCAATAACCAACACTTCTCATAGTACGCCCACAGTAGTTAAAATATGGCTGATAATAACGAGAAACACGTACCTTCTCCGTCATATATATTATTCAATTCTAGAAAAATAAAAACAGTGTGAGGTTCCTATACCGGAAAGTAGAAACATGTTTTTGGTTCATTTCGAGATTCGTTCGCTACTCTTGCCGTCCGTATATCACACAGGGCCGGTAGATCCATTAAGTATATTTGCCGACATTTTCAAACTGAAAGAGGTCAGATATCGGTAGATTGGAATGATGTATTGTTGCTAGATTTAATTTGCTGAAATCCCTTTTACAACCACGGATTTGTCTTTTCTATGTTTGACTTAAGAACGTTCACTTTTACACCACTGTGTCTCGGAATTTGCAGCTTTCTTTTTTAATGGTGGGAGTGACTTGATGCTTTTTTGTTTTTTAGAACGATTATTTCATGAAAGTGTTTGTTGATTGTCGATTTAGGTCAGTGAGTTCGCAAATAATGTTAAAGGAGCAATCAAAGTATAAAAGTAAGCAGAAAATCTATGTTTCAGTTTCTTTTTTGTCATATTAATTGGCAAACAAGCAAGTAGCCCAAGGTATGAGGATTAGGTTGTTAAGTTCACTCATCCTCCATAGAAAAGGGAGGATCCTCCGAACAGACGGGTGTCGTATCTGGTGGACCTATCCGACGATTGATGGCGGGACGTTGTATATATGCTAGTCGCGCGGTAAACTCTGCTTGCGCGATGCAGGATTTTGCGTGACGTCAGTGTGATGCGTAGTTCGCATGTGCCGATGTAGATGCCGCCACCAGTGGTTACCGCTGCCTACCCTTTTCCAAACTATTTATTTATTTATCCATTTATGTACACACTTAAGAACGGAGAAGAAGAAAGGAACAAAAAAATACGTACAAAGGTGATGCTTATTTCCAAAGAAGTCTCTTTCAGTATATCTTGCGATAGGAGAGTTTACAGCAGCTTTAACTGGCCACGGGTCATTTAATAAACACCTCTTTGACATAGGAGTCAAGGGTCTGCATGTAGGACGACGAAACAGTACCTCATGTGCTTCTTAACTGCGGTGGTCGCCACATACAGGGCAAAGCGCTTCGGTAACCCAGGTACCCTACGTTAGATTGCCAGCAAACCAAGGCATTGCTGGCCTTCTTCGGGGAACTGGGGTGGATCGAATAATCGATTTTCCCACCCGCATTACCTATTACCTAAAGTGACCCTATTCCAGCAAAGTGCAAGACTAGCAACTTTGCAGGTGTTCACAATTTTATTGATTTTTAGTCTTTAATGTAACTGGCCTAGTTAATTAATGTTTGTATTTTAAAAGTACACACAGTTAACTTTCAGCAACGTTAGAGGTACACTTGCTTAGTTCAACAACCCTTTGCAAAGTAAATAGAGGAAACACATTATGTTTACATACATTGTATAAATTATGAGCCCTGGTTAGCTAAGTTATAAATATCCTTTAATGTAGATGTTTGTGCGTATTGAAATAGGCTGAGATGTTAAACTAATGATTAAACTAGTAAATTGCTCTTTCGGAAGTCAAATATGTTTTGTTTTTGATGGGTTTGTTTAATTACTTACGTGAATCATACTTTACTGACTTCATCTACCTACACATTACATAACATCACGCCTATATTTCCCGAAGGATTAGGCAGAGGTGTATCTATAGTACACCCACATTTCGCCAGTTATGTTTAAGTCCCATGTAATAGGGGGCGAGCCTATTGCCATCAACCGGGCACTAATCCGGACTCCGGGTTGCTACTGAGAAATCATATAAATATATTTTAATATCCAATATTTCAGTATTTTATTAGGTACTGTAAAGATTCCTTTTAAGAGGAACCGGGACCCCCTCTATGTGCTGATGGTGATCACCGGGGTGGTTTTAGTGAGGTAAAAATCCCACACTTCCCGACCTCCCTTCCCAGAGGAGGTCGGATGCCTTTTGAAGGGTTCCCAACGAAAACAAAAAAAAAAGGGTACTGTAGAGATTATGACATGTATAGAGGTATGAGGAACAGGGTGTAAAGTTCACTCATACTCTATTGAAAAGGGAGGATCCTCCGACTAGACGGGTGTCGTGTCTGGTGGGCAACTGCCCGACGATTGATGTCGGGATGTTGTATATATGCTAGTTGCGCGGTAAACTCTGCTTGCGCGATGTAGGATTTTGCGTGACGTGGCGTTGTAGATACCGCTACACATGCATAGTTTGTGGCATGCAACTTTTCCTAGTATTTTTAAGATAAGGACATAAAATTATGAGATCAACGCCAATACGAATTTAGAAGGCAGAATAAAGAATAGGAGTCAGTATTAGCTGACAAGCGCACTTCATCATATGAAATGTAAAATTATTTCATTATTTCAATAATCTTTTATTGATCCGACCAACATCCTAATTGCGTAACACACTGTCAAACACAATCTGAATCATTTTGAAGGATATTGCTAATCCATTGCTTCATATGTTCGAATTTGTCTGCTTAACAACGTAAATAACTCAAAGAATGTTGTTGAACTGTCAAAATGAAAAACATTGCTAAAAAATAGTATTTAAGTCTCGTTTTGTATTGAAAAATAAAATAAAAAGTTTGGTTACTTCAACCGTGTAAATAATAGAAGAGAAGATAATACTCTTTATTATGTGCACCATAAAAAATACAGATAAATATGTAGAAATTTTACATAGGGTGATACAATGGGCGGTCTTATCGCTAAAAGCGATCTTTTGCGGACAGCCTTTAGATGGATTAAAGGTAATCGAGGTACTTATCACCTACTTTCAAGTAGGCACGACCTTTTAAGTTGTTCCCTCTTAGGATAAGCCGAGACAAAATAAGCTATTTAAATAAGGATTCCGTATATTTGCCACGGAACTCTAATCACTCCAGAACAGGACAGGGTAAAAGTACCAATAACGCGATCAAAAGAGATTAATTAAAACAAACACTATAGCATTGTGGTGGGTGCACCAATTTTCGTCGTAGCCTCTGATTGAGTTGGGCGTATGAATGGTGACGATAATTAAATACTACTCTTACTGTAATGGATTTGTTTTGTGATTTTGTGCCCCGGTAATGTTGGTGGCAGCTTAACAACTCCACTGTTAGCTGTAACGAGTTTTCTAAATGTTATTATTGTATTAATGTTTGGAGTAAGAAAGCTTCGATTCTTGGTACGATTGTGTTTGTTAACTGTAGACACTAAGACAGTTTGAAGATTTTTATGTCAAATGAAATAGTATTTTCGCTCGTTTACTTATAAGTAAACGAGCAAACTGCAAACGAATTGCATTCACTCCCCAGTTCAATTGTTTATTGAGAAGCATTTGATCTGAATCTCTTTCTTAAGGGGGAAAAGCCAAGGTAGCTCGCGAAATTCAAATTTTCTTATTTTTTTTGCAATTTGCAGGTCAGTATCAGATTGTATGTCGTATCAAATATTTATTTATGGAATTATAATAATAAAAATCATCAATACTACAACATATTGAATGACTATTTCATGAAATCATGAGATTTGAGGCCGATTCTAACTTAAGGAGTTGTATTGCTGATTCTAATGATTATAATTCTCTAAAGTCATATTTGTTTCGGTCGCGAATCATATTTTAATCAACATACAACCGGACCATGACGTGCAAATTGAAAAAAACGTCAGTCAATTTGAATCCTTAAAGATTGAAATTTACGATCTCCAAAATGTCCCACAAGTATTAACAGAAGAGTAGTGAAACGAGCGCTAATAAAATATTAACAAGTTATTTAAAAGTGAACTTCTTTTAAACAGAGAATGACTCAAAAAATCTTCACTGTTAAGAAGAACAGCAGGCTTTTAATAACCCTTGTAAGACTTTAATTTTAATTAACATGTTTTGTCACACACAACAAAATAACATCTCCAACAACTTATCCCTCAGACAAAAACTGTCCTCAAGACGTCCCAATTATACCCGTCTTAAACTTAACCATAAACAAACAATGTGTCTATTCTCCCCTCCATTCAGAGAATAATAAACTAGTTCACTAGCTTAAAACCTTTATCTGTCGACAGCACGCCCTCTGGCGGTCAGACTGTTTGCACATCCACAAGGCTGGATAATTTTGGATATCGAGTTGGTGTAAGTTTGTGTTGGCTTCGTAACTAGATTTTCGGAACTGTTTCTATATTACTGGTTTGTTGAAATGAAATTGTAGACACGGGTCGTGTGATAAAAGTTTGCTTAACGCGTTACGTGGAAAAGCTGTTTGGCTAAATGTTGCTTCTAAGTTTATCTATGTTATAAAAGATAAAGGAGCCACCTGAGGGATTCCCGTGGTTTCAAAAACGTTCGCATTTTGATATTAGTTTCGATCTGTCAAAAAAAACTTCGATTACACTCAATAGATATCTGAGAATGAAAGGAATGAATGAAAGGAATGTGATGGGATGAGATGAATGAAAGGCGAGTAACAAAAGGTATTTACAAGACAGATGTGAGTGGAAACGCCCGGAGGGGATGCCCTAGGAAGACATATTATAGTGACCTTATTGGGGAAGTTCTTCAAAGAGGTCAGGTGCGTAGTACTCGCAACCGGCGTGCGTGTATGACCAGATGTATGAACGTAAACGAGGCAAAAGGAGTATGTAAGGATCGTAGCAGGTGGCGTTCTGTATTTTCTACCTTCCCCCATGGGAAGAAGATATGAGTTTATGTATATGATGAGTTTATGTACTTATGTCAAATTACTCGAAAATGGTTGACATTTGCGTAGGGGTCGTAAGGGGGTAATTTGGTTGCATATGACCTGCCCTGCATCCCCTTAATGAATTGCTGACAAATTACCAATAACCCTGTATATTATTATTACTGTAGAAAAAAATACTAGCAAACAAATCCTCGAGTACGTGATACAGATGACACTTCAGTTATATTTAATTGAATCGAGTTCAATTACTAGTCTGCGATAAATCCGCTTCAAACCCTATTTGCACTTCACAGGCAAAGGGCTCCGAAATAAGAATAGCTGAAAAATTAATGGATTTTCTGACGGGCGAGTTTTTAATTTTCCTTTGATGAGTTATACAGCGTGTAGACTTTTTCGGACTGGATACTGAAAGCGGATTTTTATCATTCTGGCGCATAACGTTCGTGCATAGTTTTTCTAGGTTTTTTTTCCTTGCGTTACTAGACTTGCCTTCCCACTTATTTTATACATCGTGCTCGTTTTTAATACAACTTGAACATGAAACTCAAACTATTAACATCAATTAATGTTTTATTTATCTTTGTAGCGTTTGTTAACATAGGTGCGTATTAAATTGTAAACTACAGAGTTAGGGCTGATTTTTCAACCATCAAGTTTTATCTGAGGAATAAATATGGCAGTTTGACATATTTTTTATACAAACGCTGTCAAACCGTCAAATTTATTTCTCCACAATTGAATATCGGCCCTTAGTGAACTTAGCGCTCTCAGCTATCAGAAAAACAAACCACAATTGATTGAACCACATTGATTTCATTATCTTTCATAGTTGAAGGTTGCCAATTTCTCTACGCAAAAATATTTTGATCACAAATCAAGCTCGATTTTACCATTAATTGAAGTCGAAACCTCGATCCGTAATAAACAACACTGTCATTTTCCGATGTTTTGATTCATATACGTTATTTATTCTAGTAAGCAGTAGATCAGTAAATTTAATAATATTGCTGCTACGTTGGCAAGCCCCCAAACACTATGGCTTCTCTTACAACGCAATTTATACTCAGCAGAGGGGACACGCGGGTCGATTAGAACAGGGGCCGGTTGTAACAGATATTATATTTTAAGTTTACCTGACTAAGAAGTATAACTATGTCAAAAAATGTTAGGATTTTTTGCCTATTCCAATGTTTCCAATAGACCGTTTATTTGAGTTTGACAACGTCAAAGAAGGGTTTGTGTTAGTTAAATTAAATAAGCAGAATCAGCTCCATCTTCTGGTTCACTGTGACAAACAATCTTAAATGGCGCCTCAAACCTTATCATGAACTTTCAAAATAAACATGTAGACTGAAATACTCTACGCTTTATCCTATACGATCTGTATCTAGGAACACTGGACGAATAAAAAAAGGCGGACAGAATCTCGCAACTAAAATTCTGTGTCACTCAAGTCGGCCAGTTCGCTGTACGTACAGGCCCGGCACGCACACATTCACACATTAGTTGGTCGGCCATTACGCGCACAAACGGCAACACTCACACATAAACGGGACTCAGTTTTGTCTTAGCGGAGTTCCGTCCGATTTTTATTGTTCGACCATGATAGGAACAACAAATCGACATATAATATAAAGAAAATAAGTATCGCATCTAAAATGCTGGACGATTACTGACAAATGAGTGCACTGACTGGCCAGGTCCACTCAATCTGTGTGGTTCTTTTCTCAAAATACCATTTCAGATACCAATCTACATGGTCTTCGCATGATCTGATCAAGATTATATCTGGACTTTAAAAGAGATTGTGACCTCTGAGTTAGTTTCGGCCTTTCTTCTCAGAGTAGTCAGATAGGAAACGCCGACCTCATCTAGTTTACAAAAATATGATTGACGTGTAAAAGTGTTTGTACAAACCTACTAACAGAAATTAAATCATTTATCATTTAAAACTGAATAAAATTCCGAATTAAACCAACGCACATAATATTGTGAATAGCATCGATATTAGAATTCAGCGAAAGTTATTTTTGGTAGCACGCTGTCCCGTTTAATAATGCATCGGTTGGAAGCCTGTTTCCGAATCACTTCACACGCTGGATAAAATGAAAATCCGAAATATCGATATCCGTGTCTGATATGATATTGGCGTCATAACAGAAAATCGAAACGATCCCGAAGTAAAGGCGCTGTTCTACTGCTGCGTAAGATGTGCGAAGCAGTAGTGGCCCAGTGGTCGTGGGTTCGATACCAAGCGGGCACTTTACTTTGTGTAAACTATTTCATCACCACTGCTCTCAAAACGGCGAAGGAAAACATAGTGAGGAAACAAGCGTGTCCTACAACCAAAAATTCGAACTGTGTCCCAGCAGTGGGCTGATTGAGTTGAGCACGGACGTAAGCTGGGCGGGTTGTTTGTTATTTGTTGCCACGCATCCGTATCTACGTAGCGTGGCCGTGGGTCGCAGTGGATCCACGCCTACATCCATTATTCCATTATCCGAACTAATATTATATATGCGTAAGTAACTTTATCTGTCTGTCGGTCTGCCTGTTACCTTTGCACGCCTTAATGGTTGAAAACATTTGGCACACGGATAGACAACAACCTGGTTAGAACACAGTATACTTTTTTGTCCCGGTAAGACATTCCCGTGGGATAATTTCCGACCTCCACGTGGGCGAAGCCGCAGGAAAAAGCTAGTTTTCATATAAAGCGAAGCTAAATACCCGTGCGTAGCCTAGCATTGAGCAGGAATGGAACTGCACCTTTATTCTGTCGTAAAAGGGGTTATATTTTTATCGTATGATTGGAGTTGACTGAATCGATTGGAATCGTCTGTTTATTTGTTTCGAGTTAATAATGAGGAAGGGGAAATTAAATTCCGTGTATGATGAAGATATTTAGGGTGTGTGGATAACAAAAGTTAATTATAAACAGGCTTATACCTACGTAGATTTATCTGTATTCTTACAAGGATGATTATTTATATTGGATGTTGGAAATTATACCACGGGAACGTGCTACCGGGACAAAGAGTATACCTATGTTACTCCTTATAATATCAGCTATCTGCCAGTGAAAGTCCCGTCAAAATCGGTCCAGCCGTTACGGAGATAAGCCGGAACAAACAGACAGACAGAAATAGGGACAAAAAAAAAGTATTTTGTTATAAGTACCGTGTATACTTTCATATGCATTTAGTAAAAAGCTGTTATTTTGAAATTACAAACAAATACTTCAATTTTATGTATTTGTACACGTGAAACATTACGCAGTTAAAGTGTCAAAAACTGGATACTTCTCTTTTTTCCGATAAATATATTTATAATCACATTTCAAGAATTTTTGCGAAGTTTATTTACGCATTTCCGCATTTGTTGGATCAATTATAGTCCAAAGGATTCAATAGTCACTGCTTTTACGTACCTTCAGTGGTTTCTGCTACAGTGGCGACGAAGAGCGCAAAAAGCGCCACTCCCCACGACACGTGTCTCATCTGAAACAAAACATATATTTATCAGGGTTAAAAAATATGTAATACATAATTTATTTTGGATTTTTGGTTGATATGGGCATACTTAGACCTAGAGTTTAAAAACCATTTATTTTGCAGAAGGTTTGGTTAACAGTGATGGGAAATGCTTTTCTTATTTTTTTCCTTTTTTTCTATTTAGGGAGGTTTTTATAAAATACATGACAGTCCCATTGTACCTTATTACAGGTACAATACAAAATATTCTAATTAAATTCAAACTCAAAACACAAACTTAAAGCCTTTATTTCAAATAAACCAATTACAGGCACTTTTGAATTGTCAAGGGGTCGGTCAGTCAGAAAGATGAAGCTAGTTGCCCATTCCAAAGCGTAGTAGGTACCTATGGAGAAGAACGGGCAAGAAACTCCATGGACACTCTTTTAAATCAACATAACGTTACAAAAAAAATTTGGTTACATGATTCATGTTGAAATTATAGATGTCTGAACGATGTAAAAAGACGTGCACGTTAATAGCGTCCGTAATAAAAACGAAGAAAACAAAAAAGAAATTAACGTCTTAGATCAAAAATCAACTCATTAATAAAAAAAGGTAGACTTAAAACGAAGACTTAGAAATCTAAACAGACTTTTAGCAGCATCAGACAGCGGCATAGAAAAAATTTCGTGAAACAATCCTATGATGGGAAATGTTGTAGGAAACCGTAGGGCTCAGACAAGTGGCAATCACTTTCAAAACGCTTCGTATTTCTATAACGACTTTCAACAGGATCGACATAAGCTTTTCGGTAGCTTATGTCAGTCCCGTAATTTTTGACTTTTCTATCATCGTTATTTCTGATAGAATGTCACTTTGTCTAGGCCCTCTGGTTGGAAATAAATATGTGAGCACCATGTATCTATCACATATCTAATTTACCTCTCTTTGCATTATATTTAATTATTTTTACCTTTTGTGGTATAGTAATTTTATTCTAGGTGCATCGTCTTCACATATAATTATATAATTAATGTAAACCTACATAAAATTGTAAAACATTTTAAAAGAGTAACGGTGGAGTTTCTTGCCCATTCTTCTCCATACGAAACTACCTTTTGGAAGGGGCAACTAAAATCAATTCTATTTTTATGTAAATTTTGACGTTCAAGAGTGCCTTTTAAGTGCCTATTTGAAATAAATGATTTGACTTTGACTTTGAAATCGTAAATATGTAGTGAGCTAGCATGGTGCACGTCCCTTTTCTGAACGAAGAGATACCTTTTATTATGGTAAAATCACTACCTTCACCACTTCAGGAAAGTCAACAAAATAAACAAATAAAAACTTCTCACTTCGTCTCAAACTTGGTTTCTACGTATCGCGAATGTCATCACAGCAGAAAATAAAATGGCTGACATTCATACTTGGAACAAATATTTGTCGGCATTGGGAATGTTTGTTCCAATATACTGAATCACGGGGAATTCTAGAGTGGAGCCCAATTATAAGCCATTAATGGCAAACCAACGCAATGGATAATTTTAAACCTTTATTTTTTTGGCTTGCTGGACAGGACCAGTCAAATCTGTGTGGTTCTTCTCTCAAAAGACCCTTTCAGACACTAATCTACATGGTCTTCACACGAATTGACCAAGATTATATCTGGACTTTAAAAGAGACTGTGACCTCTGAGTTTGTTTCGGCCTTTCTTCAGATTAGTCGAATAGGAAACGCCGATCTCATCTAGTTTTTAAAATATGATTGACGTGTAAAAGTGTTTCTACAAACCTACTTACAGAAATAAAAACATTCACATTTACTATCTATAAAACCACTACTACACGAAAGTCAACAAAATAAACAAATAAAAGCTTCTCAGTTCGTCCCACACTCGGTTTCTGTGTATCGCGAATGCCATTACTCTGACAAATAAAATGGCTGGAATTCAGACTAGGAACAAATATTTGTCAGCATTGGGAATGTTTGTTCCAATACACTGAATCCAATGGAATTCAAAGAGAGCCCAATTCCAAGTCATGAAATTACAAACCGAGACCTTTCTTTTATGAACTCTATTTTACAGATCTATAATAATATAAGCCAATTATGGTCCCACTGCTGGGCAAAGGCCTCTTCTCATACTGAGAAAGCACGAACATTGATCACCACGCTTGCTCAAGGAGGGTTGACGACTCCAGACTTATACTAATTATAAGTCCAGGTTTCCTCACGATGTCTTTCCTTCACTCAATCAATCAAAAAATCAAAATATTTTATTTCACATAAACCAACATGGGCACTTATGAAACGTCAGAAGCTAGGTGCACGGTTCCAATTGGTTGTTTCCTATGGAGAAGAGCTGGCAAGAAACTCCACGGTTACTCTTTTAATTCACTTTTAAGTCACTGATGTCAGTAATGTCCAGGATAAACTCAGAAAGTACATATTTATTGGAAAAGTCACATTGGTACATCAGCCTAAAGATTCTTGGTTTATCTTTTATATTATGATAGCTATTTAAAGAAATCTCTCTTTTCTTTTTATCCCTTGGGGCTCTTACCTCAAGATCACATCAAAAGGCTGACAACAAACAGCTCAAGACAAGCCAGCCTAATCAAATGTCTTCTCGAATTTTGTGGAATTTTCGCGAATTTAAAATTTAAATAATATAGAGTTACCCTTCCCCCCGGTTCACCCCCAGTTAATCGTATTTACCGACGAGGATTAACCTTTATTCAATGTTTGACGAAAGTAAGTTTAATTTTATGTTTTATATTAGTTTAACATCTATTGTAACGTACCCAGTAACTTAATACCAGCAATTTGTACAAATAATATTTATAAGAAAACTAACGTAAATAGAATCAATCATAGCATTTCATACGTGTATTTGTTCGCCATATTTCGTATTATAACAATACTTCGCTACCAAATGATCCGATAAATCTTACTTACACAGCATTCGGCTTCCAAAGAATTCGCCAAGAAAAGTAATAAGCCAATAACTCCGCAACCCTTTTCATAGTATCAAGGGGAAATTTTCTTTGGCCCACAAACTCGCTTTTCAAGTTTTCAACTCTGAATTTTCTACAAGCATTTTATTCGAGCAGTTGTTGAGAGCGCTACGAGACCGCTACGAGAGCGTAATTGCTACGAGGCTACGAGGCTACGCCATGATTGCGCGTCGGACCGCGTTCAGCGGTAAACCGACAGTTTTATATTAATTGACTTCTTTGTTTTATTTCAACCGGAACACTAACTTCTGAATGTGGTCGGTTAAATTTTGATGACACGTTTCAATCTGTGGTTTCACTGATGCAATTAAAAAGTTTCCAGCGGAATGGACGATCGGTAAAGACTGTAATTATTGTGGCTAAGTATGAACATTAAATTTTCCTGTTCAAATGCGCGGATAAAATGGTCGTGGTAGATTCATATTAATTATAGACATTAAGTTGAGTCCTTTCTACGATTGATGATATCTTTTAAGAACGGAAATGTCTCGAGCTAAAGACGGAGTGAGATTATCAAAATTAATAGTTTAGAAACATTAAAACTGATAGTATAAAATGAAAGGCAAGAAAGACAGACAACATTGAGAGGGTAAAACTTGCTAAATTATAAATTATAGTTAACTTTTTAACATGTCAAGGCAATTGTATGTCCTTTTTCTTATCCTACTATCCTACTAATATTATAAATGTGAAAGTTTGTGTCGATGGATGGATGGATGTTTGTTTGTTACTGTTTCACGCAAAAACTACTGAACGGATTTGGATGGAATTTGGAACACAGATAGTTTATAACATGGATTAACACGTAGAATACTTTTCATCCCGATAGTACGTTCCCGTGGAATAATTCCCGACATCCACGCGGGCGAAGCCGCGGGCAAAAGCTAGTCTTCTATACATAAATAAAAATCAATGTTTGTTTGTTTGTCCTCTACGGATTCCGAAAGGGCTGGACCGATTTCGATTAATCTTTGGCGAGTTTTTCTGCATACGCACGCGAAGGTTTAAGGGTAGGGTAGGTGTAGGACACCATGCGAACGAAGTCGCGCCGGGCAGCTAGTTGTAAATACAAATACTCATGAATACACCCCGGCAAACAATACACAAGCTGTCTGCGTACATAGAGCCGCATATTGCTTGCTTTACTGCCGTCACAGGACGCCCGCAACGTTTTATGTGCTGTGACCCGTTATGCTACGCTGTGCGGTGATGATACACACTGGCTGGCATTTATTGTATCCGTTACGTTTGATTGGAACACTGAAGTGCCAAGATTATGGCCTCTTCGTGACGCGGACAAAATTATTATTAATAATATTACACACATACTATATTTAAATTACCCCCGTGCCTTGGAAAGCATGTTAAGCCGTTGGTCCTGTGCCTGATCTCTCTCCGGTCGTGTCGGATTGTCGTCCCATCGGACTATGAAAGTGAGGGAAGAGGTAGTGCACCTGTGTCTGCGCACACACTTGTGCACTATAATATCTCCCGCGCCGGAGGCTAGTTTCCGTTGAGATTGGTCGCCATTGTCGAAATACGGTCCAGAGGACTATATATACATTTAAATTTTTAAGTTCTAATTTGGATTGTTAATTGCTTTGAAACATGGATGAATTTATAATTACTTGTTTTTATTTTTAATTATGTTTAAATAATATCCTAACTATTTAAATCCGTACGCCGTTAAGGCAGAACATGACTATGATGTAATTTAGGTAATGTAACTTTATTTGTATTTGTAAATTTAATGTTATCTTGCATGCCATGTGTATGTATTGTAAACTCACGTTTTGGAGAAATAAATAATCTTATCTTATACCCTACAGTTTTGGGACGTATGATATGCGATCTTCACTTACAATCAGTTGAGAAAGTGGTTATCAGCGAGCCTATCAATTCCTTATTACAGTGAACAAGCTATATAATAATTTATATGCTCATCACCAGGACCTTGATGAAGTTATACTCTCAATTATTTAATTTTTTTTGACATTGAATTTTACATGATATTTGCTATTTAATTTTACATTGTATTTATTTGTTGACATATTTTAAATTAATTTGACTTTGTATTTGGTATTTAATTTGACATTGTATTTGTTAATTGTCATATTTTAAATTAATTTGCCTTTTGAACTAACTTTTCACTTCAATTTTAATTAGGCTTTTAAATGTATTATTTCTGCATGTGATAATTTTATAATATGTAATGTTCAACACAATGTTAATTGTTAATGAATAAATAAATGAATGAATGAATATTAAAAAAAATAAGCTTTTCGAAAAAAACTGAAATGAGAATATGAATACTAGAAATAAGAACCTTTCTTTCTTTCTATATTATAGATTTATATTAAGTAGAGATATGTAAGGATACTGTATAAACTACGAGAAATAAAATGCTTTTTTATTTATTTATGTATTAATGATTTTGCAAAAAATATATATCTGTCATCAATCCCAATATGGTAAAAAAAAGTCAAATCATATTTCAAATAGGCACATAAAAGGCACCTTTGAATGTCAAAATTTACAAAAAAATTGAATTGATTCTAGTTGCCCCTTCCAAAAGGTAGTTTCGTATGGAGAAGAATGGGCAAGAAACTCCACCATTACTCTTTTAAAATGTTTTACAATATTATATAGGTATACATTAATTATATAATTATATGTGAAGACGATGCACCTAGAATAAAATTAATATACCACAATAGGTAAAAAGAATTAAATATAAAGCAATGACAGGTAAATTAATTATGTAATAGATACATGGCGCTCACATATTCACAAATATTGAAAAGGGGATGATTTTTTCAAGATTTTAACAAGTAATAATTTAGTGTGTTCAGTACATAATGTAAAAATAAATGTCATAAAAATTATAAATTATACAATTAAATTAGCAACCAGTTTGATTTTGTCTAGAAATTTTATGGGTCTTTACACCACAAACCTTATTGCACATTATTATGGTTATTTTGCCTCGGCCAGTAAAACTGTAATATAAGTAGTTACGATCCAAGTTATTAACTTAGTTAGCTTTAAACTATCGATTCAGTTCTGGCCTTGACACGACACTTTGTGTAGTGCTGTGTCAAGGGTAGAACGTTAATCATTTATCAATAATATTTATTGGACTAAAAACACATTTTATAATTTGATTGCGTACGAAAATAACTGCATCGTGTCGCAGCTATTAATGCCCACCAACAAGAAGACGACAACGTTCCAGATGCAAGCGAAAATACAGGAGAAATTAGAATAAAAGTCCATACCAAATATTACAAATTTAACTATACTCCAGTTCAAATAAGATTAGAAATTTAAATAAACCTTTTTTACAGTCCGTTCAACCGATTTTGACTTCTATTCTGTAGGCATAACGATGGCATTAAAAGTAAAAACGTGGTTACAATACCAACTGTTTACTGCAGCCGCTATTTGTCATGCTACCAAAGCAATAGAAGTCAAAATCGGTTAAACGGACTGTAAAAAAGGTTTATTTAAATTTCTAATCTTATTTCAAATGGAGTATAGGTGAGTGCGTATTTTATGCTTGTGGGAGTGGTATAATATGTTATAGTATAACTATGTTGGTTAAGTTCACGGTTGTTCCCACAAAATAGACGGCACCTCCACCAGTGCATCAATTAAGTCCTCAAAACCTTTCCCAGTTGTGTCCCTACCTTAACCCGGCCCGGCAGCGCACAATACGTAGCGACCGGTGTATAAGCGGCTTGATTACACAACCCAAACTCGCTGTTTATACATGAATAATTAAAGCGACCGTATCACAATGGCCGCGAGTTCGTATCAAACGAGGCTTCGTGTGTTGCTAAGAGGCGTAGGATGGTTTTAAAAGGTGGGCTTGACTTGCTGGCAGTCAGGAATTTAGGAGGAATATGACAGGGAGTGTTTGGACGAGAAGTGTAAAGCTACATTTCCTAGAATAGCGGCCGCCACATAATGGCCGCAGTGACGGCTGTTATAAAAATGAAGGCAGCGGGGTTTGATTTTACGGGGTCTGAAAACGCTCTCTAGGAAAACACATCAACTTTCGTTTATAAATAATGTTTCAGTGACGTCCTTCGCCGGTAAATAGCGGACGCTATGAGGCGGCCACTGCTTTCCTAGGGAACGGTAGCTTAAGAGTGGTCTTAACAAGTAATGCAATTAGAAAATGGGAGACTAACAGCTAAAAATATCAAAATAAAACGAAATTAACGGAAAGCCAGTAACTATAGTTTGATCGAAACCGCTGTACCGCGCCTTAGGTACGTGCGTATCGGGAGGGCAGTGCAGGCCGCTCATTCGTAAACGCTCACGGCGTCCCCCCCGCTCCCCGCCTCGCCGCGCGTTCTTAAGGCGCGGTACAGCGATATCGGTCAAACTATAGTTATCATGGTTGGAATTACGGACCATTTACACCAGGCCAATTGACGAGCCATTCCACTAAGCCAAACCATTATTGGCGTTGTGTAAATAGAGACAATCCATAACAATTGAGTGTCTTCTGGCCATTGACAAAGACAATCCATTAAATTAGAACGATTTCAAATTTTTCGGTGCCAATACCTTCCCCCACTAGTTGTGCATTGGATTGGCTTGGCTTGTGTCATGGCCTTGCGTGAGCGCATTCTTTCTTCCACTAGCTGTTTTCCGGGCGCACGTGATACAGTATTTGTTTTTATTTTTGAGTGATATGATAAGTTATAAAAGTGTTGTACTGTCGTAAAGTGTAGCTCTACATAACGGGACTGAAAAAATGTCTTTATTTTTTTAACTAAACATGTGATAGTCAATTCTAATTTTACTAGAGCAGGGATAGAATCACGTATCAAAGTATAAAATTTTTGTGTACTAGGTCCAATAAATAAATAAAATAAATTCCATTTATTCCAGGTTCTCCCATATTACAATCACAAGTTACGAAACACGAGGAAAAAATAAAAATAAAAAAAATCCTAATGTCAAATAGTCCTAAGTCCAATAGTCCAATATTGCGAAGCAAGGTTTCTAACATTTCGGGCGACTTTCTCATACACAATCTGTATTCTTCAGGATCTTCTTGAATGACCGAATGTAGATCTCCTGTCACATTCGATTAGCGATGACGCTAGTAGAAAAGCCAAACAAATTATGGGGTTGATAAGGAATCGAAATGTCCCGTGATCATAGGTCAACGAATAGAAATTAGCTAGACAATGTTAACATCATTCGATTCCATGAAACGAATTGATAGTGTCGAACGATTATTTCCATAGAGATGCGTAGCCAAGTGACACTTTTTGACAAGCGTTATCGCTAGTTTTCGATTCGTATGATGGAAACATTAGCGAAAACAATAGAATCGCTCCGAAGCGAATGCCATTTGTCTTTGTCCTCTGGACATCAATGGCCTGGTCCAACATCTTTTGAAAGTAAATTCATCGTTTAAAATTTCGAGGATGTCTTAATGCATTAAAATTAATGCATTTTCTAAGTAGCCCTTAAAGCTACTTTACGCCTATGTATTTATACAATCGTTTAATAAAGAATCTTGTTGAAACTGTCTGTAATACTGCCTTACATGTAAATGAACGACGTAAATTTTACACTATCCATTCTACTGGCCTACTGGCTTGGCCTAGTGGACTGACTCGTCAATTGGCCTCATGTAAATGTTCCATGGCTAGAATTTAGAATGTGAACATACATAACACACTGCTAAAATTGAAGCCAGCTGCAAATGTTTGTAAAAACCTTGATTGGACTATTGAATTCGCTGCCTGCATGGGATTTGACTCTAAAAAGCGGCATTCAGGCTTCCATCAAACTACGTTTTTGTACAAGCTGAAAACTATTGTATCTTATAACATTTACTGACAAAGTTGTGGTGTACAATTATTTTGGTAGTCCAATACAGGCAGGCTTTGGGTAAACAAACTTTGTTTCCCTTGGGATATACGAAAGGCACGAGAGGGGCACCGATGTGATGCCGGGCCATCAGAAATCCCGGAAAACCCATTTTTATGTGCTGAGAACAGCCCTTGAGTGTTTTACTCAGTTTGAGAGTAACATACTTACATTTTGTCCTTCCCAGAAGCTGAGCAATTATTCTTACGGTTTTCAAATAGCAAATATCCACAGCCTTAGTTTACGTTTACCCATTGTACTATAGAGATTATAGCCTATTTGGTGCTTACATGTAACCTCCGTGAGTCCGGTTAAAAGTTATTGGCAAGAAATACGAGACAAACATAAATTTGGTTTATATACATGGTGGCAGCTAGGGACATCGACGCGCAACCTGTTTCCATGGATTCAGTACATGATTCTGAACCCCCTTGCGTTGAAAATATACGTCGGTAATTTTTTTTAAAAAACTGCTGTTTCATACATTTTGACCGCATAGGTATTGCATTTTTGTATGAAACAATAGTTTTTTTTCTATAACTCACGAAAAATGTCTACTCTAGGGGTCTAGAATCATTGTTGAATTCATGGCAATATTTTGCGCGTCGATGTCCCTGAAAGCCTAGATAGAATAACAAAAGAACAAGTGGGCGTCAGATTTGGGTAACAAGCCACGACAAGAGAAAAGTATAAAAATCTGTTAAGGTAAAACGATCCCCTAGTAATTATTTATTATATCTGAAAGATATTGTTTTATTGATGTACCTCTCCTACTCATTATTATAAACAACTTTAATTTTGAGACCAAACCTGAAATAGTTGTCCCGCACATTGTGTCGATTCAAGATTCGTGCACACTGGCGCGATGCGACAGCGTGACACAAAGGCACCGCGTGTCGCGCAACCAGCGGTGCCTTTGTGTTGCGCTGTCGCGAAGCGCCTGTTTGCGGGAGCTTTTATGAGAACTGCAGATTTTTTCACGATTTCTGGAAAACTAAGTAAGAGTTTATATATTTAGAGTTGTTTAAAATGATAAGAACAAAAACTATCAAGACCCACTTAAGAGTTTTAGTGTTAACAAAAACTAAGCTTTTGGAAACAGTGAATTGAGGTATCACATCTAGTAACAGAAACTCATAATAATTAGCAACCATCTTGGCGTACAGAAATTATCTTCACGAATTTATGCGTTCAATCCAGTTGTGCCTGTAATTGCAAGGGGCGTTCAGGGGCAGTCCATGCGTAGTAACCACAGACTATAAAGTCTCTCTAGCTATTGTTCTAGGCAGAATGGTGTATAATCACAATGTATACGGACTGTTAGGCAGTAGACACGGCTGTAAGACTCAATAGTAGTAAACAATTGCACTAGTCCACACAGGTATGGTTTGAAGCTGTGTAAATGCCAATGTAAGCTATTGGAGTGTGACAATATCTGTACCAATTTCAGCCATGCCTATGTGAAATCAGCAAACGTTGAGCTTCATTGAATTAAGCGCTTCAATGCCATTTAGATTGATTGTCCTTATGGGTCTATACTTAACCTCTTTGTGCGTTTAGCTGACAAAATGTGTAACGACATATTTTTATACAGAAAATTGAAATGTGGCCAAAATTATGTCTTATGGTTTTTGTGGTTTAGTTTTATTTAATTCATTTAAACAAAAAACACGTACCTAAGTTAACAAACAATGACACATAGTCTTTAACATAAATGGCAGATTAATTACGAAATCAGTAATTTAAAAGTCTCCTCGAAGATCGCTTTTAGCGATAAGACCGCCCATTGTGTCACCCTATGTAAAATTTCTACATTTATATCTTTAATCTTTATGGTGTACATAATAAAGAGTATTCTATTCTACTCTATTCTCATTAAGTATATTTAACTACAATCAGCGCAGGACATTAACATATGTAAACATACATCAACAGAATATTAAAAGGATTCAACAATAGAGAAAAAAGTGATTTTATTACAAAGCTATTTCCATATCTCTGTTTCTGCAATTAGCTAACTACGTACCACCGAGCCGTCGCTGCGATCTGAATACACCTTTATGTTAGTTACTTTTTTAATTAATCGCAACTGAAATACGACGCTAGCTTATACGTATCAACTTAATTAAATTTTAATTTCACCATCGTGTATACAGCGTGTATCAGAAATGTGTGGCCATATTTAAGGGTGCCGTGCAGACGATCAAACTGAACAATTTGCTCCATCGGACCAACATCGTAATCGCGAAAAAATTACTAGCGGTCCCATACATTTGGGTCGAGTAGGTACTTAAGTTTTGTATATCCTATCCTAACTTCCTAACTAATATTATAAATGCGAAAGTAAGTTTGTTTGTTTGTTACCTTTTCACGCCTAAACCACTGAACCGATCATCCTGAAATTTTGCATATATGTTGTCAGGTTTACAGAAACGGACATAGGCTACCTTTTATCCCGAAAAAAAGTACTGTTCCCGAGGAAAACAACAATAACGTTCTTATGATAATAGATGGCGCCACGTGTCTTTCGAATCATGATTGAATTATATTATTATAGAAACTATAGTGGTGTGTTAGGAGCCTTTTTATTTTTATTTAAGTACTAATTAATTTTGTTAGTCTAGAGTGTCGATAGACCGGTTGTTCATCCTCCTAACTATAATTCCCCGAACTGATTCACAAATTCTAAATGAACGCGAGCGAAGCCGCGGGCAAAAGCTAGTTTATTTATATTTAATCAACAAGTGACAATGGACTCAAATATGTTAGTAACAAGATTTCTTAACCAGGGCCGTTTTAACCCATTAGAGGCCCTAGGCACTTTAGGATACTGGGGCCCTATAGAGATTCTAGGATGCAAGAGCGAGCGAAGTGAGCTCGAAATTTGTAGCACCCTGCCTCTGATAGCCCCTAGCTCCGACGCTGGCATGAAATAGTAGGTCTTATGAATCGAGGGGCCCTGGTCACTTGCTCAGAGTGGCCAAAAGAAGAAAAGAAAGCCCTGTTCTTAGCATCTATGATAGTAAACTTAACCTAACACTGCTATATATGTTAATGAGAACCCCTGCTACAAACTCAACACCGAAGTAGAAAGCTTGCAGCAGCGATTCACACACAAGCAGTCCAGTCTGCTCGTGATGCACTACAGAAGTGGAACAGCTCCATTAACACCCGGAATGCATTATTAATATACGCATTATTGTATAGGACAACTGATAATTTTTTCGCGATTACGATTTTGGTCCCATAGAGGTAGTTGGTTAGTTTGATGGTATGTGCCACACCCTTAAATATGAGCACATATTGCTGATACACGCCGTATAATTAATAACGTCGAAATTAATCAACTTTTTGAGGTTTTGCTTTGAGAAGCCGCAAAACCCTATAACCGTATTCCATGTCGAGTATATCATTAAAAACGCATTTCGGATTACAATATACCGATAATTGGTGAAATTCGGTTTCGGGAATTAAATTCGGATACAAAAGTATCTCTCAATGTCATTGTTTTATTTTCATTTTTGGCCGTGTAACACATAGTTACTTTTATATGAAATTAATCAGTAAATAATTAACGTAGGGCGGATTAAAATTTGTGATAGTTACTTGCAAAATCATTCGGAAAATTAAATGTTAATTAAAATAATGTTTTGTAATTTCAACAAAGTTAATAACATTATTATTTTTATTACCATTCGTTACGTTAACAGGCAATGTTTTATGCAATGGAACGTCAAGCGATGTTGCCCTACTTACCGAATTGATGATTGATGCCAGATAATTTCTTAAGCTGCGGATTCCTAGACGAGCGGTCCCGCCATTTATTATAACGGCCATCATGAAAATCTGTCATTTTTACCAGTATTTGACATTAAGGTGTCTAAAAACGTTCTGTATTTCGTCGAATTGTTGAGCTCCTTAAGTTCTGAGTTGAGCTACACGATAACTGACAAATACGTGCACTGACTGGACAGGTCCACTCAATCTGTATGGTTTTTCCTCAAAATACCATTTCAGACACAAATATACATGGTCTTGACATGTTCTGACCAATATTATGTCTGGACTTTAAAAGAGACTGTGACCTCTGAGTTTGTTTCGGCCTTTCTTCTCAGAGTATAAGTCAGATAGGATACGCTGACATCATCAAATTTTTAAAATATGATTGACTTGTAAAAGTGTTTGTACAAGCCTACTTACAGAAATAAAATCATTTATCATTTATTATTTAGCCGTTATTCTGTGACCGTTCAACGCTTTCTTAGGAAACCAAAGTTTTAGGTAGGTACTTACATTAATTTATATGAACTCTACGGTTACGCACTGACTCAAAAATACACGTTAAGCAGTTTCTTAGATCGAGATCTATAAACTTCACTTAGCACGTGCTTTGACTTACACATATTCCAGTCTATATTTTGAACTTGTAATTCATTTAGTTGTGCGACAAAGTCAGGAATGACTTTTAGCCAAAGTACGTGCTATGTAACGTTTATAGATTTTGGCCTGACTGCCTAACCTTTCTAGCTCAGACTCTCAAATTGCTATTAAATTTCTTACATTATAAAGCACACAAGTCATGATCTGCCTTGCCTTTTCCTAACTATATTGGGGTCAGCTTCCAGTCTAACCGGATGCAGCTGAATACCAGTATTTTACATGGATCAACAGCCTATCAGATCTTCACAACCCAGTTATTGGGTAGCACGATACCCCTTGGTTTGGATTACTAAACCACCCATCGATACTAAGGAAAAAATTTGGTTCCCATTCAATATTTACCATTCACATTACTTCTCTTTTATCGAATTACAAATCACATAACATAAAATACGTGAATAAAAAATATTTACCGTACAAACCCCTAAATTGGGATCAATATAAACAAAAAAAAAACCGTAAATAAATATTTTTTGTTCTAGGAACCGGTAAAGCTATCGGATATCTAACGCAAACTCAATCAGTACCGGTAAATATATCGGTACCGGTAAATATAGCAAGATGGGGCTACATTTTCAATTACATTGCGTCTTTTGTTGCGAGCAATGAGCAATGTTGATTGATAGGCATTGATATGCGTTGATTGATAAATTTGATTCGATTGTCGTTGTGTATATTATGATGTCGGGTTTATTTGTGGTATAGTACATTACTGCAGCAGCCACGGGCGTACCCAGGGTGGGGCAGGGGGAGGGCAGGTGCCCCCCTGTACGCCGTACCTACAGGTTAAATAGGCTTTGTATGCTCAGTGTGCATAAAAAATTAGAAACAGATGGGTGATTCTTTCACGGGAGACGTCACAAACCGTTTGCTGAAGATCCTCGAAAATTACTTTTGGAATAGATGTCTAATTAAATAATTAAAATTAATTTAATGCATATTATTATGTTTATTTATTTAACTATCTATAAAGCAGGATCTCCTGCGGGTGTTTCCCCTATACACTACTACATACACTTAATGTTTCGGGTAGCTGTCTTCGTGTAGTGTGTAGGTCAGGGTAAAACAAGCGCTGGGTACCCGGCTTAAGAAATTTCTGATTTGCCCCCCACTGGGTCAAAAGCTAGGTACGCCCATGGCAGCAGCCGACAACAGAGGCATTGATGAACGAACGTGAAAATGTGGGCCGAGCCGAAGCCAAGGCACACAAGGCTTGTATAGTAGGTACTTTTCTCAAATAATGCGCTGAAATTCAAACTAAGTAAATTAATTAGAAATTTCTGAATCAATGTCGTGCCACGATAACTTTTTCTCGCGCCAATATGTTCATTTGTTTCTTTTTGACTTTAAACGGCTCTATTTGCTAAGCCGGTTCGAGATTTAAATAAAATCTTTCATAAGTTACTTCCTTGGTTGCCATGCGTCGAAGTATAAAGTTCGTTCCATTTTTAAATTACACGACAGATGTGAGTTTTCTGGTAATTTATTCGGCCGCTAAACACGACAGATATGGATTTTCATACTAACATTGCCGCTGCTCGCATGTATTTGACCAGTACAGCATTTTCAATTTATCTCGAAAAAGGTTGTTAAAATAATGCTCGAATTTCCAAGCATGTTTGACAAATAGGTAATTTCCTTATCTATATGGAAAGTAATGCTCGTGTTCACTAACACTAGGCGATACAAAAACAAAAAATACAAAACACTTCACCAATCGATATGCCTAAATGAATGCTTAGACAACTCTAGCGGGTTGCCTAGCAACAGATTTCTAACAATATTTGATGAACACCGAACTTGCCTTAAAAAACCACAGACAAATGTCAAAAATGTAGATTTTTGAAGCTTACGAGTTGTCTCCAGCGAAAAGAATCGCCGGATGGTGAAACAGAGTGGTTGCTTTTCGATTTGCTTAAGTTTGACATTACGTAACTACGCGTAGTTTAACTTGACGTTAGTGAAAACAGGCATAAGTGATCTTTGTTAAGGTTTAGAAAATGTTTGTGTTAAAAACTTGTCAAGTCATCATTCTCCTATCCTTATCGTAATTTATTTGTGGTCAATGCAACAAGTTTTTGTCTCATAAACTTCTCTATTAGACGTCATCTCGGTAGTCACCCCCTTTCTAGCCATATCATCGTTAACAAAGTCCATCCATCCTTGGTCTTCCCCTATTCTCATAGCCATCCAACATTAAAAACTTCTTATGTTGAATCCTCAGTTGTAGCCCGCCTAATTCAAATTTTGGAAATTTGTTTCACCCGTGGTATAATAATATACTTCGCCAGGTATAGCATTCCGAGACAGATTGGTCACGTGGGAGACACAAGCCTACGTCATCACCGCTGTGTTACCAGTAGTGTGTAATAATAACTCCCCAGCCGCCTTTATTACTTGTGCGAATCCGATAAAACAATGAGGTTTTTACTAACAATTACTTTGGTATATTTTTGTTTAAACTGAATTATATCGTTTGATTACAAAAACGAAACAACAATTTAAATGCTTTATATATATTTTTTAACAGAATGGTGACTGAAAATGTTTCCATAATTCGTGTTTTGTTGCAATAAAGTGGCAACTGGATAGTGACGTAAGCATGTGTCACTCTCGGAATGCCAGACTTTGTTTTTTAGACCATGGTTCCACCTAAGAATTATTCAATGAAAATTCTTAATTGAAACAAATTTTTAAACTTTGACGATTGATATGAAATTAATGATTATTATTCAGTAAATATATCATGCCTACAGTCGCGAATTGTATTTTGATCAACATACAACGTAAAACAGAGCAGCAATTTGCAAAAAAAACCAAAGAAAATTTGAATTTGGCGGGCTACAGCTGAGGATATCCAAGACATATTCTATCCATGAGCCAAACGTTTAAATCCGATCAACCATTTTGCGTAATTGAAATACACTTCTGATGTCGAGTTTCCTTATGTTTTAATGTAAATTAGAACACGTGCGACTATTAATCAGATCAGTTATTGAGCACTTTATTATTATTAGACATTCCTATGATAATCCCAAGATGTTTTCTTAAGAAATTGGTATCTACGTATTCTACTTCAAAAGTACATTAAAAAAGGGGAAATATTTAATTGATCTTTTAAAAACTTATTGACCGTCTATGATGTACGCTTTTTTAAATTTATGAAAGTCTAAAAACAATTTGGGGTTTTAATGATTCACGTTTTTTAAAAATAAATAAGCCTCTTTTTAACTTTCTGGCCTGCACACCAAAATAGGAATTATTTGATGTTCACAAAAAGAAGCGCATTCATTATATTAGAGCGTTCATTAATGTTTGTAGCAAAACAAAATGGGAATTATTTGATACATACACATACATAAACTTACGCGTTCTTCCCATGGGGGTAGGCAGAAACTACACAACGCCACCTGTACTTAAAATTACCTGCTGGAATTATTTGAGGCTCGATTAAATACATGCCTTAAAAAAGCCTTAACGAGCAGACGCACCCTGAACAGCAATACTACTAACGTGGCTAATATTTTCACCAGAGTATCAGTTTTTCATATTAAGTTCGTAGGTACCGATACAAGAGAAGATAGCATGGTTTATATAACAAATAAAAAAGATGTAACTTACATGGATACTACTTCATCTGCACTAACACCAAATAGTTCGGAATCCAATTACTGAAAGAAGTTGCAAATCATTTCACCATCCCAAAACCGAACAGGTTAAATTGACCCCTCTACCCACAAGCATTCCATATAAACAGAAGGTCAAGTTCAACCGGTCGATCGATAGCCAACAAAAATGGTCCCAATTACGTATTCTGATGGCGTCTGGCTGAACTAACGAAGTAGGGATGTGTGGCAGGTAGGTACTCGTACTTAGGCGACACGGAATCGGTCCCTGCCGATAAGTAGGATTTTTATTTTTTAGGCGAGGAGCTTGCCTCATTGGGTTTTGTTTATCGATGAGAAAATCGGTTTGGAAATGAGGAGAAATGAAATGAAATGAGGGACAGTTGTGTGATAGTTTTAATAGAGAAGTTCTCTAGAATGAGTTAAAATGTTTATTTTTTGTAATTCCTAAGTAATAATCTGAGTCTATACATCTGTACATATTATAAATGAAAGTCGCTTTTTGTGTCTGTCTGTGTGACCGCGTTTTTCTTCTAAACTACGCCACGGATCTTGATGCGGTTTACACCATAATGTAGAGAATTTATTCCTGAAGGTTTTTGTGCATACATTAATATTAAATAAAATATAATTAATAAAATCTTGATATTTTGTCAAGTTGAAAAAACCGTGCAAAGCCGGGGCGGTTCACTATCGCTAGTATATAATAAATATGAATCTAAAACGTCACATCCAAAATTGAAGAAATTTATATTTTCTTTTCAGGTAAACAGTAGGTGATAAAATTTTGAATAAAATTTCAAAGCATCGTTCTTGTATACAATTTGTTACACAGTTTTAACAATAAATCAAGCAATACTGAACGACCCCTATAAATTATAATTTCGCTGGAGACTGTAATCTGATAATCTAATTACAAATTAAATAAGCAATTTGTAAGATAAATTGTAGCTATTTTGTTTCAGTGATCGGTTTTTGTAATTACTCTTAACCTTTGTAAGAATATTTAGCAAAACCTTATTAGCCGCGCTTGTCGTTTGCGAAAATATGATAAAAGCTAATTGGTACCTACCTAATGTTTTTGGTAAGCCGGACGTATGTTACAACCTCAATTAATAATGTGTGGTAAAACAAAAAAAAACTATATTTTTATGTTTAAAGTAGGTAACAAAAGTAAAAATCGCCCTGTATACTTAAAATCTATTATTACGGTATGTAATTTTTACTTTTTTCCACTGTTGTTGTGATTTTTCCAAGTGTGCATGGAACGATCCGAAAAATTCACCCTGTATATTTTTTTAAAATTGTAATAATAATCATTAAAATAAAACTAAGGTAAGACATGACGAGATGGCAGCCTAAAAAGTAAGCCTCACAAATAAAACATGAAAATACGGCAATTTTTTTCACAAAGTAAAAATGAATAACTTTTCCGGAACTCCGATAACCTATAAATGTACAGACAAATCCAAACGTTTTTATAAAATTAATGTTGCACGTTCCGTGCTTATAAGATAACTGGGTAAATAAATATATTTCTATTACGGTACCATAAATAATTCACGAGTTGAGATCGCCGTGAAATATGGTAGCCATGACTTGGGGTGAATAAATAGAAATTGCTCTCAAAGATTCACCGATTTTTTTTTCTTTTTTTTACTTTGCTTGATTCCTTCGTCACGTCATTAAAGATTTATGGTTAGACTTCTATTTTTATGGTCGGCTCTTTGGATAGATCTCAATGATATTTATTTGTGTACGTGTGTATGTAATATATTTATTTGGTTGGGTTGTAGATTTCTTAGTGTGCGGTGTACCTTTTAGCGGTGTTTGATTGAGGTTGGGATAGAGATTGATTGCAGAGCGTTGCTGTGTGCATAGTGACCTTTTTAATATTTGGGTGATACATATATATATAAAGTCACGCCTTCTCCCATGGTGGTAGGCAGAAACTACACAAAGCGCGGCCTTGCGCGCACGCCAGTTGTGAGTACCTACTACGCATCTGAACTTTCTGAAGAACATCACCAATAAGGTCTCTGTATTTGGGTGATGTTACCCATATTGTAGCGTGCCACTAAATGTCTTGTAAAACCGGAGTTTAAAATGGCGACCATTACAACCAGAAAAGCGTCGAGACAATGAAGCCAGGCAAGTCAGGGAAATGATTTAACTGTCTTGAAACCCGGAACGAAATTGCAGTGCAATGTGGCTTGAAAATACAATGTCGTTGTTGTTAAGTTCGTTGTGAAAAGGACTTGCTTGCTTTTATTAGTTCTGCTGTTATGCGGAATTGCTGTGATTTGGTTTGGAGGTTACGGTTCTAACCCCTAGGACCGATAAAGAAAATAAACCACATTTTGGCTCGCTTGCAGCACATATCACTAACTGCGTTTATCTTTAAAAGTATTTAAAACATCTTTCTGTGCAACTGGGCCCTAGCCGGGTTAAGGTATGTCATATTGTCACTGTCAAACTGTCACTGACAGTTCGATGCGCTAGCCGGACAGACAGGCATGGTGCGCGGTCTGTTGGCCCCGGTATCGCGGCATGAGGGCGTTATACTTACCACTTGTTATTACTTATCTTGTAGCCGGTAGCGGCATCTACAACGCCATAAGCGAGCTACGCGTCACACTGACGTCACGGAAAGTCCTGCATGGCGCAAGCAAAGTTTATCGCGCAAATAGCATATATACAACGCCCCGACATCAATCGTCGGGCAGTTGCCATCCTGACACGACACCCGTGTGTTCGGAGGAGGGAGGATCCTCCTCTTCTTTAAGGAGGTATGAGAGAACTTTACACCCTGTTCCTCATAGCTCTATAATCTAGACTTTAACTGGAAAATTAAAATCTAGGTACTTATTACTAATATTGATGAGGTCTCACCTTTGGTTTGGGGTTCGGAACCCTTTGGATTCTTATCAGCTAGCTTGCTGGTCGCATGCGAAACCTGGAACAATGACAAATTTTATTTGTTTATACTACATATCACTAAAACAGTTATTTTGCAATGAAAAATTAACATCTACTACATTTTTGTAGATCTGTGAGCATGACCTCTTATGCTTCTTGATTAAAAGTCGAGTCCGTAATATCGTCATCCATCACTCGATATCCTGAAGCGAAAAGAATATTCAAGCTCTAAGCGTAAGTGCCTACACGTACACGTGTAAGAATAAAAAAAAAATATTATCCACACTCGCAAATCTTGTCCATATTTTAAACATAACCTAAAATAAACACAACCTAAATTAGAAAACACACACAATGAACAAACCGGTCTATCTACGTAAGCTAGAAAACAAAAAATAAATTATAAGGAAGAAGAATTTTCATCACGTTTTTCACACTGCAACTTCAGAACCAAAAGAAAAAAAACTGGCCCAACTTCCCCGAGGTTGTAAGGGCGTGAGCGATCGCCCGTCAAATATTTTGCCTTTGGGAGTAGCCTGTCAACGGCCGGGCGCCTAACTTTGTGCCCAGGACAGAATACTAAACTAAGGAGTCCGAATTAGTTGGGGACTTAAAATATTGATGTAGCCTGTTTTTGCGAACAACTTAAGCGTTTCCGAACGAAGGATGTGATGTCACGCAACTGTCAAATGGTTGGAACATACACTTCGAAATTCGAACGGTATTAAACTGTTATGTGGCGGTCACCGCTCTTCTAGGAAACCGCAGCCTAAACTTAAGATCACGTCCATCTTTTAGTAACGTTTGATATTTTCTACTTCTTTATTGTTTGTTTTAAATGCTCCTTTTATTTCCTGTGCGTGTCCCAAATAAAATATATTTCTTTCTTTCTTTCTTTTCTTTTTATCACGATTTCGTTGGCTCGCCGTAAAGCTTGCTGGTTATCACAAAGCCGTTCTGGTCGTGACAAAACCAGCTGACAAGCTCGGTGTGTGGCTGCTCACAGTAATCATGCGTTCGAAACCGCGCTATCAGCCGGGTAGCCTACAGCTTCGGGTGTATGTTACGTCCAATTTCGGTTCTTATTTTTCTTTTTCCTGTTAGTTACTGCTAAGACGTCATATACAAAACATTTATTATTAGAAGTAAAGCGTCTGTTTATTTATATCGTCGGTTCGAGCCCTTGTTTTCCCCACATGTTGTTATTTTATCAAGTTGTGGTGTCTTCTAAAACACTTGCCGTGTATTACGAGTACATAAGACCTCTTTAAATTTTTAGTTAGATATTCCGGTTATGTTGCGAAAAATATTAATTACAGTCAAGGCTTTAAATGTCACATGATTTATTTTTATATTTTCTAACGTAGGATGTATTTGGGAGAGTAAAATATATATAATAGTAAAATATAATACTTAATCTAGAAAATACAATTCTTTGGCGCATGAGCGCAATAGATCGTCTCAGCTAATATTCAGTGCCTACTTAAATTCATCTAAACTATTATGAAACAAAATCCTGAAGCCTATTGCGGTATTAGCACACCGATATCTTGCACACGAAATAATATTCACCACAAAATTACGTATAGCAATCCATAACTTATCACAGCCATTTTCTTTCCCCCGCCATTTTTCGTGTACCAAAAACGGGCCGACCCTTCGTACGGGGTGGGTACAATATTTAACACGACACTGTGCCCCGGTTGCCTGTTCAGCCTGTTTACACCTCTCCGGAGCTATTCCGACATGTTAGCGGACATGCGGTGATACCGTCAGGGTTTATTGCTTGTTTTTTTTATGATATTTAACATCATGATAAATGTTTCAAGTGATATTACCGGGACGCATTTGCGCGGGAAAAGTGACAAGTTTATTTTTTATCTGTGGCTTGTGTGTAGGGATATTGGTGCGTTCCTTTTTTTATATTTTGCCGTCAGTTTATGGCCAGCTAATTACACACCCTATTCGTTCGTTTCGTTTTATAAACTTCCTTACGTGTTTTATTAAAACGAAATAGGTGAGAATTTTTATATTATACTTTATCATTTTAAGTTCCTTCATAAATCTCTTATTAGTATTATGACGCCGTCCTCGCTTTCATAAGATATTTTTCTTCGGAGCTAACCCTGTATTGCGGTACTGTAGTCGCTTGCATTTTATGAGGCAACTTTAATAAATAGTGACGGTGTTAACCCGGCGCTACTTTGCATACCCCTCGAGTGCCATGGTTTGTGTTAAAATGTAAATAAGTCTTGTGAGATAACTATTTTCTTATGAAGTCAATGAATATTGAATTGGGTGTATTAATTGTGTTGGCATGAAACTTGACAAACAAATTAAAAATTAATAGAAGAAGAGCGTTATATGGTTTTATAGCGTAGGTATGCATCGATATTATGCACAATGAATCATATTTTGTTCAACATACAACCTGACACTGACCTGCAAATTGTAAAAAACGTAAGAATATATGGATTTTGTGGGCAACCTGGTGCTTCCCCCTTAAAGGCACTAATTATTTTTCTCAATATAACTTAGGCATAAAATTAGCAACATAATATCCGACCAAGTTTGACGAGGAACCGTCGTCAACGTCTAAGTTCCCGTCACTAAGTTGCGGCTCTTGTCTACGAACTTCGTCTGCAACTGGAAAATATTTTATTTCTTGCCTTTTCCCGCCGAAAAAGACATTAATAATGGCGTCTATGCATGAGACACACGTTTTGAGAAAAGTTTTGTTCGAAACAGTCAAAGATACCTATGTGAAGTGTAGGCCTAGAACTCCTAATTCGCCGTGTTGGGATTACTGGCAGTTTTATACAAATAGGTATGTATCGATTCAAACTAAGTTTTAAAACGACATTCATGACATAATACTGGCCTTAAATTCAGTTTCGGAATACGAATTCAATCACGAGTCCCCGTTACGAAACCATTCCAAATTCCAACTCATTTGAATTTCGAACCGAAACCACAAAATAAATAAAAAGAAGTTGTAAAATGTCATAATGCCACTTTTATTCTTTTGTTCAGAACAGTGAATACGAGTATTACATAAAACATATTTATGTAGATGTCGCTACTAGCTACTACAACTTGAAATATCTCATTCGACACTTTTCACGCGCCATCAATTTTCACGACACAGTTGAGGTTATAAAAGAAAATAGTTTACACTACAGTTGTTAGAATAATGTTAGAAAATGGGCACTTGTAGCCATTTTGGTTTTATATTTGTGTACATTATCGTAACGTTGATTTGGAGTTGTTATGAATTATTTTGCGCTCTACTTATCTTTATTTCATAGCGTACCGATTGTGATTATATGTTATGTAAGTATGGAAGGTACCTACACAGTAATACCTAAGTATAATATCGTACTTTTAAGGCTCGTGCCCACGGGCGCGACGCGACGCCCGACCCAAAGGCACCGCGTGTCGCGCGGCGAGCGGCGCCTTTGTGTAGCCCTGTCGCGTCGCGCCTGTCTGCCTTTATCGTGTTGATTTGCTATACCATTTTTTTGTAAGAATTATGTTTTAATACCTACTGATATAAGTTAGGTACAACAGCCTATACTGTCCCACTGCAGGGCAAAGGCGTCTTCTCATACAGAGACGGCACGAGCATTGATCACCACGCTTGCTCAAGACGGGTTGGCGATTTCAGACTTATATTAACTATAAGTCCAGGTTTCCTCACGATGTTTTCCTTCACCGATGTCAGTAATGTCCAAGATAAACTCTGAAATTACATATGGATTGAAAAGGTACTTATAAAAACTTAGAAATTCAACCTACTAATAAGCTTTTTGTTAATTATACCCACAGAGCCTTTGACGCAAAACCTACATAAGCCTCAACACGGGTGACTCACAAGTTAGTTCAAAGCGAACCTAAAATTTTGTTATAAGTGGCCTGACCACAATAGGTTAGAAGGCGCAGTTAGAAGTCTCGACCTTTACCCAAGTTTCCCTCTCTAAATTATAGAAGCTAACCTCTTTGGGTCAAACCTAAAAATAGAGCAACATCCATAATAAAAAACAATAAAGAATCTTCTCGTGTCTTTGAAAAATTAAAAATAAAAATGGTCTTCAACCTTTTCCATTTAATTTTTAGAAGCGTTCTATTTTCAAAAGCTAACCGAAATCCTGTGTCTAAAATCGTAATACAAAAGAAATACAATTATAATACACGAGAAGGCACTCAACATTTTATACTTTTGCCCAAAAAAATATATAAGAACTTTTTAAAGGCAATTTTAACCCTATGGACATTCAATTGAGGGCAGCGGGAAAGTGTAACAATTCCGGTGGGAACGTCCCGGGAGGCGAAGTGACCGGCGGCGAAGGGTTAGATACGGTACCGATTTATTTCTATTACAGAACCGCGAGCGGGTGTGCGGTCAGCGTACTGAGAGCATGATTATTTCATCCTAACGTTGACCAAGCGATTGTTAGCGAGCATTTATTTAAAGCTGATCCTATGCTTATTGGTAAGTCGATAGCTTTAATGTTGATGTCTGCAGCCCGGAGAGTTTTTTTTTTGTGTAGTCTGTCATACACAAAAAAAAGATTTCTCCGGGCTCCTCCTTTATTTATTTTAGTTATTAATTAAACGATCACTGCTGATTTATGAACGCAGTAAGTGGCATAAACATAGGTACTCATAGTTTCGAGAAAACGGCGCCCAACTTTTTTTTTTGATTTTAGTAACATTCTTTTTTTTGGCACTTAGATTATATCCAGTTACTTTAGAGTAAAGAGAAAAAAGACACAGTTTTCTAATATCGTATTCATTCTCGTCTGTTTGACGTTTAAATGATTAAAAACTCTTTATTTTCAGCACTTTAAATTTTAAGCTAAGTATACATTCATGCAATCCATGAACGTAGTCTTCTTCAATCTTTGTTAGTTACTGCATTTATAAGTACGAAAAACTCAGATTTTTAACAAAACATAACATCACGCCTGTATTCCTCGAAGAGTTAGGCAGAGGTGTACCTATAATAATAATAATTTATTTATTTGTCAGATAACATGATCCATTATGGTTAGTAACAACAGGAGCGTATAAACTATGTTAGTAGGTAAAGAATGTTAATATAAATAACATTTAGAACATTTTATTTTACCGTCCCATCCACGATGCTTTTCCAGAGCGAGTGTAACGGACACTGGTAATTACTCGAGACTATCCTCAGAATTTCGTTGCTGCTGCCGCGTACTTTGCCCAACAGTATAGCCAAAATATTCACTCAGCGGTTTATGGACTGTGACCAAATGTCCTCCTACCTAAGTCCAAAACGCAAATTTGTGAAATAACTAAAACTACATCGATCCACAGGACAAGGCTGCTTTTCTCACCGTCCTAAAGAAAGTCTTCTGAATTTTATCGGCACCCTATTTTTGAAATATGTACTTGTGTTAGTTTTCAATACTTACTAAGTTCGACTTAGGTAGCTAAATCCCGACTTTTCTTTTACAGAAATTAAAAACCATTTTGCCAAAAATATTCGCCAGACAACAAAAGAAGCACCCCTCTCCCAGTGTATTACATTCTTAACCCTTCACAGAGAATAACTTGCGGGTCAAGATGTACCGATTGGGTTTTTCCCGGATTAAATTTCAGGCACTTGGCTCTTTTGGGGTGTAAGGGTTGACGTGGGGCCGTGGGGTGGATATATATAGTGCGGCGCTGACAATAATTGCTCTGTCGCATGTCTGTGCTTGCCTTTAATACAGAAGTAGGATTCTGTTTGAATTCGGATTCTGAATTTGAATAGGATTCTTTTGGTTTGATTTGAAATGGAGTTTTTTTGGAATTGGTCCATCTCTCGCTCGACGTGTTCTACAAAGTAATTTAGCGATATAGTGGGCAATGATGAGTTAAAGTAGCAAAATGTTTCAGAATTCGTCAGGAGTTGGTGAATCGGAAGAGTTACATCGTATCTGTCGCATTTCCGATCTCAAATCTATATGTAACTCAAGTACTTTTCAATAGAATAGAATGGAATACTCATAGTAGAGAGTATTAAACATCATGAACATTAAATATAAATGTAGAAATTGTAAGTACAGGAGATGACACAGTTTCAATAATATTCAATTATAAATTAATAGAAAATACTTAGTAGTTTACCAACAAAATTGTGGTCGTTGAAAAAGCGAAAGCGTTTAAAGCAATGCGAAAAACCTCACACAAACGACAATACCTACACGGGAAAAAAAATCTAGAAAACCCGAAATCCCAATTCCAATTATACCAGGATTTATCTATTCCACCATTTTGCACTACAGATTAATTAGAAAAACGCGAGAGTACACAATAAATCGCTCTAAACTGTTGCCATAGCAACGACAAACATTGTAATTGAATTTCAGAGCTGTATGTAATGTGTTTTATACAAATCGCATCCAAAATCTGCGTTCATAACTTTATTTCTAGTTCGAGTTAACCGTGACAAGGGTGTTGTCAGTTACACGCAGATCTCAGTACTGCCAACCTGATCGATACAAACCATATTTTATGTCATGCACGGATTATATTCCTATTAGATGTTGGTTTTAAGTTGTGCCAACATTAAGGTGAGAATTTTTGGTGATCATTATCATAACCATGTTTAAATTAAGCGAGTGATTTATAAAGCGCTTAAAAGTACATGCCATGTGAATTATGAGAGACAAATATTTAGCGCTTTACGGCTGAAATACAAAAACAGTAAAGCTAGCTGTATGTCAATATGTCATTAGTGTCATCTATTTTGATGGAGCTGTTGTTAATTTTTGGAGCTCCTAGAATTGTATCTTTGAATAATTCTGTAGGAAATTAGTGTAGTCTTGATTGTTTGAGTACTTTCCTGAAGTTGGCTAAGAGATCTACTAATTTTATTAGCCAGTCACTTCTGCTAGATGTGTTTTATTTGAGCCAAACTTAGGTACCGTAAATAAAAAGTAGAAAGAAAGAATCATGGAAAAATAACAAACAACATAAAAACTTAATTATTATGGTACTCGCAAAATAACCCGTTAGAAGCTCCGTGCAGAAAATAAAACATTTCGTCATTGCAACAGTGTAAAATTGTCACTCGTATAAATTTTAACAGCTAAACATAAAGAAAACGGACATTATATTTTTACCGTTCCATTTCTAGCAACGTTGCATCAATACGAAAATAGAATATCGCATGACCATTCTAGTGTTATGTATGCCAGTTATAAAATTCTCAATTTGAATGTATTCAAATGGAACTGGCCGCGACACGGCAACTCCCCATTTTGCCGGGAAAATATAATTAAATTTTTATTTTTAAAGACCGAATAGTTGCTGTCTTTATATTTTTTTAGGTAACTGGCGTTCCGCCTCTGCTTGGCATGGTTTTTTGACTTGATAAAACATCGAGATTTAATTGTTATGTGTAATTTTAATAATGATTGTAAACTATTATAAACCTCCTGGAATAAATTCTCTAAATAATGGTGAAAACCGCATCAAAATCCGTTGCAGATTTTAAAAGAACAATGCGTAGACCTGAAAAGCGACTTTAATTTATAATACGTATAGATTACGGTCACGATTTACGACTATTCATTTACTTTGATTACGTATTTCCATTTTAATAAATTAACAGACAACGATAGTTTTGTAAATAACCTTTATTTCTTTAAAAACGTTAACACGAAAAAGGAAATCGCAGTTTGAAATCAACGTTCTATTTCTTTTCTAGGCTAGCGTGCTCTATCTGCAGCCACATCTTTGCGGACGAGGCTGTGGTTCAACGCAAGACTATCGGCATTGGAAAAGGCTTTGGATTTCAATTCAGTTTCGTTATTGGATTTATAGTTTCTTTTTCCATTACTTAAAAAATAATAAACGCCACGAAAATCTTTAAAAACACATAACATAACATCACGCTTGTAATCTCCGAAGGATTAGGCAGAGGTGGCTATAGTGCACCCACATTTCGCCAGTTACGTTTAAGTCCCATATTGCCATCAACTGGGCACAGATCCAGATTCCGGGCTGCTACTGAGAAATCATTGGTGAAAAAACCCAATAAAACTTTGCCTGACCGGGAAATCGAACCCAGGACCTGGAGAAGCGTTTGCTACCCCTAGACCAACGTGGCTTAGAAAAAATAAAGTATTACAATGTTGGAAACTCCATTTGGGAACGATTTTCAAATGAACTGTAACCGAGACTGCAGGTTCTAAATTCAGATATGTCACAAGTCCACACTTTTTAATTTCGACGTTGCCAGTATCAAAAATAAAGCTTGCGAGCTAGTGTAATTAAGTTTTTCCATTCTGCAACTCTTCTTTGATGAGTTATTTTCAGTCGCACCGCGACGCGAATGGAATTTCAAATTTAAAAGTTTCCTTGTCATCGCTGCGCTGCGTTCGCTGAAATTCAGGAACTGATGCAATTTTTAAGAGCAGCCCCGTTTTACTGGAAAACATCAACCGTCCTAGTTTTCGCGGTCTTTTTAGGTTCCATATTTAACGTTGAATTAGTGCCGCTATGCTTCTTTTTTCCCGCGGGAGGTGGAACGTGAATTAGTTTTAATTTTAAAAGAAAACAATAGCGGTTGGCCGTTTGCCAAAGCTCGGCATGAATTCATAAAATTGAAATTTCACGAACAATTTGCAACGTCAATTGTTATATGGTTAGTCGGGGGTGTAAATATGAATTTTAAATTGCGGTAACAAATTTCGTGGTCTAAAATGCAAAAATTTCGCTCAAATGTATATTTCAATGGGTATGTTTAAATTTGAAAAAATGATTTTTTTGCTGTTATAAAAATACAGGGGCGTTACTAACTGACTGTATAATGTACAGGTAACTCGAAACATATTTTAGAATATAGAGTGAGAGCCATCATCACCATCACCCACAGCCCAACTTAACCCACTACTGAGCATATCTCTCATTCCTCTTTTTCCTGTTTTCTTTTCTTTCTTTTTTTCTTTTTCTAGTGCCAATCTTCACGCTCCTGTGCCAGCCTCATTCAGGATCTACCCGCGATGGCAACAATATCGTCCGCCCATCTCGCCGCCGGACGACCGACATTTCTTCTTCCAGTCCTTGGACGCCACTCGGTCACTGACCTACTCCACCTGCCATGACTGCGACTTACCAGTCCTGTCCAGCTCCATTTGAATTTCATAACTCGTTTTCTGATACCGAAAACCTTCGTACGTCTTCGGATGTTGATGTTTTGAACACGGTCTATAAGCCGTATGCCAAGCATGGAACGCTCCGTGGCTCTCTGTGCAACTCTCACCCTGTATACAGCCTCCTGCGTGAGGGTCCACGTCTCAGTGTAGCGGTATCTACATCGCCACATGCGAGCTACACGTCACAATGACGTCACACAAGATCCTGCATTGCGCAAGCAGAGTTTACCGCGCAACTAGCATACAACGTCCCGACATCAAAACGTCGGGCAGTTGCCCACCAGACACAACACCCGTCTGGTCGGAGGTTCCTCCCTTTTCCATAGAGTATGAGTCAACTTTACACCCTGTTCTTCATACCTCTATATCAGCACCGTACGTCATGGTGTGCGAGTACCTACCACTGATTTTATATTAAAAAAAACTGATCTAATTAACCTGACAGCTGGCTTTGACAACTATACAGAGACCTACCGAAAAAAAATTACTTAATGGATGGGCTCAACTGTCACATGTCTGTTATTTGATAAACATAGACAATTATAAATTAGGTTAGCATTGAGAATTCACTAGTAAATTATTTTGTTTAGCTACCTACGTGTTACCACGGAGATTATTACCTAAATATGGTTCGAGCAGCTGGTCTACATCCCACTATATAGCATAAATTTTAACAAACGGCGACTTTGGATGAAAGTTTACATTTAAGTTAGATACGTAAGCCTACTGTTAAAAGTGTAGAATTCAAATCTATTGGAATGCTGCACTCGAAATTTTAAATTCCGAATGGAACACCGAATCATGTCCGATAGAAAAGAGAAAAAAAAACCAATCGTTGAAAAAAAAAAACATCGCCATTGAATCGAAAAACAAAAGGATTGGAGGAATCCTTGCTGTGAATGGTCGTATCTATAAAAAGGCGCCAACAATGGCCGCCGACTGAAAAGAGATTTCAGAAATCAGAGCTATCATGGAAACAATAAAGATTTTTTTTCGCATTGACGTATACTTTTGAGGTAAAAACGTCTGCGGTTCGTTTTTAGGGTTCCGTACCCAAAGGGTGGCACCCTTTGGGTACGGAACCCTAAAAACGCAAAATCTGACACGAGTGCAAAAAATCCAGGGCGTTAGATACTAGACTAACGAAGTAGCAAAAGAACTTATGGCATATGACACTAAAAAACAAAACAGAATCTGTATTTTTTCGAACATCAATTTGGTTAACTTGTCTTTATAAAGGCTTTTTAGGGTTCCATCCCCAAAGGGTGCCAACTGAACCCTATTACTAAGCCTCCGCTGTTCATCCGTCCGTCCGTCCATCTGTCTGCCAGCGGGCTGTATGTCATGTACCGTAATAGATAAACTGTTGAAATTTTCGAAGAGTGTATTTCTATTGCCGCTATAACAACAAATAATAAATATAAAATAAAGTTAAAAATTCAAGGAGGTCTCCATACAAGAAACCTGTTATTTTCGGCGTTTTTTGCCTTGTAGTACGGAACCCTTCGTGTGCTAGTCTGATTGGCACTTAGCCCGTTTCTTTAAGGTTTCCGTACTCAAAGGGTGCCAACGGGACCCTATTACTGAGGCTCCGCTGTCCGTCCGTCTGTCTGTCCGTCTGTCACAGGACTGTATCTTTTGAACCGTAATAGGTAGACACTTGAATTTTTTACATAGTGTGTACTACTATGGTCGGTATAACAACAAATAATAAAAATAAAATAAAGTAAACATTTTAAGGGGGACCCCGTACTAGGAACGTGTTTTTTTTAAATAAAAGTATAAAAAATGTAATGTTCAATATTGTCGGTATAGTGGTACGGAACCATTCGTGAGCGAGTCCAACTCGCACTTAGCCGCTTTTTTTCCTCACGTAATAATATTTGGTTATGTTTGCCTTGTTTTTCATGTTAACGTGTTATTGTTAGAGCGGCCATTTGCATTTTTGTCGTTTTCTTAGTTCTGTCGCGTGGAAATGTTGAGCTGTTTTTGGTTTGGGATTTGCGCAATCCGATTGAATATTTTTGCTGTTTGCTGCGGGTCTCATAAAAGTTTAGAGTTTCATAAATCATTATTGTATTTACTTACTTGTAGTATGGATTATAAAACTCTTTGATAGGTAGATAGTGTAGAGGATTTTTCAGGATCAGAAATATGTGTATGTCATATTTGAGATTGTGATACATATCATCAAACTAAGCAACTTTCTCCGTGGGACCAAAATCGTTATCGCCAAAAAAATCATCATCTGGTTTGTACCACACCCTTAAATATATATGATCATTATGACACTATTCCCCTTCCCACGTACTATCTACCACCAAAGAAGCATCTTCCTGCAGGGTGTTACCTTTCGTGCTCCACTTGGAAGTCCCTGAACCGTCTCCGAACACAAGTGGGAAGATGTAACTCCAACCTGGTAAAGTGGGGCTACCTCGATGGAACGGCAGCTGGATGTGGATGTGGAGCTATGTCGCAAACTATGCTCCACCTTCTATCTTGCCCTCTGTGTCCCAAAATTTGCAGTCAAAGTGACCTCTGTGCTGCCACCGATGACGCCGTGGAAGTGGTGAAGTTTTGGGCCAACAAAATTTGAGAAATGTCGTGCCAGCGACACGAAGAAGCTGAAGAATATGACCACACCTTTCTGATACATGCTGTATAGGTCTATCTACCTACCTAAAATCCTATACATTTAGTTTTAGAAGTAGAGAAAAATGCTTACACGCAAAGAATATCTAATACTTGCATCTTTTCCAGAAAATGTCAAAACAATATTTTATTTACAAATCTATGACACATCAAAGTTGCTACTGTATGTAGTGGCCTGAAAGATTGGATTCGTGTTATTTTGCATCTAAATGTTCAGCTGATTCAGCGAGCCAGGTTGAAGCATGAGTGAAATGTTTTGGGATAAGGGCCCGACACATATACCACAACTACACTACAACGACAACACGTGGACAGACGCCAACTTGTATGAAAGTGAATAGTTTATCCAAACGGACCACATTTGGCCGTCATAATTAACCATGTGGGTGATACCGACCACATCAAGGCCACATCGCAGCCACAACGCAACCACCAGCGAGACCGCACACAAGCGGCCGGCCACGTCGCAAATACAACGATCTGTTTGTCTGCAAGTGAAAACACTAGCCACAACGTAACTACATCGACTGGCGACAACGCCACCACATCGAAATTTTGTTGTTACGTTGTAATGGAAGAAGCTGCAGTGACACTATTCATACGAAACCACTGCTTGCCCACATTTTGTCGCTACGATGTGGTGTGGTGGTTGTACGTGTGTTCGGGCCCTAAAAACAAGCCACGCGCCACCCCTGTCATAAAATAAAACGACTGGCTTCCTTCAGGTGTAGGTATTCAAAACATTTCCTTTGACAACACATTATTATTTATCCGTTTTTACCCTTAAACCTTCAATGAATTCCAACAAGAAATTCACGGTCATACCCAGGTAAAGCCAAGGATTACCAACTTTAGTTTTCCGTATATTCAAATCACAACTATCATTCTTAGGCCCACTTCCACCGCCAATCACTAAACACGTTTAGCGCTAAACGAGTTTAAAACATCATTCTGTGTCTGTCATCTTCAAAAATTTGACTGAAACAGAATTATGTTTTAATCTCGTTTATTGCTAAACGTGTTAAGGCTCCCAAAGACAGGCGCGACGCGACAGCGGTACACAAAGGCGCCGCTCGTCGCGGGACACGCGGTGCCTTTGTGTCGGGCGTCGCGTCGCGCCTGTGTGCACGAGCCTTTAAGTGATTGGCGGTACAAGTGAACCTTAGACAGTTGTATGAAATGGCTATTACACAGAAAATTGAGGTAGGGTAGGAATTTGCTTAACAATAAATCCCTGACTGTACAACAAAGTAAAAATAATATCACACATTGGTTTTACAAATAAAAAACACGTTCTTTACACCGGGGGCGGGCCAGCCCCAATACCATCCTGGCAATGATCGCCGACAGGTTGGACTGCCCTTATGTGGCAGGCATGTTGCTGTTCCATTGCCGGTTAGAAAATTATAATTATTGTGTTTTATTTATTTTATTTGATGACCAATAATGCCATTTAATTTTAATTCAATTTATTTATTTAATTTAACTTAATTTTTAATTAATTTTTCCTATATTTGTCTGTGTATTGTTATTGTAGTTGTGTCCCTAATAATGAGTCGATTGTTACTTGATAATGAATAATAAATAAATAAAAAAAATACAAAGAAATGCCATCTGTTTGAAGTAATGTAGCACTGGCCGGCAACGAAATATTTAAATATTTGTCAAAGGCACTCATAAAGTCGGATGTTACCCAACGAAACTTCGCGATTAATATTTGCGCAGCGGCGCGTGCGCTCACAAGCGGACAGTTGTGAAAACTGCGCAAGGGCAACTTGCATAAATGTTGTTAAGTGTACGTTTATAGTGTCATTGTCTCTTGAAGGTTTGGTTTTGAATTAGAGCATGAGAATTATATGTCGCGTGATTATTATTGAAGTACGAAGGTCTTATTAGTACTTAGAAACCTAAGAAGCAAGAATTTGTTGTAGTGATAATAACATACCATCACGGCTGTTATTCTCCAAAGGGTTAGCTTGAGATACACCTGCACCCTAATTACGTAACACACTATCTATCACAATCTGAATCATTTTGAAGCCTATTGCTAATCCATTGCTTCATGTGTCCTAAAAATTTGTCGGCTCAACAATGCAAATAACGCAATGAATTTTGTTGAACTGTCAAAATGATACCCATTCCTACTGTTAGTGTGTTATGTATGGCATCCCGGAGAGGTACCGTCATACGGCGTGAATAGGGATGCAGGGGTGAATCGGAACGAAATTTTAAAAGGGATTGGAAGATTGAAATAATATAGTTTGTTGCCAACAAGGGCACTTAATCGTTAATTATAATACAGTAAACACAGAGTCCTTTTTGGCAACAAACTATATTATTTCAATGTTAAAATCTCTTTTAAAGTTTCGTCTCGATTCACCCCTGCATCCCTATTCACCCCGTTTGACGGTATGGCTCGATGGGTAAATTCCGACAAGAGAAGAGTAGGCTTGGCCCTACAGGGTCTGTAATTGTACCTTAGCTTAAAGTCACTGTAATATCTAGTTTGGTAACTAGATCTAATAATATTTTAATACCTACTTTGTACCTATTGAATATAGTAATTTTATTCTATGCACAGTCACCAAAAGAGTTAAGTAACCAGGGTCGTCGGATATAGTTGATGTTTAGTAATAGACCGATGGATGTTTTCGAATGAAATTTAATTCGATAAATGAACTGTATGTTTTCTATTAATTAAGTTACATTTTATTCGAAAATATCCATCGGTTTCTTACTAAACTTCAACTATATCCGACGACCCTGGTTACTTATCACATTTGGTGACCGTAAATCGCTGACACATAATTGTAATTAATGTATATAAAATATTGTCATCATCATCGTCATAATTTCAGCCGATAGACATCCACTGTTGGACATAGGCCTCCCCAAAGACACCGCCACTTGACTGGTTCTGGGGGTCTCCTCTCTTAGTCCGTCAACGAAGATACCGCCCTTCCGAAAGTAGCTGATCCGTCGAAACAAGTGACCAATTATTTTTTTCGGACGAACAAAAACACGTCGGGAATAGGGACAGCTGACAAATCGTGTTGCCATTAATTATTAGTTAGCGCCTCAAACTAATCTCATCTCCGTAAGCGATACGGATTAGGAAATGCCCGTAACTTTGAACGAAACTACGGATTTCCCGCTTAGGGACTAGAGCCCCTGTGCTTCTGGCATCCAGCGGATTCCGTAGTTACTCTTTTAAAATGTTTTACAGAATATTTTAAAATAGCTACGGAGTTTCTTGTCCACTCTTCTCCAAAGCAACTACTTTTAGAAAGGGGGGGCCTAGAATAATGGTCCTATTTGAAATAAATGATTTGACTTTGACTTTCTAATATTTTATGGAACGTATATAAACATGAATATAACAAACAACAACAAAGTATTTTTCTTAAAATACAAATGAAGAAATAATTAAAACAAAATATAACTAATTGTAAATAAATATCACAAGACGACGACCTTGCAAGAATTTTCTTTGAACCAAGATCAAACAAAGCCTCTTATTACTTGCTTCATCGGTTTTAATTAGTTCCTCGGCTAATTTATGTCTCCTTTTCAAATAAACAATAACGTTTTTTAGCCTTGTACAAATTGTAATGACAAAAAGTAATAACAGACAAAAAGTCTGACAAATTGTTCTGTCCATATGTGTCGAGTCCTTGCTTCCTTATAGGGAGTCTGTTGGTGCGTGTATGACGGTAGTTATAGGGTTGGCAAAGCCTTCTAATTCAGTCAAATATTTGCCAAAACAGAGGACTGAGCGTTACATAATTATTCAACCGAAAGACGTCCACTGTTGGATATAATGCGTGTAAAAAGACACTTAACGAAGCCGAGAGTCATTTATACTCCCCGTCATTGTAGTTTTTTTTGTACTGAACCGTACCTGGGAACCTTCTGGTTACGGAGATATTGAAGGTCAAAATTCCAACTTTTACCGGCCTTTTTTACGAAAACAAGTTTTTAATCTTATAACACAACTTGAAATACCCCCACGACCCCTGCACCATTGCATGCCCCCGTAAGCACAATGTTTTGCGTGCGTTACGTTGCGCACTACCCTAAACAGCGTTTTTTCACACCAAAAATAAAATTGGTTTTCCAGCAATTATTTTTGTGCAATGTTACTTAGTTTGATGTAAAGAATGCGTAGTTGACGGCTATGTGATGGGTCTTTTTACACCCTGTATGCCACCCCAAGCATCGCCAGAACTACGTGTCTAGTATTTTATAGGTTAATTAAAATTTAGGATTGACTTAGCGTTACATCATCATTCAGCCGAAAGATCCACTGTTGGGTTTAGGACTCCCCAAAGCATAACCACAACAGTCCTGCCCTTCCCGTATCTAGCGGATTCTCGCGGCCTTCACCAGGTGGTCGTTCCACCTTGTGTGGTATCTACTCCCTGAAATGGATATGAAGCAAAAGACGTGTTTACTTAAAAAAACACCGAGCCAACAAAGCAAAATCTATCATTTTTATTCATTTATGGGTGGTCCCAGTCGCTGGAAGAAAAATATTAAAATTAAATAGATCCGATAACTGGGTCCGCGGTTCCAGTTAATTGCGGTCCCAGTCGCCGGAAACCTTAATAGAACAAAGTCCACCGACCAATCAAATTCCTATCCAACATTCTTATGACAGCCCTACACGATGCGCGTGCGCGTTCCTCCGGCCCTACTGATCTGTATGCAGCAGCCTACAAGTATCAAGGCTAACCACAACACTAAGTACTTGGTTATCTAAGAATTAATTAGTTAATTGTTATTTTACTGTCGCAGCAGCTATGTGAGCGAAGCATCTAATGAAGTGTGGTCTTCTTGGATGGACTATGTGCGTACCTGACCTTATTTAAAAAGATATGACTAAATAATAACAGCCGCACGAGTCGATCGAAGGTTAAGCTACGCTTGCCGCGGTCGGTTCGTGGATGGGTGGCCATCCATTACATATCGAGACCCCTCCGTGCCTTGGAAAGCACGTTAAGCTGTTGGTTACAGCCATTCGTATATCTTTGTCAAACGTTACTGGTAGTCAGAAGCCGAAAAATTCTCAAGAACCAGAAGGCCTAGACAAAGTAACATTCGATTAGCGATGACGTTAGTAGAAAAGCCAAAAAATGTATGGGGTTGACATAAGCTATCGAAATGTCACGTGGTTATAGGTCAACGAATATAAATTAGCTGGACAATGTTAACATCATTCGATTCTATGAAACGAATCGACAGCGTCGAACGAGTACTTCCATAGAGATGCGTAGTCAAGTGGCACTTTTTGACAAGCGTTATCGCTAGTTTTCGATTCGTATGATGGAAACATTAGCGAAAGCGATAGCTATTGTAGAAATAGAATCGCTCCGAAGTGAGTGCCATTTGTCTTACCAAGGGGTATCGTGTTACCCAGTATCTGGGTTGTGGAGGTCAGATAGGCAGTCGCTCTATGTAAAATACTGGTATTGATTGGTTCTGTATCCCGTTAGACTGGAAGCCGACACTGACGTAGTTGGAATAAGGCTAGGCAGAGAGTGGAGCCAGCTTTGTACGAACTCAAACTCAAAACTCAAACTCAAAGCATTTATTTCAAATAAACCAATTACAGGCACTTTTGAATTGTCAAGGGGTCGGTCAGTCAGAAAGATGAAGCTAGTTGCCCATTCCAAAGCGTAGTAGGTACTTATGGAGAAGAACGGGCACGAAGCGTTCTAGAATGATCTTAGCCCAATAGATTGTTTTGATTTGTAGCTTACTTATTTATATTTCTATCTCTCTCTATTTCGATCAATAATAAATCAGAATAAAAAAATCTTAATTTAAATCAAAATTATACAGTGAAATGTCTTTCGAGTAATAATTAAGAAATTCAAATTCAAAACATTTATATCAATTAGTTCATTTATAAATATTTTAATAATGATCGTCAAGAAATTCTCGCATTCCAATTTGTATAGTTTAATTAAATAAATAATTTAGCGGACGACCAGTTCATTTTCATAATAATGACAATAGACAAAGCACATCGATTTAATTAACTTTGGATAATTAAGTACAAGGATAAGCCATTAAGCGTATTGCGTAGTGATTATTCCTTAGGAAAACTGCTGTAAAGACATTAGGACACAGAATTACTCTCTGGAATTGGCAAACTTAATCGGTCCCTAACGCCTTATATCAGCTGACATTCCTCTTTATTATCTTAACGTATCGTCAGTCAAGGTTAATCACGTTATTATAATATTACATAAGACTTAATGTATCAATATATATATCTACTTAGATATATACACCATAAATTAAGTCGCTTTTCGTGTCTGTCTGATTGCGTTTTTCTTCTAAACTACGCAACTGATTGTGATGTGGTTTCCACCAAATGAGATGTTTCAAAATGTATGGAGCCTGGGCCAGGTCCTTGTACACTATACTTAAAAATAGGGAAACACATTTAAAACAGTTCTCAACTGTCCAATTACTTTAAAATATCTTTGTTTGCTGGTAAACCACAAGAAATTACACTTGAAATTGCAACACACAACAAAAATTCGTCATGGCTGTCATTTTGCTTGATTAATGACGTTTGACATGTTTATTGACACTATTGTGACAGCTGACAGTTCTCTTTCTCGGACTTAGAGTCCGTCAAGGAAAATACAGGTCCGTCCGTCAAAACAAGTGTCGAATTAAATTTTTCGGACGCCCGTCCACATACATATCGGGATTAGGGACAACTGTCAAATCGTGTTGTCATTAGTTCTTAGTTCGGGACTCGAACTAATCATATGTTCGTAATTGATACGGCGGTGTAGGAAACGCTCGTAAGTTTAGCCGAAAATACGGATTTCGTGCTTAGGGAGTAGACCGGTCAGTGGTCGTCAATCCCTGATCCGATCTCGAAAATTCTTTCGCTAATGAGAAGCTACAGTCTTGCCTAATGTCATAGAATATATCTTTCACATGGACGAAGTCGCGGACAGAAACTAGTGTTATAAAGACTTAATGGAATAATGTTATTTTGTTATGAGCGATTATTATTGCCTCCATTACATTGAGGTCAACTGGTTTAGCTGTAGCAGGAAAATATCGTGTTAACAATTGATTGGATTGTTTTATTGTTCTCTTAGAAGTGATTGCATCGTTTGACTCATCATTAGCGTCAGTGTGTACTGTTGCTGTTTTAAATAAAAATAAACAGACGACGTTATTGTAAGGTGTTTGAAATGTCACTGAACTATTGAAGTCAAATATTGAGGTTGAACAAAGGGCGAGTTTGTACAGGATACTCTATCAAAGAAGGGGACAATAACTGCATGGTCCTTTTATGTAATATTGTAGTTTTGGAGTTACACTAGTAAATAAAGGGATCAATGCTATCAATAAAGCAAAGTGAAAAATGGGATTTTCTATCTGGAATTTTTCAATAGCAGCCCGGAGTCTGGTATTGTGCCCCGTTGATGGCAATAGGCTCGCCCCCTATTACTTATATGGGACTTAAACATAACCAGCGGAATGTGGTCAAACGGGGTGAATAGGGATGCAGGGGTAAATCGGGACGAAACTATATAAGGGATTTTAACATTGAAATAATATAGTTTGTTGCCAACAAGGGCACTTAATAGTTGACTATAATACAGTGAACACATTAGAGTCGTTCTAGCGAACAATAGTTATTTGTGCAACAAGAGAGCAAAGTCGTTTTTTGCTGCGAGTGCTGATTTTGAATCCTGAGCAAGCGAAGGATTCAACGATTGAATCACGAGCGTAGCGAGTGATTCTAAAGTTGAATCCTGAGTGTGGCGAGGGATTCAAAGGCACGAGATGCAAAAAACTTTGCTCTCGTGTAACACACATAACTTTTCACTTCAGCAGCGAGAACACTTTAGGAGATAAAATAATAAACAGGAATGGATTGAAATAACTATTTATTGTGAGTCAAAATAATTAAGATTGTAGGTAGAGGTACCAATTCAATAAAATGGAACATTTTAAAAGTTAAAACAAAAATTACTGCAATTCTGCAAATTAAAAGTAACCCGCTCTTATATTTAAATTAAGGCGTGTTCGGAAATAGCACCCATGATATTTTATTATTCAAAATATATGTATTACGTAACATTATTGAAACTAGAAATAAATATGTACATGTTAAATATCAGTTTTATTTGCAGTAAATACTTATTTTCGTTTAAATACAACAATAAGTTAAAAATTCAATAAATTACATTAAAAGACATAATTATTTTTTTGAAAAATTTCTTTAGTTAGTACGAAATTCCGAACGTGTTTGTCTTTGAGGTCGAATTCAAAATCGGAACTTCGAAAGGGCTGGTCTTTGTCTCTCTCTCTTTCTAATGGCGGGAAAGAGATAGAGTGTGAATGTTTCGAATTGTATGATTAACCCAAGGATGAATAAGATATTCGCGGCTTTCTGAAAAAAAATAATTAAAAAGTTACTTGGTCTCACTCAGTGAGCAAAATCGCATTTTGCTCACTGATTTCAGGCAGCAAAACCTACATGTTTGAGCTACTGAAGTGAAAATTATATTATACCAATGTTAAAATCCCTTTTAAAGTTGCGTCGCGATTCACCCCTGTGTCCCTATTCAGCCCGTTTGACGGTACACCTCTGCTTGTCTGCCCTCAGCACTGTAGAACTATATTTAACAGTACCTACGATATTGCTTTTGCCTATTCGAGGCTACAATTAGATGAGAAGCGTGTCTTAGTATTAAAATATAATTTATTCAACGCCGTATAGAGACTAGAGGGGCGCGAATTTTGCTCAATCGTTCCACATTACAAGTCCTTGAATCTCAGTCTGTTGTACCTATACAACAGAGGCTGTAGGCACTCCAACGAAAATTCAATTATATACCAAATTCATTGGTTTAGGAGAAGACTTTTATATACACAGACAACTTTGTCTGTGTTTATATAGATTCTACTATGTTTTGTGAATGTGGGAACGTTGTAGGCGTAACTTATAGACTGTAGATTTGTAGACCTTTTTCTATTTTGTTGAGTGCCTGTTACTTGTTGACAGGCCTACATTGTCCTCCCGTACCTATCAACACTGTAATTTGAAACATTTTAAAAGCAACTTATTTTTAAAAGAGTAACCGTGGAGTTTCTTGCCGGTTCTTCTCCATAGGAAACAACCAATTGGAACCGTGCACCTAGCTTCTGACGTTTCATAAGTGCCCATGTAGGTTTGTGTGAAATAAAATATTTTGATTTGATTTGATTTGACTCCTAGTGTGATTATTATTGAAATACTAGCGACCCTCCCCTGCTTTGCACGGTTTTTACGACTTAAGAAAACATACGAGATTTCTCAATTATTATGCAAGTTTTTCAAAGTGCGCTTCTTCTTTTTAAGGAAAGGAGTATGGCCAAATCGTACCTGACAACTAAATGGTGGCGTCCCGACTCCCAATATACAAAAAAAAAACTTATTTTTAGGGTCTTAAAAAACATAAAAATATTTATTTATTATTATTTATTAATGTATTGGTATTGTTTACAAAGGTATTTTGTGTCAATAAACAATTATTTTTTTATCCACGTTTTGCTGAATAGTTATTAAAAGTAATTCAATTCAATAAATGCGTAGGTATTAAATCAACTAGTGCTGTTTTTGTGAATTTGATTCAAGTCATTAAAAAATAGTTATGTGGGTGCATAGTAAATATTAGCGTTTTGTTCAATGGCATACAATGGAACGTCATTGTAAACGACGACGCGCGCCATTGATTGACAGACGGCGATCATTCGCATTGTTGTTGTTGTGAATTAAGATACTGTGCTATTTAGGATTTCCTTCTGTTGTTTTTATTTTATCAGCCCTATTATTTTGGGATTTTTTTTGGGAGAAATCTAAGCAATGTACTTTGGTATTTAAATGAAATCGCTAAAAACTGAATGCCATCTGCCTAGCATGAAAATCAACTTATTTGTGGATTCTAACCTGTGAAGTATTTTTTACGATATTAAAATATCTTGCGTATTCAGATATAATTTTCGAAAAGGTTGATATTTACTACATGAAAACAAACCAATCTCACTATAATTTATTTATGTACATGGAAAACAAAAGTCAGGTCTAGCTTATATAGGAATTTGGCCAGTGTTCTTTCTCGAGGACTTGTCGAGACTTCACGTGACCAGAGGGCTGGCTCGAACTTTGGCCAAAGAATTAGCATTGCCATTCAACGTGGCAATGCTGCCAGTCTTCTGGACACGTTACCGGATGACAGCGATGCGGACGAGTACTTCGACGTCTAATTATTGTCCTTTTGTTTTTTGTGTATTTAGTTAGTTACCTAGTCATTTAATTCAGTACATATTGTTAATAGTTAGTTGCGTTATATATTGTAGTGTATACAATCATTTTAATGTATATGAAATAAAGTAACATAGTTAGAGCATTAACAAAAAAAAATATATTAATGTATTTTACATATGAACCTTCCGGAATAAATTCTCTAACTGATGGTGAAAACTTCATCTAAATAACCGACGGTGAAAACTGCATCTAAATAACCGATGGTGAAAACTGCATCGAAATAACTGATGGTGAAAACTGCATCTAAATAACTGATGGTGAAAACTGCATCTAAATAACTGATGGTGAAAACTGCATCTAAATAAGTTACGGTGAAAACTGCATCGAAATAACCGACGGTGAAAACTGCATCTAAATAACCGATGGTGAAAACTGCATCGAAATAACTGATCGTGAAAACTGCATCTAAATAACTTACGGTGAAAACTGCATCTAAATAACTGATGGTGAAAACTGCATCTAAATAAGTTACGGTGAAAACTGCATCTAAATAACCGATGGTGAAAACAGCATCTAAATAACTGATGGTGAAAACTTCATCTAAATAACCGACGGTGAAAACTGCATCTTATTAGCCGATGGTGAAAACTGCGTCTAAATAACCTATGGTGAAAACTGCATCCAATTAACTGATGGTGAAAACTGCATCTAAATAACTGATGGTGAAAACAGCATCCAAATAACTGATGGTGAAAACTGCATCTAAACCTGTTGCGCAGTTTAGAAGAACAATGCGATCACACAGACAGACACGAAAAGCGACTTTAATTTATAATATCTATAGATATAGATATATGCAGATGACGTAAAATTCGATAATGGGGTCTTAAATGTCAAGTTAAATTGACTTCTACCATGGGAGCCTCATTATTGACTGCAGATTGTTAAACATAATTAATATTCCTTTAACATCATTATCTTCGAAGTTTCTCAGATAGATAGAATCTTAATTGAAGATGATTACAGTTATTAGTTTTAATTTATTAATTTAATTCTCATGAAGTTGTTGTTAATTTTCTTGTAGCCTTTGGCATTATTGTTATATCATCGTTTTATGAAACCAGGCAATGGACACTTTATTATACGGCCACAAATAGCTTGGATGTAACCTTCTTCGTACGCAGAGAGGTCTGTTTTCAGTGTCAAGAACCGAAACAAATCAATTATCCCTTAAAATAATGACCTTTGGAAACCTGAGAAGAACAAGGTTTGAAAATAAAGACTTTATTATCACAACGATCATGTCTTTCGCATTACATACATACATACATACATACATAAACTCACGCCTTCTTCCCACGGGGGTAGGCAGAAACTACAGAACGCCACCTGCTACGATTCTTACATACTCCTTTTGCCTCGCTTACGTTCATACATCTGGTCATACACGCACGCAGGTTGCGAGTACTACGCACCTGACCTTTCTAAAGAACATTGCCAATAAGGTTATGTCTGTCGCATTCTCGCCCCCTATCACACGGGACTTAAACATAACTGGTGAAATTTGGATGTACTATGGTACACCTCTGCCTAACTCTTCGGGGAGAGAGGCGTGATGTTATGTTATGTGTTAAAATTATGTATTTTGTTCATTATTATATTGACAAACACATTGTCATGTCTTTTTTGAGAAATATTGCCCACATTTTCGTGTTTCATTCATACACTAATTTGGCATTTATTAACGTGTATAATAGCACCCCTAAATATTGCGTGATTATAAGTAATCTAATTACGGAAACCGGTAGTAATTAAAGTTCACTGTAAATTCGTCCACATGCCATATTACTAGGCAAAAATGAAACTGGAAGTTCCGTAACAAAAACAATGTAACAAAAATATATTAGGGTTTTCCCAAAGGTAAAAAAGAGAAGAGAAGTAATTATAATTTTTGTTAACTAGTTTAATAAAGTATATAATAATATGCTTAGGTGTACTTATATAATTAAATAGATAGGTATATATATTATATTTATTGTTTTTAATAGGTACCTATATGATATGTATATCCTTTAATATATAAAAAATCTTGTGTCACAGTGTTTGTTATCGAACTCCTCCGAAACGGCTTGACCGATATTTATGATTTTTTTTTGTGTATATTTGGTAGGTCTGAGAATAGGTTGTAATGTATATTTCATACCGCTGTGGGTGAAACCGCGGGGCGCAGCTAGTATTTAAATAAATATTTGTTCCTCAATTTTCATTATAAATTGCACCTACCACCGTTTGTCTCTGCATCACCCAAAGGTTGACGGTAGACAATGTCTATGGCATTAAGTCCACTTCTGTACATTTGTATGCTAAATATTGCGCCTTTTAATTAAGTTTTAGTCATTCTTGAAACCATAGTTCCACATCTCTATGGAAACTACTTATGGAACTCACTCTGGGAAACACTCTATGGAACTAGAGTTCATTTTCATCAAAACTCTCCACTAAAACAAAACCATAGACTCACTAGAGTACATTCAGCCTCAAAAAGATGTGTACATCGACAAGAATTCATTTTACTGTCTACAATTGTTGCGTTACCCAATGTGTAATATATGATACCTATAATATTATGAAACTAAGATTGTAGACACTTCAAAGAATTCTTATCGACGTATATTTGGAAATCTTCATGGATACCCTCCGTCTGGGGAGACCGATTATATCGGACTGCTACCGACTTAAAACCCACTGCTCCTTCTATTACCAAGCCTCCAAGCCCGTGAGATACTTGTACATAATCGCACCCCCGACTGGTATCAACCGGCCATGCCAGCGGGCCCCATTACCAAGTGCGGACAACTACGACCACATGCACCTCCTCCCATACTGCCGCGCTAACGAATAATACAATAAGTCTATTTTACCGCTTCCGAGAAAAATGCGCTCAAAGTTATGAACTTAATTTTTCTTGTATCTCATGAACTAGTACAGTTTTAGCTATTGCATTCTTGCTTACTGAAAAACCGAGTTCCTGAAGGAAAAATAAATAGTAACTTAGAGAGAGTTAATAGATCTCGATTCGCTGATTCCGAATATAATATAACTCGGAATCGTCCAAAATCGAGTTATTGTATTTTTCGTTAGCGCGGCAGCATAAACGCGCGCATGGAACACTGCTTGCCACCATTTTGGGAGAATACAGGTTTTTTTTTCTAAAAAACTACTTCAGGCATCAGCTCTCACAATGTGAATTTATAAAGTTCAAAACTGTTAAGTGCTACAAAACCATTGTGAGAGAAAATAAAATATAAACTAATTTATTTATTTATTTATTTTGGGAGACTGACAGAACCTACCCAACAATTTCCTATCTTCTCATTGTTAGGCAGCAGGTACAATTTACCCAACAGTTTTCCCTACAACTTCAATTGTGCAGTAATTTACCAATTACAGGTAATTTCATTTGTTTAGCGAGAGAATGGCGTGCTCCAACAATGTGCGATCGAGCCACTTGCATTGACACGAAACTACTGAGATTAATTTAAAATTAAATGCAAAGAACTGGTTATGAAAATGTGGGTAAATTAAATATAGTAGATACTTACTGATTCTTATTTTTATTATTTGTTATCAAAAAGGGTTTTATATATCCATACGGACATGCCAACCTCACCGTACCTTATCAACTATTTAAATTTAACTGAGGTAACTACATACCATTTAACAGAAAAATAATCATTGTCTATCTTCACAACCTATTTGCAAGCCGATCTTGAGTTTTCTATATTTTTTTTTTAATTGTCCCAACATCCAAAATGTTCAATTTAAATTCTCTAATCAATATTTCCCTTTCATTCCTGCTCTTAACATACTCCATCAACAAATGTTGCACATCTTCAATTTTTTTGCATAATATACAATCAGTTGATGCGACCTTTCACATAAAGGCTCCCTCAAACAGGCGCGACGCAACTCTAGTAGAACAATTTCTATGAAGATTTCATGGAAATTGTTCTACAAGAATCGCGTCGCGCTGTTACGCCGCGCCAGTCTGCGGGAGCTTTAAGGAAAGCAAACTTTGCCAAAGGATAGTGTCCAGAACGCTGCCTCAGTGCTAACTTGGCATAACTTCTACTTAAAATTCTTTTTCTTATGTTTTTGACCAACTAACCATGCCTCTGGGAGTCTACTTTCTAATGGCCGATTCCTATAATTTACGTATCGTTATTGGCTAAAATTAAGACTCTTGTATTTTTACCAATAACGAAGCAAATACCTCGTAGCTTTACACAGTAGACCCTCCCATATGGAAGTAGCCATCACAGGTAAATTAGCTTACAAATCTATTTATATGCCCAGTTTGGCAATAGAAAATGCTACCATTGGTAAGCAAAACAATTCGTTTTTCTTTATAGGAACTGAGCATAAGTCCGTCGATGAAGAGACGGGCCCGTCCGAAAGTACTTGACCCACCAAACCAAGTGTGAAATAAAAAAATTCGGACGGGTAAGTACAGTCACCAAAAGAGATAAGTAACCAGGGTCGTCGGATATAGTTGAAGTTTATTAAGAAACCGATGGATGTTTTCGAATAAAATTTAATGTAATTAATAGAAAACAAACAGTTCATTTATTAAATTAAATCTCATTCGAAAACATCTATCGGTTTGTTACTAAACTTCAACTATATCCGACGACCCTGGTAACTTAACTCTTTTGGTGACTGTACATATCGGGAGTAGGTACAGCTGTCAAATCGTGTTGTCATTAATTCTTAGTTCGGGCCCTGAAGTAATCATATATCTGTAACAGATACGGAGAAGGAACTGCCCGTAACTTCGGTGAAAATTACTTTGTGCTTACGGAGTAGACACCCTGGACTCTCCTGAGGAATGTGCCTTTAGTAAATCTTTAAACATACTCAGGTACCTATAGCAGATAACATGACAAGTGTATCTGGGTGTGTGTATGAGTCTTTTTATTTTATTCTATGCACAAAAAGTTAAGTAATTAAGTATAACCGTTCTGCAGCATAAGCATAATGAGCCTATAATGTTCCCACTGCTGGGACACAGGCCTCCTCTCTACAAGAGGTAATGGGCCGTAATCCACCACGCGGGCCCAGTGCGGGTTGGTAGATGTCACATGTCTTAATTTTTTTTGGTTCTAGGACATGCCGGTTTCTCACGATGTTTTCCTTCACCGTTTTGAAAGCAGTGGTGATGAAATAATTTACACAAAGTACACTGCCTGTCAGGGTTCGAACCTATGACCTCAACTCATAAGTCCCGGCCGTTACCAATGGGCCACCGCTGCTCTCAACATTCTCTAGATCAGGTGCAAAAATGAAAAAAACATTTTTTTTAAACACGCGTCTAGAAAACTTTTTAAAAGGTATAAAATGCGTTTATTGCTGTTGTATAAGTAGATAGATATCAAGGATAATATCAAGGATCATATTGAAGTGTCCAACAACATGCCTTTGCTCAATAATTATAGTTCTTTACACTTTGGGGTTTACCTACATCGCATTTTTAGGGTTCCGATCCCAAAGACTACCAACGAGACACTATTACTAAGGCTCTGCTGTCCGTCCGTCCGTCCGTTCGTCCATCTGTCACAGGATTGTTTATTTTTAACCGTAATAGGTAGGTACTTGACATTTTTACAGAGTGTGTACTAGTGTGGCCATTTTAAGAGGGCGCACACGGGTCCACTAGCGCCACTCTCTTAAAATAATATTGTCTCGTGACTGAGAAGGAATTTTGAATAACGGCTCAATAAGCACCCTCGGTAAGTGTCTAGAATTTTTTAATACCTCTTATAAACTTTCATATTGAGACACGAAGCAACAACATTCGATCTGAAGAAAAGCGGCCACATTCCTCTAGATCGTATTTTGTTGCTTCGTGTTTCAATATAAATGTTTATATAAGATATTAGAAAATTCTAGACACACTTACCGAGGGCGCTTATTGAACCGTTATTCAAAATTCTTTCTCAGTCACGAGATTATATATTTTTAAAGGAGTGGCGCTAGTAGACCGGGGTGCGCCCTCTTAATATCAAAATAAAAAATTACAAGGGGTAGCCATACAAGAAAAGTATTTTTTTATTATAGTATTTTCGGCGTCTTTTTGGCTTGTGGTACAGAACCCTCTGTGTGTGAGTCCAACTCGCAGTTGGTAGTTTTTTATTTTCTACACGACTATTATTATGTCGATTTTCAAGTTTATTTTTTGTAAACACACAAGATATTGATAGTTCTGTAACCTCAGTAGGCAGACCTGTTTGGGACTAGAACTAAAAGGTCATATATTTGTTATTATTGTATGTTAATAGCATATTTTATATGGGAGCGTTGAACTTGAGATCGTTAAAAATTTGTTTTTGAATGAGTAGCGGATTTGTTAATAAAAATAAGTATTTAATAATATAATTTTATATATTTTATGCCTGGACTTTAAAAGAGACTTTGTGACCCCTTTTTTTTTTTTTTTTTTTGGGTGGGAAATCATCAAATGACGTCTCCCGCTCTGGGCGGAGCGGAAGGGTGTGTCAGACTCTTACTGACTAAAACCCACCCGTGTTCCTTCAGTTGCCTGTGCGCCAGGGCCACGGTAACTCTTTCGAACAATCCGCAGCCCCGGCAGGCATCGGTCCTATCGGACCCCGTCTATTTTGCTGACATCTCTTTGAGGCGCGCGTGGAACACGACGCGCCGTCGACCCGGGCCTGGTCCTTACCGGACGGCGAGCTGCCCATTGCTCGCCGTCCGCAAGCCCGCGCCTACGGTGGCCGGGAGTCGGCAATCGACTCCCGACGCCCAGGGTGTCTCCTCCTCCTGCGGCGGCTAGGGGCGCGAGGGCGCAGTGATTGCCTCTCCCTCTCGCGCTCCGCCTCCTCCTTCGCGAGCATTACTGCTTCGCAGAAGGAGGTGACGGCTTCCCATTCCCTCTCGCTCCGTACCATGGCCTGAACCAGGGCCGGACGCGAGAGGTCGCCGCCGCCGATCGCCGCCACGAGGACACGGCGGTGCTCCGCCCAAGCCGGGCAGACCTCCACCGTATGCTCCACCGTGTCCTCCGGTCGATCCACGCAATGATAACACCCGGGCGTTTCCTCCCGCCTTATACGAAACAGGAACCTCCCGAAACAGCCATGTCCGGTGAGGACCTGCGTCAGGCGGAAGGTGAGGACGCCGTGGCGCCTCTCAAGCCACTCCTCAAAGAGGGGTCTTACCGCCGCAATTGTGGCGTGCCCTGACTTTGTGACCCCTGAGTTTGTTTCGCCATTTCTTCTCAGGGGTAGTCAGATAGGAAATGTGAACTCCATCTTGCTTATTTTTTTTTAAATAATGACGTGTTTAAGTGATTCCGATATCCTATTTACAGAATAAACATTTTCATTTCATTTTATTATTGGAGTCTGCTAATTTAATCAGGGCAGTATTTTCTAAGTATACAATTTCGTTATTTTGTCTTAGAGTGTCAATGAAATGCTTTAAAAAGCCTCTTTAAATTCAAGGGTTTTTAGAAGGTATTGTGTTATTTAATGGTGATATCCATTTTCTGGTCTCATCTTACGCAGGGGCTCGTGGCTAAATAATAACAGCCGCACGGGTTGATCAAAGGTTAAGCTATACTTGCCGCGGTTGGTTCTTGGATGGGTGACCATCCATTACATACCGAGACCCCTCCGTGCCTCGGAAAGCACGTTAAGCCGTTGGTCCCGGCTGTCATTCGTAGATTATTGACATTCGTGACCGGTAGTCAGAAAGTCTGAGAAGCAGTCCTTCTAAGGAGTATCCCAATAACTGGGAGGTGGAGGTCAGATAGGCAGTCGTTCCATGTAAAATACTGATATTCAGCTGCATCCGGTTAGACTGGAAGCCGACCCCAATATAGTAAGGAAAGGCAGATCTATTTTCTGGTTTAAAACACAAACTTTTGATTTGTGGCCATCGCAGTACTAACTGCATTTGCCATTTCCAAATGTACCTCTTTGTAAGTTTTCTTCCTAAAATCCGAAGTGAGAAGAGATAAACTTTTCAGGGAAACGGGACCTTACCGCGCCGGGTGACGTCATATTAAAATCTAAAGGAAATCAAAATTAAACGTTGAGTACTCCTAACAATAAACCTGATACTAAAAATCTTATTAAAACACTCCGAATTCCGTAACATTTTAATTAAAGCAACAATACGAGATATAGCCCAAGTAAAAAAAAAAAACTCATTAAACAGTTCAACACTCCAACTCAATTGCAACTCTACCGTTTAAAAGATAAAGTTAATTTTAAAATGAATTTTGATTCAGGTACTTCGGGATAATACCAGCGCTTGCTTCCGTATGCACCATTCAACAGATTGATGTGAGATCTTCTTAAGGTCAGTCATTTGATGTATAAAGTACCTATCAAAATATTAATAGTATGATCTTCGTGAGATCCGGAAATATGAATAATTGTCTGTATTACTGTTCGGTTTCGATTCAAGGATATTATTGTTAAACTGATCTCAGTTTTAAGTTAATGATGAGTCATCGATGCAATAGATGAAATCAATCTTTTGTAAACTTCAGTTGGATTTAGAAGGGGTAACCCGCTAAGAGATAAAACAAAAAAACACATAACATCACACGCAAAAAGCGATAAGGACAAAAAAGATAAGAAAATTAAAGTATCAATTTTTGCTCGCGTCCAAAGAGCAATCCATTCATCGCAGAGTTGACAACATGAAGCAAGTTAGCGACGCGTTGCGTTAGCGGTTATCTACCTAATTTTGACCGATCTTACGACAAAAAATCGCTTGCCTAGACTTTCCTTTCTCTCGGCCGAATGACATGCTCTAAATTTTCTTTATAACACATTTAATTATATGTTTTAATTTGGCGCACCTATTCAATTTCATCCTGCATATAGTCATTACTTACAATGCCTTAAATGCGTATGTAACGAAGTTACCAAGTTTCGAAATCGAGAACAAAATCGTACATACATTCCGATTCTACAATGCGATACATACCATACCATCTTTGTTAGCCAATATGTAAACGAATCACTGCACATTATTGTCCTAAGTAGGCTACAATACGCAAAGCCATAAAATATAGCTTATAACCAGTTTCAATTATGTAATTAATACGCGCTTACATAATACGAGGATCTGTTTGTTTGAAGTAAACACTAATTAACGATGCAATTAATTTATCCGTGACATATCGATCTATGCGACGTGATCTTAGCACACGACCTTAAGATGCATTAGCGATCTTCTTCATTTAAATTCAAAAAGATACCATCTTTTCGTGACTTAAAAAACGCACCCGTTCTTGTAGAATATATTGTAGGGAGCTCACCTTCCGTATTCATGCTACATCAATAACACTTTTACATAATGAGAAATAGGGTTCAATTTCCTGTAAAAATAAATGAGTATCCATTATGCACTGACCGCTACAGTAACGCATTGTCATCTCAACTTTACCACCTTGATATAAGGTTCATTTTCGCTTACTCACAAATTGCTTCAGGAATCAGATAGGTGAGCTTCCGATGTTCGCTCGTTTATAACCATTATCTCATGAACGTTATGACGTTTGATTCCGATGACGTCATGAACACATTCAATCTATTTTTGTGATGGAGGGCTGACAAGGGTGAAAAAAATTGTTTTTTTTGACGCTATCTTGGTAGAAATAGTAGAAGTTTGGAAGATAGGGTATTGTATGCAGTCTGTCTGACTTAGTCCTTTGTGAGATGGCCTGGATAGGCCTTTTTATAGTCAAGTCCGTACCTGGTAATGACTTTACGTAAATGGCCTGTGATGAAGGTTGATTTTAACCTGATTATCGATATTACGACGGTTAATGGCCGTTATAGATTGTCCGCAAGCTATTATGAATAAATTTGCAGCGGGCTTGATAACTTTGAGATTAACTTAAAACAAGAATGAAATTAAATAAGAAATGTTTACAAAGGATCTACAATAAAAAAAACTTCTACATAACATCATGCCTCTATTCCCCGAAGGGTTAGGCAGAGGTGTACTCATTGTACATTTCGCCAGTTATGTTTAAATCCCATGTAAGGGGGCGAGCCTATTGCCACCAACCGGGCACAAATCCAGACTGCGGGCTGTTAATGAGAAATTCCAGATAGAAATACCCAATAAAACTCAAACTCAACGTATTTATTGCTATTAAACCAATTACAGGCACTTTTGAATTGTCAAGGGTTCGGTCAGTCAGAAAGATGAAGCTAGTTGCCCATTTCAAAGCGTAGTTGGTACCTATGGAGAAGAACGGGCAAGAAACTCCACGGTCACTCTTTTAAATCAAAATATTGTTACAAAAAATTGGTTACATCATTCATGTTGAAATTATACATGCGAGAACGATGTAGAGAAACGTGCACTTGAAAAGTGTCCGTAATAAAGAAGATAGAAACTTTGCCTGATCCGGAAAATCGAACCCAGGACCTCGTGCTCAGCGTAGCAACAGCGTTTGCGACCACTGGACTAACGAGGCTGGTAAAAATCGTCTGTTTTATTTTATTGTAGGTATCATACCTACTTTTTACATTTTCGACAAAATACAGGGTGGCACCGCATCGACGCACAGCATGTTACCATGGATTCAGTACATGATTCTGAAAACCCTAGCGTTTAATTTTTTTAAGGTTATTAAAAGAATAAATTGGTCTGCCTTACATTTTGACCGCGTAGCTATTGCACTTTTCCATAGAAAAAAAAAACTGTTGTTTCATAAAACTACAGTTTTTTTTTTCTGAAAGAAAGAAAGTACGTTTATTTAGCACAGACTACAAAGTACACAACACAACATATACCTACAAGTAAAAAAGAAAAATAAACAAACAAATAAAAAGTATAAAGTGCGCTATGGGGTCTTGAATCATGTGCTGAATTCATGGTTTCAGTTTAGGCGTTGATGTCCTTGCCACCTTTTTATAAGTCGTCAAATCTGTATAAAGTATAGTCAACAAAATCACTTCTGAAGATTTTTGTTTTACCTAAATATTTTGCAAGAAACAACGCCATTCAACCAATTTGTTCATTATTTAAAACATTAATTGCACTAAGAATTATTTTTTTAACCTACAGAATCACAAAAACATTCCTTAAAGATAAATGATCAAACAAATCTAGTTTCATTAAAAATAGATGACGCCGACCAACAGAAGATTTGAGGTCAAATGAAAATGACAGAAAGTTCAATGACATCTCAGAGGTCAAGTCAGATGTGACCTTTACTAGATGCGACAGCTTCTAATAAAATAATATGAGGCAATATTCTTGCACTGCACAATATAAAGATAATTTGGACAATTTTGTAATAAAAAATAAAAATTGTTTTATTTTCATTATAAGTCTTTTGGATAGTTGGATAAGAGATGGTCGGTAAATGTTTGTTTTATTTTATTTTTATATTTGTTTGCGCACTGAGTAATGTAAGACTTTATTGGTTTAAAAATTCTTAAATACGTAATTAAGTTTTTATTTATTTATTTTTAATGGTTTCTTGTTTTGAATATCTAGATTCAGAAAGTTAAAACTTAGCAGATGGAGACGTGTTTTGGAGAGTTTCTTGCGCCATTTTTTTCCAGCTCAAACACTGGGAAGTGTTGAAGGATGGTCGTTTTAGGAGTTGTCTTTGGTAACTTTCGACGCTCAAGAAGTGCTGATGCTCGTCCTAATTTAAAATGGAATTAAAGTGGGTACAGTCAGTGACCTGCATAACCCGACCCCTCTTCCATTTTTTTTCTTTGTAAGAGGGATCAGGGTAATGCAGATTACTGACCGTGCAGTATAATAACGTATGCCCAATACTACTCATCATCATAATGCCTATCCTTTTCCCAACTATGTTGGAGTCGGATTCCAGTCTAACCGGATGCAGCTGAATAACAGTATTTTAAATGGGTCGACTGCCTATATGACCTCCACAATCCAGTTACTGGGTAATACGCTTCGCTCGCTTCGCGATCGCTTTTAGCGATAAGATCGCCCATTGTGTCACCCTGTGTAAAATGTCTACATTTATATCTGTTATTTTTTATGGTGTACATAATAAAGAGTATTCTATTCTATTCTATTCTATTCTACGATACCCCTTAGAAAGGCTGGTTCTCAGACTTTCGGGCTTCTGTCGACCTGTAAAGACTGACAAAGATCCACGAATGACAGCCGGGACCAACGGCTTAGCATGCTTTACGAGACACGGAGGGTCTTGGTATGTAAAGATGTTACCCATCCACGGGCCAACCGCGGCAAGTGTAGCTTAACCTGATCGCTCGACCCGTCCGGCTGTTATTACGTAGCCACAAGCCCCAGATGCCAGATCCGACTACAACCTCAAATAACACCACAATAAACAACTACCATCACCCGACCACTGATTACCGGCATAAGGCTCCTACAAACAGGCGCGACACGCGACTCAAACGCACGCGACATAAAGGCACCGCTTGTGGTGCGACAGGCGAGGCGGTGCCTTCGTGTCGTGTGTCGCGCCTGTTTTTAAGGAGCCTTAACACAAAAAGACATAATAACACACAAACCAATGGGCGATTTGCATGCAGATGCGGCGATACTGCGACCGGTAGGATCTGTGTTAAGGTTAGCTGCTCATCTTCGCACCGGTTGACCCTCATCCTTGTCATGCATTACATTAACGAGGAGTATTTGTTAAGGTGTGTTCACTGAAGAAAACACTTATAGTAATCGACCTTTTTTTCCTCACAATAAAGTTTCAGTAGTCATGAAGGTCTTGGGTTCGATTCCCGGGTCGGGAAAAGTATTACTGGGTTTTTCTATCTGGAATTTCTCAGTAGCAGCACGGAGTATGTATTCGGGCCCGGTTGATGGCAATAGCGAGCCTATTACCCCCTATTACTGGCGAAAGGTGGGTGTTCCTCTGCCTAACCCTTCGGGGAATATCGTTATGCGTAAAAAATAAAAATAAACTTTAAAAAATATTCCATTAAGTATGTTATTTAAACATCAGTCTTCTATTATAATATTATTTGCAACGAAAACTGTATGTTTTCTAAATAATGAATAATTAATGTTTAGGTATAAGTAATAACAATTACTAATTATTATTATTATTTCTATGTTTTTAATAAAATTTTATAATTTTGGTTTTAATTTAATTTATATTATTTTATTAATTCTTTTCGTTAAATATATATTATGATTAAAATTTTAATTTTATTTCAAATGTACAACATAATGATCTTAAATGGAATGAAATAAAAAATAAATAAATTTGAATTAGAAGTTTGCAGTTAAACTGAAAATACTACAATATAATTCGTACATAATAATTGGTAAATACATAAAGTAAGCGTGGATCCACATAAGCTTAATGTCATTGTTATATTGTCAGCGCACCTTGTTATGTCAAGAACAGAATATTAATGTTCTATTCTTCTATCCATCTTATCATGCCGCTAGACAACTTGACAAGCAAATGAAAAATTGCCATATTTTATGTACCTATCTAATCTCGCGTTTACACCGACAAATTAAGGCTCCCACAAACAGGCGCGACGCGACTCTAATAGAACAATTCCTATGAAAACTTCATGGAAATTGTTTTACAAAAGTCGCGTCGCGCCTGTCTGCGGGAGCCTTTATGATGCTTGTTTTTAACAAGACTAAGGCTAGGCGCAAACGAGCCACCAGCCTCAGCGACAAGCAGTTCACATGATTTTTCGTACGTTTTGTATGGATTCGGCGCACACGTGTGGCCAATAGCGGCCACCCGTTACAGCAGTACTCAACACCGCAGCATAAGGCGACAGCCACCGCTGGTTATGGGCGGTGGCTCGTGCGCTTACCCTAAATCTTGAAAATACCATTAGCCTAGCCTTTTTCCAGCAATTTTTGGGGTCGGGTTCCTGTCTAACCGGATGCAGCTGAATACCAGTATTTTACATGGAGCGACTGCCTATCTGACTTCTACTTCCCAGTTACTGGGTAACACGATACTTGACAAAAACATGTCGTGTATAAAACATGTTTCATACAAATGACGTTGGGTCAGACCTGTCTTGTTAACTGTTATATTCACCTTTTTGACTTTTTCATTATGTTATTTACAAGTTTTGGGCGGTATTAGTCTTTACAACTTGTTTTAGATGTATAACTGGCGAAATGTGAGTGTACTATATGTACACCTCTGCCTAACCCTTCGGGGAAAAAAGGCGTAATGTTATGTTATGTTGATAAACGAAAACAGTAGACACAACTAGCTCCATCTTTCTGAGTGACCGACCCCTTGACAATTCAAAAGTGCCTGTAATTGGTTTATTTGAAATAAATGCTTTGAGTTTGAGTTTGTAGAATAAGTTCATGTTTTAATTATGTGCAGTGTGCATACACACGAACGTCACGCGTCAACGGCAGAGGCATCTGCAGACGTCGCCAACTGCCGACGCTAGCCGTCGACACCCGTTGACGCCCGCCGTCGACAACGTACCGCTCGTGTATTCAAGTACGGTGTTCAAATACACGAACGGCGTGTTGTCGACGGCAGCCTTTGACAAGTGTCGACGGCTACCTTTGACGCGTGTCGCTCGTGTGTATGCGCACTTAGTGGCTTAGTGTAAACTGCGCCTACAGGCGTCACAGCACGGCAAGGGATTTCTATGCGAAGAATAGAAATGTTACTTAATAGTATAACAATAAAATTGAAATTTCAATAACACAGCATGCCGAAGCATACCGCAGCTTTGTTTTTGAACCTGCAATGATTATCATTAAAATCTACTATTAAGTTATGTTCGAATTTGTCGCATAAAAATCTCTTGCCGTGCCGTGCCGCCAGTGGGCGCAGACCCTAAGAGTAAAAATGGCTGATAATAAATTAAATGAATAATAAATAGTGTTTTATTCCAAGCAAAATCCCCATGTGTAATTTTTTTTACAGCCAAAGCTTTTTTTTAACATAGAGTATAGTTTTTTCTTTTTTAAAGGCAGCTCGTAGTTGTGACCCTTAGAGGTCATGGCTACTTAGCCGGACTATCCTGTGGGTGCCTTAAGATGACTCAAAGCCTCCGGCCAGGGGGTAGAGTATAGTATAGTATTATATAATATATACCCATAGTCTTCAAAAATTAATTATTTCGTAAATTTTTGCCCTCGCTTAGGTGAACAGAAATCCAGCGCGCAAATATGGCGCTTGCTAGGTTGCACGAGACAACCCTCAAAATGCTCAAATCTCAAATCGTTTATTCCAATCCATAAATGTACACTTACAGGTGGTAAAAGAAAAATAACAAAAACAATTATGGACCCTGTCGGGCACAGCTAATTTTTAAATAAGTTGAGCGAGGAAGAAGAGCGCTTTATTAATTTTCCTTGTTATTAAGTTTTAATTATTTTATATCCTATTAAGTATTTTATATTTTTATTCATTTACTTATTCTATTAATATTATATATGAAAGTCTATCTATTCATTTATTATTTATTTTATTATATAAAAAAAAAATATAATGCTTATTTGTTTACTCGCTTAAGGTTTGTTCATTATTATTGGTGTAGTATAATTAATAATATAATATAATATATTTATAATAGTATAATAAATAATATACTGTTACTGGAGCGTCTCAAACTTTGCCAAACAGACGCGACCTTCGACCTTATGATGGCATAATGGTCATGTTAAAGGAAATTGTAAATTCTTAGACCATAATGGTGTGTGGCATTGCCATAAAGTTCTCTGATGAATTAATTGCTTGTCACATATTATTAGTTCGTTAAGGCATCGAAGAATAACTTACGGTCTACCTTTATTGATGAATTAAGGAAAATTACCTAATAGGTTGTGGTACAAAGGTTATCGTGTTACCCAGTAACTGGGTTGTAGAGGTCAGATAGGCAGTCGCTCCGTGTAAAATTTAGCTGTAGGTATCTGGTTAGACTGGGAGCTGACCCTAATACAGCTGGGAAATGGATAGGCAGATGATGAGGCAGTGGTAAAAAAATTGCGTTAAGTAAAAAATTACTTGTAAAATTGACCTTAAGAAGAGCAAATGTTGAAAATGTAATGGATCTTTAAAAGGTTCCCGACAGCTACACTTGTGGTATGTTATCGTTCCAGTTAATTAATGCAAATAATTAGAATAATTAGAATTAATTAGAGCGTTAACATTATTGATACCTAATACTTTTTAATGCATACCTTGTTATTATCTTTAAATCAATATTTTTGTTGGCATATTGGCGTTTGCTAGCTGACATAATTATGGCAAATTATTTAATTTAACGTTTTATGTTTCGTAATGTTAATTACTTACTATTGTATAGAATCAAGTTGTTCTAATTGAACAGACAGCTGTGCTGCTGGGGAGTTAGTTGCGTCACTTCTTCTCCCCAGCTAAAGCACTAGGAAGTGGTGAAGGGCGGGCATTTTTGGGGACTGTCTTATATAATTTTGACGTCCTAAAGTGCTGATTCTCAGTCTAGTTTGAGAAAAATAAATTTTGATTTTGAATCACGTAAAATTTACATTTCTCTGTTGACTCGAGCTAACTCGGTAGAAACTCCCTCGTTAAAAATAATTAAACATAAAAATGACTTAAGAAAACTGAACAAAATTCCTTGTTTAAACTTTAACAACGCTAACGGAAGCTAATTTAAAAACAGAATGTGGATAAAAAAAAACAAACCAGGTGTTAACAGCCAACAAAAAAATGCAGATATTTTTTTTTGTACGGCAACAATGTGTGGCCTCTAAGATGTTGAGATTTATGACATAATACGTATGACATATTGTCAATGTCATTCTGTAAGGCCGTACATTGTCTAATTACATGTTCACATATTAAATACGTATTTAAATAAATGTGTTTACCTATCGATATTGTGAATACAAGGATTTGAAACAAGGTTTCTTTTTATTTCGTTAAAGGAATGTGGTTTGTATTGAAAAATAATCTTTTGTATCAGTTCCGTAAAATAAGAATATTGAAAGAAAAAAAACTGTGTTTATTGTATTATCACATTTATCACGATCATTGATCATCAAATCTCATAAGGAAGGCGATCCCTTCCTTACCTTACGTTTGTCGCTAAAGGTTCTACTTAAATATTCAGGTGTAAGTAGGTACCTATGTATTTCTAGCATTTCGTGTATCAAGCAAGAGTACAAAAATGAACAATAGGTTGATACCTAGAACTTGCTCAATTTAGTATTTATAGGACTTCCCAATTAAAACAAATCACTATGGGGTTTATTTATAAATGTCGCTTAAAGTTAAGAGGCGTTTAAACATTGTCCCCTTTATTGATAAACTTTGCTTAAAGTTATGAGACGTTTAATCGCCAGAAATATATCGTGAAACAGTCGCTAATTATTACTTAACTTTAAGCAACTTTGATAAATAAAGGGCTGTATCACAGAAACTCAGCGTAAATGAGCATATTATTAAGATGCATAAAGAAGAAAGAAAGAAAAATAGATTATTCTGCACAAACAAAACGCACCTTACTAATGAATGACATTAATTAACAGTTCAGTTTTTATTTCACAATTAATTAAAACTATTTCTGAGATTGGGTTTGAAGCAGAAATTAATTCAACGCCTGTTGTTCTGATTTCCACCCACATCTGCATTCAACATCTTCCCATAACAAATAAAATTAACATAAATACTTCAGCGGACTTGTTGCAGCTGGCTGCAGCTGGGCTTGTTGTAAGAGTTTCAGTTATTTTTTTATAATTTTAAAAAAACCTATAAGAAATCTGGTCATAAAATAACATGGTACTCTTAAATCTCTCAATATTGTGCATACAAACTTATATTTTTGTAGTTGGAATGTATGGGAGAACTTGTTTTTGCGCGCGCCGTTCGTGTTTGTTTAACTTTTTTATATAATGTGGAAAATGTTGTTGGTTATACATTTATACTCCCTATTTAGTTTTAAGTTCTATGCCATAACATTGTAATGTGTAACAGTTTATTTTCCCAAATAAATTATAATAAAATAAAATAAATACGATTTTAAGTTCGTTCTAAGGCATACATTCCTACAGGACCCAGTACTCATTGTGCGTGGACCGACACGCACTTGACAGGTTTTTTTTTAATTTCTTTCAGATATGTATTGTTTTACTTGTGGAAAATTGGTGTAAGGTCTGAAGAAAATATCTGGAGTTTCAGGGAGACTTTTGTTTGAACGCAGCTGTTTTCGAGATAAATCGTTGAAAGAAGATGATCATGAATTTTAATTAAGAATTGCACTTCAATTGGCTGTTTGTGTATGTGAGTTTGAATGTTTGTAAACGCACCCACAATACAGGAGAAAATCCTAGTGTGGGGCAAAGATTTAAAAAAAATATATGATACGAAATATAATCTTGAATCTATCTTCCATTACGTGTATTTATATTTACCCGTTTAATCCATTAAGCACGAGGAAAATTTTATAAATAATTAAGTTCACCTAACGTTAATAGAGGAAGTCCGTATTCATACTGTTAATAAAATAACAGCATCACGCTTATAATCCTCGAAGGGTAATGCAGAAGTGTACCTTTAGTACTTACACCCACATTTCGCCAGTTACGTTTAAGTCCTATGTAATAGGGGGCGAGCCTATTGCCATCAACCGGCCAGAAATCCAGGCTCCGGGCTGCTACTGAGAAATTCTTGATGGAAAACCCCTATGTTTGAATATACAGGGTTATTGGTTATATGTTGGCAATCCATTAAGGGGACGTAGGAGATGTCAATTGCAACAAAATTACCCCTGATGATCCCTATGCAAATGTCAACCATATTCGAGTAATTTAATTTTTTTTTGCGGTACACAATTTTGAAAATTTATTTAAAAAAGGAATGCATGATATTAAAAAAAATATTATCTGCTTCTACTTCAATACATAATAATCAACCATTAAATTACAATTACCTTTAATAGTTTTACAAATCGTTACAATTTTCTATCATCTTGAGCAGATTATTTGACAAAAAAAGTCGATTTCTGCAAAAAAACACGGAAGTACTTTACCGGCAGATCATTAAAAAAACATGTACAACTTCTCAGCTATCCAACGAGATACAATAAGATACCAGATGTCTTCAGAAAATATAAAATGTCAAATTACTCGAAAATTGTTGACATTTGCATAAGGGTCATCAGGGGTCGTTCGGTTGCAAATGACCTCTCCGACATCCCCTTAATGGATTACCGACATATAACCAATAATCCTGTATTTACTTAATCATTTACAGGTCTCAATATTTATAACATAATAGAGCTACTTAATCTACTCATAAGTTTTCCTCCTTAAATTGGATATTACGTACCCAAGTAACATTTTAATACAACGGCGGGGTACTTACGACAGTTCAGACAGACATTTTGACAGTTCAACAACATTCATTGCGTTATTTACGTTGTTGGGCAGACAATTCTTTCCAACATATGAAGCAATGGATTAGCAATAGGCTTCAAAATGATTCTGATTGTGATAGATAGTGTGTTACGTAATTAGGGTGCGAGGAAGGTTATAAGTAGGGAAGCCTGTTACATAATATTATTGCTATACACACGGAACCTAAGATTACTCTTGTTAGATACTTTATTACTAGACCGTGCTCGTATCATATATTACAAGTAAGACAGTTATGAACTGTCATATTACGGTTCAACCATCGCACTGAGACATATACATTGTCTAAATCGTGCCCAGGACCGGTCAGCAGGCGTGCTTGCCACCACTACACCAACGAGTTAGTTGTTATAGTCTTATTTATTTAAAGCTATTAATAGCCCGCAGTAAAATAGCCTCTAGGAATGGCCTCTTTAAGTGCACCCGATGCACTCTGGCAGTTTATTCACCCCGCTATCAACATGGGGGTAGCTAATCTTTTGTTGGCGTGCACTAGCTGACATATGGCAAATAATTTAATTTCATGTTTTGTGTTTCTTTGTTTTGTAATGTTTGCATACTATTGTATAGTATCAAGTTCTTTTAATTTAGCAGAAAGCTGTGCTGCTGGGGTGTTCGTTGCGCCATTTCTTCCCAGCTAAAGCACTAGGAAGTGGTGAAAGGTGGGCGTTTTGAAGGACTGTCTTATGCAATTTGACGTTTAAAAAGTGCTGATTCTCAGGTTATTTTAATAAATTACTTTGATTTTGACCATAGCATGAGTTGAGCTCGTGTCCACACGGAGGAAAATAGGATTGGCAGTTTACAGTATGTCCTATGTGTTTTAATTGATGTGACTTATTCCAAATTATGTTTATTGTGGCGTAAAAATTAAATTAATCAAGTTATAATTTTACTAGCAGCCCGCCCCTGCTACGCGTGGTTTTTTACTACTAGACAAAACATTGAGATTTCTTTATTATTTGTAAGTTTAATGATGGTGAAATCGCATGAAACCCCTTTGCGTAGTTTAGAGAAACAACGCGGTCACACAAACAGACACAAAAATGTATATGAGGTAGTGGCAAACGTTCTTACACAACTGACGTATGCTTATTCTTGTTTCAAAAACGTTTTGTTATATTTTTTTCATTAATAATTTTCCTTTAGTTTATTTAAACATTAAGTTTCCTTCAACTATAGGAATATGTATAAGTTAGATATATACATATAACTATAGGTATCCCGCCATTATGAGACGTAGTAAATAACACTCAATACATAATGATTTATTATGTAATAAACGCAGATAGTTACGATTAAATTACTATTAGATTAGAGCCGACTAAAACCTATTATGTAACTACGTAGAACCCCCTAAGGGATCCTATGCAACTTTATGAGCTTCTATTTAAAAATTTAATGCCTGTCCCTCTGTAAATACTTTTAAAAATACTGAGTATAAAGTACCTATATTATTATGTGTTGTCAAGAACGGCAAAATATATTTCCGAAGGCCATAGATTGTCGCTCGCATGACTAAAAGTTCCATCTCATTTTTTTGTTGATTTGAGTTAGGACAACTACATTTTTCTATTCGTGATTCTTTACACATCTCAAAAAAAAAAATTACTTAATATAAGATACGTTGCCTTTCAAAATAGTTATATTTTGAGATCCAAATAACATAGGGAAATGACAGTTAGTGAAAAATGTAAAGAATCACGAATAGAAAAATGTAGTTGTCCTAAGTCAAATCAGCTAAAAACTGAGATAGGACTTTTAGTCATGTGAGCGACGAAATAAGGTAGGCGGGCGGGCCAGATTAAATAAAACCCTTCGCGGGCCGCAGTTGAACCGCGGGCTGTAGATTGTCCATTCATGCACGCGTAGCATGACTATCATAGAAACGGTTTTGTCGACAGAAGAATAGACAAAAATGACGCTCCGTGAAGACAGTACGATGACAGCAAAGTACAAAGAGTCAACTGGACTTTTTACGAAATTCAGTAGTTTATTCACGTTTTTCTTTTATTTTGCTTATACCTCGAAAATGGTGTCCTATCACAAAAATAATGAAAATTTCGACCCCCTCTATGTAACCTTTAAACCCCTAAAACTTAACATGTAGGTACTAATTTTTCACATTTTCCATCCAAAAAGTGGAAATTTCCATTTTTCCATTCCTTTTTTATACTTTGTGGCCATCGAGTAAAAAGTTTTCTACTGTCTTTAGCATGGCGATTACAAATTCAAATTGTCTTCACTACCTTAGACAACTATCAGTTGTCAATGTGATTTTGACGTTTGGGATAGAAAACTTTTTTCTGAAATAGTCTACATATAAAAGGACCCAGACAACGATCGGTAGAAACGAAAGACAAAATGACGGATTGTAGAAGGATTATTACGGTGCAATGGCAAAAATGGAGAAACGAAATGTCACTTTGTATAGAAATAGCTATGTCTTGTCTTCCAAGAAATAGAAAGCGTCATGCTACGCCTGCTGGTTTAAATCCAAAAAGTTTTCGTATGCGGATTTGCCAACTGAGTAGAGCTACATCGACAGGCCATTGGCATCTCATAAAAATCTGCATTAAAGATTATATTAAACTTTTCCTTATCGAATCAAAACGATTTTTTGGCAAAAACGTACAACAGGTAATCGCTTGAAGACTTGGGTCCTAAGTCAAACTGGTCATTCTAGATTTTAATGTAGCTTTTTAGGTACCAACTTTTGTCGCAGTGATTGTACCATTGAGTTCTGTATTATACAAGTTCATTAGCAGGCAAATGACAATGTGACTTCAATTAGTACCTAGACAATCATTTAAAAAAATAACCTTTATTTATTATGACATTATCCTTAGTTTCAGAAAACTACCTAGAAAGCGTCATAAAATATGAATTCTTCAAAATATGAAATTCCTATGCATTCCATGCTAATAAAAAAAAAATTGGGGCATCCTCTGCCTCTATGTTTTTTGTTTACGCAAGAAGCGTTGTCAATGTATTTTCAAATAAATCATAACAGAAACAAGTAACAAGTGAACCGTGACCAGCGTGATTCATATTGAAAACTTAGAAGCCGCTTCAAGACGTATGACCTGCTCATGACAACCTGGGTGCCTAACGTGTGATGGATTACTATAATAATAATAATAATAATAATAATCATTTATTTGCTAATATGGGTAATTACATAAAGTTATTGAAAATATAGCACAGTCCAACCATATTACACCTTGAGGCATGCAAATTACAAGCTTTACTATTTTAATCTATTTTCTTGCAAAAATTATTCATATTAATAACACAATTTAGTTTATTCATTTACCGTAGCAAATAACAAAGAAAACATACTAAATGAAGTAGACAGTAATGTACCATAGAGAATTGAAGTTTAAAATGTCATTTGTTAAATAATATTGTCAAGATACAATTATGGATAAATGTCACAGTAAGAACAATATCTAAAAAGTTTATTTCGTGCATTATTTGGTAATTTCACTATGAAAAATAATAATGTCAATAGTTTATTTAAAATTCGAAATGTCATGTAATGAATGAGAATGTCAAGATATATCTGTAATTAAATGTCAAAGTATTAAATAATAATTATTAAAATTGGTGCACTGGTGACATCAATATGTCCCTACATCCTCCATTAAATAATCCTGAACAGTATAGTAGCATTTACATAGCAAAAATGTTTTTAATTTCTTTTTGAATGCATCGATTGATGAAGTTTCTAGTACGAAGTTTGGCAAGTGATTGTATATACGCGGCGCCATACTGAAAATGCTTTTGGAATATAAGGCTGTCTTGCTAGATTTGCAACAAATTTTGTTACTATGCCGCTTACTTCTGTACTTATCAAAAAGATTTATGTTATTTCTTGCAAAGCTAGCAATCTCATAAATGTAAACACACGGCAATGTTAATATATTATGTTTGACAAAATATGGCCTGCAGCTATCAGTTTGGTTGATATTAAAGATACCTCTAATACACCGCTTTTGTGCCCTGAAAGCCATATCCCTATTGGTGGAATTACCCCAGAATATAATACCATATCTTATCAAGGATCCCACGTAGCCATGGTACGCTGCAAGTACAGCAGAGGTGTTTACCGTTTTAGCCAGCATATGTAGGGCGTATGATTGCTTATTTAATTTTTGATTTAAAGTGTCTATATGTGTCTTCCAATTCAAATTATGATCAATTGACATGCCTAAGAATTTTGTAATTGCTGTCTCATTTAATTTGTTCCCTGAATAGTGTATATTAATGTTAGTAAATTGGGCTTTACGATTGCGAAATATCATTATTTTAGTTTTGCCCACGTTCATTTTTAAATTATTATTATTTAGCCATTTTATAATATCACTAAGAGTGCTATTCATGTCTTGTTCTAGGGATACTTTGTCCTTACTTGTAAAAACGACAGTACTATCATCTGCAAAAAGTATAGTGAGACGTTTGGTTATTTTTGGAAGGTCATTTATATAAATGATGAAAAACAGAGGGCCTAAAACACTTCCTTGTGGGACGCCTTGTTTGATTTCTCTGTATTCCGATGTGTAGTTAACTTCCTTCCTTGTTTTAGTGCATACACGAGTAACTAATGTGGACTGCTTTCTGTTGGTAAGATAAGAAGCTATCAGCTCTAACGAAGTACCCCGAATTCCATAACTGTATAGTTTATTTAACAGAGTTTTGTGATCTACAAAATCGAACGCTTTACTTAGATCCATATACAATGCACACACTGGAATTTTATTGTCTAAGCTACTCATAACTGTGGTCAGAAAATCATAGACGGCCATATCAATAGTTTTATTTTTCCTAAAACCTATCTGCTCTTTAGCAAATAAATTGAACTTTTCAAAATATTCATTTAACCTGACATAAATAACTCTTTCATATACCTTAGAGAGCACCGGAACTAGTGCTATGGGCCTATAACAATTCATATTGTGACAATCATCTTTCTTGAAGAGAGGTTTACTGGGAGGTTAGAAAGTAGTGGGATGGCATGAACCAGTTAATTAATTCGATTATCATAAAATATTTCGACCATTTGCAAATTCGACTTTTACCAGCATTATCGACTGTTTCATTGGCAACTCTAAATATTTTTTTTAACTTTTTTACCTCGTTAGATAGCTGATATGAAACTGTCTTCCTCGTAATTTGCATGATAAAATTTTGAGATAACTGGTGTCAAAGTTTACGTACGTAGATGATTTTTGAAAATGGTTAATAAACTTCTTCCTTTAACTTTTAACTGTTTGATGTTTTATAAATTCTTTAAGGTTTGTTAAAGTATTAGGTACCCATGGCATAGCAATGATGGCCATTGAATTTAAAAGCTTAGAGAAAAGTGTTATTTAGTAAAGAATACTGGGAAATTTTCAAAAATACGTAATAATTGGATTTTCTCGAATCTCATGAATTTTCGCCTAAGCTTCACGGGGTGCTTTATTGTTGCAAATGGTCACACTATCACGTCGGAAGGAATATGTCAAATTACAAGTCACCCTGTATACATATATTCATTCCTTCCCTAGGTGACATTGTTGACAAGCAAAAAGAGAGAAAAAAACCATCGTTGACAATTAAATACCTAAAAGTAGGTACCTGTATATATCTGTTAATAATTAACTATCAACTCGAGTAGGCAGTTACTTAAGTTGATAAATATAAAATCGTAAGAATCTGGTTTAACAGTTGTAGAGGTCAGACAGTTAAATATCAGTGTTATTAAAATCAGTGGATCTATTAAATAATGCATTTAAATTTTGGCTTGTTGCAGTATATTGCCACACTGCATCATCATCATCTGCACAGCTTTTTCCGAACTATGTTGGGGTCAACTTCCAGTCTAACCGGATGCAGCTGAATGCCAGTATTTTACATGGAGCGACTGCCTATCTGACCTCCACAACGCAGTTACTGGGTAAAGGTACAAGTCCGTAGCCGACTGCAGGCAGCAGCAGCAGGCGAAGTGTCGCCGCGACACTACTGGTTTCTATGTATTTCTATGAAATACCTTCCGCAGCTAGCGACACGTCGTTTTCATAGAAATACGGCAACAAGTCGCCTGCTGCTGCTGCCTGCAGTCGACTCCGGACTTATAGCTTAACACGATACCCCTTGGCAAGGCTGGTTCTCAGACTTGCGGGCTTTTGACGACCCGAAATGATTGTCAAAGATCCACGAATGACAGCATGTGAGTGCCAATAGAACAACAGTAATTTGTTAACCACACACAACATATTTTGACGCCTGTATCCTCCTGAGGGGTTGAGCTAAACAGTACACCCACATTTTGTCAGTAATATTTACCTTTCATACATGTGGGTACTAGTGGGCGAGCTTATTGCAATCCATTGGGCACAGCCAAGTCCAGACAACTTGCTGCTACTGAGCAATTCCTATATTTAGCTCAGTTAAACAGGTTAACAGGGATACTGGTAATGGAAAAACCAGTCTTAAAGTTTATGGAATACTGTTTACAGCTCAAGCGACATCTTTTCGATTCGAGACGAGACGTTGAATAATTTGTCACCCACACCTGCATTCAACATCTTCCCATAACAAATAAAATTAACATAAATACTTCAAAGTACTCACAGTATTAACTAAGTTGATTCACAGCCAATCTGCAAAAAAGAACAAAATTCATTAATATTCATTGCATATTGAATATTATTACCACTTACATAAGGTACCTATTACATTTCTGCATAATGTACACCATCGGTTATGGTAATACTTGTATCTGCGACTTAGGAAAACTGCAGTGTTAAGGCGCGAGCATATTGATGGAGCAACAAGTACATGCACATTTTAAATCCGTAAAAAGTAATTTAGGTATATTACGATTCAAACATCATGGCGGCTGTGAAGTGCGCTGTTCGCTGCGTAGTACTTCACCCCTCACCCCCGCTCACACGTGTATTGGTTACTGCGCAGCGACTCGCATCATGTTCCGAGCCGCCATTAAGTTTGAATCGTACTATATTTGTTGGAACGAAGTTTTTGTGCGGTAGGAGTTGACTGTTAGAAATCGTCACGTGAAGGAAAGCATACCTCCCCGTCGTCTTCTATTTTCTGTCTCTTTCTATTATATGCGAGTGTGTGTGTGCGTGCGAGTATCGCGTAAGGAACTTCGTTCCTGTCGGGGTTTTCCCGACCGCACACGTTTTTTTGTAGACGTAAGTAATTTTTACAACAATGCGAAGTGTAGTTAGCTCTGCTGCCCTCGTATTAATGTAACACGAAAATTTTAAATAGGTGTGTAAACGAAGGATAATAATACATAATAATAAAACATTTTAACTTAAAAAAAAAACGGTTCACAAAAACCATCTTCCAACTAAAAATAGAACATTAAAGAAATAAGTGTACCGTTGGTGTCTGTACTAATAAAACAATCATTGTATCACAAACACTAGCACCTTCCAAAGTAGGTCTCATAAAAAAGGCTAATTTGTTTAAGCCAAACTTAGTTTAAAAACGAATTGCTTGATGATGAATGTATTTAGCGATACCCTTCGGTCTCGGCTTTATAGAATATTATAGCTAGCTAAAACACTTTTATTGGACAAGCAGAAGGCAGATGCCTGAATTGAGAGAACACAGTGCAGCGCCGGCAAATCAAAGAGATTCTCGCGTGCCTCCATGACCATGTAACGTGAGTAGATGTGAACACATCCTTACATCACGTACACGTGTCGAACACTTCCTTGCTTTTGTTATACAGTTTTTATATTGACAAAGAATCTTCATCACAATATTATGTAAAATTTAATGTGGAAAATTACAATGCAAGTCGTTTATCAAACTTGAAATTCTTTACGTGCGTATTAGGGTGTGAAAATTTCAAAACTAGCGAATTCCTCTATGAGGAGAAAAGCTTGCCCTTTTAAGGAAAGTTCAAGAGGGTGAGCAGTAGTGTCTTTCTGACTGCTTGTTTTGGCACGAATATGAATTAGCCAACCAGTAAGGTAGCTGGGCGGGGGGGAGAGTACAGAATGGTACAACGCCATGCACTTGATGTACCTACATTTTTCGATCATCACTCATATAGACTATACCCGTCTCCTAAGGATAACCAACAGTAACCATTCTTTTACTTAATACTAAAAAAATAAGAGTTATTTAAGAAGCTATTTTAAACAATACAGAATTCGGTATCCAATAATTTACGTTAGATACGTTGTGCATTTAATGTAGATCAAAATTGCCTTTTACAGCATATCATTAAAATGAATATTTTAGGAAATATCACAGATGTAAAAGTGTAACATCTAACAAATGGGGGTCGTTATAGACCAATTTGGGTATCATTCATTGGACTGCACAATAGAAAATGCACCTGCTACTGACTGACAACAAACTGCTATCACCAATCGATTTGTTAAGTACCTATCTAAAAGTTCTTAGTCGCAAGGAACGTAACGAACATTTATTATCAAAATCAAAAGTAATTTATTCAAATTAACCTGAGAGTCAGCACTTTTTGAACGTCAAAATTTCATAAGACAGTACCCCAAAACGCCAGCCCTTTACCGCTTCCTAATTCTTTAGCTGGCAAGAAGTGGCGCAACAAAATTCCGAGCAGAAGAACTTGATTATATACAAGTATGTCCCTTTTAACTGTTCATCGTAGCGTTAACTTAGAGACATTTACGGGCTGAAACTTGTAGAAAAACTGCTCAACTACTCAAATAACTAACAAAAACAATAAAAGACCCAGATATCTCCCAATAACTTTACAAAGTCCAGTAAACTATCATCTTTAGTCCAATAAAACCGATGCCCCCATACCATAAAACTTCCATACAATAAATAATTTATATTAGCTCGTTATGGTGTCGTTTCATCCCAAATTGGTTGAAACAGTACGAAATAAGACATCGTTATTGGCAACATAAATAAATACTGTGACACTTTAATGGAGTGACATTGACCCCAGCTTTTTTATCTTTCGCTAAATATTTGTTGCTATGAGCTTAAGCGATATTTATGAAAGAAGAATGTTCAGCATCCCTGATTCGTGCCTGGTAATGGCAATAGGCTTTCCACCTGTTATCTATTTATTATTTCTTTATTAAATACTTTATTGTACACCACTTTGACGCGCAAACTTAAACCATGAATTCAGCATATTAGAGAATCGCGCCTGCGAAGGCCACATTTTGCTCTGATGGCTCTTTTCTGCAGAATGAAATAGACTCGATATCTGCAGCCCGTCTCCGTAGTAAAATACCGTAAGACATGATACTATGAAAGTAACTGATTAAAATTAGCCTCCGGGTATCTATTAGTAAATTGACAGATTTTTCTTACAGCATATACTACTGAACTTAGTCACCCTGCAAGAGATGTTAAATCAGTGTGTGTGACTTGAGTCGAGCGAGGTCCCCAGGACGAATTCTAGTTTCTCTTTATTAAATTCTGTGTCACAATCACTACTGTTAACATTCGATAAAGCAAATCTTATGCATTTAGTTTTTTTCCCATTTAATACTAAATTATTAGCAGTGAGCCAAGTTTGTACCTGCAGTAGGCAGTTATTTACGTCGTCAAGGTTTGATATACGTCTATTTATCTTAAAAATTAAGGAAATATCGTCAGCAAATAACATCATTTGTGGTTGTTTTTTTAATAAATGGGGTATATCATGAATATCTGCAAAAAAGAAGATAGGACCTAATATCGAGCCTTGTGAAACACCTATTTCTCACACTATTCATTTGAACTTTTTGTTGTCTATCATTTAAATAAGATTTTACTAAACTAAGCGCAAGTTCACCTAGTCCGTAATGGTCAAGTTTTAAGAGTAAAGTTTCGTGAATAACGCAGTCAAATGCCTTGGAAAGGTCACAAAAGATTCCTATGGCATCTTGGGCCTCCTCCCATGCTGTAAATATGTGTATATGTGTTTTAATAAAGTGACACCGGCGTCAGTCGTAAAACGTGAAACCATATCGCTGATAGTGTAAGATTTTGTTAATGTTAAAATGATTAAGCTATTGATTGAGCATTATATTCTCGATTATGGATGTACAAACTTTGATAGATATTCCCCATAGATTTTCAGTCAATTTGATTTTGATTTTCCGAAAAGCTTTTATAACTATCATAGGGTTTATATGTTTAAATTGAAATTCAACCGGGCAGCCTCGAATGTTTGCTCTTAATAATTCAATTGAGAGATCGGGTGAGGAATTTAAAGCTTCTGTCGTTTTAGATGGTATATTAGTAAAGAAATTTACAAATTCTTGAGCTGCTTCAAAGGTGTTTTAAACTTAAACGTTACCGTTTGTCCACTATGATCAGCCGGCAGATAAGTTACGATGACTTTTTCTAAATTATCACAACCGCAGAAGACATTAACGATAGCTTTGTACAAATAATTTAACACGTCAATCATATTTTTAACACTAGATGGGGTTGGCGTTTCCTATCTGACTACTCTGAGAAGAGAGGCTGAAACAAACTTAGAGGTCACAGTCTGTTTTAAAGTCCAGACATAATTTTGATCCAGATCATGTGAAAACCATGTAGTTTGGTATCTGAAATGGTCTTTTAAGGAAAGAACCACATAGATTGAGTGGACCTGCCCAGTCAGTGCACGCATTTGTCAATAATCGTGCAGCTCAACTCAGAACTTAAGGACCTCAACAATTTGACTAACAATACCAAAGAAAGAACATTTGGGTAGGCCGCATAAATTACTCAAACTCAAACTACTGTAGTAGCATCTAAAACGTCACTTGCGAGCTACGCGTCACACTGACGTCACGCAAAATCCTGCATCGCGCAAGCAGAATCTACCGCATACAACGTCCCGATATCAATCGTCGGGCACCCACCAGACACGACACCCATCTTGTCAGAGGATCCTCTCTTCCCTATAGAGGGTGAGTGAACTTTACACCCTGTTCCTCATGCCTCTATACTACTATGACTCAATAATAATACCACTAATTAACTCCACACAATAGTCATATTAAACGGATATGTGAACTAAGTAGCGACATTATGAGTACTATATCGCGTTTATCAATTAGCAGACACATTAATTAAGATTGATTCGAATTAAGCTTAACATGATACATGCGAGTAAAATTACAGGTACATACATTCTCGATTACCATTACGTGAAACTCGAATTTATACTTTGCCTGTTGTAAAGTGTGTTCTTGTTGTTTGCATGTCCTTCTTAGTAAACAAATATCACGTTCTGAGAATTTGTAAAAATTAATGTGTTTTGTTTTTTTTAAACATGTCTTGATAGGCCTTTGGTTGACGCCTCGTCACTCGTGTACGAGGTTTGTGGGTTCAAATCCCAGCAAGTATCAATGTGACTTTTTCTTATTCATATGTACTTTTTGAGTTTATCTTGGATATTACTGACATCGGTGAAGGAAAAACATCGTGATGTAACCTGGACTTATCGTTAATATAAGTCTGAAATCGCCAACTCGTCTTGAGCAAGCGTGGTGATCAATGCTCGTGCCTTCTCTGTATGCGAAGACGCCTTTGCCCTGCAGTGGGAAAATAGTTGGCCAGTATTATTGTTAATGTGTTTTGGACTTTTGGTAATATCGAAGCAGTGTTTGATGTAATTTTTACCGAAGGTAAATGTTTATAACAAACATTATAGGCGGCTGCTGCAGGAGCAGAAAACCTCAAACGACGCAAGTATAACAACCTTATTGGGAGCTATATGTTTGAGCCGTTTGGGGTTGAAACACTAGGGCCTTGGGGGTCACAGTGCTCATCGAATATTTCGGGACATCGCCAAGCGGTTGGTCGACTCTTCATGTGACCAGAGGGCTGGCCTATTTTTAGCTCAAAGAATCACCATTGCCATACAACGTGGCAATGCTGCCAGCCTTTTGGGCACTTATCCTCTTGACAGCAATGCGAACGAATTTTTTGATGACCTATGAATTTTTTCCTTTATTTATAAATTGTTTATTAATATTATTTAAAACGAGAAAATTTAATTTGATTTAAATGCAATGCGTAATATGAAATTTATAAGTTTGTGGTTATTTATAATTTATATCAAATATCAAGACTTTCAATACTAACTTTGTTTAGGCAAGTTTGTTTCGGCCTTTCTTCTCAGATTTGTCAGATACGAAACGCCGACCTCATCTAGTTTTAAAAATATGATTGACGTGTATAATCTTGTACAAACCTAATTACATAAATAAAATCATTTAATCATAACTTGGAAGTGATTGATTTGAACATATTTTTCGGATCGAGTTTGTTTACCGAATGATCACCATGTATCTATCACATAATTAATTTACCTATCATTGCTTTATATTCAATTCTTTTTACCTATTGTGGTATAGTAATTTAATTCTAGGTGCATCGTCTTCACATATAATTATATAATTAATGTGAACCTACATAATATTGTAAAACATTTTAAAAGAGTAACGGTAGAATTTCTTGCCCATTCTTCTCCATATGAAACTACCTTTTGGCTGGGGCAACTAGAACCAATTCTATTTTTTTGTAAATTTTGACGTTCAAAAGTGCCTTTTATGTGCCTATTTGAAATAAATGATTTGACTTTGACTTTGAGACACATACAAATTCACTGTATGGATATCTGTGTATATAGGGATTTGTACTACAGTCCTTTACTTAACACAAAATATGAATAAGAGAATGGAATATTTTGAGGATTACGATTCTCAACTTGATTGAATTATTTAAGTAGGTAATCTTTCTCTGAGTTGATTGAATTAGAATTTTCTTTGAAGCAGTCGCTTTATTTAAATAATGAACTTAGCCAATGGTATAATGATAAAGAAGCACTGAAGACTTAAAATATAGAGATTCCAAAAGATTCGAATTCGTAGCGCAGAAAATGGCAGAAAACTGATTTATTTCGTCGTCAAATCTTATTACTCGAAATCAATCTGGAAGAAAATATTTGACTCATTTATTTCTAAAACGCTTTGTTGTTGGGTCAGCTTCATTACTTATTATTGTACTTAAACTAAGAAGAAGCAATTGTTTACTCTGGCGCCAAATCTTTCCAAGGGTACCTAAGATTCACAGATAGCATTTAGACTTTACTTTGCTAAGTAAGTGTCTCATTTGAATATGTCATCATCGTCATGTTCGTGAATGGGCGCCGTCAGTTGAGACTGGTCATCTCTTAACTGCCACGGCTTCTTTTTTTTTAAATCTTATATTTTGAATTGTTTCTTAATATTTTTTTTACATTGTTCTCACATATAGAAGCAACAAGAATAACGTACCCAGGATTTTGTAATATCTTGATTTAAAAAGAGTGTCCTTGGAGTTTCTTGCCCGTTCTTCTCCATAGAGATCTACGTTTTGGAATGGGTAACTAGCTTCAACTTTCTGACTGACCGACCCCTTGACAGTTCAAAAGTGCCTGTAATTGGTTTAATAGCAATAAATGCTTTGAGTTTGAGTTTTATTGGGATTTTCAATCTGGCATTTCTCAGTAGCAGCCCGGAGGCTGGATTTGTGCCCAGTTGATGGCAATAGGCTCGCCCGCTATTACATGGGACTTAAACATAACTGGCGAAATGTACAATAAGTCTTTGACAGTTCAAAAGTGCCTGTAAATGGTTTAATTGAAATAAATGAGTATAAGTTTATATGTTTTTGAATAAACATTAATTTTAAATAAAGTCAAAGTAAGGTCTGTTAATTTCGCCCTAAGCGTAGTGTATTATATTAACAATGCCCTTTTTTTATTTTATTTTTTGTTTGTGTGGGATAGGTCATCAAATAACTTCTCCCTTTCTGGGCGGAGCGGGAGTGTGTCAGAATTTTACTGACTAAAACCCACCCGTGTTCCTTCAGTTGCCTGTGCGCCAAGGCCACCATAAACCTTTCGCTCAAACCCGCAGTCCTAGCAGGCATCGGTCCTAGCGGACCCCGCTCATTTGTGCTGACATCTCTTTGACGAGAAAAATGTCCATCATCATTCTCTTTCCCTTATCACAATTTATTTGTGATCGACGCAACATTTCTTTTTCTTCCATACTTCTCAATTAGTCGTCATCTTGGTAGTCACGATCTTTCCTATCATCTACCACACAGTCCATCCATCGTTTCTTAAGTCTTTCCGCACTCTTAGAGCCGAATTCATACTCAAAGCTTTCCTCATGACATTTTCCTTATTCCTCCGCATCTCATGCCCATACCAAGAAGCCAGATTTCCACAACACTTGTCTGTCACCCAGCAACTACCGCAAAGTATGCCATAACCAAGACGAGCAAAGCATCCATAACTTATACCAAGAAGCCAGATTTCCACAACACTTGTCTGTCACCCAGCAACTACCGCAAAGTATGCCATAACCAAGACGAGCAAAGCATCCATAACTTTCAATATTACCTTAAACGTAGTGGAAGTACATAAAGCCTATATAAGGCACAGCTGACCTCAGCCCTGAGTCCTTAGTTTCATGGCTGTGTGTAATACTCTTAAAACTTATTACTTATTACGTGAACCGCTGCGAAGCTCAACAAAGAACATAATAAAATATTGCTAAACTGATTGCGTGGTGCGAGTTAGGAGATGATGGGATGTTGTGGTTAGGCCATCTTGTTGTGTGGTCTAGATTTCTATCAATTCTATATTGATTAGAACTCTTAAGATTTACTTTTTTAGTGGTCTGTTAATCCTACTAATCCTACTAATATTATAAATGTGAAAGTTTGTGAGGATGGATGGATGGATGTTTATTACTCTTTCACGCAAAAACTACTGAACATAATTGGATAAAATTTAACACACAGATAGATCATGACCTGAGTAAGAACACAGGCTACTTTCATCCTGGATCGCAGACGAAGTCACGGGCAACCGCTAGTAATAAATAAATCGAAAATCACTGAAAACCCATTTTATTTTCTTCTGACTTGAAAGAAACACGGTACTTTTTTGGTTTAAGTCGAAGCTGCTATTCCGATGCCGACTGAAGCACCCTAATTGCATAACACACTTTCAATCACAAACTCAATCATATTGAAGGATATTGCTAATCAATTGCTTCCTATGTTCGAAAAAATTGTTTGCTCAACAACGTCAATAACGGAATGAATGTTGTTTGTTGAACTGTCAAAACGAAAGCCATTCCTACTGTTAGTGTGTTACGCAGTTACCTTGCTGGTTGTAAACTACAGCCATGCGGCGGAACAAATACCAAGACCCCAAGCGATACAACTGATTGGTTGTGTGTTGCATGTTAACAGTATTGGATAGTGGACTAATAGTTAAGGATACCCCATTTCTCACAGATAATTAAAATTCTGGAGGTTTAAAGTCAGAGATCTCAACCTGTTTGTGTCGGATCCCCATGAACAGAAAAATATGACCTCTGCGCATCTTTACTTACACTATCGACTTGGCAGTTGCTGATTTACCATAACCACTTTAATAATTGATTAAAATTATCAACTCGCTACATTTTACACCTTAAACCAAACCCCGAAGAATGGCAGAACACAGCCGCGGCATCTCGGAGCAATGGCGCGGCCTGCCATTGGGCTGGCAATGGCTGGCGTTGACTCGCGTGGCATCGTGCCAGCGATTGGCAAAGCCATAATTGCTTTGTACGCCGGTTAGTGCCGATTCGATGTTTATGACAGAAAGATTGTCGCCAATTTTTGTAGCACAATCGGTTTTTGTTGTAATTGAGATGAGGTCACGGAAGATGTGTTTTGTTTCTTTCGATGTTTAATAGTTTAGTTTGTTATTTATTTATTTATATCTAGTATATTTTTTTTGTCGAGTGCTATCAAAATCAATGTCAAATCATTTACTTCAAATAGGTACAGAATAAACACTTTTGAATGTCAACATTTACAAGCAAATAGAATTGATTCTAGTTGCCCATTCCAAAAGATAGTTTTGTATGGAGAAGAATGGGCAAAACACTTCAGAGTTACTCTTTTAAAATGTTTGTAATATTTTGTATACATTAATTATATAATTATATGTGAAGACGATGTACCTAGAATAAAGTTACTATACCACAAGAGGTTAAAATAATTAAAAATGAAGTAATGACCTGCACCCTAATTGCGTAACACTCTATCAATCATAATCTGAATCATTTTGAATGCTATTGCTAATCCATTGCTTCATATGTTCGAACATTTGTCCGCTCAACAACGCAAATAACGCAATGAATGTTGTTGAAATGTCAAAATGAAAGCCATTCCTACTGTTAGTATGTTACGCAATTACAATGCTGAGATAAATTAATTATGTGATAGATACAATGTTTACAAAATTTCTAAAAACACGTCGCTTCAAACTGCAATATGAAGTTAAAAGTTTTAAATTAGTATCCAAGCTTTAATTTCAATTTAAGATTTTAAGCTCCCACTCAGGATTTTAGTAGGCCTTGATAAATTAAAATAAAAAGATTAACAGCAAACATCAAAATATTTACACACAGCAATTTTAAAATATAAAAAAAAAGTTATTCTCTCATTCAGACAATGGAAAACACCAATCAGCCAGTCCTGTCAGTACCTATCAAAATATGTGTCTAATTCGACATTCAAATTAACCGTTTTCCCGCCAAGTGGTCGTAACGAGCATTCTAGATAGCCGTCATTAACTACAGGTGCTGAACGGTTTAATTAGAAGCTCCTAAACTTAGATTAAAACTTTGTAAACCTAGATTGGGGAAAAATCGTTTTATTTTTGGAATTAATGAGTAGGTAAGTTTAATTGGAATAATAAGTTAGGAAATGCTCGAATGTGTTGTTATTTTAGGTTTAAAAGGGTAATTTAGTTCTACAATAAAATTGTCATTAAGGACATTGAGATTCACTACCATTAGATTCGATATTTGGACTTTTAAGCATGATACAATTCACAATTACCTACCCAGAATTTCCGTCGTCGTCACAACAATATATCGTCAACAATAACAGTAATGCAGGTGTTCCAAAGACAAGTTCAAATTAAGTAACAATTGAGAAATCGGCCGCAAATCTTAAGAAACTTCATAAATATTTAACGAGAACACATCAAATCTTGCCTCACCCATCGATTAACAGGTCAACACTTCGACATAAACCACCAACAGAGAGTTATCTTTATCATACCAATAAATTACTGCTTTTAGTGAAACATCGAATTTGTTTTAAAGGTTTAAGAGGCGGGTCTTAGGCCCGTCGGGGTCTTTCCGGCCCGTCGGGTCCGTCAGACCTTCGTCACCGGGTAATCTCAGCACGGGTTATTAATCTACCTGAGCACTGGGATTACAGGCGCTAGGTAATTGCTAAAGAAAATGGCGTCACAATCGCCTATGAATAAAATTTGGAGACGTTTCGGTTGAGTTTTTTTTTTTTGGATTGTTTGGTGAGAACTTCAATAGAAGTCTTAGCCTTAAATGGACTAATGGTCTGAATTAAATGATTTATTTATTTAGCTGTCAATTTGTCTGAATGTTACAAAAAGTATTAACGATTCAGCGTTTAGTACATAAAATGATGAAGTTATTTTCGTCTGTGTGTGACGCAAAAGTGCCTTCCTTCCAATTAACGATCATAATAATTTTCCTGTCGCATTATTTCGATACTAACCATTTTACTTAACAATAACCACCAATTAGGTTTGTTAACTATTTAATTCAAGTGCATGTGTTGGATTTATCAAAGTTCAAAGTTTGTGGCTGAGTTAGAGGTCCTATCCTAATCGAACGGGGCCATCTTGAAGCATCTCGAAAGTCTTCATTCTACAGGATTATTGGTTATATTTCGGCAATCTATTAAGGGGATGTAGGAGAGGTCATTTGCAACCCCTCATTTTCTAGTAATATGATTTTTTTTTTGTGCTACATAAATTTGAAAATGTATTTAAAAAAGTCATGCATATATTTTTTAAATTATTATTATCTGCTTCTACTTCAAAACATAATAGTCAAGCATAAAATGACAATTATCTTGAATAGAAAATCAAAAATATAAATCGTTACAATTTTTTATAATTTTGATCAGGTTATTTGACTAAAATATTCGATTTCTGCAAAAGAAACATGGAAGCGCTTTATTGGCAGAACATTCCAAAGACGTTTACAACTTCTCAGCTATCCAACGAGACACAATAAGATACCAAATATCTTCAAAAGAATACAAAATGTCAAATTATTCGAAAAATTTTGACATTTACATAGGATCATCAGGGGTCATTTGGTTGCAAATGACCTCTCCTACATCCCTTTCACGGATTGCCTACATATAACCAACAATAAAAATGTTTGAGATATTCCGCCAGGTAAGTTACCCTACTTCCCTATGTTATAGCATGACTCACAAAACACACAAACACATTAGCATAAACACAACGAACAACGCACATTGGTACTCGCAACCCTGAACTGCTAAAGTTGGCAGCTGAGCCAGGAACAGCCGTTTGTGTTGACATGAGCATGTGTTCCGGCAGACGGACAGCCTTTATGTGGTTAAGATTATCAGGCGATGAAGTGAAGGTCGGTTTGGTGTGAAGATCAGATGGTTTTGATCGATATTTACAAAGATGGAACTACAGAACTTGAGCAATGTGAGATTAATAAAATAATAAAAGATTATTTCAAGGCAACAGTACTCATATACAAACAGATACATAAAAGGAAACAGACAGGATAACAAGCACAGACAAAAACGAACACTCACAAGGGAACAATATGTCTGCTGCAGCATTGCTGGATATATGAACAATCCAGTCTGTTGGTGATCATCGCCAGGGTGGTGTTGGCGGTGTTAATGTACAAGATGTAAGGGACATGACGCGCAAACTGTGAACATAAATTCACCCCCCAGAGTAGATTTTTTTAGTCGGTTATTTAAATAAAAAAACTTTTTTACAAAAAACAACCGACTTCTAAAAAAAAAAAACAGTAAAAGACGTGAAAAATTACTTTAATTTCGGAAGTCGGTGACTTAAGTTTTGTATTTTCGTTTTTGGCCACCGACTTCCAAAATTAAAGTTATAGTTATAATATAGTATTAATGTTGTCGTTATAGTTAGTATTAAGGATAACTCAAAAACTATTGGTTAGAACTTGATCAAACTTAAATGGGACCACATGTGAAGCACCAGGTTTCAAATAAAAAAAGAATTATCCAAATCGGTTCACCCAGAAAAAAGTTCTGAGCTAACACACATTAAAAAAAAAACATACAGTCGAATTGAGAACCTCCTCCTTTTTCTGAACTCGGTTAAAAACCAACTGTTTCATACAAAATGCAATGCCGACATTATCAAAATGTATGGAACGGCAGTTTTTTTAAACTGTTAAAGTCGGCGGCGCTGCCAGGATAAGCTGTCTGTTCACTTGAAGATGTGTTCTGGCAGACAGACAGACCTTTACGTGGTTAAGATCAGGTGATGAGGTAAACATCGGTTGTATGATGAACAGATAATACGTTTGGCACGAATGCGCAGCGAAAACGTTACGTAAATTCAAACGATTTTAAAATAAATAAATGAAATAAACAATGGTTTATTGCAGGCAAACATCCATATATAAAAGTTGACAGTAAAAGTATAAAAAATTAAAACAGCGATATGTATAGGTTTTTCGTCAATTTTATGTTCTCGCTTAGGTAACAATCCTCAAAAGCTGTTACTGGAGCGTCTCAAACTTTGCCAAAAAGACGCGACGCTCGACCTCATGATGGCGTAAAAGTCTAGGACCCTTGCTTCGGAAAACATGCTCGAAGCACTGCAGTATCTTGGCAGTTTCATAAGGGTTCAGTAAGTATAATTGTACTGAACCCTTAAATATGAACTGTACATATTTTTTGGAATTGAAAATACTCGTTTCGCATATAATATTTTCTGATCTTGGATATTCCTGACAACGATGAAGTAAAACTCCGCGAGAGAACCTGGACTTATAGTCAATACAAGTCTGAAATCACCAACCCGTCTTGAGCAAGCGTGGTGATCAATGCTTGTGCCTTCAAGCCTTCGCCCTGCAGTGGAACAATAAATAGGCTGGTATTATAAGACTTTATTCATATCTATGAGTGATACCTACTCATTGTGCCTGTCGCAAATTTTTCCCTAAAATTTTTAAATGCTATGGACTAACACAGACTAGAAAAAAAAGAAGGACTCCGCGCCACGCATATCGAAAGTGAAGCACCGTACCGATCTATGTGTGTGTGTGTAAATAAATGTCTTACTTGGGATATGTTATTCCTTGACACTTCTTCTAAGATGTAGAATTATTTTGACACGATTTCACAACACAAGAAGGCATTATTTTATTTTATTATTTGATGTAAACAGTACCTACAATGACGCCGTAGTGCCGCGTAATGGCACCATATGATGTAAATGTGTGCGTGAGGCATGTTTGTACAAACGGTCCGGCCATACTTATAGTGCTTCAATTTCGATAAGCGTGGCGCGGAGTCCTTCTTTTTTTAGGGTTCCGTACCCAAAGGGTAAAACGGGACCTTATTACTAAGACTCCGTTGTCCGTCCGTCTGTCTGTCCGCCTGTCACCAGGCTGTATCTCATGAACCGTGATAGTTAGACACTTAAAATTTTCACAGATGATGTATTTCTGTTGCCGCTGTAACAACAAATACTAAAAAACAGAATAAAATATATATTTAAGGGGGCTCCCATAGAACAGACATGATGTTTTTGGCGTTTTTATAGATAATGGTACGGAACCCTTCGTGCGTGAGTCCGACTCGCACTGGGCCGGTTTTTTTTTCTAGTCCGTTTGGACTAACTGTATTTTCGATACAATAATCATTTGAATTTACGTAACGTTTACATTTACGTCACGCGTTTGTGTTAGAGCCTCAGCATGATAACACAATAGAGCTTCAGAAATCTGAGATTAATCTATTAGGGCTGCGCTATTTATCTGTATCTAGGTCTCAGTTTTGTAAAAGATGTTGGAAGGGCCTCTCTGAGTAAGATTATTCTTTTGAAGATAATTTCTTGCAGTAGGTAAGTAAATAGGTACGTAACTACTTAACTCTTTTAATTATAACTTATTTTGTGTCATGGGCTCGCCCCCTATTACATGGGACTTAAAAATAACTAGCGAAATATGGATGTACTTTAGGTACACCTCTGCCTAACCCTTCGGGGGTTACAGGCGTGATGTTATGTATGTGTTATTTTATGCTTTTAGCTAGTCAGACCCGAGGTGGCCCGCTAGAGGGCCAAAACAATAGATAATCAATTGTGTCTCATTAACGATGCTTGATGAGTTAATTGCATTTGTCATTCAATTCTTCATAATTTAATATCTAAATACTGATAAGGTCATGGTTCGGTAAAAGTACAAGACCTGCTGGGTAATTACGTAATATACTAACACTAGGAATGGCTTTCATTTTGGCAGTTCAACAACATTCGTTGCATTATTTATGTTGTTGAGCAGAGTTATTTTTCGAACATATGAAGCAATGGATTAGCAATAGGCTTCAAAATTATTCACATTGTGATAGATAGTGTGTTACGCAATTAGGGTGCTATTTTAGGGAAATTATATTTAAATGTATCCAACACCGGTTGTAGTTGAAGAAATAAATACATAATTTATTTTAAAGGTTGCCTATTTTTTGTATTTTGGAGAGAAACGATTCTTTCCTAATCGCCTAAGTGTGTAGGTACCTACACGTACTTCAACTTAACGTCGCTCAAGTTTAGTCAACCTACGATAAATTTAACTTAGAAGTACTAAATAATTCAACAACCACTTCGCCTAATTTCAGGGATCGATAAGAAACGATTCATCAATGTCACTTACTTGCACACTTAGGCGTGAAAAAGTAACAAACATAATTACTTTCGCATTTATAATATTAGTATTCAAACTCAAACTCAAACTCAAAGCATTTATTTCAAATAAACCAATTACAGGCACTTTTGAATTGTCAAGGGGTCGGTCAGTCAGAAAGATGAAGCTAGTTGCCCATTCCAAAGCGTAGTAGGTACCTATGGATAGACTAGTCAAGATCTCACGATGCAAAGGGTTCTCGGTTACTTTGTTCACACTGCCCGCCATAACCAGATAACCTTGATAAACAGGCCGTGATGGGCAACGTAGAAGGCGATAGATCTCGCGGCCGGTCACCTAACCGCTGGTCAGACCAAGTAACCAACCTCAAAGGACTCTCAGTTACGCCCTAAGAAGCCGAGAACCGAAAAATCAAAAAATGACAAGTATGCCAACAACAAAGACCCGTATCAATATCAACTTAATTCCGCCAGAGGGCAACAGTCCCTTTATCATATTGGTGTTTTTTTTTTACTTTCTTGGCGCGAGAAAATCTTGAAATAGCTCTGCTGCAGTTATGCCCTTGTCCTTCCAAAGGTGCAATATAAAAAGCGAAGGCTTTTCAGGGCCATAACCTTCAGTAATGAAGTGCGTGACCAAGAAGACGCTGGATAAGTATGGATTTCCAATTATTCACCAAACAGTAAACATTAAATATTTCGATCTTCGGATGTTTATATCTCATATTTCCAATATCATTTACAGTTACAGAAGCGGATCTTAGCACTGTTGACATAACATGGATGGCTTCCAGATAATTATTAAAGGTAATGGTAGAACCTGGGCACGCAATGAATTGTAAACAAGTTGCGGTAACGATAACATCGTTTGGCTTTTGTAATGGAGATGTCAGAGAATTTAAAATGAAATTAATCGGTACTTTGCGAGAATTTTGCTTAGTTTTTTCACAAATGAAAATATAGATGAACTTCTTTAATATAGGATAGACTCGCCCCCTGTTAAATGGAACGTTAACATAACTGGCGAAATATGGGTGTAGGTACTATAGATGCACCTCTGCCCAACCCTTCGAGGAAATAAAGGCTTGATATTGTTATGTGTACTCTAGAAAATCCTGAAAAGAGAATTTATAATAACTTCAGAAACATTTTTTCTGTTAAAGCCAAGATTGCCTGTGGTATTTAGTAGAAATACTGAGCCAGATAAAGAACCAGAGTTGAGTGGCCATTTTTGCTGTTTTTTTTACCGCCAACGGCAAACTGCCTTTGTATCTCTTCATTAGGTAAAGGCAAAATTATATTATTACAAATTAATCAAAACCTAGTGGAATTAACCTCATACTGACGTCAAGAAAAGCCTTATATACAGAATTACATAACAAACATAACGACTGTAATTCCTGAAGTGTTAGGCAGAGGTATACCAATTATAGTACACCCACATTTCGCCAGTCATATTTAAGTCCTATGTTTTAGGGGGCGAGCCTATTGCCATCAACCGGGCAAAAATCCAGACTCCGGGTTGCTACTAAGAAATTCCTGATAGAAAAACCCAATAACACTTTGCCCGACCTGGGAATCGAACCCAGAACCTCATGCTCAGCAGAGGCGCTTGGGACTAATCAAAAACTTCCAACAAAACATCATTAAGGCTCGTACTTACACTGGCGCGACGCGACGCCCGACACAAAGGCACCGCGTGTCGCGTAACGAGCGGCGCCTTTGTGTAGCGCTGTCGCGTTGCGCCTGTCTGTGGGAGCCTTTATTTGAATCCTCTATATTTTTTTATCGACTTTAACAATATTTCATTTGAATACAATAACAAAAAAATTGCTACCTATCGATTAAACGTTAACCTTGACATTAAGTGGTAAGTGGTCACGTGGTCACATGATGTTAGCCGGAAGTGGTCATCAGTGGAACAATAGCGGTCAAGCCGGATGTCGGCCATTCCGTGGCTACGTACCTACGCTAATAACAGGCTCAATTTCTCGTTGTATGCACATTATTTTTTATCTGATATTTTCAGATAATGTTGTATATAATTTTGACTGGTGTCTGGAACGTGATTTTTCGGTGACGTTTCTGCGGATGTTTTTAAAACAAATTACGTTAGATAGAGAATATTATAAAATTTATATTTTTACTTTGAAGGATTTAAACATCATCGCGGTACACTGCAACATGAAACTATGTAGAGACTACGAAATTGTGACGACGGACGTTTTGTATGAAATTCTGAAAATATTGTTTATTTAACAAGCCCGTGGGATATCATCATTATTATGTGCCCAGCCTATCCCCAACTATGTAGGGGTCAGATTCCAGTCCTACCAGATGCAGCTGCATACCGGTACTTTACATAGAACGACTGCCTACCTCAATATAACAAGCTCAATGCTATAATACCGACCTCATCTAGTTTTTAAAAAATGGTTGACATGTAAAAGTGTTTGTTCAAACCTACTTACAGAAATAAAATCATTTATCATTTTATCATTTAATAGCCGAACAATTTGGCTTACATTTAATTCATGTCAGAATTTTTTAAACTTGTCCTGGGCTTTGTTGCCTTAATTGGCCGCTAATATTCTTAAAAGAGATTCAAAATTGAGTTTGAAAAAACCTAACACGCCAACAAAAGGTGTACTGTCACTCACACGTCCTTCAGTAAGTCATTAAAAACATGTGCGCAGTTCATTTTTATGTCCACGTGGAGTGCCTCACACCTGCTGTACTAACTTCGCGACAGAGCGTTTTAAGTACCGCGGGATGAGGCGCTTCTTAACTTAATTACACGGCTTGAGGAAAATGAAATGCATTTCAGTTATATAAATATTTTCTATGTTGTATTTTCGTGGAAATCTACAGTGAAATTTTATTCATTAGTTACTAAACGCATTGGATTTATGCCCGTATTACAGAATCACACTCAAGACTAAGTCTTTACTTAAAACTTGTTTAAACATTTAGAAAGAAAGAACGAAAGGAAATACATTTATTTAGCATCTTGTGCTCGCGACTTCGCCCGCGTGAAATTTCTTGTTCCCCCGACCCACCCCGTCGCATCGCATCGCCTGCCCGCGCTATCACTTCGTTTTGCTATGCGTTCTTTCTGACTTTTTCCTTTTTTCTCGGCTCCAAAAGGTCATAGCGTGATGTTAAATAGCATATAGCCTTTCTCAAAGACTTGGGCTTTCAATTGCAAAAAGATTTTTCAAATCCGACTTTTAGTTCCAGAGATTAGCTCGTTTAAGCAAACAAAAAAAAACCTTTTCGGATCTATTATTAGTACGAGTATATATACATTTGTAAGTATAAATAGATTAAAAGGCACACAATATTTGAGTGTCTGTAACTAGTTTTTAGTAATGAGTCTTTAGTCTTGAGTTAGGTTCTGTAATACGGGCTTAGAGTCCGCAAGAAAGACACCACGTTCTTAGGACGCGACCTCTTCGAAATATACGGTGATGACTGGTAAGCAAAAGAATCTAAGTACCTTAGATTTTAAGAACCATGGTTTTCTCGACCGTTTTCTTCGATCTAAGCACCAAGCGATGACCTAGTTCTACATTATATAACAGTTATTTTCGTAAAGTTATGCCATTCCGTCAAACGTAGGTAAGTGCTTTGTATGAAAAGAAATGGCGCGACTTATTCTTAAGCAGGTCAAGGTTCCGACTAATGCATTCTTTTTTTTTATTGTAACACGGTCTGGGCCAATAAAGCTGTATTTTTATTTCAGTTTTACTTAAGCTACGGTGTCTTAAAAGAGCGGTGGCCGTCATATTATAACGGGCGTCATGAAAATCTGACATTTTCACCAGTATTTGACAATAAGGTGTCGGAAACCGCTCTGTATTTGGACAGCCATTACTGAGTAACCGTTCACCGCTTTTTATGGAAACTAAAGCTGTATTGAACGGGCAGTTTGAGCTACTGATATTTATTTATTCATTTATTTATTTATTTATTTAAACTTCTCGCACACAATAACATACAAAGGCGGACTTAATGCCTCAGGCATTCTCTACCAGTCAACCAAGGGTGGTGTAGAGATAAGATGGCAGCTGCTCTGCTTAACAGGCGTTAATAATAATAAAAAATATTAAAAAGATAACATAAAATTATAAATGAAATAGGTATACAAGTACCTAAATAGTTATAAACTTATAATACACATACATACATATTTACTATACTATATACCTATAATATATATATACAAAAAAAGGGAAAGAGGTAATTTGAGGTTCATTGATATTAAATTAAGTATAACCTCAACCTCCCACAACTTCATAACTCAAGTCCACTGAAGACGTGTTCTGCGTGACATTGAATTATGATACTACTTCTAGGTACTATTAGCCTGTATCATCCCACTGCTGGGCAAAGGCCTCTCCCCATGACTTCCAACTCTTTCGATCCAGGGCTAAAGTGAACTGGTCGTTTGTTTTCTCTAGCTCGTCTCGCAATCTTCTACGGGGTCTGCCGCGACGCCTTCTGGCCGTTTCAGGGCTCCACGTAGTGGTTATTTTGGCCCACAGCTCATTCAGCTCATCGTGGAGTATGTGCGCCAGAAGACGAGGTACACGCCGAGGGTACAGTTACTGGAGTCGCGCCGCAACGTCAACTTCAAGGCGTTCGTGGTGCGAGTACCGAATTGTTACTTGTCCGTCGTCTTGGAAGAAGACTTTTGGCCACAGGACGTGGTGTTCCGTCGCTTCCGCGGGCAAATACCACAGGACAGCACAAGGACAATTAGCTAGTGAAGTGAAGTGTTACTAACATAGTTTTAAGTAATATTTATTAACACAAGTTTCAGTTTTATTATGTATTAGTTTGTTATTTTGTATTTTGTGTATTTTATCTATGGGCTTCAGTTGCCTGACAATAAAGGAATTATTATTATTGTTATTATTGGGCTTACGGCAGACGTGGCCAGCCTAGTCCCACTTCAGCTTAACGACTTTTTGAGCAACGTCAGTAATCTGCATTCTGCTAATTATGATAATCATCCAGAAATAAATAAATATGTATATTAAACTTCAAGTTTCGTGAGCGAAGCTGCGGGAAGAGGTAGTCCGGAAATAAAATTCGAAGTATCGTGTACTCTAAACTGAAACATGTCAAACTCAAACTCAAACTCACTTTGCGGCAATAGGTAATATGGTCACTTGAAGCTTCACTACCACTACCCAAACTTACATAGCGTTGCAATTTCCCGGGCCATTCAACAAAGCTGCAGATAAAGGACAAATAAAAAACATTCAAACCTTCTGTTCCCATAGGTTAAAGTGTACATCGTGTAACAACCACTAAAAGTTGCTGCCGCCCGCCAGTATAGTGGGGCTATAAACACCGTTAGCAGTGTGCAGGCCAGGCAATAAAATTGTTTTGCCCCCCGCCCTCCCCGCTTTACGACGGCCACCCGGAAATTGGGGAGAATTTCGTGGTCATAACCTGGCAACACTACTTTTATTATCCGCACACCGTTCTATGGCCGATTTGTCATGTTTGTGGTCAGTTTTCGAAGTTTGCGTAGTGGATAAACAGAGTTGTTTGTGATTTCTGTTATTAAATCTCAATGTTATTTTATTTATTTCGTGAGAATATTGGGGCAGTCGTAAAAGAGGCATATTTTTTGTCTTCATTCATTTAGATGGGAATCAATGACAGTCGTGATTAAAAAGGATGACCCCCAAAGGACGCTAACGGGGCCCTATTACTAAGACTCCGCTGTCTGTCCGTCCGTCACAGGACTGTATCTTATGAATTGTAAAAAGTTAGACACTTGAAATTTTCCCAGTGTGTGCTACTATGGCCACTATAACAACAAATAATAATAAACATGTTTTTTTAAGTATTGTGTAGTAGTACGGAACCCTTCGTTTGCGAGTCCGACTCGCATTTATTATGCATACTTTGCTCGGGATCGGGAGCTTCATTTCCATAGCATCACGAGTCAATCCAATTCACAAAACGCATTAACGCAGTCTTTTTGCGAAACTTACAGTTTTAAATCATAAAATAAAATATAATCTAAAGTGTACAATCCGCACTAGTTCCTATAGGTACCATAACCCACAATTCAGTCTATCTAGACCAATGATCTAGGTACAGTATGTTCTATTTTCGGGCTAACTTCTCGGTCTGAAGCTGAAAACTAAATTTAACGCCTGCTTCAGCTGAAAGGATGAACCCATTCAACGTGCGATGTATGAAAACGATGGCGAATTTGAAGCCTCAGTGATTACTCGGCAAGAGTCGCTTTTAAATATGAAGTAGGTTTTAAAAGATAAGTGTTAGCATAAAATCTTTTCAAATAATGTCAAAGAAACTAACGAACTGATTTTGATGTTTTTGGCATACGAAAGTTTGGTAATTCGACTATTTTATAACGGTAGTCGACTTTTGCGCAAGGCTTTGAATCTATTTCTACACAACCTCCTCTTGTCCTGTGTTATCCTGGTACTAAGATCGAGTTTACTCTCCCCGAAGATGAACTGCACAATCAATAATGATAGACATTGCTTGTTGCTAGTTCACAATTAATATTACAAACTGTGATAACAAAACATTAAATACTGTGATAACATAACATTACATAATGTGGTAACATAACATTACATACGGTGATAACATAACATTACATAATGTGATAACATAACATTACATACTGTGATAACATAACATAACATACTGTGATAACATAACATTACATATTGTGATAACATAACATTAGATAATGTGATAAAATAACATTAAATTCTGTGATACCATAACATTACATACTGTGATAACATAACATTACATACTGTGATAGCATAACATAACATACTGTGATAACATAACATTACATACTATGATAACATAACATTACATTACGCCTGTATTCCCCGAAGGGTTAAGCAGAAGTGTACCTATAGTGCGCTCACATTCCGCCAAATTATTATAGTTAGTTCACAAATATTGCAATAGATTATAGGTATACCTAGCTAGAGCTAGACATCTTCTATGGCTATGTAATCCTTGTACAAAGCTCACACACTCTTCCGGTTATAAGTCAAACACGTCAATGATAATTATGTCCAATTACAATAAAAATTGTCGCTAGACCACCAAAGAACTATTCAATGCTTTCCCAGACGAAACATCTTCTTACACATGTTATCCTGGTACAAAGTTCTCTCAATCACGAACAAAACACGTCTTTAATGATCTCAATTTAATGGCCATTGGCTTATCACGTGAGCGTAAACCGCGGTTTCCTGTGCAACAACAGACTGGACCAATCTGATTCGTTCCGGATGCTGTGACCAATAGTTTGGGACATCGATGGTTCGAGGTCTTTGTTTTGCAGGACAATGCGGAAAAAGTTTAGTAATGTGGATAGAGTTAGCAAACATCGAATAACATTTGTGGTACCTACGGTAGAAAGAAGAACAGAAGGAAAAAATTAGAATACTCGTAGTAGTAGAACAGTAGTCTTTTTCCATTTTCAGATAGATTCACTTATAGAACATATATTTCTAGGAAAATTTCAGTAAAACATAACAAAAAGGTAGCTAGGTAGCAACTTACATGAAATGCGCATCAAGAATTACACTAGTGCGTTGATACCATTTTCTGACTAAAAATACGTCTATAATAAAGACAATAATTTATAAATAAGTGCATTACATTATCTAAGATTATATTTTATTTTAAACTAGTTGACCCGACAGATGTTGTCCTGTCCAGCACCTTAATTGCTTAACACACTATCAATCACAATCTGAATCATTTTGAAGCCTATTGCTAATCCATTACTTCATATGTTGAAAAAAATTGTCTGTTCAACAACGTAAATAACGCAATGAATGTTGTTGAATAGTCAAAATGGAAGCCATTCCTACTGTTAGTGTGTTACGCAATTACCCCGTAGATATCAATAGCTCATACAAAAATCTCATAGATAACAGGACGTTCAGTTTTTCCCGAATTTGAAAAAAATCCGGGAACTTTTCCCAATTTTTTTCCATTAAAATATAATTCGTACTATTTTGAACATTTTGAAATGAAAAATAAGGCACACATTTTTGCCTATGAATACCATTACACTATATTTAAGTTTGTTATCAATGTGTTTTCTTTAAAATAAAATAAATACATAAATGACTTAAGAAAACATAACATCCTGGAAAAATTTAATTAAAATCGAATGCGTAGTTTAGCAGTAGGTACCCATAACATAAGATGTCAAATAGCAAACACGTGGCAGAGAAACTCACACAAAATGCGCATTAACAATAGTGCGCATTTCAATGATTACTGTAGGTAGCTAATAATTAATCCATTGTACGAACAACGTTTATTTCAGATCAATAATACTCAAGTCTTAAATGAATCTGCGGAATAGGATGATAAACGATTACTATTAATCACGATATGTCGATAAAAACGAATCTGCAATAACTGTTAAGGACTCTATAAATACCGGTTATGTAATTCTAAATATAAACAGTTCCCTTCTCACACCCGGCTTCTGAATTGAGAATTTGAAGTTGAGGACTTGTCAAACTCTTACTTAAGGTGATTCCTTCAATGTATCCCACAAAAATAATTTGGTAGACTACTTTGAAGCAATCACCTTAAGTTACAAGTATTTTTATCTCACGAAGCGACGCGCGCTTTTCTTGTGGCGCAAAAACACGTTGTGAATGTGTGTGTAAGCGCAAAACGGGACAATGCCGAGTTCGAAAGTGTGTGTGTGTGTATGTGTTATGAGTTGACACTAATAGTCTTCACGCACACATTCACAGCGTGTTTGTACGCTTGGTTACCACAAGTAAAGCGCGCGTCGCTTCGTGAGATAAAAAAAACTGTATGCTAAAGTAGAGTTTGACAAGTTCACAACTTAAAATATTTCAATTCAGAAAGCGGGTGTCAATGTCCATTATATTGAAATAATCGATTTTATACATAGGAATGAATCCTAAGTAGAAGTACTTCGTTTGGTAGGTATCAGTTATTAACCACGATTCAAATCAAATAATTATTATCATTACCTACTTAGGTCGAACTTATTGACATTGGATCGTCTGTGTGTTTGCTCTAGAAATCATTGTTTTGATATATTTCGAGGTCACTATTGATTAGGTGTTATAATATAAAGGTCATCGAACTTGTCTCCTTTTTTATCAACAGTCAGTAGGCTTGTAGCGGTATTTACATCGCCACATGCGAGCTACGCGTCACACTGACGTCACGCAAAATCCTGCATCGCGCAAGCAGAGTTTACCGCGCAACTAGCATATATAGGTACAACGTCCCGACATCAAACGTCGGGCATCTGCCCACGAGACACAACACCCGTCTGGTCGGAGGATCCTCCCTTTTCCATAGAGTATGAGCGAACTGTGCACCCTGTTTCTCATACCTCTATAGGCTTTCACACTAAACCAATCCTAATTAATATTCTTAACAAGCTCAATCCTAAAAGAAGCAAAGTTGTAAAATTAATGGAAGAATTCAGTATATTTGAAAACTCTACCATTATCTATACTCCCAGCATTCCATGGAATAGTAAAAATAATGAACTAATGAATTTAAAAAAATACTTATTCAGTAAATTCAGTTCGCTTCGCTCCCATACTCCTCAAGCTTGCGTCCATGTAACTAATTAAACTATTTTATTTTAAAACAGCTTAACCCACTACTGCTAATACGTGTAATTTCAAGCTGGCCGGTATACTTATTACCCCACTACACAGCTTGTCAAGACAACGCTTAACCCTATCACTGCCGGCCACTCGCGACATTGCCCGCAGCTGTTTACCGAGTGGATGCCAAACGTCCCCATTTGAGGACACTTAAGTAGCCTGTGTTTACAGTAATAGCTATAGTAGTGAAATAGGATACAATTTGAGCGGAGCAATTTGACTTTAAATTAGATTGATCACAGAGACATTTTGACTTAACCTAACATGAGATTATGCTTGTAATCTTCAAAGGGTTAGAGCAGAGGTGTACAGAACACCCACATTTCGCCAGTTACGTTAAAGTCCCATGTAATAGGGGGCAAGCCTATTGCCATCAACAGGGCACAAATCCAAACTCCGGGCTGCTACTGAGAAATTCCTGATGAAAAACCCAATAACACTTTACCTGGTCTGGGAATCGAACCCAGGACCTTATGAAAATTGTATGACTTTGGTATGTAAGTTTTCCATAGGATGTTGTGAAATGCTTAGCAGGAATTTAAAAATGTCTCTATCGACTTCTACATAATAATTTTTACAAGAGTTCTAAACGTTAAGGATAGTATTTTTTTCCCAGAAATATAAAAAATATTCTTACGCTCAAACTATTGCTAATGAGACACAATTACTTTTCTATTGTTACCGAAATTAATAAGATCGATCAACAGATGAGCGGTTAAGGAAATACGGACTCGTGCTACTGGCAACATAATACCATTTTCCGATTAAAAAACGACGTCTAATAAAGAAAATCCTACTAATATTATACATGTGAAAGTTTGTGAGGATGGATGGATGAATCGATGTTTGTTACTCTTTCACGCAAAAACTACTGAACGGATTCGGATGAAATTTAGAACACAGATAGTTTATAACCTGAATTAACATGTAGGATACTTTTTATCCCGGTAGTACGTTCCCGTGGGATAATTTCCGACATCCACGCGGGCGAAGTCGCGGGCAAAAGCTAGTGATATATGTATAAGTGCATTATAAATACTTTTAAAGGATAAAGAGCACCCAACTCTTATTTACTCCATTAAAACAGCGATAACACTCAGAGATTCTCTCGAAAATGCCGAAATTTACTCCCGAAATCTATCCTCACTCGAGTACACAGTATTTGCGTGTTATTTCCTCAAACAAGTGTTAAATGTTACTGTTATACCCTTTCCTTACTGTTATGCGGTACGTTATTTAATAAAATGGTATTAGTTACTTTGTTCAAATCTCAAATCATTTATTGCAATCCATAATAACACAACACACACAGGTGGTAAATAAAAAATAAAAGAAACAATTATGGACCCTGTCGGGCACAGCAAATTTTTAAATAAGTTGAGAGACGAAGACTGCTTTATTCATTTTCCTTGTTATTAAGTTTGAATTATTTTATATACTATTAAGTATTTATATTTCTATTTATTTACTTATTCTTTTAATATTATATATTGTTTTCAGAGGAATGTGTTTAGATTTCACGTTAATTTGCATTTTGTGGTATCAGGAAAGAAAAAGCAACTCAATCTCTGCTCGTGAATGTCTTGAAAAAAAAAACGACTTGGTATTTTCAATTCAAGTTTTTTTTCTCACATAAACCTACATGGATACTTATGAAATGTTAGAAGTTATAATAGGTTCCAATTGGTTGTTTCCTATGGAGAGGAGCCGGCAATACACGCCACGGTTATTCTATTAAAAATAATTGGCGTTTGCAAAGTTTTCAAATTACAGTGTTAATAGCTATGGGAGGACAGACAGACAAACATACAAATAAAGTACAACAAAGGAACGCCTTTGTTGTACTTTATTTGTATGTTTTGACACAATATGGACTGGTTGTATTCCTCCTAACCGCGAACTGCTATCTGCAAATGAAGTAATTATGGCGATTTTACCAACCATATCCTAATCGACATCAAATGCATAGTTTTATTTCAATATCCAAGATTTAAAAAATATTTATAAGCTCACAGTCTTAAAATAATAATATGTACGGTCACCAAAAGTGATAGTAACCAGGGTCATATCTTTTTTGGTGACTGTACATACATGCTATAAAAAAGGAGGGGAAAGAGGTGTAGGGCAAAAAAAATATTCGCATCGCTTTCAGCAGGAAAAGTGCTCAAAAGGCTAGCAACACTGCTACGTTGTATGACATATGCTGATTCTTTGGCCAAAAAATAGGCCAGCCCTCTAGGCACGTGAAGGGTCGACCAACTGCTTGGAGATGTCTCGAAAAACCAAGTGGTTACTCGGACCCCATGGCCCTAGTGTTTCAACCCCAAACGGCTCAAACGTATAACCCCCAATTAGGTTTGAAAATGCACACTAATAATTACATAATTAATTTAAATTATAAATCAAAACCTACCCACATTTTCGTCACAGAAACATCCCTCACAAAACCACCCACAACACACAAGACGCAGACATACCCAACACAACTTTACACACTGAACACGGAAATTGGAGAACTGTGTACGTTCACCAAGAGGAAATGGGAGCCATTTCTTGATATCTCGCATTTACTTCTTGATACGCAAGTGAATACCATACCTACTACAATGCGGTGAAGTCACGAGTCAGTACGGTCTTCAATAGTAGCGATGACGTCACAAAGTAAGATGAATGGGGGTGTGTGATCAAATGTTTTTGTGATGATGACATTGAAGTGTGGAAGTGTTTCTGTGGGAGGAGATGAAGGTAGGTAGGCAACTGTGGGACGACAGATAAGGAATGGTATTGATCTATAGGAAAATGGTTTTGTTAGTTCGTGAGTTAGGTTGAACGTTGTTGTCGTAAGTTTTCAAGAATATTTTTCCCCAGAAATAGAACATGTATATTTTTTCGCTACTTCGTGCCGTATGACAATATTGGTGAGTAGGTACAGTGTAGTAGAAAAGTTCTGAAAAAAAAAGTATAACATCGCAATGTGGTATAGTAATTGAATTACTAACAGCGCATACATTTTCCTACTAATCTTACACATACAGTCCCAAGGCTTAGTGACGATAGACACTATCAATATATAAAAATAAAAAATACATAAACCTACATGGGCACTTATGAAACGTCAGAAGCTAGGTGCACGGTTCGAATTGGTCATTGCGTATGGAAAAGAGCAGGCAAGAAACTCCACGGCATAAAAGCCCACCTTAGTCTAATAATCATCCTATAATGTTCCCACTGCTGGGACACAGGATTATTCTCTGTGAGAAGGAGGGGGCCATAATCCACCACACGGCCCCAGTGCTGGTTGGTGGATGTTACATGTCTTTGAATTTTCGGTTCTACGACAAGCCGGTTTCCTTCGCCGTTTTGAGAAAGCTATTCAAAATAATATTCCATAATCACTTTACATCCAAAAAATAAGTAACAGACTACTCTACCTACCCCGCTAACTGCACAAACGTGATCAAAACAGAACAATAAGTATGAAATAAAGTCAAAACGCTTCGTGATTCACAAATGGAGCAAGAAATCATAATGACGGCCACAGATGGAATGTAACTTTATAACGATTGGATAACTAGGGCCTGCACGAACGGTGTTATTGTGCAAGTTATATTCGTGTTGAATATATTGTTGTGGATTGACGTTTCTTTAATAGCGTAGATTATTTGAATTTTTAAAATGTTTTAGGTTCTTATTTGAAAAATATCCAAAATATGATTGACTGAATTAAGGTACCTGTCCCACCGCCGGCGAGCAAAGAGAAACGAGTAGAGGTAGCAACTAAACGAGTAGAGGTGGCAACTAAAGAGTAGAGGTGGCAACTAAACGAGTAGGGGTGGCAACTGAACGAGTAGAGGTGGCAACTAAACGAGTAGAGGTGGCAACTGAACGAGTAGAGGTGGCAACTAAACGAGTAGAGGTGGCAACTAAACGAGTAGAGGTAGCAACTAAACGAGTAGAGGTGGCAACTAAACGAGTAGGGGTGGCAACTGAACGAGTAGAGGTGGCAACTAAACGAGTAGAGGTGGCAACTGAACGAGTAGAGGTGGCAACTAAACGAGTAGAGGTGGCAACTAAACGAGTAGAGGTAGCAACTAAACGAGTAGAGGTGGCAACTAAACGAGTAGAGGTGGCAACTAAACGAGTAGAGGTGGCAACTAAACGAGTAGAGGTGGCAACTGAACGAGTAGGGGTGGCAACTGAACGAGTAGGGGTGGCAACTAAACGAGTAGAGGTGGCAACTAAACGAGTAGAGGTGGCAACTAAACGAGTAGAGGTGGCAACTGAACGAGTAGAGGTGGCAACTAAACGAGTAGGGGTGGCAACTAAACGAGTAGAGGTGGCAACTGAACGAGTAGAGGTGGCAACTAAACGAGTAGAGGTGGCAACTAAACGAGTAGAGGTGGCAACTAAACGAGTAGGGGTGGCAACTAAACGAGTAGAGGTGGCAACTAAACGAGTAGGGGTGGCAACGAAACGAGTAGAGGTGGCAACTAAACGAGTAGGGGTGGCAACTAACAACGAGCAGCGAGTGCGCGACGGCGACGATCGGTTACTTGCTGGTATAAGTTACTAAGCGTGGGCTCCCAGCAAGTTTTCTGCCCGCCAAGCAAGGGTCGCTGAACGAATACTCTCTTTGATAGCTCCTGTCGCTGCGACAAACGAATACTCGCCGGTTGTGCGAACAGTCAGCGATCAACTTGTAATATATATAAATATATCTTTAACTTACACGTGACGTAAAATCTTGTACGTTTCTTGAGTGACAAAATCGTTGATAGCTAGTTGCTTCCTCTTAGGCACCTGTCCCTCAGGACAGATGCGTACAGGGGTATGGCCATTATAAATTTAAACAAAAGATTAGTGTGTACTTTAAACATATAAAACCAAATATTATCATGACATTATACCCGTTGCCATTGCCACCACTAGATCGAAAAGACAGTCTTAGATCGATTATTAAAATTGAGTAAATTAAATTTGTAAATCAGGGGATGCCCGAAAAGTCAGCCCTCCATTGCTAAAAGAAGAGGCTAAAGTCTGACAACCAGTCTTAGCAAGCGGTATCGTGTTACCCAGTAACTGGGTTGTGGAGGTCAGATAGGCAGTCGCTCCATGTAAAATACTGGTATTCAGCTGCATCCGGTTAGAATGGAAGCAGACACCACCGTAGTTGAAAAAAAAAAAGATACAGTCGAATTGAGAACCTCCTCCTTTTTTTGAAGTCGGTTAAAAAGGTTAGGCACAGATTGATCAGCAACAAATGCTATTGATCGAATAGATTTCAAAGCATAGTGACCTATTTCCTTACATATACACGGGTATGTATGACCTAAGGCACCTACACACAGGTGCGACACGCGACGCGAATCGCACGCGACACAAAGGCACCGCTCGTCGCGCGACAGGCGGTGCCTGTGTGTCGCGTCGCGTGTCGCGCCTGTTTGTAGGAGCCTTTATTCAGCTTACATCAGGCAATATTAGCTGCTTTATGGACAGCTCATCTATTTCCTTCACGCGATAATTGCCGATACTCGCTGTGTCGGGAAGTTTGTTCGTTTTTGTTAATTTCCATCTTATTCTGACACAGTTAAATGGCTTTAAGCTTTTGTTTAGCAATCAGAAAATGAAGTATTGCCTATTTTCATTTTTGATATTATTTTATTGATAGGTTTCGAAACAGCTCTTAAATCACGTAGAAATATCAATCATCAAACATGTGTATACTTTTGTTCTTAAATCACGTAGAAATGTCAAACATGTGTATACTTTTGGAGCGGGTTTAAAAAAAAAATCCTACATAGTTTGAATAAAAAAAAACAAATAGTTCATATCAGAATTTCATTCTAAAATTCTAGACCCAAATTAAAAATATGACTGAAGTGACATTTCAGTTTCAACCACTGACCTAGAAGCAGAGACGTATGAAATAGCATTCCCTTTTACAACGCATAACAAAATTGGATTTCGGCAAAATCTGACACGAGTGCAAAAAATCCAGGGCGTCAGATACGAGACTAATGAAGTAGCAAAAGAACTTGTGGCGTATGACACTAAAAAACAAAACAGAATCTGTATATTTTCGAACATCATTTTGGTTAACTTGTCTTTATAAAGGCTTTTTAGGGTTTCGTCCCCAAAGCCTGCGCAGTCCGTCCGTCCGTCTCTCTGTTAGCGGGTTGTATCTCATGAACCGTAATAGTTATACAGTTAAAATTGTCACAGACTGTGTGTTTCTATTGCAGCTATAACAACAAATAATGAAAAAATCTAAAGTCAAAAATTAAACGATGTCCCCATACAAGAAGAATTATTTTAAAACTTGTTTATTAGGTACCTTTATAAGGTGGAGACGAATAAACGACAGTAAATTGAATTGCGTTTAAACTGCAGTCTGCATACAAAAATTCAACCAAATATATCTGACTAGCTTTTTCCCGCGGCTTCGCCCGCGTGTATGTCGGAAATTATCGGAACATACTGCCGGGATAAAAAGCGTCCTACATGTTAATCCAGGTTATAAACTATCTGTGTTCTAAATGTCATCCGAATCCGTTCAGTAGTTTTTGCGTGAAGGAGTAACAAACATCCATCCATCCATCCTCACAAACTTTCACATTTATAATATTAGTAGGATATAGTATCTGATAGTTCAGTCACTACAGATTGTGTTTGTGTCAACCTGTGTAAAATGTCTACATTTATATCTGTAATTTTTATGGTGTACATAATAAAGAGTATTCTATTCTATTCTATTCTATTCTATAGTCAAAGATTGGCAAAACCCAGAGTCGGCCCATCACTACTATTTTTTTAGTTTGTTTGATATTTTTTTTAAGTCTATGTTTTGTTTTATTTGATGGTTTCAAAATATTCCTATGCACTAGTATTGCTAGATTTTTCACATATTGTCGTTTTAATTATACATTGTGGAGACACTACAGTGTTTAATTAAATAAATACTTGTTTATTACCTAAAGTAATTAATAGTTTCTAGTTGATTCGCTTTCTTCTTTAAGGCTCCCGCAGACAGGCGCGACATGACAGTGCGACGCGATTTTGGTAGAACCATTTCCATGAATACCTCATGGAAAATATTCTACTAGAGTCGCGTCACGGAGCCTTTTATCGCCGAAGATTAAATTCGCCTGTATTGTACTGATTAATTTTGGCATTTATCATCATAAATCTAAAAATATCAACAAAACTGGAAGAACCTCAATATTTCAGAGACCAATGCATCAAAACAAATAAATTACCTACGTTGGCACACAAAACTGTGATCGATGTTCACAATAAAATTTACGATCTCAATATCTCAGGATCTTCTAAAAGGGACGCTTATGTAATATTATCTATTACTTCAATTGTTATCGTAACACTTTCTGATGCTCTTTTATGATTCCTTTTGGCTTCCCATGGGAGCCGAACAGGGTTCTGCCACGAGTGTTAGGGTATCGACCTGGAAGTTCTGTAACCCAGCTGTGGTTTTATATCTTCTTGAAGATTTTGGGTAAGTATTTGATAGAATATTGAGGTGCCACTTGTTTGTAAAAAAAAATCTTTTTGTTAGCGATGTATGTAGGTAATATTGGCAGTTTATTACGACTTCAAAAGGCGGTCTTAACGTTACTATACCTGCACGCGTACCATGACCATCATAGAAACGGGTTTTGTCGACGGAAGAATAGACAAAAATGACGTTCCGTCAAGACAGTACGACGGCAGCAGGTAGGCAGGTAGTTTATTCACGTTTTTCTTTTATTTTGCTTATATCACGAAAATGGTGTGTCCTGTCGCACAAATAATGAAAATTTATTATAGATATTTAATTAAAACTAAACATGTAGGTAATAATTTTTCACATTTTCCATACAAAAAGTGAAAAATTCAATTTTTCCATTCCATTTTTATACTTTGTGGCCGTCGAGTAAAAAGTTTTTAGCATGGCGATTACAAAATCAATTTGTCTTCACTGCCTTAGACAACTGTCAGTTGTCAGTGTGATTTTGACGTTTGGGATAGAAATCTTTCTTCTGAAATAGTCTACATATAAAACCACCCAGACAACGATCGGTAGAAACGAAAGACAAAATGACAGATTGCAGAAGAATTTTTACGGTGCGATCTCAAAAATCGAGAAACGAAATGTCACTTTGTATAGAAATAGCTATGTCTTGTCTTCCAAGAAATAGAAAGCTTCATGCTATGCCTGCTGCACGGGATGGTCAGAGCTATCGATACTCAATAAGGCTCCTACAGACAGCTGCGACGCGACAGCGCGACGCGACTCTTGTAGAACAATTTCCATGAAGTTTCCATAGAAATTGTTCGACTAGAGTCGCGTCGCGTTTGTTTGAGCAGCCTTTACTTTTAACCGGACATTAAAGCATATAAGCTCAGATATCCGTAATTCAGTGAGTATTTTCTTTGCAATATATGATGTAATTATTTATTTTTTGATGTGTCTGTCATGAATATTTCGGGAAATTCAAGACTGGCACATGCATTCATTTCGTTGAACCTGAACTTCAACATTCAAACATGAATAATGTACCCAGGATTTTGTAATATCTTGATTTGAAAAGAGTGTCCTTGGAGTTTCTCGCCCATTCTTCTCCATAGAGATCTACGTTTTGGAATGGGCAACTAGCTTCAACTTTCTGACTAACTGACCGACCCCTTGACAATTCAAAAGTGCCTGTAAATGGTTTAATTGAAATAAATGCTTTGAGTTTGAGTTTGGAACATTATTACTAATAGCGAAAGCATGGTTTTTCTCAGGAGTTAGGAAATATTTTTAAGTTAGGACATGTCGCCTCCATCTAGCTTATTTTTTTATGACGTGTATTAATGATTCAGATATCCTGCTTACGGAATAAATAATTTCATTTATTTCAATTTGTTTTGTTTTTTTTTTCTACTTTCAATCTGCCTGAAGCCTCTTCCTAACTATGTTGGGGTCGGCTTTTTTCTACAATGTCAAATTAAAATCCAATCCATCATTCTCATTTCTTTCATCATGTTACTGTCTGACATCAAAAAGAAAACTTCCGACATAATAGCAATCATTTAGACAGTCGGAAGGCATTTACAGCGCAATCGTAACGCTCTGTAGTAAAATTGTGCAGAATAAGTATTCGTTGCGGGCGCGTGAATTTCTTTCACGTTGCGTAACCGTTGCGTTGCGTGCAGCAACTGGCCGTTACTTGCATTAGTCGATACTACTGATTGATGTTGCGGTGCAAGTTGGAAGCTGAAGCATGGAGGATCATTTGCACTTGCCATAAGGGAAACAAAATGTTAATATACATTTAAGGTTTTAAGGTTAAGTACAGCTAAGACAATGTAAGATTTTGTTACAACAAAATTCTTTATTAAAAATAATATAAAACAGCAACACGGCTATTTTAATGACACCTAAAACACTAGAAAGACGACATTAAATAAAATAAATAAGAAAAAAGAATATTGCTGGCTGAAGTGATAAAAAAAATAAAAATTCTTCTTTTAACATATTTGCCAGCAATATTATATTATATATTGATATTATATTATTATTATATTATTGATCTTATTAATTTATCATTATTATCATTACTATTAATTTGTTAATTTATATCTGGCTGTGGGTGCTATTTACCTGAAAATAAATGTTTATTATTTTTTATTTTAATATTCTTTTTTCATATTTTATTATTAAATCACGTTCTCAATGTAACCTTACTACTTAAGATGCACTAGGCACCTTTGGACTTTTAGCACATAAAAAAAAATACACGATGCCTTCTCCAAACAGAATAATTTTCTATTAAGTAGTTGTTGTTCTGTTTTATTTTTTCAATTCCATTATATCACGCCTGTAATCCCGGGACGAAGGGTTAGGCAGAGGCGTACTTAAAGTACACCACAATACGCCAGTTATATTTAAGTCCCATATAATAGGGGCAATCCTATTGGCGTCAACCAGGCACAAATCCAGACTCCGGTTGAGAAATTCCTGATGGGAAAACATACACATCAAACCCGGGACCTCATGCTTAGCAGTAGCTCTAACGACCACTTGACCATTAGGTCAATCCTACCCAGCCGCTACCTCTTCTAACTTAGCCCGACCCACTGATTATAAGTCCAAAGAAAGTGTTCCAGTTGGGCGGCATGTCGCACACGCGCACGTGGTGCTTCATATTCTATCGCGGACACGCTCCGTGCATTCATAAAGCGATATTAGCCTTACAGTGCTGTGACGTAACGCACAATTTCGTGTGTACTACTTTTTGCGCCTATTGTTGGTGCTGATTGGGTGATACAATTTAGGAGATTTCTATGATTAGTCGTATTGACTAATGCAAGGAAGTTATTTCGGTCTCAACTCTACGAAGAACAGACAATTTAAAATCTTTTCTAATACGTAGTGACATTTCTTCATATCTATACAAATAAATAAAATTGGAGTGGCTGTTTGTAATGTGAAAATAACATATTTTTACTCAATGCATATGAAAGTATATACAGGACTTATAACAAAAAACCAAATTTAAAATTTGTTATCTGTCTGTCTGTCTTCTGTTTGTTCGGGCTTATCTCCGAAACGGCTGTAACGATTTTGTCAGGACTTTCACTGGCAGATAGCTTATGTTATAAGGAGTAACATAGGATACTTTTTGTCCCGGTAGCACGTTCCCGTGGGATAATTTCCGACATCCACGCGGGCGAAGCCGCGGGCAGCAGCTAGTCTTTCTATAAAAAGTGTCATTATTTTCTTCACTTTTGATATCGCGCAGTGATAGTATTTTATTATGGGCAAGACACATTAGGAAGTCAACAATTATGGCCTACTTAAGTTGTAAATAATTAATAATTATTTCCTAATCTAAGCAGTAAGTACATAGATATTTAACACGCATGCTAATAAAACTCAATATGCGTAAACGCAGCAGATTTCCTTTTAGAATGGTTTCGTAACGTAACGCAAAATACCGTACTACTATTTTCTTAATGTTCCTCGGGAATCATCGCATTTCCGAATACAAACGAATGCTAATTTCCATGTCCATCAATTATTAGATTTATCGTGTATAACAATTTGAATTCAGAACTAAGTACTTTATTGTGTTGTTACGTCACTACAAAACAACAATAAAGTATTTAGTTCTGAATTTAAATTATTATCCACGATAAATGTAATAATTGATGGACATGGAAATTAGCATTCGTTTGTATTCGGAAATGCGAGGATTCCCGAGGGATACTAAGAAAATAGTAGTAGGTACTGTATCTCCAATTTACTATATGCCACAGACTTTATAATTAGGCATAAATATCAATTAGAAAAAAGTGACAATCGATTACACAGTTCTAGAAATAAAATTTTAAAACCTAATCCATCTTATTACAAAACACGATCCAACTTTAGCCCGACCCTAAATCTTCGAGCCAGTTTTTGTAATTCGAACTCTATGCCGACTTTAGTAAAGTTCAAAATTTAAAACCTAAGACCGGACTAAGTTGTCAGTTTTGTAAAAGGAACTGTATTTCGATCTCTGTTAGGTTCTTATTTAAAAAAACAGGCTCGATGGTTTAAACCATGTCTAAAGGAAAAGCTTGTTTTGGTATAAGACCGAATGTGTCTTCACCCGGGCACAGACTGTCAAGACGTATTACGCTAGACTATCTCTCTCAGTAGCAGGCCGTAGTCTGTATTTGTGCCCGATTGATGGCAATAGTCTGCCCACCTATTACATGGGACTTAAAAATAACTGGCGAAATGTGGGTGTACTGTAGGTACGCCTCTGCCTAACCTTGTGGGGAAAACAGGCGTGATGTTTTGTTATGAAAACTACTAAGAAAAATAAACAATGATGATGCACACTACAACAAAACATTCTAAATGAACAAAACAAATGTTTTGTAAGCGATAGACAAAGGAAGCTATTTTGTCAATGTTTTGACTAGTTCTGCGCATAGCCGTATCAAATCGAACGAGACAAGAGTTAGGGCTCTGTAGCGGCATCTACAAACGCCACATGCGAGCTACGCGTCATACTGACGTCACGCAAAATCCTGCATCGCGCAAGCAAAGTTTACCGCGCAACTAGCATATATATAACATCCCGACATCAACCGTAGGGCAGTTGCCCACCAGACACGACACCCGTCTGGTCGGAGGATCCTCCCTTTTCTTTAGAGTATGAGTGAACTTTACACCCTGTTCCTCATACCTCTATAGCTCCTAGAAATAGGCGCGACACGCGACGCGAATCGCACGCGACACAATCACTGCGTGTCGCGCGACTAGCGGTGCCTTTTGTCGTTCTTGTTTGTAGGAGCCTTTATCGGGAAGAATGCAGATGAATCCAATCTGCCTGGTCGGCTTTCAATCTAACCGGTTGCAGCTAAATAGCAGTATTTTACATGAAGCGACTGCCTATCTGAACTCCACAACCCAGTTACTGGGTAACACGATACTCCTAGGTAAGACTGGATGATTATAAAAACCTATTAAAAAGCGCACCGTAATAAACGTTTTATCAGCATTAAAAACATCAGAGTTTAATCAACAAAAGCCAGGTAATTACCTCTATCAAAAAACGGGTTGAACAAACTTTGAAACGCGCTTCGTCATAGTGTTCGGTTACAAAGGGGTTGTTGTAAAGGGGGTGATAAGGGGATAAAACAGGGTTGGAAAATACAGCCTGTTATATTGACGACATGGTTTTGAACTAAATCGAGACGCTAAAAGGCGCATTTGGCGCTCATCGACATAGCAGTTCACTGCTGGACATGCACTTTTCCAATTGAACGACTTCGTTTAATAAAAATAAAAAAAATACAATATTTATAAAATAATTAAAAAATAATCATTAATAACGACAATGAATCAAAATTAATTAATAATAATTAATTAATTAATATAATTATTTATAAATATAATTATTTTTTATTTTGTAAAAATCTCACCATGAAAACTTGGTGAAGTGAGTTGTCATTCCGGATCGGGTGATTAGTGATTACTCCTGATACACTGAGACACACATAACAGCCTCTTTCTGATGTTCGGCAAGGCTTATTCTATACTAATATTCTAAAGAGGTAAAATTTGTTTGTTGGTTTGTATCTAGGGGGTAATCTCTGGAAATGCTGGTCGGATTTGAAAAATTCTTTTTGCATTTGATAGCCCAATTCTTAAGGAAGAAGGCTATTTAACATCACGCTATAACCCTTAGGAGCCGAGCAAAAAGAAAAAAAAGTTAGAAAGAACGCTAAGCGAAAACGATGTGATTGAGCGGGCAGGTGATGCGATGCGAAGGGGTGGGTCGGCGGGACAAGAAATTCCACGCGGACGAAGTCGTGGGCTCAAGCTGGCTTTGTATAAATTAACATGTCATAAGTCATGATGCAAGATGAATCCTTACTAATCAACATCGACAATTGTCATGCTACAAGCAGTCCGGTTTAATCTAAGAATAGACGAAGTTTCGTAAAAGCAAGCCGTTGAACTATCAATCTATTTACTTGAGCGGGAGAAATTACTTTATCAACTATTGGGTAACTGTGATGATTAAATAGAAAATAAATCAAACTTCAACGCATAATGGTTTAGTTCTTGATATCACTTCAAGGCTCGTCCACACTGGCGCGACGCGACAGCGCAACACAAAGGCACCGCGTATCGCGCGACGAGCGGTAATAAGCGGCTGATAAATACCTATTGGATTATATACAGTAGGTACTTCATTTCAGCCGAAAGATGTCCACTCTTGGATATAGGCGTCGCCAAGCACCGCCACGGCAGCTGACGCTTTCGAATCAGCCATATTGAACACACCCACTTTGGAGTGAAATAAATGTTTAAATAACTGGTTCGAGCGAATGGAAAAGTGTATTCAAATTACTTTGAAAAACAATAAAAAGTGCTATAAGGTTCTAGTTCTTTTTTAAGCTATTGCATAGCTTTAATCGCGGGCTTTGAGCGCGGCGACCGAATCAAGAAATTCCGTAACGAAAATAAAACCTAACACCCCCCACTCCGCCTACCATGTAGCTCGGCCGAGCGTTCGCTTAACGTGTATGTATATGGTACGACTGTACTTGAATTAATATCAAAGAAAAAAAAATACTGCATAAATAAAAAATAAATAAATAATTATAATTGCATAAGTTGATAAAAAATGCTATGCAATAGCTTTACCGCGGCAGTCCCCGAGTGCCACACGTGTTTTTTTTTTCTTCAAACGACAAAACTTATAAGGCATCCCTCGTATCGGTTACCTTGGTTCGGTCGGTACTTAATATTACTTAACCAACGAGGCCATTTGGAATATCTAAAATATTCATTACAAACGTATGTAACAGACAATTTCTAAGATGTGGATAGAATTTTAGACCTTGTTCCCGAAATCGTAACATTTCGAAATGTCAATGTTATTAACATAGTATTCAGAGTACATTTTGATCACGCTTCATTAGACCTTCACCTTTAGGCTTTCTTGTGAAAATCGAAACACCTTATTTTTCAACAGAAAAGGTTTTAAAAAATGTCGGGTATTTACTGTCCTTTTTGAGTGGAATACGTCCTTTCTAGAAACGTGGATTTCTCTGAGAGGTTGCTCAGAAAATTTCTTGGAATTTGTGTACAGCCTCGATTTGTCATTTGAATATGAAGAATTTGAGTCTTAAATGTAGGTAAGAAAATAAGTTTCCTACCTAACATGGCATTAGTTTGTTTACTGGATTTTTTAAATGTAATTTGTCTGCATTGTCAATGGCGGGAATAATGCTAACACATATTTTTTTTATTTGGGGCGGAGTTCCATATCGCACGGTACGGACTTGGCGGATGGGGGCTAGGCGAAAACAAGTGTAAGAATTTTCCGTCAAAAGTTTCCGTCACGACCCTTTCTTTATTTGTTTGTTTGGTTGAATGCGTTAATCTCAGGAACTTTGATTGGAATTGAAAAAATATTTTTGTGTTGGATAGTCCATTTATCGAGAAAGGCATTAGGCTATAGAACATCACGCTACGACCAATAGGAGCGGAGCATAAATGAAAAATGTTGTAAAAACGGGAAAAAATTATTCCTTTTTAAAGCTTCCGTTGTGTGCGCTGCGTAAACAGTTACAAGTTACGCAAAAATCATGTGTAACGGAATTGTTTCCCTTTAAAAGTTCTAAAAAATCCGCGACAGGATATGTCTACCTTTTAAGGTTGACTCAATATAACCCTTTTTATGGTAATCAAATTTGTACTATGGGTGTTCTAAATATACTACGAAAGGAACTTCGTTCCAACCGAGTGTTCCACTTCCACGACACCCAGGCCCTTTTTTTTGTTATAGTTACCTTCACGTACTTAGCCTACCTATAAGTTAAATGTAATAAATACGAGCTGCGCCCTAACAGGGTCATGTACTCTTACGTATTAGCCTAGTATGTAACTGCGTGTACATTGTGCAAATACATAAATAATAATTGGCGTTCCCATTTTATTTACCAATCTTTGTTTTCGCCGATATTCCTAAATCGCAATTTTGAAACAATATTTATTGAAAGTCCCTGTCCATGTTTTCTTTAAAAAGTACTATCCGAAGCACAATCCTACTCCTATTAATATTATAAATGTGAAAGTTTGTGAGGATAGATGGATGGTTGGATGGATGGATGGATGGGTGGATGTTTGTTACTCTTTCACGCAAAAACTACTGAACGGATTTGGATGTAATTTGGAACACAGATAGTTTATAACCTAGATTAACACGTAGAATACTTTTTATCCCGGTAGTACGTTCCCGTGCGATAATTTTCGACATCCACGCTGGCGAAGCCAGGGGTAAAAGCGAGTAATAAATATTGAAAAGGCATTTTAGAATTCTACATATTTATGTACTATGGCAAGTCGAAAAGTAAATGAAGAAATATCTACTCAGTTAATGTCGTACAAGGTTTCGTTTTATGACCTCGGTAATTGCGTGGAGACAGTCAGTTAATTAACTAAAATTGTTTAAGTTACGCTTAATATATTAGCTACGTTTAGTTGAGAGGACGTTCCCTAGTGTTCTGCAGAATATAATGTTGAAGGTAAGTAGCGCATCAAAAACAAAAGTCGGGAGGTGTTATGAGGCACCAGATTGGGACGAAGTTGGTTTCTACGTATCGCGAATGTCATCACAGCAGAAAATAAAATGGCTGACATTCATACTTGGAACAAATATTTGTCAGCATTGGGAATGTTTGTTCCAATATACTGAATCACGTGGAATTCTAGAGTGGAGCCCAATTATAAGCCATTAATTATAAACCAACGCAATGGATAATTTTAAACCTTTATTTTTTATGCTTGCTGGACAGGACCAGTCAAATCTGTGTGGTTCTTCCCTCAAAAGACCCTTTCAGACACTTATCTACATGGTCTTCACATGAATTGACCAAGATTATGTCTGGACTTTAAAAGAGACTGTGACTTCTGAGTTTGTTTCGGTCTTTCTTCTCATAGTAGTCGGATACGAAACGCCGACCCCATCTAGTCTTTAAAATATGATTGACGAGTAAAAGTGTTTGTACAAACCTACTTACTGAAATAAAATCATTTATCATTTATTTATCATTTATCACTAACCGAGCAAGCTTCATATTTCTGACCGACGATTGAAAAGTACCCGTAAATGATATAATTGAAATAAAGACTGAGTTTAAGCCAAATCCGGAATCCGGACTGCTCAAACAAAATAAAATTAAAAAACACGACTACGACGTTCAGTAAATTCACGAAGAGTAATCCGCTTTTAACAAAGATAATATTGGCAGGTATTTCTTCTAAGGGTTAAAACGATTCCAAACAAGTCCCCAAGAACATACCTTTTATTATTGATACACTTCAAACAACCCGAAAACATTCGTCTTGCCGCTTAAAAGAAAAACGCACGAAAAATCCCAACACAATTCAATTACACCCAATCCATTGCGTAGTCAAAGACAGCTCCACACAAAACCGACTTCAACCCATCAATGGTTATCTAACATGTCAAAACAGTCGGCAAAGGCATCAGGCTGTCAACACACGAACAGGGACCCGTGACGCGCCGTAATTGGGCTTTGAATCTATTGGCTGTTCCAAAAGTAACTGCTGAAACTGTAAACAAACCCTGCTCAGGTTAAATTCTTACGCAAATATTCATTCAAAGGAATTAGTAACACATTTATCTGTATATAAAAGGTTTTAACTTTAAATCTCACCGCTTTTTCCAACATTTATTGTTTGAATAACATTGTTAGAATCGTAATTAAAAAAAACATGACGAAAATTGTGGTTATAACGAAAAGTTCTTCTCCATAGAGATCTACGTTTTCGAATGGGCAACTAGCTTCAACTTTCTGACTAACTGACCGATTCTTTGACAATTCAAAAGCGCCTGTGAATGATTTAATTGAAATAAATGGCATCCACAGGTACGTTTTCTGATCCGTTTGTTTACATTTTCATCAGATACTTTTGGGACAGACCATACAGCCACTTACTTTAACAAAAAGTAGGCAAATCCGTACGTGCCCGATGTTTACCTGAAACAGAAAAAAAGGAGGTTCAATTTGATGTATGTTTGAGATTCGTTAGGCTGTTTGTGTTGAGTTTTTATATCGTTACGGAAAGGATAATGGCTTGCCTTTGGTTTGGAGATAGGTACTTAATATAAAAGGCTCGTGTAATGCTGTAGTGGTTTGATATTAAATAAAATGTCTTTAGGTTATTTTAAGTACGATGGGTATTTGTATCGTTAATACTGGAATCGTAATCGATATCAAGTCAAAAGGGGTAATATTCCCGAGTTAAGGCTCCTTCAGACAGGCGCGACGTTACGGCGACGGTGAGACGCGATTCTGGTAGAACAATTTCCATGAAGTTTTTATAGAAATTGTTCTACTAGAGTCGCGTCGCGCTTGTTAATGGGAGCCTTAAGTCCCGTGTTACAGAACGTCACTCAATACTCAAGCATTACTTAAAACTAATTTCAACCAATCAAATGGGTTGAATCTACGTGTAAAGTGTACGTAAACTTTTTCAAAAACAGTTACCAAATAAAATTATATAACAAAGAAAAGAAAGAAAGAAAATACGTTTATTTGCGGTAAACATGGCGCTGAGAAAAACACACAAACACAAAAAAGAACAAGTTGGGGGAAAATATTCGTCACATCCACGCAAATGGCAATTGCTCAGCATAATGCTACGACCATATGCGAGACAGAGCCCCAGCGCTGGTTTTCAGCGACAACCGGCTTTAACGTGAAAAAGAAAATAAATAAAGTAATTACACAATAATCAGCCTATAATGTTCCCACTGCTGGGATACAGGCCTCTCTCTGTGAGAGAGAGAGTGGGCTGTGTACCACCACGTGGGCCCAGTGCGGGATGGTAGTTGTCACATGTCTTCGAATTTTTGGTATTAGGACCTACCGGTTTCCTCACGATGTTTTCCTTCACCGTTTTGAGAGCAGCGGTGATAAAATTATTTTCCCAAAGTATAGCTCCTGTCTGGGGGTCGAACCTACGACCTATAACTCGTAAGTCGCGGCCGTTACTACTGGGCCACCTCTGTTCTCTCATATTGCCATATTAACTGACTTTTTTTTGTTAGAGCCAATATCTATGAACAATACACAATACCTAGTTCTAAATGTTCATATAAACTTAATATTGCTGCCAGTGTCGTGAAGCTGTCGACTGCTTCGGACAACATGGCCTATCTTGCAGTAAGAGCGCAGGCCGGGCAGCACGGCACGCCAGCATTCGGCCGCTTGTCCACTACCCAGCATTTTACGGTCCGGGCGCCCGCGGGCGGTTCGACTTTCGAGCGAATGTCACGTGATTCCCCGGCAAAAGTATGGAGATTTTACATCCGGACAGTAAAATTTCGTATAGTGCACAAGCGGCCGTAATGACATTATCCGTCGTGCTCTTGTCACCGCCGCCGCCGGGGTGCTAGCTGTTTTAGAACCCAACGACCTGGCACGAGACAATGGGAAAACACCAGACGGAATGACCATAATGAATATTATATTATATGTTAGACACATGTAATAAACTAATAAATAAGATGACTTAATATTTATAAAAAGAAGGTGTTAAAAATGTTCTGAATTGCACGTAAAACCATCCGTACTTTATAAATCTCATCAGTATAAAGCTTGTCAAACATAAAAATACCACTAAATCTAAAAATACTTTCAATCACATATGTCTTGGCATCATCGACCCCGTGAACAGTTCGACACCCTCCAGCTGTAAAAATCAACATAATTATACAATAAAAATATATTATACAACACAAATATGTATAATAATAAAAAGTTCATGGACCTATCTGTTCAATATCACGATCTAGTAACCTGTTGTGTCAGTTGCGATATGCGCAAGAGTTGATCGTCGCAGACCATACCGGTCTGCGACGATCGTAACTATAGCATCGTAACGATACGTAACTAGAGGTTGCCGGCGATTTCGCGCGGATATTTCGGTGTCAAGTCAATAGACGTTGTTATGCGTTTGCGCATAACAGTTGGTTTAGGTGGTGAATATAAATGGGTAAGCAACGTAACAGTTGCTGAGGGTAGGCAGAATTACTGATGAATGTGAGTTACCACGATTTGACATAGATACCTACCATTTAGTTTTTTGGGTAGGCAGACTTATGCCGATTAACACTGCTACTTTACGCATTATCTAAATTGACAAAATAATGTAGAATTTCAACATTTCACAAAAGAGCTAAGTGTTAATTTACTTTTAATTTTACTTTCGTTCCAATTTTAATGCAATATTTAGTTCAATAATTATTTTTCCAATTTAAAAAACGGAAGTTTTCTATTATTGTCTCTGACTGTACCGATGGCAAAGGGTATCAGCTTACCTGTCACAGGGCAGTATCTTTTGATACCTAAATGGTAGTCAGTTAAAATGATCACAGAATAATGTTTTACTATGACCTCGGACATGGTAAATAAAAAAGGGGTTACCAGGGGATACCTGCCGAAAGCCTGCTTGCCTGCTGAAAGGGGTTGCCTGCCAGGGTCGCGGGTTTGTCCGAAAGGGTTACCGTGGCCCTGGCGCACAGGCAACTGAAGGAACACGGGTGGGTTTTGGTCAGTAAAAGCCTGACACGCCTTCCCGCTCTGCCCAGAACGGGAGAAGTTATTTGATGATTGCCCACCCAAAAAAAAACGGGACTACAAAACAAAGTCATACTCGTACCTACATACTTATCATCATGCCTGTAATCTCCGAGGAGGTAGGCAAAAGTATACCCACATTTCGTCAGTTTTGTTTAAGGGTACTACAGGACTTAAACGCAAGTTTTATAATACCTAAAGGTATATGATCCACTGCAGTAAACAAAATCAGAAAAATATATGATATTCTTCAGGATATATGCTAGTTAGATAGTGTGTTGAAAACATAATATAACTAATTCGATATGCTAGAAAAAAATCGCGAAGATATCTCTAAAAAAATATTTTAACGATTAAAAGTCATATTAATATATTTATACGAGTACGAGTACAATCATCCTGATTTTTGTCAAATTATTCGAAAAGCAACATATTAATGTAATAGTGTTTTAATGTTTTAGTCTAATCAATAGATTTTTTGTAAGTAGATAATTGCTTCATATTTTGCAATAAATTACCAGCGTTGTGTCATCGCGCTTCTCTTTCTTTACTACGCAGTCCGATAGTGATCGCGATTTAGCTGTAATAGGGGGCGAGCCTATTGTCATCAACCGGGAACAAATCCAGACTCCGGGATGTTACTGTGAAATTTCTAATGGAAAAACCCAATAACAACTTGCCCGGTCTGGAAATGAGAGATGAAGAGCAGTGGTGGCCCAGTGGTATCGGCCTCGACTTACGAGTTGTAGGTCGTGGGTTCGAACCCAGGCAGGCGCTTTACTTTGTGTAAATAATTTCATCACCACTGCTCTCAAAACGGTGAAGGAAAACATCGTGAGGAAACCGGCATGTCCTAGAACCAAAAATTCGAAGACATGTGACATCTACCAACCTGCACTGGGCCCGCGTGGTAGATTACAGCCCACTCCCTCTCAAAGAGAGGAGGCCAATGTCCCAGCAGTGGGAACATTAGAGGCTAATTATGCGGCCTGGGAATCGAACCCAGGACCTCATGATCAGTGGTAGCGCTAGCGACCCCTAGACTGACGAGGCAGTTATACTCACCCACACATAAAATTATAATTGAGAATATTACGCATGGTAGGTAATACACTCGAGAGCAATGAATCCGGGTCACTTAAAGAATCCTAAAAATCTCGGAAGCTAAAAATGCTAGGTTAATGCAATAAATTGTATTTAATAGACAATGTAATACTCCTTAAATGAAGGTATTAAAACTTCTTAGTTATTGTAAAGTTATATCATAAAAAAATCAAATTTGAAAAAGGGCCACTTTCGAAGATGGAACTACGAAATTACAGCATTTGGTTTTGCTTTTGTTTGTAATCTGTCATTTATGTGGGTACATAAACCATGTTGATAGTGCTCTATATTCATTATTCAAGCTGAAATTATGTCGCTTACGCCTGAAGAATGCACCAGAATACTTACAATGCTGGAAACTGGCCGGAGTCAGCGCGATACAGCCAGGACTGTCGGTGTGTCGCTGTCAACAGTACAAAGAGTTCTCCGACGTTACGAAGAAACTGGTTCTAACCTACGCAGACCAGGAACGGGCAGAACCAGGTGTACCACAGCACGAGAAGACCGATACTTGGTGAACACCATGCTTCGAAATCGCTTTCTCACAGGAACTGAACTCACAAATCAGTTTCGACGCCTCGGAGGAAGTAACCCAAGTGCATGGACAGTAAGACGTCGGCTTGCTGAATCTAACTTAAAACCCCTTAGACCTGCAAACGGCCCTAAACTGGAGCGTGGGCATCGTATTTCAAGACTAAGATATGCCCAGAGCCACGTAAATTGGAGTATTGAAGATTGGTCAAAAGTTATGTTCTCCGACGAATCAAAATTTATGCTCTACAAGCACGATGGAAGACACAGAGTGTATCGAAGACCAGGGGAAAGATTCAAGCAAGCATGCATCGAAGAAAAAGTAGCCTACGGTGGTGGGTCTGTACTTGTGTGGGCCGGAATTTCTTCTGAAAGTCGCACAGAGCTGGTGATCATAGAAAACGGCTCTTTAACTAGCGTAAGATATGTGGAAGAAATCCTCAATGATCACGTTGGTCCATTTATGGTCAATTTAGGTGAGGATGCTATATTTATGCATGACAATGCCCGACCTCATACAGGTAGGATTGTGAATGACTACCTTCAAGAGATGAACATTACTCGTATGGAGTGGCCAGCGCGCAGCCCGGATATCAACCCGATCGAGCATGCTTGGGACGAGCTAGGCAGATGCGTAAAACAACGAAACCCTCCCCCAATCACGCTTCGTGAGCTCAAAATTGCTCTCACAGAGGAATGGGAGAATATTCCCCAAAATCGTATAAGGAACTTGGTGTACAGCATGCCAAACCGCGTAAACGCAGTAATGGAAGCACGAGGAGGCAATACGAAGTATTAAAATTCAAGAAAATCGTAATAAAGTTCAAAAATTTCATGTTTCCTATTTTTGTTTTAAGGAGAGATCAGCAGTTTTTTTCTTTATGTAATTTTGTGTTAATAAAATGTATGGTGACTCATATTTTTTTTACTTTCATTTAAGGAGTATTACATTGTCTATTAAATACAATTTATTGCATTAACCTATCATTTTTAGTTTCCGAGATTTTTAACATTCTTTAAGTGACCCGGATTCATTGCTCTCGAGTGTATTTGTAAGTTAAATAAATCCAATGAAGGTTTCTCTTTGCCTTACGTATTAAGGCTCCCGCAGAGAGGCGCGACAGCACAGCGCGACGCGTCTCTTGTAGAACAATTTCCATGAAGTTTTCATAGAACTTGCTAATCCATGCGTCATGTACGTGAACGGGCGCCGTCAGTAGGGACTGGGTCTCAGAGCTGCCACGGATTATTTTAATTTAATTAAATATTTGAACTGTTTTTGTCTTTTTATTATTCTGCATCGTTCTCACATGCATAATTTCAACATGAATGATGTAACCAATATTGTGTAACCATATTTTGGTTTGAAAGAGTGTCCGTGGAGTTTCTTGCCCGTTCTTCTCCATAGGTACCTACTACGCTTTGGAATGGGCAACTGGCTTCATCTTTCTGACTGACCGACCCCTTGACTGTTCACAAGTGCCTATAATTGGTTTATTTGAAATAAATGCTTTGAGTTTGAGTTGAATTGTTCTAATATAGTCGAGTCGTACTGTCGCGTCGCGTCTGTTTGCGGGAGCCTTTAGAATGTTTGCCTACATACGCCTACGTACTTTAATTTACATGGAAATCAAATCGATTTCCATGTAAACCAGTTTTAGTTGATCCTAAATAGTAAAATTACATGTTATCTGAAATCTTAATTAGACTTTGATCTTAAAACTTCAATATATGCTGATTTGAAACCTCTATGAATACTCAAATATTGCCAACATAACATTGGGTACGTAATTTCACGCCTATTTCCCCTTAGGGTTTGGCAAAGGGGTAGCTATAATACACCCACATTAAATAATAACGGAACATATAACAATAATTAAAAACAGCGTCTATTTGCGCATGTATTTTCATGCATATATCTTACATCCATTTATTAGATTAAATCATTACATTCCTTTAATAATTATTTCAGAAAAAAACACGCTCGTCGTAAATTTTATATCCAAGAGAATGGTTGGATTTAATTTTATAGACTAGACCGTTTTAATAGGCTAACATCTCATAAATCTTATTCGTCACAAACATTCCAGAACATTTAAGAATCTAGATAAATTACAAGGTTATTTAACTTTGACATTTAAATAGGAATAAGAGATTTTTTGCTATCTAAAAATTCGTTGCCGTCTCTAAGGAATTTCTCCGCTATTGGAGCAGGGAGCAGTGACGAATCCAAATTAAAGTAGACACTTAAATTAGATTGTAATTTACTGTTTTACTGCCCATAGCTAAAATCGAAAATGTTTTACAAGCGGACTATAGTAATTGTCTACTAAGAACAATCATTAAGTCCGCTTTTGTATGTTATTCGATGCGAGAAGTTGAAATAAATAAATAAACAATAAATATTGCCCATCCGCCCATTGTGTCACCCTGTGTAAAATGTCTACATTTATATCTGTAATTTATATGGTGCACATAATAAAGAGTATTCTATTCTATTCTATTGTCCCCATGACTTCAGAGCTGACAAAGCCTGAAGGTAACATTACTTATTTCCATAATACATGACCCTACGTCGCCACAGCTCACAATTCCGTAGTGGGAGAGCTAACCCTCCATTACCGGTGGCTTCATCCCGCAAAGGCTTTACGTCAGATCTAGATAGCGCACGAACTGCACTAGTATTTGTTGCGCACAGACCTGGCACTGACAGTGTTGACGGGAAGCAAGGTTTAGATGATAAATTATTTGCTGATTTAAAATGTTGCTATATACAATTCACATATCCCGCCATGTTTGAAGACTAAGGTCTTCACCTAGTGCGTCCTGCCCGTTATGACATACGGTGCCGAAACGTGAACACTGACGGTCAGGCTGTACGCACAATGGTCCACATGAAGGACTCAGTGCGGAAACCAAAACCCATAAAGAAGAAGAAGAAGAAGACAGTCAGGCTGGTCCATAAATTTAAGGTCGCTCAGCGCGCTATAGAGCGGGCTATGCTCGGAGTTTCGTTGAAGGATAAAATTAGGAATGGAATTATCCGGAAAAGTACCGAAGTTACCGACATAGCTTGCAGAGAAAGCAAGTTGAAGTGGTAGTGGGCTTGCTGTGTTTGTCGAACGGCCGATTGCCGGTGGAGCAGACGAATCCTGGAGTGGAGACCGCGTATTGGTAAGCGTAGTATGGGACGCTCCCCAGCTAGATGGACTGACGACCTGATAGAGGGGGCTGGGACAGATTGGTTGCGGAAGGCGGAGGACAGAGTGTTGTGGCGTAGCCTGGGAGACCCCTATGTCCAGCAGTGGACTGCGGTAGACTGAGTTGATATAAAGAATTCAATTATTCATCTGTTTGTAACAGCCTCCCAAATTCTCAAATTATCATTTTTTGAATAGCTTTGAATAGTCTATCTTGATTAAGTTTCTGATTTAGAATAAATTGGGAGGAAGGGAAATATCAAGTTGAATAATAAAAGTCCTTTTATAAGCATGTTTTTACTTTTATAGCCATTAAACTGAAGTCTGTCGATGTATAAATATTTTTGAGGCTGACTGTAATGTATGTGTGCGAGTTTTGGTATTTAATATAGAAAAGAGATCTTTCGCCACAGTTCCGGGTCAGGGCCTTCCGGGATTCGGGTTGACCACGTTAGTGTTTTTGTACGTCAGACCATGATCCCGAACACTGAGGGCCCGGACGGCTTTGAACTCAAACAAGTGTGAACAAAATCTTACAAAATGTATGTCAGCTTTTATTTTTCCATTCCTGAGCCCGGAAATCTCCGATGCAAACAATATTTTTCCCGTCCCTGACGGGATACGATCCCGTAGGCCCTGACTTTGATATGTGTGGGTTGATCCTAATGATACATTTAAAAGTATTTGATTACATGCTTCAGTTCTATTTAAATTCCCTTCATATTCGTTTTATCGTACCACACGACTTTACCAAGAAAGTTGTCTATCAGTTTTTACAACATCTTTTAGCAAATCGCTGAAGTCGGTACAAGATTGAAATTCGAACTTATTGTGTTACTAGTGACCCGCCCTTGCTTGCTACTAACGTGGCGATGAGTGAAAACATCGACAATTCTGTGCTACATAATATCTAAGTTAATTATAAACCTTCCCGAATAAATTCTCTAAATTATTGTGAAAACCGCATTACAATTCATTGTGTAGTTAGTTTATTGTTGTTGTAGTTACTTCCTTAGTTGAGCGGTACTGACTGCACAGGTCCACTCAATCTGTGTGGTTCTTTCCTCAAAATACCATTTCAGAAAACAATCTACATGGTCTTCACATGATCTGACCAAGATTATGTCTGGACTTTAAAAGAGACTGTGACCTCTGAGTTTGTTTCGGCCTTTCATCTCAGAGTAGTCAGATAGGAAACGCCGACCTATCTATTTAAAAAAATATGATTGCCGTGTAAAAGTGTTTGTACAAACCTTCTTACAGAAATAAATCATGTATCATTTATAATAACAACGCGGACACATACAGAAACGAGAAGCGGCTTTAATTTATAATTTCAATCTTGGACTGACTCTAGCAATATTTTCATACGTGTTTCAATATTTAGACTGGTAGACCACTTTTGTGTTCGCCTGTACTTGCGTAGTCCCTCCTATATATACATTTATGATTGTACGTCAGTACGTCCCTTCAACAAGCCTTACGCACACAAATCCCTCGACAGCGCACAACACAAGGATGAACTTCGACCTCATTCGTTCTAACATTTCATTAAATTGAGGATACGATTATGTCGCGGTCGTCTGCAGAGGCGGCTCATCAGCTTCATTTATACGATATTGCATCTTGAGATATTGTCGTTGTGTGTTGTGTGTGTGTGTGTATTGTGTGTGGGAGTGTGTGTGCGTATATTGTATTGTAATGAATCACAGGCCGTAATTGTGAACATGCTGGTGTAGTTTATGTTTAGTGTAATTTTAAGAGTTCTGCAAATCATTGTCTTTGTTGTTCCCATCAATAACTTTCTTTACGATAAATAAATTACATAAATACTGCAGATTTCATCTTCATTTTACTTGGCTTCTGGAACAGCGGGGTAATTACGTAACACACTAATAGTAGGAATGGGTTTCATTTTGACATTTCAACAACATTCATTGCGTTATTTACGTTATTGAGCAAATACATTTTTCGAACATAGGAAGCAATGAATAAGCAATAGGCTTCAAAATGATGCAGATTGTGATAGATAGTGTGTTACGTAATTAGGGTGCAGGACTATCTACAAACAGAATCCTTACTTAAATACGTCGCCTAACTACCTACATATCTCCAATCACACACAACACACCCACACACATACCAACACACACACACATCACGTATAAAATATATACTTAAATTAGCTTTATTATCTTCAATAGCTCAGGTAGAGCGACACAGTCTACTATTATACTTAAAGCATCACATTTTAAGCTGAATCACTGTCTCTCAAGATACAGGTTATCCTAGTTTGAGAGGCAGGTTTTCCAAATTGTGTACAGATTGCAATTCTTAGATTTTTATTCCATTGTGTTAGTACTAAAGCTCATTTAAATTGTCTTTATATAAAACATGCTAAATCTGTATTGTTTTTTAATGAAATAAAAAGTTATTTATTATTTTATTAGTTAATTCAACAAGTATGCGGCTGGGGGCCTGCGTTTTTGGAAAATGATAAAAATTGTCTATTGCACGATATTCATTGGTATGCACAAACGTGCGGTCCGGCGCCGTTGCGGCTCCGGCGTCACGTATAGGAAGCGCCACTTTAAATTTACTTACTCCTCCTAGACTTACTCGTACACCGAAAACAACTTATTCATATTCCTCTGCCGTCTAACCGATTTGACGCAACACAACGAGGCACGCGTGACACCTTGACGCTCACGTCGCGTCGCGTCAAATGTGACGTCAGCATTCTGACGTGACAGGTGGCGTCACACATTTATATTATTTACACGTCATAACATTGGGTTTACCTAAGAGCTTTATTTTATGTAGATAGGCTTTAGTACAGGTTGTGGGTTCAATTCTCATAATCTCGCATGCATAATTTCAACATGAATGATGTAACCAATATTTTGTAACCATATTTAAATTTAAAAGAGTATCCTTGGAGTTTCTTGCTCGTTCTTCTCCATAGGTACCTACTACGCTTTGGAATGGGCAACTAGATTCATCTTTCTGACTGACCGACCCCTTGACAATTCAAAAGTGCCTGTAATTGGTTTATTTGAAATAAATGCTTTGAGTTTTGAGTATTTTTTAATTCAGGGCAAGTACCTACCAATGTGAGTTTTTAACCCCGGACGGAAAAAGAGGGCTGTTATTTTAACGTGTGTATTTATGTGTCTGTCTGCTGCATCATAGATCCCAAACGGCTGACCCGATTTTGTATTTTGTTTGAAAGGTGATCGAATGATTATAGATAAAAAAAAAAACTAGAAAGAAAAAAAATTGCTAAGCCGATTTTAGAGGTTTTTGTTTATGTCGGGGGTTTAAATAATTTTACATTTATTTTGTCCAAAACCTGTTGAAAAATGACTCAGTAAAACTACGGAGCTTGACTTATAGAAGAGAAAATAAATCTCGTTCACAACATACAAATGTTTATCGCGGTTCAGTGCTCGGATTTTTGTGCCAAAGGTCGCGGATTTATTACCTCCACATGAGTCCAAGTATTTGTGCATGACTTAACAAATCAATATGTGCTAGTGCGCAGAATCTTTCATCTAGAAAAAGTCGAAAGAAATATTCATTCGAATAAATAAAAACTAGCCAAGTGCGAGTCGAATTCGCGCACTAAGTGTTCCGTTCAGTCTCATTCAAAGTATTGTTTTATTGTGTTTCGATATCGATGACGTCTGCTGAGTTTCGCAAGCTAATTTGAGCTTGTATAGTTAACCTATAAGCTTCTTTCAATTTGCCATGAAAATGTCTATACGTCCACACGTGCTCTAAGAATGTAACTGGGTACTTATCACGGTTTAAAAGATACAGCTATTTTATTTTATTTATTCGAGAAAACAAACAATTATACATTAAGAATTACAAAAAGATAGGATACAGAAATGATACGGATGTGAAATCAACCTAATTCTCGACAGATACACAAAGAGATAATTTGGTAAATTTTAAGACTAGCGTTTGTAAACAATAAAAATAAGGAATATTAATAATAAAGTATCAACAAAACAGAAACCTGTCAATAGTGCTGCATAAGCGGAACAACAGTGTCAAATAAATTTTTCAATTTGTTAAGTGACATGAGTTTAAACTTTGCTATGATTGTGACAGATAGACGGACAGACAGATGGCACGCGGCGTAGGTTTTCTGAGTCCCTCCCTTTGGATACGGGACCCTAATGAACCCTAAACACACACGATCAAAAGTGGAGAGGAGAATTGGCTCACAATATGGCTATTTAGGTTAGTTAAAGCCTAGTATTATAACCAAATGTCTACTTTGAGCCTTGTTAATATTTCGCTCACGTAAGGGAAAACAGTGTAACGTAACCTACGGGTAAAATTTTATGTTCTACGTGGTGAAATTCGCAATTGTGAATTGGCATTATTTTTTTTTTGTTGGTCTGCTTTCTATGCATAATCGTTAGCATGGCCTAACAAAGACATTTGCAACTTTACGTAACATATTATCACGCCTGTTTGCCCCAAGGGGTTAACCAGAGGTGTACGTCTATCGTCATCAGTCTACAGTAGTCCACTGCTGGACATAGGCTTCTTCAATTGCACGCCATTCAGCTCATAATCAGCCTATAATGTTCCCACTGCTGGGACACAGGCCTCCTCCCTTTGAGAGGGAATGGGCTGTAATCTACCACGCGGGCCCAGTGCGGGTTGGTAGTTGTCACATGTCTTGGAATTTTTGGTTCTAGGACATGCCAGTTTCCTCACGATGTTTTCCTTCACCGTTTTGAGAGCAGTGGTGATGAAATTATTTACACAAAGTAAAGCGCCTGCCTGGGTTCGAACCCACGACCTACAACTCGTAAGTCTGGGCCGATACCAATGGGCCACCACTGCTCTCCGCTCAACTCCATTCAGCTCGATTCTCCGCAACTCTAGTCCAGCTGCTTCCAGCCACCGCCTAGCCTTACGACATCCTACCTTACGTCTATAGTACACCCTTTTTAGGGTTCTGTAGTCCAACAAGGAACCCTTATAGTTTCGCCATGCCCCTCCGTCCGTCTGTTCGCAGCTTAGCGCAGAGATAATTAGTACTAGAAAGCTGTAATTTGGCATAGATATACATTTTAATTACGCCGACAAAGAGGTAATATAATATATTGAAAAAAAAGTTTCTAGGTTACCTCCTCTACACGTAAAGTGGGCATGGTTTTTTTTTTTCGTCTATCCCTTTTTGTGGGGCGTCGTTGGATAGGTCTTTCAAAAATATTGCGGGTTTGTGCAAACAATTTTTCGAGTAATGGATTCGTTTGTGAAATATTAAGCTTTAAAGTGGTTATTTTTGTTAGAGTCAAGTGTCCCCCCCCCCCCTTTTTTTTTTTTTTTTTTTTTTTTTTTTTTTTGGGTGGGAAATCATCAAATGACGTCTCCCGCTCTGGGCGGAGCGGAAGGGCGTGTCAGACTCTTACTGACTAAAACCCACCCGTGTTCCTTCAGTTGCCTGTGCGCCAGGGCCACGGTAACTCTTTCGAACAATCCGCGACCCCGGCAGGCATCGGTCCTATCGGACCCCGTCAATGGTGCTGACATCTCTTTGAGGCGCGCGTGGAACACGACGCGCCGTCGACTCGGGCCTGGTCCTTACCGGGCGGCGAGCTGCCCATTGCTCGCCGTCCGCAAGCCCGCGCCTACGGTGGCCGGGAGTCGGCAATCGACTCCCGACGCCCAGGGTGTCTCCTCCTCCTGCGGCGGCTAGGGGCGCGAGGGCGTAGAGATTGCCTCTCCCTCTCGCGCTCCGCCTCCTCCTTCGCGAGCATTACTGCTTCGCAGAAGGAGGTGACGGCTTCCCATTCCCTCTCGCTCCGTACCATGGCCTGAACCAGGGCCGGACGCGAGAGGTCGCCGCCGCCGATCGCCGCCACGAGGACACGGCGGTGCTCTGCCCAAGCCGGGCAGACCTCCACCGTATGCTCCACCGTGTCCTCCGGTCGATCCACACAATGGTAACACCCGGGCGTTTCCTCCCGCCTTATTCGAAACAGGAACCTCCCGAAACATCCATGTCCGGTGAGGACCTGCGTCAGGCGGAAGGTGAGGACGCCGTGGCGCCTCTCAAGCCACTCCTCAAAGAGGGGTCTTACCGCCGCAATTGTGGCGTGCCCTGCGCTGGGTTGCGACAGTCGCACTCTCCATACCGCCATGAGATCCCGCCGGAGCTCTATCCGCTGTGCCGCGATTTCTCGCGGCAGCGGAGTTACGCCCCGGCGTTTCGCCTCCTCGCGCCACTCCCAGACGTGCGCGAGGACCTTTGCCTCCAGATCCCACGGCGGCAATCCGGCAAGGAGGCTCGCCGCTTCGCAGGAGACCGTGCGGTATCCCCGTACCATCCGGATGGCCATGACCCTTTGGGACGCTTTCAACCGGCGGGCTGGCCGGAGCCTCAAGGAACGCGCCCACACCGGTGCCCCGTAAAGGGCCATGGAGTCCCCCCCCCCCCCTAACGGCTAAATGGTTGTTTTTGGATATGTGAAAAAATTCACAGTAGTAGGTAGTATATATAACTAAGTTAAAAGGAAAACTATCATAGCTAAGTAGGCTTTACAAGTTAACGAGCAATAGTCGATCAACTTATATTTGCAGTTAGAACGTATGGCAGAACATTTTTTTCGACTACTATGTTAATTTTGTTCTTGGGATAAATTAATCCTAACTACGGAACCCTTCATTGTGCGTGGCCCGACACGCACTTGGCCGATTTTTACCAGTTATGCTTAATTTCCATGGATGTATAGGGTGACTGTATTTGCGACTTTAGTATAAAGAAAAATTTAGTTTTCATAATTACCTACCAACATTTTGATTGAATAAACATAGCTGTTAATTTTATTTTTATGTAAATTTATGTTTTTCTTTTACATACAATTTATTGATTGATTGAAAATTTATAATTATTGTTTTATTTAGGTTACCACCATTTTTTTTAGTCGTTACTTCAAAAATGATTTTACATTAATAAAAGCGAACTCGCTTTTATTCCTTTTAAAAAATACTTTTATAATACAATACTAGCGACTATTTTCTGTTTGTTGTGGTTGTACACGCGGCTACACATCAAACTATACATTTCCAGAATAAGCTAATCTCGCATTGTATAGAATTTCCGTACAAAGCGAGGTCAGCATAAACTTGAAATATATAGCTTGATGTGTAGCCGTGTGTACCTATAATCCTACTATATATAATAGTATAATTATAAATTATAATTATAATATAATAAAATATTATAAATGTGAAAGTGTGGATGTTTGGATGTTTGTTACTCAATCCCGCAAAAAAGGCTGAACGGATTTGGATGAAATTTGGCACATAGGTAGACCATGACTTGGATTAAATCATAGGATACTTACTATCCCGATATTTCGTCGAGATCGAGACTTATGCGGGTGAAACCGCGGGGCGCAGCTAGTAATAAATAATTACTTACCAATATTATCGATAGCACGGTATGTTTCGGAAATTTTTCGGTATTTATTATTAAAATAAAACACATACACATCAAACAAATTGTGATATTCATATTAACAACGGAGTACTTGTCCATTTTTCATATAATTTTACGTGGAAATTTATATATTAAAATACCTATCCAAATAGACAATGTTGAAACTAAACTAATTTACAAAATCCAGTCATTTTAACTCACATACCACAACTTGTTTTTTTTTTTTTGTGTGTTTGTTTGTTTTTCTCAACGTAATGTTTACCGCAAATAAACGTGTTTTCTTTCTTTGCATACCAGCACCTTAATTACGTAACACACTATCTATAACCATCTCAATCATTTTGAAGTCTATTTCTAATCCATTGCTTCATATTATGTTCGAAAAATGTGTCTACTCAACAACGTAAATACCGCAATGAATGTTGTTGAACTGTCATAATGAAAGCCATTCCTACTGTCAGTGTGTTACGCAATTACCCCGCTGTTGTGCCAAAATGTGGAGAGCTGTCATGATCATAATCATTTATTTGTCAGAATATGGTACTTTCTTAAGCTATGTATATTTTTGAACATGCATTTACTCTATGTTATTTAGTCTTCGCTTGAGCAACCGTTGAGCCTCTGGTCATGGGTTTGATTACCTGCCGCTCTATTCTGTTAAAATCTTAACGTAAAAACTTATGTCAGTGAGCTGTCAATTCCCTGATGCTTGGGATAGTATATTATTGACAGCTCATCTATGTTTTCTCGGTGATATTTTTAAAGAATATAAATTGTTTGGTCTGGCAGTGTTTAAGGGTTTTACGATTTAACGAATTTCTCAGGTATTGGTAGGTACTTAACCCTGGTACTTAACATGTCAATACTGTCATGTTCTGTTACATAAATAACAATAAAATCAGATGACCTCACATAACAGTCGAATCCACTTTCTGTATAAAACATAAAAGGGGTTGAGGTCGACACATTGCGTGATTTCTTTCATTGAAATGAGGGTGGTTCTGAATTCGGGGACAGTAATGCGGTGTTTTTTATTCGGTGGAACGAAAGGGTTGAATTTTGGGCACATGGAGGTCGCTACTGTAGCGGTATCTACTTCGCCACATGCGAGCTACGCGTCACATTGACGTCACGCAAAATCCTGCATCGCGCAAGCAGACTATACCGCGCAATCAGAATATATACCTACAACGTTCCTACATCAATCGTCGGGCAGTTGCCCACCAGACACAACACCCGTCTGATCGGAGGATCTTCCCTTTTCCGTAGAGTATGTGTGAACTTTACACCCTGTTCCTCATACCTATATACTCCTATGTGTAGTATGTATTTGTATGTTGAATGAATTTTATTTAGAACAATATGCTTATGAAAATAGCAGATTTTTGGAATCTCAGTTTCTTAGCAGGCTTTGCATAAGGCCGTCTAGGCCCGGGCTTAGAGCGGCCAGTTATTCAAAATCAAAATATTTTGTTATTAAAATAGGAAATGGAATGTATAGGTATTAGGGGCGGCCAACCTATCATTGGCAATATCTAAGCTCAGTAAATAATGGAGCTACTACGGCTAGTTAAATAGTAAAGCGATCATAAAATATCAAAAAGAAGAAATAAATGTTTTTTGGTTAAAGGCTTCTGCAAACAGGCGCGACGCGACAGCGCGACGCGAATCTTGTAGAACAATTCCTATGAAAACTTCATGGAAATTGTTCTACAAACGTTGCATTACGCTGTCGCGTCGCGCCTTTCTGCGGAGGCCTTAAATCGACCGACACTTTGTTTTTGACATTCTTACGCTGCAAAATCAGCAAAAAGGGTCGAGTCTACAAGGCCGGCTCTGCTCTACAGAAAGGCTGACACTGACGTACTGATCGACGATCATAATCATAGCAGCCAACACATGAGCATGACCCAATGAGCGCTACAGTGAACCGTCAAAGGTGAAATTAACATAATTATAACGCTTGGGAGATGGACAGATGGATCGATTGGTGAGCGGTACCCGCTCAGCGATTAAACAATTAAGTCTGTTTTACAAATATAATGAGCGAGCTCTACTGTTCTGACACTTCAATAGTCAGTACTGAAATTATCTTGACTGAAATTATATTAATACAGGGTGTTTGGGAGATAGGTGCAAAGCCTGAAGGGAACGATATCTTAGACCATTTAAAACATATAAAGCTAAACTAGTCTTCAACGAAGTCTGTTCCTTTTTTTATTTTTTCATTTTTATTTAAATAATTTCTCGATTTTTTAAAATATATCTTACATAATCTACAAATAATATTAATAGTATGTACAACTAAATAACAATAAATAAAAATGAAAAAGAAAGAAGGAAAAGAATCATAGGGCATCAAAAAATTCATCCGCATCGCTGTCGACAGGAAAAGTGCCCAAAAGGCTGGCATTTTTATTTTTTTATGTTTTTAAGAATCAACTTTTTTCTATTAATTGCTAATAATATAGAGTAAAAGTTGTTATGTTAGTATTTTTTATTTATGTAATGTGTGATTACTGAAACAAAATATTTTTAACTGGTCCTTATTAGCAATTAATTGAAAAAAAAAGGGTTTTATTGTTAAAAACAATGGAGTTTATAAAAAAGGAACAGACTTCGTCTAAGACAATTTCAGCTTAATAGTTATGTTCTAAATGCTCTAGGATATCCTAGATCGGTGCAAAGCTTGAAGGGGATGATATCATCCCCTTCAAGCTTTGCACCGATCTCCCAAACACCCTGTATACAGGGTGACAGGCACATCGACGAGCAAACTGTAACCATGAATTCAGCACATGATTCTAGACACCCTAGCGCAGAAATTTTTCGTCAGATATAAAAAAATAATCAACTGATTCATAAAAAAGTGCAATACCTACGCGGTCAAAATTTATGGAAAACCTATTTTTTCTAAATAACCGACTAAAAATGTCTACGCTAGGGGGTCTAAAATCATGTACTGAATACGGTAACAGGTTGCGAGTCGAAGTCCCCTGCCACCCTGTGTACTAACTAATATAGTAAATCTGAAGAGTTTGTTTGTTTTGTTCTTTGAACGCGCTAATCTCTGGAACAAAAAGTAAGATTTGAAAAAAAAGAAATTGCATTTGTTAGCGCAATTCTTGAGAAAGGTTATAGGCTACTGACGTCACACTATGACCGATTGGAACAGACCAAAAAGGTAAAAAAAGGTCAGAAAGAACGTTAAGCCAAAACGAAGTAACAGCGCGGGCAGGCGATGCGATGTTTCAGTATATTGTGTTGTCTTACGACTTTCATACGAACTACGTCGCGGGCAGAATCTAGTATATCTTATAAAATAAAAGCATGTTTAGTTACCCATAATCCACATTCGCTAAAATATCGCGGCGGGATTTTTTCGCGCACAAAGGGCCTAGACAAAATAACATTCGATTAGCGATGACGCTAGTAGAAAAGCCAGAAAATTATATGGGATTGACATAAGCTATCGAAATGTCACGTGATCATAGGTCAACGAAAAGAAATTAGCTAGACAATGTTAAAATCATTCGATTCTATGAAACGAATCGATAGCGTCAAACGATTACTTCCATGGAGATGCGTAGCCAATAGGCACTTTTTGACAAGCGTTATCACTAGTTTTCGATTCGTATGATGGAAATATTAGCGAAAGCGATAGCGATTGTAGGAATTGAATCGCTCCGGAGTGAATGCCATTTGTCTAGACCTTCTGGATTGTCAACGCACTGCTGAGCGCCGAGAGTTGAAAATCCAACAGTGTGTTTTTTCGACGCGCTGGGGTGCACTCTGTTGGATTTTTAATGCTCGATTCAACACTGAGAGTTGAAAATCCATTGCGCGATAAAATCCCGCCACGATATTTTCACGTCCGTGCGGACGTGGTCTTGTACCACGTCTCACATAATAATAATCATTATGTAATTTCGCCAAAACCAGCTGCAATTTTCTAAACAAGGCAAACCCCAAATCTTCAATAAAGATAACACGTTACCCTAGCTAGTTAGCTGCGGTAGACCTTGGAAGCTGGAACTGGCAGCCATGATGGGACTACCCACCAGTTATTATGCGGTCGGTTCTAGCTGTACTGCGGTTTGTTAATCGTTGGAGACAAAATTATGGGTTAACTGACAAGTTTGATGACCTGAATGACGCAGAGTTATAGGCTAATTCAGGGTCCTGATTTTGGAGATATTATAAGTATTAAATGATAAATGATTTTATTTTTGTGAGTAATTTTTTCCTGGCGCACAGGCAACTGAAGGAACACGGGTGGGTTTTAGTCAGTAAGAGTCTGATACGCCGTTCCGCTCTACCCAGAGCGGGAGAGGTCATTTGATGATTTCCCACCCAAAAAAAAACATGTTTTTTCAACTAGATGAGGTCGGCATTTCCTATCTGACTACTCTGAGAAGAAGGCCGAAACAAACTCAGTCTCAAAGTCACAGTCAGAGTCACAGTCTCTTTTAAAGTCCAGACATAATCTTGGTCAGATCATATGGAGACCATGCAGATTGGTGTCTGAAATGATCTTTTGTGTAAAGACCCACACAAATTGAGTGGACCTGTCTAGGCAGTATACGCATTTATCAGTAATCGTGCAGCTCAACTCAGAACTTAAGGAGCTCAACGTTTCGACGAAAAAAATACCAAAGAAAGGACATTTGGGTAGGCCGCATAAATTACTCAAACTGCCAGATCATGATTAAGACTAACTGTGAAAAACAAAACGAAAAAGCAATGACCTACATAGTCCTCACATTCACACTCGCATTTGTCAGTAATCGATGTATATCAGTATTTGTAAATGATGTAAAGGTTGGTGGAGATCTTTGTTACTAGTACTCAGAAGTCAGAAAATCTGACAAGCAGTCTTACCAATGGTTATTGCATTTGGGTTGAGATGATCAGACTTTTCGACTGGAAGCCGATCCATACACAGATATACTGTACAACGGCTTGGGTTTTAATCTGTTATGTTGTGCATATACATTTAAAATAAATAAATCATAGATTATAGTTGGCAAAAAGCTCAGATGATGATGATGATGAAGCTCAGATGGTTGTGAAAGTGGCTGAGCGATTGGCTTCAGAGGTACGGGTCACGGATTCGATTTCCAAATAGAACATTTCTAAAAATTGTGTTTGTATGGCCTCCACTATGAATTGTTGTTTCGGGTTTGATCTGGTTCGTGTAGGTATGTACGATTTTTGATTGTAACTGCGCGATGATTATTTTATGAATATTATTCAATGAGTCAAATTAATAAGTGGATTCTTTGAGTGTTGGCAGACGAGTAGGCGTTTGAGAGCAGTAAATAATATCACAGATAATGATCCATTGTGCTGCGACTAGGCTGACCTATGAGATCATCGCGGAGAACTATAAAGAAGCGACTACACGTAGGGCACAATTTGTATATGTAAACTTTATTAAAATTTTATTGGACTTGCTATTTCATAAATTCTAAACATAAATGGTCCAAATAATTGTATTTCACTTTTACTAAAAAACAAATATTTTTAACCGACTTCAAAAAGGAGAAGGTTCTCAATTTTATTCATCTCTATGTTTTTTTTGTATGTTTGTTACACGATATCTCTGGCAACTGTGGATCGATTTCGAAAATTCTGTTTTTCATATACATTCTATTAACTTTGCTTCGGTAGTTGTTCAGTTAGCGTCAATAATACGTATTTTTTCCACGTAGTGATTATTGATGATGTTATAATAGCTTCCTGTCACTGTTATTTATATAGCAAGTAGAGGTATACGAATTTGTGTGGGGTAGGTACCACAACTAAAAAGAAAAAACTTATTTGCAAAAAAATCAACCGACTTCTAAAAAAACACTATGAACTGAAAAATAACTATAAGTAATTTCGGAAGTCGGTGGCAAAAAAAGAAAATACAAAACCAAAGACACCGACTTCCGAAATTACTTAAAGTTATATGATTTGATTTGGACAGTGATCCCGAAATTTAGATTTTTGCTATAAGTTATACCAAACATCACATCACATTTTGTAGGTTATATTATTGTTGATAGATATAGAGGCAAACGCAGTCTTACTGTGAAACGTAGACGAGTCTAAGATAGAAGATTATCTTCTATCTTAGACTCGTCTACGTCTACAGGAAGCGTGGAGAAAACTGTGTTCAACAGTAAAATAAACAAATCGATATTTCACAGTAAGACTGCGTTTAAAGTAGTACATAATGTACTACTTTCAAAGTATGATGTCGTCCAAACACGCTTACCTATCTTATGATATCTACCTATACAATTTTCCTAATAATATCAGGTAGCTACACACCCCAATACAATCAGAATTTCTCCCACCAATCCCTAAAGTACATCAGTATCATTGTCCGCCATTTATTACCCAATAGGTAATTGAATTGGCTCCAATTTGATGGCCACAGACGCAGTAACTAGCAGACTGGCCATCAAAATGCCATCAAACAACAATGTACACGTATTAGTTTTACAACGTAATAAAAAACAAATACCGATCATCAATTGTTTAGCAGTTGGTACTGAGGGATGACATAAGAAATATGACAATGTAGATTCGTTGAGCTCTTTAAGTTCCGAGGTGAGCTGCACGATTACTGACAAATGCGTTCACTGACTGGAAAGGTCCACTCAATCTGCGTGGTTCTTTTCTCAAAAGAAAGAAGAAGACACTAATCTGCATGGTCTTCACCTGGTCTGACCAAGATTATGTCTGGACTTTAAAAGAGACTGTGACCTCTGAGTTTGTTTCGGCCTTTCTTCTCAGCGTAGTCAGATAGGAAACGCCGAATTCATCTAGTTTAAAAAATACGATTAACGTGTAAAACTGTTGGTACACACCTACTTACAGAAATAAAATCATTTATCATTTATCAGTTGTCATGAATGAAAACACGTTCAAAAACGAATCGTTTAAGCCCGTGATCTCACAAAGCATAAGTAAATAAGTCAGTCAGAAAGCAGCGTTTGTCAAGTGTTAGAATTTTCTGTCTTTTATTTATTTATGCATCGTTGGTCTAGTGGTCGCAAGCACTACTGCTTAGCATGAGGTCCTGGGTTCAATTCCCGGGTCGGGCAAAGTAGTATTGGGTATTTCCATCTGGAATTTCTCAGTAGCAGCCCGGAGTCTGGATTTGTGCCCGGTTGATGACAATAGGCTCGCCCCCTATTACATGGGACTTAAGTATAACTGGCGCAATGTGGGTGTACTATAGGTGCTCTGCCTAACCCTTTGGGGAATACAGGCGTGATGGTATGCCTTGTTGTTTCTTTTTTTGTTTAAGTCGGGTGGGATACGATCGAAATTTGTATTGATGATTTAATTATTATAATTCTGTAAACACATTTAGTGCGGTGTCGAATCACATTTTGTTCAACATACAGACTGATATTGACCTGCCCCTGCAGTCTCGACATTAGACAGCGACAAAAATCGGTCGCTAAGTCGTATCGTTGTCAAATTCCTCTAATAGATTTTCAACTTTATTTTTAAGGTATAAGGTTGAAAATCTAAAAAAAAATTGACATCGATTAGAATTAACGACTGACTTTTGTCGTTATATTTTTTGAGACTGCAGGGCCTGTAAATTGCAAAAAAACCTAAGAAAATTGACTATCGCGGGCTACCCTGGCGCTATCGCCTTAAATAATAGTAGTTGATCTCGAATTATTATGAATTAATATTTGCTTACAGGGTCCAACCAGTTTCATTGGCATTTTAATAAATTTGCATATTATTATTTTATTAATTCAGGCTAATTAAATAATAACAGTGTGTTATATAACTTAGCCTTGTAAGATATTATTGTAGGATATTAAATTATAAGATTATTATTGTTTTGATAACAAGCTCTTGAAAATTAAAAAAAATCATCGATCCGTTGATTAAATAATAACAACTAAAGTATTTTTTTTATACAAAATTGATTAAAAATGAACTCAACCAATCGCTTTAATTAAAACATTACCGCATTTTAAAAAGCATATCAAAAATATATTTTTTTAATAGACTGTGTTATGGTATCATTCATTTACTTAAATATATTTTTAAGTTAGTCTTGACCATAACACCCCCCCTAAGATAATAGCTACAAACTTGTAAGAGCTTTTCGCAAATCATTATCACTCATAAAAACTCAACAATTTGTCACACCAAATTTTATTTCGCGCCCTCACTTCCCTAAAATTCCGTTTCCCCCTTATTTAATACTTCGCCCCACAATGTCTTCACGTGTCAAAAAATACCGTCACCAAAGAATTTAAATTCTAACCTCGAGTATTTTTAATTACATTAAGGAATTTTCAGAAAGGGTCGTTACGTCATTTTGTTGACGCCTTTTAAAAGGGGTAAAGGGGGCAGGAGTCATAAATCAAGGGAGCTTATGAGAATTTTTGATAACGTCGAACAGTGACGTTTGACGTGGGTGACATGTGATGTCACCGTCACGAATTCAATATTAGGTACGCGTCTGGCGGTACTTAATTCTACGTTTTTGTTTTATGGGAATATAATAAAATAAGAAAAAAGTGTTTGTTATTAAAATATGTTTTTAGACTCATCTGTATCTGTACAATATATTATATATTAGTAATAAAGCTGAAGAGTTTGTTTGTTTGAACGCGCTAACCTCTGGAACTACAAGTCGTATTTGAAAAATTCTTTTCGCATTTGATAGCCCAGTTCTTGAGGAAGGCTATAGGCTATTTAATATCACGCTAGGACCCTTAGAAACCGGGAAATCTAAAAAAGTCAGAAAGAATACTAAGCGAAAACGAAATAATAGCGCGGACGGGCGATGCGATGCGACAGGTAGGGTGGGACGGGGTAACAAGAAAATAGGGATCACATGCGAAGAACTTAAATAAATAGCAGTGTGAACAAAAAATCTGAGTTTTAGAAAAATGTAACATGACATATCATAACATTTTTACATTGCCATCTCAGATTTTTTTGCACGCCTGTTTACCTTAAAGTGTTAGGAAATGATGTACCTATAGTACACCCACATTTCGCCGGTTATATTTAAATTCCATGTAATATGGGGGCGAGCCTATTGCCACCAACAGGGCACAAATCCAGACTCCGAGCTGCTACTGAGAAATTCCAGATAGAAAAAACCCAATGACACTTTGCCCGATATGAGATAAATCAAGACAAAAACTTTACCTAGTATAAAATCGAACTACAGACTTCTAAATAGCAAAATTATCTCTTAAAGTAAACTTATTTGCAATACAGCGAAGTTCATAAAAACATCAATAAGTAATTAGCTTCAGAAATAAAAAAATACAAGCTTTCATTAGTTTTCAATTCACACTTCGTTTCAAATAGGTATCTATTGACTAAGTTAATTAATATCTGTAATACAATTACGTTGATAATAATCTCATTCGCTAAGTTGATAAAATAATTTGCTTAATTGGACTTGATTACTCGAGCTTTGCTGCACAAATTAAAATATACACCTACAACATTTTATGATGAATGATTTTATTTCTGTAAGTAGGTTTGTACAAACACTTTTACACGTCAATCATATCTTTTAAACTAGATGATGTTGGCGTTTCCTATCTGACTATTCTGAGAAGAAAGGCCGAAACACACTCACAGGTCACAGTCTCTTTTAAAGTCCAGACATAATCTTGGTCAGATTATGTGAAGGCCATATAAATTGGTGTCTCAAATAGTATTTTAAGGAAAGAACTACATACAGTGATTGTGTGGACCTGCCCAGTCAGTGCACGTATTTGTCAGTAATCGTGCAGCTCAACTCAGAACTTAAGGAGCTCAACGATTCGACGAACAATACCAAAGAAAGAACATTTGGGTATAGGCCACATAAATTACTCAAACTGCCAGATCATGATACTCAATACTCAATCATTAAAACTAACTGAGAAAAGAAAACAAAAAAGCAATGACTCACATAGTCCTCACATTCACGATATGTAATTAAGATAATATAATACTTTACTAAGTAAATACTCATGTCTTTGTATTTATAAAGGGGCAATCACTAATATTAAATATTGCTACTGTATTAATCTTAATTTTAAAGAAGCTTGTATGTATGTAGTCACGAGCATAAATATGTATACACTTGGCTAAATTCAGAAGCGATTTTCTCCTTAAATTTTTGATGAAATTTGATGTTACGAACGATGTTTTGTGTTACGAACATAAACTTTTCGAACCCATAGGTGTCGCATTTCATAGTTGCATTCGTTATGTCACGAAAAAATCACTATTAAAAGTTGCCAAGTGTGTATGCCATATTAGTGCTCGCGACTGTACATCTAGTAATCGATTTCAAAGCGTGCCGTATTTCTATAATGACTTTCAACGGGATTAAAATAAGATTTTCATAGGATTTTCGGTAGCTTATGTCAGTCCCACACATTTTTGACATTTCTGTCATCGTTATCGCTGATAAAATGACACTTTGTCTATGCCTTTTACCCCACACTAGTAACTTCTCTTGTATCATGGATGCATAATGCATTGCTCAATCAAATACACAAACAGTAAGACCCATTGTACAGCTATCTGGCCTGAAACACAGGTTTTATAAACCTAGATCAGGCAGGTCTACATTACAGTTAGAATTAAAATTTTCCTCGATTCCTCGATTAATGTAAATCACAATGTTATTTTATACTTGAATAAATTTTATTATTATATTTAAAAAAATATTATTATTATTATATCTGTAGGTCATGCAAATATTTTACCCGCGTGGGAATCAAAATTGCGACCAACGTCTACCTGACCGACACATCCCCAGAGGTCTATCTAAAAATTAATTACAAATCCTTAGAGAAGTGACGGCCCAGTGGTAACGGATACGACTTACAAGGTGTAGGTCGTGGGTTCGAACCTAGACAGGCGTTTATTGTGCGTTTATTGTGTGTTTTTTTATTGTGCGGATCGACCGGAGGACACGGTGGAGCATACGGTGGAGGTCTGTCCGGCTTGGGCGGAGCACCGCCGTGTCCTCGTGGCGGCGATCGGCGGCGGCGACCTCTCGCGTCCGGCCCTGGTTCAGGCCATGGTACGGAGCGAGAGGGAATGGGAAGCCGTCACCTCCTTCTGCGAAGCAGTAATGCTCGCGAAGGAGGAGGCGGAGCGCGAGAGGGAGAGGCAATCACTGCGCCCTCGCGCCCCTAGTCGCCGCAGGAGGAGACACCCTGGGCGTCGGGAGTCGATTGCCGACTCCCGGCCACCGTAGGCGCGGGCTTGCGGACGGCGAGCAATGGGCAGCTCGCCGTCCGGTAAGGACCAGGCCCGGGTCGACGGCGCGTCGTGTTCCACGCGCGCCTCAAAGAGATGTCAGCAAAATTGACGGGGTCCGAGAGGACCGATGCCTGCCGGGGCTGCGGATTGTTCGAAAGAGTTACCGTGGCCCTGGCGCACAGGCAACTGAAGGAACACGGGTGGGTTTTAGTCAGTAAGAGTCTGACACGCCCTTCCGCTCCGCCCAGAGCGGGAGAGGTCATTTGATGATATCCCACCCAAAAAAAAAAAAAAGGCAGGCGTTTTACTTTGTATAAATAATTTCATCACCACTACTCTCAAAACGGTGAAGGAAAACATCGTGAGGAAAGCGGCATGTCCTAGAACCAAAAATTCATAGACATGTGACATCTATCAACCCGCACTGGGCCCGCGTGGTGGCATACGGCCCACTCAAAAATACATTTTAGTGGCATTCTTGAAATAAATCATTTGACTTTGTATCTCTACTTAAAAATCTTATTTTGATATAAACATGACTTCTATATTCATGATTTCTATACTATATATAAACATAACTTCGCTGTTACACATTTTATTTGTAACAGCGAAATCTTGAGAGACAATCTCTCAAAACTTCGCTGTTACAAATAAAATATCTCCAAGATAATTTAAAGTTGTAAGTACATACCTTTTTCAATACTCCAAGAATTAGGCCTTTGGAATGTTCCTCATGTACTGTTCTGTAAACAAAGAAAAACAAAAACTATAAAAATATGTAAAACAACACAAAAAAATACCAACAAAATTTAAACTGTTACATAATTGTTCACTTTATGATTTTCATAAACACAGGATGTTGCCTCATGAGCCTTTGTAGCGTGTAAAGAGCAACGTGTTGCTATAGAGGGTGTAACAGCAACAAAGGCATCCTAACTTTGACTAACGTACTAGCTAGGCAATATTGTTGATGAATATTCAGACAAGAAGCTGAACTGTGGAATATTTTGGGAGGTTGTGAGCACTAAGTATTTAGACAATTTTCTTTAGGAGGCATGAAAGTACGAGTACGTGATGTATTATTTTTATCAGCATTTAGCTTCTGCCCACGACTTCGTCCGCGTGAAATTTCTGGATCCCCGACCCACCCCGTCGCATCGCATCGCCCGCACGCACTATTACTTCGTTTTCGCTTAGCGTTCTTTCTGAATTTTGTCTTTTTGCTCGGCTCCTAAGGGTCCTAGTGTAATGTTAAATAGCCTTTTTGAAGTATTAGGCTACAAAATGTTTTTTTTTTTAATCCGGCTGTTAGTCCCAGAGATTACCCCTACATACAAACTTAAAAACAAACAAACTTTTACCTCTTTATAATATTAATTATTATTATTAGTATAGATGACTAGTAACCCAAATGTCGTCAAAAATGTCTTAAGTTACGACAAAATACAGGAAACAGCGTCAATTTATAACAAACATACATACATACGTAAACTCACGCCTTCTTCCCATGGGGGCAGGCAGATAACTACAGAACGCCACCTGCTACGATCCTTACATACTCCTTTTGCCTCGTTTACGTTCATAAATCCGGTCATACACGCACGCCGGTTGCGAGTACTACGCGCGCACGCATTTATAACAAAGTTTATTTATAATCAATCAGTTTTCAGTTTATCCAAGTTAGAATATTGTTTTTTTTTTAATGTTTATTATTGTACCTAGTAGTATATTGTAGTGAAACACTTTTATTTTTTGTCCAACTTTTTTTTTTACTACTTGCAACAACAGTAATTATTATTCTATTATATTCCGAGAAAATCTTTGAGAGCTCAGTACATTACACAAGCCTCTATGATAATCTTACTCAATCCATCGCAATCCCCTGCCGAACATAGACGTCACCCAAAAAGGAAGATTTAATGCCGTGATGGCATTTAATAAATACGAATTGCACACCGCAACGAAATTGAAATCTATTACCCGGTATATGGCTTCCCTTGCATAAAATATTGCGGGTATCGGTTGGCATTCCGATAGTTGCTATGCCATAAGGAAAAGGATATGAATCTTAGTACTTGTAGGTACATTTATGGGCTACCAATGTCATTTGTATCGATTTGGGAAGATTGAAGGGCAGTGAGTCACTACAGCTTCGAATGATGATGACAAAGCTGATACGGGGAAAGAATCTGAATTAGAACATTTATTTGACTCGCTTTTCATGCCCAAACAGCACCCTAATTACGTAACACACTATCTACCACAATCTGAATCAATTTGAAGCCTATTGCTAAACCATTGCTTCATATGTTCGAAAAATTTGTCTGCTCAACAACGTAAATAACGCAATGAATGTTGTTGAACTGTCAAAATTAAACCGATTTCTACTGTTAGTGTGTTACGTAATTACCCCGCTGGTTCCATAACCAAAACCGCCTCAGGCACACCATAGTGTGTTGCTAACCCAGAGAGAGCTAAACTGCTCAATCTCATCAAATCTCTTTTTTTTCATTTATTCATTTCAGTCGAAATAAGTCCACTGCTGGACATAGGCCTCCCCCAAGCACCGCCACTTCGACCGGTTCTGTGCTTCCCGCATCCTGCGGATTCCTGCGGCCTTCACGAGGTCATCGGCCCACATTGTGGGAAGCCTTCCAACGCTACATCTTCCGGTACGCGGTCGCCAATCCAGAACCTTTCGGCCCCATCGGTCATCTGTTCTCCGAGTAATGTGCCCTGCCCACAGCCACTTAAGTTTGGCAATTCAAATCTCATATTTTGCCTGAATTGCTCAGGCTCCCATATCCTTTAAACTAGACTACAGCCACGTTGCTTAGCGGCAGAGACGGCGTCAATATTTCTCTGGACGTGTCTCTTTATAAAGACTTCCAATTCTACAAAAAAAAGTACTTATTTTGATTCTGAAGTCGCTTGTCAAAAGCAGTGATTGTGAGATAGTATTGAATCAAGAGAAAGTAAAATTTGTCGATAAAACTGTTTTCCTGGGGATCACGCTAGACTCAAGGCTACAATGGTCCTCATTTAACATCTCTTGCAGGATGGCTAAGTTCCGCAGCATCTGCTGTCAGAAAAAACCATCAATTTACTGATGTAGATACCGCGAGGCTAGTCTATTTTAGTTACTTTCATAGTATCATGTCTTACGGTATTTTACTTTGGGGTCGGGCTGCAGACATCGAGTCAATTTTTATTCTGCAGAAAAGAGCCATCAGAGGCACTCTTTAAGGATATTAAAACATCATGACGGTACCTTGTGAATATATCTATGAAAACATCATGTACGTAAGAAAAAAATTACATCTTTTTAGTGAACCAATTTTAACAAATGAGAACAAGAAGCCTTAGAAATTAACATAACGTGACAGTCGATTCTGTAACTACGCTTTTTCGAAACTTCCAAGATTCATTCTAAAATCCTTAAAAGCAAAGTTTCATAAGCCGCGAACTTCGGCAATGAAACATTTCTGAACGTTTTAATAGATCTTGAGTTTCAACGATAATTATTCCTGAACAAGAATATAAACATTAATTCTGTATTGATGTTCAAGTTTAATAGATTGGGGGAAGCTTCGTTTGATATGTATTGAAGTAATTTCAAAGATGGTGTTGTTGAAGTCAGTGTTTTTAGTACAGAGGTTGTGAACTAAGAAGCGTTCTTTCTTGTACTGGCTTCAGTTTTTGGCTCAAATTGAACTGAATTTCTGGATGCCTTATGATTCCTTCCCCCTTTTTTATACATTTACACTTAGCTTATAAATGTTGAAATATCTTGTTTGAAAATATAAAACTTATATAAAAATGCCAATACCTAAAATTGTGCTCTAATGTTTTGCATGGAAGCTTACCTGCAAAATCTGACGACATTATTGTCAAAAACATGGTTTGATTTCACACTTCACATAACAGAAGATCGTTTCTATACATACATATATTATTATATATATATTAAAGTCGCTTTTCATGTCTATCTGTGTGACCGCATTGTTCTTCTAAACTACGCAACGGATTTTGATGTGGTTTTCAACATGATTTAGAGAATTTATTCCGGAAGGTTTATGTGTATATCTTATATATATATTAAACTTACATAATAATCAAGAAATCTCGATGTTTTACGTTGTTAAAAATAATACATTTTCTATAGAATATTATTCTACTGTTAAACTCAAACAAAAGTAAGGAAGACGACAAAAAGAAAATGATATCATACTTGAAAAATCTAAGCCAACAAAATTATTCCCAAATGATTTGATTTCATTTGCATAATAGAAATAAAAACTAGAATTTAATGAACTCTGTGTTCTGTTGTTTTTTCCTCTTCAGCATGAGCCAACATTTCAATTCATTAAAACATTTCTAAACTTCGTTTGGTCTAATTATGAATTTTGCATGAATAAAAACTTTTCATTCTGAAGTGTTTCACTCTTTGTAACTATACACCAATATTTATATTAAAAAGCGTTTCATTTCTTTTCAAACTGAAAACGATCTCTTTTCTTTCTTGTATCTTTTGGGGTATTGTCATTCATAGTAATTTATGCGACCTACCCAAATGTCCTTTCTTGGTATTGTTCGTCGAATCGTTGAGCTCCTTAAGTTTTGAGTTGAGCTGCACGGTCACTGACAAATGCGTGCACTGAATGGACAGGTCCACTCAATCTGTATGGTTCTTTCCTCAACAGACCATTTCAGACACAAATCTACATGGTCTTCACATGATCTGACCAAGATTATGTCTGGACTTTAAAAGGACTGTGACCTCTGAGTTTGTTGTCCTTTCTTCTCAGAGTAGTCAGATAGGAAACGCCAACCTCATCTAGTTTTTAAAATATGATTGACATGTAAAAGTGTGTACAAACCTACTTACAGAAATAAAATAATTTATCATTGAAACGATAATGTCCTTTGTTTTAATTTTCAAGCGTTTTTCAATGATATCTTTCAGACTGTTCCCTATTTTGGGTACATAATGATACCTCATTTCAGTTTTATCGCTTTTAGGTTCTCATTTTTTAATGGCACTGAAGCATACTATTATAATAACGGGGCAATATTATCGTGGACGTCCACGTCACGTTTGCATCACGATATCAAGGTGAAGTAAAATGTATGGAAATGTATGAAGACGTTCTTAAATTTTCGTCCACGATAACATTATCACGTGCACGTATTTCCATACATTTTATGAACATAGAGGTGGACGTCCACGGTGATATCGTTACGTCAGAAGTTATAACGCGCACAATGAAACTGTGAGGATCTAAATGTCAATTTTTGAATCTTTGAAATTTTCACATAGGTACGCTTACCAGGGTTCGTCGGCAACTGACGTCACTCGTGATGTCAAAATTGAATTCAGCTCCATGCAATCTTATACAAATTAAATGCCTTGACGACATGTTATCGTCGTGTTTCCTTATCGTGTTTAATTATGAAAGCATTAATTTGACAAGATACGTCTCACACCTCATCCTTGAATATTGGCAACAATAGTCTGTGTCATAATAAGACTCGTTCTATATCAGTTTCCTTACATAATAGATAATAAAAGGTCTATTATTATAGAAAATATCTCTCTACACGATACAGTAACGAATTCATACAATAAATCAATATATGGTCTCATAATATCATCGGATCAAATTACGTCCTGTGTCTCTTTCATACTAGAGGAAAACTTTATTAGTAGAAAGAGATGGGTATAGATACAATGGCCGAGGGATTCTTACTGTATCGAAGATCATAAAGGAGCAAGTATGTGGCAATAGGCACATCCTGTGGGACAGTTGAGTCCAATCTAAGAGAACGAGGTAGCTTCATGTGGCAAGCGAAGGACGGCAGCGATTAGTTTTAATTCCAATGTCGTGATAATTTTGAGAGAATAATATAGTACATTACTGGAGCGGCCGACAACAGAGGCATTGATGGACGAACGTGAAAATGTGGGCCGAGGCGAAGCCGAGGCACACCATACGTGAGTCCATCAATGCCTGGTTGCGGCCAAGGCTTGTATAGTACTTTTTTCAAATAATGTACGGAAATTCAAACTAAGTAAATTAATTATAAATTTCAGAATTAATGTCGAACAACGATAACTTTTTCTCGCGCCGATATGTTCATTTGTTTCTTTTTCACTTTAAACAGCTCTATTTGCTAAGCCAGTTCGAGATTTAAATAAAATCTTTGATAAGTTACCTCTTTGGTTGCCACGGGTCGAAGTAAAAAGTACGTTCCATTTTTAAATTACACGACAGATATGAGTTTTCATAGTAATTTATTCGGCCGCTAAACGCGACAGATATGGTTATGTACATGCATAAACACAACATGAGTAAACCTAAACCATCACTTATTTGATTTATTTCATCTTATTATTATTTTTTTCCTTTTATATTTTTAATTCACAATTTGTATCAAGTAGAAAGTGGGAGAGGGCACTGACTTCTGTAATACAGGTTTTTACCTAGCTCAGAAGTCAGGGTTTTCATAGGATTCTTGTAAAAAAGTTTGTGAATAAATTTATTATTATTATTATGATCCTTTATTTCATTGTATATACATATAAATTATATTTTTAAATATTAGAATATAAAAATATAAAAACATTTAAAAATATAAAAAATAGTGGCCCACCGGTATCGGGAACAGGGTCCAAGCTACCGGCGGTCAGGGCTTATTATTATTATTATTATTATTATTATTATTTTCATACTTACATTGCCGGCCGCAGCTCGCATGTATTTGACCAGTACAGTATTTTCGATTTATCTCCAAGAAGGTTGTCAAAATAATGCTCGAATTTCCAAGCATGTTTGAGAAAATGTAATGAATTGATATTGGGCAGGAAAAGATACAAGTAACCTAACAAGTGAATGGGTCCCTTTATTGATGTTAAGGCAAAAATAAACGACGTCAGTAGAAAGGTAGGATGGGCACTAAAATCTGTGATTTCTTGTGCTAGGTTCTAACTTATGTTAGCAATCAATGAAGCGAATTCATCAAAATCAACGACCACTAATTAAGATATCTCCAAGGAATGCATGACATGTAATCGTTATTCAATACGCTTAAGTATTTTTATATTGCAAAGAAATGTAAAAATAAACATTAAATAATATACATATAATAATTATAATTATTAAACGTTCGGGAAAAAGTGTTTCGTATCTTATAGGTCCTGTATAAAATTGTAGTAAAATCTCTTTGGCTGTACTGTTTGTATCTGGCTGGTTTCGATGCCATTAAATAGATGACATTTAAAAAAAGAAAAATAAAAAGTAAAAACGATTTCCCGCTATTTTTCAATTGTTTATCTACTCGCCAAAGTGAGTGAATTTAACGAAAAAATTCGATACATTTTGAAGTTTTATTACAAAAAAGGGAAAAATGCGACACAACCCGTGAAAAAAATATGTGACGTTTATGGAGTTAACGCAATGTCAGTAAGAGTAGCACAAAGTTGGTTCAAGCGTTATCAGTCCGGGAATTTTGATGTCAAAGGTGCAGATCGCTTTGGGCGCCCTGTTACGGAAAAAGTCGAAGCCATTTTTGAAAAACTGGTGCAAATTCCGCGTATTAGTAGTTGCGACATAGCTGAACAGTTAGGGGTTGACCACAAACCAGTATTGACCCATTTTGAAAAGTGGGTAAGTATACAAAAATGCGCGATTTTTGAATTTGTGTATAAAATACGAAAGAACTTTCACCGACCTAATAATTTACGAATTTCGAATTTGTATTTGCAAAATCGATGATTGCTCGATAAAAATGGTCTCTATTCCGAACATTGTATTCGTAAAAAACCTGTTCTTTGTAAAATATACTCGTTTTTCGGAATGGAAAAACATTTTCACTCCAAAAACGAACGTGGTAAAATTAAATTGAAACTAAATCCAGGCATGCAAAAAATTGCTAAAAATATAGGTAAAAACGTATTTGAAACGTTGAAAAAACTAGATCTACACATTACTATAGGTTTACTCTGTCCTAGGAATTCCTCAAACCATATTTTTAATCAACCTGTATATTTCAGGAAAACTTGTAGAAGTCCAACACTTTTGACACTTTTTCATAAAACAGAGATAACAGTGAAATAAAACACCGTCCCACAAAGAAATACTTACACAGTACACAGCCATTACAAAGGAAATTCTCGTTGAAAAAGCGACGGAATAAATTGCACGGAACCCAACTATTTGTCTACCCCAAATGAGCTCTCCCAATGCGAACCTAGGCAAATTGTTTTATCTCTACCGAGAAAGATGAGCGGGAAGGGGATATTTTTTAAATATATTGCTCAGTTTTCGTTGCGCGACACACGGATAGGTCTGAATTTAAAGTTACATTGTTACTTTAATACTACAAAGTTCTAGACATTGAGAAAATTCATCATAAACAAAAATAAAATTTGTATTTAATAATATGTCCCAACAAAAAAAAAAATTATGTCCACCTTTAATGAGGTAAAAATATTATAAAATCATCAGAATCATTATGTGTAGTTCTGGGTGAAAATGTTCATACCAATTGGGTAATGTTATTATAATCCGATTAAAATATGATAATAGGAAGTGGTTGAAAGACGGTTAAAATAGTCATATCTTTTAAACACACACGCTGTCCTCCCATACCTATAAACACTGTAATTTGAAAACATTGACAAAACAAGACACTTATTTTTAAAAGGAGTTTCTTGCCGGCTCTTCTCCATTGGAAACGACCGATTGGAACCGTGCACCTAGCTTCTGACGTTTTTTAAGTACCCAAGTAGGTTTATGTGAAATAAAATAATTTGATTTTGATTTTTGAAACGTTTTTCAACTATTCCCTATTTTCATATTTACTAGTTTGCTACTGAAAGAAATCGTTCAGAAACTCAGAAACTACTTAAACCACGCTCATCCTAATAAATGAGACATCTGAATCCTCAATATTCAACCACTATAGTCATAAAGGCATTTAGTGTCACACACAATTTGATTCGGCTGTGCCCGACTAATAACAGCGTAGCGCGTCGGCGAGATTTGCATTTTACAATAACGTGTATTTGAATATGAACGACATGTGGTACTGCTTGCCTGGTGTATTTGAGTTTGAGGGATGATTTTGTATACCAAGTCGAGGGGTTCGTTAATTATATTAGCGTTGAATTTCTTTTCAGTACAGGTTCGACGATCTATCAAACAAGTTAAGATACAGTTTTAGTTTTATCAAAATCAACCGCGGGACTTCTTTGAGTTTTTTTTCGATATTTCCGATAGTTTCGTATTTGGGCATCTGCAAAATTCACCTTGTATAATACCTATGTTTAAATTAACACTTCTTAGCAGAATTAAGGGCATGCAATGCGGCACCGACTTATCCACTCAGAACTCTTCAACAGACAAATTTTGGTAGCAGACATACTTAGGCATGGTGTTAGTATTTTTATTTCTGATCGAACGAAATTTTTTACAAGGAGCTACACATATAAAGGATTAGCTGTTGCCCACGCCTTCGTCTGCGTGTTTTTTTTCTAATAAATTACGTATCTAAGATAAAAAAAAAGAAGCCTATGCTTCTTGAGGTTCCAGTCTAACTATCTGTCAAATTTGATAACGATTGATTCAGTGGTTTAGGTGTGAAAAGGTAACAGATAGACAAACAGTGGTACTATCGCATTTATAATGTTGTTATGAATGGATGTTTTTATTTAAATACCAATTTTATATTGCGATAACCTCAGCTGGTTATGCAAAATCAAACGCTTTAACACACAACCACGCACTCAGTTCCCTGATTTCCAAATCCCCTGTCACCCCCATCGTAACTCTCGCTCTAACATGGCGATCGTTCATGGCAGGCTTGTTTGTGATGCATCATGGCGTCATTAGCACAACCATGGGGTGACAAGACATTCCACGGTGATATGTCCATCCATCTCTCTGGTAATCTGCCCTTAACATCGATAGGGGTGATAAGGAAACGCTTGGGGAAGGAATTGGGGGCTTCAGTATGTTTTTTTCGGCCAGTTTCAATTTAAATCCACTTATCACTATTAAGACAGTCATCTTTGTTGCGTATCACGTTCGTAATTCGAATCGCATTCATTTCGAAAATAAAACAAATAATACATTGCTTCATTTGTTTTGAAAACAAATGAATTAATTTGAAATTGAAATTGGCTGAGTACTCTTCTTGAAAGAAATCTTCAATAACCTACATCTTTAATCTATACATATTATAAATTAAACCCGTTTTGCGTGTCTGTCCGTGTGAACGCATATTTCTTCTAAACTACGCAACGGATTTTGATGATCATTTACAAAATTGATTGCGGAAGTTTTATATCTACAATATATTAATTAAACTTACATTTAATGGAGAAAACTCGACGTTTTGTCAAGTCGTAAAAATTGTGTGAAGCAGGGGCGGGTCACTGGCTGTTTAATAAAAATAATTATCAAAGAGAAAAACAACTTGCAACCGGCGCGGCAGCGTGAGAATGTCTACGTGAAATGACGGGCATTGAGGACGGAAACAAAAATATTTGGCTTACAATAATATTTTGAATCGAACCTTTTTTTTGCTTATTGTAATTTAGGTATACAGGTAATCTGTTAATGTTTGGTTCCAGGAACTTTTGAAAACATAAAGTTCAAAGATGTAAAGTAGGTAAGGGTCAAAGGTAAAGAATGAGGTCAGAGGCGCCATTTGATCCAGACTTTAATATGCTTACAAATATTAATCCGCGCAAGTGTCTGTTTGTTGCGGTTGTTCGTTGGGTGAATTTATTCCGAAAATAAAAATATATCTTTTAATACTATATGTCAAGTTGAAGGAACTTGTGAATATTCAAGAAGTCGACGAGATACTTATTTGGTTGAACGCCCTAATTTACAATTATGAATAAATATCGAAATCATTTGACGTATAAAAATAAACTTTACATATACAACACGCAACATATCTATGTCTGTCCGTTAGTGCAGTTTTAACTAGCAAAGCAGTTTTCCGATTCACTAGACTTTTATTTTATTAATAGGTGTGCTATCTGGCTTTGTCTGAAAATATACTAACGCGAGCGGAACTGCAGGCATAGCTAAGCAATTAATTTATAAACAGACATTTCATTACTGAAAACGGATTTCAGGATCTAGTCACATCATTTGATTCGTCCTCCAGGCAAAACTACGAACATGAACTTAAAGCACTTAAGTGCGCCGTATATCTTGATACGCACGTCACCCGAGTGCGTGTAAACGTTACGTATTAAGTGACGGTCGCGCACTTAAGGGCTTAGCCGCGTCGCGGTTTGATAATACGCGTCTTAACCCGCTTGAGAGGGTTAGGTCGTGGCCTTAGAAAGGGAGAGCGAATTTATTGATTTTCAAAAACTAAGGTGGATTGTTTGGTTCGGTGTTTTAAAGTCTAACACTTAAAAACCTTATCTCACGTAGCACTTCTTAATCTGCCGATTTATACTGTAAAAATCTTACCGTGACATTCCACCTGATTCTTGGGTTTCACACTATTGACAGCTCAGTGACTAAGCTCAGCTCAGACTAAGTTTTCACGGTGAGTTTTTTACAGAATGACACTGCAGGTACCATAATATTGTATTGTTAAACATCGTCCTTAAACGTCGCCTTACGACTTGTGGCATACCCGTTGATCGGTGGCAGGAGCTTGCTCGAAACTGAGAAAGGTGGCGCACTTTAATGCCCAAAGCAACTGAATGCTTGAAGCAAATTGAAGACCTACACGAAGCGTCAAATGCGCAAATGACAAATGATAAATGATAAATGATTTTATTTCTGTAAGTAGGTTTGAACAAACAATTTTACACGTCAATCATGTTTTTTAAACTAGATGAGGTCGGCGTTTCCTATCTGACTACTCTGAGAAGAAAGGCCGAAACAAACTCAGAGGTCACAGTCTCTTTTAAAGTCCAGACATAATCTTGGTCAGATCATGTGAAGACCATGTAGATTTGTGTCTGAGATGGTCTTTTGAGGAAAAACCACACAGATTGAGTGGACCTGTCCAGTCAGTGCACACATTTGTCAGTAAACGTGTAGCTTAACTCAGAACTTAAGGAGCTCAACGATTCGATGAACAATACCAAAGAAAAGACATTTGGGTAGGCCACAAAAATTACTCAAACTGCCAGACCATGATTAAAATTAACTGAAGAGAGAAAAAAAAGCAACAATGACCCAATAGTCTTCACATCGCAAGAGTCACCCAAATCCTTTATATACCTATTCAAACAACGATGCTGATCAGCTCTTCAGCACGCGCTGTGACCTGGTTTTCAAAACCAAATTTGGTTTTGCTAGTCATCAGAGAAGCTCACGAAAGGAAAGAAAAGTAGTCTGGTTCGCGACCGTCGGACACGGTGAAGAGGACATTTATTATATTGTTATAACTATAACTTCACAGGTGTGCAAAGTTTCATCTATATCAGATGACAATACATAAAATTAAAATAACTAATATACTATACATAAACCTAATAATATACATATACATATACATAATTATACACCCAATTAAACTCATCTAATAATTTTTAATAATATTGAATTGCTTGAATCGCTGCTTAGCCCTCTTCCTCTCTCCTAATTTTGCTGTGCCCGACAGGGTCCATATTGATCTTTTTGATAGACCATCTATGTAATACATTATTATGGAATGCAATAAAGAATTGAGTATTGAGTATTGACAGGAAGCGCTTTAGGCTTACAACAGCTAAAGCGCGGTCACTGTCGGACTGCATAGAAAAGAAAGAGAGGCGCGATGACACAACGCTGGTAACTTATTGCAAAATACGAAGCAATTATCTATTTACAAAAAATCTATTGACTGGTTTACAAAATTAAAACACTATTACGTTAGTATGTTGCTTGTAGAATAATTTGACAAAAAATCTGAATGATTTAATGCATAGTAGTATGGTTTTTAATGGTTAAAAGAAATTTTTAGAGGTATCTTCGTAATTTTTTTCTAACGTACCAAATTAGTACTATTATGTTTCAACACACTATCTAATTAGCAAATATCCTGAAGAATAACATATATTTTTCTGATTTTGTTTAGTGCAGTGGATCATATACTTTTAGGCATAATAAAACTTACGTTTAGGTCCTGTACTCCCCTTAAACGGGCAATATTTTCATGAAATCGTCTCAAAATAGAGCCTATAGTCGGTAGATAAGCATTTTAAGTAAATACGGAGGATGGTTAAGTAAAACAATTAACAAGCACCCTAACTGCTTAACACATTTTCCTGCACAATCCGCAAGATTTTGAAAGGAATTCCTAATCCATTGCTACATTTGTTTGAAAAGTTCGTCTGCTCGACAACGTAAATAACGCAATGAATGTTGTCGAATTGTCAAAATGAAAGGCATTGTAATTGTTAGTGTGTTGCGCAATTACCCCGTTTCTGTTTGGAGGCTCTGTGTCTAATGCAGCGAAGATTCTATAACTATCTCTTATTATAATATCCTTGACAAGTTTTCCCGATAAACACAAATTAGAGTTAAGAAAATGTTAAATACAAAACTTAGTTAAAATTAAAACAATAACTTTCTCGTCCCGCTCCACCTATCACCATATCTTAACCTTACATTTAAGCCGTGACAGGTTAAATAGATGCGAATTCGGTATTAAACGTATTTTCTTGTAATGTACTTAACACTGTAGGATAATGCGATGAACTGCGGCAGAGGGCGCCACTGTTACATGTTTTATCTTTGATCATTGGAACTTTTGTGAGATGCCTGCATCTTATTAATGGTGAATCTGAGGTTATAAGCAATTTGAGTATCTTTTAAATTTGTATAGTTTATACATAATTATTAAGTTACTTTTGACCTAATTGGGGATGTTCTTCAAAAAGGTCAGGTGCGTAGTACTCGCAACCGGCAGCGTGCGCGTTTGACCAGCACCCTAATTGAGTAACAAACTATCAATCACAATCTGAATCATTTTGAAGCCTATTGCTAATCTGTAGCGGCATCTACAACGCTACAAGCGAGCTACGCGTCACACTGACGTCACACAAAATCCTGCATCGCGCAAGCAGAGTTTACAGCGCAATACAACGTCGCGACATCAATCGTCGGGCAGTTGTCCACCAGACACGACACCCGTCTGGTCGGAGGATCCTCCCTTTTCCATAGAGTATGAGTGAGCTTTACACCTTGTTCCTCATACCTCTATAAATTCATTGCTACATATGTTAGAAAAAATTGTGTGATCAACAACGTAAATAACGCAATGAATGTTGTTGAACTGCCAAAATGAAGCCATTCCTACTGTTAGTGTGTTACGCAATTACTCCGCAGATGGATCAACGTAAACGAAGCAAAAGGAGTAGGTATAAAAGTATCGTAGGAAGTGATGGTTTTCTGTAGTTTCTGCCTACCCCCATGGCCTACACATGAGTTTATATATGCGTATGTGTAAAGCACAATTAAATAGTAAAATAATGTGTTTCTATCTATTTATCTTCGTAGTTAACATACATCGAAATCTGTGAATTTTCTCTGTAACGTCCTTCACGACAAAACCATTTAACGACAATACCATTTAAGACACTACATACTTAAATGAACCCGTCTTAACATCCAGTTAAGACAAAGGGCTGCAATAATAACGCGTTCATATTTATATTATTGTTCTTTGTAGGGTTCTAAGACAATGGATAATGATCGAGACGTGACTATGTGCACGTATGATAGACCCTGTAGATATTACGTAGATTTTAATGTTAGCCTATCATTGGGTGATAAGGACTTCCGGTGGAATATGGGTCATTGTGTCAGGGTGTATTTGTGTCGGGAAGAGGGTAAAGGTGATGAAAAGTAGATGGGTGAAAGAAAAGGTGAGGTGGTCGGCCAGCAATGGATTCATGCGGGCAATCAGTGGGCAGATGTTAAGCATAACTATAAAATAGATGGGTTATACTTATGGATTCGTCTGGTGAAACCTTTTATATACAGGTTGGGCACATTGACGCGCGATCTGTTACCATGGATTCAGTTCATGATTCTGGATCAGATTGAGCACGCCTTATCGACTCGGGCAAGGCATTCCATAACCGTACTGCTTGAACTGTAAAAGACTTGTCATAAAAACTGGTGGAATGCATCGGCATCTCTAGTCTTAAGTTTTCCGATGACCTCAGATATCTATTATGTGTGTCATGAAGGAACTTGAAACGTTCTTTAAGATAAGAGGGGGTTTTAGGGTTGAACAGAATACTGTAGAGCTGAAACAAGATATGAGAATTCTGGCGAAGACGTATGGGAAGCCAATTGAGCTTTGTACGAAATTCAGAAATGTGATCATATTTGCGAAGGCCAAACTGCTGTTTCCTACAAAATTGCAATACCTACGCGGTCAAAATGTATGGAACAGCAATTTTTTTATTAACAACAGACGAAAAGTTTCAACGCCCCCTGCGTTAAAATGTTTCGTCCAGAATCATGTACAGAATCCATGGTAACAGGATGTGCGTCGATATCCCTACCAGCCTGTATAAGGAACTAGCGACCAGCCCTGCTTCGCCCGGCTGTAATGGCGACATGTCAAAACATCGAAAATTCTGTTCTAGCTCTAAGTTAAATGTTGTGCACCTTCCGGAGTAAATGTTCTGATTGATGGTGTACTGTAAACTGAATCAACATAAATTGTGTAATTTAGAAGATCTACGCGATCAGACAGACTGACACGCAGAGCGACTCCGTTTAAAAAAAAAAAACCTTTGGCACTTGGGGACTGCCGCGGTAAAGCTTATTTTTCATTCATAGCATTTTTTATCAACTTATGCAATTATAATTATTTATTTATTTTTTATTTATGCAGTATTTTTTTTTTCTTTGATATTAATTCAAGTACAGTCGTACCATATACATACACGTTAAGCGAACGCTCGGCCGAACTACATGGTAGGCGGAGTCGGGGGTGTTAGGTTTTATTTTCGTTACGGAATTTCTTGATTCGGTCGACGCGCTCAAAGCCCGCGATAAAAGCTATGCAATAGCTTAAAAAATTGTGTTGATTGTTTTATACTATGTATAGATTTGATAAAGCTTATTTAGAGACGCCTTAAAACGCCTTAACTACATCTAAAATGTTACATTACACCTCTATTGTTCTCTCACTTAATTACACGGAATGACAGGCAGTTTAAGTTCCATAATGCGCTAATGGGGGCTATCGTTTTCATGCTCACTAGTTGGCGCCACTGACGAGTAAGGTCCCGCCAGTATTTTTATAGGATGTTTTGGATATGTTTAAAGTTCCCATAAATTCGTAATATGTTTATTTTATTACATTTTAAAACTTCAAATTAATATTTAGATTATAATGTTCCTCAAATAGGCAAGCGGGAAGCAGACAAATATTATTCTTCCTTAAGTGCTACCAAATTAGATCCTAAGTTTTTACCTAAAATCTTAAGCCATATTAATCAGGAATAGTACAACCATTACAACAATTATGAATCATTAGTTAAAATCCGTGATAAAAACCCCTCAAACAGTGAACGTTCAGTACATTCGACATAAATGGAGACCTTACTCAACACTAGCGCCTCTAGCGGCGAACTCAAGCGCGGTAGCCCTCATTCTACAAGATTGCCATACAAATCTTACGACGGTAATCATTTATAATGATTCGACCCTATTTCAACACAAGCACCGATGAGCACATAATGTTATTACCATATCCACGATTATCGTTACAGCCAACCCTATCAAGGAAAACTATTATAGATACAGCTTGTTTACGACCCCTAACACAACCCTGGACCCCGAAACTGCTAATACCACTAATAAATTTTATATGTTAGTCTTTAAGGGGATGCTCAAAGGTACTTCGCAATTTTAAAATGTTCTTACACTTTTTTTTTTAAGTATAGCTCTATGTCTGTAAATTGGACTTCGTCATGATAACTTGACGTTGCTCCTCAAATATAATATTGCGAACTACGTGGATCATTTCTAACTATAGCAAATCACATTTTCATCTCAAAGCAAAATAATTTTGAATAGCTAAGCTGCAGTTTTTAAATTAGTCGGTGCTAAATAATGTATTTTATTTCTTTACATTAATTTATCGGAAAAAAAAAATGAATTAATTGTTTACCAATCTACGACCCAATATTATTTTTAATTATAATTACTTTTAATTTTCTGGCCACCTTAGCTCACCCCTCTTAAAACCCTAAAACTATTTATACGTTACTCTTAAGATCATATGGCCCAACACTTCATTACAGGCCACTAAATTGCCGTCAAAGGCCTCAATTTCAGACCGTTTCCCTGATGGCTAGATGATCGTATGGCCTTATCTTGTGGGCCAGGTCTTTGTGAGCATAAATTTGCAAAATGATCGATTGAGGGCTGTCGGGCGTTTTTGTTGGTTGTGAGGGTAGATGGGAGTTTTTAACGTCACAGAATATGTTTGAATGATCTAGGGAAATGAATAGGAAGGTGAAAAATGGGTAAGCGAGATTGTTTAAAAAACATATCTATCTATAATCCCCTTCAAAATACCTATATTTATGTTAATTGCGAAGCATGTGTGGTGTGACTATGAATGATAGGTTGAAGAATGATGTGATAAGGCAACGGTGCGGTTTAAAAGAATATGTAGTGACAAAAATTTTAAAGGGCATGCTTAGATGGTTTGGTCATGTTGAGGGGATGAATGAAGGGCGACTAACAAAAGGTATTTACGAGGCAGTTGTGAGTGGAAACGCCGGGAGGGGACGCCCTAGGACGACATATAGTGACCTTATTGGTGAAGTTCTTCAGAAAGGTCAGGTGCGTAGTACTCGCAACCGGCGTGCGTGTATGACCAGATGTATGAACGTAAACGAGGCAAAAGGAGTATGTAAGGATCGTAGCAGGTGGCGTTCTAAAGTTTCTGCCTATCCCCATAGGAAGAGGGCGTGAGTTTATGTGAATGTATATTTTAAAAAAATATGAGTATTTTGAACCCCTCGTTAATGGGAACATAAGATTTTGTATATTGTCATGTTCATATCAATGCATTAAAATCGGTTTAGATTTTTGCACTCAAAAAAATAAATTAAGCTCATCTTTAATTAAACGTTTAACTATTTACTTCGTAGTCATAATATTGTCCTCAGTAGATAACTATTCTTCATTAATTCAAAGCAAAGTTAGTTTTAATTAAAAAAAAATAACAAGAAAACTTTACTACTGTAATAAACATATTCCCCTATCCTCAATCCCACTTTATAGCAAGGATATACAACCCTACCCCGATATATCCTGGCTCTAAAATGGAAGACGATGTTCATAACATTTACGCCTAGAAATAAGAATAGGCCTAGATATCTCTCAGAATCTAAGACTAGTCATAAATCAAGTTCTGAGGCTCAGACACAAATCCTCCTGAGGACAAATTAAAATGAATACGTTTTTTGCATCATTGTTGTATGGTCCAAGCCTCAGACCAAATAAAAAATCAAGACATAGCCCTGCGTACAATACATTGAAGCATGCAAAACTACACCTTGCTCGCTCACTTTCTGACTTCCTGAGTTGAGCTGCACGATTACTGACAAATACGTGCACTGACTGGACAGGTCCACTCAATTTGTGTGGTTCTTTCCTCAAAAGACCATTTCAGATACCAATCTACATGGTCTTCACATGAACTGACTGAGATTATGTCTGGACTTTAAAAGAGACTCTGACCTCTGAGTTTGTTTCGGCCTTTCTTCTCAGAGTAGTCAGATAGGAAACGCCGACCTCATCTAGATTAAAAAATATAACTGACGTGTAAAAGTGTTTGTGCAAACCTACTTACAGAAATAAAATCATTTATCACACGCACACATTACAACCCAATTTACAACCAAACTACACCTCACTAAGTGCACACATTTTTACGAAACCTGCCTCACGTCAGTGTTGACAGAGCTATGTCTTCATTTTTTATTTGGTCTGAAGGTCTAAGTTATTTTAGTATAGTAGTTGGTATAATGAGCTGATTTGCCGTCAAATTATTGTGGAAAATCTTATGCAGTGTGGTTTGAGTAGAATTTTATTGATTTTAATTTTATTTTTTATTTTATTTTATTTTCAATGATATTTCATTGTAGTGTATAACATTATTTTCATGAATAACATTATCTATATGCCACGATGATTATTTCCTTGGTATTTTTGCGAAACGTACCTAATGGTATTTCACTTTTCTATGTAAATTATGTTCATTGTCCACCTTTGCATGTAATTTGTAAAAACAGTTGCTCGCTCTTATTAATCAGTCTTTGCTTGCAGATTTCAGAATTAAATCGTGTTATTCATACATATTAAAAATAAAAATAAATGGAGATTACATAAATAATTGTAATGTCAATACTGTGTCAAAGGTTTTGATAAAACAAACTCTACTTCTTTTCAACTTTTCACCAACGACCAAATCACCAAACTATCTCACAAAATAATTAATTAGGTTAATTAATTAGATATAAGTTGTTATTCATTCATACTTAATCTATAAATTTTAGGAACATTATAATCTAAATATTCATTTGAAGTTTCTCACAAATAATTTAACTATTTAAAATTCTCATAACTTGCACCACACACTAGATATTACTTGGTCCGCTCTGCGTTAGCAATACAATACAAAATGAAAAACATCCGCACGGCTGCGCAGCCGCCATTCTAAATGATATCGTTGCATTTATATGCAGCATATTCTTCACAATGTACACTATATTAATGGGCTAGCTAGGAAAGGTATAAAGGGTAGTATGTACTAGTCGGTTTAAAGAAATCTCGGGAATAAACACTTCTTCAAAGAATAGTTCAGGGTTATTATTTTATTATTTTTATCGGTGATATATCCAGCTACATCTGCAATTCTGCTTACGATCATAAGTATGGTCACAATAGCTTGATTTCGACGTACATTAAAAATAAACACGTTTGGAATATGTTCTAAATAAGTAGGTAGGTAGATCAATTAATTGTATTTGACAAAATTGGTGGGTTACAAGTTACAAAAGAAAATGAAAAATGGAATTTAAAAATGAAATGAATTGAAAAATGAATTGAAAAATGAAGTGAAATGCAAAATGCAATGAAATCGTTTATTGTCTAGATATATACCTACCTAACTTACCATAAAATAACACATAGATAATGAAATAAATATTAACAGTAGGTACAAAACAATAGAGAGACGAGAGGCGGAGTTTACACTAGCCCAATAATAGGGCTATAATAGAAATAAGATTGCCAAAGTAGAAGTTTTTTTTTGCAAACTTTGGTCTTAACTTTGGGTTTCTATAACACTCTACATTACTAAAATTACTAACATAGAACTGATCCCGCATTACAAGTTTACGTCTCCAAAGGTAGGTTTAGGTCATCAAAGGTTGTCTGCAAACAAAAGATCGCTTTTAGCGATAAGACCGCCCATTGTGTCACCCTATGTAAAATTTCTACATTTATATCTGTAATTTTTATGGTGTACATAATAGAGTATTCTATTCTATTTTATTCTATTCTCCAGAATCAAAAGATTCGTTTATCTTTATGCATGTTTTGACATAGAAGGGATTGTTTTAACTTTGGAGGGATCACTTTGCCTAACTTTATTAAAATCGATTCGTCGGGTAAACTTTGGAGATGTCACAGAATGGGAAGCTATCTGAAGCATTTGGAGGAAATGATTAAAAGTGAACTTAGCGGTTTAGAGTCTTTACAACTCTTAGCATAATCAGTCAGTAATGTCCCCACTGCTGGGATATAGGCCTCCTTTCTGTGTGAGGGAGTGGGCCGTAATCTACCACGCCGGCCCAGTGCGGGTTAGATGGTTCCAATTCTTAACTCTACTCAATAAAAGAAACGTTTTCTTCCTTTCTTGCATACGGTACTGAGCCGAACTAACATTTTTCTTTCTTTACAATGTAAAAATAGCTCTCATGCCTGTCAGTGAGGTTGGTAACAGTGCTGGCTGACCAGAGTTGGTACTCCAATTTTAGGAGGAAGTGGGTGGGAACTTATGTATGATCATCATTTATCACTCGTTTGGTGAGGAATGTTGCCACTCATGAAATTGCCAGCATTGAAGCAACGGCAGGTTTTCAAGAATTACAGTTATTACGTGTATGTAGGTGGAGTTCAATGGTGACAGGACAAATAGGGGGCAAAAGACCTACAGGCCGAAGCTCGAAACGGTGGTCAGATTAAAAAACCTGAGCAACTGGAAATATCTATCAGCGCGCACTCCACCAGGCCACTGACGGTAACAGACCGAGAAAAATTATACATTTGGCTACGGAACCCTAAAAACCGTTGATAAATTGAAACGTAGTCACGATTCTCAGCAGTGAGTCAAAACAAATCAAAATCAAAAATATTTTATTTCACATAAACCTACATGGGCACTTATGAAACGTCAGAAGCTAGGTGCACGGTTCCAATTGGTCGTTTCGTATGGAGAAGAGCCGGCAAGAAACTCCACGGTTACTCTTTTAAAAATAAGTGGCTTTTACAATGTTTTCAAATTACAGTGTTAATTGGTATAGGAGGACAGTGTAGGCCTGTCAACTGAGAGAGCGATTATGAAGGAATGAAGGATGAAGAATGGGGGGGTAGTAGTACATTTTCGCAGCCCGCAAGCTTTTAACTACCTAGACATACATTTAACTTCTTTCCAATGATTATTTTCTACAACGGTTCTCCAACACGTCAGGACAGTATATTCGCGTGTGACCCAACGGTTACTGTGCTATGAACATACGACAGAGTTGTCGCAACTGCTCCACTTATGTTTAGCAATTATGCGCCTGCGCACCACTGCTGGATGTGCCAACTAATACAACTGGTACAGTTTTCTATTAAGAATGTCACTTTCCGGGAAATTGATGATAAGATTTTGATCCTCATTTCACGAGCAGAAAAATAAGTAGTTATAGTGCAATATGTATCAATCCGTTTGCCAAGCCAATCTAGAAAGAAAAAGAAAGAAAGAAAGAAAATACGTTTATTTGCGGTAAACATGACGCAAAGAAAAAACACACAAACGTAAAAAGAACGAGTTGGGGAAAATATGCGTTACATCCACGCAAAACGGCAATCGCTCAGCATAATGCTACGACCCTATGCGAGACAGAGCCCCAGCGCTGGTGTTCAGCGATAGCTGGCGTTGACGTGATGACGTCAACCAGTGCAGTATACGAAAATTAAAAATAAACAAAAAAATAAGAAATAAAATAAATACACTATACTTCGTTCAAAATATATATAAACCTAATATTTCATCACCATTCATCATTTTCATTTTTTTTTGTCTCTAAGTACTTATGTGAAATTGTAATGGCAAGAGGTTTATCTTCTTTAAAAGTTAATGATAGATAATGCAATAGGATTACCCTATTACATGGGACTTAAAATATCTGGCAAAATGTGGGTGCAGTATAGGAACACCTCTGCCGAACCCTTCAGAGTATATTGGCGTGATGTTATACTATGATAGATAATGCCTGGTAACGCTAACTGTCGCAGGATTCATTCTAAGTCATAAACTAACTGACTTGACACCTACATGGAGCTTTTAAACATAACCGTATACCAGCAAATGTTCGCTTAAAGTTTCATGGTGACCTCTGCCTTCCCTTTCCGGAAAAACGATCATACTTTTATGATTTAAAAATAAATTCCATTAAGAACATTTTATTTTTGCAAGCAAAAAATACAATTCTACATTTCAATCCTTTACATGCTGATTACGGAAAAAATAAAGGTAGATTCCCACAACAGTTTTGACGCATAAACATGCTTGAAATGTCCGTAGCTGCCACTGGCTTCAGTACCCAATATAAATAGTAACTTCTCCGCAATAATTTACGAAATAACCACGTACTGTAACCGCAGAATTTGTTCAACCTTGAGCGTTTTTCAGTCGGGCAGTAACAGTAATAGCCGATCTTTTGTTTGCGACACGGAAATTGGATAAACTGATCGATCTGGCTTTCAAGTCGAGTTTAAACTGGAGGAAAATTTTCGTAGTTTAGTCTCTGACGTGTTATTTTGGATAGTGTAGCGGTATACGAACCCCTCCACCCTTACAGACCTCAGTGCCGGGCTGTCACTTGTGTGACAATCTGTCAAGAGGTCTGACACATTGTCACGTCTGACATGAGCTTGCCAAGAGGCCCCAATATTAGCACCTTGTGTTATTAAATGGCGAAAACATAAAAGTTTAACCCTCAAGGGAAGCTGTTTCAATAACTTGACCCACCCCGACTACAATAGCAATGTCAACAGGTTTAAACAAGTAAACAAATCTGTTGCTTACAAACTCCATAGCCATAGTAATTTTGTAGTTTTGGTTGTTCAGAGCCTATCTGAGTGGATATAGCGAATTGGTAAACTGACTAGATATAGACTTGATTATGATCACCTTGAAAAGGTGGCTGGGAAAAACTAGATGTCGAAGTTAGAGGACCTGATGTGTGGCTACTTAATGTCTAGTAGTGCCTACTGTGTCCTAAGTTGAAAGAAAATCTAATGCGCGTCCTAATTGCAAAGGTCGGACGCCAGATCAATTGACTAAAATGAAAAATCTGGTTTGACTAGAATATCGGTACCTATGTCCCACATAAGCACGGGGCAGCCTGAATAGCGTCCTGAGGATGATTGGCGAGAGAACCGATACCGTTCTGCTCAGTAGGTTCATTGAACTCTATGTGGTGCGAGACCGATGAGCCTACTGTGCAGGGGTAGACTGTATGTCTAGTCTCTTCTTTTTATTTTTAATTACTAACATTAGTTCTAAGCAAAATTTTTGTTACTAACGACTTTTTTGTCTGGAAATTTTTTTTGCAGAGAGAAAGAAAATTAATTTATTTAACCCATTAATTTAAAACTCATTATTGTAATACGATATTTACTGACATGCTTGTTGGAGCCCCACAGACCTCCATAATCCTAGCTGTCATCCTTCGGTAAATGCATTAACCATTCCCTGGATTTTCTCACAATGGAGATTATAGGGATGAAAGTAAGTAATTACACTGTTTTTTTAATTTAATTAGAATGCATTTTAATGGCCATGGTTTAGTTCTTGACGAGAAAATAAAAGCAGTCTACTGATGTAAGCGACCCGATGTATTTTTTTGAGCAAATATAACAATAATCATTTTTATATAAGGGCCAGGGCCGGCAGTCTCGACATAGATAGCGACAAAAATCTGTCGTAAAGTCCAATCGATGTCAAATTTCTTCAATAGATTTTCAACCTTATGGTTTCGAAATAAAGTTGAAAATCTATTAAAGGAATTTGACATCGATACAACTTAGCGACAGATTTTTGTCGCTATCTAATGTCGAGACTGCAGGGCCAGGACTCTAATTGCGTAACACACTATCAGTCACAATCTAAATCATTTTGAAGGATATCGTTAATCCATTGCTTCATAATTATGTTCGAAAAATGTGTCTGCTCAACAACGTAATTAACGAAATGAATGTTGTTGAACTGTCAAAATGAAAGCCATTCCTACTGTTAGTATGTTACGCAATTACCACGCAGTTTATAATCATATCCCCTGAAATTTTCATACAAACGAATTGTGAAAGTAAAGCAAATAACTCGAGTATTGTTTCTGCCCTTAACTTCATTATAGAAGAATAATTATGTGAAAGTTTGTCTATGGCACGTGACTCGTTTAGACGCACTCGTCGATTGTACTGGACTGGCTTGTTTCATGGTAGAGTACACTTGGATGCGGGAAAAGTGTGCCTATTGTTCGTAAAAGTAGAGACAGTACAATGGTAAAATAGTCATAGATCAATTCGTAATGTTTTTTTGAGATTGAGTGTGAGTTTGAGTAATAAATACTGTTTAGATTTTCGCTACGCATAAACGTCCGTTTTTTAGACTTTTAGTCGCCATTATAGAAGTTAAGTGAGGTTTACACTAAGAATCTATATTATGTTTCTTAAATACACCGGTTTATAAATGAAATATTAGAGATGTCTTAAGAAAAAACTCTAAAGAATTGACAGCTGCTAAAATTCGCATATTGCTAGTTTATGGGATCTCCAAACACTAACTATCAATTTAGTTCTTATTTTAAATCTTCTGATGATTTATGCACCCAAACATAAACTCCATGTTATAATAATGAATAATTTGTATTATAATGTTTAACCCAAACCGATTATTCTCATGATGTAATCCATCGAAATATCAGAGATGAACAGTTTTTTGTTTTAGACTGAACGAAAAAACAAAACTTGTTTCAATGCAATGACGTGACCCTATGACTCACTTAAAACCAGCTGCAAGCAAGTAGCTAGAATGTTTACTTATTAAATTACTTATTAATTATCGAATTTTAATGGTTATCCTTTATCATCATCATTAACAGCCCACTGGTTGACATAGGTCTCTCTGATGACGCGTTATTTTACTCGATTCTCGACCACTTTCATCGCTGCTACCGACCACAATGTGAAGACCATCGCTCCACCTAGCCTGAGGGCGTTCTACCTTACATTTTCCGATTAGACGTTACCACTCAAGAAAGCGTCTACCCCAACGCTCATCTGTTCTACGGCTAATATAGCCGGCCCATTGCCACTTCAACTTGCTTATTCAGCGCGGGGGGGGGGGGGGGTGAAGGAAGCATGGGTTATATATAAAACATCCCTTTCCCGTACCGAGAACCATTAGTAGAACAAATACAAAATGCCCGCGGTCCGGCTCACTTTAGATTATCTTTTGTTTGATTCGATTATAATTAGGTACATTCATTACAGGGATACGTGCTGACTATAAATGAAATTAATCTTAATTATGTTAGAACTAAAATTTTATGTTATTATGAACACTTTGATGCACAGAAACGAACTTATAAGGTCAAGGTATGGTTCAAAGTCAACTATTTAATAATACTTGAGTGTTGTGTTAATAATCTCGATAAAGTGATATTAATTTGTGTTTCCAGACTGCTAGCTCACATGAATCAGACTTTGTGTTTACAGGGCCATCGACGCTCAACTTGTTACCATGGACTCAGTACATGATTCTGAACTTCCTCCCAAGACCTCTCTCGCTGTGGGCGGAGCGGACGGGCGTGTCAGACTCTTACTGACTAAAACCCACGCGTGTTCCTTCAGTTGCCTGTGCGCCAGGGCCACGGTAACTCTCGAACAATCCGCGACCCCGGCAGGCATCGGCCCTTTCGGACCCCGTCAATGTTGCTGACATCTCTTTGAGGCGCGCGTGGAACACGACGGACGGCGAGCTGCCCATTGCTCGCCGTCCGCAAGCCCGCGCCTACGGTGGCCAGGAGTCGTCAGCGTTGAAATTTCATGGTTTCAATTCATGGTTACAGGTTGCGCGTCGATGTCCCTGCCACCCTGACTGCCTGTCTGTGTGTCTTGTTAAAATACATAAGTGTATTATTTATGTATATATTGTATAATATGTAAATGGTATCTACACTACAGATTACCATCCAAAGGTTGTCTTTTTTAGCGAAAAGACTACCCATTGTGTCGCCCTATGTATTTCTACAATTGTATCTGTAATTATTATGTTACATAATAAAGAGTAACATATTCTATTATATTTAATAAGCACACTAATAGTGTAACACACTTTCAATTACAATCCGAAAGATTTGAGGAAATTGCCAATCTAATGCTTCATGTTTGAAACAATCGTCTACTCAACAATGCAAATAACGCAATGAATTTTGTTGAACTGTCAAAATGTATGGCATTGCTATTGTAAGTTTGCAGCAAGTGCAAGCAAGGTTAAAGCGCTTACCCCGCAGATCATTCAATAAAACATTGGACCAAATATATTATGTCATTCTGAGCATGAGGTCGTGGATTCGATTCCCAGGTCGAGTAAAGTGTTATTGAGTTTTTCTATCTGGTCTTTCTCAGTAGCAGTCTAGAGTCTGGATTAGTGCCCGGTTGATGGCAATAGGCTCGCCCCCTATTACATGGGACTTAAACATAACTGGCGAAATGTGGGTTTACTATAGGTACACCTCTGCCAAACCTTTCGGAAAACAAGGCGGGATGTTATCTTACGTAATGACATCATAGTGTAAGTAAACAAAAATTGACACAGTTAACTTAAGTAGACGCAGTAAATAACTTTTAATGACTTGTTTAAAATCACAAAATCTTTTTAAGACTCATAAAATCAGAGAGAACCAATGAAAGTAGTACAAAGCAAGCCTTTATACGTTTCCTGTGACGTCACTATATCGGTTTTGGCGTCATTCGAAGTACAGGGAAAATTTGTAAATATGTAGGTAATTGTTGTAGGTTTAGAGGTATGAGGAACAGGGTGTAAACCTCACTCATACTCTATGGAAAAAGGAGCATCTTCCGACCAGACGGGTATCGTGTCTGGTGGGAAACTCGGACTCGGATGTCGGGACGTTGTATATATGCTAGTTGCGCGGTAAACTCTGCTTGCGCGATGTAGAATTTTGCGTGACGTCAGTGTGACGTGTAGCTCGCATGTGGCGTTGTTGATGCCGTTACATAGATATTTTTATTTATAAAAAAGTCTGTGAAGAAATTTGGTACCTACCTATTTTTCACAAAATTATTGAATCAAGCGTCAATTATTTTGTCGGCTGTTAACATTTAACCAAACCGACCACTGTACCAAACAGGACTTTTCATATTTAATGAAGGTATCAATTAATTTCCAATTTTAAACGAAAACCAGTTGCCAAACTGCTTTACATTCATCTAAATGCGTCAATTTTCTGCCAAAAATTAATTTATCGTAAACACACCGATATTAACCGTGACAAGTTTTAATGAACGTCAAATCAATACATTCCCATGGAGCTTCCTCCCATAAAGTTCAAAAGAGTTTTTGATCAAAGTAATAAGGCATCGCTTTTCCGGTGACGCCACAGCTCCTGAAAGACCAACGGCCGTAAGATTACGTGACGAGTTGCAATTAGTCAATGATGGTCTTGTCATGAAAAGCAAGAAGCAGAAGTTCCAGGTCATGATATTTTTAGATATCTCTTTTTATTGGGAAATGGGCCAGCTCTCAATCTCGATCTCGCCTGATGAAAACCGATGGATGAAGTCTACGATGGAACGAGCGTGGCCAGAAGATGCCTGTACACTCTTGCTTTGAAGACTGACTGGTTATAATAAGTAAGAAAGAAAGAAAGAAAATACGTTTATTTGCGATAAACATGACGCAAATAAAAAACACAAAAAAGAACGAGTTGGGTGTAAATATGCGTCACATCACGCAAAACGGCAATCGCTCAGTACTCGTATAATGCTACGACCCTATGCGAGACAGAGCCCCAGCGCTGGTTTTCAGCGATAGCCGGCGTTGACGTGATGACGTCAACCAGTGCAGCATACGAAAATAACTTAGTTTTTAGTTTAAAAGATCAGTCTCTGGGGTATGGCAGTGCATACACTGAATATTCTTACATATCACTTACACTCATACCCTTTCAGCTTCCACCTGTCGAGGTAACATTTTGTATTCACTTATTTCTAATTTTAATTTCTAATAATTGTAATTTATGTTCTCATAAGTTTTTTTTTTGTTAATTACTATGTTCTTTTGTGGTGAATACTGTGTATACCTATAATATATGAATACTTTTATTATGTTATTGTTCTGTTTTAATTTTTTGTATGCACTGCTGTTGATGTACCAAATAAATAAATAAATTAACTTGTGGATGGGATAAGACCAAGATTCTTGTTCGCTCATGAGACCATTGTTTCACCTGATGGTAAGCGATAATGCTGTGGACAATGAAGAAGAAGAACAAGTAACGATTGTTTAGATAACCCATCAGACAGCAGTGGTGGCCCAGCGGTATCGACCCCGATTTACGAGTTGTAGGTCGTGACTTCGAACCCAGGCACTTTGCTTTGTGTAATTTATTTCATCACCACTCCTCTTAAATCGGTGAAGGAAAACGTGAGGAAACCATCATGTCCTAGAACCAAAAATTCGAAGACATGTAACATCCACCGACTACCTTTACTATCACTACCTTTCACCGAGAGGAGGCCTGTGTCCCAACAGTGGGAACATTATAGGCTGATTATGCTATCAGACAGCTGTATCATCTGTGTAGATCAGCAGCTGGGGAGTTTTTTGCGCCACTTCTTCTCCTATATTTAAAACACTTCCTCTCTCCTTAAACATCATCATTACATTTAGTTTCCTTGCTCTTGTTTCATGTTTATTATTGTATATATTATATGTAGATAAGTATATGTTTTGTGTATGTATGTATTTGTTGTATATGTAAATGGTACACCACTGAATACCTGCATTATTGTCTCTCCTTCTCCCTTGAATCCATCCAAAGGTTGTCTGTAAAAGATCGCTTTTAGCGATAAGACCGCCCATTGTGTCACCCTGTGTAAAATGTCTACATTTATATCTGTTATTTTTTATGGTGTACATAATAAAGAGTATTCTATTCTATTAAAGCACTAGGAAGTGGTGAAGAGCGGTCAGTATGGGGGCTGTCTTATGTAAGTTTAACGTGCTGATTTTCAGCCTAATTTTTATAAATGATTTGATATCCACTGAAGATTTAAGGAATCTAAGGTAACGTTATCGAGAAACATGAATAAATCTCCGGTGCGGGTTTCACTTCTTGGAGACACATTTAACGTTTCCCTACATCATAACTTTTAAATGTTGTTTCATGGCAAATGACGATAAATAATGTGTCTTCAATGTTTTAGCCACAATTATTGTGGCGTGAAAGCCATACGCTAACTTTCTCTGAAGGATTAAATTCGCATTAAGATTTTACAAACTTTGAGTGATCTACCGAGCTCTTGGCATCAGCTACATAATATTATATATACAGGGAAATATGAAAACTATTATATAATTATTATGGCAATTGCAGTAAATTTTTGGCCCCTACGAGTCAAAAGGAGTATATGATACTCGTATATGATTTTATTTCTGTAAGTAGGTTTGTACGAACACTTTTATACGCCAATCATATTTTAAACACTAGATGAGGTCGGCGTTTCCTATCTGACTACTCTGAAAAGAAAGGCCGAAATAAACTCAAAAGTCAGTCTCTTTTGAAGTCCAGACATAATCTTGGTCAGATCATGTGGAGACCATGTAGATTGGTGTGTGAAATGGTCTTTTGAGGAAAAACCACACAGATTGAGTGGACATGTCTAGTCAGTGCACGCATTAGTCAGTAATCGTGAAGCTCAACTCAGAACTTAAGGAGCCCAACGTTTCAACGAACAATACCATAGAAAGCACATTTGAGTAGGTCGCATAAATTACTCAAACTGCCAGACCATGATTAAAACTGAGAAGAAAAAAAAAGTAGTATATAAGGATAGTAGCAGATGGCGTTCTGTAGTTTCCCATGGGAAGAAGGTGGAGTTTTTATGTATGTATATATTAGCTATTATAAGAAATGATGAGCAGCCAGACTGACATCGCAAAGCTGGCAACCAACGTAAATGAGGAAAACAGAAACTAAAATAAAATTTTGCAAAAGACTTGAAAGAATTACTTCGTCAGCGGTGGTTTATCCATATTAGTATTATAAATGCGATTGGACTCTGTCTGTCTGTTATCTTTCCACGCCGTATCGGCTGAACGGATTTAGATGAGCTACACGGACAGTAGATGACGTGGGTTAGTATATGGGTTACTTTTTATCCCGGATATACGAGTACCTTCTTGGGGGATAATTTTCGAAGCCGTGGGCAGAAGCTAGTATTTTTGAATACATTCATCATTAATTCTACCCAGCCTTTTCCAACTACATATTCCTGGGTCGGCTTGCAGTCTAACCGGATGCAGCTGACTACGAGTATTTTACACGGAACGACTACCTATCTGACCACACCCACACCCCAATCATAGCTCACCTCTCTTTTTATCCACGAGCATCATTTCACCAGTGAACCTTCTACACATTTCTTTCATGACGTCATCTCTGAGACTGAACGTATTTAGGTTAACGAGATAGATGCACATCTTTTAGTCAGCGGCCATTCTTTTACATTGGACAGTGCGAGAAATACGTGTCATCTTTGGATGCAAGTCTATGCTGCATTCATTTACGAATGAAATCTGGGCGAAAAACAAGGGATGTTTGTAAAAAGGGTCTTCTTATTAGTTTTACGAACAGATTTGGGAGTTTCCGTTCTGTAGTAATCAAAGAAAAATATCTACATAACGTGGTACACTTATTCCTTGTATTTTTTTTAATATACTGTTTCGTATCTATGTCTCTCTATTATAAAGCTTTCAGAATCTATAATAAAAAAAAAGATCAAAAAGTATGTTAAAAACATAACATTTGTTCAATGAAAAAAAACACCTTGATCAAAGATGAAAACCCTTTCATAAAAAAATCACTTTCGCGCTCTCCCCGAGACCGTTCGTCTAGCAAAGAGGCATAATACCTACCTACCTACTTACTTAATAATAATATAACATAACATCACGCCTGCATTCCACGAAGGGTTAGGCAGAGGTGCTCCTATAGTACACACACATTTCATCAGTTATTTATAAGTCCCATGTAATAGGGGGCGAGGAAACCCTATAACACTTTGCCTGACACTGGAAACGAACCCCGGATCTCATGCTCAGCAGCAGCACTTGTGACTAGTAGACCAACAAGCAGTAATAAATTAATAATAATCATTATACAAATAGGTAAGTACACATAGTTGCATAGTAACATTTATTCCAACGGAAACGTCTTGTTAAGATTATGTAACGACTAAATAATTAGTAGGTGACGGACATAACTCCACGACGTTACCTCGAAAACATTTAGGATAATTACCATCCATGCATATTTAAGGGATTCTTAACTCACTACTGTTTATATTGACAGTAACCTTATACCCAAGTATGTGTTTAAATTACTTATTAGGGTAACCCTTTCTGCTTACTTTGGTAACGTAAGTAAAGTTTCTAGGACTATTTTATAATGGATAAAATTAAGTGGACTAAGAATAGTATCATCTTTTTTTACCCGACTACGGCAAAATCAAAAGGAAGGATTTTAACAGTCTATGTATATATGGATATGTATGTATACGTAAGTATGTATGTATGTAAGTTGTTTGTATTTACGTGTGTTTCACCGTAGCGCCTAAACTGCTGAATTCATTTTGATAAATGAGGTATCAATAGATTTGTAACAATGGTCCGGGTGACAGAGGCTACATAAATTCTCCCTATATTTAATATGGTGGACTTTACACGTATATTTCTGACGTCGATTTTTTTTTATTGAGAAAATCATGACATATTTGTTATCAAAAGAAAGGTCTTGATGAGCACATTACTAGTATGTATATATAGCATATTGTCTATGTAAATAAATATATTTAAATTGTTAAAAACAAGCAAAAGGGAGACTGCGTTACGTACGGCGCGCCTGTACAATTAGTACATATTACTTATACAAAAAACCATGATTAAAATGACCACGGCTTTACTTTGACCATTTTTGTACCTTTGTCTTGATTTCTCTCTGAAATATATTCTTGTTTCGTACATTTTAGATCACTTTAATTTTTTCAGAATCAAAATATTTATTTGTAAAACATAGGTACTTATATAAAGGTGTTAGGTTAACATATTTGGGCGCTATGTTTTGGCGTGAAGGCGTACAAATATTAGGTAAAATGAAATTAAAAACTAAAATACTTAAAAACTAAATAAAACAAACAATAAAATAAACTAAAAAACATTCAAAATTAAGTATTATTTATAAAATCTGGAACAGTATAATATCAGTTTTCAGGAATAGTTTTTTATTAATAGTTCGGAATGAAAAGATGTTTTAAGATTTACTCTTAACTAATTTTTGCGTAAGTACAAAAAATAGTTCCGTGATCAAGCATTGCTTCACTAAAGTAAAAACGTTGGAGTTGCCAATGCTAACTATAATTATTTGCTTTATTAGCTGCATTGTAGATACTATAAACAAATTTAAAAATGATATTAGCCTTCTCTATTTATTATATTACCGTAGCTAAGGACTCAAAATGTAACGTAACCACCCTTGAGCAAAATAATGCACATTTTGCTCCTATCAGCACAGTTTTTTTGACAGAATTTGGTTCATGTCAGTAACACAAAGGCAAACGTAAAAGTGGCGTAAACAAAAAGTTAAAAAACACTCTTCATCCGCGGAATTTTGAAACATGATAATTACCAGTCTAAAGTACAGCCAGCAGTATATTAAAAATTTGGAATTTTAAAATCAACTATGACGTTCAAACAGAAAAAATAAAAATTTTTCGTCGTTAAAAAAGGTAAGAAAATTAAAAAAAAACAATAACATCACGCCTGTATTCTCCGAAGGGTTAGGCAGAGGTGTACCTACCTATAGTGCACCTACATTTCGCAAATTATGTTTTAGTCTCATGTAATAGGGGGCGAGCCTATTGCCATTAACCGGGCACAAGATCCAGACTCTCCGAGCTGCTACTAAGTTTCAGATAGAAAAACCCAATAACACTTTTCCTGATCCGGGAATCGAACTCAGGACCTCAAGCTCAGCAGGACCGCTTGCGACCACTAGACCAACGAGGCAGTCGGGATTTTTAAAACAATTTAAAACTTATTTTAAAATTATTTTCGACGCTGACTGTACTTTGATAAAACATAAATGTTTTAATAAATAAATAAATAATAAACTCTTGTTTTAGCTCTCTTATGTAACTGTATGAATATATTATTGCATCAATAATTTACTATGCTGTGAGAACTCGGTGACCTTGGCCGAAGGAATCTCTTAAGATAAGAGATGACCTTGGCAGGATATGTTATCAGTATTATAGTGAGATAATATCTGACATAGTCAGATATCATTGGGGGAGGAAATCCTACTAATCCTACTTAATATTTATTATAAATGTGAAAGTTTGTGAGGATGGATGGATGGATAGATGGATGGATAGATGTTTGTTACTCTTTCACGCAAAAACTACTGAACTGATTTGGATGGAATTTGGAACACAGATAGTTTATAACCTGGATTAACACGTAAGATACTTTTTATCTCGGTAGTATGGTCCCGTGGGATAATTTCCGACATCCACGCAGGCGAAGCCGTGGGCAAAAGCTAGTGTTTCATAATTTAAGGTTATTGTCGCTATTTTATACACCACATCACATAAGTTCTTTTTTTTCCATTATTTTAGATTTTTGGTAGTCCACAAAACTATGCTAATTATAACGTCTAACTCAGCCATGCACCGAAAACAACGAAAAATACTAAGTTATTCACATAATAACCACAGTTTTAACATAAACAATGTAATATTTAAGCAGTAAATACTTAAAAAGCGTTTAACTTGACGTCCATTGCCAACGTTTCAATGCCAGACTAATGAGTGCCACAATAAAAAGTACAGTCGGAACAAAAAATGTATCGATTTTTTTTCTTTAAGGCCGGTTTATAAAAACGCCAGGTTAACGGAAAGAACGTTCTCGCTTTTTCGCAGGTTTAGGTACAGTCGATCGCACTTTAACCTTGAGCTGGCCTAGCCAGCTCTCGGTTTTGTTAATACCTGCAAAAGACGTGCGTTCGACTGTATATTTTAAGCTCGATCGTTATTAGTAAAAAACAGGTTAGTTGTATAAAACTCTTTCTTGCTAAATAATATAATTGCATGGCAGAAAAACTCTGCAATAAAGTACATTTTCAAGTAGCTTGTATTTAAATAAAATATCGTGTTTCATTCTCTCTATTCACAAATAAAGAGAATGAAACACTATATTTTATTCAAATTCTTGGTAGGTAATGGAGGGAAAATTACAATGGTAAAGCGAACTAAGGAAATACGAAATTTACATTGCACAAACAATATTTTACGAAAATATAATGCATTTCTACTTTTTAGGTAAAAAAAACGAAAAACAACTGACTGACAGATAAACCGCGTAAAAACATTGGAAAAATGGAAAAGGTAATAAAATGCTTTGTTTCCACGATTCACAGTCAAACAATGCGGTGTGAAAAAAAAAACAGGCCGGATTTAATAAAAAATCACAGTGATGTAATATTGAAAACTAAAATCAATACACATCTGAAACAATGCTTCGTCCATTTAATAAAGAGTATGACTCATCGTACGTCAAAAATGACAGTTTCATTACACAAAATTTTCAGTACCTCGACCAACGAAAACAATGGCCACGGACAATAGGTATATGATACATATATAAGCCTCTGACTGTACAAACAATAAACAAAAGTTGGCCCAACGTTTGTAAACACAGATAATATATTTTTTGTTCGACCATTTTTCTGTTTGTAAACAAAGAACCGATTTCTCGATTCAATTGGTTTTTATGGAATTTTCTCACCATAAAAATGTTTAAGAGGTAGCCGAAGAATCGAAGATGGTTGTCAATTATGGCATAACTCACGATGTTTTGTTAAAAAGCAGTCAGAGCACCTGATTTATGACACATATGCATTGCTTTTAGCATTAGAAGCATTGTTTTCTTGCGGTTTCCATAGTTTTAAAGAGGGGCTCGTGGCTAAAAGATAACAGCCACACAGGTCAATCGAAGGTAAAGCTTCGCTTGACGCGGTCAGTTCATGGATGGGTGACCATCCATTTCATATCGAGACCCCTCCGTGCCTCGGAAAGCATGTTTAGCCGTTGGTCGCGGCCTAAAAGTCTGACAAACAGTCCTATCAAGGGGCATCATGGTACCAAGTAACTGGGCGCTTACTCTTCAAACTAATTTTAATTCCAATCTAAACCCAATCCGATTCCAATGTTAATTTTGCAGTCACGTGATTCGGTACTCTTGAAAACGATATGGTCAACATTGGATTGAAATTGGGATTGTCCCGCGATTATTTTGTTACACGTGAAGTTAGCTATGTTACGGGCCGCAATAGTGTTGTTAAACTCATTACGATAAACCGGTAATAGGGCTTTAAAATGCTTTATCCTTCAAATTACTAGGCTAATAAATAAATATGATATAAATAGTTGTTTCTTTGATTAATTGTAACGTATTAAATCCATTTGGGCGTAACAAAATTATTAAAATCATAAAATTAACCATGACTTAGGCTGCAAGCGGTAGGATCGTTGCCTACACTGCAAAAAAAGACGGCGTAGATGTTCTCCAATTTCAAAACTAAAGTCAAGTGGTTCTACAAGTGAATTCGAAATGCGTTTGTTTATAACATTAACTAAATATTGTTCGCGGTAGGTTCCTTTTTAGTAAAAAATATTAGTGTCCGTTAAGTTACCTACATAACTAATACCTATTAAAGTTTTATACATATATTGGTAAGTAAATATACAATCATACTTACTTTATTATTTAAAGTAATGTTTTACTTTATAAAATGTTGAATTACCTAGTGAAATATTTTTGTTTTGTCAATGTAGTTATTTTCTTGGTCTATGTTTTATACGATTATATTATGTTGTACATACTTAATAAAAAGCTCGTGGCTAAATAATAACAGCCGCACGGGTCGATCGAAGGTTAAGCTACGCTTGCCGCGGTCGGTACGTGGATGGGTGACCATCCATCACATATAGAGACTCCTCCGTGCCTCGGAAAGCACGTTAAGTCGTTGGTCCCGGCTGTTATCTGTACATCTTTGACAGTCGCGACGGGTAGTCAGAAAGCCCGAAAGTCTGATAACCAGTCTTCTCAAGGTTATCGTATTACCTAGTAACTGGGTTGTAGAGGTCAGATAGGCAGTTGCTCCATATAAAATACTGCTATTCAGCTGCATACGGTAAGACTGGAAGCTGACCTCAACATAGTTGTGCAAAGGCTAGGCAGATTGGTTGTACCTACATAATAAAAGTATTCCAATTTTAGTTATAATGACAAATCGTCCTAGTTACGTGCAATTTGTATAAATTTCCTCAAACAAATCCTTACTCACTCTATATTTTGCTTTAAATTCGTCTTCATTCATAGAAAACGCTTTGTCCGTATAACGCATAATCCGATGCTCATCTCGTCTTTATCTCAATTGTTTTTTTATGGAAATTACGTAAAACATTGTATATTACTGCTAATCGTACCATATTATACACTTATTACTTACTGAAAACCACTTAAAACGCAAAACAATTTCTAAAAAGTTACACTTTTGCTATTGGAAAAATCACAATCAACAAACAATCCCAACGCAATATTGGCGCAATACGCAACGTCAAAATAAACTCAAGAGTAGCGTTTACCGCACGCCAAGCCCGATCCCGATTCCATTTAGTTCCCCAAAATGGACACGCAATTTAAACACAATTTGGCGCTAGCGTCGAACTCAAGAGTACGAAACGTCAAAATTCCAAAGTCGATCGATCGGAATTGAAATCAAGAGTAAGCGCCCTGGGTTGTGGAGGTCAGATAGGCAGTCGTTCCATGTAAAATATTGGTATTGAGCTGCATCCGGTTAGACTAGAAGCTGCCCCCAACATAGTTGGAAAAAGACTAGGTAGATTGATAAAAAAAACGCATTTTTCTTTTGTCTGTATCTCTATAAAATTGCATTTCCAATTGAGAGTAAAAAATAGCTTCGAAGTGTGTGCTATCTCAGGATGACGATTGTGTCAACAATGCTTTAAAACCGGTCTTTAGAGGGCACAGAAGTTTATCATAATAATGGTCAGCTTATGTTTGTTTTTTATTTGGGAAAACCAGAAGAATATTATGTCAGATGTCATTAGAATGGTGTCTAGGTAGGTTAGGTAAACTTTACCTCGTTATATTGTACTGGCGACTCGCCCGTCGGGTTTTACGACTTGACAAACATGAAGATTTCTTTATTAAATCTAAGTTAAATATTAATGTATTTTTTTACACGTAAAAATTCCGAAATAAATTCTATAAGGGATAGTGAAAACCGCATCAAAATCCGTTGCGTAGTTTAGAAGAACAACACGGACACACAGATAGACATGAAAAGTGACTTTAATTTATAATACACACATAAAAAGTATCTAGGGATCAAACTCGTTGTTGCTAGTTACTAAAAACAGGTTTTTAATTATAGTTTTTGTAACTCCTATGAATAGTTTTTAGTAAATTTCGTCATTTGGAAAGGGTTTATGAATTTCGGTCAAAAGATGAAAATCTTCTGTCAAGTCGTATTTCTATTAATTCTGCAACGGGTTTGAGGCCAAATTAGTAAAATTTCTGCCATACTTCTGAGTGGAATCAATACAAAAGAAAGTTATTATGGAGAGAAGACGACATTTGAGCCGAGGAGAAATGATCAGAGCCGTGGGAATGTTGGAAGCTGGTTCACGGCAACGTGCTGTGGCAATCGCTCTGGGCACTACGCAGAGTATTATAAGTCGACTTTGGGCACATTACCGCATCATTGACAGCGTGGCAGAGCGACATGGAGGACGAGCTCGCATCACCATACGCAGAAAAGATCGTTACATACAAATTACTGCTCGACGAAATCGTACAATGACTGCGATGATGTTGATTACGACTCTTCATAGCTCTTCAGGGACGTTAATAAGCGATTAAACCATAAGAAATCACTTGCATGAAGTCAATCTCCGTTCCCGAAGGCCACTACGTGGACCACCTATTGAGCCCCGCAATCGCAGAGCCTATTTACAACGGGTTCGTGAACACAGAAATTGGGCAGAAGAAGAGTGGCGGTTTGGGTTTTTCTGACGAATCTCGCTTTGGTATGACGCCAGATACTAGATGTAAATGTTATTGGAGGATCCCTGGATGCCAAGAACGTTTATAATCGTACCAGGAAGTCCATGCATACAGTGGTAGAACAATCATGATATGGGCAGCTTTTTGGATCGGCGGAAGAACCGAACTGATTTGGATCAGAAGCAATCTCAGTGCATACATTTACGCTGAAACGATTGTATCATATGTTGTCATTCTTTTGCGGACCCAATTTGGTGCTTCATTTCTGCTAGCCCTGATAATGCACGTTCGCACACTGCCAGAGTCGTTGCAAACCCACTTGCCGCAGCTAACATCAACGTCCTACCATGGCCTGCTCAATCACCAGACTTGAATCCTATTGAGCACGCATGGGATATGCTTCAAAGAAGAGCTCTGCCAAATATGGATACCGTATGCACACCAAAAAATCTCTTCCGCCTGTTACAACGGACGTGGGCGGCCATTCCGCAACGTGATTTGGATGAACCCATATTGAGTATGCCGAATCGCTGCGATTGTGTTATACGCGTTAACGGCGCAAATACAGACTACTAAATGTGTATTTTACGCAAACTTTTTATTACATTATAACGTCAGGATCTAAAGCAATAAATCCAGCATAAGCAAAAATCGCAGTCTTTATTAATGCAAAAGCAGAGAGTACTTCACCAGTCTACACATACGGAAACTCAATCTTAATAGGCATTTTTATATAATTTCAATAGTGCAATAGAATATGTTTTTTGAATACCTTGATCCCTAGACATTTGATGTGTGTATGTGTAGAAGTATCGAACAGAAATTGAGATAATAAGTAGATATGTTTACTTACTTATAATATTAATAATGTAAATACAATCAGATGATAACAACTCTAGACACGCAGAGCCAAGTCAAATGAGAAACCATAACGATAGTACAGTCAGCACCAAAGATTTAAAAAACGGGTTATATTTTTAAAATCCTACTTATTTTATTTTTGTTGTAAAGTTGTATTACGATTTTCACTACTTATAATCAAAATTATTTTATAAATAATTTTAAACAATCGTTCTCAAGTTCGTACTATAGGAAACTTTTAGTCAAATAAATAAATCATAGTAATTTTTATAAGGCATTCTAAAATTTTATCTGATGTGTTAAACTTTACCATTCTCGGCATAACAATGATAGAGTCTATCTATAGGCGTTAGGCTGTTATAGGGATCCCGGCATTGCCAATTAATTATTAACATTACAATGATCGATGACCTTGTGAAGGCGGCAGGAATCCGCTGGATGCGGGAAGCACAGATCCGGTCGAAATGGCGGTGCTTGAGGGAGGCCTATGTCCAGCAGTGGACGTCTTTTGACTGAATGATTACAATCATGACAAAGTTATATATTTTATAAAAAAAAAACAATTATGTGAAAAATATATAAAATTACATTTACTTATAATACAATCGTAATTCTATCTCACACAATATTTTAACATAACTACAAGGAAAACCAATGCGTAACTTCCGTGTGAATAATGTTTTTAGGAAATAGCAACCATATCCGTAGATATTTTTACTATTTTATGATTTTCATATAGACAATGCTAACGAGAATAAATTATTGTCAGATTATTGTGACGTAGAGTACATACAAATCTATACAAATAAATAAAATTGAACTGTCTGTTTGTAATGTCAAAATAACAGCTTTTTACTAAATGCATATGAAAGTATATACGGTACTTATAACAAAATACCAATTTTTTTAAATTTTGTCTGTCTGTCTGTCTGTTTGTTCCGGGTAATCTCCGAAACGGCTGGACTGATTTTGACGGGACTTTCACTGGCATATAGCTGATGTTATGAGGAGTAACATAGGCTACTTTTTGTACCGGTAGCCCCGTTGGATAATTTCCGACATCCACGCGGGCGAAGCCGCGGGCAGTAGCTAGTATAAAATAAAAATACTTTGAAGAGTTTACGAAGATTATACCAACACGCCTGTATCCTCAGAAGGGTAAGGCAGAGAGGCTCTTAACTGCCACGGCTTAGTTTTATTTTTAATCTTATATTTTAAATTGTTTCCTAATTTTTTTTTTACATTGTTCGCACTTATAGAAGCAACAAGAATAATGTACCCAGGATTTTGTAACATCTTGATTTAAAAAGAGTGTCCTTTGAGTTTCTTGCCCGTTCTTCTCCATAGAGATCTACGTTTTGGAATGGGCAACTAGCTTCAACTTTCTGACTAACTGACCGACTCTTTGACAGTTCAAAAGTGCATGTAAATGGTTTAATTGAAATAAATGATTTGAGTTTGAGTTTGATGTACCTAGTACACCCACATTTCGCCAGTTATGTTTAAGTCCCATGTAATAGGGGGCGAGCCTATTGCCACCAACCGGGCACAAATTCAGACTGCGGGCTGCTACTGAGAAATTCCAGATGGCAAGACTCAATAACACTTTGCCCGTATAATTGTATAATAAATGTATACAAAATATTGTAAAACATTTTAAAAGAGTAATGGAGGAGTTTCTCCCCCGTTCTTCTCCATATGAAACTACGTTTTGGAAGGGGCAACTAGAATCAATTCTATTTTAATGTAAATGTTGACGTTCAAAAGTGTCTTTTATGTGCCTATTTGAAATAAATGCTTTGACGTTGACTTCGACCCGAACCGGGAATCGAACCTAGGACCTCATGCTCATCTGTCGCGCTTGCGATCACTGGACCAAAGAGGCAGTCCCATGTAAGTAAATAAAGTTAAAATAAAATAGAACATTACTAAATACATTTGATGTGAATGCGTGAAATGTTTGAAATTTTCCGGGAACTCGACATCTTTTTGTGGGAACCAAACCATTCATCAGACTAATTTTACTGACGAAAACAACATACCTACCTAGATAGCTAATACTCTTGGAAGATTTATGATATCCTATCTGTTAAAAAATGGTTGAAGCTTGTTCCCTCATTTTTTACTTGAACTTGAACGATAAAAACAGACAATAGACATGACGTCACCAGTTCACGTCAAATCGAATGATATAACAATCATTTTGTACTAATTAAAAAAATAACTATGGTACAACTCCGGGGTAATTGCGTAACACACTAACAATAGGAATAGCTTCCATTTTGACAGTTCTGCAACATTTATTGCGGTATTTACGTTGTTGAGCAGACAAATTTTCCGCACATATGGAGCAATGGATTAGCAATAGGCTTTTAAAATGATTCAGATTGTGATAGATAGCAATTAGGGTGCTGGTTCCTAGCACGTTCCACATCCACACAGTTTACCTAGTTATACTACGATTCAAACTTAATGCCGGCTCGAAACATGACGCGAGTCGCTGCGCAGTAACCAATTCACGTGGAGGGGTGAGGTACTGCGCAGCGAATAGTGCACTTCACAGCCACCATTAAGTTTGAATCGTGCTGTACCTACTCAGAAAATAAGATCAAACAACTAATTTTCATAAACTTGGCAAATAGGTAGGTGTTTGTTTGGATAGTGGCTAAAGTTCTACGGATGAGACGATGATTCCTACAGACTCCTCTTCCTCAATCAGCCCAGCCTTTTGTCAGCTACGTTGGGGTCGGCTTCCAGTCTTACAGGGTGCAGCTGAATACCAGTATTTTACATGGAGCGACTGCCTATCTGACCTTCACAACCCAGTTACAGAGTACCACGATACCCCTTGGTAAGACCGGTTGTCAGACTTTTGGGCTTCTTATGACCCGTAACGACTGTAAAAGATCCAAGAATGACAGCCAGGACCAACGGCTTGACGTGCTTTCAGAGGCACGGAGGATCAGCAATTAGACCGGCTTCCCTTATCAAATCTTCCACCGTTCCCTACTGGTAACGTACTGGAGAAGAATTAAGGTAGGAAATTCAATATTCGTCTTCAGTATCGATTGAATATTTTTTGGACTAAACTAGCATCTAAATAACATCAGGACTGTAATCCCCGACGCGATAGGCAGAGGTATACCCTTACATTTCGCCAGTTATGTAAAACTAGCATCGGTGCTTTAAAAAACTCGAAACGGACTTGGCAATTGAAGATTCGATATTTAAACCTGCCCTTTACGACCTTGGACAATGACAACATAATTGTCTATGATTGTGTACAGAATGATGCTTTTTTCATCCTCATGACCGTATAGACAGCTCTGTCATCAATGTCAAAATTTCGATGACCTTGGCTCAAACAATTATGACTTGAAAAAAAGTAACAGTAATGTGTGAAGTGTGTTGTGTAACTAATAGAAATATGACCTTCCCTGCAAAAAGTATTTTTTTTTGTCATTCAGTATTTGCAAAAAGATTTCTTTGATTAAACATAACATAGAACCACAAAGCCAATTTAGATTCTATTCCAAGGAAACAATAATGAAATGTAAAAAAAAATCTCGTGGATTCTAAAATATCGGTGTCCATACGAATGATTTCAAGAATAATAAAATCCTATAGACGATTTCAACCGTGAATGTTAAGCAATTTATGTATTTTGAGCATGTTTTTGTTACTAAATTATATTTCAATTCTTTAAAGAGCCTTCAACTATATTCTTGAAGCCTTGTTGAACACACAATAATATTTGAACATTATTTGACGAAAACAATGAAAGTGTTTTTTTATTATTATTCAGCTTGCGTTCTCATGCATACTGACATACCAGTTTTACCGTGTTAAGGCTCCCACAGACAGGCGCGACGCGACAGCGCTACACATAGGCGCCGCTCGTCGCGCGACATGCGGTGCCTTTGTGTCGGGCGTCGCTTTGCGCCTTTATAAGGGGTATCGTGTTACCTACCCAGTAACTGGGTTGTGGAGGTCAGATAGGCAGTCGCTCCATGTAAAATATGAATTAATTCATTCAAGTCCACATTTTAAACATTAACTTTTATTAAAACAAAACAAACGTTGTATTAAAAGAAAGAGGGTGTTTGCTTATGACCACACAATAGAAGAGAAAACTTAAATAATTTTCTAATTTTAATATTAAGCGCTGAGTATACGCGATTCAGCGTCACCGACCGACTGGAGACGAGTATACTCGATTCAGCGTCACCAACCCGAGCGTGATGGTTCATTTTTATTCACTGTTTAGAAAGAGCGCAAAGTGTGACTTAGGCCCTTTGGCACAGGATACGGTTTCGTTACGGTACGGCGTATAAACCGCGCCGTAGAAAAAACGTGTCTGTCAACAACCTTCAAAACTCAAAAAATCAATATCAAAATATTTTATTTCACATAAACCAACATGGGCACTTATGATACGTCAGAAGCTAGGTGCACGGTTCCAATTGGTTGTTTCCTATGGAGAAGAGCCGGCAAGAAACTCCACGGTTACTATTTTAAAAATAAGGGGCTTTTACAATGTTACAAATTACAGTGTTGATAATGGGAGGACAGTGTGACTTCCATAGTGGTCCATACAACACGAACGACCGACCTACACACTGCGAATAAACCGTAGTTTTCACGGCAAGAAAAACGCGTGTGTACAACGGGCCTAAAGAAGTTTTCACTTCAAAAATCCATATACCATAGTGATGTTAAGGCTCAATTTACACCGCCGCGGAATGGAATGGACGCGACTTTTTTTTACAAAGCATAATGAACTTTGTCTATAGTGCAACGTACAAACTAGATACGCGCCAAATAACAGGTCGCGCGTCTTCTGGAGAATTCTCGTTGCAAAAAGTCGCTTCGTGTATATTGAGACTAAGGCTCCTACCAACAGGCGTGACAAGCGACGCGGCACAAAGGCACCGCCTGACGCGCGACGAGCTCTGCCTTTGAGTCGCGTGCGATTCGGGTCGCGTAAGGCGCTTGTTTGAAGGAGTCTTTAACCCGCAAACTGAAATCAGCTGTTTTTTTGAAGTCTCGAAAAGGGACGATGTCGCTTAGAGAGACAGTGTAATAAGTGCCATTTTTTCAATTTTGGAACACTGTCTGGAAAAATAAAGAGTGCTCGGCTTTCCACATTATTAACTTTTAAAAGGAGGGTTAACTTCAAGTTTCATCGCTAGGCGACTGTTTTTGAAATAAGGGTAAGCAGTGGTGTTGTTTTATTTCTTTAAATCATTGTTTAAACAATGATTTAAAGAAATAAACCGTGTTTTTTTTCCACCTGTTTAAACAGGTGGAAAAAAAACACGGTACATTTCAAATGAGTTTCTAGTGTAAGGGTGTATGTAGGTAACTTTCATGTTTCTATATTAATTAATATAATTGGTGGCAGCGTTTTAATGAACTATAAATCAATAAATATTGGGTATCAATTGTGTACTATCATACTTTTTTTAAATTGATTTAAAAAAATAAAAATTATGTCTAACTATAGCAGTAGTAACATTTGCATCTGACTGTACGGGCACATTTATTTTTGATGTCTGCCTGATGACCTGATAAATGTCATCAGAAGGCGACTAAGAGCTTGTGTTCAGCGCACTCTAAGATACTTACTTAATTTGAGGATTTTGTAGGAAGTTTTGTGGCCAAGAAACAAATCATGGATATGCTTGGTATTCCTAGTCTTGATTACGATTTTTCGGTGTGAAAAAGCCACAATAAAAAAAACGATTTCTTAAGACCGACGATAGCCAAGTTTTTTTTTGTATTTGTTGTGTTTTTTTATCAGACTTTTATTAAAACTTTGGGTGTGTTCAAAACAAGCCTGTAAACTAATTTACAAACTCGACAGTCGGTGGCGTACAGAAAAGGAAATAAATGCACTACAGCACAACATGAACAAAAAATGCAATGAAAACTAACAGCGCAGGTTAATCCAAGCGTAAAGTTTTTTAATTTTCCGGGGTAAAAAGTACCCTACCCACTGCCTAGCTACGTCACTGTCTGATTTTCATCGAATAGGTATGTTCCGGTAGTTTAGTACTGAAAACGTTATAAACAGACCTACTAACTTTGGCATGTCGGCAAAAATAAAATATTTAAAAGGAACTTCTTGTTTTTATTACGACAATAAACCCATGGTAATTAAATTCGTGTTTACAATATTCAAGATCTAAAAATGTCAAGAAATCTAACAACGCCGTAAATATATTATCTACGTATTAAAATCTAGAAAACTGGTTGCATGAACGCATCAACATGACCTTTTAAAAAAACAAACATAAATAAACGAATGTCAAAAGATGAAAATAATTCAGAATACGTAATTTGACGATTACTTTGTACCTATTGCGGTAAAAGTAAAGAAGTTGCAGTTTTTTTTAAATGTTAAAATAAAAAAAAATCGGAATGAGTAAATAAAAGAATACATTATTATATGCGACAAGGACGTTTTTTGTTTTGTATTCCTTTCTTCCAACTCTATTTTCAATGTCAGGTAAAAATAATAATTTTAATTTTCATATTTTCCCGAAAACAAATCACAACCACAAGTCAGTGGCAAATTAAATATTCAACAATAACAGCATAAAATAACGCCTTTTGTTCAATCACACTAAAACACAAATTTTTCTACCACAAAATAATCTAGTTTAAAAAAAAATACGACGAAAAGAATACCAACCTGTATAGTAAATAAAAATCCTCACACAGTTCACAGATTAAAAATAAAATGATAAAAAACACAGTACAGTCACACGCGTCGTGTTTGCAGCGAACGATGCTTTAGCATTCACAAAATATCGGTCCGCGCCATTCGGCCGACGCGCCTCGACTGCCGCTCGAACCGAACCTTAGCGAAAGAAACAATGATTTGTTTATATCATAATTAACAAAGGTAACTTTATTTACAGTTTTTGAGGTGTTTGAAGCGATGTTACAATACAAGGTCATTGTATGAAGCGCCTCAATTGTTTTTTTACTAATTGGTTTTGTTTGCAGCTTCGAATTTTCAATGTCAATGGGTGTAAGAGGGTTATTTTTGGGTACGACCGCCAAAGTAAGCAGAAGATGTCGAGACAATTAAGTTTTTTCTTCAGTTCGTCTATTTTTACCTAGTTTGGTATCGAAAATGGAAGTATCAAGCGATTTTTATTGTGTAACCTATTAAGGGGACTACTGCACCCTAATTACGTAACACACTATCTATCACAATCTGAATCATTTTGAAGCCTATTGCTAACCCATTGCTTCATATGTTCGAAAGATTTGTCTGCTCAACAACCTATGTAAATAACGCATTGAATGTTGTTAAACTGTCAAAATGAAACACATTCCTACTGTGAGTGTGTTACGTAATTACCCCGCAGGACCTAAACGTAAGTTTTATAATGCCTAAAAGTAAATGATCCACTGCAGTAAACAAAATCAGAAAAATATATGATATTCTTCAGGATATATGCTAGTTAGATAGTGTGTTGAAAACATAATACTTACAACCAATTAGATACGATGGAAAAAAATCACGAAAGTACCTCTAAAAATTTATTTTGACGATTAAAAAACCATACTAATATACATACAATCATTCTTATTTTTTGTCAGATTATTCTACAAGCAACATATTAACGTAATAGTGTTTTAATTTTTTTTCCAATCAATAGTTTTTTTTTTGTAAATAGATAATTGCTTCATATTTCGCAATAAATTACCAGCGTTGTGTCATCGCGCTTCTCTTTCTTTTCTATGCAGTACGAAAGTGACCGCGCTTTAGCTGTTGTCAGCCTCTTAATGAACAAATTCGCACTATTTTTGGAGCTGAAAATACCTCGCGATACGTTTTCTCTTTGATGCATTGTGTTTGGTTTCCATCGTACCGGTCCGACGTTATCAATTGTATGTGTACCGTAGTTCTCTCATTTCTCTTGTTACAACATTGTAGAAAGGACGAATTTATAGTTTTTCTTTTTCTCTGGAAATGGCAACACAATTTGAAACAACATGTTTGTTGCTTGTAGAGTTTATAAGATGCTTACACATACATACATACATAAACTCACGCACTCTCTCCATGGGGTAGGCAGAAACTATAGAACGCCACCTGCTATGGTTTTTACATACTCCATTTGCTTTGTGTACGTTCTAAAATCAGTACCCTAATTACGTAACACACAATCAATCACAATCTGAATCATTTTGAAGCCTATTGCTAATCTATTGCTTCATATCTTTTAGAAATTTGCCTTCTGAACAACGTAAATAACGCAAGGAATGTTGTTGAACTGTCAAAATGAAAGCTATTCCTACTGTTAGTGTGTTACGCTATTACCCCGCTGGTCATACACGCACGCGGGTTGCGAGTACTACGCACCTGACCTTTCTGAAGAACAACACCATTATAGACACTGTTATAATATTATGTTCTTCTAGGGCATCCCCTGCCGGCGTTTCCACTCACGTCCGTCTTCTAATACTCAAATAACCGTCTTTCTAATACAGTCTGCTAAATATTTCCATATCTTCATCACAATTAGCCCCTATAGAGCCACTGTAAAGATAAACCCGTATAAAAATGCAATCTCCGATGGCCCCAAAATAGTCCTTATCTTCGAATATATTGGGGGAACTATATCGGATTTATGCGCCCCTCTTTTTCCCCTTAAGGGGTTATTTGAGCCCCTAACTCCTTTCGGGCCCCTTGAACCTCTATATGTGTTGATAAAATAGATTGGGAAGGAAATTGCAATTTCGCGTGCTAATATACCGGAATAATATTTAGAGTATGTCATTGAGAAATTCATTGATGTCGATGACATCTGCTGGGAATAATAATTAACCAAAATTGTTACATACATAACAACATGTTTTCACCGATGAGGTAGGCAGACGTGTAATTATCAGTTAACTTGTCGCCAGTTATGTAGAAAGTTTCATAATTATTATGATTACTTGACAGAACTGACAGCGACCCTACCAGAGTGTCACTAACCCGCATGCTAATTGCGTAACACACTATCTATCACAATCTGAATCATTTTGAAGGATATTGCTTATCCATTGCTTCATATGTTCGAAAAACTTGTCTGCTCAGCAATGTAAATAACGCGATGAATGTTTCTGAACTGTCAAAATGAAAGCCATTCCCGCTGTTATGTGTTACGCAACTACCCCGCTGCCGCTGGTACTAATCCAGATTCCAACGTGCTACTGAAAACACTAGTTGCCCGACCCAGGATCGAACCAGGTTAGTTTACCACAGCTATGACTTTGATTCAATTATGAAAATAAAAAGAGAAACTAAAAAAAAAAATATGACCTTCATTATTAGAGTCTAAAAGGATATTTTCAGTTACTTGTCCGTCGTCTTGGAAGAAGACTTTTGGCCACAGGACGTGGTGTTCCGTCGCTTCCGCGGGCAAATACCACAGGACAGTACAAGGACAATTAGCTAGTGAAGTGCTACGAACATAGTTTTAAGCAATATTTATTAACACAAGTTTTGGTTTTATTATTTACTAGTTTGTTAATTAGTAATTTGTGTATTTTATCTATGGACCTCAGTTGCCTGACAATAAAATAATTATCATTATAATAAAAAAACACTACAAAATTGATAATTTGAGATTGAAATTTACTCAGATGCAACTCGCACTGATGGGGGAATATTTTTATACCATATTGAGGTATTGCAAAATTCTGATAAGTCAGTAAATGGACACATCAAAGGTGTCTAGGGATCAAGCACGTTTTGTCTAGTTACAAAAAATCTGGTTTTTTAATTACATTTTTTTATAACTCCTATGGATATTTTTTTAGAAAATTTCGTCATTTTAAAAGAGAGTAGTTTTTGAATTTCGACCTAAAGATGAAAATCTTCTGTCAAGTCATATTCCTATGTAAAATTTCTGTCATACTTTTGGGTGGAATCAATGCAAAAGAAAGTTATTATGGAGAGAAGACGTCATTTGAGCCGAGGAGAAATGATCAGCCGTGAGAATGTTGGAAGCTGGTTCTCGGCTACGGATTTCAGAATTGGACGTAGGAATTAGGAATACCTGAGCATTGTTTGTTAGTACAGTCGACCGCATTTCATTGTTGATCGCATACTTTGACGTTCAACTGGCGATGGCGTACCACAGTACCTACAGACTTACAATAGATTTCGATGCCAGCTTTTACTGGTTTTGTTACTACTAACGTGTGGCCTATTGTACGAAACTATCCCAAGTTGAAAACGCACTACTTATCAATTTACAATTTAATCACGTATTTCCCTTGCACAGCACAGAATGATTGACAGCAATTGTATTCAATGGTTGGAAATCACGGAAATATTCAGATTCAGTTATTTCCCATCACACATAACAGTATGCCCGTGTTTCCGGGATAATTATTAATATATCTCCGTCATTTTGAAGCAGTATATAGTTTAGATAGAAGCACGTTTTGATTATTCATGTCAGGATATTGTTAAATTAGGGGGAGTAGAAGTCATCAGGATCGACCGATTTTCATAAGGGGTATTTCATTGCCTGGTTGGGATGGCCACTTTTGCAATTATTTAACTACCACCAGAATATCGGTAAGCGTAATATTATAGGTTCCTGTCCAGTACCCTAATTGCGTAACACACTATCAATCAAAATCTAAATCAATTTGAAGCCTATTACTAATCCATTACTTCATATGTTTGAAAAATTTGTCAGTTCAGCAACGTAAATAACACAATGAATGATAAATGATAAATTAATTCATTTCTGTAAGTAGGTTTGTACAAACACTTTTACACGTCAATCATATTTTTTAAACTAGATGAGGTCGACGTTTCCCATCTGACTACTCTGAGAAGAAAGGCCGAAACAAACTCAGAGGTCACAGTCTCTTTTAAAGTCCAGACATAATCTTGGTTAGATCATGTGAAGACCATGTAGACTGGTATCTGAAATGGTCTTTTGAGAAAAGAACCACACAGATTGAGTGGACCTGTCCAGTCAGTGCACGCATTTGTTAGTAATCGTGAAGCTCAATTCAGGAAGTCAAGACTTAAAGAGCTCAACGATTCGACGAACAACACCATTGAAAGGACATTTGGGTAAGCCACATAAATTACTCAAACTGCCAGATCATGATTAAAATTAACTGAGAAAAAAAAACAATCACCCACATCGTCCTCACATTCATAATAATTAAAATAACATAACGAATAAAGAATAAAGAATGTTGTTGAACTATCAAAATGAAAGCCATTCCTACTGTTAGTGTGTTTCGCAATTACCCCGCTGCGCTGGGTGCATTGGTTGCCTGGAGCCAGGCGATCACTCCATGATATCAAAGCAATATGTGAACACGCAATGATGAATATAAGTGGTACCTAACAAAAATAAAATTGGCTGTGACAGACGGACAGACAGACACACAAGTGATCCTATAAGGGTTCCGTTTTTTCATTCGGACGTACGAAACCCTAATAACGCCTAACATCCTTAAGGGGAGCCTTAAGGATGTTAGGCGCAACGCGACTCTTGTAGAACAATTTCCATGAAGTTTTCATAGAAATTGTTCTACTAAAGTCGTGTCGCGCTGTCGCGTCGCGCCTGTTTTTATTCAGTCTAGGTTCTATTCATAACTTAATTCAGACGAAAATAGTGAAAACTCTTTTATTTCATTAGGTTCTGTGTAAATTTTCAGGCTATTTCCATTTTAAAATTGTACTAAAACCCGGATCGGTCATCAGGACATACCATCCCACGCTACGTTTCCCGATATTCATGATATCAGTAGAGTGAAACCAACCGTGAAGAATATATAAATATTATTACACAGGAACGTATTACGTAAAAAATTGAACTGAGGGTTAAAGTTGAAGAGTCGTATGGAAAGGGCAGTATCTAAAAGTTGTGAATACTCGTATAATACTAGTTTACTTTTTAGCTTGCAAGTTTTAAAAAGTGCAATTAGATATTTACGTTTGTGCAAGTTAGCCGCTTTTTAATTCAGAATTTTTTAGGGTTCCGTACGTCTTAATGAGAAAACGCAACCCATAAAGGGTCACTCGTGTGTCTGTCTGTCTGTCTGTCTGTCCGTCTGTCACAGTCAGTTTGCTCCGAATCTACTGGACTGAATAAGTTGAAATTTGGTACACATATGAATTCCTGTGACCCAAACACGGACGTGTAACGTAAATAAATGAATTTTGAATATGGGGGTCAGTTTTGGGGGGCAAACTATACAATTAAAAACAAACGTTTGCAAATTGTACCGTGTGACATATCAAATGAAAGGGCTTGTTGTGAGAGTCTCAAATATATTTTTCGTATAATTTTAAAATAAACAGCATTGAAGTTATTTAAGCCAAATATGTGAAAATTGATCATCCCTTATCTCCAAAACTACCAAGCTTGATTTTTTTTAGAAAAATACAGAAATTAGTTCTTTACTTACGGATTACACGAAAACCTACAGGAAGTCTATTATGGTCTTAAAATAACATGGTAAATCTTTCAATATTGTGCGTACAAACTTACAATTGCAGTTGGAATGTATGGGAGAACATGTTTTTCAACTACAATGTCAAGTTTGTTCTTGGGATCTGGGGGCACGGTAGTACCTCCGCCAAGACGGGCCAAAATAAAAAAACAGGGGCACTACCTACCTTTTCTCGAAGCGTTTCGTCGTATTTTCATACCCTCATAGCTTCGGCCTGGACAATTTTAGAGAGCTCAAATTCTCAGGATAAAATGTAATTAGCACACTTATAAAGAACACAAAGTTTCATCCTATAGCTTTTATACTTTGGATTTTATAAAACCTAAAATGCCTAACTAATAACTTTTTAACAGTGAAACCGTTATGTAATTCTTTGCAACCAACTTTACATGAAATCTTATGTTTTTGGCGAGTAACATATTCGATGTACGGAACCCTCTCCACGCGAGTTCAACGCGCACTTGTCCGGTTTTTTTAATTAACTTTGCCTGCTTTTTAGAATTTCAAGTTCGATTAGATTTAGGCCCGATTGCACTACAAACAACTAAATGCATTTAACGCTAAAATATTGAAAACATCATTTTGTCTCTGTCATTTTCAAACAATTGACAGAAATAGAATGCTTTATTTATGTTTGGCGTTAAACGCATTTAGTTATTTGCCTAGTCTGGGAACTACCATATACATAGATGAAAATGAAAATCGCTAACAGTTACAGACCGACATTAAGTTATGATAATTATAAGGTAGGTAATAAAATGTAGTACTCGCAACCGGCGTGCGTATATGACCTGATTTATGAACGTAAACGAGGGAAAAGGAGTATGAAAGGATCGTAGCAGGTGGCGTTCTGTAGTTTCTGCCTGCCCCCATAGGAAGAAGGCGTGAGTATGTATGTATGTATATAACAAAATAGAACATTGGTTCAATTAAATTTATTATTATTATTTATTAGTGGTGCAAGTGGGCTTAAAAATGCATTTATGAACTTTTGTGCAAGCTAGTCGTTTCTAAAACCACCTTAGCTAATAGCTTTATTTTTAAAGTAATGGCTTTGAAAATTTTAAGATCACTAAGGTTTAGTAATACGATGCTGGCTACAGTCCTCGATTTCATTTTAATTTTGTCTCATAAACGGAAAATCTTCATTGGTAATCTCTTTTTAATTCCAATTCTCTTGTCGCTAGTCTGCTGGAAGAGATTTCTTAACACTCCTACCTTCTTCTATCTGCATAAGCAGTAGGTACCCTTGCACTTTAATTTTCAATTACCTAACATAACATCACACCTTCAATCTCCGAAGCGCTGGCAGAGGTGTGCGTTTAATTTTCTATTATTTCTTTGTAGTTTCTTTTTGATGAGCGTGAAAACATGTATGCAACTGAATCAACAATTCCACTATTGTGTAACACAGCGGGGTAATTGCGTAACACACTAACAGTAGGAATGGGTTTCATTTTGACAGTTCAACAACATTCATTGCGTTATTTACGTTGTTGAGCTTACAAATTTTCGAACATATGAATCAATGGATTAGCAATAGGCTTCAAAATGATTCAGATTGTGATTGATAGTGTGTTCCGCAATTAGGGTGAAGGTCTATAATAATAATTCTAATAATAATTGCAACCGATAGCATCAATCTATTAAAAACTTGAAATGAATAATGGTTCAACAAGTAGGAGACCTTGAACCTCCAATCAACTTCAGACCGCAATATAAAGTATTATCGAATCGAGAGGCAACCGCGAACCAGGACGTCTACTCCGTAAGCACCCTACCCGTAATTTCGTCCGAAGTTACGGGAGCCTCCTTCTCCGTATCACCTACGGACATAAGATTACTTCGGAGCCCGAACTAAGAATGAATAACACCACGATTTGACAGTTGTCTCTACTCGCGATGTGTTCCTGCCCATTAGAAAAAATTAATTTGTCACTTATTTTGACAGATCAACTACTTTCGGACTGGCCCGTATGTTCGTTGACGGAGATAGAAAGTAGAACCCCTGACACGACGAGCAGACGCGGCGGAGGAGAAAATTTAACTTAGAGATTTTAGATCCGCTATCGATGCACTAATGACATTTGATATAGAAGATAGAAACTATGAAGTATATTAGTTAGACTGATTCAGAAATACGAAACTGATAACTGACACGCGATGCTGTGTCTGCCAAAGAAAATGACATTACAAAAGCCACACAACGCCAATTTTCTTCTTTTTTTTTCTAAACTGTTTTTTCTTGCTTTATTTTCTTTTATTTTTTATTAATAAAAAAAAATATCTCTAGGGGGATTTATGGATGTCCGTAGGTGTGTCCGTGGTATCACAGCGGGGCCTAACAGAATACCAGCGCTGCGGTATTTTTTTTTTAAATATCCCAGCACTATGCTGAGATAGGAGCCTTTTTGGCCTCGCACAGGTCTTTTATTTTTACTTTTAATTTTATTGTTATGTTGTATGTTGTATTATTAGTTTTAAATGCTCCTTTTTTATATTTTTTATAATTAATAAAAAAAAATTGTTTGGTTTTCCTGTGCGTGTCCCAAATAAAATATTTTACTTTCTTTTCTTCTTTTCTAATGACAAAAGCCATTGGCTCCCTAATCGTGAGTGCCAAAACGGTGGGTCATGGTAACCCACCATGGATCATTCTACTCTACATCTTTATGACAAAATACCACTGTGCTCAAAAATATTTACGTCTGTTAAGAGTAGGTACTCGGGCGAGTGGGACCGCTGTCAAACTAGGCCTGCGGTCCCACTCGCCCAATAGTGTTTTATATCGGTCGAGTGGGACCAGAAACCACGTGACGGTGGTGATTATGGCAATATTGTGATTGTAGCAAACAATATCAACTCTGTGTGAAATAACACATGAGAAAAAAGAAATATAACCGTTATTTATTCCATCTTCGTGTTCAGAATGCCAAAGTATTTGACATTCAGATGCGTAACCATGAATTTGTTACAGTAATAATTATCACACATCCAAATATAGATTGTAAACCTTTACAATAGTTGTAAACACAAAACAAAAAAGTGCAGAATTTCCACTCTATGAAGAATTCACCGGACTATAGCCAAGAGGTCTAAAGATTGTCCCACGACATTTTTCCCTTTATTTATAAACGTTGCTTAAAATTAAGTAACAATTAAACATACATTTTTGACGTTTAATTAAACGTCTTTTAACTTTAATCATCGTTTATAAATAAACCCCAGCATCTTTAAATTGAACCACTAATGCAATCATTTTAGACTTCGTCGACAAAGCATAGGATAAAAGTCTCAAGAAGCTCTTAAATAAGGAGATGATCTCCCATTGAAGTTTCCTTTATGGCCGTGTATCATTAAACCTCCTTCGCTCTTATACCCGTTGTAAAGTTTCTTCAATAGTAATGAATTTATATTAAGTTTAGATAAAGCCATCTTATCACCCATCATATGAGGCTTTACGAGTGCAAACTGAGACATCTACTTCTAGCACATCCAGATAGTATAAACTGCGGGGTAATTGCGTAACACACTAACAGTAGGAATGGCTTTCATTTTGACAGTTCAACAACATTCATTGCGTTATTTACATCGTTAAGAAGATTTTTTTTCGAACGTATGAAGCAATGTATTAGCAATAGGCTTTAAATTATTCAAATTGTGATTGATAGTGTGTTACGTAATTAGTTAATTCTTTACTTTTTATCTTATCATTATCGTCCATAAATCGACTTTTCCCGCTGTTGAACATAAGCCTTTCTTTGCTTGTGCAAATCCCCACGGTCGTTATTTTTTATTTTGTTACTGGGTTGGAAATCCTCATGGATGTCCTCCGCCCTGGGGCGGGCGAATGGGTCCGTCAGACTTCTACTGACTAAAACCACCCTGTGTTCCCTCGCACACTTGCACCGGGTCGGGGGGCAACGCAACCCCCGACTGGTGCCTGCCACTGCGGGACCCGTTTGGTGAAGCGGGAGGAGTGAGGTGTTTACTTCCCCCGCGACGTCAAAGAGAGGTGCGCGTGGAACATTACGCGCCACCACCTCGGGTCTTATATGATAGGGGGCAGCGGATCTTCTCGAGTTCGCCGTCCCTGGATCCATTTAGGGGGGCTGGACGAGGGCATTATCTGCCCTCTGCCGACACCCGGTGCGCCTGCTACGGGCCGAGAGAGCACAAATCCCCACGCTCCTGAGCCAGCCTCATCCAGGTTCTTCCCCTGGTTGCAACAATGTCGTCTTCACATCTCGCCTCCGGACTTTTTGTCTACATAAATATTATGCAATTATTTGTGAAACTTCTGAGTGTTCTTGTACAGTGTCACCAGCGTGCATTTGTTTGTCGCAATTTACACTTCTGTGTCAACAATACTACTTATTGATAATGACCTCAGGTAAAGGTTCTTTAGTGTTAAATCAGTTATTTGACACATTTTTACTAAATTGACAAGGTTTTATAGTATTTCGACATTTTATTTTATTACAAAAAGATTAAGTTATTGTTGTTTCATTAGGTTTTACTTGGGTTTGGAGTCATGATGGTAGCTGATTGCTGAATTGTTGATTTCAAGAAATTGACGAAATAAATATTGTGTGTGAAAAGCCTCTTCAGGCATGATATCACTGGGCATGCCAAAATTGCGGCGGTAAGTCCCCTCTTTGAGAAGTGGCTTGAGAGGCGCCACGGCGTCCATCCTCACCTTCCGCCTGACGCAGGTCCTCACCGGACTTGGTTGACTTGGGAGGTTCCTCTTTCGTATAAGGCGGGAGAAAACGCCTGGGTGTTACCAATGTGTGGATCGCCCGGAGGACACGGTGGAGGTCTGCCCGGCTTGGGCGGAGCACCACCATGTCCTCGCGGGGGCGATTGGTGGTGGCGATCTCTCGCGTCCGGCCCTGGTGAAGGCCATGGTACGGAGCGAGAGGGAATGGGAAGCCGTCACCTCTTTCTGCGAAGCAGTAATGCTCGTGAAGGAAGAGGCGGAGCGCGTGAGGGCGAGGCCATCATTGTGTCCTCACGCCCCTAGTATCTGCAGGAGGAGACACCCTGGGCGTCGGGAGTCGATAGCCGATTCCCGGCCACCGTAGACGCGGGCTTGCGGACGGCAAGCAATGGGTAGCTCGCCGTCCGATAAGGACCAGGCCCGGGTCGACGGCGCGTCATGTTCCCCGCGCGCCTCAAAGAGATGTCAGCACACATTGACGGGGTCCGATAGGGCCGATGCCTGCCGGGGTCGCGGATTGTTCGGAAGAGTTACCGTGGCCCTGGCGCACAGGCAACTGAAGGAACACGGGTGGGTTCTCGTTAGTAAGAGTCTGACTCGCCCTCCCGCTCCACCCAGAGCAGGAGAAGTAATTTGATGATTTTCCAACCAAAAAAAAAATGCTTTACATCACGCTTGTAGTCTCCGAAGGGTAGGGCAGCGGTGTACACCCACATTTCTTCAGTTATGTTTAAGTCCCATGTAACAGGGGTCGTGCCTAAAAAAAATAAGTCTATGCGAAACGTCTCTTTTCATACAGAAGAGCAAAACAAAATAAAATTGATTATTACCGCACTTGTTCATTGCGTCTTAGCTGTGTCAATTATTTAATGCTCAATAACTTAAAAAGCATTAAATAATTGGATGGTTGGTGGTTTGGTTGTTTGGTGGTTGATTTGTTTCATTAGATCGGAATGTTCTTTTTTGTTGGTTTTTACTTACTTAAGTAAAAACCAACATAAAAAGCGGGTCCATAACCTCAGAACCAGCACATTATTTTTCTAAATCTACTTTAAACAAGCCACGACCTACACCGCTTTTGTTTGTTCAACAAAACAAACATTACAAGTACAAGGTACCTACAGGTGCACTTTGCTGTGTCATATTGACATCTATATCTATACTAACTTCGGCCCGCGGTTTCGCCCGTGTGTATGTCGGAATTTATCCCACGGGAGCGTGATACCGGGATAAATAAATATAATCCAACCATCCAAATCCATTCAGCCGTTAAAGCGTGAAAGATAACAGACAGATAATAATTGCTAATAATCTTTTCTTTATTTTATTAAACAGGTTTTTATGATTCTAAAAGTCTAACTTGAAAATTATTATACTTATTTCATTTTAAGATTATCACCATTAAATTGAAATACTCTATCGCCGCCATTGACAACGTATTTACCTACTGCAGCGTGACCTTTGCGGTTTAAACCTATTTTTGTTTCTAGTTCGCATGACTGGTTATCTGTTTTTTATTTTTTAAATTTTGATGTAAAAAGGCTCTCATTAGATTATTGGATAAAACAAAATTTTCTGAAAAATATGAATTGAATCCAGTCGTTTATTAATTTTCGTATCTTAATTTTACATTGAGTCAAATAGATTTTGTTGATTACTTTAACTTAATTCCTAATCATGTTTCAAGTTATTATGTTCTTTTATCTGCAGTCAACCAAGTTATATTGTTGAGTCCTGCACAAATGGTGTAAGATATTTTTTTGAATTTGGTATGTACTTTCCCTTATTTGCTCTTTCAGCGGAAGTTTTAGCCTTTTCTCTGGTGTAATACCTTATTTTATTTGTTGTAGGTTTAGAATCTCGGCGAATTCGGATTTTTGTTTGTTACGTTTTCACGCTTAAACGGCTGAACGGATTTGAACGAAATTTGGCACACAGATAGACCATTACCTAGGTAAGGACATAGGCTACTTTTCATCCTAGATCGTAGACGAAGTCGCGGGCAACAGCTAGTATTCAAAGAAAGAAAAGAAATCTCGATGTTTTGTCAACTTGTAAAAACCGTGCGAAGCAGGGGACGCGGGACGGGTCCCTAGTACACGACAATAAACATCTCCAGATGAATATTAATGATATGCATTGAGTTGTTAGCTCGATTGAGGAAAACCATGATGTAATCGACAGCCATCATTATTCTGTAGACCGGTATCAATTAAAACCTCCTACTTGTCTCTTTATGATGGTCATTTAGTACCTGTGTTGATGACAGATAATGTACTAATTAAACTGGTCTATTGGTATTCTCCGATAATATTGCAGTGATAATGTTTTGAAGTTCAGTTCCTAACCTTTGGTAAATTGGAATCGAGAACAGCCGAGTTTGAAGAGAGCAGAAATTTTTGGAAAAATCATCTACTTTTCAATATTTGTAAATATGTGAGCACCATGTATCTATCACATAATTAATTTACCTGTCATTGCTTTATATTTAATTATTTTTGCCTATTGTGGTATAGTAATTTTATTCTAGGTGCATCGTCTTCACATACGTATAATTATATTATTAATGTATATATAATATGCAGATGCAGATAAGTAGGCAGATGTGAGTGGAAACGCCGCGAGGTGACGCCCTAGGAAGACATACTGACCTTATTGGTGATGTTCTTCAGTAAGGTCAGGTGCGTAGTAAGCGCAACCGGCGTGCGTGTATGACCAGATGTATGAACGTAAACGAGGCAAAAGGTGTATGTGTGGATCGTAGCAGGTGGCGTTCTGTAGTTTCTGCCTACCCCCATGGGAAGAAGGCGTGAGTTTATGTATGTATGTACATAATATTGTAAAACATTTTAAAAGAGAAACGGTGGAGTTTCTTGCCCATTCTTCTCCATACGAAACTACCTTTTGGAAGGGGCAACTAGAATCAATTCTATTTTTTTGTAAAATTTGACGTTCAAAAGTGCCTTTTATGTGCCTATTTGAAAGAAATGGTTTGACTTTGACTTTGAGTCCAAGATAATGATAATACCACCTGTATTTATCCCTATCTACAGGGTCAAATTATATTAGCTAGCGAAACTCCGCAGACGTGATGGGTAAGGCCGTCTAAATATGACGAAACAAAGAAAAAAAAAAAACGACCGCAATTGGTGTAGATATTCACTTGAAATATCACTTTAAAAAATCAGTTTTTTTTTGTGTAAACTTCACAGACGTGATTGCATTGGTATCATCGATATTTAAACACGATACAACAAAAAAAAAAACAACTCTTACTTCAGGTAACAACAATACAAGCGGTACCCCTAAAAATAAACATCAAATCTTTTTTATTTTTATTTTATCGAGTTTAAATATGGATACCCATCACGTCTGCGGAGTTTCGCTAGCTGATTTAATTTGACATCAGAGTAGGATGCTCGATCGATGGTCACTGTATCAATAGTATTAGTTATGCAGATGATATGATGTTGCTCAGCCCATCAATAGCTGCGCTCAGAAAGCTGATAGGTGTGTGTCAGGAGTATGCGAGGGTACACGGTCTCCTGTACAATGTACAGAAAAGTGAGCTCTTGGTATTTCAAGCCAGGGGTTGTAAGCTGGGGGATGTGGCACCTGTGCTGCTTAATGCTGTCGCTCTTCGAAAAGTGAGAGAGTTTAAATACCTCGGCCATGTGGTCACCGAGGATTTAAAAGACGATGGGGACACAGAAAGGGAGAGGAGAGCGATGACGGTCCGCTGTAACATGTTGGCACGCAGATTTGCGAGGTGTAATTTAGGGGTAAAGGTCACTCTGTTTAAAGCATTCTGCCAAACTCTCTACACCTGCAATCTGTGGGTCAACTACACGCAGCGGGCCATCAACGATCTCCGAATACAATATAATAACGCGTTCAGGGTGCTGGTGGGGCTCCCACGCTGCTGCAGTGCGTCTGCGATGTTTGCGCACGCGCACACAGACGGCTTTCACACCGTGCTGCGGCGCCACCGCATCGCTTCGCTGATGTTCCGCACGCGTGGGAGCGTCAACACCATCCTGAGCGTGCTCAGCCACAAGCTGGACAGCCCCCTTCTGGGGCACTGGGTTCAAGCACAAGTGCGTGTGCCCGGGGCCCCAGAGGGCGGCAAATACTTAAATTATTTTTAAATGTACTAACATAGTTTTTAAGGCGTTCTACTAACAATATTATGCGCCAAGTATGCCTGAATTAAAAAGATTTAACTTTATTTTATTTATTTATTTTATATTTAGCAGCGTCTGGTTTGTCTTGATTTAATTCCAAAATTATTGGTAAATTGAAAAGGTTTGGGCACACATGTATAGAGAAGGGAGAAAACCACCGTTATTAATTTGTCCTGTTTTGTGAGTGTGGTTAAATAAAATCTTGCATATGTTTTTTCCAGAATTAACTAAGTGAAGAAGCCATTCTCACAGCCTTTGCACCAGTTATTGACCTATAAAACTCTTGCGCAAGTTGTTACCAGCTCTTGCAAGTAACGAAATTGTATTACCGCGGTGATTAGCACCTGGCAATGAGTGAGTGAAATCGATCGGCGTCACGCTCTCGAACAGCGCCCGATGCATCTGTGATCCGGTTCACGGCGTTTCGTTAGCATTGGAGATATCTAAGGAACGTCTACTTTTGGTTCATGATTTTTAAATTTTTTCATTTTCTATTTTGTTAAGTATCTGGTACGCAAAACTACATGTCAAGCTATACATTTCCAGTATAAGCTGACTTCTCAATGTACGAAAAGCCTATACAATGCGAGGTCAGCTAAAACTAGAAATGTATAGCTTGATATATCGTCCTTACCTACTTGTTGAGGCCTACACTGTCCTTCCATGCCTATTAACACTCTAATTTGCAAATATTGTAAAAGCCAATAATTTTTAAAAGAGTAACCGTGGAGTTTCTTGCCGGCTCTTCTCCATAGGAAACGGTCAATTGGAACCGTGCACCTAGCTTCTGACGTTTCATAAGAGCCCATGTAGGTTTAAGTGAAATAAAGTATTTTGATTTTGATTTAAGTATGTTTTTTAGACTCATGATTGGTTCAGTGTCTGAAATCAGAAATCAGTATTTTATTATTTGTCTCTTTTTTTAAATCATAAATCACAACACTATCAATTACAATCTGAATCATTTTGAAGCCTATTTCCAATCCATTGCTTCATATGTTCGAAAAATTTGTGTGCGCAACAACGTAAATAACGCAATGAATGTTGTTGAACTGTCAAAATGAAAGCTATTCCTACTGTTAGTGTGTTACGCAATTACCCCGCTGCCTACTCCATATTCAATTCCTAGCAATGTAGGAACATGACCATGAATTGCCCCAACACCGCAATAACATTACTCTAAGTATTTCGTATTGATAAATCTCAAAAAGGTAACCCGCCAAAACGACATCCTTTTAAGAATTTTACGAGCAATGTGTACGTTCACCTTGGCAATAGTGTCCAAAAAACAAAAAGGTCCAGAAGGCCTGTTAAAGAAAATGTTTCTCGCTATTATTCACAATTATTAAATAGTGTAATAATTATGATTCATATGATAGTAATCCACATTACGCCTGTACTTATTAGGCAGAGACAAGGCAGAGATGTATGAAACACCCACATTTCGGCAGTTATGGTTCCAAGGCTGCCACTAAGAATTTCTAAATGGAATAAAAATCTAATGACTCTTGGCCCAACCGACTTCAAACTCAAAACTCAAACTCAAAGCATTTATTTCAATTAAACCATTTACAGGCACTTTTTAATTGGCAAAGTGTCGGTCAGTTAGTTAGAAAGTTGAAGCTAGTTGCGTATTCCAAAACGTAAATATCTTTGGAGAAGAACGGGCAAGAAACTCCAAGGACACTCTTTTTAAATCAAGATAAATTACAAAATCCTGGGTACATTATTCTTGTTGCTTCCATATGTGAGAACAATGTAAAAAAAAATTAATAAACAATTCAAAATATAAGATTAATAATAAAAATATGCCGTGGCAGTTAAGAGATGACCAGTCTCAACTGACGGCGCCCGTTCACGAACATGACGCGTGGATCAGCACCATCCATTCAGTAGTCAGACTTGCGACTAAGATCAGCGAGGCACTCGCATCATGATTTACCTTACTTTTTTCCAATTATGATCATGTTGGCTCCCAGTCTGGTAAGCTGCATCCGGTTTGCAGCAGGATGCAGCTAAATACCAGTATTTTACATGGAGCGTCTCCTTACAAATTATATCTACCAAACCGCACCGGGCCCGCGTGGTAGATTACAGCCCACTCCCTCTCGAGGCTGATCATACCTGCTTATCTGAACCCCACAACCCAGTTACTGAGGAACACGATACCCTTAAGAAAGACTGGTTGTCAGACTTTCGGGCTGTATTCAGCATAATTTTTCTCCTAGAAGGTATGTGTGTATCTTCTTCTCCTCTTGCATTTTTCTCATCAAGATAGAGATAGGTACGTGTCATTTAAAATGGAAGCCACTCGTTGTGATATAGCTATGCTGAAAACCAAGCTGGTTCATTTACAACCCGTGTCTAGAGTGGGCCTTCTGTCTCTAGAGTGGGCCTTTTGAATAGCGTTGAAAATTGCGAAAGGTACATTTAGTTTTTTTTAAACTTTGTATTTTTCGTATAAAATACATGTAATTTTTGAAGAAAATAAATTTCACGTTCGTCTGAAAAATAGAATCGTACACGTATAATACTTGTTAAATACTGTGTATTTTTCATATTTAGCAATCAAAGGGAAAAATTAATATTAATTGATCAGTCATGTAATGTAATTAAATGATACAAGTCTTATGTACTATACTCAACATCATTATAAATTGACCCTCAAAATACCATTTTATTATAATACTAGCGTTTGCCCGCGGCTTCGCCCACGTGGATGTCAGAAATTATCCCACGGGAACGTACTACCGAGATAAAAAGTGTCCTACGTGTTAATCCAGGTTTTAAACTATCTGTGTTCCAAATTCCATCCAAATCCGTTCATTCGTTTTTGCGTGAAAGAGTAACAAATATCCATCCATCCATCCATCCATCCTCACAAACTTTCACATTTGTAATATTAGTAGGATATTAACGCGAGAAATACACCGTAAAATACATGTAAAAAAAAAAACTTGCGGAAGATTCAACCGAAGATCCGCAAGGCGAGTTTGTATATTTTATTTATTGAAAAATACAGGGCATTTGAAAGATACATGTATTTTACATGTTATTTTCAACGGTACTTCTGAACCCAACTTTACACGTAGAACGAAAGAATCGGCCAGAATGCCAAGTGTTGCCAACTGATGCATGAAAGCAAACTCATTGAGCAACCAGTGTGTTCATTTGTTTGAGCTCATGTCATAACTAGTCTATGGTAATGTGTGAAATGTGCGTAAAAACACGTGTGAAAGACAGTAGAGCATTATTTGTATTGATGAATATACGTTTTATGTGGAGCAAGTATATTCTGTTTATTGGATAAAAGATCTTTAATCTAATACAAATATTTTATTGGAACAAAAACATATTACAATTTTTGTGTACGTTAATACTGCGTTAGTTTAGTAACTGTGTCGCAGTTATTAGCGCCCACATCGTGGAGCGGAAGACAACTGAGTTCCATAACAACAGTTTTGGTTATACTTTTAAGTAGAAACTAGACATAAACATTTAATAACAACAAAACAAGAACTAGATATTTATTAATAATAGTTGTAGCAATATAAGTAGGTGTGTGTGTGTGTGTGTGTGAGTGAGTGTGTGTGTGTGTGTGAGGGAGGGTTTGGAGGTGCGTGCGTCTGCGTGTGTGGGAAAGGTGCGTGTATGTGTATATGTGATGTAGATATGATGAATCTACTGGGACTGCTCTTGAAAAGTTGCCACAGTAGTCTCATACTATTTTTGTAACAGTCAGTAAGCAATTCGAAATTAATAACAAGTTGGTTTCTGCCGGTGACTAGATTAATTTATACCTACCTAATACTAAATCAATGTTTTACGTTTTTTATATAATATAAGTACCTACTTACATATAATTGTTGCGCGTCCTTGTATTTTTTCGTCGATTTTACAAATAAAATTCAGCCAAAAAGGTTTTACAATTCATAAGAACCTCATTTCATTGACAGTCTCTGGCAGTTTGCTAACAAAAAAATATATGTGACGCCATAATGTTTTTTCTTTTTATTTAATTTTTAAGCAGTTGGTTTTCTGGCTGTCATATTTTTCGGGAAAATTGGCCAGTCATAAGAAATGCAACTTTCTTCGTTTTCTTCAACCATAATTTTTTAACCCCCGACGGAAAAAGAGGGGTGTTATAAGTTTAAGGTGTGTATCTGTGTGTTTGCCTGCGGCATTGTAGCTCCAAAACGGTTGACCCGATGTTGTATGTTTCTGTTTTTTTTTTAAGGTGACTTGATTGAGTGTTCTAAGCTAAAAAAAAATAAAAACCTTTTCAGCCGTTTTTAGAGGTTTTTGTTTGTGTCGGGGGTTTGTTTAATTTTAAATCTATGTTATCTATTGAAATTACATCATTTTAATTTATTATGAGTTTGTCTCAACTTACTCTCGATTTATTTTCTAAAGTTGTTGTCCTCACAGAATATAACCTTAAAAAAATCTACACATTGTGTGTGGTGTTCTCGGGTAACAAACAATCCACCATCTTTAGTTGTGCTTATGATACAACATCTATGTATACAAAATCTGCCCAAAATATTCTTTTCGATAGCGAGACTACTATTCAACTGGACAGTTCAAATTCCTACAAAGGGTGCAGCCGCAAACTTTACTATCACAAAATCATCATCAGCTTATATCATCCAAATATATAGCAGCTACAGTACACAGCTTTTTTGTTTTTTGGGTGGGAAATCATCAAATGACTTCTCCCGCTCTGGGCATGGCGGGAGGGCGTGTCAGACTCTTACTGACTAAAACCCACCCGTGTTCCTTTAGTTGCCTGTGCGCCAGGGCCACGGTAACTCTTTCAAACAATCCGCGACCCTGGCAGGCTTCGGCCCTAAAGCCTAAAGCATCGGGCCTAAAGAAATTGTATGTCCAGCTACAGTCCATAAAATCAAAATTTCTTTATTAAGACAACAAAGATCCATAATAATAGTATATAGCCAACGTAATATCTTATACCTAGTCTTAAGTAAGTAACATATTTTTTCCATTTCCTTTTGCACAGACGATCACCAACTAAGGTACAAGTTTCTCACTTGGCCATCCTCTCCACAAAATGCCTGAAAATGGGAGAATTGCAACTCTCTGTCACTGTTTTCAGAATGCTGTTGCTGTTGGCAACAGGGTACTTGTACTGTGGGCTTAGACAAAATCCCTTTTCTGTAAACGTTAACGCCAACGGAAATTCAAATTGTATGGAGTTGACATTTGCTTACCACGTGACATTACGTATCTTTTCCGCAGGTAATGTCATTGCCATACATTTTGACGTTAGCGTCTGGCGTTAACGCTATCAGAAAAGGTTTTGTCTAGGCCTACTGGTACTTGCTACTAATGATGCGATTTTTTTCGAATGATCGCAAGTAAGCCGTCTATTCGATTCTGTGCTAACATCTCCGACGTACTACAGAAACGGGGCAGTCTATAGAGCATTCTGAAAATATTATTATATTGGACGCGCAAGACATCTAGCGACTTTTAGGTGCAGCTGATCGATAGTCCTCCCGTGTACAAACTCTGACAATATGCCTTGGATAGTGTTATCTTGACCTGGTCGGTACAGCGGGAGAATCTGCGTGCCAACGTATTACCCCGGATCGCCATTGCCCTACGCTCCCTCTCAATATTTACATTATCTTTAAGGTCGTCGATAAATATGTGTCCCAGTTATTTAAATGTATTCACTGTTTGTGTTAAAGCCATATCGGGTACATTACTTAGCCTATTCTCAGCCATTTATCTCGATCCCCAACCTCTTTTATCCTGCTGTTACCAGCCACTCGTCGCTCCACTTTCAGAAATACCTACCTGGTTTTTACCCTTACATCATTTAACCCAACGTACTCTGTCAAAGTAATCGATTTTACAATCTATAGCGTTACCAAAAACTGTTTTGAAATCGAATTTTATTATGAATCATAATCGTTTTCGCTTAAAACCATTTCATGGTCTAAACGCGAAAGCGACTAGGACTTAGCGATTATGACTTCTACCCGACTGCTCCACAAAGAGGGTAATGTTTTATAAACATCTACGTCCAAAAACTAAATATAACTGACTTCAAAGTATGCAGCTATATTTGCAGTGAACTCATTAATTGTGTATGAAAAAAGGCCGTTCCGTTTCACCTAATATAGGAACTAAATATCGATTGAATAACACGACTAGGTACTTCACAGTTTTCTTTGTACGGTTAGCATTATAAGTAGGTTTAATAACGTTACAAAGTTAATTATCATAGAAGGTAATTAATTATGCAGGGTCAAAACCCTGCAGACGTGATGGGTATTAATATCTAAAATGATCAAACAAAAACAATTTTTTTTTAGCTTTTTTGGTTCTTCAACCTCAGGTAGTGTATTCACTTGAAATATCAGTCCACAAAATCAGTTTTCTTTGTGTAAACTTCACAGTTTTAAGAAATTGATTAATAAGATGGTATGTACGAGGTTGTGTTGACAAAATACGAGATTTTAGACCATGTCTGTACGAGGACACGTTGTCGGCGACTGGGAACACTGGCAGCGTCGTATGTATGGACAGTCGAGCCTGCTCCCTATCATCATCAGCACGCTCGCTGATGGGGCTGCCGCGCACCCTGCGCACCGGGGGCCTACTCTTTAGTCCACGAAGATACCCGACGAAGATACTCAAGATGCCCGTCCGAAAGTAGATTGGAACTTTAGAGTGACCCGTACACCCGATTAACTAAGTTTTTCGGTCAGGTAAAAACACATCGGGAGTACGGACAACTGTCGCATCGTTGTGTCATTCATTCTTATGTCGGGCCCCAAACTAATTTTATATCCGTAGTTGATACGGAGTAGGAAACGCCCGTAACATCTGCCGAAACATCGGATTTCGTGCTTAGAGAGCGGAACCCCAGAGACGCGCTCTGGTTACGCACCGTTGCATAGAAGCAGTGGACGTTAGCTTCGGTAAACATACCCAAGGCACTACAGTGTCGTGGTAGCCCCATCAGCGCTCTGAAAGCGTTGTTATATTGGACGAGGACGGCTTCCTATGTTTTTGGGTGTGATTCACCCACAGGCTGCACGTTCCTTTTGCTAGGAACAGGCCTTCTCTGTGAGAGGGAGTGGGCCGTAATCCACCACGTAGGCCCGGCGTGGTTGGTTGATATCAAATTCCTATTCCGTTTTGAGAGCAGCGGTGATGAAATAATTTACATAAAGTAAAGTGCCTGCCTGGGTTCGAAACTATGACCTACAACTTGTAAGTCACGGCCATTTCCACTGGGTCATTACTGTTCTCTAGGAGTTCTATGGACGCAAAATACGCCCTTGGACGTAGATATGCGAACACCAGCCCGTCTTACTACCACGACTCGTTCTAGCCTATTGTTTAAAACTTTAAACAATTATCATTTACAGTTGCTGCTGACTCTAGACGCGTGTTTACCCTATATTAGTTAAACAGCTGTCAAGCGAGTGATTATAAATTACTTAGTCGATTTTATTAAGTGATGGATTCGTTGATTACAACATTGTGGAAATGTAAATGTAGACGTGCACTAATCTATATAACTATGACTTTATTATGTTGCTAAAAAAGAATACGAGGCATGCCATTTAGAGCACCAATTTGAGAAACACCCATGCAAATTCGAAAATATTGTATGTAACTGAAGAACAACAAGGCTTCTAAGATAATTATTATTATTACAAGCTTTTATTTAACTTCCAATGTATGTATGTTTGTCCGGGTGAAATCTTGCAAGCTGAAAAAAACCACTTCCTCTTATCCTACGGAGTTGAAATTTCACACCTTGATTCTGTTTCGTAGACAATGCATTTTTATGATGCTGACCTGTGATGAAAAAACCAATGAAAATTTTTAGTAAAAGACCTTTTTAAAAACAAGCTTTTATTGAACTAAAAAGTACTAAATAAAACTTATGTTAACATAAAACTTTAATATTTTCTTAAAAGCTTGAGGCGTGAACGTCCTTCTTACACTTTAAGATAATTATATTTGTCTATAAAAAAATATTACACAACTAACTATATTTACACTAGATACTAAATTAAATGACTAACTGTACAAATAAATACAAAAACTAAAGGACACTTAGATGTCGAAGTACTCGTCCGCATAGCTGTCATCCGGAAACATGCCCAGAAGACTGGCAGCATTAGATAGATAGATAGATAGATTCATTTATTTGCCTGAAATACGCTATTGTACAGATTTTATAAAACATACACTATGTTCTTCATATTTCGCTTACTAAATTCGGCATGCAAATTTTGTAACAATAATAATGATTCTAATTTATTAAATTTAAACAAAATTATTAAATTCCAATGTCAAAAAAAGTAAAAGTACATTGCTACGTTGAATGGCAATTCGAATTCTGTGGCCAAAGATTGAGCGAGCCCTCTGGTTGCGTGAAGCGTCAACCAGAGGACTGTCTGTCAGGCTACCCAAGTCTATAAAAATTTGGAAATCCAAAAGCGTCCGCCTCATAATCTCATTCAATTCTATACAAAATTATATTACTAATTAATATTAAACTACAATGAATTAGACCGTGACTTTTGAAAGGACTTAGTTATCGATAATACTGAAGCGTTTATAAAAGAATGGACTCGATTAGTTAAGTTGTTCGGGAGTTATCGTGACCACGCCAGGATCCATACGTACAGACACACGGACGTCCACAGAATATTTTTTTTAACAGTGTTTGCATTATTTTGTAATAGCAAAATGTTTTTTGAAAATAACATGAGTGTTGAAACTAGTGTTTTTTCTTGACGTTTGTGTGAATATTATTCTAGAAGTGCGATATGAAGTAAATATAAACATTTTTAGCTTAACGAATTACTTGTTCTTTGTAAGGCGAGAGTAGATTACTACCTCACGCGCTTCGCTTATGAGGCGTGCAATTGGGTAGTCTTTATTTGTACATCACCACGATAATTAGCACCATTCGTTTAGGTACCTATGAATCTCTGTTTAGCCTTAGTTTTTCAATTCAACAATTATTTGGGTAAGTACGCCTTTTTAATCACCCATTGATTAATTCGCCACACTTCGTAGTAAATTGCAACTTAATCGATTAGCTCGTTAGTTATCGAATATAATCGAATGCCACGTCGCTATTTATAGCTGCCGTACAAATTACAGGAATGTCAAAAATAATGGGGTTCATTACCTATAAATTTAAATAGGTAATGTTGATTGCAATACTGGACATCAAGTCCAGCACCTAATGGTGACCAATTAATCATAACGGTGAAATATTTGACACCATTTGCGATTAGAGCAACTTTCAGAAGATACCCTCTTAGACCATAATACAATATCCCAGATATGGACGCACAAAAAAAGTCGAACAGATTCTCGCTCATAAAAAACTGTGTCAATCAAGTCGGCCGGCTCGCTGTACCAACAGGCCGTTGTACGCACACATTAGTCGGCCATTAAGGCTCCCGCAGACAGGCGCGACGCGACAGCGCTACACAAAGGTGCTGCTCGTCGCGCGACACGCGGTGCCTTTGTGTCGGGCGTCGCGTCGCGCCAGTATGTACGAGCCTTTACGCGCACAAACGGCAACACTCACGTATAAATATATTCACACATAAACGGGACTCAGTTTTGTTTTAGCGGAGTTCTGTCCGATATTTTTTGTTCATCCATGGGGGTCTACGCCCTAAGCGCCATATCCGTAGTTTCGGTCGAAGCTACGGGCTGCTCCTGCTCGGTTTCTTTACGGAGATAAGATTAGTTCGAGGCCCGAACTAAGAATGAATGACAACACGATTTGACAGCTGTCCCTAATCCCGATGTGACTTTAATCGCCCGAAAAATTTAATTTGTCATGTTTTGAAGTTTCAACTACTTTCGGATGGGCTTGTATCTTCGTTAATAGACTTAAAGAGTAGACCCCATGATCTCAGCCAGCCTATTAATATACACAGTACCCATACAACACAGTTCTCTATCATTATTTATTTAACCCGGGTACTCATAGATACGTATTTAGGTTAATGAACCAAACAAATTAATTTTTCTTTATCTTTTTACCTTTTGAACAACTTGATACTTAACTGAGCCATAATATTTTCATAAGTAAATGAATTGGCAAGGTACCGTCATAATATTATTCTTTTTAAATAGTTCCTTAAGAGATTCGTGGCGACGTATATTGTGAATGGCTCTGACAGCTCTCTTTTGCAAAATAAAAATGGATAAAATAAACCAAACGCGAGGTTTCTAGATCTGTTAACTGTCTTATCTTTATAACAGCATAAGCGGCCTAACTTTGCCGCCCCGCCATAATTTTGACCCATAATCATTTAACTTTCAACCTAACCACAGTCAACAAAAAAGATTTTTCAACTAATATTTTTATTTGCATTAAATAAACTTCCTGTTAGCCAGGCAGTGTATTCAGCGCGCGTTCGGCTGATGGTTTGGAACAGAGTGCCTTATCGAACGATTCGAACGCATTGGTATTCGGAAGTCGAACGAACGAAAACGAATAATCGAATAAACTTGTATATTTGGTTCATTGAAATATGAAAAGCACTAGAGATGATTTATTTTAAAGCTGAAGCTGGGCTGACTGTAAATTTTATAGGAAATGTTAAATAAAATAGTGCTTTATACGCGAATCTTAAAAGCGGGAAACGATCGGGATTGGATTTGATTTGATTTTATTTAGTTTATGTGATTTCTATTAATTTATTTTTGGCAATGTGAGTAATAACAAAAAAAAAACAGGCTAAAATAAATGAGTTTAATTTATTTATTATCTGAGGTTAAACAGTGCTTGTAAAGTATCAGAAATACAATGGATGACCGTTCATTGGCTAATACTCGTAAGGGCTCATTTTGGTTAATTTTGGGACGTTGTATGTATGCTAGTTGCGCAGTAAACTCTGCTTGCGCGATGCAGGATTTTGCGTGACGTCAGTGTGACGCATAGCTCGCATGTGGCAATGTAGATGCCGCTACACCATTATACACCTGCCAATAACTGTAGCACTCTCCTAAATTTGACGTATATCAGTTAAATATAAAGATTCTCTTATACAAGTTACTCCTAATGAAGTCCAGAAAAACAAACAAAAAGGCCGTTAATCGTTGAAAACAAAAATAAATTAAAATACTAGAGCTGCAGTACTCTGCGTGGGTAGTTGAAACTTTTTAATGAAGCCGGCGAATAACTTCTTTATCGTATCGCTGAGATTCCGGTAGATACATTTACGGGAGAACCAAAATTAAGCATACTTTGTAAGGTACTGGGGCACGTATAAAGAAAACTATGATTATTCTGAGCTGAAATTCAGAGGAAAATGTTCCTTATATTTTTCAGTATTTTTCGTCCCGCTGCACTGCAAGGCACAGCCGCCTCTTTTTAATGACATTCTTCCCTATTTTGTGTTAATCCTGTGTGTTCGAGAAGATTATTTATGTCACAAGCCCACTGTCTTCTAAACTCTTTGCGTTTTCAGCAATGTGATAGTTAGGCTGTGGACAGACCGGAGTTAAGACAAGCCTTTAGAATCAGACTAAACGCTATATCTCACCTTCGGTAGAACAAGGGCATAACTGCACTTTTAGTAGTAATTTTACAAGAGAATTATTTTAAGATATTATCGCGCCAAGATAGTAAAAAAAAGCACCAATATGACAAAGGCATTGTTGCCCTCTGGCGGCATTACGCTGATATTGATACGGGTCTCTGTTCCTCCGGATAAGAGGGACTTTTTAACGTACTTTGGCATACTTAAGTAATTTTTCGATTTTGTCAGTTATGCCCGTGTCCTACCAAAGGTGCGATAAGTAAACAATGAACAATGATGACCCAGTGGTAAGTAATCGCCTCGACTTAGCTGTCGTAGGGTCGTGGTTCAAATCCAGACACGCACATCGCATTGTGTAATTTATTTCATAATCATTGCTCTCAAAACGGTGAAGGTAAACATCGGAACCAACCCGCACTGGGCTCGGGACTGGGCGTGGCGGATTATGACCCAATCCCTAACACAGAGAGGAAGTCTTAGTCCCAGCAGTGGGAACGTTACAGGCTGATTATGCTATGTTGATGGCCGCAAAGTATATACGGTTATCTATAAAGTCATGATATTACAGGAGTGTTTTGAACGCAGAACTGTGATGATTAATAGAGGGACAAAGCTATCTTCTATTTCTTTTCTTTTTTATTTAGTAGGACATTACGAAGAATATGGTTAAGGCCAATAATAATTACTACTTAATTTACTATCTATTTATATTTTCAATGACAATGTAATCTAATAAGAAAAGTGATTAAGAATAATTGTGTCATAATGTTCCCAATATATTTATTTGCACACCTCACATGGTTTTAATACAGTGTACCTTATGAACCTTTTGAAACATCCTCTGAACCTGTGTTATGCAAATAAATGATTTGATTTGATTTGTAATATATATTAAATATATTTGTTATTATTTTATCCAAAATACGGTAGATCATATCTTTTATGCATCTTACAAAAAAATAAACTAAATGAGTCAACTGCCATATTATTATATCCGCTTCGACGCGGGGCTTCCTAATTACCTAAGCATATTTAATTTAAATAGTAAAACAGTTATCACAATTTTTTTGTATTTTATATTGTGGATTGCTATAATAAATAAAGGTATGTAATAATTTTCCTTTTTTAACTATTATTTGTAATGCCTGTTTTATATTTGTTACTCAAAATAAGGTAAGTTTAAAAAACCGACATTAAAACGGATATGTGACTGATATCGTTGTTTAGAACAGCACCTAATTACGTAACACACTATCTATCACAATCTGAATCATTTTGAAGCCTATTGCCAATCCATTGCTTCATATGCTCGAAAAATGTGTCTGCTCAACAACGTAAATAACGTAATGAATGTTGTTGAACTGTCAAAATGAAACCCATTTCTACTGTTAGTGTGTTACGTAATTACCCCGCAGGTGAACCCGCCGATTGTCCGACGTATACACGGACAAGTATTATGTCCGTATCTACTTTGTCAGATTGTGAGAAATAGATGTACTTAGTTATCTATATATACGTGATTTAATCTTAGTAAAAATTTAAAATTAAATAGAAAAAGAAATCTTATGATAAAACAAATAATTCTGATTCGATGTATGTAAAAAAGTTAATTTCGTAAAAAATGCAGTTGACTCTTTGTACTTTGCTGCCGTGGTTATGAAAACATTAATAATGTTTTGACAACCGGTAAAATATTCAAAGTTTTTTTACCTCTGATGTATTGTGTGAGCTGTCTAAGGGCCCGTTGTTTGATACATAGTTAAACATGACCAATATTCAATTTAACAATTAGTCACTTGACAAAAGTCAATAGCTGTCAAAGTTGAACTACTCTGCGCACAGTTCACTTTTATAGCAAATTGACAATTTTTTTAACTGTAGTTAGCTTAACCATTTGTCAAACAACATACTTCTGTCATTTTTAACAAATTGTTAGTTTGACTACTGATCAAACAATGGGCCCTAAAGGCACAGAATTAACTTGTTAAGTTGGCCCAATAATTAACTTCCTATTGTGTGATTGCCTAAATTAACCTCCACCCGATGACTTCATGTTTGTACCTACTGACACTGATAGATGGAGGACGCACGCAACGATCTCTGTTGTCACGAAGTGTGCTCGACAGTGTAATACTGTGTACTGATGTGTACACTTCCGTGACTTAAGAGGGCCCTACCCGCTCCGTCTATCGTCAACGCGAGCATGATTGAAAAGCTTTTTGTTTCATCCAACACAATGTTTAAAACAAGAAGCAAGAGTGAGAACGCGATAACATCGAACGAAAATAGGCGCGCGGAAATTTCAAAAACCTTGTTGCAGGAAATACGTGTTTTTGAAAAAGCCTTACAAGTTTTTGGAAAATATGTTGTGTCATTTTGAATCTCCATTACATGTACAAGGTTTTTATGATGATGGTTTCTATACGTTTATAATTCATGAATACATTATGAACGGCCAAAGTTCAGGTAAAAGTTGTGCAAAAAGCAGATTTTTGGAGGCTTATACTGAATTTGTTTCTCCAAATTTTGAATTTTTGCTTGCATAGAAACCTAGATAAAGTACACGAGACACCTATTAATTCAAAAATTTCAATGAAAGATGTGTTACAACGCCATAATCACGTACGAGCGTTTGTATGAAAAGTATCACAGGTTGGCCGCTCTTAAGAGGGCGTACAACGGTACACTAGCGCCACTCCTTTAAAAAAATATTATCTCGTGACTGAGGAGGAATAATAAATAACGGTTCAATAAGGACCCTCGGTAAGTGTGTCTAGAATTTTCTAATACCTTTTATAAATTTTCATATACACGAAGCAACGAAATTCGATCTTAAGAAAAGCTGCTACATTCCTCTAGATCGTATTTTGTTGTTTCGTGTCTCAATATGAAACTTTATAAAAGGTATTAGAAAATTTTAGACACACTTACCGAGGGTCCTTTTGAGCCGTTACTCATAATTCCTTCTCAGTCACGAGATAATATTTTTTTAAAGGAGTGGAGCTAGTGTACCGTTGTACGCCCTCTTAAGACTGAGCTAGCTTTGTTGAAATAATGGTAAAAGTGCCGAAAAGTGGTGGGTGTGGCAATGTTGATCTCACTCGTGTTATTGTGGCATACCTTCACCACGTGCCTTCTAATACCCAATGTCCAAAGAAAAGATAGAGGGTGTGGGGAATGATGTGAAATAAGTACTTACTATGGGACCAGGGGCAAGAAGATTACGATAATGCTTTCTATTATCTACATAACTGGCCAATAAAGGTTTACTATAGACGGACAACTGTGCCCACCCCTTCGGGCGTATTGAAAGAAAGATTTATTTATATTTTTTTTATTCTGCTCGAATAAGACTCACGTTATAGTACTCGTGTGCGCTCTACAATCTAGCAAAAATAATAAATGAGTCCGTTGTTCTAATATCTTACAAGGCCTATGTCACATCTCTACATTACGTTTTGGAATAATATATTGGGGAAATTCCACTGACAAAGAAATTGCATTTAAGGCCCAAAAAATATGTGTGCGTGCTGTGTTTTAACTTAAACCAACTCAAAGCTGTATTCCATCTTTCAAAATATTTAAACTCTTAACATTGCCCTGTATGTACATTTTTGAGACGGCAGTATTTGTCAAATCCAACTTCCATCTGTTTGAAACATTGAGATCTAAACGACGCACACGCAACAAAGAGATATGTGCTAAGCACCACATAGCACTGCTCTTTATACAAAAAGTTTTTTAGGATAGGTACCTAGGATCCATAACAAGATCCCTAGACGAATTAAAGAAATAAACAACATAAGTACACGATTTTAAAAAAGCTTTCCTGACAATATTATATGAAAAAACCTATTATACGGTGAACGAATACCTAATTGATACAATAAAATTACCTTTTTTTATTATTATAATTTATTATTTATTGATTTGACAATTTGCACTAGAATTTATTATTATTGTATTTTATTGGAATGTTTTTATTGTATCGACAATTTGAATTACACATTTTTAATAATGTGTGATATTTGTTTGATAATTTATTATAATCAGCTTGTTTGGTACCAAAATAATATTTGTACGCCGATGACGGCTAGCCATAGCGTTCTTTCATAATTACAACATCTGTACCTAACGTACCTATGTTCAACAAATAAAAAAAAACACGTGTGGCACTCTGGGACTGCCGCCGCGGTAAAGCTATTGCATAGCAATTTTTATCAACTTATGCAATTATAATTATTTATTTATTTTTTATTTATGCTGTATTTTTTTTCTTTGATATTAATTCAAGTACAGTCGTACCATATACATACACGTTAAGCGAACGCTCGGCCGAGCTACATGGTAGGCGGAGTGGCGGGTGTTAAGTTTTATTTTCGTTACGGAATTTCTTGATTCGGTCGCCGCGCTCAAAGCCCGCGATAAAAGCTATGCAATAGCTTAAAAATATTTGTATTTGTATTTATAAAATACACATACTAATACAAAGTAGCCAAAAGCTTAGTATACGACAAATTCGAGTAAATGTAAATCTTAAAAACAAAAAGAAATACTTTTGTATCCATTTGGAATTTCTCAGTAGCAGCCCGGAGTCTGGGTTTGTGCCCGGTTGATGGCAAAAGGGTCGTCCCCTATTACATGGGACAGAAACATAACTGATGAAATGTGGGTGTACTATAGGTACACCTCTGCTTAACCCTTTTGGAAATACAGGCGTGATGTTATGTTATGTGTTTAATAGGACTGTTTCAGAGAATTCGAACAGATTTTGAATGCACGATTTAAATCAGAATTATGGACATGAATGATTTAAACGTGACACAATAATATTATTATGAAATATCAAGTTGATTGTGTTTTATAATTTATCTCATTACCTTTAATTGTACACCAATAAAACAAGGCAGTAAATGTGCAATGATATTTACTCAATTATATTTAAAACTGCACGCCTCTCCATTAAAATTTCAATACAAACATTTGAAATGTGTATGCAATAAGCAGTTGAGGGGCGTGCAATTCTAAACTTGACGATCTCTAAATGTATTAAAAAAAAACCGACTTCCAAAAAAATCACAAAACACGTGAAAAATAACTTTAATTTCGGAAGTCGGTGTCTTTGGTTGTGTATTTTCGTTTTTGGCCACCGACTTCCGAAATTGAATTTATTTTTCACGTTTTTTAGTGTTTTTTTTTGGAAGTCGGTTGTTTTTTTGTAAAAAAGCTTTTATTTTTGACTTTTCTACCCCACACACATTCGTATACCACTACTTGATATGTAAATAACCGTGACAGGAAATTATTATAACATCATCAATATAAACTAAGTGGAAAAAATACGAATTATTAAGGATAACTCAAAAACTACTGGTCAGTATTTGATCAAATTTAAATGGGACTACATGTGAAGCACCAGCTTTCAAATAAAAAAGAATCATCCAAATCGGTTCACTCAGAAAAAAGGCTGGCAGCATTGCCACGTTGTATGGTGATGCTGATTCTTTTGCCAAAAAATATGCCAGCCCCCTGGTCACGCGAAGAGTCGACCAACCGCTTGGCGATGTCTCGAAAAACCAAATGGACACTCAGACCCCGAGGCCCTATAGTTTCAACACCAAACGGCTCGAACATATATATAACTCCTAATAGGATTGACATATTTTTGCTGTTTGAGGTTTTCCGCTCCTGCAGCGGCCGCCCCAGCACAGCCCGACGTTCTAAGAAGATGAGATGGTGCAGCTGTGTTGACACATGTTGCATCCCACACCAAAGGCCTGCTTAACTTCCATGGCATTATGGTAATTCCGTCTGGTCTCTTCCCACCGTCGCGTGCCAAGCCGTTGGGTTCAGCTGGAATCCCGGCTGTGACAAGAGCACGGCGGATGATGTCATTAATGCTGGCGTGCCGTGCTATCCGGCCTGCGCTCTTACTGCAAGATAGGCCATGGTATCCGAGGCAGTCGACAGCTTCACCGCATTGGCAGCGATGTGGAGCCCCGCAAGGAGTGCCTAGACGCAAACATGTAGGGAGCCGGAAAGTGGTGTCACCCAGCATAGTGCCTATGTTGGGTGACGGTAGCGCCTGAAGCCAGAGGCCCGATTCCCATTATATTTTGAATTAATATATTCTTTATTGTGACTCCACGACCATAAGCGGATTTGGATGAAGCACACAGGTAGACCATGACCTGGGATAGGGCATAGGATACTTTTTATTCTGGTAGTAATTTTCCGTTGGATAATTTCCGATCTCCACGCGGGCGAAGACACAGGCAAATTCTAGTCACACATAGATATGAAATAATTATAGTTATTATGTAAACCTTTTTTTATTTATATTTACAGGCGGTACAAGTTCCTGATAGCAAATCACAAGAGTATAGAAGTCGGAGAAAAGGTTCTTTCGTCTTTTAAATTAATTAAATTAAGAACAACTGCCGACAAACTGTTTTGCAGTTTGGCAGACTAGAAATTGTGTTATTGTTGATAAAGATTTTGAATGAATAAAAAATAAGTCTATGAGCTGGTGTGGCACACAAATATCGAGCTTTTTGTAAGCTCAGAGTTTTTCAAATGGGTCAAAACTGTTGTGTGGTCAACCCCTAACTCTTCAGCTATGTCGTAACTACTAATATGCCACTTGCTCCACTTTTTCAAAAATGCCATCGACTTTATCCGTAAAAGGGCAACCAGAGCGAGCTGCAGCTTTGACATTAATATTACCGGACTGAAAATACTTTTACCAACTTTGTGCTACTCTTACTGACACTGCGTTAAGTCCATAAACGTCACATATTTTTTCGCGGCTTGTGTCGTATTTTTTCCTTTTTTGTAATAAAACTTCAAAATGTATCGAATTTGTTCGTTAAATAGATTCACTCATTTTGGCGACACAAAAACTATTGAAAAGTGGCGGGAAATTGTTTTACTTCTTTTTTTTTAAATGTCATCTTTTTAATGGCATCAAAACCAGCCAGATACAAACAGTACAGCCAAAGAGATTTTACTACAACTTGATACTGTATATAAAATACGAAAAAACTTTTCCCTCGACCGATTACGAGTAGCTATCTAAAACTACTCAAAAGTTCTTCTAATCATAGAAACTTCACCAAAAACACACAGAAAGTTTATAAAACTGCAGTCATAGCATGTAAAGGTGAAAGACACAGTCATGGACTTTGTTACATAATAATTATCGTATTATTAAGTCGTTAGACAATGTTTAACACTTAAATACGTGTCAATAGTCTTTGTAAATCTTTTACCTATTGACATAGTGACATGCTGCGTGTGTAGGACAGCGTTGTTATAAGGTGTACATAATATTATCATTAGGTTAATAACTAATGATATTTTGTTATCATAGTACAAAGACTGTAAGGTTGGTATGTCAAGTCGTTTGTCAAATGTTTATTAACATGGAGCCCCGCGGAAGCGGGTCGGACAAAATTTAAAACACAGACGCACTTAGTCTTTTGTAATAATAAAATAAAAACTGCAAATAAAACGTTCAAAACAAGATCACTTTTCAAGCAGTCTGTTGCAGTTGGTGGCAGTTAATTTAGTTCAATTTCAGATTTGATGCCACTAACTGCATCAGACTGCTAGAAAAGCCATCCAGCGGTTAGAATGCGTAAAATAATCTTGAACTCGTGACACTGTGACAGCTAAAGTCTTTATTAGCCAAGAGCCTTGATGAGTATCTGGATAAAGACAGTTAAATCAAGGGTTTGATTCAGAAAGCTGTACGTCTCGTAGGGGTACGGCTCGTATTGTTAGGAGGTTCTCTCTCTGGAGCCTGTGCCCGATACCTGTGGGCTATATTTATAAATGTTTTATAATTTTTATATTCAAATATCTAAGAATGTAATTTATATTTGTATTTATTGAATAAAGGCTCCTGCTAACAGGCGCGACGCAACTCTAGCAGAACAATTTCTATGAAAACTTCGTGGAAATTGTTCTACAAGAGTCGCGTCGCACTGTTGCGTTGCGCTTGTCTGAAAATAATAAATAATTTATTTCAGAATTCAATACCGTTTTTTATTTAATATAGTTGACAGTGGTTTTTTTTTTCATTTCAGTGAAACTCGCCTACCTTGATTGCGTCGACACTTTTCTGGTTGTAGATCTAGGCTTACGGGAGTTGCAGCTGTCAGGAGTAGGGAAGCGGGCTTGTTCGAAAAAATTACCCTGTAGTTGTGTTTTTTGACTGACTATTAAGGGGATGGTGGATGTTTAGCTTTTCGGACACCCACGAATAGCAAGGTAATTGCGTAACACACTAACAGTAGCAATAGCTTTCATTTTAAGAAAATAAAGAAAGAAAGAAGGAAAGAAAATACGTTCATTTGCTGTAAACATGACGCAGAGAAAAACACACAAACACAAAAAAGAACGAGTTGACAGAGATCGATCGATCGATCACAGTTCAACAACATTCATGGCGTTATTTACGTTGTTGAGCAGTCAAATTTTTCGAACATATGATGCAATGGATTAGTAATATCCTTCAAAATGATTCAGATTCAGCGGGGTAATTACGTAACACACTAATAGTAGGAATGGGTTTCATTTTGACAGTTCAACAACATTTATTGCATTATTTACGCTCTTGAGCAGACACATTTTTCGAACATATGAAGCAATGGGTTAGCAATAGGCTTCAAAATGATTCAGATTGTGATAGATAGTGTGTTATGTAATTAGCGTGCTGATCAATAGTATGTTACGCAATTAGGGCGCTGGTGTAGGCCCTTATATACCTATATATTCTTCCGGAGTGTGCTCCGGAATTAAATATTCAACAAAGCATTATTATACAGCACACTATAATAATGCTTTGTTGAATATTTCTACATGTTGCTTATTTTGGTTTCTAACATTAGGTCACCGAACTGATGTTATTGATCTTTTGTTGAGATTGACGTTAGCTTAACAATGTTGCCAATATACTGCTTTGTAGCTGTCAACGTTTGAATGTAAAATGTTTGCATAATATTGGGAAATAATAGGCTGTCTGTTTCTTTTTAACCGAACAAAAAAAAGGAGGAGGTTCTCAAGTCGACGCGTATATTATAGTATGACGACGCATAACTTTTACAAGAATATTTTTTTTAGACGCACAAAATATTTACATATTTATAGAAAGCTAATTCTCTGTTGTATTTCGGAACTTTAGAAATAAGGCTCTTTAAATAGAAATGAACAGACACCTTAGTTACAATGTGGTTACTAACCGATTTAACCGCGCGACGCGACTCTTGTAGAACAATTTCCATGAAGTTTTTATATACATTTTTCTCCTGTTCGCGGGAGCTTTAAAGAAGTGTGCACTTCAAAAGTAAGTGAATGTTACATACATTATAGTGTGTTACTCACATAACTAATTTTTATTTTATTTAATTATTATTTATTTCTGTATCTGTCCGTGACATCACAGCAGCGCGTCCTATCAGAATACCAGCGCTGCGACACTTATTTTTAAATGTCGCAGCATCATGCTGAGATAGGGGCCTTTTGGCCTCGTACAGGACTTTCTGATGTTATTTTCATACTTTGTTTTTAAGAGTGTGTTTAGCTTAGTTTGTAAGAATCCTGTGCGAGTCCCAATAAATGTTTTTTCTTTCTTTCTTTCTTATAAAATATGGCAATATAGTGTTTAACACCATTTTAGTTACAAGTACAATTATGAACAAGACGTAAAGGTAACTCTACTTTAAACAAATGATTTTTGACTTCAACTTGATTGATTATCACGTTAGCCATTAATTATTACTAACCTACTATTTGCGTGGGCGGACAAGATATTTATAGAAAAGACTATGTACCTAGATTATCTTATAGAGGTATGAGGAACAGGGTGTAAAGCTCACTCATACTCTATTGGAAAGGGAAGATCCTCCGACCAGACGGGTGTCGTGTCTGGTGAGCAGCTGCCCGACGTTTGATGTCGGGGCGTTGTATAATGCTAGTTGCGCGGTAAACTCTGCTTGCGCGATGCAGGATTTTGCGTGACGTCGCACGGTGGATCGAAAATCGGCTGTAGAAGACATAGGATCTCGATTTCTTAAATGTTATTTTTTTTGCTGGAAATGACTTCTGCTGATCATTACTATGTACAAAAATGACACCCGAGTTAATTCTGCCCAAAAACGAAGGAAATATATTTTTTTTACGAAAAATTTGTATGAAGCTAGTATGAAAAATCGAATTATCTCCTAAACGGCATGTTTAACCGTAATATCCTTGGAGGTGGTCATAGTGCTAATTATTTATGATTTTTTGGTTGCCGATTTGACGAAAAATTTAATGCCGTTTTTTTTTAAAAAATCGTCAAAATATTTTTATTTATTTTTACATGTAAAACGATCCCTTTTAGTGTCCAAGTTAAAAAGTTCGATATGTTATTAACCCAAATATTAAGAACACACAAAACAAGAAAAATTAAATAAAAAAATTGCTGTTTTTTGACACATTTTTATTAATTTAAATAAAAAAAGATTATCAAACTCTTATTTAAGTAACATATAAAGTTATATTATATACAAAATAATTTAATTTAAGGAATTAATACTAAGCATTTGTAAAATAAAGTAAAATAAATAAAAAAATAGACAAAACTCTGTCATCGAATACATGATGAAAAATCCTGAAGCAGCCGCTAAATTAAATGAAACGCTTAAGAAACCAGCGAAAACAATCATATTTACGTCAGAAAAGGCGCTTGGATTGCTTCTTTCGCTAAAACTCTCAAAGTGGCAATATATTACGTTGCGAGAGGCTGCCATTCGGGAAGGTGCTAAGGATATTTATCCATCTTACTAAAAAGTGCAACAAACTAAGCTTGATTGCTACCCTCCGAAGCAATCAGTGACAGTTACTGATTCATCGGCTAGGATTACACTTCAAGCTTTACTTGATATCACAGTTACAAGAATCCTTCAAAGCCTTTCTAAGGAAGAGCATAACAAGCAGTTGAAGCTGATATCCAAGTGGGGATTTGATGGTGCTTCTAACCAAAGCCGATACAAGAAGAAAATGGAGGGTGAGGAAGATGACTCGAGCATTTTCATGACCTCCTTGGTGCCACTTAAACTGACAGATGGAGACAACATCTTATGGACGAACCCAAAACCATGCTCAGTTTTGTATTGTCGTCCAGTTCAGTTTACTTTTGTAAAGGAGAGTGAAGCAGTTGTCCTTGAGCTGAAAAAACAAATGGATGAAGAAATTGAGGCCCTTATCCCCACAGAGTGCAATAATAATAATAGGGTGACTCATGAACCAATGATGACGATGATCGACGCTAAAGTTTGCACTTACCTTTCTGAAGCTAGATCAAATGCATCGTGCTACCTGTGCTTAGCAAAGCCTACAGGAATGAACCGCTTAGATGCTGTAACATCAAAAATCGTGTGTTCTGACCTGTATGAATTTGGCTTGTCATCCCTACACACCCGTATAAATTGTATGGAATGTCTGTTACACATTGCATACAGGCTCGACTTCAAACGGTGGGCAGCGAGAAGTGATGAGCACAAAGAAATGCTACAGACAAGGAAGAAAATAATTCAAAATAAATTCAAAGATGAGCTCAATCTGTTGATTGATATAGTAAAACAAGGCTCGGGAACCACCAATGACGGGAATACTGCAAGAAAATTCTTTGAGTTTCCTAATAAAACCGCAGCTATAACCGGTTTGGATGAAGACCTCATCAAAAGATTTGCTGTAATTTTACAAGCAATTACATCTGGAGAGCAGGTCGATATAATAAAATTTAGAGATTATGCCCGCAAAACAGCAGAAAAGTACGTATTATTATACGACTGGTACTACATGTCGTCAACCGTTCATAAATTATTAATCCATGGGGCTGACATAATTGAGAAAAATAATATTGTGCCGATTGGGACTCTCTCGGAAGAAGCCTCAGAGTCTCGAAACAAAGATTTTAGGAGGTTTCGAGAACATCATTCGCGGAAAAGAAGCAGGCAGGATTCCAATCAAGACATTTTAAATATGCTTGTTGTTTCTTCGGATCCTTTGCTAAGTGCACAAAGGCCTAAGTTAGATGCCAAGAAAAAGCAGAGCTTTTTTGCTGAAACTCTCGACTTAATTCAATTTCAGGAAACTGAGTTCGAGTTTTTGGATATATCCAATCTGGATGCTGACTCAGAATTGGAGTCTGACAACGAGAGTGATAAGGAAAATTTGTAAAAAAATTATATATGTACTTATTTGTAAATTTGTATTTGAGTCTGTTTGGGTTTTTTTTTTTGTAATATTTAATGATATTTTGTCTTTTTTTTTATTTATTTTACTTTATTTTACAAATGCTTGGTATTAATTCCTTAAATTAAATTATTTTGTATATAATATAACTTTATATCTTACTTAAATAAGAGTTTGATAATCTTTTTTTATTTAAATTAATAAAAATGTGTCAAAAAACAGCAATTTTTTTATTTAATTTTTCTTGTTTTGTGTGTTCTTAATATTTGGGTTAATAACATATCGAACTTTTTAACTTGGACACTAAAAGGGATCGTTTTACATGTAAAAATAAATAAAAATATTTTGACGATTTTTTAAAAAAAAACGGCATTAAATTTTTCGTCAAATCGGCAACCAAAAAATCATAAATAATTAGCACTATGACCACCTCCAAGGATATTACGGTTAAACATGCCGTTTAGGAGATAATTCGATTTTTCATACTAGCTTCATACAAATTTTTCGTAAAAAAAATATATTTCCTTCGTTTTTGGGCAGAATTAACTCGGGTGTCATTTTTGTACATAGTAATGATCAGCAGAAGTCATTTCCAGCAAAAAAAATAACATTTAAGAAATCGAGATCCTATGTCTTCTACAGCCGATTTTCGATCCACCGTGCGTCGGTGTGACCTGTAGCTCGCATGTGGCGATGTAGATACCGCTACAATCTTATCAACAGACATTATAAATATTAATTGGCCCAGAGAGGCCCTATCTGTAAACGAAACGTAAATTGGAACGATTTTTGAATCTACACAATAAATAAAATTGAAGTGTCTGTTTGTAATGTCAAAATAACAGCTTTTTACTAAATGCATATGAAAGTATATACGATACTTAAAACACAAGAAACTATTTTTATTAAAATTTTTGTCTGTCGTTCTGTCAGTCTGTTCCGGCTAATCTCTGAAACGGCTGGACTGATTTTGATGGGACTTTCACAGGCAGCTGATGTTATAAGCAGTAACATATGCTACTTTTTTTTCCGGTAGCAAATTTCCGTGGGATAATTTCCGACGTCCACGCGGACGAAGCCGCCGGCAGCAGCTAGTCGAAAATAAAACTATCCTATAACATTATCTAAGCATTAACATTATTAAATGCACAATAAGGATCACCCATAGACGTGAATAGTCTTAAAACTAAGAAAAGTATGATGTGTGAAACGAGTATTTTCAATTTTAAAGTCGTTCGAATTTTGGAACGACTTTAAAATTGAAAATACAGTGTAAACTCCATTTAACGCAACTCAATTTAACAACAAACTAAAACGTCCCAAAAACGTCGAAATTACATGACTTGGTTGTTGGTTTATCTTGTTGTCCATACAATGATACACTCTATGTAGCTTCACACCCACTCTAAATACAACACCAATACGTCATTATTAAGCAACAAACAGTACTTTCTAAGTTACCGAAATTAATAACAACTGCAGCTGTGTACGTTCTTTTGTTTGTTATGTTGTTGCTTTATTGTCTGGCACGTGTTTATCTCGACTGTGCGCATCTTACGTATCGAAGATTCTAAGAAATTCGTTATTTTGTTTATTGTGATTACCTTGTACGTGTTTACCTCGGTTGCTAGACTGTCGTTAGGTTGTTTTGCATCCAGGGAAGACGGCGGCACAGTGGTCACGTGCTGCCGCGCATAGCGAGGCTCAGGGGAGGTCCCTTTACAGTCTCCCCAGGGATGTGCTTTACAGGCGTTGCACAGGGGGGGTTCCGGAATTGGTCTTTTAAGAGGAACCGGGACCCCCTCTATGTGCTGATGGTGATCACCGGGGTGGTTTTAGTGAGGTAAAAATCCCACACTCCCCGACCTCCATCCCCAGAGGTCGGGTGCCTTTTGAAGGTTTCCCGCCAAAAAAGAAAAAAAAAGGTTGTTTTGCATTGTCTATACGTTATTTGCATTGTCTATACGTTATCATATTCTTAGTTGCTCACAAACTTTCAAACTTATTTATTAATACTTATTATAATTGTAAAAATAATAATGACTTTTCTTCTCAATAACGCCATAAAATGCGCAGTCCCTTAAGTGTTGTTATATAGAGTTTACACTGTACTTGCTAAAATAAATATAAGAAAAATATAAAATATGATATTTAAAATAAACATAACGTAAACACGTTACGTTTATTTCGCGCGTTCGTGCTAAGCCCACATTACATAAATACTGTACCTTTATTCTCCACCAATACAGCGAGTAAAAAATTGCAGGTAAAAAAACCATTGGTAGTATCAACCGAGGACGCCTAGTTTTTTCGTCAAATCACTTGTAATGCCACGGTCAAATTGAGATTTAGGGCACTCTGCGTTTGGACTAGTTTCGAAATGTTGTATGAAAAAGTTTATAACTGTGAAAAGAAACAATACAGTGAACATTTGACAATGCAGATGTTTGTGTGTTCTTGAAAAGAAACTAACCAAATAAATTAAGATTTGAACGTGAATTAAATGTAAAAATAGGTAAATTCAAATTGTAAGTCTGTGAAAGTTTTACGGCCATAGCGTAAAAGTTATAAAAAAATGTGCGTGAGTTGAATTTATTGCTTTTGTTCTTCAAGTCTTGAGAAAACGTTTACTTGAATGAAGTGGGGACAACGTAAATAAAACAAATTGAATATTATAAAGTTAGTAACTTAAATTAGTGGAGAAAATGGAAAACGGCCACCTTCCTTATGCGCTCCTAATATAAAATTTAGCAGGCCCAATATTATAATGGTTGAAAAGGGAAGTACTTAGAACACAGTCATTCTGGTCACTTGATTGCTAAAATTAGTTACGATAGGCATTTTATATCTTCGTTTAAAGTAATTTTTAGGTCCGATAGGGCCGATGCCTGCTGGGGTCGCGGATTGTTCAAAAGAGCTACCATGGACCTGGCGCACAGGCAACTGAAGGAACACGGGTGGGTTTTAGTCAGTAGAAGTTTGACACCTCCTGCTCCGCCCCGAGCGGGAGAAGTCGATTGATCATATCCCAAGAAAACAGGGTTCATAATTATAGTTAAGTAGGTAATATTTAGACTCAAAATGAATCAGCATCAGCATCGCCATACAACGTGGCAATGCTGCCAGCCTTTTGGGCACTTTGTTGACAACGATGCGGACGAATTTTTTGATGCCCTTTGATTCTTTCACCTTCGTTTTTAAATACTTGTACATATAATAATTATTATTACAAGTCTATTAGCTTTTAAGTTATTTAAATATTACCTTGGAAATTGATTGCGGGACTCAATAAAGATTTTTCTTTTTTAGCAAAATCTAGCTACGTTCTTAGCAAACATTACAAAACCTGAGGGGATTCTACGTAGGTCATACGTCAAAAGAATTGAATGAATAAGCTCTTAGATAATTTTCATAACCTCATTACGTAAGCATTTTCATAATACAGCCCTGTTTTGGGGTTATCAAAAAATATTTAATGTCTGATGCTGTCTGATTGTAAATATTTTATGTTTTCGCCTGTTGTTTGAGCAATTCTGAGTGAATTGAATTCGTTCTTTATTTATACTTTTAAATAACAATAGAGATGATTTAGTGAAATAAACTGGTGTCGTACTAAATGGCTATTGTGTGTTCCAATCTTTGTTACTCGTAGATTTTTGTTTACATTCTTGGCAAAAGGGTGTTTGGAAGAATAGCAGTAGTCACGCTCATTTTCTTTGTGTTTACCTTTGCTCTTTTCTTTCTATAATTTCGTACCTATATTATTGGGGCACACCCAAATACTCCGAAATATGTTATTCCGAATTTCGATGTTTCGATTTTCAAAAGTCCGAATTTCATAATACCTAAGAATTATAATGTCTATTATTAAAAATGACGAAATTCATTTTACCGAAAGTCGTAAATGCGATTTGTTTGTTTTCCGATTTTCATACGTTCGAAGAATCAAATGCTCGATGGGTTCTCGGTCCGAAAAACGACATTCCGATTTTCAATACTTCGAATAAACTGCTAAAATTAGGATTCTGATTCAATTACGTATATAAATTCAGAATCTATAAGTAACGTTTAACGTATTTTAAAAACGTCTACTTTGTTATTTTTTGTGTTTTCTTCTTCTCCTTATCGATCTGCGCGGGTACCGTCTACTGTTATTGAATCCTTTGGGTTAGGTTAGGTTAGAACTGTGACCATTAAAACGCGAACGCGAGCGAGCGAAGCGAGCGTGCCGCGGCAGCGCCCATTTCTTTTGAATTCGTACCTTTATCTAATTTCTCTTCCACTAGTTCCAACAAGGCTCCCACTTCAGTGGGCTAATTACGTAACACACTAACAGTAGGAATGGATTTCATTTTGACAGTTCAACAACATTCATTGCGTTATTTACGTTGTTGAGCAGACAAATTTTTCGAACATATGAAGCAACGGATTAGCAATAGGCTTCAAAATTATTCAGATTGTGATGGATAATGTGTTATGTTATTAGGCTGCAGGTTTGCAAAGGTTGTTCTATAGTGCAATTACATTTAGCAGCATTCAATCAATCGATTCATCAATACTATGAGTAAATCAAATAATTTAACATAATACCGCAAACGTATTAATTGATATTCAATATCAATTAATACGTTTGCTGTATTAGTGTTGCCTCTATTCATACAGCTGATGAATTTTACAACCTGATCCAATCCTCAATTATATGCAATATTCCAACCTAAGCCTTGTGAAAATTACGAGCGATTTTGTTGTTTATTACGATACGAACGTCAATATAATATGAAACAAAATACCTAGTATTTAATATTTGTAAAGGCTCCTACAAACAGGCGCGACACGCGACGCGAATCACACGCGACACAAATGCATCGTGCGACAGGCGGTGCCTATGTGTCGCGTTGCTTGTCGCGCCTGTTTGAAGGAGTCTTAACTCCTGTTTTAATAAGTTCGTAGACTAAAAGAAGGCATGTCGTTACCAAAAAAAAGATGTTCCTAGTTTTAGTTGCCAAAATTTCAATTTATTGCGAATGATTACAAAAGTATGTAGGTAAATAATGGTCTTCTAATTTATCTGTTGTTTCTTATTAAAGGCTCCTGCAAACAGGCGTGACACGCGATGCGAATTGCGGGCGACACAAAGGCACCGCTCGTAGCGCGACGAGCGGCGCCTTTGTGTCGCGCTGTCGCGTCGCCCCTGTCTGGGGGAGCCTTAAATCGTACACATGGTAGGTACAGACCAAGAATAATATTAATACTTATTATTATATCATTTAAACACTAGTCAGTGCTGGTATATTATTATTTACAGTTGATACTAAGAAGATTTAGTAAATTGTGGGCGTTTTTGAGACCGTCTTTTGTATTTGACCTTCAAAAACTGAATGAATTATTAAGTTTCCTGTTACAACGAAAACTAAAGATAGAGGTATACCTTATAAGATTGATATTAAGTAATATGTCAGAAAATATTGCCATTTATCTCCCCAAGGACACAATAAGTCTCTGGTAATAGATTATGTAACAACCTCCTTCGACAAACTCGATTCAATTAAGTATGAGTTGTCGATCGATACCTTCTAAAATATGTTCGCAAACAAAACTGACATTACTGAAAGCACTCAGTATGCGGTTCATTACTTATTAATAGCATAGTCCTTCTGTAACTGGATCGTATTTTACAAAGAAAGTTTATTTTTAACTGACTTCAAAAAGGAGGAAGTTCTTAAATGGTTTTCGTGCTCACCAGTTGGCGCCACTGCCAAGTAAGGTCCTGTTGCAGTACTTTTATTTGATGTTTTGGATGTTTAAGTACCCTTATATTCATAGTATGTTTATTTTATTACATTTTAAAACTTCAAATGAATATTTAGATTATAATGTTCCTAAAATTGGCAAGCATGAAGTAGACAAATCTTATTCTTCCTTCGAGTGATACCAAATTAGATCCTAACTTTTACTTAAATCTTAAGCCATAATTAATCAAGAATGGAAGAAACACTACAGCTATTATGAATCATTTGTTAAAATCCGTGTTAAAAAATCCCGCAAACAATGAACGTTCAGTACATATTTTGTCATTTAGAGAACTTACTCTACACTAGCGCCCCTAGCGGCGAACTCAAGCGCGATAGAACTCATTGTCTGTATGTTTTTGTTTTTGTATATTTGTTACGCGATAGTTCTAGCAATTGTGGATCGGTTTCGAAAATTCTTCTCTTAATAGATAGGGTATACTTCAGGGGTGGTCCTCTATAAATTTTATAAACTTTGCTTCGGTAGTTTTTCAGTTAACTTCAATAATATGTATTTTTTCCACTTAGTGTATATTGATTATGTTATAATAACTTTCTGTCACTTTACATAGCAAGTAAGTGTATGTATGTGTGTAGTAAGTATACGAATTTGTGTGGGGTAGGTACCACAACTAAAAACTGAAAATAAAAAAAAAAATTACAAAAATAAAAAACAACCGACTTTCAAAAAAGACACTACAAAGTGAAAAATAATTTTAAGTAATTTCGGAAGTCGGTGGCAAAAAAAAAAACGAAAATACAAAACCAAAGACACCGACTTCCAAAATTACTTAAAGTAATTTATCACTTTGTAGTGTTTCTTTTTGTTTTGGTAATCGATTGTTTTTTAATTTTAACTACTTACCCAGATATCGATTCAATCTCTTGATACCTCTTGAATCACATACTATTAAATAAAACCTAACCTAATAAAACCCGGTCATAGATATATACTTTCTGCTTAGAATCAATCAAAATAATAATTATTATAATAATTTGGAACTTGGGACGTGGGCAGGAAGGCAATAATGTAGCTAGTTAAGTTTTAGTGAGAAATACATAAATGTCATAATATTATTTTTTGTAAAACACTACTTTTGTTAATAATAGTCTGAGCCACCTAAAATTCTAGACTCAAACTGTTTACGATTATAAATAAATTATAAAAACATGTTAATTCCTAAAACAACACAAATGCAGTTTCAGTCTTGACCTTACAACTCTGACAAGCGATGATTTTAGTAAACAGACAATTTGTTTAATGTCAAAAGTCACACATTATCGGTAACAAATTCATATGACGATAAGTCTGCTCAATAATAATACATTGAATAATTACCTATATTTTTTCGGAACGTGGGTCGCTGACTCCTCGACTACATGCGTAGCTTTTGATGCTAAAACGAACCTTATTTCTATAGATGTAAAGGTGTGGTATTCTGTGAAGGATATGGTGTTATAATAATTTTTTGTTGTAGGTATGTAGTATGGGTTAGTAGTTTTGTATGTCTTCCATTGTTTTTGTGTGAGTTTGGCCAGCAAATATTTTATGTATGAGAATCTATTTGTGTCTTGCTTCCATTTAATTGACTACAAATGATAATGAATAATGTAATTGTATATAGGTCTAGGTACGTAACATTGTTTGGAAATTGGGAGCGTTTATTTTAATAAGTCCTTATCTTGTAGCTCGCATGACTAAACGTCCTATCTCATATTTTAACTGATTTGAGTTAGGACAACTACATTTTCTATTCGAGATTCTTTATATTTTCCAGTTTTATTTTTGAGTTAATATGAGATACGTTGCCTTTCAAAATGGTTATATTTTGGGATCCAAATATCATAAAGAAACAATGGTTAGTGAAAAATGTAAAGAATCATAAATAGGCAAATGTAGTTGTCCTAACTCAAATAGGCTAAAAAATGAGATACGACTTTTAGTCATGAGAGCGACGATATGTGGTCACTTGAGTGAGTTTTTATTTGAACAGCAATTCATGTTTCAAATGACTGATCCAATGAACAATCACAAGGAAATAATACCACGATTTTTGAAGTTGGTAATTTATAAAAAAAAAATGGAAATCTGTCTATAAATATTACAATTTAAAGTCGCTTCTCGTGTGTCTCCGTGTGACCACGTTGATCTTTAAATGCGAAACGGTTCCGGATGTGGTTTTCACCATTATTTAGAAAATGATTTCGGAAGGTTTATCTAGATACTACATTATTATTAAACTAACATAATTATAATAAAAACTCAATATTTTATCAAGTTGTAAAACGGTGCAAGCAGAGGCGGGTCGCCAGTTAAACTTGAAGTAGGAAAGCTGGGTGACCCATATATGGCCCTGCTCTTAGTAAGGCCGATTTTCAAAAATCGCTAATATGTTGTGTAATCGCGATTTCGCACTCCTCATACAAAGATCCATCTAAAGGCTCCTGCAAACAGGCGCGACACGCGACGCGAATCGCACTTGACACAAAGGCACTGCTAGTCGCGCGACAGGCGGAGCTTTTGTGTCGCGTCGCGTGTCGCGCCTGTTAATTAATTACTGTTAAGTTATTTATTTACAAGCCGTGCGCCAGATGGGAATTCTCATCGGCAAAAATTACGAACTCCCATACAAAATTTCACTTTTCCGTACGATTTTTCAAATATTTTCTTTCATACAAACCTTGTCCCCTACCCTACCTACCTACTTACCTACCTACCTACCTTACCTACTCTACTTGCCTACCTACTTATCCTACCTATCTACCTACCCTACCTACCTACTCTACCTAGCTACCTACCTAGCTGACCCGCCAGACGTTGTCCTGTCTAAATTTATCCTTTGGGGTTTTCCTATTTTTTTTTTCGTTTAAACCACCCCAGTAAAGAGTTGACTAAAACAAAAAAAAAATATTATTCAAATCGGTCAAGCCGTATCTGAGTTTTAGCGAGACTAACAAACAGCAATTAATTTTTATAAATGTATCAATATATTAGGTTGGGGAAAAAGTCTTTTCACATTATAGTATGTATGAACTTGTAATAGAATCTCTTTGGCTATACTATTTGTAACTGGCTGGTTTTGGTATCATTGAAAGTTTAAATTTTAAGGAACATAATTCCAAATTAAAATTAGGAAAATGTGTGATTTTTATTTGTTTTTCGTACCGTCAAGATGAGTGTATCTAATGAAGAAATTCGATACATTTTAAAATTTTACTACAAAAAAGGTAAAAATGCAACGAAACCCGCGAAAAAAATTTGCGATGTTTATGGACCTAGTGCAGTGTCTGTGAGAGTAGCACAAATTTGGTTTAAGCGTTTTCAATCCGGAAATTTTGATGTCTAAGATGCACGTCGCTCTAGTCGCCCTATTACGGATAAAATGGATGCCATTTTTGAAAAAGTGGAGCAAGATCGGCATATCAGTAGTTACGACGTAGCTGAAGAACTGGGAGTTGACCGCAAAACAGTTTTGGCGCATTTGAAAAAAACTGGGTACACAAAAAAGCTCGATATTTGGGTAACTCACGAGCTCACTGAAAGAAACCTAATGAACCGTGTACTCATTTGTGATTCTTTATTACGACGTAATGAAACCGAACCATTTTTGAAGAAGCTGATAACTGGTGATGAAAAGTGGATCACGTACTACAAGAACGTGCGAAAAAGGTCGTAGTCAAAGGCCGGTTAGGCTTCACAGACTGTGGCGAAACCCGGGTTATCTCGTAACAAGGTGATGCTGTGTGTGTGGTGGGATTGGAAGGGCATTATTCATTATGAGCTGTTACCACCCGGCAGGACCATCGATTCTGAACTCTACTGCGAACAACTGATGAGATTAAAGCAAGAAGTTGAGAGAAAGCGGCCGGAATTAATCAACAGAAGGGGTGTGGTTTTTCATCATGATAACGCTAGACCTCACACATCTTTAGTTACTCAGCAAAAATTAAGAGAGTTTGGCTGGGAGGTATTAATGCATCCGCCGTATAGTCCTGACCTTGCACCTTCAGATTTCCACCTGTTTCGGTCTCTTAAGAATTCTTTAGGCAGTGTCAGGTTAACATCACGAGAGGACTGCCAAAACCACTTGTCGCGGTATTTTTATCAGAAGTCCCAAAATTTCTATAGCAATGGGATCATGTCCCTACCTACAAGATGGCAAAAAGTTATCGAACAAAATGGTACCTACATACTTTAGTTAAATGTAAAAAAACTATTTTAAAAAATGTTTTGAATTTTCTTAAAAAATGCGAAGAAACTTTTTCCCCAACCTATTAATTAGAAAACAAGTACTATTCCTAAGAAGACCAGTAGTTCCTTGTATGGCCAATCAATAAATTAACGGTTGGCCTTGCTAGGGAACAATTGGTCTTAAGAGCGGCCAACCCGTCATGCTTTTCATACAAACGCTCGTACGTGATTATGGCGTTGTAACACATCTTTCAATGAAATTTTTGGACTAATAGGTATCTTGTGCACTTTACCTAGGTTTCTATGCAAGCAAAAAATCTAAATTTGGGGAAACAAATTCAATATAAGCCTCCAAAAATATGCTTTTTTGCACAAATTTTATCTAAACTTTGGTCGTTCATAATGTACTCATTAATTGTAAGAGTAAAGAAAACATCTTCATAAAAACCTCGTACATGTAATGGAGATTCAAAATGACAAACATATTTTCCAAAAACTTGTAAGGCCTTTTCAAAAACACGTATTTTCTCGAACAAGTTTTGTGAAATCTTTACGCGCCAATTTTCGTTCGATGTTATCGCGTTCTCACTCTTGCTTCTTTTTCAAACATTGCGTTGCATGAAACAACAAGCTTTTCAATCATGCTCGCGTTGACGATAGACGGAGCGGGAAGGGCCCTCTTAATAGAAACATGGTCCCAAAACTTTAAATATGAAAGAAGAGAAAGTGAACGTGTACTACAGAGGTACATACGTGTCGGGAAAGGTAAAATTATACTGAATACTCAATATCTTTATTGCTTTACCATAATGTGTAATTAGGTGGTAACTATATAATTGAGATCATTATGGACCGTATAAGGCACAGCAAACGGGTAGGAGTTATGCGTAAGCAATGTACTAATTATCGGTTTAATCATTTTGGCCTTGTAAGGAACGGGCCCCTAGGAAGGCCGATTTGGTGTATTTTTAAAACTTTATTATGTAATTAGAAAAGTTATTTGATTCTTATGATCTGAGGGCCTAGATAAAGTAACAGTCGATTAGCGATGACGCTAGTAGAATAGACAAAAAATGTATGGGGTTGACATAAGCTATAGAAATATCACATGATCATAGGTCAATGAATAGAAATTAGCTAGACAATGTTAACATCATTCGATTCTATGAAACGAATCGACAGCGTCGAACGATTACTTCCATAGAGATGCGTAGCCAAGTGGCACTTTTTGACAAGCGTTATAGCTAGTTTTAGATTCATATGATGGAAACATTAGCGAAAGCGATAGCGATTGTAGAAATAGAATCGCTCCGAAGCGAATGCCATTTGTCATAGCCGTTTCGTTATAATACTCAGGAAAACGTTTTTTCAAACATTATTTTACATGAGTTTTCCTACAGCGTTCTTGGTGATGTTCAGGGAATAATTTTTACGTGAAAATATTAAAAAAGTGTGTGATTTTATTTAAACAAAAGATTATCAAATGTAGTTTAGGTATTACCGAAATCGTTGATTGTTATAACGCTAGTTTTATGTAAAATTAATGAATTATTATATCGGCCATATAACGAGCCCTGTTCCTAGCTAGCTAAGCCATTTGAAAGAGTTTGGTAAAACTAAAATTTGATAGAGATTTATAAGCTCCACAGTAATTGATTTTATTTTTTATGTTAAATAATGAAATAATGTATTAAGGCTCCTACAAACAGGCGCGACACGCGACGTGAATCGCACGAGACGCAGAGGCACCGCTCGCCGCGCGACAGGTGGTGCCTTTGTGTTGCGTCTATTTGAAGGAGCCTTTACTTAATACTTATTTCATTTTATTTTCCGAGTAATTAAAGTAATAAAACGGTTTAGTTGCTATGGCGGCCTTCTATGGTGTGGACCATGACCAGATGGGTGGCCATCTTAGGTACAAACCTTCCATAGAAGCATGTATTTGCATGCAAATTAATAAAGTTACCTTCATATCTGTCACATTCATAAAACCTATTTACCTCGTTGTGATGCTATGATAATAATGTTGTAGAGATGTTATCACAATATTCCTCTCAAGCATAGTCTTTATAATGTTGTATTTACAAAAATACCGATACTCCTCCGTGCCTCGGAAAGCACGTTAAACCGCTGGTCCCAGCTGTCATTCGTGGATCTTTGACAGTCGTTACGGGTAGTCAGAACCCCGAAAGTTTGACAACCAATCTTACCAAGGGGTATCGTACTACCCAGTAACTGGGTTGTGGAGTTCGGATAGGCGGTCGCTCCATGTGAAATACTGACCACTACTTGACCAGACGGAACCCGCAGAGGCGGGCCGGCACCAGTTGGGGGCTGCGTTGAAAAGTGCTTAAGTGCCCCCGTAGACCCCGGTGCAAGTGTGCGAGGAAACACGGGGTGGTTTTAGTCAGTAGAAGTGCGACAGACCCCTCCGCCTGCCTCAGGGCGGAGGACATCCATGAGGATTTCCACCAGGTCACCAAAACAAAAAAGTCATTTAACCCTGTTATTGAATTTTAATCGTAACCCAGGCTATGGTACTGCATTGACGGGGTCCGATAGGGCCGATGCCTGCCGGGGTCGCGGATTGTTCGAAAGAGTTACCGTGGCCCTGGCGCACAGGCAACTGAAGGAACACGGGTGGGTTTTAGTCAGAAAGAGTCTAACACACCCTTCCGCTCCGCCCAGAGTGGGATAGGACATTTGATGATTTTCCACCCAAAAAAAAGGCTATGGTACTGAGGCACCTCATCTTCTACTTACCCTTTTCCCAACTATGTTGGAATCTGCTTCCAGTCTACTTGGATGCAGCTAAATACCAGTATTTTACACGGCGCGACTGACTATCTGACCACCGAAACCAAATTGCTGGGTAGCATGATACCCATTTTTTTTTTTTTTTTTTGGTTGGGAAATCATCAAATGACCTCTCCCGCTTTGGGCGGAGCGGAAGGGCGTGTCAGACTCTTACTGACTAAAACCCACCCGTGTTCCTTCAGTTGCCTGTGCGCCAGGGCCACGGTAACTCTTTCGAACAATCCGCAGCCCCGGCAGGCATCGGTCCTATCGGACCCCGTCAATTTTGCTGACATCTCTTTGAGGCGCGCGTGGAACACGACGCGCCGTCGACCCGGGCCTGTAGCATGATACCCATAGGTATGAGTTTCGGGTTTCTGACTACCCGTAACAATTGTCAAAGATTTACGAGTGACAGTCGGGACCAACTGCTTTCAGTGCTTTCCGAGGCACTGAGGGGTTTCGATATGTGAAGGTGTCACGCATCTATGGACCGATCACGGCACTCGTAGCTTAACGTGACCAACCGACCAGAGTGTGGCTATTATTACTTTAGCTACGAGCATTATTATTGGCACGTCTTCAAGTGATATTCTTAAGAAACTCCTTTTCAGTTTTCTTAAAAGCTTCCTTCCCTATGTGCCTTTGTCTTCGAACAGGATCGGGTTTCTACTGCGTCCTTAAGAAGCATGACCGTCTCGAAAAAGAAATACGGGCTTATAGCCAGTACTGTCTTAGTCAAACACTCTTTAACAGGTAACATTATAGTCTTTCCAAAAGTCTCTGATGAAAATGTAAACAGACCCTGTTCAGATGAAATTCTTACGCAGGCACTCACCAAAAGGAATTAGTAAAACGTTCTCTGTATTCTGCTTTCAACTTAATATCTCCTTACTTTTTCAAAAAATTACTGTCAGAATAACATTATTAAATTGTATCCAAATTTGAAGTTATAAGATTAACATCAAATCAAATCAAATCATTTATTATTGCAAACATGGGTAATTGGTACATAGATGTTTCTTATAAAATATAGTCATCCATATTCTACCGTCTCACGGGCATGCAAATAATCTTTAATTCCAAACTTAGAAATTCCATTGATGCCGACTAAATATAATTGTCAAATGAAAAGCATCTCTATGGTGATTTAAAGGCTCCCACAAACAAGCGCGACGCGACAGCGTGACACAAAGCAACCGCTCGTCGCGCGACACGCGGTGCCTTTGTGTCGCACTGTCGCGTCGCGCCAGTGTATACGAGCCTTAAAATTAGAATTGCGCGCAGTACGAATTTTAATCATTGCGGATAATAATCGCAAATCTGTGAACAATACCAATATACTCGAGTCCGCGTACTGCGGTAAAAAATCGCTTGACAATTCGCTTGAAAGTTTTTTTTCGTTTACCAATTTTGATTTCACAGTTTAAAATTCGAACGATTAAAATCGTAGTGCGCGCTTAGCCTAAGTATTTAAACAATTAAATCAAGTCAGTCAATTTGTAAGTGACACTACAAATTGGCATCCACAGGTGCGTTTTCCGATCCATTTGTTTACATTTTCATCAGATGTTATTGAAACAGCCTACTTAAACCTGTATTTCCCGAAGGGGAAGGCAGAGATGAATTGTAAACAGAGTGGGAAAACTCACAACACTACTCGTACACGACCCTGAGATTGAACCCCACGATCGAGAGTACCGCTTGCGACCACTAGGCACACGCTACTTACATCTATCACGAAAAATGGTATTAAAAAAAAATATAGCATGACACAAAAGGGAGGAGGCCTATATTTGCCACAAAAGGGAGGAGGCCTATATTTGCCACAAAAGGGAGGAGGCCTATACTTGGCACAAAAGGGAGGAGGCCTAAACTTGGCACAAAACGGTGGAGGCCTATACTTGGCACAAAAGAGAAGAGGCCTATACTTGGCACAAATGGGAGGAGGCCTATACTTGGCACAAAAGAGAAGAGGCCTATACTTGGCACAAATGGGAGGAGGCCTATACTTGGCACAAAAGAGAAGAGGCCTATACTTGGCACAAATGGGAGGAGGCCTATACTTGGCACAAAAGGAAAATTCGTATACTTGGCACAAAAGGGAGGAGGCCTATACCTGGCACAAAAGGTAGGAGGCCTATACTTGGCACAAAATTAAGGAGGCATATACTCAGCAGTGGGAGGAACAAGGCTGAAAATTATGATAATGATGAGGAAAATTAATTAAGCAGGTAGTATTAGGAATCCCTATAATTATCTAGGTTAAGTACCTATATTTAATCTTCCAATTTCACAATATGAGAGCCTTCCATCTGGGCACGCGCTATCGTGGCCGACTTGGAGATCTCTAAATAGACTTTAAACCACGTCGGACGGAGCAAAGACAATCTACACAGGTGGGGTTTCATGGACGGCTCAGATCTTAAGTGCGTATACGGCGTCTCCCCAGAGACAATGGTCCACCTTCCATCCAGCGCCGCATGCTTGAGCTCTTGATGATCTTATGACTGCGTCAATGGGCGGTGTTCGCGCAGCTGAATTTTGGGTCAAACATGTTTGAACTTTTTGCCATCGATACGCTACGAAAAGGAAGTTTAGTTTCAAGTATGTAGCATAGATATGTACAAAAAATCATCTTACTAGATGTGTAATGACTGAATGAGGATGTTTCCCGCCCGTGGTACCGCCAGGCACTGGTCGGCAAAAACTGGTGACGTCACATCTTTTGTTTTTATCTAGCGTAGGTAAGTCAGGTGTGTAGTGGAGGACAATGCGGTGAGTTAAGTCGTTTTGAAACTTCAGATATTAAATGGTTTTCTACATCGATTTTGACTGAGTTTCTTTTGTTTATTGAAGGCATGAATCTTCAACACCTTACCTTGTCATAATGTCATGCCCGAACTTTATATATCACTTGCTCCTGCCCGCGTCTTCGTCCGCATAAAATTCTTGTTTTAATATAAAATATATCTTATGACACACGGCAATAGTATACCTATAATATGTGTTTTTTTGGAATCGCATCCGTATGTTCAGAGATGATCTTTTACAAACATGTAAACAAATGATTTGACCTCTTTATACCATTAGTTTTATTAGACTATGAGCGACCGGTGTATTTGGCGATGGCACATGGCCATGGCATTTGGCCATGGTCTTAACGTCATCCCTCTTCAAGAAATTTATATCATCTTTCTCACAATCCATAGATCGTCTCGTTAGTCTACCCACCCCCCAATCTACAACCCCTTTTTCTTTTTGTGTGCCAATCATCAAATGACCTCTCCCGCTCTGGGCGGAGCGGAAGGGCGTGTCAAACTCTTACTGACTAAAACCCACCCGTGTTCCTTCAGTTGCTTGTGCGCCAGGGCCACGGTAATCTACTACCCCCTACTATTATTATTTTTAGTTTTTTTATGTACAAACAACTGTGATTTGAATAATGTGAAGCAATCAATTCATCCTGCATTAACTACCTACTTATTCTTAAACGTTAAACACAAATCATGTTTAACCTTTGGGATATTCATGACCTAAACTGTGGATAATCTCCAATGATTTAGCGTTAAAGTATTGCGACATGCCGCCTGCTTGAGCAGTCACGCGCGTGCGCTTCGGCGGGTACATTTTACTTGATTTTACTTTACAATGATAATGATTTGCTGTTGCACAAAATTTTTACTGTTTTTGGTTTTAAACGAATGTTTTTTTTTTGTCGTGAGGTTTTCATAAAATGCTCATGTTCAGTGGTATCTAGTTTTTGGATGATGATGGCGTTACAAAACCTTTTTGCAAAAAAAAATAACACTAATAAAGTGAAAAATTACTTTAATTTTGGAAGTCGGTGTCTTTGGTTTTGTATTTTCGATTTTTGCAACCGACTTCCGAAATTAAAGTAATTTTTCATTTTTTAGTGTTTTTTTTTTGGAAATCGGTTGCTTTTTTTTAAATGGTTTTATTTTTGTACCTACCCCACACACATTCGTATACCACTACTTGATATTTAAATAACAGTGACAGGAAATTATTAAACCTATTAAGTCGAAAAAATACGCATTATTAAGGATAACTCAAAAACTACTAGTCAGATCTTGATCAAATTTATATGGGACTACATGAGAAGCACCAGCTTTCAAATAAAAGAATCATCAATATCGGTTCACCCAGAAAAAAGTTCTAAGGTAACGACACACAAAAAAAATAATTTTAAAAAATAGTGTCGAATTGAGAACCTCCTTCTTTTTTTAATGTCGGTTAAAAATGTGTGAGATACATGTGAGTACTATGTATAATTGTACATACTATACAGCTACCATTTATTGGGTACGTCTTTGATTTTTTTGCCCGTTCTTCTCCATAATATTAGGATCCTACTACGCTTCGGAATGGGCAAGTAGCTTCATCTTTCTGTCTGACCGACACCTTGACAGTTAAAAAGTGCCTGTAATTGTTTTACATATATACATACATACAAATAAATAAAATTGAAGTGTCTTTTTGTAATGTCAAAATAATAGTTTATTACTATATGCATATGAAAATATATACGGTACTTACACCAAAAAAACAATTCTTACATTTTTTGTATGTCTGTCTGTCTGTTTATTCCGGCTAATCTCCGAAACGGCTGTACTAATTTTGGCGGGACTTCCACTGGCAGATTGCTGATGTTATAAGGAGTAACTTAGAAGCTTTTATTTTAGAAAAATAAAGATATCAAATATATTAATGCACGCGAACGAAGTGGCGGGCAGCAGCAAGTTCCTAATAAATTCTTCAAGTTTGAGTTTGAATGCTTTGTACGTGTTGGGTACTTCTAGCTTGAACTTCCTGGCTAGATGGAGTGGAAGTTTGTAGACCTTCTCCCATTAATTTCTATAAACCGTATTATGATATGCCACAGTGCGATATACAAACTTTAACCGCAGAAACCCACCCGGGTTGCAGGGCTGGCGCGAATAGTTTCGTGACGTCTTAAGCGCAGGCCACACCGCCAGCTAGCGAGCGAGCGAGCAAGCTGGTGCGCGAAACGAGGCGAGGGAAACTATATAAACTAAGCGAGGCTTTGGCGAGCTAAAATAATTCCGATCCAGCCTGTCCCTTGCTGCCCTCTCCCAGCGACGCCCTAAGCCGAGGTTTATACCCCGCAGGGGGTGCTCTTAGCATGATGTCACCTTGTTTATAAGTTTTTTAAGCCCTGGAAGGGGGCCTTAATTTACCAGGGCAACCATAGGCGTGTCGGGTAAAGCAGCCAACAACCTTCTAGGTTTTCCTGCGAGAAGCCACTCACAGCCATCTACGGACGGACGGGCGAGCGGCCGGCGGGCGAGAGAGCGAGCGGAGCGTTCCGTCTCAAACGCAGATCACACTGCCATCGTCAGCTAGCGAGCGAGGGAGCATCCTTTCACCTCTTTTCATACTTCGGTTCACACCACGAACTACAGAGCTAAGCTACGCTAACGAGGTGAACGAACAGCATCGCTGGCATCGTCGGATATTTCGTTCGTATCTTTTGTATCGCTGACGTAGCTTACCTCTGTTGTTCGGGGTGTAAACCGAAGTATGAAAAGAGGTAAAACGATGCTCGCCCGGCTCGCTAGCTGGTGGTGTGGCCTGCGCTTTAATCATTAAAATAATCCACGTGCGTAGCTAAGTAGCATTCTGCCACTCGCTTTTCGCCCCGTGGAAACAAATGACGTGGTGTGTGGCGAGCATCACCGGTCATGTTGAGAGGATGAATGAAGGGCGACTAACAAAAGGTATTTACAAGGCAGATGTGAGTGGAAATGCCGGGAGGGGATGTCCTAGGAAGACATATAGTGAACTTATTGGTTATGTTTTTCAGAAAGGTCAGGTGCGTAGTAATCGCAACCGGCGTGCGTGTATGACCAGCACCATAATTACGTAACACACTATCTATCACAATCTGAATCATTTTGAAGCCTATTGCTAATCCATTGCTTCATATGTTTGAAAAAAAAACTGCTCACCAACGTAAATAACGCAATGAATGTTGTTGAACTGTCAAAATGAAACCCATTCCTACTGTTAGTGTGTTACGTAATTACCCCGCAGATGTATGAACGTAAACGAGGCAAAAGGAGTATGTAAGGATCGTAGCAGGTGGCGTTCTGTAGTTTCTGCTTACCCCCATGGGAAGAAGGCTTGAGTTTATGTATGTATGTATAATCAACGTGCGCAATCGCGTCCCGCGTCCCGTCCGGGATTCGCATCAATGTGGCCAGAGCTTAATAATTTTAACCTTTTTCATCTTAGTTCCTTCGGCATTTTTTATTAGTTTACTTGGTAGCTTTTGGATTTTCCTGACTGCATCACGTTTAATTTTTTTCCATAGCATTCACAAACACATAAAATCTATCAATCACTTTAATAATACGTATACAAAAAATTGTTCACACCAAGTTTTTATGTTTCCTTATTACGTAGAATGGAAGTAAATTAGTTAGCAGCGTGCAAAGTACAGCACAACAAAAAGTAACGATGAATTTGCTTTTTCACGAATAAAGTATACCTATGTAGTTTTTACCGGAGTTACCGACATAGCTTGCAGAGTAAGCAAGCTGAAGTGGCAGTGGGCTGGCCGTGTTTGTCGAAGGACCGATGGCCGGTGGAGCAGACGAGTCCTGGGTCGAGTATCATCAAGCGCAGTGTGGGATGCCCCTCAGCTATATGGATCGACGACCTTAAGAAGGTGGCTGGGACGAACTGGATGCGGAAGACGGAGGACAGGGTGTTGTGGCGCAGCCTGAGAGACATATCGCAGAACACAACTGGCAGTGAACTGCAATAAGATGAGTCGATTGATTGATTGAAGTAGTTTTAGCACTATTGTTATGACTTGTAAGGTGCCCTAGACTTCAAATTGTAAATAAATTGATGGTCACCAAACGACTACCGTAATGGGAACTAATCGAGCAATAAGCCAGGTTTACACGAAGTCAGTGCGCTGGCGGTTATCGTACAGATTTGCCTGGGCTGGCTTTACCGGTGTTGCTTACACAGGGCCAGCCATTTCAAATTTTATCCTCTGGTGTACGCACGTATGTCTCAATAAAAAAAATCCCAGCCAATCCGGTTGTGAAAGAAATGTCTAAAGAACTTAACTGCGTTATTACAAGAGGAGTTGAAAACCCAAACATATGCACTATAGGAGATACGCCAGGGGCTGGCCTGATGAGTTTACACGAGTCCAACCGCTCGTGCGGGGGATGAGGGGAACGCGGGTGTAGGTCACTGACCAGAAAAAAACTTTTTTACAAAAAAAAAAAACAACCGACTTCCAAAAAAAAAACACTTCATAGTGAAAAATAACTTTAATTTCACAAGTCGGTGTCTTTGGATCTGTATTTTAGTTTTTTGCCACCGACTTCTGAAATTAAAGCTATTTTTCACTTTGTAGTGTCTTTTTTAAAGTCGGTTATTTTTTTTTTTTGGAAAAAAGTTCTTTATTGTTCTCTTTTTAGTAGGTCAGTTATTAATTTATCTAAGTTACAATAGCCTAATGTCAACTGCTCATCACCTTTTACAAAATATTCCGATGCAGGGAGTTTAATTGTTGAGGAGTTATCTTCACCATCAGCTCCATTTCACCATATTATGCTTTGTGACGAGCATAAATTGCTTAGCAACTATATTAAACTAATCGAATCGCAACCCGTGAAACACTTATTATTGAGTAGTTCTGGGAGCCACCTCTGGTCTTCATCCTCAGTTCTACTTCACTGAATTGTGCATTCCGCAAGCAAATGCACGAGTTACTATAAAAAATACCCAAATCGCTATAGGTGTGCCTATAAAATTTGAGGATTTCTCTCGATTTCCTTGGGATCCCTTCATCAGATTCTGACTTGGTGCCAATAGGACCACCTCGAGAGCACACTCTTTCAAACAACAAAATATTTTCGAAATCGGTCCTCAATTGACGGAGAAATCGGTGAACATACATTTAAAAAAACATACATACAGCCGAACACATAACCTCCTTCTTTTTGGAAGAAGGTTAAAAATATACGGGCGCTCTATTCATGCTAGCGTACGGGGTTAATACCAAAGCCAGTACTGGCTGCCAGTCTAACTGACGCCTGCGCAGTTTTCGGGTAAACCTGCCTATAGACTCGAAAAAGTAAATTTTCAGAAAACATCCATATCGAATTGATTTACTGCTAATCTTGGACTGTAAACATGACGATGCTAGCCACTATATTTTACACCAGGTGCAATACATTATCTAAGCCCAATCTTTATAGCATTAAAGATTATTTTCGCATGGCAAAACAGCACAATTAACTATGTCTACTACACAATTGAGTAATTAAAAACAAAAACTTGTAATTTGCACTTGGATTGGATTCTTCTAGTCATGTCATATTATTAATATACAAAGAACCAACAACTGTAGCGTCTTCGGTTTTGATTTTGAGACCCAGTCAACTCTCTTTTTAAGTGTGTTTTCAGAACGGGTCGTACGTACACTTATACACGTCAATCATATTTTAAAAACTAGATGAGGTCGGCGTTTCCTATCTGACTACTCTGAGAAGAAAGCCCGAAACAAACTCATAGGTCACAGTCTCTTTTAAAGTCCAGACAAAATCTTGGTGAGATCATGTGAAGACCATGTAGATTTGTGTCTGAAATGGACACTTGATATCTTGTCCAGCGTGTCCTGTTGTCTGCACGTTACAGGAACTGATGTAAAGCTATGGTTTCCTAGAAGAGAGGTGGCCGTGAATTATAACGGCCGTCATGAAAATCGGAAATTTTCACCAGAATTTGACATTAACGTGACAAAAAACGCTCTGTATTTGGACAGCCGTTATTGTGTGACTGTTCACCACTTTCTTAGGAAAGCAACTAATGACGCCAAACTCGTTGCTATATTCTGGGCCGACTCGATTTAGAATACCATCGACACGCTAAATCAAAAATCAAAAATTTAAAATAAAAAATCAAAAATCAAAATTAAAAATCATAAATCAAAATATTTTATTTCACATAAACCCACACAGGCACTTATGAAACGTCAGAAGATAGGTGCACGGTTCCAATTGGTCGTTTCCTATGGAGAAGAGCCGGCAAGAAATGGTTACACTTTAAAAAATAATTGGCTTTCACAATGTTTTTAAATTACAGTGTTAATAGGTATGGGAGGACACTGTAGGCCTGTCAACAAGTAACAGGTACTTAACAAAATAGAAAAAGGTCTATAAATCTACATTCTACAAGTTAGGCCTACAAAGTTCTTGAATTCACAAAATGTAGAAGAATCTATATATAGGGTGACTGGTAATTAATGACCGATACTTAAATATATGATTGTACTCATCATAACAAACAACTTTCCCAAAGAAACGATATTTTTTAATTTACCAAGCGCTTCACCCCAATCACTCCAATAGAATATTGAGTACATAACAAGAATAATACACCAACAGCTGTAATTTAATTTACTTATTAATCTCTTTTTACAAACAAAATTATTCCACTTTTACCATGCATTACTTTTTTCATTCATGTAACATGAGACAGAACGGGGTCAAACGATTAACAGCTAATAGCACGCGCGCGTTCCGTACGGTTGTTAAATTAATGAAAAAAGGATAATGCATGGTAAAAGTGGAATAATTTTGTTCGTAAAAAGGGATTAGTAATTAAATTAAATTACAGCTGATGGTGTATTATTCTTATTATGTACTCAATATTCTATTGGAGTGATTGGGGTCACGCGCCTGGTAAATTTAAAAAAATCGTTTCTTTTGGAAAGTTGTTTGTTATGATGAGTACAATCATGTGTTTAAGTATCGGTCACTAATTACCAGTCACCTTATATAAAAGATAAACAGCTACAGCTTCATGTTAGCGCCTCTCTTCGTATTATTTGACATTTGTGTTTATGATTATATTGTGTATGTCTAATTTTGTTATTGATTATTTCAATGTGCATTTAATTTAATTGTATTGCTGGACATTTTTTATGTAATTCTAATGTGTATGTGTAATTTTGAAATTAAATTAAATTTGTTGTTGATTATTTTAATGTAATGTGTTTTTTTTTATGATTTTATTTTTCTATAATGTAAGGACTATGTCTGAAATAAATAAATTATTATTATTATAAATAAAATAAAAGCCTATTTGATTGCCATTACAACTGTAATAAATATGAATTCAAATCCTGTCTACAAAAGCCATTAGTAAGTAAACTAAGAAGAAGAAGTACTTTTTGGTTTGAGTTTGTTTTTGAGCTTTGGTTTGATTTGCTTACTGTAGGCCATTAAAAGGAACATTTGAACGTCAAAATTTACAAGAAAATAGAATTGATTCTAGTTGCCCCTTCCAAAAGATAGTTTCGTATGGAGAAGAATGGGCAAGAAACTCCGTAGTTACTCTATTAAAATGTTTTACAATATTTTGTATACATTAATTATAATTAATTGGGGTTGAATCCCTCGGGCCGTGGCGTCCGAGTGCTCATGGTCTATTAATGAAATCTCCAAACAGCTGGTGGACACTTCCTCTGACCCAATGGATGGCTTTTACCTTGGCCAGAGGCTAAGCATTGTCATACAACGTGGCAATGCCGCCAGTCTCTTGGGTACATTACCAGTCGACAGCGATGCGGAGGAATTTGTCGACGCCTTATTTAACTTTGTTAATAGTTTTAGTTAAGTTAGAATATTGTATTTTTATTTTATTTATTAATTAGGTATAAGTTGTTATCTATGCATAGTTTATTTAAATTCATAATAAATAATTACAATATAATTATATGTGATGACGATGTAACTAGAATAATTAATGTATTACATGGGTACGTACAAAGTAGTTGCTTATCGAGGGTGTAGTATCAATATCTACAAAAAACATGATTTTACAGGAGGCAAAAAAAACCTTTTATTTCTATAGTTTTTAACATTTGAATAAAAAAATTACTTATATTTAAAAAAAAAAATGTAGGAAGCGCTTGTGATGGTGATAATGATTTCAGACCTTATGTCTTTGCAAATACGAGGTCTTTCATACTTTACCTACCTACGAATATACAATAAAGTGAAAATCACCAAAATGTTAGAAAGAAAGCAAAATTGTTTATTCTGCACAAACAACACGCACAATACAAAAACAAACACGTGTGGCACTCGGGGACTGCCGCGGTAAAGCTATTGCATGGCATTTTTTATCAACTTATGCAATTATAATTATTTTATTTTTTTAATTTATGCAGTATTTTTTTTTTCTTTGATATTAATTCAAGTACAGTCGTACCATATACATACACGTTAAGCGAACGCTCGGCTGAGCTACAGGGTAGGCGGAGTGGGCGGTGTTAGGTTTTATTTTCGTTACGGAATTTCTTGATTCGGTCTCCGCGCTCAAAGCTCGCGATAAAAGCTATGCAATAGCTTAAAAAACTATTGTAGACAAAAAATACATACACTAATAAAAAGCAGCCAAAAGTCACGTACTTAAAACGTTAAGAGTTTGACATTGTTGTCTATATTAGATTGTTAGTTATTAGACATTGATACTTCACCGTAGAAATGTTTATGCAAACCGCAGCGGCGGTAGATACTGTTTTGTCAATTTGTAATGATAATTATGCCAGTCTTTTTCTTTACATAATAACTTGAGATAGTTTAGTTGAGTATCATAAACGGATATCACTTTACTTGCACTATAACATTGAGTTATTTTCAAAACGATTTTGCTCTCAGATTCGTAAAATGTATTACTGTGTTAACACGTTCACTGCGTTAGCAGATATTTGAGAACTGGTGCGTTGGTATCTTAAATTCAGTGCGGGGGCGAAAGAGACAAAGGAAATGTTTAATTTTTGGCTAGCACTTGTACATTGTATGAAAAAACAGGGAAAAAAACACTGAATTTAGGAAAAATATTAATCCGTAAAATTGGGAATGTTGTCTTTGTTGTAGACACAAATTAAAGTTTTTCAAATATTGCCAGTGTTGTCATTATGGCCACACTATGGCAGCGACCTGACAACATGCGTTGTGAAATCAGAACGGATCTGAAATTAATGTGAAACCGTAAATAAAAAAATATTAAATATAATTATAAAAAGATATCGCTGTATTATTAATTCATCTATTACACCTATTTCTAATGTGTTACTAATGGAAACATGTAATAATATCCTATGTAGTCCGATTAATAAAATCTTCTTGGTCTGTGTACTTCCGATTTCCGAACGTTTTATTTTGACATACACTGTCGGAAGTGTCGTCGTCAATCATAAAATATCCCCGTTTTAGGTCATTGAAAGATGACATTAATGTCATTGTCAGCTGTCATTATGTCTCCTTTTTTCTCACAAAAAATGTCAAACATTTTTAATTTTATTTTTGTACTTCTACGATACAAATTAATTCTATAAATCATTGCCTGTTTGTTACATGTTTATGGATACATTCCACAGATTTTCTGGGAATGTACACGTCCTAGCCAAAGTTCCATACAAAAATGAAGCGTCTCCTTTACCGCTGGTGCGGGAGCTGTATCTTAGGAACTAAAAGGCATAGAAAAGAGACAAATATATGTTAGGGATTGTCTCGTCAATTATAACTAGATTTATGTAAAAACTTATACCAGGTCGGTTAGACCTGGCTTCGATAGAACGTATTTTTTTCTTTCAAGTGCGGGTACCAGGTCTATTAAAACTGGTATCAAAAAACTGGTACCGCATTGAAAGTTGGGTTTATTTGCAACAGTGATGTACTCAAAATGAGTTGTGTATTAATAAGGCGGAAAATATTTCTATCTATATCGTGTTTTGACGAGGCGCGTTATAGGCATATAGATTATAAACAGTTTGTATGGTTCATTATTTATTAATTGTTTCCATATTTGACCATCCAAAATGTGTAAATCCGATAATATGCTTCTACGTGCAACAATAATATATTTCTAACATGACATAGAAATATACTAATTCTACCTTAAATTTTACAGTTACAAACGAATAAAAATGAAACGAAGTACGCTCGCTATATACTTTAATGATAGTAAATGTAAATTTTTGTGGAAACTCCAAAGAAAAATGTCCAAATTTTTACATTTGACCTGCCAATACGTGTCCAAATGATATACCAATAATATTGTATTATTTCTATCTATATCTTCACGCCAAATCCCTTGCGGGAAGGCAGAGAGATCCGAGCGCCACATGACACGGTCCTTCCTCTTACACACCTCTTTCGGTTCTATAACATTTACAGCCCTTTTCCTGCACGCTGTTTTTATGACTCGGAAACAGACTGTGTATCGACTAAAATATCGACTTTCTTTAGCACGTCACTAAAATTTTTGTAGTTCTATGCGGTTACCGGATATCGACCAGGCCCTGCAGTCTCGACATAGATAGCGACAAAAATCTGTCGTTAAGTCTAACCGATGCCAAATTTCTTTAATAGATTTTCAACTTTATTTCCAAAGTATAAGGTTGAAAATCTATTAAAGGAACTTGACATCGATACGACTTAGCGACAGATTTTTGTCGCTATCTAATGTCGAGACTGCCGGCCCTGGCAAATTTTTGGCATTATTTTTAACATAAAGAATTATCGGATTTATATACGGCAGCAGGGTTTAGACAAGCAACTAATGTAGATTATATTCATATTTACTTTTTCCAAATTTGACGTGATTTCAGTGAAATATCGAAGTTTTAAATTTTGTAAAATTACTGGGCCTTAAGAGCGCAGGGCCGGCAGTCTCGATATTAGATAGCGACAAAAATCTGCCGCTAAGTCGTATCGATGTCAAATTCCTTTAATAGATTTTCAACTTTATTTCCAAAGATTAAGGTTGAAAATCTATTAAATGAATTTGACACCGACATCGACATTTGACTTAGCGACAGATTTTTGTCGCTATCTAATGTCGAGACTGCAGGGCCTGGTACGTACCGTACCAAAGGTACAAACTGGGTCGATACAATCTAGGCACGTAATTAAAGCAAGCATATATTGAAAGTTTGCTGAGGATCTTCCCGCAGTGAACGTGTTAAACATAACTGGTGAAATGTGGGTGTATTATAGCTACACCTCTGCCTAACCGTTCGGGGATTACAAGGCGTGATGTTATGATACCAATTGTCCTACCAAAAAAAATCCTATGGCACTCAGAAATGATGTGGCTTTTTACCAGTAAAAGAATTTTGTAATCGGGTACGTTCTTCCAAATTTATTATTTAAGAGGGCCCTTTCCGGTCCATATATCGTCAACGCGAGCATGATTGAAAAGCTTGTTGTTTCATCCAACGCAATGTTTGAAAAAGAAGCAAGAGTGAGAACGCGATAACATCGAATGAAAATTCGCGCGCAGAGATTTCACAAAACTTTTTCCAGGAAATACGTGTTTTTGAAAAAGTCTTATTAGGTTTTGGAAAAGATGTTTGTTATTTAGAATTTCCATTACATGTGCGAGGTTTCTATTTAGATTTTTTCTTAACTTTTAAAATTTATGAGTACATTATGAACGCTCAAAGTTCAGGTAAAATTTCTGCAAAAAAGCTGATTTTTGGAGGCTTATATTGATTTTTTTTTTCTCCACATTTTGATTTTATGCTTGTAAAGAAACCTAGATAAAGTGCACAAGATACCTATTAGTTCAAAATTTTCAATGAAAGATGTGTTATAACGCCGTAATCACGTACGAGCCTTTGTATGAAAAATATGACGGGCTGGCCGCTCTTAAGAGGTGCCTAAATAAAAAAATAAAAAGAAGCCTTCATTTCTTCCGACCTTACTTACGTTTTTGGCAATTTGCAGGTCAGTGTCAGGTTGTACGTTGATTCAAATATGATTCGCGACCGTAACAAATATGGCTTTAAAGAATTATAATCATTAAATCAGCAATACAACTCCTTAAGTTAGAATTGCCCTCAAATGTCATAATTTCATGAAATAGTCATTCAATAGGGTAATATGAACTTAGACGGATGTATCGATGATTTTTTTGGTTATCAATTATCAGCTACCAGGTCAGGCTGTCTTGCGACATAGGCCTCCTCTATTTCCCTCCACTTATTCCTGTCCAAAGCAAAAGAAATTACCTGTAACAAAACCACAAACAATGGAAGGAATTCGTTCGAGAGGATTATAGTAGTACCTTCATAATATCACGCCTGTATTACCCGGAATGGGTAGGTAGAAGTAAGTGTTTATTAGATACACACACCCATGTGTAAATTCACATTTCACGAGTTATGTTGAATTCCGGTATTTGTTGGTTCAACAACTTACTCAACTAAACAACTTACTTTGTCCACTTTTAAAATTATGGTTAAAAAACACTTCCTCTCTCCTTAAACATCATCATTACATTTAGTTTCCTTGCTCTTGTTTCATGTTTATTATTGTATATATTATATGTAGATAAGTATAGGTTTTATGTATGTATGTATTTGTTGTATATGTAAATGGTACACCACTGACTACCTGCATTATTGTCTCTCCTTCTCCCTTGAATCCATCCAAAGGTTGTCTGTAAAAGATCGCTTTTAGCGATAAGACCGCCCATTGTGTCACCCTGTGTAAAATGTCTACATTTATATCTGTTATTTTTTATGGTGTACATAATAAAGAGTATTCTATTCTATTCTATTCTATTCTTAAGGGGGAAGCGCCAAGGTAGCCCGCAAAATTCAAATTTTCTTAAGGTGAGTGGGGGCAAGATCGAACGGTTTTTTGATGAGATGAGCAGTGTTGTATTTGAAGTCTTGTAGAACAGTTCATATTAGCTTATGCAAAAAATTTATTTGTATTGAGTAAAGAGCAAAGAGTATATTTTTCTATCATATTGATAACATCCTGTTAAATCTGTTCCAAAGCATTAAAAAAAATTAAATAAAATGATTTTATCACGAGAATGAAACAGGGGGAAGACGAAAGGGTGATGGGGAAAGATCGATATAGTTTCTAAAATCGTTCAAATGATTATCAGACGCTGTTGGTCGTCACTAGTCTATAATTTGAAGTGCGATAAAAACTGAGAACTGCCTGTAGTGTCAAAATACCTTTAGTTAATAAAGATATAATATTTTTGTATGTTTTTATATTTCAATCTTACCCCAACCGGGGGAGATTGACATAGAGGTTCTCAAACTTTCCACTTTAATTGCTTAAGGTTATACTGAAAATAAAACATCGCTATCAATCACATATATATTTTTATTTTACTCTATCCTAATACCAAGATATTACAAAACAGAGAGTTTGAAGAGTAGCAATAGGTATATTGTAATGTTTTGCCGCGCCGTATAATGTCAATTCCTTCCGTTTTACTTACTTTATGGTGTTAGCAACATCGTCATGAGTGTAGGAAATTGCGCGTAGAGGTTTCCGGACGTAGTTACGTGACATGGTGATTCTGAATTGGCAAAATGCATATATTGAATAGTCATTCGGTAGTCCTAAGTTGGTATTTATAATAATAATATTTGTAAGTACTTCTAGATATAAATGGCCGAATTTGTCTCGCTGACAGTTTATTACTGTGCATCCGTTATATTGGCTGAAACAAAGCAATAATTTTATTCTAATTAAATATTTCAAAGACAGTATGTAATCACTAATCACTTATACACAAAATTAATTAATTCAAAATTTGCACAACCGATATTCTATATGAACATCATAAAATCATAAAATGGTAGGTACCTATTATTTTATTTTGTATACTTATCTTATCACAACAGTTTGAGAACATCTGTCTATTAGTATGACTTTTGAAAACGGGGTAAGGTCGAAACTTTTATATGTTCTTCTTACCCCGTCAAATATTGGTGGGTAAAGATGGAAAATTGAAATAAATCCTAAAATACGAAAAATATCCATATTTGGATGTAATGACACAACTAAGATTTAAAAATAATGAGTAGATATTCCAATAAAACATTCGTACCCACCTCGAAAGTAAAGTTACAGGACACGGGGTAAGATTAAAACACTCGATTAATTTGCGTAAAAGTCACTGCGCAGACATTTGCATTTTTCACACAACCATTTACTCAAAGCGGCAAACGCTGACTGAGATGTGCGACGTAACAAAATGGCGATCTTAATAATGTTGCCATCACTGCAAAAACTGCATTAAGTCTGGCGTTATGGACAACTTTTTGTGTTACCCCGTTTTTCATCTTCCCCCCACTCACCTTACGTTTTTTGCAATTTGGAGGTCAGTGTTAGGTTGTTTGTTGAACAAAATATTTATATTTATTTCACATAAAAAAAAAAAAAGTATGATTCGCGATCGTTAAAAGTATGTATTCACAGAATTATAATCATTAAAATCATCAATACAACCCTCTAAGGGGATTATATGAATTGACCACTGACCTGCAAATTGCAAAATACGTAAGAAAATTTGAATGTCGTGAGACACCCCGCTTCCGTTTCGGTATGAATATATTGTAAAACTTACATCTTGTACCTGGGACTTAAACATAACGGGCGTACGGGTGTACTATAGGTACCTACACCTCTGCCTTGCCCGTCGAGGAATACAGGCGTGATGCTATTTCAATGTTAAATGTCATGATTATTATTGACATTTATGATTATTATTTTTCTTATTATATTGACATTTATTTAATTAAATAATACAATTTGAATGGGATTATCTGTTTAATGACTGCATGATTATGATCTACAATTAACTTAAATAAAATATGTTACTTTATTTTATATTAGCACGCCGAAATAAAAGGCAGAATAGGAGAACAATTTTGTACATTTTACCAACCTTCTATACCTTATTTATGTAACTAAATGTTTTTTTTTATTTTATTTCTTGTAGGTAAGTATCTCAGAACAAACCAGTTAGAAAAGACTTATAGCCCTGTTCTTTTAATCAGTTATGCGACATTCTTTGTCTAAGTATTTATTTGATCTAGTTACGATATATCGATCAAGGATGATTTTAGATTCAATGTAGGTATCTACAGTGTTAACTAATTTCAGTTTGAACCTCACTAAAGTGTCTGCTACAGTCCAACCAAAAACGATTTTTTTTTTGTCCGAATACGAAAATGAAATTCGGACTGATTTGCGTTTTTAGCCGAAAACAGAAAACAAAATGAAAATATCCGTTTTTTTTGTTACTTGGCGATAGATTTTTCTTTGGTAAAAGTAAAGAAACACAGTGTCAAGGCTCCCACAGACAGGCGCGACGCGACAGCGCTACACAAAGGCGCCGCTCGTCACGCGACACGCGGTGCCTTTGTGTCGGGCGTCGCGTCGCGCCAGTGTGTACGAGCCTTTATTCTTTTAATCAATATTTTTTTTTATCAAATACATAATTATTAAGGGCCACTTTCGATATTTTTTATTTGTCCGTAGAAAATGAAAATCGCCGAAATTTTATATACTCGTATATCCGCTGAATATTGCCTAAAACTGAAAATTAATTCTGTCGGACTCTAGTGAGCACACATGACCGGAAACAGAATTCATTTGTTTTTAAAGTAAATCATCGCGGAAGATCCACACTTCGACATCCTTCCATTTTCAAAGTTATATTAAATCACATAATAGTTCTTTTGTTTTCACTGACATACCAAGGAACACTAATTAAAAAGTGACTCATTACTAAAGGCACTCTACCAATGCAGGAGACTTACCTACCTATAAAAATGTGCATAAAACTGCCTGTAAGTACCTATATAAATACTTTTTAACAAAAAAACAACCGACTTCCAAAAAAAACACTAAAAATAACTTTAATATCGGAAGTCGGTGGCCAAAAAGGAAAATGGACAACCAAAGACATCGACTTCCGAAATTAAAGATATTTTTCAGGTCTTTTTGTGTTTTTTTTGGAAGTCGGTTGTGTTTTGTGAAACGTTTTTATTTTTCACTTTTTAGTTGTAGTACCTACCCCACATACATTCGTATACCACTACTTGATATGTAAATAACCGTGACAGGAAATTATTATAACATCATCAATATAAACTAAGTGGAAAAAATACGCATTATTAAGGATAACTCAAAAACTACTGGTCAGTACTTGATCAAATTTAAATAGAACCACATGTGGAGCACCCGCTTTCAAATAAAAAAAGAATCATCCAAATCGGTTCACCCAAAAAATAGTACCGAGCTAACAAACATTTAAAAAAAAAACAGTCGATTTGAGAACCTCCTCCTTTTTTTGAAGTCGGTTAAAAATGAGATAGCTGTCTACTCGTATAAAGGCTGCGTAGTAAATTGTCTAGACTGCAAATGTTAGTGACTTTAGAAAGGCTCATATATTAGACATGAACTTGCGCCCCGTCACTTTTTATCTCACGACTGTTAGGCCTCGCCCCGGTTAGAATGCGCCTGAGTTTATGCAGACGGAAGTACCTATTATACAACTTTAAAAAGGATTAGTACAAATTGTAGATGAAAAAAAAGCACTACATAGTTTTTTGATCTTCTTGTCAACAAGAAGGATGAGGCTGAGGGTGATGACCAGGTATGCGCGGCCGCGGCATTCTGGTGGTCAGGATACCCGTTGAAGCCGTGGTAGCTGACTGGCTGTGTGACTCGCTGCTCGAAAGCTTGAAGAAAGTGATGATGACGTCACGCTGATGTGACGCACGAAGGCTGCGCTGACGTTCATTTTCGGGGTCACCAGTATAGACGTGTGATGAACAGGGTGTATAGTTCACTCATACCTCCATAGAAAAGTATATTTGTCTTATATCGGCACAAATTCTATGAATAGCTCATAAACATAAACAGTATATTTTATATTAAATCTATTAGTTTATTAAAAAAAATACCTACATCATTGTTTTAATATAGTAGTTTGCTAAGTAATGTTATATAGTTAACAAATGCTTCCTCTCTCTTATCTCACTTATTTTGCTGTATCCGACAGGGTCCATATGATCTAATAATCAGTTTACCACCTTTTTTTTTTTGGGTGGGAAATCATCAAATGCTCAATCTCCCGCTCTGGGCGGAGCGGAAGGGCGTGTCAGACTCTTACTGACTAAAACCCACCCGTTTTCCTTCAGTGCGCCAGGGCCACGGTAACTCTTTCGAAGAATCCGCGACCCCGGCAGGCAATAAATCTGTTGAGTATTGAGTATATAATATTCCCACTGCTTCTGTGAGAGGAAGTAGACCGTCATCCACCACGCGTGCACAGTACGGGTTGGTGGATGTCACATGTCTTAATTTTTTTTGTTCTAGGACGTTGGTTTCCGTCTGATGATAGCCTTTAGCGTTTTAAGCCAAGCTCCTGTACTAGTCAATATATTACCTAAATATCAATGAGGTATGGGAGACTGGGACGACCATACTCGTACGTACCAACTACAAATTATATTAGCTGCATCAGCATTAAGTTATTTTTGATCAAGTCAAATATCTTGTATTAGTTTCCAGTAGCGGTAATATCGTGATACCGGTATCCACATAGCCCACAGGTAATTATTCAGAATCTGGATGTTTGTGTATCAGTCAATCAATCTACTATTAACCCACCCTGCCAAATCCATTGCTAGAGGCAAATGTATTTATCCCAGTTTACGTGTAGGATTCCAAATTGATTTACGAATTCACGATACACTGTATCCCCTTTTAATCTATTAGGACAACTTTTCAAGTACAACGTTTGAAGTACAACTTTTGAAGTACAACTTTTCTCTGGGACGTTTTTTCTTAATAACTTATAAAAATAGAATAGAATACTCTTTATTATGTACACCATAAAGGTTACAGAAATAAATGTTGTAACTTTACATAGAGTGATAGGGTGAGGGTTACTATAAAACCATACAGTGAGAAATCACATTGAAATCTTTTCAAAAAGAGAATATCAGAAGTAAATCGAATGAAGTGAACGACACAATAAGAATTAAGTAAGTTTATTCCTGGTGAAGACTTTAGGAATCCGCTGGATGCGAGAAGCATAGAACCAGTCGAAGTGGTGAAGTTTGGGGGCGGCCTATATCCTGCTGTGGACGTCTTTCGGCTGATATGGTGATAACGATTGCATATCGATGATCGAGTTGTTTCGATAACAAATAGCCCATTTTTTTTTTGGGTGGGAAATCATCTAATGACCTCTCCCGCTCTGGGCGGAGCGGAAGGGCGTGTCAGACTCTCACTGACTAAAACACACTCGTGTTCCTTCAGTTGCCTGTGCGCCAGGGCCACGGTAACTCTTTCAACAAAATAATAATTTTTGAACTCACCATATAACAAAAAAGCATTTCATGGGAACCTTAACAATCTTATGGTTATATTCATCATTGTAAAGATCAAACGAACAAGCACCCACCGCAGTCAAAACGTAAACAAAGATAACTTAGCACTTACATAAGCGGGCGACTGTACTTGACATCTAACTTACATAGTCGACCAACCAGTGCAGTCCGGCTCACAAGTGTTAATTATTAACTTTGTGAGAAGCTAATAATGATTTAAAGTGTTTTTCCTCAGAAAAAGATATGCTAGGGTGTGAATAGGGCTCGAAAGAGTTACCGTGGCCCTGGCGCACAGGCAATTGAAGGAACACGGGTGGGTTTTATGACTTCCCAGCCAAAAAACAAGGGTGTGGATAGGGCCACGGATTGTTTGAAAGAGTTACCGTGGCCCTAGCGCACAGGCAATTGAAGGAACACGGGTGGGTTTTAGTCAGTAAAAGTCTGACACGCCCTCGCGCTCCGCCCAGAGCGGGAGAAGTCATTTGACGATTCCCCACCCAAAAAAAAAGGGTGTGGATAAAAGTGAGATGTTGGAAAACCGTAAAACCTGGTTTCATATGTAAACTTAAAAGGGGAACCAGAAGTATAAAAGAAAGGTCGAGATCATTATAAATAAATTGCTGGTCAATGATGAGATTTGAATTTGGAACCTCAACTAAAATCATCATCATTCTCCTGCCATCATCCCAATTTATTTCGGACTAGCTTTTGCCCGCGGCTTCGCTCGCGTTAATTTAGAATTTGACAATCAATTCGGGTTGTACGGGAAATTATAGTTAGGAGGATGAAAAACCGGTCTTTCGACACTCTACGAGTAGACTCACAAAATGTAATAGGTACGTAAATAAATGAAAAAAAACCCTTACCACACTACTAAAGTGTCTATAATAATATAATTTAATCATGATTCGAAAGACACGTGGCGCCATCTATTATAACAAGAACGTTATTGTTGTTTTCCTCGGAAACAGTACTTTTTTTCGGGATAAAAGGTACCCTATGTCCGTTTCTGTACCTCTGACAACGTATATGCAAAATCTCATGATGATCAGTTCAGTAGTTTAAGCGTAAAAAGGTAACAAACAAACAAACTTACTTTCACATTTATAATATTAGTTAGGAAGTTAGGATAGAACAACATGTCTTTTACATCTATTTCTGTATTAGTCGTCATCTTGGTAGTCACCCCCTTTTCAGCCATAAACTCAACTAAAAATATGTATTTATGAAAATTTTAACTGAAAAAACTTATTCGAATATCGAATTGCTATTTATTTTCTGTCAGAAGGTGTGAAAAGTAGAGTATTCTCTTTAGATATCAATACCCATCGTGTCTGCGGAGTTTAGCTAGCCAATTAAAAATAACCCTGTATGTTACAGAAATCGGTTCATAAGCCACGTTCGACTTGAAGAGAAGTTGTAGTAAATTTAACACACGATCGTTTGCCTACCTGACTTCTGTCCTGCGTTAGTTAAGCTATGCGATACGAGGCAATGCGATGCTTGGTAATATTACTGGTAAGATAGATTACAGAATTTTTTGAGTTTGAATGTGGTTAGTAAGACTAGGGGACGACAAAAGAAATGCATGGAGGGTGAGTTGTAAAACATTTTAAAAGAGTAATGTTGCAGTTTCTTGCCCATTCTTCTCCATCCGAAACTACCTTTTGGAAGGGGCAACTAGAATCTTCTGTTTTTATGTAAATGTTGACGTTCAAAGTGCCTTTTATGTGCCCTATTTGAAATAAATGTTGTGCCACGAGCAAAAGCTAGTTAGCAATAAGACCGCCGTTGTATCCTGAATAGTAAAGGTAATGTACATGAGCTTTGTTAAATTTGAGTTTACAATGAAGCATATTATTTTTATCTGCTACTAGCTGCGCCCCGCGGTTTCACCCGCAGAAAATGTCGATCCCGTAGGAATATCGGGATAAAAAGTATCCTATGTCCTAATCCAAGTCATAGTCTACCCATGTGCCAAATTTTATCCAAATCCGTTCAGCCGTTTTAGCGTGATTGAGTAACAAACATCCAAACATCCACACTTTCACATTTATAATATTATATTATATTATATTATATTATATTATTATATTATATTATATATTAATAAAATAAATATTTTGTAATAATAATAATAAATATTATTATGCGATACCTTGGTAAGACTGGTTGTCTGACTTTCGGGCTTCAGACGACTCTTAACGACAGCGAAAAATCCACGAATGACAGCCGGGATCAACCGCTTAACGTGCTTTCCGAGGCACGGAGAGGTCTTGATATGTCAAGATGGTCACCCATCCACGGACCTCCCGCGGCAAGTGTAGCTTAACCTGATCAATCGACTCGTACGCCTGTTATTACTACTTAGCCACATGCTCTACCTATCCTAACTATATAACTATAACTATAATATTATAAATGCGAAAGTAAGTTTGTTTGTTTGTTTGTTACCTTTTCACGCCTCAACCACTGAACCGATCATCCTGAAATTTTGCAGATACGTTGTCAAGTGTACAGAAACGGACATAGGGTACCAATTATCCCGAAACAAAGTACTGTTCCCGAGGAAAACAGCAATAACGTTCTTATGATAATAGATGGCGCCATGTGTCTTCCGATCATGATTGAATTATAACCCGAATTGATAGTCAAAGTCTAAATTGACGCGAGCGAAACCGCGGGCAAAAGCTAGTCTTTCTATAGAAATTAAATTAACTGCAAAGATCACACGTCAAGAATAATCTAGAATAAGGAAAAACGTACCTAAATAGAAGTGGACCGACATGATTCAGTGCAATACGTAATACAGAATTATTTAATGGTATAACAACAATTATTTAATTCCGCCAATTGCTTCCAATCTCGCGAAGATTAGCCGCATGCTTCATTTACGTACAATGGTGTACAGAGCTGGAAGACTATCCTTTAGTGTTGAAGGCACGAGAAAAATATGGTACTTAATGTATTTCTATCTCACAAAGCGACGCGCGCTTTACTTGTGGTTACCAAGTGTACAAACACGATGTGAATGTGTGTGGAAGCGCAGGAGCTCTCGGTACCGTCTATAGAGGTATGAGGAACAGGGTGTAAAGTTCACTCATACTCTATAGAAAAGGGAGGATCCTCCGACCAGATAGATGTTGTGTCTGGTGGGCAACTGCCCGAAGTTGGATGTCGGGACGTTGCATATATGCTAGTTGCGCGGTAAACTCTGCTTGCGCGATGCAGGATTTTGCGTGACGTCAGCGTGACGTGCAGCTCGCAATGTAGATACCGCTACACGTCCTTTAAAGCAATGGCGAAGTCGGAAATGCTTATGTGTGTGTGTGCGTGTATGCATTATGTGCTGACTCTACTGTTCTTCGCGCACACATTCACTGCCTATTTGTACACTTGGTTACCATAAGTAAAGCGCGCGTCGCTTCGTGAGATAAAAATATTATAATAGGAGAGATCTATTGTTGTACTGAAAGGACCCTTTTATACGGAGACATCTCTAACAACAACGTTTAAACTTGAAAAAGTGAACAGAGAAAAGGACAAAGGATCAAAAGGGCCAAAAACGAACGCTGAACTATGTAATGGAAGACATTAAGATGGAGAGAGTCTTTAAAAGCTTACAAACCAAGCAAGCAAGTTTTTAAAGTAAGTGAACATCAGGAGCATCATATAGCCTACGATTCGTAATGGTGGTAGTACACACACCCCAACACTCATAGAAAATTAACCTCCTCCTATTTTGAAGTCGTTTAATGAATGAGAACAGATATTTACGTTTGTAATCACTGAAAAAAAAAACTCTACAAAGGCGAAAACTAAGTTTAGAACCAGATAAAGCTCTCTTTGCGCATATGGATGGACAATACTTTAGGCATTAAAGAATGAGTAGAATAAAGGAAGAATTATTACTAAACACCGTTTATTAATAAAAAAAATAACGAATCCGTTCCGTTTATGAATATGAATATAAGCATTTATTTCAATTAAACCATTTACAGGCACTTTTGAATTGTCAAAGAGTCGGTCAGGTAGTCAGAAAGTTGAAGCTAGTTGCCATTCCAAAACGTAGATCTCTATGGAGAAGAACGGGCAAGAAACTCCAAGGACACTCTTTTTAAATCAAGATATTACAAAATCCTGGGTACATTATTCTTGTTGCTTCTATATGCGAGAACAATGAAAAAATATATATATAAAGAAACAATTTAAAATATAAGATTAATAATAAAAATAAGCCGTGGCAGTTAAGAGATGATTATCACAAGGCAGTTTCATCGCCAGACATATTACCTACCGCATAGCCTTCATAGGACACCACACTTCCGTCTTCAAATGAACTTAGAAACTTCTCAGTTATGAGAGAGCTCCTGCAACTTGTGCCAGTTAACTTACTAAGTATCAGGCGAATCAAAACTTGAACTTTAATGGAATATTCTAATGTCTCAAGCCTGTACTAACTTAATTGACAAGTCATTTTGGACATTTAAGTTTTTCCATTTCGGTACTTCAAGCGTTGAGAAAAGTTATAATATTATGATTGCAAAAATAAGTTTTTAATAGGCTATTTTCTTGAAGTAATTTACGAGGTATTATTTCATGAGAATTCAAAGGATACTTAAATGGAATTTTAACATAAAAAATTAAAGTTACGTTTATCATTAAATCATCAATGAATTATTTATTTGATTTCTTTACAAACATTGGTTAAATGTTTCATGGTTTTTATAACAAAATCCTCCATGTTCTTCGTCACATGGGTACGCAAATCATATTCAAATACAAATCTAAAATAAATTATAATTAAGTTGAAGGCTTTCAAAACTATGGAACATTGGATAGATAGAGACTTAACGTTCTCGTCTCATACCGGATTACTATGCAATTACTTAAGGAAACTCTTTTATCCGTGGAATAAGATTGAAGTCTGACAGTTCTAGTATGGCAAAACTGTAAAAAATTCAACATGTTTTCTCTGGATAAGACTTATCCTAGGTATAAAAGTATGGTGGAATTCGCCCTTAGTCAAAAAAGCTTTTAAAACGTATGTACATAAAACCCGTCACAAATAAAATAATACCACAAACACATTTGACCGCAACTGTACAAAACTGCGCGTGAGTGTTTGAAGGTCATCTCGAACTGTGCAATGCAGCACGATCACGAACCAATCACCACTTAGCAGCAAAACGACCTAACTCCACCACAAACATTCACACTTTATCTTGAACCTAGAATTGAAGAACATAAGGTTGAAAATGATGAGTGAGTTTTGTGATGTACAAAGATAAGTTAAAATGGTAAATTATTAAGTGATATGTTAGCAATTATGCAACTGATTCATGTGCTATGGTATAATGGTAGTTTTATAGCGTATGTTTATCGGCAGGTGCTCATCTGCATATTATAGGCATTTCGTAGAAGTGTCTAAGTGATGCAAAAGTTACATGTTTGATGATTATGACCACAAAAGAAAATAAGTATATTATGACGCACTTAGGAGATTTTATGGTGAAGTGTGGTTCTTTATAATTTCATTTGAAACTTCTGGTTTTGAGTGCGACGCGACGCTAATAGAACAATTTCTTTGAAAACCTAATAGAAATTGTTCTACCAGAATCGCGTCGCTTCGTCACTTCGCACTGTTTGCAGAAGCCGTAATGCACAATAAGTTCTGGCAAGTTTTATCGTGTGAATTACCTCCTCTGAGTTGACCTGTGATAGTCTTAATTGGTGGAGCTTGCATCAAGCTCAGGGAGCTTGTAGAGAATGTTTCACGAAGCAAATCTTATGGAGACTTCAGCAAATAGCTTGCTGGTTGTAAAAAGGCTTTTATAAAAAAAAACCTATTGATTTCAAAGTTCAAAAAGCTATCACCATCAAAGTCTTTTTTGCCCTGCAAAATTGTGCCACTTTGTCACTTTTGAAGTAATATTATTGCATGCAAATCAGCTAAAACGATTTAAAATTACCGTATGGGAAACTAATGGGAACTTGATATTTTTCCATTAAGTCTACCATACGACAAAGTAAAGCACTTTGTACTGTAGGTATGTTTTTTCCGTATGTTCATTATTTTTTATTTATGCACAGTTTTCGACCTTGTTCGTCAAATATTTTGATATGAAGCTCAAGTAGATACCTACTCTTTCACGTTTTCCGGAAATGTTGAATTGAAACGTACCTATTATAACGCTACGATGATCAATTAAACATAACAGTATAGGGCCCAAACCGCTCATCAATTTTGATCAATCAAAGGCCGATATTGAGCCTAAATGCTCAATAGGCCTTGTTTGGAAATTCGTGAGTAATTATAATGTACTTCCGTGTATACAGGTAATTGGAAAATCAAATATTGCATCGAAATAGCTGTCAATTATCGGTACAAAGAACGTAGTAAAACTCTACTTAGATTATAATTATATTCATGGGAATCATACTCCATTAATGATACCTTATTACCCGACTGCGCGATGGTAAAGACAGGGTTATGTTTTTCACGAGTAGGTACCTATCTGTTCATCTTTGTATGTAGCATTCTTCAAACCAGTGGAGAACAGTGGTGGCCTAGTGGTACCGGCCCCGACTTACGAGTTGTAGGTCATGAGTTCGAACCCAGGCAGGCACTTTACTTTTTGTATTTAATTTCATCACCACTGCTCTCAAAACGGTGAAGGAAAACATCGTGAAGAAACCGGCGTGTCCAAGAACCAAAAAATCGAAGACATGTGACATCTACCAACCCGCACTGGGCCCGCGTAGCGGATTTCGGCCCACTCCCTCTCACAGAGACGAGGCCTGTGTCCCAGCAGTGGGAACGTTATAGGCTGATTACGATTCTTTGAACCCGAAGCATCGTAATGGCTGGTTGGATTCCAGTCAGGCCCCAAGTGGTCTGCTACAGGGCCATTACAATACAAAATTAATTGTATCTCATTAGCGCTGCTTGACTAATATATGAGGTGTCTAGTAGTGTGTTTAGTAGAATCTCAGATTTGATGCCAACAACTGCATGAAACTTTTTTTTGTAGTTGGTGGCAGTTATTTTAGTACAATCTCAAATCTGATGCCAACAACTGCATGAAATTGCTTGATGCAGTTGGTAGCAGTTAATTTAGTGCAATCTCTAATTTGATGCTACCAACTGCATGAGACTGCTTGAAAAGTGACCTTGTTCAGAACTTTTTAGTTACAGTAGGGTTTTTTTTTTCTCAATATTTTATAAGTTTGTCAGTTGATACTTTAATATAGCATTAACGAGTGTCGATACTTGAATGTACGTCCAGCGTATCCTAAGCTGCCTAGCTAATATTTTTACCACGGCTTGAGCTAGGTACTCTCATATTATTCATGCCGATACCGGTTTTGGTATAGGCATGAACAATCTCTACTCACCCATCATCATCATCATCTCTATCTCTAATCTCTATCTCTATTTGACGAATGAAGTTCTAGCAAGATAAAATTAAGGCTAACTATCGCAGGCGAAACGCCGCTGTGCAGCTCTCTATCTAATTGATTACATGTAAAAGAATTAGAAATATTTAACTGATCCTCTAAAAACTTTTTGCGCCTCTAATAATGCGCACTTTTTAAAATAATTGAGCCTCTTTTTAACTTTTTTCTCACAGTTGGTCCCAGTAAATAAGCAGGGTATCGCCGACCAAACAGGTTAGGATTGGTAAGAACTGTGACTAACCGCGCAAGAGCCGACTAAGTGAAGAGAACGGTGTCGAGGCACCGGCCGGCGAGCGCTCCATCCAAGTTGGTGGCAGTTACTTGGTTATTTAGTATTTTTAGGACCCCAAAATAGGAATTATTTGAGGTTCACAAAAAGAGGTGCAATCATTATAAGTATAGAAAGAAAAGAAAGAAAGAAAGAAAATACGTTTATATTTGCGGTAAACATGACGCAGAGAAAAATACACAAACACAAATAAGAACGAGTTGGGGGAAAATATGCGTCACATCCACGCAAAACGGCAATCGCTCAGCATAATGCTACGACCCTATGCGAGACAGAGCCCGAACGCTGGTTTTCAGCGACAGCCGGCGTTGACGTGATGACGTCAACCAGTGCAGCATATGAAAATCCAAGCGAGCAAACAATAGCGAGGGAGCCAGTATCCAATCATATGTTTAGGAGCGCAACATGGTAATTATCAGAAGTTCGATTAGATACATGCTTAAAAAAATTGAGCCGGCGCGGGACGCCTGGCAGATGTGAAACATCTAAACTATTTTGTACAGAAATATAGCGTGGCGACGCGTCCCCATGGCATGCGTCGCCACGTTTACAATCGGTTTTACCCGCGGCTATAGATGTTTCACATCAATAATTTGTTAATTAGTGACAAATCCTTAATTACTAATTAATTTGAATGACCGAATTATTAACAAACAGTTGAATTCTCGCCATATTGGCAATACACCGGCCACAGACCTTTGCTTTGACCAACGATTTTTCAAAGTAAAAAAAATTCCGATGATATTTCAATTATTTTCCGAAAATCTGATGTTTACATCGAAATACTTTTAATGATAAAATCAATTTACGATCAGCGAAATCACGGTTCAAACGCGTTTTAATTTATTTTTTAATTAAATTGTGAACGGTTTTACAAAATGTGTTACGAACATAAACCACCCAGTCCCATGCCCATGGGTACCAGAAATGGTTAGGTAGAAACTTGTTAATTTAGGTAGTTAGTTTTTCAAAGTTAACTGAGAAATCCCCTAGTGATAATAATTGGGTTTAGGTAACTAAAACTTTCAAAACATGTCCTTGAATTAATTAAGCAATTTTATGTTTTGTATTTTGTAGGTAACCTACCTAACATACCTTAGATACGAGACGACAAATTTTAAACTTATCTGAAAGTCAAAGTCAAAACAGATAATACGTTGCCAATATTTTTGCTCGAGCGGAATGTGGGTTCGGTATACGCAACGAGCCTACAACATCCTGCGTATTCAGTATAATAATGCTTTCAGAATGCTGTTCGGGTTGCCGCGGCATTGTAGTGCGTTGCAAATGTTCAAAAATGCGCGAGTTGACGGTTTCCACGCGCAAGAAAGTGGCGTCATTATTTCAAAGACTGCGCGGTAGCACCAACAGCATTTTACAAATGATTACATCCCGACATGACAGTCCCATACAGGCACACTGGGAGGGAATATTTACGGGGAAATTGTAATTGTTGAAAACAAAACTCTTCTTTATTATAAATATTATGTACAGTCACCAAAAGAGATAAGTAACCAGGGTCGTCGGATATAGTCGAAGTTTAGTAAGAAACAGACGGATGTTTTCGAATGAAATTTAATTTGAGAAATGAACTGTTTGTTTTCTATTAATTAAGTCAAATTTTATTCAATAATATCCATCGGTTTCTTACTAAACTTCAACTGTGTCCGACGGTCCTGGTTACTTATCACTTTTGGTGATCGTACCTACTAACATAGATCTTAAGAAAATTGTTACCAACACTTATATGGATTCTGTCCGAAATAAATGGATATTAATAATAAAAACGTTTATTGCGAACTAAGTGTTACAATGTTGGTGTTATGTTATTTTAGTACTTATGACTTAGCAGCCTTTTACAAGCATGGCAGTTATCATTCGCCTGCCCTTATCATCCTAAATTAGCATCTAAGTCATCATCAGCCCACAGCAGTCCACTGCTGGACACAGGCCTCTCTAGTCGCACGCCATTCAGCTTTATTCTCGACCACTCTCATCCAGCTGCTACCAGACACTCTGCTCGTATCATCGCTCCACCTGCCTGAGGGCGTCCTATCTTACTTTGCCGATTCGCGGTCTCCACTCATGAACATGTCTACCCTAACGGTCATCGGTTCTATGGCTAATATGGCCGGTCCATTGCCACTTCAGCTGGCTTATTCTGTGAGCTATGTCACCAACTTTGATTCTCTGCCCGATCACCACGTTCCGGATACGATTAAAATAGGGCCCTCAAAAACCCACGCGCTCCAAAATTTTGTCAAACAAGAGAAGGAAAACAAAACAAAATTCAAAAAAATTGTAAGTGTAGAATCACCTCTAGACAATTGAAGATCTAAATATACTGCCATTATAACCAAGCTAGGCAGGAGTATTTGTCGTGACTAGGTATTTGCACGTGATCAACAGAGTGGAAAAAATGGAACAATTCCTATAAACTACGTATGACGGTAGATAATTAAATACTATTTTCGTCATAGCTTCCTCCATCGTTCTTTCCACACGTCCGAGCCATCGGTGTAGAAAATTAGCTCATAATTACAGTCATCAGCTTTCAATGTCGGCAATTTACACTGTAATACATACAAATTACAAACATACATACCTGTACATATAACAATAACATTCTGAAAAACTAAACACCATCAAATTAAGCTCATTAAAATCATGCCTAAAATAAAAACGCTCTCAAATTCAATGCCTAGCCTTTTATCAACTATCTTGGGGACAGCTCTAGTCTAACCGAATGCAGCTGATTACCAGTATTTTACATGGAGCGACTGCTTATCTGACCTCCTCAATCTATTTACTGGGTAATGCGATACCCCTAAGTAAGATTTGTGGTCAGACGTAACGAATGTCAAAGATCTATAAATGACAGCCGGGATCAACGGCTTAACTTGATTTTTGGGATAGGGGTCTTTATATGTAATGGCTAGTCACCATTCAGACCCACTGCCGGACCCTACCTTCTGATTTTAGGCTTCAATCGAACAAGTGGCTACTAATACTGAACTGCATTCTTCTTACCAGTGATATTAGGTCAGATATCCTACCCTTATATCAGAATACCAGCGCTGCGACACTTATATTTTTTTTAAATGTCGCAGCATCATGCTGAGATAGGGGCCTTTTGGCCTCGTACAGGACTTTCTGATGTTATTTTCATTTTACTTTTGTTTTTATTTTATTATTTTTATTTTTATGAGTGTGTTTAGTTTAATTTCTGATAATCCTGTGCGAGTCTCAATAAATACTTTTTCTTTCTTTCTTTCTAGGTAGTCAGACAGAACGGAGTTTCCCACTTCAATGTTTAAATTCTATCGAAAACTACCAATTCACTTGGAATTTTCAGAATTTTTAAAAGGAGACTGCAATTATGTATGTAGGTACATACGACTTAAACATACATAATTACATTATATTGTGAGAATATGAGCATATAAATAATTATAATTGCATCTCAGATGTTAAGTTTCAGTGGAATATTTGTCAGGGTCGGTGAAATCTTCAGCAATTATACTTAATGCGGAATTTTGTACGGTCGACATAATAATGCTACCTCTACGAGTGACGATTCTTCAGTATGTCGTATCCTGGGATAGTTCACTAGTTCATCGAGCTATTTTCGCAAGTAACTTCGCTTGGCTTGGATGCGACAAGACTGAAGAATAATTTCTTTAAAATAAATAAATAAATTATTTCTTATGACTTAACTTCTTCTTTGTTTATAATAAAATGGTTTTTTACTTTTTGCTGTTATTGTTTTTTCCGATTAACAACAGGTTCCAAGGATCATAGCTGTTGACTCTTATTGTCAATTAGTCATAATGTTAGTAATAAACTGGTTGTGTTTACGTAAAACGCTATTAAATTAATGCAATCATCCAGTCTTCAACTACGCAAAATGGAAATTATGGAGGCTTACGTTAAGTTCTAAAATCAGCTCGACCCTTCTAGTACCTAAAATCTCTCTGACTGCAATCCCAGTTATTGGCTCTTCAAGAAACAATTGGAATTTTATAAATAACTAGCTTTAGCCCGCGACTTCGTCCGCGTGAAATTTCTTGATCCCCCAACCCATCGCGTCGCATCGCATCACCTGCCCGCGCTATCACTTCGTTTTCGCTTAGCGTTCTTTCTGACTTTTTTTTCTTTTTTGCCAGGCTCTTAAAGGTCAAAGCGTAATGTTAAATAGAATATAGCCTTCCTCAAGAATTTGGCTATCAAATGCAAGAAGATTTTTCAAATCCGACCGGTAGTTCCAGAGACTACCCCCTACATACAAACTTACAAACAAACAAACAAATTTTACCTCTTTATAATATAAGTATAAACTATTTAACCTGTATTGTTCCACAGGAGAGCAAATCCAGGAGGTTTTTGCCCTGAAGTGGGACTATACAATCTAGATACCCCTTCCCCACAACTTTTATCCTCTGCTATTGTGGGTCAGTCCATTCGGAAGAGTTGGTCCCACCATCATCGCCTTGGTGTGCCCCACGATATCGTCTTGCGTTTAATATGACGCGCTCAGTGTTTGTTTTTGTTGTTGTTGTTTGTTTTTTGCGCTCAGTTGTTTTACCCCACAATTCATACAGAGCACAATTTTAAATATTACACAGCACAGGAGTTATACTTTAAACTTATATTAATAATATTTATTTATTTGTTGTTTTGTTGTCGGGCTGTCGGTCACTCTTAAAAGTAGCTAAACACGCGATCACGTGCTCTCATCTAGCGTTGCATAATGTATCTTAATCGTTACCCTTGACCGGGGTACGTCTGACTCCACATTAATATTCTGAATATCAGTTCAGTAGGTATTGAACCATCCTGCCGGGGTCGCGGATTGTTCGAAAGAGTTAACGTGGCCCTGGCGCACAGGCAACTGAAGGAACACGGGTGGGTTTTAGTCAGTAAGAGTCTGACACGCCCTTCCGCTCCGCCCAGAGCGGGATAGGGCTTTCGATGATTTCCCACCCAAAAAAAAAAGGTATTGAACCATAAAGGCCCCTACAAACAGGCGTCACATGCGACGTGAATCGCTCGCGACACATCAAAGGCACCGCTCGTCGCGCGACAGTCGGTGCCTTTGTGACACGTCGCGTGTCGCGCCTGTTCCAAAGAGCCTTAAAGTGGTTATCACGCCTGCAAATCGTTATGGGGTAGGTAGAAATTAGGTCGATAACTTCAAACGTTAAATATCAATATTATTAATTGGTTTAATTTTAAAAGGTGTCTTTTGAATACCTGGAAAATACAATACCGGCCTTGTATTGTCCGACTGTAGGTCAAAGGCCTCTTCTTGTACAGAGAAGGCACGAGCATTGATCACCACGCTTGCTCAAGACGGGTTGGCGATTTTAATTTATACTAATTATTAGTCCAGGTAAACACAAGCACTGCCAGGGTCGCGACTTTGTTCGAAAGTATTAGCGTGGCCCTGGAACACAGGTAACTGAAGGAACACGGGTGGGTTTTAGTCAGTATAAGTCTGACACACCTTCCCGCTCCGCCCAGAGCGGGAGAAGTTATCTGAAGATTTCTCACCCAAAAAAAAACAGAAAAGATAAACTCAAGCGAAGGAATGAAACAACTGATAATTTCCTAACTAATAATATAAATACGAAAGTTAGTTTATTTGTTTGTTACGCTTTCACGTTAAAACGACTGAACGGATTTGGATAACATTTGGCACATGGGTAGATCATGACTGAAATGTTAGTTATCTCAAGATACGGACTCTATGACTACATTTCCAATCCCTTAAATCTCTTTAAAAGAACTACACAAAAATATCAATATTACATGTGAATTTCAAAGTTATCCCCTATTTTACCCCCTTGGGGGATGATTTTAGCAAAACACTGTAAGACGTTATTACTTACCAAAAGCATAAATTTTAATTTTCATATAACTTAAGAAACGCTGTTTCCCAGACAAACGTTAATTCCCTATATTACCCCCTATAGAGTTATTATTGAGACAAAAAGTAGCCTTTGTAGGCCCCAGGATGCCATCTATCTCCTTGCAAAATCTTGTCGAAATCCGTTCATTGGTTTAGGCGTGAAAAGGTAACATACAGACAGGTAGAATTACTTTCAATTTTACTTTTTAAATTGTTGTTTTATTTATTCGTATGAATAGAATAGAATAGAATAGAATACTCTTTATTATGTACACCATAAAAAATAACAGATATAAATGTAGACATTTTACACAGGGTGACACAATGGGCGGTCTTATGAATTATAGTTTAGATAAAAACTTTTAAGTTGTGGTACCTACCCCACATACATTCGTATACCACTACTTGATATGTAAATAACCGTGACAAGAAATTATTATAACATCATCAATATAAACCAAGTGGAAAAAAATACGCATTATTAGGGATAACTCAAAAACTGCTGGTCAGTACTTGATCAAATTTAAAATGGACCACATGTGAAGCACCAGCTTTCAAAAAAAAAAAGAATCATACAAATCGGTTCACCCAAAAAAAGTACAGAGCAAAAAAAAAAAAAATATTGTCGGATTGAGAACCTCCTCCTGTTTTTGAAGTCGGTTAATAAAACTTCTTCAAAAACAGTGAATTCCCTGACTGACATAAAACGTCAAAAATATCAACGCTTTTCCTGCAAAGGATAAAAAAAGCCTTTAAAAAAAATAAGGGTTTAGAAAATACGGCATTCGGTCAGTGACCAACAAAAATCGATGCCCCCAAGGTAATTAGCAGGAAACCATGGCAACGAGGGTGTAAACAATTCCTAAGCTATTCATGCTGTAAAAAACTGTAATTGCATAAGGAAAATGCTTGGATAAATCTAGGACGGAGTTTATAGCGTATAAAATTATAAATGAGCTTGGTCATTTTAGCGTTAAAAGTTTTATAAGGACGTTAATAGCCTTTTTTTAAACCTGTTTAGAGGAATAGGTCTAAAAACAACTTTAAAAAGTAATTTTTCAGCAGTTTTTTCTATTCAATACATGTATTTGGTTGAAGAAAAGTAATTCGAGGATATCATTCGCTAAGATTTCCGCTCCATATCACCAATCTTAATCATTTATTCGTCTGTGGTCTTAAAACAAACAAACAGCCCAACTCTTGCCAATATCTTTTTTTTTAAGTCGTTTAATTATATACAGGTAGGTACATATCCAGCTTTCATTTTGACTTAATTTAATAACATGACAAATCCATAATACGTTTCCATACTTAATTAATAGACGTCCATAAAAATATTCCATTTAAAAATCAAATCTACATACAAACATTGAACCAACAAATCAACAATCAAAATCCGCAAATCAATTCCAGTGAAATAAAACAGTAACAAAACGCGGGTATTCGGCGGCGGCAAAGAGTTGAAATTGAATTAAATATTTATACTGTGGCCGTCGGTCGCGACGTCCGGACGTGTTTTGTGGGATATCGATGGGATTACCGGGTAAGCTGCTCATCCAGGCCATTTCGAGAAATGGCTATGGAATAATGAATTTAGTTTAACATTTTGTTAGTAATTCGGTAGAAGTTGTTTGGCTAATTAAATATCTACAGTGTTTGGATTTTATGATTGAAGAAAATATTACATAACATATTTGTCGGAAATACGTTAAATCAATCGTTTGACTTTGACTAATCGGGACGCCAGCGCCACCAGGTGGCGCTCGACAGAGTCTATATTCTATAACATAACGCTTCACCAGAGTTAAAGCAGAGTTTGTTGTTGGCGGTTAAGCAGTGAACACGTTTAGAAACTGTCGCGCGTTCTGTATAGTTGTGTCGTGTACCTACAGTGTGTGATTCGCTAGTGTGATTAATTTCTTCAATTATAATTTGATTTGAACTGAAAACGGTTTTTCTATTGCGCAATAACCAACACTTCCCATAGTACGCCCACAGTAGTTAAAATATAGCTTCTAATAACGAAAAAGACGTACCTTCTCCGTCATATTAATATATTGTTTCAAAAGTTTGGTCCACAAAGGGTTCAATTAGTGACATCACTAAGAAAATAATCTTTGTTAATGTTTTGATAATTATTTTTGTCAGTTTTTCATGCTTAATAAATGAAGATTTGAAAAAATATAACCCGATAATAGTAATAATAATAACACACGCTTACAATTTAAATCAACAGTTGATGACAAGCTATACAAATGAAAGCACCACTTTTTTGAAAAGTAGAAAATTCTATATCGTGTCGATGGCAAAGTAATGGAGTCGAACCAAATTCTTAAACCTATACGTACATAATGTAGGTAACGACAGTTGGAATAAATCTAAGAAATAAAACCCTTAAAAATCAAAAATTCCACCAACCTTTTTAAAAGCCAACAACAAACCTCAACCCTCAGTGTGATCACGGACAGGGCGCCCCCAACACCACCCCCATATGTTGCGTTACGTGTGGCGACGCGACGGGAACAATTTGTTTGTCATTTTTTACAACGCGCGGTAACGCCGAGGACTGCGTTTGATCCCGAATTATACCCTCGAGCTGGAAAGAGATGCCACTGTGATTGAAAGTGACAGAAGTTTAACATAGAATTGCATTGCGAAGTCTCTATCTAAAAATTGACGAAAAGATGGCACGGCCCGCGGCGGTGACCCAGCGTGTTCCATATTTAAAATAAAAATAAAAAAAAACACGTGTGGCATTCGGGGACTGCCGCGGTAAAGCTATTCCATAGCATTTTTTATCAACTTATGCAATTATAATTATTTATTTATTTTTTATTTATGCAGTATTTTTGTTTCTTTGATATTAATTCAAGTACAGTCGTACCATATACATACAAGTTAAGCGAACGCTCTACCGAGCTACATGGTAGGCGGAGTGGGGGTGTTAGGTTTTATTTTCGTTACTCAGTCGCCGCGCTCAAAGCCCGCGATAAAAGCTATGCAATAGCTTAAAAACTATAATAATTTGGGGGGATACTAACTCGTAAGCTGTACCGAAATTCAAAATATCGGTTTTACAGACTAATATTTGATTAAAAATGAGTCTCATGTTATTGTTATCAATAAATATTTTAGAAAAACTACTATTTTTTACTTTCCTTTTATGAAAAGTATTATTAGAAATGAAAAGTAGAGTGTTTGACACGGGTGAAAGTAGTGTATAACAATCTACTATTAAAATCTTACTCCTACTTCTGATATCTCTGTATTGTACCCAAATCTTTATTGTTAAACGCGACGGACGTCCGGGCCCTCGGTCGTATTCAGTTTGTACCGCGCCGAACGATTGTGGCTCCTAATGCGAATCCAGAGATTTCCTTTGAATATTATGTTATTCCGACATCGTCGCTGCTTTTTGTGGCAATGTAAACTTAGCTTGAAAGGTTTTTGAATACGGTAATGGTTATGTTTAATTGATATAGCCGTCGAAATTACAGGGGCGTAAGTATGTGTAAGTGTCCACAGATTGCTTACATACATGATGTAACCCATCTTTATTTATTTTTTTGGGTGGGAAATCATCGAATGACCTCTTCCGCTCTGGGCGGGACGGAAGGGCGTGTCAGAATCTTACTAACTAAAACCCACCCGTGTTCCTTCAGTTGCCTGTGCGCCAGGGCCACGGTAACTCTTCCGAACAATCCGCGACCCCAGCAGACATGATGTAACCCTACAGACACAAATATGCCTACTGTCCAGTGGAAATAAAACAATATTTGAGATTACTCACTTAATCTAACAATATTTACTCTTGCGATTTGTAGTGACGAACAACTCACATGGCTCCCGCGTAGAAGAATGTATTGGGAAAACTCTCCTGATACAAAAAATAGGTTGATCAGCTCTACTATGACTAGGGATAATATTTCTCGTTACCGAATTGGTATATCAGCATGCGTAGCATGACGCTTTCTATTTCTTGGAAGACAAGACGTAGCTATTTTTATACAAAGTGACATTTCGTTTCTCCATTTTTGACATCGCACCGTAAAAATCTTCCTACAATCCGTAATTTTGTCTTTCGTTTCTACCGATCGTTGTCTAGGTCCTTTTATATGTAGACTATTTCAGAAGAAAGTTTTCTATCCCAAACGGTAAAATCACACTGACAACTGACAGTTGTCTAAGGTAGTGAAGACAATTTGATTTTGTAATCGCCATGCTAAAGACAGTAGAAAACTTTTAACTCGACGGCCGCAAAGTATAAAAATTTAATGGAAAAATTGAATTTTTCATTTTTTGTGTGGAAAATGTGAAAAATTATTACCTACATATTTAGTTTTGGGAGTTTAAGGGTTCCATAAAGGGGGTCGAAATTTTCATTCTTTTTGCGATAGGACACACCATTTTCGAGATATAAGCAAAATAAAAGAAAAACGTGAATAAACTACTGAATTTCGTAAAAAGTGCAGTTGACTCTTTCTACTTTGCTGCCGTCGCATCGTACTGTCTTCACGGAACGTCATTTTTGTCTACTCTTCCGTCGACAAAACGGTGCTCGTGCTAAGCCTGCAGGTAAGAAATGGTAAATGCTATTGCTTACACTCTATCTATCTATCGATTTATGATTGATCTCGCCGAACATAATGCATGGCAGTTGCATAAAATAAATCATGGAAAATTTATCATCTCGGCTTTCGCAGGGGGGTTGCAACTTCTTTGATTGAATCAAACAGAAAATATGCAAAAAGAGGGCCAAGCCGACCCTCCCCACATGAACACGCTGGTAGTCAAAAAGACCACATCAATCACCTGGTTATTCCTTAATCCAAGCAAATACACTGCCGTCAATGTCACATGAAATATTTGACACGTTGTCATGTTTGTGACGTTTGTCATGTGTGTTGATGTGTGTGTCAAGTGTTTTGAAATATATAATTTATAAATATTGTTCCTTATCTTTATTAACCTAATAAAAACACAATTTTTAGCCGACTTCAAATAGGAAGAGGTCTTCAATTCGTCTATATGTTTTTTTTTGTATGTTTGTTACGCGTTATCTCCGGCAATTGTGGATCGATTTCGAAAATGGTTTATAGTATGCCCATATAAATTTTATTAACTATGCTTCGGTAGTTTTTCAGTTAGCGTCAATAATACGTATTTTTAACCGACTTCAAAACAGGAGGAGGTTCTCAATACGACAGTATTTAAAAAAAAAAAATGTGTGTTAGCTAAGTCCACTTAATCTGTGTGGTTCTTTCCTCAAAAGACCATTTCAGACACCAATCTACATGGTCTTCAAACATTATTACCGAATTTATATGTATATGTTACCGGTCAAACCCGATTTTCGGATGAACTAGTTTCGCCTAGGCCAAACCAGTTCCCTCTACACACGATAGGACAAACCAGTATCGCCTAGGCCAAACTCGTTCATCCTGTTACCGATAGGATAAACCAGTTTAGCCTCGGTCGAATCGGTTTCGGGTTCGGCCGGTAACATATATACACATTGACATTGATAAATTGTATATATATACAATGACATGAGTATTTACTTGTAAAGTATTATATTATTTTAATTTTTGTGAATGTGAGGACTATGTGGGTAATTGCTTTCCTTTTTTTTTTCTCATTTAATTTTAATTATGATCTGGCAGTTTGAGTAATTTATGCGGCCTACCCAAATGTCCTTTCTTAGGTATTGTTCGTCAAATCGTTGAGCTCCTTAAGTCCTAACTTCCTGAGTCGAGCTGCACGATTACTGACAAATGCGTGCACTGACTGGACAGGTCCACTCAATCTGTGTGGTTCTTTCCTCAAAAGACTGTGACCTCGGAGTTTGTTTCGGCCTTTCTTCTCAGAGTAGTCGCCGACCTCATCTAATTTAAAAAACAGGATTGACGTGTAAAAGTGTTTGTACAAACCTACTTACAGAAATAAAATCATTTATCATTAAGAGTTTTTTTCTGGGTGAACCGATTTGGATGATTCTTTTTCTTCTTCTTTTTTATTTGAAAGCTGGTGTTTCACACGTGGTCCCATTTAAATTAGATCAAGTTCTGACCAGTACTTTTTGAGTTATCCTTAATACTGCGTATTTTTTCCACTTAGTGTAAATTGATAATGTTATAATAACATCCTGTCACTGTTATTTACACAGCAAGTAGCGGTATACGAATTTGTATGGGGTAGGTAGCACAATTAAAATGTGAAAAAAAATATAATAAAATAACAACTGACTTTAAAAAAAAAACACTACAAAGTTAAAAATTACCTTAACTTCGGAAGTCGGTGGCTAAAAACGAAAATACGAAACCAAAGAACCGACTTCCGAAAAAAAGTTATTTTTCGCTTCATAGTGTTTCTTTTTGTTTTGAAAGTTGGTTGTTTTATAAAAATATTTTTTAACTTTTGTACCTATTTCTTGTTTTTTTTTTTAAGATTACTTACATGCTATTTTGTCATATGATCTATTATTTGCCCTTATTATCCTACTGTCCTACATATAGGACAACTGTTTCCCTGAAAGCGTTACATGATTTGTATATAAAACCAAATAATGTTCAATTTTTCAAAGTTTCCAAAAATTAATAGTTTCAGGCTTTAATTATCTGGGTTAAGTAGACACTAAACGTGATCCATTACAAAAAAAATAAGATTCACGCCCAATATCCCAACTTTTAAATTTTTAAATGATAGGTGGCCACCTTCGCCTTACTCCATTTGCCTTTGGACCACTACGTATGATACACCCTGTATAATAATTAAATAAATAATTTATAATAATTCTACAATATTAGTTGTGTCATTTGCGTGGTCAAGGAGGCAAATTTTTCAAACATAAGAAGTAATGGATCAGGAATTTCTTTCAAAATCCTTCAGATTGTGATTGAAAGTGTGTCACGCAACTTTTTTTTTTTTTTGGTTTGGGATCATCAAATGACCTCTCCCGCTCTGGGTGGAGCGGAAGGGCGTGTCATACTCTTACTGACTAAAACCCACCCGTGTTCCTTCAGGTGCCTGTGCGCCACAGCCACGGTAACTCTTTCGAACAATCCGCAGCCCCGGTAGGCATCGGCCCTTTCGGACCCCGTCAATGGTGCTGACATCTCTTTGAGGCGCGCGTGGAACACGACGCGCCGTCGACCCGGGCCTGGTCCTTACCGGAAGGCGAGCTGCCCATTGCTCGCCGTCGTGTTAGGCAACTAAGGTGCAGGTTTAAATTCGATGTAAAATGGTACCTACGAACTTAACCTTACCTGGGAATAGTACTGGCAGGTTTTAGCTTATTTATCTAACACGAGACATGAGGTAAATTTTAACGCCTGCCATATTGAGTTTGCAACACGTACAACGAGAACTATGTGGTATTTTCTACTTGTAAGCAAAATAAAAACTTTTTTACCAAAAAACAACCGACTTCCAAAAAAAACGTGAAAAATAACTTTAATTTCGGAAGTCGGTGTCTTTGGTTGTGTATTTTCGTTTTTGGCCACCGACTTCCGAAATTAAAGTTATTTTTCACGTTTTTATTGTTTTTTTGGGAGACTGTTGTTTTTTTTGTAAAAAAGTTTTTATTTTTCACTTTTTAGTTGTGGTACCTACCCCACATACATTCGTATACCACTACTTGATATGTAAATAACCGAGACATGAAATTATTATAACATCATCAATGTAAACCAAGTGGAAAAAATACGCATTATTAGGGATAACTCAAAAACTACTGGTCAGTACTTGATCAAATTCATTAAAAAAATTCAATTCAATTCAAATAAAAAAAGAATCATCCAAGTCGGTTCACCCAGAAAAAGTTCTGAGCAAACAGACATAAAAATAAAATACTGTCGAATTGAGAACCTCCTCCTTTTTTGAAGTCGCTTAAAAAGTGGCTTTCTATCTGTAAGAAGTTTAAGTACCGTTAAACGGGGTGAATAGGGATGCAGGGTTGAATCGAGACGAAACTTTAAAACAGATTTTAATAATGAAATAAAGTCAAAGTCAAAGTCAAATCATTTATTTCAAATAGGCACATAAAAGGCACTTTTGAACGTCAAAATTTACAAAAAAATAGAATTGATTCTAGTTGCCCCTTCCAAAAGGTAGTTTCGTATGGAGAAGAATGGGCAAGAAACTCCACCGTTACTCTTTTAAAATATTTTACAATATTATGTAAGTTTACATTAATTATGTAATCATATGTGAACACGATGCACCTAGAATAAAATTACTATACCACAATAGGTAAAAAGAATTAAATATAATGTAAAGGCAGGTAAATTAATTATGTGATAGATACATGGTGCTCACATATTTACAAATATTGAAAAGTAGATGATGTTTCCAAAATTTTAACAAGTAATAATTTAGTGTGTGAGTTAAAGTAGTTAAGTACATAATGTAACAATCAATGTCATAAAAATTATAAATTATACAATTAAAATAGCAACCAGTTTGATTTTGTCTAGACTCTAGATTGTCCTATGGAGCAGGACCAGCATGTTTCCAAGCATTCTTATCTAGGATATAATCCTCTAATTTGTAATATGCTTGTTTACAAAGTGTACTTTTTATATGAGTTTTAAATTTTCTTTCATTTAATTGCAATATGTCACAAGGTATTTTGTTGTAACATTTAACACAGTACCCCATAAAAGATGTATGTACTTTAGATAATCTAAAAAATGGTTGATCTATTTGATCTTTATTTCTAGTATTAAAATTATGTCTATCACTTATTTTTATTAAAAAGGTGTAGATTTTTTCTTACATACATAATATTTTCATAAATGAATTGACAAGGTACCGTCATAATATTAATCTTTTTAAATAGTTCCCTAAGAGATTCGCGACGACATAGATTGTAAATGGCCCTGACAGCTCTCTTTTGCAAAATGAAAATGGATTCAATGTCAGCAGCCCGACCCCACAGTAAAATGCCATATGACATAATGCTGTGGAAGTAGCTAAAATAAACCAAACGCGCGGTTTCTACATCTGTTAACTGTCTTATCTTCCTAACAGCATAAGCGGCCGAGCTTAACCGCCCCGCAAGAGATGTTATATGGGGTCCCCATTGCAATTTCTCGTCTAGCGTGATTCCCAGGAAAACCGTCTGATTAATAAATTCTAGTTTTTCTCCATTCAATATGATGTCACATTCGCAACTTCTAACATTAGGTAATTTAAATCTAATGCATTTGGTTTTTTTTTCATTAAGTACCAAATTATTTACCATAAACCACTCTTGGACCTGAAGAATAGAGTTATTTACATCGTCAAGATTTTGTGACCGTCGGTCTACTTTAAAGATCAATGATGTGTCATCTGCAAATAACACCATCTTCGGTTGATTCTGCAGTAATTGGGGTAAATCATTAATGTAAACTAAAAAGAGGAATGGACCCAATATCGAACCTTGAGGAACGCCCATTGTCATTTCAGACCCTAATGAGTTCATGCCGTTTACTTGAACTTTAACCTTTCTATCTTTCAGGTATGACCTTAGTAGATCAAGAGCTGTATTCCTAATTCCATAGTGCTCTAGTTTCAGCAGAAGTGTCTCATGGTTTACGCAATCGAACGCCTTAGAGAGGTCGCAAAAGATTCCAATGGCATCCTGTGCTCCTTCCCAGGCGTTAAAAATGTTCTTTAGTAGGGTGACACCAGCGTCAGTGGTACAGCGCCCTTTGGTGAAACCGTACTGTTGTTCATGAAAGATGGAATTTTTATTAAAGTGACGTAACATTTGATTAAGCATTAACTTTTTAAACACCTTACTGAGAACTGGCAGAATTGACACAGGCCTATAATTGTTGGGTTCTTTACTATCACCGGATTTGAACAACGGAAATAATATATTCTGTTGCCAAAAAGGACTCTAGTGGGTTTACTGTATTATAATTTACGATTAAGTGACCTTGTTGGCAACAAACGATATTATTTCAATGTTAAAATCCTTTTTAAAGTTTCATCCCGATTCACCTCTGCATCCCTATTCACCCCGTTTGACGGTACTCTAACTTAAAGTTATCGAGACGAGTATACTAAAATCGATAATTGACATTTTGAAGAATCATGGTACTCAATATTAACTAGGTCAGGTGCGTATTACTTTCAACCGGCGTGCGTGTATGACCAGATGTATGAACGTAAATGAAGCAAAAGGAGTATGTAAGGATCTTAGCCGGTGGCGTTCTGTAGTTTCTGCCTACCCCCATGGGAAGAAAGCGTGAGTTTATGTATGTATATTATGTTAACCTCTACTAAAACAAATTTTTCAAATGATCTTGCTTCTGATTGTTTGTCAGCGTTGTTACAGTCCCTATAAAACTTCGATGGCAACACGTGACAGTGATTTGCTATTTCGATTCTGCAAAATACAAATTCAAAAATGTATTGCTCTCACAGGAGAGCACGAGATTGTTTTTCCCACATGGGCAAAAAAAAATTTTTTTACCGTGTTATGGACCCATCACCTGACATGAACCCTAGCTGTAAGGGCACAGCAATTTTATTAATATTCATTTTAAATAAGTCTTTAAAAATATATTATCTTTTAATTAATTATATACGTGCGGTGGTAATTGTTATTTCTAAACATAGGTAAGTTTTTGAGGTTCTATTTTATGAGATTTATTTGTACAGGGTGTAAAAAGACCCATCACATAGCCGACAACTACGCATTCTTTACATCAAAGTATGTATTTTGCTCAAAAATAATTGCTGGGAAACGAATTTTATTTTTGGTATGAAAAATCGCTGTTTAAGCTAGTGCGCAACGAAACGCACGCAAAAAATTGTGCGTATGGGTGCATGCAACGCTACAGGGGTCGTGGGGTTATTTAATGTGGTGTTAATAACATTAAAAACTTGTTTTTGTAAAAAAAAACCTCAGTAAATATTGGAATTTTGACCTTCAATATCTCCGTAACCAGAGGGTTCTTAGGTTATGGTCCAGTACAAAAAAAATATTACAATGACGGAGAGTACAAGTGACTCTCGTCTTCGTAAGTGTCTGTTTACACGCGTTATTGATGTACTTTTATCTTCGTGAAAATCAAAATTATCCACATTTTAGCCAGACGGACATGAAGCTCTACTTAGAACTAGATTTAGTACCATTTCCAGACAGCCTCAATTTAGCCTCAAAACGACCTTATAAACACTACCAAATACGTAGTTCACTAAACTCTCGTCCTGTGCCCTAATATAAACCCGAAACTGTCCATAAATCACGGTGACACTAGAAAACAAGCTTAGTTTAAACCTCCGTCAAGCGTGACATTTGTCGACGAGTTGTGCCGTAGTTCATACGTGATTCCATATCATCTGGAAGTTAGATTTGTATTCCAATTCCTTAGGGAATGGGAATGTGACAGAGAATATTGTTGTAGGGAAATAATGTGGGCTTGTGAACACGTATTGTGTGTTCTTAGTCGGTAAATGACAGTTTTAATTGGCTTAACAATAATACCAATTATTTCAAGCGACACAGGGCCGTAGAAAAATACCTTAACCTAAACATACATATTTTCATTTATACAAAACTTGTGTTAATAAAAAGGCTTATGACTATGTTAGTAGCGCTTCACTTTGCACTAGCTTGACTTTGTGCTGTCCAGTGGAACTTGTCCGTGGAAGCGACGGAACACCACGTTCTGCGGCCAAAAGTGTTCTTCCATGACCAGGGCCTGCAGTCTCGACATAGATAGCGACAAAAATCGGTCGCTAAGTCGTATCGTTGTCAAATTTCTTTAATAGATTTTTAACCTTAAGCTTTGGAGATAAAGTTGAAAATCTATTTTGTTCGAAAAATTTGTCTGCTCAACAACGTAAATAACGCAATGAATGTTGATGAACTGTCAAAATGAAACCTATTCCTACTGTTAGTGTGTTACGTAATTACCACGCAGATATAACCCTTCAAGGTAAAGTTAATAAAATCATATACCTCATAGATATTGCAGTCCCTAAAACACACAATTTACAAAAAACAATAGGTGAGAAAATCAGTAAATATGCTGAACTGAAAGAAGTGACCAGACTTTGGAGGCACGAAAAAGTCTACGTTGTACCCATTGTGGTCTCCACGACGGGTGTTGAACCCAATCACCTTCACCACAGCCTTAAACTAAAAGACCTGAAAGACTCAATTTACATAACACTCCAAAAAGCCGCAATTTTCAACACCTGCAAAATAGTAAAGAAAGTTCATGCAAATTGAGGAAAAACAAAATTATACTTGTGGAAAATGGATTTATACCCCTGATCTTATTATTTATTCGTAGCTCCGTATAATACGATAATGAACACGTTTTCTTGAAAGTAAATAGAATCAATTCAGCATAATTGCTTTTCTTTGGGGTGGCTACGCCTCATATATTGCGGTACCAGCACCCTAATTACGTAACACATTTTCAACCACAAACTGCAAGATTTTGAAGGAAATTGCTAATCCATTGCTTTGTATGTTTGAAAACTTCTTCTGCTCAACAACGTAAATAACGCAACGAATGTTGTTAAACTGTCAAAATGAAAGGTACTGCTATTGTCAGTGTGTTACACGCTATACAGCGAAGCCCTTACAGTACCTACATCGCACCTCAAGCGTATTCTCAGAGAATGGACGTCTGCCTATCCCTTTCAGGAATGCAAGCGTGATATAGTGTATAAGTAAACGAGTTATGTGTATAACCTCCACAAATGCCTTACATAATAAACTAGGTACATCTTACATCCGTCCGGGCATCCTTAATGTTTGTCCGAAGATTACTTCGGGGCTATTATGGGCATCATTCGGGCCGTGTAATACGCAACACAGGCGATCTCCTACACACAATGTTTGTGCCATTCATAACTCATGCAAAAAGGTTGCCTCGACAGCTGGTGGAAAGGTGAGGATAGATGGACGATTTTGCATTAGGTGTGTGCGATTTTTAGTCGCAGTGTCGCACCACTTCATCTTTTCCATTGTTGTTAGCTTACTGCTGGTTCTTCATTAGGCTGGCTGCAGGATTCCCAGTCGAATTATACTTTTCTGAAGTCAAATAATGATGACAAATACTCATCAGTTATGTCACTTATGCCACTACTAAAACACCCACACCTGCCACTATTAAACTATTTTGGGGTCGGCTTCCAGTCTAACCCAATGCAGCTGAATAACAGTATTTTACTCGGAGCGACTGCCTATCTGACTTCCCTGATACCGACGTTCTAATGAAAGCCAACATTTTATAAAAAGTTGTCCAAAAGGATTATATTGCTGTCCTCGGATGCCTGTGCCAAGAAAATACATTGACACATTCTGTAGATAAATCGAAGATGATTAGAAAAGCATGAATAAGTATCCAATCGCGTCGCGTTGACGCAAGAAACTCAACCGGCCACGACAAATCGCAAATCCGCAACCACCCTTACCGTTATGTGACCTAAGGATGCCGTTACGTACTTTAATATGAGATTTTTATACGTAAATATCTTTTGAATTTCTTCAAATGTGTTCAGTATACAAAAGAAAAGTTTCTCGGAGTGGAAAAGTATAAGGGCCAGGGATCATTGTTACTTTTCTTAAAATTTTAGGACCCTCGGAGCGATGCGTCTATTTTTCGGTGTTTCTTTATGATTAATGTTGTTTTCTTTGCTTGTTTGTAAGGGATATTAATCGTATTCATTCTAAATTATTTGTGATAATTAAATACTTTTTAAAAGTTGTATATGAAAAACGACCCAAAACTTTTTCCTAGATTTTTTAAGGTAGGAGGAAAACCACATACCTTTTTGGGAGATGAATTTTTTTATTTAGATTTATTCTATTGTCTGTCAAAAAAGGGATGCTTCGACAGAAAAGGATGCACACTCGTGCATCCTCCGAATCCAACTCTTGAGAATTCGGCCTCCAGCTCTCTAAAGGTTGTAAGATAAACACTGTAAATTCGGACTCTTTCAGTCCTATATTCCACATAGATTCGCTTTCGCCAGGCGATAAGTTACGATTACCATTTTCACATTGATCATCATATCAACTTCTCTTTGGTCTAGTGGGTGCAAGCGCTACCTGCTAAGCGGTCCTGGGTTCGATTCCCGGGTCGGGCAAAGTGTTATTGGGTCTTTTCATCTGGAATTTCTCAGTAGCAGCCTGGAGTCTGGATTTGTGCCCGGTTGATGGCAATAGGCTCGCCCCCAATTACATGGGACTTAAACATAACTGGCTAAATTAAGGAGTACTATAGGTACACCTCTGCTTAGCCCTTCGGGGGTACTGGCGTGATGGTGTGTTATGTTATAAAAACTCAATTTGAATGCGCAAGTTCTTGTAATTAATCTTTTCTTTTTCGACACTACGTGTTGTGGAGAAACGATTGACGTTTACTGAAATCATACAATCATAAGTATTGATATAATACCAGTAGGTACCTATCAATATTATATAAGACCCAATTATTTATTAGATCAAACAAAGACAGTAGAATCTTTGGGGAAATTAGAGGTTCACCATCTAATCTTTTATTGCGGATTTAGTAAAGACCCCAACGATTTGAATTTATGATTGGCGAAATAAAAGGTAAGATCAATCAGGCTTCTTTTGTTCTTAATCTTTTCTTAGAGGCGGAGGCATTTGTAGGTACATTTTGATTGAAAGGCTCTCCTATTGTAGAATCTACGGTTTATTTATGAGGGTAAGATGGACCGCCTCGTCGGTCTAGTGTAGGGGTACCACCCGTACTCTAAAATAGAGTATTGTTCTCTTTTTTGTGTAGGTATACGCTAAAATCATAACTCGGGCTGTTACTGGCTTGTCTTCCCTTATGAATGGAAAGTGGGGAGACAAAACGAACAAAGCTTCCCTAAGCTTAATTAAAAACGAGTTGATCAGACATTTCAATTTAAAGTTTGATTGCAAAGAGGCTGTAACTATCTTCAAGAAAGATAATATTTGTTGAATGTTGCGAAAAGTATTTTTAAAGATAAATAAGTACACATTTTTGTGCTGTGTACTTTATTTTCATTCTACCGCAATGAAAAAAATACTTTATTCGTCCCAAAGGTGACAACCCTAGTCTAGTGGTCGCAAGCAACACTGCTGGGCATGAGGTCCTGGGTTCGATTCCCGAGTCGGGCAAACTTTTATTGGGTTTTTCCATCTGGAATTTCTTAGTAGCAGCCCGCTGGATTCATGCCCAGATGATAGCAATAGGCTCGCCCTTTATAACTGGCGAAATGGGGTTGTACTAAAGGTACACCTCTGCCCAACCCTTTGGGGAAACGAGGCATGATGTTATGTTACGATAGATGGACGTTTGTTTCTGTGAGTTTGTGTTAGTTTGAACTGTAATGGCGGCTGTACACGCTCGTCGAAACACCACGAGACAGGCCGAGTACGATTGTGTACGTGGTGCCCTCGTCGCGTCTCGCGGCCAGCGTTCGCTCTCGGAAGCGTGTCGGTTTTTTGCGCTCGAGTCAAAGAATATCGTGAATCTCGCGATGAAAACGATAGTAACTTTTCAGTTTCTTCTAGGTCCATCGCAGCAGGCATCCGGAGTTCAATTGATACAACGAGTGGGTACATGGTGTGCTCTCGTATCGAGCCTCTACGTGACGAGAGGTACGCGAGGCGACGAGACGAGCGTGTACGGCCACCATAAGGATTTGTACGAGTCAACAAACAGTATTAATACTGTACCTATCTGAAATAAGTCGTGCTTATTAAAAGGGTTCGTGTGGTCTTAGGTTAGATTCTCAAGACGGGCAAACTGTTATTAGGTTTTTCTGTCAGAAAATTTCTCAGTAGCAGCCCGGAGTCTAGAGGCGTACAGTACAACTACTTTCTTAATGTCCCTCGGAAATCATCGCATTTCCAAATACAAACGAATGCTAATTTCCATGTCCATCAATTATTAGATTTATCGTGTATAATAATTTGAATTCTGAACTAAGTACTTTATTGTTGTTTTAATCAAACTAAAACAGCAATAAATAACTTAGTTCTGAATTCAAATTATTATACTTTTTTTTATGAATTCTGAACTATGTACATAAGTACTTTATTGGTGTTTTGTTTTGATTTAAACAGCAATAAAGTACTTAGTTTTCACTTAGGTTTTTCATCTGGAATTTCTTAGTAGCAGCCCGGAGTGTGGATTTGTGCCTGGTTGATGGCAATATGCTTGCTCCACCGCGGCTCACCCATGGGACTTAAATCTGTCGAAATGTAGGTTTACTACTGGTACACCTCTGCCTTACCCTTTGTAGAAAGGAAACAGGCGCGTTGCTATGTTGTCATTAATATGGAAAGGCAACAAAAATGGTATTGTTAATACCTTTTTAGAGAAGTGTCGGATTTTACATAATAGTATACTGCGGTTGATGGCCCTTCTGACCTCGGAACAAAGGTCGAGGTCACAAAGGACGTACACTACGTGTCATTACGTCGCGTCAGTCACCCACACCCCATATCATTATTCACAACAATGATGCTTGGTGTTACAAACAGCCAATATAGCACTTCGATGGACAAACACTTTTACAAGGAGATGTACTTTAAAGTAATTGGTGTTTATTTATGTATGAAATACACTCGAATCATACTCTAACATCCGTATTTTTATTTGATATTTTAAGTGCCTACGGTTTTTGTTACTAGGTTAAGTAAAAATGCTGTACTATGGAAGAGCGGAGTCTCCTAAACAAATGTCCTTTCTTTGGTATTGTTCGTCGAATCGTTGAGCTCCTTAAGTCCTGACTTCTTGAGTCAAGCTGCACGATTACTGACAAATGCGTGCACTGACTGTACAGGTCCACTCAATCTGTGTGGTTCTTTCCTCAAAATACCATTTCAGATACCAATCTACATTATCATCACATGATCTGACCATGATTATGTCTGGACTTTAAAAGAGACTGTGACCTCTGAGTTTGTTTCGGCCTTTCTTCTCAGAGTAGTCAGATAGGAAACGCCGACCTCATCTAGTTGAAAAAATATGATTGAAAGTGTTTGTATAAACCTACTTACAGAAATAAAATCATTTATCATCTATCATTTATCACAGGCATTGTTTGCTTAAAAGAAGGCTCCAAACACAAAAAAAAAACCTTTTTGTAAACTGAAGCATAAATAAATAAAACTTATAAACTTAACTCATTATGTATTTGCTTATTTAGCTTTTTAAAGGACTTCAAAAAGTTAGGTTATACATTGATGAGTTTTTTTTTTCAAACTATGTATGTTGACCGATTTTTTTGTCAATACTGGGCCGATTTCCGTGATTCTTTTTTAACCCCCGACGGAAAGAGCCCCCTTGTTTCCGTCGGGTGTTATAAGTTTAACGTGTGTATTTGTGAATCTGTCTGTGGCATCGTAGATCCCAAACAGCTGAACCGATCTAGATATTTTTCTTATATTTGAAACGTGACTTGATCGAGAGTGTTCTTAATTATGATTCAATAAAATCTGTTCATCCGTTTGAAGATTATCAGCGCTTTTCTACGAGTGAATGGATATGAGCATCTTCAACAGGTCTTATTGAGTCGAAATTGGGTTTTCTGATACTTCAATGATATTTGAAGAACATAGTAACCTTAAACTGGTGCTGTAGCATCATCTGCTGCTGGATGGCAGGATACCCAACTCCTTCACCAATTTACAGCAGAGGTATCGTGTTTGGGCTCATTGGAATGGTCTTTATGAATAGGTTGTAGATAGATACGATATATACGAGTAGAATCACAAAGCGTGGAGCGCTTTCTTTAATTAAATTAATTAAAAGTACACACAACTAACACGCGCTCCACGCTTTTTGATTTAATCATCGGATATAAAAGAAGAACTAATACACGTCAATTTAATTATTAAATGTATTGTTGTTTTTTAGTTTTTTTTAGACTAAATATGTGACTATGAATGATATTAGGCTGAAGAATGATAAGGCGTACAATATATAGTGATAAGGCAACGGTGCGGTTTAAAAGAAGATGTAGAGACAAAAATTTAAAAGAGTATTAGATGGTTTGCTCATGTTGAGAGGATGAATGAAAGGCGGCTAACAAAAGGTATTTACAAGGCAGATGTGAGTGGAAACGCCGGGAAGGGACGCCCTAGGAAGACATATAGTGACCTTATTGGTGATGTTCTTCGGAAAGGTCAAGTGCGTAGTACTCGCAACCGGCGTGCGTGTATGACCAGATGTATGAACGTAAACGAGGCAAAAGGAGTATGTAAGGATCGCAGCAGGTCGCGTTCTGAAGTTTCTACCTACCCCCATGGGAAGAAGGCGTGAGTTTATGAACGTGTATGTGTAAATATTCAAAAAGCCAACGAAGTTATGACTTGAGCGGTTTACTAGGAGCCACTAAAGAGTTCTATTATTACCGCTTGGCTCCATCATCAGACCCTCGATACCAAGCCCAACCTATTGGAATCGTGTAAACGAATCATATGAGAATAATAATATTGGACATGACATCTAAGAAATATGTTTTTAATCTACTATAGGATACAATAAATGCCAAACTTAATTTTCAATCGTTTTCATGTTCCACTTTAATTTTAATCACAAAATTACCGACAGAGGCTCTCATAATAAAATAATTAAAACTACAATCTACAGTGGAAACAAAAGATTTAACAGAAACGCCTCCATTCAGACGATCATTAATTAACTAGTTAACTTTTAACTACATTAAACATTTCTTCTTAACTTTAATTCTATCTAATGTTTAACTATTATATTTCAAGGTTCTTCGTATTTTAATTATTTTCTCTCAATTTTACTTGAGTATTCATCCACACTTTTAATCGTTTAGTTTAATTAAGGTTTGGGCATCATAATATTTATAACAGCTTTTTACGATAGGATGAAAAAATTTAATGAAATCGTTTACTTAAATCCCAAAAAGTTTTTTCAAGTAGATAAAAGAAAATAAATCGATTACATAATTATCTAATTTTATTTGTTATTTGTTTCTTTTAATTTTGTCAGCCCCGCTGCCGATATTCTTGTTTTAGTGATATTTAAATACCAAGATATTCAAATATTACAAAAAAGGTCAAATAAAATCTTAAAACAAGATCTATGCAAAAATACGTCAACAAACTCAATTACAACTATAATTTATAAATGGCCCAGTTCAAGCACGGATATCAAAAAGTCATGGGGCTAAATAACCCCTGATTGTGCTGCCGGGGCCCAACACCCCTTCATTATCCTCGTCTGAGGGTCTGTTGGACCCTTCCAACGGAAAACGTATTAAAGTGTCTGATTTCTACAGAGTTTTGTTTACTTTCGGCAAATTATTGCTGAAAAGAATAGAACAATAATATTTAAAGTCAGAAATATTTTAGACCAGTTAGATTTCCTAAGAAATGAGAACAAGTTTGGCAGAATTATCAGGGCAGTAATTTTTTGGATAAACAATTTAGTTTTTCTGTCCATGCTACAAACACAATAATTAGGTACCGCCAGACATAACTTTGACTAGAAACTTATTTTCCTTCATAATACAAATTTTTCACTTACGTACTATTTAATGTTTTTTTTTTTAACTAACCATTTATTATTTTCAATATTTACTACATATATTCACGAATCTGCACTAATTATGGCCAATTCCTTAGGAAGACATTCAATAAGACTCACCATATTTTTCTTAGGCGAAATAACGAACAAAAATTATCTACTTACTAACCAACTTACGATTTACCACTGCACTCATCTCAAAACCATTATCATCTTTAGGCAACTTGATATCCATAAACTCAAGCTCTATATCCTGCAGTGTCCTGTCTTTAGTTTCTGGTAAAATATAGTACAAACACACCAAACACGCAACGGCAATAATCAAGTAAATCGCAAAAGTCCCATGAGTATCTAAAGCATCTAGCATTACTGATGTTGATTTCATTAAAACCATGCTTGAAAGAGAGTAGAAAATACCCAAAACACTGGTTCCTAAACCTTTGTATTCTATAGGAAATAATTCTCCTTTCAGTACCATGGATACTGGTATAACACCAACATAACATATTATGTTGTATAATATTAATAGCAAAGGAGTTAACCAAGTAATATTTATAATTTCTTTGTGAACTAATAAGTGAAAAATGCAAACTAAACTTAGCAGTATACATGCTAAGTTTCCTGTTTGTAATAATAAAGCACATCTTTTAAATAATCTAACAATATAACTTGAGGTTAGTATCGCTAGGATTTTCATTACATCCAATCCTATCGTGTAGTAATAGGCTTTGGACTTGTCCCCGGTCAACGAAATCATTATTTGCACCACATAAGCTAGCAAATAATGTCTTCCGCATACCTGTGTCAAAATTATTAACATTAACACTACTGTGAATGGTTTTAAGAACTCTTTAGACTTCATCGCTTGCAGGTTCCTTATCAACAACCCTGACTTCTTCAATTTCTTCATATTTCTCAGCTCCTTTTGTGCTGTTATCAACTCCTTTAATTCTCTTTTTGCTTCCATATCTTTTCCCCTTATCCACTCGAATGACGTCACGCATTCATCAAAGCGGCCTTTATAAGCCAGCCATGATGGGCTTTCTGGCCAGACTATGGTTCCTAATGCAGCTAAGACAGGTGGAATGGATGCTAGCCAAGCCATTTGTCTCCAAGACAAGGTGAAGCCAAATCCATGGCAGATTAGCTCACCGAAGCTGGTCGCTGTAATCTTAAAGATGATGAAGAATCCTCTACGTTTTGGATGGCTGTATTCTCCTGCCAAAATACTGCAAATGTACAGACCTCCGAAGGCAAGACCCTGGATCGCTCTGCCAGCTATGAGTGTAGAGACACTAGGAGACAGAGCGATGATGATCCATCCGAGCAAGATGAGGACGTTCATGGTGGCGTTGATGAATCTTCGTCCATAGAGCTGCATTAATGGCGGGAGGATTAGGAAGCCTATTCCACCTGTCATACTGTAGGCTGCCGCTGTAAACAGTAAAATATAGACATACATTTATTTCTATTTATATAATATGGTAATCAGCATAATATAGAGTGTGTCAGAAAGGTGAGATCATATTTAATGGTGGTACAGACCATCAACCTGATAAGTTTCTCTATGTGCAGTGCAACATTTTGTGAGCGCGCGCGCAGGTGCCGCGGAGGTATGGGTGGGAGCGAGACAAAACGCAAAACAGCAATACACTGAATATTCTTGTGTAATATGGGTGGGTACATTGTTTATGAACACACGGCAATGACTATAAAATATAAATTATTAAATGATTATGTTATTTAATAATATTTATTCATATAATTGGTTGTTTATGTGGTTGTTTTCTATTCTTAGTGCTTACTGTTTGTTTTATTTTATTTTGTTACATATATGTATAAATACGGATTCCGTACATCCTTTTTGGGTAACCACTGAAAATCAGCGCTGTGCTGTGGGCCCCCCATAGCACAGCATCGTGCTGAGTGGAAGCCTTCTTGACACAGCCATGACGTGCAGCTATCGATTATTTCTGTTTTGTGCTCGTGATTATAGATCTATTTTGTTTGTTTTTATTTTACATTGTTACCAGAGCCAATTATATTTTTTGTATGCACGTGTTTCTGTGACGAATAAACCTATTTTTCTTTCTTTTTTTCTGTGGGATCAATATCGTAATCGCGTAAAAGTTATCAGCTGTCCCATTAAAAACTTCAATACCTACTTCAGCCAGATGTTTCGGACAACTGATTACTTATTAATGCTGCAATATGCTCGCCCGTAGGTTTGCTCGCTGCACGGCGGACGTCAAACTCAGTTTATTTAAAGCGTTCTGTCAGTCCTTCTACACGAGCGGCCTATGGGTGTCATATACGAGCCGAGCCTACAACGTCCTCCGCGTGCAATACAACAATGCCTTCAGGATGCTGTTGCGGTTGCCGCGACGTTGCAGTGCGTCGGGAATGTTTGCTGAAGCACGTACGGATGACTTTTACGCCATCATGCGTAAGAAAGCGGCTTCCCTACTGCAACGTTTGCGTAGCACTCGGAACGGCATCCTGAAAATGTTTGTTAGCAGAGTGGACTGCCCCATCCAAAGGCACTGGGTAGAATTAGGTATAGGTTTATGTTAAATAGAATTAAGTACTAACAACAATAACATAGCATGTAAGCACAGTTTGTTACTAACCACTAACTACGTATGGACTGCTTAGGTCTGAAATAAAGATATTTTTTTTTTGGATAAAGTTGTAAAGTTTGATGGTATGTACCACACCCTTAAATATGAACACACATTTCTGATACACGCTGTATTGTGTCTTATGGGAAAATTGGATGCGGCAAACAAAGAAACGGGGGATGTGGTACAACTTGGGAGGTGCCATGTGCAGCAGTGGGCTGCTATAAGCTGAGCTGTTCTGAGTTTAATCTTATATATTGTTTCTTCATTTTTTTTTACATTATTCTGACATAAATAAAGAAGCAACAAGAATATAATGTACCGAGAATTTTTTATATCTTGATTTAAAAGAGTATCCTTGGAGTTTCAAGCCCGTTCTTCTCCATAGAGATTTAAGTTTTGAAATGGGCAACTACCTTTAACTTTCTGACTAGCTGACCGACTGTTTGACAATTCAAAAGTGCCTGTAAATGGTTTAATTGAAATAAATGCTTTGAGTTTGAGTTGGATTATTGAAAATGGCGATCATAAAATAGGTGACATCTTTCTTACATCTTTGATTTCGTTTCTTCATTGTAAACATACAGTACTTTTTTTTGGTAAACTATTATTCTTAAACCTTACCCTTCAGGAAAATAGACATGATGTTATGTTTGATTTTAATTAATCTTTTAACACATGAATAACAAAGACAAATGCGAGCACTGACTGGACAGGTCCACACAATCTGTGTGGTTCTTTCTTCAAAAGACCATTTCAGACATTAAACTACGTGATCTGACCAAGATTATGTCTGGACTTTTAAAGAGACTGTGACCTCTGAGTTTGTTTCGGCCTTTCTTCTCAGAGTAGTCAGATAGAAAACGCCGACCTCATCTAGTTTAAAAATATGATTGACATGTGAAAGAGTTTGTACAGACCTACTTACAGAAATAAAATCATTTATCAAAGAAAACACTAATGTCATGTAGATGACCTCGTTACTAACCTATCCAAGAGGCTTCTCCCTTAGTAGCGTGTACTTCAGTCCCATTACCGGTGTCATTGCCAGTGATGGCCGGAGTTAGGATCGCAGGGTAGGACAGCACGAATCCAATGGCCAGATGATGGAAGATCAGAGGCACCATCACACACCACTGAAATTTTTAAACATGATGATCACTTTATTCCGTCTCTTGTGTAAACAGAGTGGCAGGGACATCGACACGGAACCTGTTACCATGGATTTAGTGCATGATTCTGAACCCCAATGCGTTGAAACTTTTTGCAGGTTATTAAAAAAAAATTGCTGTTCATTTTGACCTCGTAGGTATTGCATTTTTCTATTTAAAAGCCGTTTTTTTTTTGATAAGTCCCTATGAATTTCTACACTAGGGGGTCTAGAATCATGTGCTGAATTCATAATACAGTTTGCACGTCGATGTACCTGCCACCCTGTATAATACGAAGCGTTCTCTTTTTGCGTTCATCGTTGTACTTCTAAGAGGCCTCGCCCACGGCGACATTTTGTAGCGATGCAGTATCGATGCTGTCGCGCATGTGTATCTATACAACCGTGATGCTGTCGCTGGCTGTGTACCTTCCCCCAGATTCTGTATCGCTACTATTGCGATGCTGTCACGCTTCCGTCGCGATGCAAATGTCATTCAGCATCGACACAGAAGGTCGCTCACGGTGAATTTCACACTTTCACACATTTCCCAGCACCCCTCCCTCCGTTCTGCACCCTTCGTTCCCCCGATGTTGTCAGCAACGGTCGCGTGTTTGCATCGGTACATTCGCGATGCTGTGGCGCATGTGTATCGATACAGCCGCGCGTTTGCATAGTTTCTGTCAAACGTTGCAAACGCGATTAACGCGCGATAGTAGCGATGCAGAAGCGCGTTTATAAAACGCGCGACAGCATCGCTACAAAAATTCGCTGGGGGCGAGGGGCCTTAAAGTCATCCCGCTAGGACATAGGTCAAGATTCACGAACGACTTTAGTAAGTAACATGGCATACGAATGTGAACATTATTTGTATACCACTAATGTTCATATTCGAATAAAACGCTCGCCGCCATTCACTTACACGAATTCGACATTAAACGCATAAAGATAAGGTTCATATTTGTTTGAAGCGCTAACTTTATTTAGCAAATCTTGTCCTTAGTCTTCCATCTTTCTTCTCGATATCAGAAAAATCGCTGTCTTCATGTTTTTCAATGTTTGTAGATTCAAATCTTTTTAAGAGTATACATATAAAATATAGGTATAAGCAGTTTGTACATAGTCCCAATACGAATTAAATAGGAAACGTGACTTTACAAGCGCTTTTACTACAGTCGTGAATAATAAAACAGCAATATCTACGTCATAATGAATCGAAATCTGCAGGAAATCGTCAGCAAAAAAAATTACACACACATACACACACACTGATCACACACACACACTGTGTTCTTCACATACTTGAAATCTTGCGCACTAAATACGAAATTCATTCCTATCAAAAATAGTTTGTTTGTATGACACATAAGCTACCACACATGAACACTAGGCATCCGATTAGGTGTCGCATAGTGTTGGTGAAAACGGACATTATTATGTAGTTTAAAACTATCAAACATAAACTCAAATTCAAGCATTTATTTCGGATAAACCAATTACAGGCACTTTTGAATTGTCAAGGAGTCGGTCAGGCAAAAAGATGAAGCTAGTTGCCCATTCAAAAGCGTATACTAAGTGCCTACGTTGAAGAACGAGCAAGAAACTCCTCGGACACTCTTTTAAATCAAAATATTGTTACAAAATATTGGGTACATTATTCATCATCCTCGTGGAATGGGCAACTAGCTTCACCTTTCTGACAAACTAACCGACTCTTTGACAATTAAAAAGTGCCTGATTTTTTAATTGAAATAAATGCTTTGAGTATGAGTTTGGTTACCCATCCACGGACCGACCGTGGCAAGGGTAGCTTAACCTGATCGATGGACCCGTGTGGCTGTTATTACTTAGCCACGAGCACAGAAGTATTACAGTGAAACTCAAACGTACCCTTTACCCTTAAATTCAGAGAGCAGAAACTACTCCGCCGCCCTATTCAACCAGTTTCAAATCAAGCGAAGATTAGACTTTACAAAGGCTCACAGTTCGGACCGCCTTTGTCGAATACTCTTTGAGTCCAATAGGTTCGTTAGTACAAGACCTATATTTTCAAATAATTCAGCGAATTTTAGATGTCTTACTTGGCATTGTTCGGTAATGAAATTTATTACAAGAAAACCCGAATTTGTTGTATCTGTGCTGTGGGGTCTGCACACTCCGGGAAATATTAAAGCTAATACATTTGTAAAAAAAAAAGGTTAACACAGGGAGGGGCTCGTGACTAAATAATTACAGCCGTACGGATCGATCGAAGGTTAAGCTACGCTTCCCGCGGTCGGTTCGTGGATGGGTGACCATCCATTACATATCGAGACCCTGTCATTCGTAGAGCTTTGACAGTCGTTACGGGTAATTAGAAGCCCAAAAGTCTGACAACCAGTCTTCTTAACAAGGGGTATCGTGTTACCCAGTAACTGGGTTTTGGAGGTCAGATAGGCAGTCGCTCCATGTAAAATACTGGTATTCGACTGCATTCAGTTAGACTAGAAGCCGACTTAATATATTTGGAAAAAGGCCAGGCAGATTGATTCATAGAAAAGAGAAGAAAACTATGGGAAGATCGTTTCCCAGAACTGGGAAGTGCAGGTTGAACAAAAAATAGGAAGGGTCACTTAAATTGCCCCACATTACCATAAGACACTCGAGTTACTCCACTAGTAAATTCAAAATCTTAAATTAATTACCTCGTTTTTGGGGATATTGCCATAATCGCCTACCTTCGCAGACAGGCTAATGACATTAATAGAACCACGTGGTCAGTCCGCAGGAAGATTTTCGCCATCACTATTCCAATAGAAGCGAGATCTATTTCTTGTCAGAAATTACACATAAATGAAACAATTCCATATTTTCACTTACTTCTCGAACTAAAAACGCGACCATATTTATTTTTATTAGCTCCACACGGCCATACAAACACTTTAGATAAAGTCGACTGATGTAAATAATAAATGCTAAGCGATAAAAATATTATCTTGTGCTACTAGTAATTAATATTATGCTAATATTTGTTTAACAATTAAGAACAAGAAATAGGGCTGACCCTATTTCGTTGGCAATAGATTAAGTAGTGTAGAATAGAGAAGGTGTTAAAAAAACACAAGACTTCCAAAAAAGAAAACACTAGAATTGCAAAATAACTTTAGTTTCAGAAGTTGGTGGCAGACAATGAATCAAATAAAACAACCAAAGCCAAACTAAACTAATACCGTCAAGCGAGGTGAACAGGGATGCAGGGGTGAATCGGAAAGAAACTTTAAAAGGGATTTTAAAATTGAAATAATATAGTTTGTTGCTAGCAAGGGCCCTTAATCGTTAATTATAATACAGTAAACACATTTGAGTCCTTTTTGGCAACAAACTATATCATTTCAAAGTTAAAATCCCTTTTAAAGATTCGCCGCGATTCACCCCTGCATCTCTATTCACCCCGTTTGACGGTACCTAAAGTATATATTTTTTTTATTTCTTTTATAAACGTTTTTGTTTAATTATTTATTTTAGTATTTGACATTTATTATTTTACATAGCAAGTACTAGTATTATAACATCGTCAACTTAAACTAAGCAGATAAATAAAATACCTGAGGGATCGGGTACCATTCCAATAGAAAATAAATAATAATCCGTGTCACCATGTGCATTCGCTCCACAAGGCATAAATTTAAACCAATAGCCAAGTTATTCGGCTTCGACGACGGAGCAGCCCTACCTAAACAAGACTGATGTGGTTGCGGCTGACGAACTGAGAGGGCGCCGTTTGTAAAAAAATCGCTATGGATAAATGAGCCTGTTTTATTAGTAAATTCATCAATAATTTGACAGTACTATAGTTATTTTTGATTTTAGTGATTATAATTCTGTACATACATACTTGTTAAAGATGAATAAATGGTATAGTAATGTACCTACCATCCAATAGAAAAGGAATCATTGAAATTGGTCGTCGTGGTAAAGAACGTGGTTTGCTGTTGACAAAACCCTCATTGTGTATGTGTGTGTGTGTGTGTGTGTGTGTGTGTGTGTGTGTGTGTGTGTGTGTGTTTGTGTGTGTGTGTGTGTGTGTGTGTGTGTGTGTGTGTGTGTGTAGTTCATATAAAACAGAAATAAACAACGCAGTAAACAACAATACACTGGTTACATTCTAACAACTTACAAATTAATATACAGAAAACTAAAATGCTCCAATTCCAAACGCTTAGAAGAAAACCGTTGACGTTAAATATAATGACACTCGTCGAACAAGTTGCAAGTACTAAATTTGTTATAATGTTGGATCAGAATTGTGACTGGAAAACACACGTCCATTACGTTTGTAATAAACTCGACAGATTTGTGTACACAACAAAAATATTGCGAGTCACTGCATCAACAGATGCTGCTTTTTGTGCATATCACTACGAACAAATGAATACAACTATTGTTGTAATAAGCTGGGTCCCTATTCCATGGGATCATTTGATTGTAACATAACTGGCTAAATATGGGTGCGCTTACAATACCTACTACAAACGTTGACCTACCTCTGCGGAAAATATAGGGAGGTACAGTCAAGGAAATAAATTGTTAAGGAAATTAACACCTTACGTCAATTTGCCGTGCTATTGCCATTTTATACAATTGTCAAAGAATAGCAGTGTGATTGGAGTATTCGGACAAATTAAGTTGGCAGTGAATTCGCTTGACAATTAATTTCCCTGACTTTACCTATGATGATAACTATACTAATATTATAAAGAAAGAAAGAAAAAATATTTATGGGAATTCGCACAGGATTATCACAAACTAAACTAAACACACTATTAATAAAAACAAAAAAAAAAAAACAAAGGTAAAATTAAAAGAGAAAAGATTTGATATTTTGTATGTTTGTTTATTACGCTAAAACGGCTGAATGGATTTGGATGAAATTTGACATATGGGTAGACCATGACCTGCACCCTAATTACGTAAAACACTATCTATCACAATCTGAATCATTTTGAAGCCTATTGCTAATCCACTGCTTCATATGATGGAAAAAATTGTCTGCTCAACAACATAAATAACGCAATGAATGTTGTTGAACTGTCAAAATGAAACCCATTCTTACTGTTAGTGTGTTACGTAATTCCTACGGATTCGAGACTTATGCGGGAGAAACCGTGGGGAACAGCTAGTGAGAAATAAATTAGGTCGATCTCCATATTTATCACTTGTAGATAGGTCTAGGTATAGGAATTAATACATAATATGATCGAATTCAATCAAATTCATTATCGAATGACCTCACAACTTGCAACTATGTTGTTAAACAACAATATAAACAGGCCGGCAGATAAGATATCATAAAATTTAAATAATATTGAATTACCTACATACGTCCGTATTAGCATTATAGTTTTGCACACTAGCTGCAGCCGCAGCCGTGTCGACGTATCGGAGCTGCTGATCCGCTTTGGTACGTGCTTAGGTTGACGCCTGTTTGACGGCGAGGCGAAAGGCGATACGGTGACAATCCCTTTCCGAGTTGATATGTGTGCTAAACCTTAATCCTGTTCTTTCTGATTTTTTTTTCCCACTGTAATGGCGCAATTACGCGGGTCGTTCTCCCGAATTCGATTGCCTATAGAAATCGGGCAAACGACCAAGTGTACCTAAATGAACGGGGTTGAGTACGCCTGTCTCCGGACAATCTAGTCTACCAACATCTTTTCGGATACCCGAATAGTGGATGACATGGCGTTCGTAGGAAAGTACTCGCTCGAACGCGGGTGCGGGTACTCGACTTCATTCAAACTACTTTTAGTCGCTAACCCGTATTCCAGTACGATGACCAATGTAATTAATTCATCGGGTGCCCGAATTCCAGTAAAGTGTTTCGAGCACCCGAATACGGGCTTGCAACCAAGTGTAATTGCGTCTTAAGGTATCTAAGGCCTCTTCTCATACAAAGAAAGAACACGTAACAACAAACAACAACAACGCAGAACAATACAACAACAACAAACAATGAACAATATTGATCATTACGCTTGCTCAGTAGGCGTAGCATGACGCTTTCTCTTTCTTGGAAGACAAGACAAAGCTATTTCTATACCAAGTGACATTTCGTTTCTCCATTTTTGACATCGCACCGTAAAAATACTTCTATAATCCGTCACTTTGTCTTTCGTTTCTACCTACCGTTGTCTAGGTCCTTTTATATGTAGACTATTTCAGAAGAAAGTTTTCTATCCCAAACGTCAAAATCACACTAACAACTGACAGTTGTCTAAGGTAGTGAAGACAATTCGATTTTGTAATCGCCATGCTAAAGACAGTAGAAAACTTTTAGCTCGACGGCCACAAAGTATAAAAATGGAATGGAAAAATGGAATTTTTCTCTTTTTGTATGGATAATGTGAAAAATTATTTCCGACATGTTTAGTTTTAGGGGTTTAAGGATTACATAAAGATGGTCGAAATTTTTATTATTTTTGCGATAGGACACACCATTTTCGAGATATAAGCAAAATAAAAGATAACCGTGAGTAAACTACTGAATCTCGTAAAAAGTGCAGTTGACTCTTTCGACTTTGCTGCCGTCGCACAGTGTTGTTTTTGCCTCGAAAAACGGACATCCTCTTTTTATCAACTTATCCGATAGAGCAGGTTATTTTAAGAGTAAGAGTAAAATACCCGTGTGCCGATTTTACACCAAACACGAGTAAAAAAATGTTTCATTTTTTTTTAAACTTTTCTAAATTAATTAATTACAAATACTATACGCATTATTTTACACTTTTCTTTATTAAGTGTAATAAAACTATATAAAAGCTATTTTAAAAAAAATACAAAAGTGTACTAACTAGTACAGATTGCAGTATAATTCCTGCAAGTAGATACTTTTTGTTGTCATTTCGATTAAATTCTTTTTACGAGTCATTCGGTCAGCTTTTTTACTTTTTCGTTTTTTTTGAAATATTCAAAAAATTGACAATTGTTCTGTACATTGTCAAGAAGAAAAAAATGCAACGCATTCTGTCGTTGGAATTCCTATTGTGTGGATATTTTATTCAATAATATTTAATCTTTCTTCGAAAGTTAGTTTCAAATTTTAACCACCACTATATGTGAGTAGCCAGCGGATACGTTCCCTGGAATTTCTCGTCCCTTTTTTCTTTGGTGAGTAATCCCTTTATAGGTTCCGTATTCTTGTTACTTGTGCCTTCTTCTTTAATCTAAGAAGATTTCCTTTTTCTTAGATTGTTTGAAAGGCCACCTTTTTTTGGCCTTTACCCTGCCATTTATTGTTCGCCTGTCTTCTTCCTTCGTCTGCCGGCCGCAGAAGTCCGAGCGAGCTTGCGGAGAGAAGCGCAGGATCGTTGCCGAGCAAGGTCGACGACACAGGTGCCTAACGGACACATCAGGTGCTAAATAAGACATTTGTGTGGCGCAATAACGCCCAACCATCATATAATAGAAGTGTTCTGTGTTATACCGTCGTGTGACATTTTAATTTTAAGTTGCTTTCCTAAATTCTTAATATCAGATCTTAATCTCTTTAAAATTTATATTAACGAAATTATGTAAAGAAAAACCTTTATTTGTGTTAAATAATTTATAGAGCGGCACGAATTTCGTACGATTGCAATCGAATTTAAATTCGTCTATATACTTAAATTCCTAAAAATTTGGAAACATCCATAAGTTTTTTCTCCAAAAATCTTCTTGTGATATATTTTTTTTGGTAGCCTTATACAATTTCCAACGACTAAATATTTTAATTTTTTGACTTATTTCTTAATTATTTCGGTTGTTCTTTTTATTAATAAATTTTACGTGTACCAGCTGCGTGAGTTTGATTTTTTTAGCTAGCTCACGTCGGGGTTCGAATCCCCGGCGTGTTAGCAGCCAGCTCTACGCTGCAATATGGCGCCCGATTTTTAAAAGTAAGTACTATTTACATATTATTTTTTTTTGTTATATCGTGTGTGGTGCTCCCTCTGAGCAAAAAATATTTTAATCTCCGTGTCACCATTGTTATTTACAGATTCTGGAATCCGACTAGCTTGGATACTGTTTCTTTCATTCGAATCGGCACACGCCTTGCGTTCGCTCAGCAGAAAGTGGATGCTCTGTAAACTTTGCGCTGCGCTGTGCTGTGGACAATACTTCGACCAGTTTGCATTACTTACCTGTTTATTTTTGAAGTGTTATTTCTATAAAATAACCCTGTAACTATATCACATAGCTGACTATTTATTTTTCTCCCCACAAATATATTTTTATCCTGAGTTTAATTTCTCTCCTGTAACTTAGCTGTAGTTAGTTTCCCGTAGTGTGTGTCTGAAGTGTGAATGTTTTAGGCCTCGTGACCGAAGGTAAGCTTTTTTATGCTCGGTTGTTTGCTTGTATCTATTTCATTTTTTGATTCTAGTCCAGCTGTCCATTGATATCTTTTTTGCTTGTCTATTTATTTTTTGATGCTAGCATACCTTTTTCTTTGGCGGTTGTTTGCTATTATCTATTTGTCTTTTGATTACTAGCCCAACTGTTTTTCTTTGTTGTTGTGTGGCCATAACATTCCTTCATCAGCCATAAACCTCAACATGGTCACTTTCCAGCTTCGTACAAGGAGAATGCTCTATTTTGTTTGTTGTGTCTTTTTGTGATCTAACAGGGCAGACTATGGCTTTTTTTTTTTGCCCATTTTTTTCGACGTCTGTTCTGTGCCTGATCCAGTATCAACAAATAACACGCCTTTCATAATTGTCCACATTGTTTCACGGAGGTTCGCATATTTTGAGCTTGTTTTACCCCCAATTTCCCTTCTATTAATTAATCTTATCCCTTTTTATGCATTTAGCACTTATCTAATTATCCGTATTTAATCGGAATATTAGTTTTACATATAATTGCAAACAGATATACCAAAATTATCTAAATACTTACGTAAATAAAGTTTTCATTTTCATTTTCTATTTACGTAAATATTCTTCTTCCAACAGTAATCAAAAATTTTTACAAAGGATAACGCCCATTTTCGTAAATCCTTTCTATAAAGGATAATGGTCAAAATTGTTACCTACTATATCTCAATTCATGCATTAACTTTGCCACCGGTTTTACACCAAACTTTCTTATGTTTGGTAAGAATTTTTTATAGATTCTTCTCATGCTAATAGTCAGACTCTAAGCGTTAATTTAGCTGAAAGTCGGACTCAGCATGCGTAGATCTTTTTTATTTCTTCTTCTTTATCACTCTACATCTTGGTTAATGATATTCTATGGTGACGTAATTTTTTTTTTCTAGATTTTTGCCACTGGTTATTTTTTTGGTTGGCAAACTGGCTCCTCGCTTTATTAAAACCGTATGTTGACTAATTTTCTTTAGCTCCACCCACATATTATTTCCTCTAGGCTTTCGATAACGGTTTATGTCAATCTAAGGTTCTTTTGACTTGAGTCGTCTGACTGAAGTCCCTATTTTTGACCGAAGTCCCTATTTTGACTGAAGTCCCTGTTTTTGACTAAAGTCCCTATTTTTGACTGACGTCCTATTTTTGACTGACGTCCTATTTTTTGACTGACGTCCTATTTTTGACTGAAGTCCTATCTTTGACTCAAGTCCTATCTTTGACTCAAGTCCTTTGTTTGACCCTTTGATTTCCAGTCTTTTTTGTGTCTGAAGCCGTATCTTACTGGAGTTATCACTTCAACTTAAGTCGTTACTTTTAACTTAAGGCTAAAAATAGACAGCGACATCTAGTTGTTAAAATAAACTTTTTGTTGACAACTTCTTGTTTACTGCCACTATTTTGACCACGCCCACATAAGGCGTTACTTTTAGTGTTTAGTGTTGGGACACTGTCGATAGATTTTTGTCGATGATTTGAATTTCTATAACAAAGTGTTTAGTGTTGGGACAATGTCGATATTTTTTTGTCGATAATTTTAAATTGCTTAACGAAATGTTTTCTTACTAAACCTTTCATCTTTTATCATCAAAACTTATACACTCTTTATCATCCTGTTATTTTCTTATTTCGTCTGAAGTTTTTTTTTTTCACAATTTATTATTAGTTCTTTGACTGATGTTGTTAATTTGTGTTTGGTGGATATTATGACTGAGGTCGTATTTTATTCTTTGTTTTTGAATTTATCTAAGGGATACTATGATTTAATTAGGCTAGTTTGGTACTTCTAGATTAATTTATATCCTTTAGTTCCTAAGTCGTTAGTTTTTAGGTTATTCATAGGTTTAGAGGACACGTCAGGAGCTCGCATTGGTAACGTTTAGATTGGAGGCGCTTCAAATTTATTCTTTATCTGCTGCACTTCGATGCTGCTTATTAGGTTTATGTAACTTATCTACTAGACATATTTAATTCCTTATTTTTTTTCTTTTTCTTTTCTTCCCTCTTTCACATACTTCGTACACATTCTTCTATGGTATTGTCACTCTTATAGTGATATTCCTATTTTTTTCATAATAACAATCCTTTGGTGTTGTTCCTAATTTTAGTGATGCGACTCATATTGAGTTGTTGTTCCTTTATCGACATATTTTTTTTTTTGCTGGAATGGGTGTGATGCAGTATAATTCCTGCAAGTAGATACTTTTTGTTGTCATTTCGATTAAATTCTTTTTACGAGTCATTCGGTCAGCTTTTTTACTTTTTCGTTTTTTTTGAAATATTCAAAAAATTGACAATTGTTCTGTACATTGTCAAGAAGAAAAAAATGCAACGCATTCTGTCGTTGGAATTCCTATTGTGTGGATATTTTATTCAATAATATTTAATCTTTCTTCGAAAGTTAGTTTCAAATTTTAACCACCACTATATGTGAGTAGCCAGCGGATACGTTCCCTGGAATTTCTCGTCCCTTTTTTCTTTGGTGAGTAATCCCTTTATAGGTTCCGTATTCTTGTTACTTGTGCCTTCTTCTTTAATCTAAGAAGATTTCCTTTTTCTTAGATTGTTTGAAAGGCCACCTTTTTTTGGCCTTTACCCTGCCATTTATTGTTCGCCTGTCTTCTTCCTTCGTCTGCCGGCCGCAGAAGTCCGAGCGAGCTTGCGGAGAGAAGCGCAGGATCGTTGCCGAGCAAGGTCGACGACACAGGTGCCTAACGGACACATCAGGTGCTAAATAAGACATTTGTGTGGCGCAATAACGCCCAACCATCATATAATAGAAGTGTTCTGTGTTATACCGTCGTGTGACATTTTAATTTTAAGTTGCTTTCCTAAATTCTTAATATCAGATCTTAATCTCTTTAAAATTTATATTAACGAAATTATGTAAAGAAAAACCTTTATTTGTGTTAAATAATTTATAGAGCGGCACGAATTTCGTACGATTGCAATCGAATTTAAATTCGTCTATATACTTAAATTCCTAAAAATTTGGAAACATCCATAAGTTTTTTCTCCAAAAATCTTCTTGTGATATATTTTTTTTGGTAGCCTTATACAATTTCCAACGACTAAATATTTTAATTTTTTGACTTATTTCTTAATTATTTCGGTTGTTCTTTTTATTAATAAATTTTACGTGTACCAGCTGCGTGAGTTTGATTTTTTTAGCTAGCTCACGTCGGGGTTCGAATCCCCGGCGTGTTAGCAGCCAGCTCTACGCTGCAAGATGTAAAGCAATATGCTTTTTTTGTGTTTTTAGATTTTGATTTTTCATGGTTGTATCTTTGCTTAGTTGGATTCAATATTTGTTGTAAATCATACTCAGATCCCAACCAATCACTAAAAAAAAAAATACATCCATATCTCGCGGTATCTAGGAGTAATTCACTTCTAAAGATTTTTCTGATAATTTTGATTTTAGGGTCATCACTTCACAAGAAATAATATTTTTTGTTTATAGGTTTAAATTTTATGTTGGATTCAATTTAACATAGAATAATACTTATCTACGTATACATATTACCACCCACTTTCATAAATTTTACAAATAATATTCTTATATTTTTTTATTATTTTTACATCGAACTAAACATACCTACAACTAAAGTAAAGTAATTATTTATACTAATGTTTTTTCATGCTTTATTGCATGGCAAGCCAAGTTCAGAGATGAACAGGGTGAAGCACACCTTACACGACCTATTTCGAGCTACTATCCACCAACTAAATCTATTAGACCCACGAAAATATCTCTAAATTTAAAAATAATTTTGACGCAACTAAAATTTAATTTGACAATCGCGACTCCACACTTGTTTGCCCTACCCCGTGAATTTTTTTTAATGCCGGAGGCGCGGATTGGGGCAGCCTCGACGAGTTTTATATGGAATTTTCCACTTTTTGTATGGAAAATATGAAAAATAATAACCTACATGTAAAGTTTTAGGGGTTTATTTGTTTCGTAGAGGGGTTCGAAATTTTCATCAGTTTTGCGATAGGCCACACTATTTTCGAGATATAAGCAAAATATAAGAAAAAAGAGATACATTACTGTTTTTGCACGTACAGGCGTTAAAAAAAAAATGCGTAGCATGACGCTTTCTATTTCTTGGAAGACAAGACATAGCTATTTCCATACAAAGTGATATTTCGTTTCTCTATTTTTGACATCGCACCGAAAAAATCCTTCTAAAATCCGTAATTTTGTCTTTTGTTTTACCGATCGTTGTCTAGGTCTTTTTATATGTAGACTATTTCAGAAGTAAGTTTTCTATCCCAAACGTCATCACACTGACAACTGTCAGTTGTCTAAGGTAGTGAAGACAATTTGATTTTGTAATCGCCATGCTAAAGACAGTAGAAAACTTTTTACTCGACGGCCGCAAAGTATAAAAATGGAATGGAAAAATGGAATTTTTCACTTTTTGTATGGAAATTGTGAAAAAGTATTACCTACATGTTTAGATTTAGGGGTTTAGGGGTTTCCATAAAGGGGTCGAAATTTTCATTATTTTTGCGATCGGACACACCATTTTCGAGATATAAGCAAAATAAAAGAAAAACGTGAATAAACTACTGAATTTCGTAAAAAGTGCAGTTGACTCTTTCTACTTTGCTGCCGTCGTACTGTCTTCACGGATAGTCATTTTTGTCTATTCTTCCGTCGACAAAACCCGTTTCTATAATGGTCATGCTACGCGTGCTGAAGTCGAGGTGTTGTGGTGAATTTTAGTTCATGACAACTAATTTTATTCCACACCTTTTTATTCGCGATTAAAAATAGTCAGATATAGTTAGGTAACCAAAATTATAGGTGAAAAATGTCAAATTCAGAATAGCAAAATTGCCACTTTCTCTAAATTACTAACTTAGTGCCATCTTAGTGATGTCAAACTTATAGTTAAGTTGTGTCACTTTAGTCTACTTCAGAATGGGAAATTGTCGTTTGACAGGAATAAACAAAATTTTAGTGATTTTTAGTCTAGTTTAGAGAATTTTGTGACAAGAGAATCGGCACCATTAGTAAACTAATAAATATCCAAACAAATATCTAAAAGGCAAAAAAATTGTACATTTATAAAACTAGTAGGATTACTATAGCATTATAATTCTGTTTATTGATTTTAATTTAATTTGTTTTTAATTATTTATAAAATAATATGAAAATAGTTGGATTTATCATTAACAATGTGAAAATCAATGATATTGTAACATCTTTCAGATAACCATGTTATTATGTCCTTTATTTATTTTTAAACATATTATTTTACATTTTTAAACATTTCTTAAAAATAAATACATATAAACAATTTAAAAATATAAAAAAAATAGTAGCCCATCGGTATCGGGAACAGGGCCCCATTATCATGTTGTTTTTTTTTTCAATAATAAAACATTTTTTTAAATACGACTTGTGTCAACCCTAGCGCCAAAATTTCAGAATCCTGTAAATTCTAGATACCATAAGATTTGGATATGATATTTTAAATAGGTACTTCTTAGTGCCAAAGCAACAGCTTGTCTTCATATTGAATCCAAATTCCATGAAATAAGCCCATAAAAAAATAAAATCGATAATATGTAAACATTGATGTTACTCACTTCCGGTTAACGATAAAAATTTAGAGTTTGCTTGATAATTTACTTAATATAAAGCATCAAGTAATTGCAATCAAAGATATAACAAAAACCGATTTGATCTAAAGTTATTGCGATTTCTATGGTTTTTATGGAAACCATAGAAAAAAAATTCTATCTACAGATTGGGGCAAAATTGTCACTCGGGTGTTCTAGTCTTGCTTTTAAAATTACCTGTTTTATCGAATAAGGTAATAAAATGGGGATGTCCGTTTTTTGCAGCAAAAGCAATACTGTGCGTCGTACTGTCTTCACGGAACGTCATTTTTGTATATTCTTCCGTCGATAAAAGCCGTTTCTATGATGGTCATGCTACGCGTGCAGAACGTGTTTGAGATTTCATAGCCCAACAATTTGCACCTTCCACGTTTTCCATCGCTGAAAGTATTTATCACATAAGATTTAGGTGTCAAAAATGCACAGAGGACGTTGGAATAGTGACAGGAATTGAAACCTTCAAAAATGAATTAGAAACCTTTAGATTCAGCTTATAGTACCTACTTATTTATTTATGAGGAGACTAGGAAGTCTAATCTTTTTTATACAGAATTTGTTGAACAACAATAGAAGGTACAGGTTAATACAAAACTGTAACAATACCAAATGCCCCAAAAATACTTTTAGTCCAGTGCCCAAAGTCAAATACAATACGAAACACACACAAAAGGCCCTTCATACAATCCGAATGAGTCTATTGAGACCCACCCTTCGTTCAGTCGTTCGGTCATTCGGTATCTGTAGATCAGAGTCAGCTCAAATATTGATATGCTACTCTCCCTCCATCGTCGACGCCGCCTGTCCAATCCTCCTTTGAACTCGGTCCTATTGAGAATTTTGGATCTTTTATCCCACCATGTTATTTTCGACTGCATTTCCAACAATTCTCTGGTATTTTCTAGCTTACATTTTTTGATGGAAAAGAAAGGGATGTTGCAGGCTGCAAATGCTTTTGTAAAATATTAGGAATTGTTCTAAATAAAGTTTATGTTTTTTGTTCAACAATTACTGTTACTACGGTACTCGGCAATACCATAGCTTCCCATTAGTGAAAGAATTTTCGGAACCGGAGTCTATTTTATAATATACTAGTTTCACCCGGCCCGGCTTCGCACAGGTAGCACCAACCTACCTACCTATCCTACCTACCTATCCTACCTACCTATCCTACCTACCTACGCTGCCTACCCTACCTAGCTACCTACCAGACCCGTCAGACGTTGTCCTGTAAACATTTTTCTTTGGGTTTATCCTATTTTTTTTTCTTGTAAAACACCCCTATAAAGAAGTGAATAAAACAAAAAAAAAACAAATCGGTCAAGCCGTTTCTGAGTTTTACCGAGACTAACGAACAGCAATTAATTTTTATGTATATAGATAGATATATATATAAATATTTAATAATGACATTATAAAGAAGTAAAATTTGTGAGTTGTATGTAGGGGGTAATCTTCGGAACTGAGATTCCGGTTCCGAAAATTCTTTGACTAGTGGGATGCTATCGTATTGCCGAGTACCGTAGTAATAGTATAGAGTATTATATATATTATTACTAACGTAAATCTAGTTCATCATGGCCGGGTGCCGGTGGACCGGTTGGGGCGGCGCCCCGGTTGAGGGTGCGGGCCTGTAAGCCTACAATTTCCTGCAGGTCTCCGCCACCGAATAGCTCATTTCCGAGCCGTTCCACCAATTTGAGCGATCGACTGTAGTGGTGCCATGATTAAGAGTGATGCGGGAAATTCTCACTGGATTTTTCTAAAAGCAGTATTTGATTTTCCAGTCTATTTTGCAGGTAATTGAAGTACCGTCAAACGGAGTGAATAAGGATGCAGGGGTGAATCGGAACGAAACTTTAAAAGGGATTTTAACATAGTTATAATATAGTTTGTTGCCAACAAGGGCACTTAATAGTTAATTATAACACAGTAAACATATGAGAGTTCTTTTTAAACTTTAAAGTTCCGTCACGAGTCACCCTTGCATCCTCCCCCCGTTTTTGAGGGTATTTGTTACTGATTGTAACTTTTCTGTAAAAAACGATTGTCCAATAATCTATTTGAAAGAAAAGAACAAAAGACATTAAAAATAGGTTTATTTGTCACTTCACACACACATACACACCCCCCCCACCCCCCCACACTCCCCCCCCCCCCCCCCCACACACACACACACACTCACCATAACCACCATAATATTATAATATTACACCAACATAATCTATCATACCGATGTTAACGTCGAATTTATAAAAAGTTGTTGCAAATATTTCAAATAGAAAACGATTGCTATAGTATAAGATGTAGGTACAGACAATTATTAGCCACAGGTAAAACATATATTTTATTTATCTAACTTTTATTGTTAGAAAGAACACCAATTTGTTTACAATGCTTTCCCAATTTTCTCAAGAATGCTGGCAACACTACACGAACGTCGCCCTGATCTCATATTGGGGGACAATAGGCAATTTATTGCTCCGAAAGTAGCGTGTATTTTAGTAGCGCAGAGCTTTTCTGCAGGATTATTTTATTTGTGAATAGTTGCTACAGGTTTCCAGCTTTCACATTTTTAGGGCGCTTGCTTTTAATTTTCTTTGAACATTTTTTTAAATTATGTGCTTTATATTGAAAAAGTCATCTTTATCTTAATATTGAACTGTGTTAGCAGAATGTAATCGGTTTTTTTTTACATATTTACTTACTTACTGCTTCCCTAATAACTTAATAAAAGTTAGGGCAAATTATTGTTTAGAAAATTGATTATTGAATTAAATGATCCGTACATTTAAATTACGACAGTCATTATTTTGACTGCTGTATAACATTTAGTAATTTACACGCCGTTTTGGCGTAGTATGTCAATCTGTAAAGCAAAGCTGACTATAAATTCATTCCAAAATGAATGTAATCAGAATGGTTCTTTGAAACATTAAACTTACCTACTCACAATTTTTTTTATTTAAACTCAACAAGTTGCTATTTTAATCGCACAGGCGTCCATCTTTAAATAAAATCCAAATAGGCTTACGTCGCTTACGATCTCGGGACTTCAACCACAGAATAGTACCAACAGAAGGTCAGCTCCAACGGGAGAAAACAGGTACAAAGACGCGTACGTACGTACGTACGGCAATCTTAAACAAATGCCGGTCGTGTGTGCTCTTGCACTCGCTAAATAATATCAGCCGCACAGGTTGATCGGAGGTTAAGGTACGCTTGCCGAGGTCGGTCCAAGGATGAGTGACCATCCATTACATACCTTCCGTACCTCGGAAAGCACGTTAAACTATTGGTCCCGGCTGTCATTCGTAACTCTTTAACAGTCGTTACGGGTAGTCAGAAACCCGAAAGTTTGACCACCAGCTAGAGCTACGCAGATTATGATGAGAGACCTAATTCAGCAACAAGTAGAGAAAGACTATTATGGCGCAGATCTGGATGACTTTAAAAATAATTCAGTTTCAGATTCATCGAGTCACGACCTCGATCAATGATCAGCTGGTCAATCGGGGCTGGAGTCCTAAATAATCAGGCAATTGTAGAGAAACCAGTCCGACTAAGGGATGCTATGTTACCCAGTACTTGGGTTTTGCAGAGGTTAGATAGGCAGTCGCTTTAAAATATAATTCAAATTCAAATTCAAATTCAAATTAATTTATTTCGTGAACACAGGGTATATACAGAAGATGTTGTAATAAAATAGATTAGAGCCGAGCTGTGTCCCGCCAAAAGGCATACAAAATATCAAAGGTCCTTTTTCTCTTTTTTTTCCTCTCTCTAAAACAGATACATTTTAGCTATCAAAAGTAAAATCACAATAATTATAGATCATGTCAAAATTAGATAAAAAAAAAATGTCTAATTAAATAAAGTAAAAAAAAAGAAAAACGAAAAAAATATCAAAATAAAATTAACAATGTCACTAATTCAATAATACAACAACACAAGACAATACACTAATTCAATATTAACAAAATCATTTCGTATGTCACATAACATAAAAACAGATTAGATTTGTACAGGAATTAAAAATTAAAATTTGTCATTTAAATATTCGTCAACAGAATAATACACCTTGTTATTTAATAATTTGAATAGATTTCTTTTAAATTCGTTAATGTTCACACTTGAGATAACTTGTCCTGGTAACTTATTATATAGTTTTTGAGCCATTGCATAAAAGCTTTTGCTATAAAATTGTGTTTTTGTTGCTAACACCTGCAGCTTTTTTGAGCGCCGTATAATATTGATATAATATTGATATTCAGCTGCATCCGGTTAGACCGGACGCCGACCTCGAAAACGCTAGGCAAGATTGATTGTATGGAGCCGACCTTCTGTCCTACTATCAAAATGTTGGTGGAAAGCTAACCCCCGTTGCGTGGTACCTATATTAAATTCCCGGCTGACCCGTCACGCCGCTTACTATATTGCTCTAGGGCACAGACGTACATAAACTTTTAGACCTCAATTTTTGTTCCACGTAATCATTTTTCCTCGTATTTCAGTCTTAAAATATCTTAGCTAGGAATATGACTAGGTACCTACATAGGTATCATGATGAAAAAATCGTAAAACAGCTCAAAAAACATTTTTTTTTTGTGTAATAATTCTAAAAATGTTAAGCGTAAACTATCGTATTTTATGTAAATAATAATAGAGGGTTTTCAATCAGCTAAAGAAATACCTAAAAATCATTCCACTGAGCCGTGCATTTATTTTTTAATTTAGTTATAACTGCAAAATTTGGTCATTCAATTTTAAGATAAGATAAGATTTCTATATTTGTTTAAACATTGTATACATACAAAGAGCATGCAAGATATTACAAAGTTTGAGTCCAATCTTGTTTACCTGTAAGTATCGGCGTACAAATATTTCCATAACTTTGAAAAAAAATTACAAAAATGAAACAAAAAAATGACCTAGAATAGACACAAATTTTATAATTCAGAAACTTTATGAATTAGAAATTATTTTTATATTATAATGTCAAAATTCCATATTCATATAAAGGTAATATTAGTGTCAGAATAAAGATAAAATTATTCAATAAAAAAAAACTTTTTCGGCTAGAAATTCGGAGACACTATAATAGGCTTTCTGCTAAAGAAACATTTTTAATTGACGCTTGAATGTCTTACTATTTAGCTCCTTCTAACGGTTACACAATATGTTAATTTGTTAATGTTAATTGGTTCAAATAACATCAAACGCATTGCTATTTTGAAGCTTAGTTGTTACCGCGATGTGTTATACACATCAACACGTGTGATAAAACGGAATCGAGTAAATGAGTTAGCAACAGACGATCGACATCGTATTTTTTGTCGATAAAAGAAAGAAAGAAAGAAAAATGCTTTTATTGGCATTGCAGCAACGCTACTGTGTGGGGTGTTTTGGTCGATCTATAACTCAACAATTGCTGCTTGATGTTAACCTTTATATTTGAAAGTACCCAAGTTACCCAACAATAGATAAAATCGAAAAATATTAAGAAGCTGAGAAATTTTATTGTGTGTCAAAACACAGCGTGATTATCGAGCGCCAATAACGGTCATCAAAAAGCGAGCAAATGTATGTAGGTAGGCACTTTAAGGTTACTCCCGAAATTTTAGTATTATGATAAATGATAAATGATTTTATTTCTGTAAGTAGGTTTATACAAACACTTTTACAGGTCAATCATATTTTAAAACTAGATAAGGTCGGCGTTTCCTATCTGACTACTCTGAGAAGAAAGGCCGAAACAAACTCAGAGGTGGCAGTC